>OW799207.2:17346991-18690460 GCA_941918905.2 Xestia sexstrigata
CGCATTGTTACTGGTGACGAGACGTGGGTTTACGAGTTTGACATGCAAACTAGTCAACAAGCTTCGGAGTGGCGCCTTCCAACTGAACCGAAACCGAAAAAACCACGCCAAAGTCGATCAAAAGTCAAAGTCATGTTGACTGTTTTCTTTGACTATCGCGGTGTTGTGCACTCTGAATTCTTACCGGAAGGTCTAACGGTAAATAAAGAATATTATTTGAGCGTTATGCGGCGTTTAAGAGAGCAAATTCGACGAAAAAGGCCAGATTTGTGGAAAGAAAATTCTTGGATTTTGCACCACGACAATGCGCCTTCGCACAAGGCTATCATTGTGAACGAATTTTTGACCAAACACTCAACAAATACCATCCAGCAACCACCATATTCACCAGATATGGCTCCTGCTGACTTTTTTCTTTTTCCTAAACTCAAATTACCACTTCGTGGCACCCGTTTTCAATCGATAGAAGACATAAAGGAGAATTCGCGGCGAGAACTGAACTCAATTCCGGAAGCAGCGTTTAAAAAATGTTTTGATGAATGGATTATTCGTTGGCGCAAGTGTATCGTTTCTAAAGGAGCATACTTTGAAGGTGATAAAATAAATTTGGATGAATAACAGACATTTTGTGTATTATTGATCTTTTCCCGGTACTTTCTTGACAGAGTAGTACATAGTACTACTATTATAAATGCGAAAGTTTGGATGAATGGATGTTTGTCTCAATCACGCCAGAACGACTGAACGGATCTGGATGAAATTTTGCACAGAGATAGATTATAATATAGTCTGGAATACCACACAGACTACTTTTTCCTTTGTTTTGTTTTTCTCACACATACACATTCCACGCAAACGAAGTCACGGACAACTAAGTACCTATAAGTATAAGCCCGTGCTAGGTAATACCTAATACCTAAATGATATCTCAGCCCTAACTGCAGCTAGTTTAAAGTAGTTATCAACTCACTGACGTAGTAGTTATTAATATACTGAGGAATAAGTGCTCATTTACGGAGACGCGGCGTGTCAGGCGGTGCGTTGCGCGTTTTTCCGTTTATGGAGAGGCGGTGTCATCTGCGGCGGTGTCATTTGCCATATGTTTGTATAAGAGCATGTGTAACCGCGTGCACTGGTGCTCGCGGCGGCCAACGCTGCATTTCAGCAAACGCGCGGAAAATCGCTTCTTCGTAAACACTCTCATATATTGTCATATGTTTGAATTGAAACTGGCCGCGACGCACAACGCGCCGCGATTCCGTAAATGAGCCCTAAGGGTGAGGTCAAACGAGCGTAATTATATGAGTGTGTCGCTTAATTTACGCAACATCCGGTTTCCGGTCCGTGTATGGATAAGGTAGCTGACTACGTGTTACGATTGTCAAAGATCTACAAATGACAGCCGGTACCAACGGCTTAGGGTGCATTCCGAGGCACGGTGAAACTCGATATGTAATGGATGGTCACCCATTTAAGGACCGGCCTGTCTGAGCGTGGCTTGACCTTGAAGATCGACCCGTGTTGCTGTTATTATTTAGCCACGAGCTCTTCCATTAGCCAATGACGGAAGCTCCTCGGTAGCCCGCAAAATTCAAATTTTTTACTTCATAAAAAAAGTAATTCAATCAGGTTACATGAACTTAGAGGGTTGTATTGATGATTTTAATGATTATAATTCTGTAACTACATACGTGTTACAGTCGCGAATCATATTTTAATCAACATACAACCTGACACTGACCTGCAAAACGTAAGAAAATTTGAATTTCGCGGGCTACCGTGGAGCTTTCATCTTAAATAAAAACTTGTGCGCAGTTATAATGTTCAGCTGTACATGACTATATTTTCCTGCGTCACTTTTCTATCGACAGGCAATTTGATTAATGGCCAGGGTCCTATAATAAGTTGCCTACCTACCCAAGTGATAATGACATTGGCGCTTGGAAATATCGACGAGTTTTTAAGTGATATTTAAGTAGAAAGTACGTCCGTAATTTTAACTTTATGAAATGAAAGCAAGGTTATGTTATTTACTTTACAAGGTCTGTCTGTCTTGAAAGATACGAATATTATTCAAAGAAATTCAAGATTAAAAAGATATTTACGATGTAGAGTTTTATTAAAATTCCGTTTAGTCATATATCTACAGGTAAAACATAAAAAAAAAAACAAATTAAAACTCGTGCTCAGGTAGAGTATTTCTAACATACGCATGAAAAAACTGAAAAATGTAGGTAATTCTGAAAACTCGTTTATTTATATTTCAATTTCAATCACAACATTCTGTAATTTGCTTCATTATGAATACCAAATTGTTTTTTTTTTCACAACTTTTATATTAAAATTCTGTTTACAAACAATTTATTATTCTGAAAGTACGTAAAAACACAAACTATAAAAAAATGGATTCTATGGACTATTTCGTCGGCTTACTGCAGGAACTTACTATCGGCAAAAAATCATTATGTACAGTTAAATAATACAGTTTAACTCGCCTCGATTAGTTCTATTTAGAGCAAAAACTCATTTATTTCTAGCTTTTTCAAATTTGGACGTTAATCCGATAATTACCATACCAGAAAACCTAGTTCGTAAAAAACTCGATAAAGTACAATAATAGTTTTTTGAAAAAAAAAAGAAACAAAAAATACGGCACATTTATAGTGTGACTTAATAACTTTTTAAGATACTTGTTACGCATATCACTTAGGAACAGCATTTAATTAAATTTCATTAAGTGCACATAATTACTTCTTTAAATCTATGATTTATGACAAATTAAACATTACACAATTTTATCAACATTTGTTACAACAAGTGACGGTCATTATTTACAGTTTTAGTTTGGTTAAAATTAATTATTGTTTCTTAGCGATTTTTTGTTTTTCGAAGTATATTTATTATATATTATATATATATTTTATATTAGATTGTGTTTATCAATAGTAACTATCTATATAAGGCGGTTCCCCGAGCAAAATTAGCAACTCTATTTGTGGTGGTTCAAACTTCGTTTGAAATACTGTTAGAATAAAGTTCTAATCAGCTTGCACTACAAAGTGATTGTTACGTCAGTCACTGCAGGCCGAATAGTGCGAAATGAGTGGTTTTTATTCTTTATAAAATCAAATTTACGTCTTTTGGAAAAAATAAAACGACAATTATGTTCATTATTAAATTGTCTATCCATTAGTAGCAAATCAAAATAATGGTTACTTTTCGAGGAGTAGCATTTTATAAATCATTATTTCTCATTTCTGTGGTTTCGTTGTAAGGGGATTTATTAAACATTAAGCTACTTAAAAAAAAAATTAAACGACAATTTTGGAGTCAAGAATATGTAGTAATTTAATGTATTTTTTATTAGTTGGTATTTCTTTTGAATAAAGAGGAGTAGGCTCCAAAAAACTGCTCGTTCAAGGTCATTTGCTCGGGGAGTCGCCGTGAGTTTCTTGATCTCATCAGCAGGCACGCTTGTGTTCACTCGTCCAACGAATTGGAAAAAAATTAGGTATGTAAGTTACTTAATTAGACACATTACTTTCTAACTATATTTATTTTGCACAAATACGAGTACATTGGTAAGGAGAGGTGAATGATATGTATTGACATATTAAAACGATTTAAATATTGATCAATATTCTCAATAGTCTCGATTAATAATTAGAAAAACGCCCTTAAACGAGTATAAGTAGTTTGTCGTTTGTCCCTCGGTTATTAAAGTACTGTATAACCAATCAGAGAGTTAGTACTCTGCTAGGATTTCTCATTAATTTAAAATTCCTACGTTAATGAAAAAATATTAACGGTATTCTTAAAAAATATTTCAATGAAGTGAAGCTTAATTTAATTTAAAGTATCGTCATTTACAATGTTATTTTCTTTCATGAACAATTCACGTTTCAATTTCAATTCCAACTTTGATTTTGGACTGAATTGTAATTTATTAAGGAAGGAAGTTTTTAACATTGATATAAATACGTTTGATATAATACTATTGGAACGTTTGGATTGTTATTATGTAATTTTATAACAGTAGGTAAATTGATTAAACTACATATTTCAATAATGGTGTTCAGTAATTAATAAACCAGAGTAGAATTATGAGTTTATTATAGAATAAAACAATATTTTAATGCCAGCTTTGCTGAGCGTGGTAGTCAAGAAAAAGGCTTTTCCTGGAACTCAGTGTTGCCAGGCAGATGACCAAAAAGGAAAACAGAATGTTGTCATTTAATTAAAGTATAATACTACCATGTTTAATCATGTATTGAACAAATGGTAATTATCAAACTTCCATTGTAGAAATGTGGTTTCATTATAAGTATAAGTAGCTAAATAATTTTCAGTGTTGTTTGTTACCATGCATGTGAATAGCTATAAGAGTAGATGACGACCAAAGAAACGATGGATGGACTGTGTGGAAGATGATATGGCTAAAAAAGGAGGTGTCTGATGAGATGACGAGGAATAGAAAAGTATGGAAGAAGAAGACATGCTGCTCCGACCCCAAATGAATTGATATAAGGGTAGGAGAATGATATTTGTTACTTACCATATTTCCAATTCTTAACCTAGCTAACCTCTACCGACTTTTTATAAAAAAAGGACGCGGCAGTATTGATCTTCTCGCCAAAATTGTAGCCTTTCAGCTAATAGGAAACAAACGTTTAATAAAGACTAAAACAACACAATAGATTTAGGAAACTTTGAAGACAACTTGTGGCAAGCCTATTATATCTTGTTTCCTTCAGTTCAAAATATAATTGGTCTTATGTTTGTGACATTTGTTCATTGTGTGTCATGTTTCATAACTTGTGTTACTTGCTTGGGGCTCAAGTTCCAAAGAACATGACGAAATAAATAAAAGTTATTTTACTATGTTATATTTATTTTACGTAAGACTATACCATGGCTCGTTAGTCTGGTTCTTATAATTACTAACTTTGTCAAATAACTAGCCACAGAAAATCGATTAGCCGAATACAGAAGGTTTTTTTGTTGTCAATTAATGGTATTTCGTAGTTAAATTAAAGTCTGACGCCGTCTAGCATGATGAGATCTTAATTAAAACATTATTGTAAGATTAAAACAGAGTTCTAATTCAATTCAATAATATATCATCACATTTAATCTTCTCGCACAAAATGTATTAAACATGATGGATGTTTCAATTTAGAAGGTAATATTTCATAAGATACAGTACAGAGCGTATGCACGCGTGTTACAAAGGAACCTCAAGCTATTTCTCGTCAGTTTCTCAAAGGTGATTAGTTCATGCGTACTATGTTAAAGTTATTATCTTAGTTTGTGGTAGGTATTTAGGATTACTAATTTAGTGCTCCCGTTCCACGAAACCATTTGTTTCATGTAAATTATTAAAATACAAAATTTCTAATTTGTCTAGTCTGGTAGTGGCTTTGATGGTATTATATTTATTCCAGACTGTGTTAATGTAGGTAGCTTAGGTAATAGGTATCTTCAAATGAAATAATTAACCAGTCTTATCGAGGGGTATTTAATTACCATATTTCTTCTTTATGGTGTGGTGCCTAACCTGGTGTCGAGAGTTTTTATGCCGCCCATAGGCCTCTGACTTGGCTTTACATGCCGTCAAGAGATACCTCTCAGGCATGCTGGTTTCCTCTCGATGTTTGCCTTCACCGAAGCAAGTGATAATACAGTTACTAGCTGACCCCGCAAACGTTGTTCTGCCTAAAATATAATTTACGACCTATTCTCATACCTACCAAATATACATGACCCATACCATGACACGAGATTTATATATTTTATATAAATCAATATTTTCATCATCAGCATCCAGTTAGACTGGAAGACGATAAAACATTTCCCTCGAAATTAATTTGCACATCAAACTGCATAATATGACATGCCAAACAACTAAATGATCTGCCACTCAAGCGCAACAGCTTTACTCGGGCAGTTACCATTTTGAATTTATCACGGCTGTCAGGCCCACCGGATTGATTGTCGGTCACCCGATGACGGGGAAAGGGAGCGACGGACTGACGCTGGGGACTGATGAGTTCGCTCTCCGGTGACAGGGTGAATTGATGCGTAGGGGATAATGATTGAAAGACTTGTCTTTAATCAATGCGGCTGTGCAATTGTGTTTGAAGCCTAAAAGTATCTATGTTACTAATTATTCTCCTGCTCTAATAAAAAAATATTTGGTGTCGGCCCAGAATGTTCCATACTTCTATATTTGTTATCATTTCAGTACAGTTCATCTATCGATTCCTTGGTGTTTGTGACTCCTACACTTTATTTTATGCCTAAAAAAAGTGGCATTTAAATCGGAGCAACATTTTTTTCTTAAGGCTTAGGGCAGTCAGGTACTTAGGTAATTACGAAATAGAGAAGTATCCTATTTCATTGTCACTAACCCAGTCTATATATTAGATTGAAGTGTGATAAATTGATAAATTAATGATTTCGAGACACCATCACAGCAAAGATCTGAGTGCCGATTTCATTATTTAAACTGAACGCGTTCAACATATTTAAACTGCGTTTATGAACTGTCAGTGTAATCATTGTTACGGAATACTGACAACTGTTGACCGTGAGTCAGATGTGCTGATCGTGTTCATTAATGAAATTAGCCCTAAAATGCCCTTTTAAATGACTTCTTGGCCATCTTAATACATGTTTCAGGCTCTACCATCTCCAAGGTGTTTAACAGACACGCACCTCAGAGATATTCTACGAAATAAATCAGTACATACCTTTATGTAAGTATACAAGTTTATGATAACATAAAGAACGAGCGACTCTTCCTATGTAAACATTAATACTCGTATCAGGCCCATGAATATTATAATAGCTACCACATTGAGTAAACATGGCGTATTAACATAAAATACCTATTATGATTATTAATTTATTTCCCTGTGAATATTAGGGAATAGGCCTAACAGGAAAATTTAGTATTAATAATTAATTGTTTATAATTTCATAAGCTGACTTCACTGTATATGTTTCTGAGTAATGTAACAAATCTACTTGATCCGATCAAAATAAAGGGATATAAGCAGACTGGTACAATTAAAATTTAATAAGGGAAAGAAATGAAATTTACAGATGAGATAAAAAATACAGCTAATTATCAAAAAGACCTACCTAGCACGCACCATGGAAAGTATGAAGGTGGTAGTTTTATAGATCACACATCATCTCATCTCTTCATCTTTATTATTTTCTCTATTTATTCTACCCATATTTGTATTATTTTTTTTCGTTCACACTTAATGTATTTATTATTTTATCCGTGTCTGACCGTGGCATCACTCTGGGCCCTATCAGAATACCAGTGCTGTGACGTTTTTTTTTTTTTTAAATGTTACATCACCATGCTGAGATGGGGCCTTTTGGCTTAGTACAGGACCAATTTCATTTCATGTTTTTTTTTTCATTTTTCTCTTTGTTTAATTTTTTTTTTATTAGTTGTACTGTTAATTTAACCATTTAAATTTGTGTTTTGTCCTGTGCGGGCTAATCAATGCTTTTTCTTTCTTTCACACACTTAGTTGGAGACAAATCAATTCAGCACTGTAGGAGAGACAGGAACACCGCCTTGGATATTTTGGTGGAATAATTTTAAGGTATTCTGCTGAGGCCCTTTTTTACTAGCTAATTGAGTGCAAGAAGTTACCTTGTTGTTGGTAGGTTTAACAATATTGTTAATGGTACCATCTTTGTCTCACTTTCTAGTTTAAATTAATTTTAATGGTGACAGCCCCGAGACTCCCGTGCAACAACAAGATTCTATCATTAATATACGCTAATTGAGAATTTTCCACGGTGACATATGGATCCTCCTCAGTATAATGTTTGTAAACATCAATAGAACAAATGCTATATTTATTTAAGGTCACCGCCTGTTCATTAGTATTATCACTAATAGTCGCAGTGTTAATAATAGAACTAAACTTAGACATACTACTTATGTCTGTGTGAATATTATAAGCTAATAGCCGAGCTATTTTGTGTCTACAACTAATAGGTAGATACACTTTACCCCGAGTCGATCTAAGTTTATCAACAAAAGTGTTGATATCAAGACATATAAGTTTGTCACTAAAATGATCTGCTAAAAAATGTAAATGTTTATTTAACACGTGAATATAATTGTTTTTTCTGTTACATAAATTTTCAAAATATGCAAAAGCACACAATATTATTTTATTACAATTTATCTTCAACAACTCTGAAACACGGTCAGTGATGTCTTCCTTTTTAATCTTCGAACTATTACCAACACGTATAGTAATGGTGGTACTAGGATCACAAACAATCTTTGTTACTGATGCCATAATCTGTTTGTAGGTTGACACTGGCATACAATTGTTTTGGGTACAATAACTCAGGTTGACTTGCTCTTATAACTGTTACTACTATTCATGGAGACTATTCAGAAACCATTTCTGAACAGTCTGCTTGGCTTATGGGTGTACCGTATTGTAACTGTTGGCCCCTAGGCACACCACTGGTAGCACTCTACGGACTTACGTGTATATTATACACACGACCTAGTGCATTGTGCTATTATGTCTGTTATTGTACACTGTATATACAGACATAATGGCGTAGTACACCTGGTCGTTAGCCCGTATTCGGGCAGCCGATGCATTTATTATACTGCGTGCGAGCGAGTAGTTTGCTGAACAGGATTGCGCGAAGACGTACTCTACTCCGTTATTTTAACAAGTGGCCGTTTGTCCGAATTCCAGAGGCAATCGCTTTCAGGGAAACGACCATGTGTTATTGATCGAATGGTAAATACGCAGAGAGCTATAGTTATAAATAGAGGAACAATAAATTATTTGTGGCTTAAAGAATATCTACCAATAAACATTTTCCTGGTACAGTTTATTTTCAGATAAACTCCCACAGGTGCAGTATTTCCATCGAAAGCTTGTTTACAAATCAACATTGCTTAGAGCGGTCCAATTAGTGTTGTCATGGACATTCAAACGTATTGATATAGAAATACGACCGTGGCGCGTCTTTTAATACAAATCCCTTTCGATGCCACGGCATGCCACGGGATCATCTTAAAGCTTAGCAATTTATGTCGTATTTCTATATAAATTAAATCCCTTGCCGTCCCGGTCTGCGTTCAGCTTAAATCTTCCGGAATCAATGCTCTATACAGAGTGGAATTTTTCAATGTCATCTGGAGGGAAAGTACTTTAGAGTACATTCCCTCCAGATGGCATTGAAAAAATATAATAAAAATAAAGGAATGTTTCCTTTATTTTTATTTTATTTTTCGATTTTTTTTGCCGCACTCGGGCGTCAAACCCGGGATGGATCGACTAAATTTCGAAAAAATAACATTCTGTACCTTTTTGACATCAATCGATAGGGTCAATCATATGGATCAAATCTCCATCCTGTATAGTATGATCAAAGACGCGATAAATCTATTCTGTAGTTTAGAAGAACAACACGGCCATTTATACTGACACGATAATGACTTTAACGTATGCAAACCATTCCGTCCATATTTGACAGACAATGCGCAAAACCCCCATGAATTTAAATTAACACTACGGTACAGTTACGAGCTGTCTACGATGTAGGTGTAGTGCTAACTTAGTTAGATCTCGTAGTAGTCACTGGTCTACGAGATCTAACTCAGTTAACACCACATGCGTACTAACCGGATACTGGCTACCTACGGCGTAGCAGCAAAAGTCTACGAATCGTTACAATTCGCTAAGGGTTTACTTTTCTATCAGAAAATATGAAAGTTGAAGTGAACACAAAATTGGAAGATATCTTCCTGAGAGATATGTGTCGAGGACACAAGAAAGTTTTTCCGAAACTCAAGGGATTAAAGTTTTGTATCCGAAGAAAATCGCGGCTAACAGCTAGTATCAAACATATGTAGAAAGCTCTTCAGATTCTTCCATTTATTCCACAGTAAAAGTCCCAAGAAAATATTCTAATAAAAGATTTTCTGATAAATTCCATGTCTACCCTAATCTACTGGCTTATTGTGGAAACGCTAGTTCTATTTCCCAAGTAAATATCCCTTTGAGCAAACCTGAGATAAGACTTCTGTCGTTCAGGTAAGATTATTTTTCTATTTCTATTTTTAGCAGTACAGTCGTTCGTAGCACTAACTTCGTCGCTACGCGGCTACGCAAAGAAAGCGCTACGCCGTAGCTACAGGGTCTACAAGAGATACAAGTCTTGTTTAATTGTTGTTAGGAAATTATTTGATGGTTATCATTGTCTGATTAATGTTATCCATGGGATTGCAAAGCTTGGTCCAATATTTGATATCTATTGAAGATATTGAGTAACTATTATACAGGCAATCCAAACCACAATCTAGTCTCAGGGATATTTTGTAATTCAATTGCTCGAACGTAAACTCAACAAGAGTTTTTGCTGCGTTGAATTAATGGTGAAATTCGCGTGCGTAGTGACACAAAACTTCTGCACTGCACCGTTGGAACATTATGTCGGGATAAGGGCATGAATTCTAAAAATATACGCGTTCTATATTCAAATTGTGTCCTTTCAAATTAAACCATCGAACGTGATGTCCTAAATATTGAATATTATCGTTTGGAATGTTTTATTACTTTACTACATGTACAATAGATAGATAATGGACAGATAGGCAGTCGCTCCATGTAAAATACTGGTATTCAGCTGCATCCGGTAAGACTGGAAGCCGACCCCAACGTAGTTGGGAAAAGGCTAGGGCGATGATGATGATGTACAATAAAATAAACAAAATTCTAAACATCTATCCACTGAATAAATTGCATTGTAAGAAGAAAATTCATCAGTATCTCCTTAGTCTTTCTTATGAGGAAACTGAGGACCTTCTAAAAATTCAAAATTAGTAGACGCTTTACAAACATTCATTCTGTTTTTCGGTACTACACGCACAAATAAACATAACACAAACACACAGATACACGCACACACACAGATACACACACACATACAATCACACCCATATAAATATGCGGTAGATTATATTATTATTATTGGTTTTGTTGAATGCAATGTGAGCTATAATAGCAAGAGGAGCTCGTCACTCGTACATCTGTGCCACACGAACAAGTGGGGTCGTCAATGATATGTAGTTTGGCAAAATGGGCTGGAGTGCAAACATGACCCAGTCTCATCCGTATAAGAATGGAGGTCTCCATCTTACCAAACTCAGCCCTACCAAACCACGGTTTTTCCGGAACGTCAGGTTGAATTAATGAAAAATAACAGCCCTTCGATTTGCTACTGATATCCCAAGCTATCTTCCAAGTGTCCCGAAGAAAAGTTTTTGGTAGAGTCACAAGATCAGTGCTAAAATTTACATAGGGGACCAAGTCTCCACACTGCACCGCTTCACCGGCGAGTGTATCCGCCACTTCATTGCCGTGGATTCCAGCATGGGCCGGAATCCACGCAAAGTGTATTGAATTACCCTCAGAGATGGTTCTGAACGCAAATTCTCTTATTAAATAAATGATAGGAAACTGTGATTTATGTTCGAAAGGGGATTTATTGATGGCTAGAAGAGCACTTTGAGAATCTGTAAAAATTATAGTTTTTTTGAGTTTAAAAACGCGAGAATATTCTAATGCTTTTAAAATGCCGAAACATTCCCCCGTAAAAACAGAAGTTTCCGGAGGCAGTTTTATTTTTTGGACGATGTTGTATTGAGAGTGATACGTACCTATCCCAACACAACCCGTAGGAGAAAGCTTGGCAGCATCCGTAAATACATGATGATACTCTAAGTGATCAGCCAAGAAAAAATTAAAACATGAATTTCTGTCAGGGTCTGATTTTTTAACACAGGTAAAATTTAGGGTGGGGCTGAACAGTAAACTTTCATAACTACAGTTAAACATGGGAAGTTTATTGGAACGGTAAATAGGAGAAGAAAGTGAAAGAAATTTTTTATAGCTTATAACTAGACAGGGAGCACGTTTATGGGTCCAGTAGTCTGAGGATTCTATTTGTAACACTAAAGAGTCTAGTTTAGGAATGAGAGGATGAGTCGATGACTGAAGAATCCGGAACAAATATTTGTCAGACAGGAATTGACGTCTCAGATGTAAAGGTGCTTCTCCGCATTCAATTTGGAGTGCATTAATGGGACTGGACTTCATGGCACCTGAAACAATGCGTAGAGCTTTGGATTGGATGCGATCCAACTTTTTAAAAGCCATAACGCTACCAGGTTCCAGTAGAAACATTCCATAATCCAGAGTGCTTCTGATGATTGCGTTATAAATAAGTTTCAATGAAAAGGGGTGCGCACCCCACCATACACCAGACAGGCATCTAAGCATGTTTAGGTGATTTTCACATTTGTTAAAAATATAATCACAATGAGGAACACTACTTAATTTGCAGTCAAGTATTACACCTAGATATCTGAAATTATCTCTAATCGGGATAGGAGTTTCCTTATAAAAGAGATTTATTGTGGGAATATTTCTCTTTCGGGTGAATAAAACGGCCGCGCTTTTAGACGTGGATATATCCAAGCCGTTAAGATGTAACCATGACTCCAAATGAGATAAAGCGGAATTGATTGCCTGGCTAGCCTGTTCGACGGATTGGCTTGAAGAATATAACAACAAATCGTCGGCATATTGAAGAACCCTAACATGGTCAGCTAGGGACGAGTCTAAATCAAAAGTATAAATATTGTATAGAAGGGGACTGAGCACAGAACCCTGTGGGAGGCCTTTCCACACAAGGTGAGATACCTCTTGATCTCCAATTAACATACTAATAGAGCGTTCAGTCAGGATATTAATAATAAAATTCGACAAATTAAATGGAACCCGTAAGGCTCTTAATTTATTTTGTAAAACCGATAATACAACATTATCGTAAGCTGAATTAATGTCGAGGAAAACCGCTACCGTGGATTGATTATTAGAAAATGAAATCCGAATATCCGATGTTAAAATGCCTAGACAGTCATTGGTACTTCTACCTTTTCTAAAGCCATATTGTGATTCTGCCAAAAGACCCTTACTTTCAACAAACCATTCTAGACGATTTTTAATTAAGTGTTCAGCTAATTTCATCAGAACTGAAGATAAAACTATGGGACGGTATGAAGAAGTGTCAGATGGGATTCTATTTGGTTTAAGGAATGGCAACACCATTTGACGTTTCCATTCAACAGGAATGTTTCCAGTGATCATAATAGAATTGATAAGATGTAAATAATAACTGAGGACGTCTTCATTTAAATTAGCAAAAAAGGAATATGGGATGCCATCACTGCCTGGTGCAGAATCCTTAGTTTTATGAATTTAATTCAGTAAGAGTGAATGGGCCATCTAGAGTCGTATGGGTGTCTTGGTTAGGGGATCCATTGGTTATTGACAGTATTGGTAAGGACAGGTTAAGGTTAATAGCCTCAGGAACCCAAGGCGGCGCTAAATTACCTAAAAAATCGGTAGCTAAAGAATCAGGTATAGGGGAAGGGTTCTTATAAATGGATCTAAATCTACGGATATTACGCCAGACAATCGTTGGGTGAGTGTTCGGTGAAATTGATGAGCAGAAATTACGCCAAGATTCAAATTTTTTCTTTTTAAAAAGTTTATATGTTTCGTTAATTATGTTAGTAATAGTTTCAAAATTAATATCAGACATATTAAGGTTATAATTGTATTCCGCCTCTTTACGTTTGTTAACTAATTCTGTACACTCAGAGTCCCACCATGGAGGCGAGGGAATTTTACTATTATTGTTATTTTTTACAGGAAAAACTACATTTGCAGTTTCGATTAACAAAAGTGCTAAAGCTTCAGCACAGCTGTTTTCATTGCCATCAGAAATTACAGGCAAGGAGCAAAGCTTACTGTCAACAATGCTTCTAAATTTGTCCCAGTCATTATTATTTCTATTAGGTAATTTATGTTTTAAGTTAGATCTCCTTGATGATGCCTTTGATTTGGAAAGAGGGTAAGAAATAACTATTGGGAAATGGTCACTACCATGAGTGGAGGTTAGAGTATGCCAAGTTAATGAAGAGGCTAAGTTTGGAGTACAGATAGAAAGGTCAATTGCACTTTGATTTTGGTTGGGATCTGAACGGCGAGTAGCAGCTCCTGAGTTCAAGATGCATAAGTTGTGTGAGTCTATTATATCTAGTAATTCCTCTCCATGACAATTAGAAACAGAACAACCCCATGATTGGTGTTGGCAATTAAAGTCCCCCAATATTAAGAAAGGCTTTGGGAGAAAAGAAAAGAGATTATTCATCTCTTGAAGAATAGAAGAAGAAGGATGAGGAATGTAAATAGAAACAAAACAAGTTTGGTGCACCTTAATAGCTACAATAGAAATTTCCTCACTATGAGGAGGTAATGAAACAATAGAGAAAGGAAAAGAGTTCTTGATAAGTCAAACTCAAACTCAAACTCAAAGCATTTATTTCAATTAGACCATTATGGCACTTTTGAAAGTCAAAAATACAAAAAAAAAACAAAACAAAGCTACAGTCCCAGACACAAGACATAATAACTTGAGAAAGTACTGTAGTTGCTTAGTTAAGTATAGCTACACCACCATACCCATCAGATCTATCCTCCCTAATGGTTAAATAACCATTAATTTTAAACATATGATTTGATTTGAGCCAAGTCTCTGCTAAAGCAAAGACAAATGGCTCATATTTGTTTAAAAGGTATATAACATCACTCTTTTTGTTTACTAGACTGCGGCAGTTCCACTGGATTATATTGGATGTGTTGTCCATTATGAATGGATTGAGGTACATTGAAAGTTGAGGCAACGTTGGACGGTGAGATGTTGAACTGAGAAAGAAGATTGTGTAATGCTGAGAGAAAATCATTTATAGAAAAGTTTACATCATTTTTATCATTATTTTGATTATTAGAAAAAGCACAACCATTAGATGGCTGGGGAATTTTAAAATCATTAATTATAGCATTATGGGCCTCTTGATTATAACCTTGTATAGATTTGGGTGGGGAGCGTGGTTTCAGGAAGACAGTCTTTTTATAACTACTTGAAGCCTGCATTCTATTAGGTGAAGAGATTGATGGAGTATCTGCAAAGTTTTTAGTAGGTGAAGATAAAAGTGTGTCAGCATATGATTTAGTTACTGGGGGATATACTTTTGCTGCTTCAGCATAAGAAACTGAGCTATGTGCCATGTATGATTTAATCTGTTTTTGTCGAGAGAATTCAGGACAAGATTTATTAATGGCATAGTGAAACCCAGAACACAGACAGCAAGATGCATTTTCAATTTCCCTTTCACAGCTATCTCCAGTATGACCTTGACCACAATTATAACACCGAGGTTTAGATCTGCACTGAAGTTTAGTGTGCCCAAAACGACAGCAATTGAAGCATTGTACAGTAGGGAAAATATATAAATCAACAGGTAATGCATTATAGCACATAAAAATTCTTTTAGGTAGAACCTGTCCATCAAAAGTAACAACTATGGATTGGGATGGCTTCCAAATGGTTGGATTTAAAATTAAGGCGTCTGACTTTAAGAATTGGACCGCAACCAATTGGAACTGTAATAGTATCAATAACTTCCTCTGGAGACCATTCTGCAGGAACACCACGCACTAGACCCATTCTTGTAACATTAAAAGTGGGTTTAAAAGCTTTGTAATTATATGTTTCCAGACTACTATGTGAAATAAAAGAATTTGCATCCAGAAAATTGGAAAATGAGAGGGAAATTTTATTGCGCCCAATTTTTTTGACGCTACCATTTATAATATTTTGAAAGGCGTTGTGTTTAAGGAACTTACCAAATGTGATTGTGTGCAATATAGTACCATCATCAGGGGAAATAGTTTTCTTCTGTAAATGAATAATGTAGGGTGCACTGTCGGTTTTGTCATATGCTTTACGACCGATTTGCGTGGGAACAGCTACGGATGGAGCATGAATATCAGCAGCAATGGTTGGTATTACAGAGCAAATAGGTTCTGTTAAAGTTGTTGTAGGACTTGGAGGATCCGTGCAATCACAACCCGACGACTCGGAACCACGGTTATTTCGGGTGCGACGGCGTTTGTTACAGTGCTTGCACACATGTACGCGGCTTCTTTTCCGGTGACGAGCCGAGGACGACCCATCAGTATCCATGCCAGACTCATTGCTTACAGTAACAAAATTGCCTGCCGGGGGAACAAAGTCCCCCGGGTCTGGCGGGTCGTTCATTAAACGGTTTCAACAAAAAATTAAATAAAAACTTACCACTACCGAAGAAAAGAAAAAAAAACTACAAAATTATAAATTAAAGAAGATAGAGCACTAAAACTAAGACTACTGATCCTATATTACCGTATTACAAAATAATTTATCTTAAATTCAAAAAGGACGCGTCCGCCAAGTTGAACGTTTCCCGCGCTTTTTTTCTAGAGCAATTTTATTCGGCACTATGAACGTAAAAATAAATACGTCTTCCTTACCGACTAGTCTACTGTCTACTAAACAAAACAAATTATTATCCAGACCAACCACAAGGAGAATGCTTAAAATACCCGTTTCAGAACAAAACGGCTGGATTAACATAAAGATTAATTAAAAGATAAATGATGGCCGTTTTTTATCCGGTCCCTTATTCTAAACTTTTTGCGATATAAATTATATTTGAGTTTCTATAAACACTTTATAATGAGTTATGAGCGCTCGTTCATTTTCATAATGAGGCGGTTTTGTTCCAATGTTATGTTTACTTTGTTGTGAAACGTGTTTGGTGTTCAACGGTATTAGATGTTACATGGAGGGCATTTAGCGTCTTGTGTGATACGCTGAGCTACGTTGTACAACGTTACAGAAACTCTAATTAAAGCAACGTGTAGGTAACTGTCCGACAATTTATATTTCGTATGTAGGCCACACAGTATACAGAGTAACACAGAGACCTATGGACCGTTCCACGCTCGGTATAAAACAACTAGACCGAGTTCTAAACTTCGAAATCTGGTGACATACAAAGGTCTTTGATATTGGAAATCGCGTTATTATGATTTATTTTATTTTGGACACAAAAAGATCCATAGAGTGTTAGTAACCTAATATTAAATAACCTAGTGTTGGTATTTACCTCTCCAAAAAAAAAATACAATTGGAGAGCTGTAGCTCTCCGCTACAGTTCTCAGGATGCTGTTGCGACTATCTCTTATACTGGACGCGCAGGGCGTCTAGCGAACTTTTGGTGTAGTTGATCCTTAGATTACCCGTGTATAGACTTTGGCAATAGGCCTTGAAAAGAGTGATTTTAACTAGGTCCGTATCACCTAGTAAATCTACGGATCAACATGTTGCACCTCAATTAGATATGAAACTCAATTAGAATTGGGCAAGACACCAACCAAGACGCGGTGATGGCAGGTGGAGTAAAGCTGTGACCAACTTGCGTCCAAGGACTGGGAAGAGAAGTGTTGGTCGTCCGTGCAAGATGTGCAGACGACATTGTTGCCATCGCGGGAATATCCTGGAAGAGGCTGGCACAAGAACGTGGAGCTTGGCACTAGCAAATAGAGGCCTATACCAAGCATTGCAGCAGCAGTAGTAGCAGTGGCTGTGAATGATGACGATATAGCTAACTAACTATGTCTGACTATTTATAAGTTATGCAATTCAAACAAACTATAAGTTGCTATAACAAGGAAATAAATGACCCCACCAGGGTACCATGAAATAGAAGACATTCATTTTATAGCCTCTAGTCTTCCCAGGACTCCAGTTAACTGTTGTAACAACTAAAGCAGACGGAAATAACTTCAAAAGCTAAATATAGTTTCCTTCTGCAGCTGCAACGATTACTCCCCGTTTCGCGTCAGTGTTATCGCGTTACAGATCGCTTCTTTGTGGCTCGTGGCATCGTCTGAAACTACTATCATTTACTTTTTCCGCATTCGCTGGCGTTATATTCGTGGTGCTTGGGCGTATAGTTTATGGCCAAGCAGTAAAGCAGTTTTCACCGCCGCGGAGGGCGGAGGCGCACCCGCGGTTCTGACATCAGGATGGCGGGTGTACCTAATTTTCAAAATATCATTGCACGTGTGTAGGTACACAGATTTTCAGGAGAGGTACGTAAAGGTACACAGAAGGTACCAAATAACTGTAATAAATTAAGGCTGATCTGAAAAATACACCCGCGATTCTAACGTACATGGATTTTATGGTAGTGCGCCTCGTGAAGAAGCGGCGAGCACGCCTGTCCGCGCGGCGCACCGCTAGAGGTCCATCCATGCGGACAAGAGCGCTTAATAGTAGCAAGCAGTATCTTGCAGATGTTTATTATGAGTCGCGCAGTCCGATAACAGACCCACAGAGATTTGCACTGTTATGTGGTGTCTCGTGACAAGCGCCGCTCTTCTTTACGATCGGGTGCTGTACGTGTGTCTGCGAGATCTACTTTCCGCTTTCTTTCAATCCGCTTTTTTTTTGTATGCACGTCATGTCCCTGCGACAAATAAATATTTTTTCTTTCTTTTTTCTTTCTTTACCGCGTGTGCCATCGAGTGAGTGACTAAAGTAGACGAAAAAAAGCTTCAAAAGCTGATTTTGGTTTTCAAACAACAGTTAAGGTGGCTTTAACTGCCCCAACACAAATTACCACCCCGTATTTAATCGTCTACGTCACGAGCAAAGTATTATAAACTTTATAGACTACAGACAGACCATTACCGGGTACCTGTAGGTTGCGTAAAAGGCGATTATAGGATTACATCCAACGACGCGACGGATAGCAATGTCCTCTCGTCAACTGACAACAATGCCTGTTGCGGTTTTTGTGGCAATTTCCTCTTTGAACGACCGTAATACCGGTTATTGGAAAGCCCGATAGACAATGAAGTGGCTAAAATGAGGTCAAACCTAATTAAACTTAGCTGAGTGGAACAACAGTGGTTTTATTCGGAGTAACGTATTTAGTTAGTGACACACGATTTCGTTTAATTTTAAATATTTAACGGAAAGATTTGTCGTGGTTTTCTATAGTTATGCAACGAAAATTTATAAGTTACTAGCTTTTGCACGCGGCTTCGCCCGCGTGGCGTTCGCTTATTGTCGCACGGGATCGTACTACCCGGATAAAAAGTATTCTATGTGTTAATCCAGGTTACAAACTATCTGTGTGCCAAATTTCATCTAAATCCGTTCAGTATTTTTTGCGTAAAAGAGTATCAACCATCCATCCTCACAAACTTTCGCATTTAATGTTGGTAGTAGGATTTTTTCATGGCCCATTTACTTAAGTGATTAAAAAAAATAAAGTCGGAATTAAAACTGTTGTTCGCTAAAACAAATTTATAATTAGGAAGTATGTCGCAAAAAAAAAGTAGAATTCTCACAATAACGGACGATACGTGTAGTCCTCGTTCAGCCTGAGGGTAATCTTAGAAAGTTTCAAATCGAGCCGCCGCCGCCGGGCGGAGATAAGTCTATCTCAGAGATTAATCTTCCGAAAGTATTGGGTATCATTTTCAAGGATGCTTGCGATTAGACAATTTATAGATGAATGGTTCTCCGACAATCCGCTGATAAATGAGGCTTACGAATTTAGTCAAGAATTTATTGTTTTTTTTTTTCTGTTTCGTAAAAGTAATCTTTCAAGGATTACGAAAAGCTTAAGTACTTGTTCACGTTGGAACGCGCGGGCGCGGTGGCGGGTGCGGTCGCGAAGACGTGGCGGGTTCGTGTTCACATTGGCCGCCAGGCGTTTGCGCGGAAAGACATGATGAAGACGCGCTAACGTTTCTAGCGACAAGTTCATACTGGTTGAACTTACCTGACGTCGCGAGTGAATCGCGCGCTCCGCCGCTAGTTCGACGTGAACACACACAAACATCTCACGCGTTTGATATTGACGCGAGCGGCGCGCGCGCGCCAGTCGCTAGCTTGCCCGCTACTTACACCGCACGTGCGTTTCGTACGTGAACACTTGGATATTACGCCATATGTTTTATATTTCGTGACCGCGCCCGCCACCGCGCCCGCGAGTCAACGTGAACAAGTACTTACATTTTCTTATTTCCTTAAAAACTTACTGTTTTACAGGAATTGTTTAGTAGCAGCTCGGGGTCTGGTTTTGTGCCCAGTTACTGGCTTCGGCATAGCTTCATCTCCGCCTATTCCTACAGAGATGTCATGACTGATTTTATTTTGCATTTAATAAAGTCAATCTGTTGTCTAACTTAGCTCGCACAACATAAAAAATCTGCCTAGCCTTTTCCCAAGTTTTTTTATTGGGGTCGGCTTCCAGTCTAACCGGATGCAGCTGAATACCAGTATTTTACATAGAACGACTGCCTATCTGACCTCCACAACCCAGTTAGTACTGGGTAATACGATACCCCTTGGTAAGACTGGTTGTCAGACTTTTTGGGTCACTGACTACCTGTAACGACTGTCAAAGATCACAAATGACAGCCGGGACCAACTGCTTAACGTGCTTTCCGAGGCACGGAGGAAACTCGGTATGTAATTGGTGGTCACCCATCCACAGACCAACCTAGGCAAGCACGGCTTAACCTGATCGACCCGAGCGGCTGTTATTATTTACCTACGAGCTCCTCGCAACAACTCGCTCGCACAACATAATGGTTGTAAAAACACCCTTAACGAAGCCGAAACGCATTTGTTTTCGCCATCATTGACATCATTTTTTTGTTCTGAGCCTCTACCATGAGTTGTCATCGAAAAATTACTCGCTAGCGTTGAAATCGCTAGCGTGCTAACGTGGATCAAATAGATTTCGATAATGCTTGCACCATGAGATTTACGTAAGCTCGATAGATCGTTTCGTCTAGCTAACTTCACTCTACTCACTACTACTTATGTTTTGTTTCTTTCATACCCACTAATAAGAAGAGAGAACGGCTCTTAAGCTCAAAATGTACTATTATCGCCATGCTAAAAATGTTAAGACAGTCAATATCATAAATAAACCGACTAAATAGAAAAGTTGACGATTAGTAGACTACTTATGGTATTTAGTGGTTTTTGAATTTTATTCCTTCTAATAAGTCAAGGTCGTCCATTTTATTTGTAATTTGGTTTGTTTACGTTGTACGTTGTGTCACAGAGCTGTGTTGTGTGATTTAAAAGTTTACAATAATAGATTCAAACAGATTATTGAATAAATTGAGGACCAGTGTCTCACAGTTTCCATTGATTTGTTGGTGAAGTTCATGGAAAGGCATGTTTCAACGTTCTATTCAATTTATTGTATGGATTGTTTTAAATAAATAAATTAATAATTTACGTTTTAAGAAATTATGTTTTCTAATATTACTTAATATACTTATAGAGTCTGTGAAGTTTATTAAAGTTTATTATACTTTCTTTCACTTTTATTTTCCAATTGGTATCCGACATGAATTCTCATTTTGGCTTGAATTCACATTGTTCACGTCATATTCTATGCTAAATAAGCTCTTGCGGACATCATTTTGACTGTATTAGACTCGAAAACGTATATAATTTTAATGTAAACACATGTTTCACACGACAAAATGCTAGTGAGCTAAGTAACTACTATCGTAAGCGTATTATTCGATAGCTTCAGTGAAATTAGTGAGTCATAGTACCGTTTTGTATGGTGACAGCTGAAAAACGTCAGTGACTATCGAATAGATTACGTTAGGTTTTTAACCTATCGTAATCTATAGTGCTCATGGTACGAATTTTAATTCCTTTTGTGACCGCTAAGGGCGCTGTACAATATTTCATACAAACAATTTACGGAGACGCTAGCGACTTTTGGCTGTGTAAACTCATGGTAGAGGTACTGGAAACCTTCTAGTTACGGAGCTATTGCAGGTCAAAGTTTCAACATTGTCGCAAGTTTAAAAAAAAAACAAGTTTTCCATAATATACCTTTACTTTAAATACCTTCATGACCACTGTACTACTCCATACATCCGTCAGCACAATATTTTGAGTGCGTTACATTGAGTCTTACCGTCAAGCGTAATTTTTTAACCCAAAAAAAAGTATTTTCCTAGCAATTTTTGCATAGCGCTACGTCTGATGTACAGAATGCTTGGTTGACGGCTTCGTGAAGGGTCCGTTTACCTACACTTTGTATTATGTAAAACAAGTAAATAATATGCTCTGTTTTCTCTACTCTGGAAAACACTCACTTGTTCATTCAACACAGAGGGTAATTAATGTAGATCCCGTTTGTCTCCCGATTCGGGATCAATGCGCAACCATAAATGGGATTACAAACGAATGTGGGATTAACTGAAAAATTTGTAATGTAAACACTATTAGGTATCGGTGTAGGATTTGTTTCTAAAGTAGAATAGTTTTGAGCTGGCAAAACAGTGGAATGTGAACTTGTACCAAAAACACAGGTACTGTATATATTTAGTGACAATTAGTACGGGTAGCGATAAATATCGTTTTACAATTACGAGGTTTTTGGGCTTATTCCTAAAACCCCCCCAAAAGTTATTTTATTTATTTATTTAAAAGTCCCCCTAAGGGGGAAAAGTGGAATCTAAAAAGAATAGTCTAGAATTCCTCCTGATATTCCCCCTTGGGGTGAAAAACTGGAATCGAAAAAATACTTATCCACAAATCCCCCCTGAAAGTGCCCCGAGGGGGGAAAACTGGAATGTTTTAAAAATACTTATTCCACAAATCCCCCCTAAAAGTGCCCCGAGGGGGGAAAACTGGAATGTTTTAAAAATACTTATTCCACAAATTCCCCCCTGAAAGTGCCCCCGAGGGGGAAATCTGGAATGTTTTAAAAAAAAGTCTAGAATTCCCCCTTGAGGTCCTTATAGTTATTTATGCAACTGTTATATAATGAGGGGTGTTAAAACACGAATGTCGGTTTATCACACGAGGCGAAGCCGAGTATATATATATACGTACATAATGCAATACTAATATCGAACAAAAATGGCGGGATACGACGTGAATTCGAATTAACCTATAATAAGTTTTTTTTATTACAGCGCTGTGGTAGTGAATCGCACGTGCTAGACAATGTTCTTTTTTTAAAACGAGTTGCATAATGAAATTTAGTACAACATTATAACACTCGTTTGGATGTTATAATGGTTATTATGACACTGGCTGTTTTAATGTTGGCAATAAGCTAACTGTTTCAGATACTTTTATAGAGGATTTATAGCATGGGTGTAGATAAAAGCCTTAAAAAATTGGCTAAGGAGTGCCTCTGCCGAGTTTTTGGTACAATTTCACATTCAATTGTTTTCCCGTTTGAGAGCGATTTGACTATAACTTTACTGCACTATTGTACAAATAAAATGATAAGATTTTAAATTTTGATAATAAATCAAGAAACAATAAGAAACTGAACCTAAACCATCTCAACCTAATAAAATTCTAATAATATAAGGTGTCTGTTTCGATTGCCATATTAACTAAGAGTTTTTGTATTCATCTTAAGATAGGTAGCTGAGATTTGCCAAGTAAATATCTAAGATTATTGAACACTAATAGAGTAATCTTCTTCTTTATCGTGTGGTTAGTGCCCAACCTGGTGACAGAGTTTTTATGCTGCCCATGGGCCATGGCTCATAGTTATAATCACAGGTAATAATGTAAATACTAATGTAACTGTCAGTCTGCTGTAACCTTTTTACGCCTAAACCATTTAACTCGGTACGTGTGAAATTTTAACAGATATCTTGTCTTCTTTCACCCTAAAAATAATGAAAAAGGAAATACATGCAAACGAAGTCGCGGGCATTAGCGAACTATTTTACCACAAAGAATCCGTGACGTCGCAATTAAAGGACCACAAAACAGGGCCCGGGCAATAAATTTAATAGCAGAGGATCGAGCTCTTGGGCCTGAGCACACACCGGGCTCTCGGGTGCTTTGAAGCGGGGGTCTGTTTGACAGGGTTTTATTAAAGACTAGTTTGTTCCCGCGGTGTTGGTCCGTGGAACACAGTGAACGAGACATCTGAATGGTGTATCAACTGAATTCATGATCAAAAACGGGGTAGTGGTGTATCACAATTTCGATCACAATCCGAAAGGTCTTGACTTGCCTGACATGTTTGAAGAATTCGTCAACTTGACAACGTATTTAACAAAACCTAACCAATAAATAGTTATAAAATGAAAAGTTAAATGTTGAAAAATGTTGTGCACTCCGCAGGTTTATAAATATTTCTCTAGAAGATTCACGTGAAAAACTGTCTTCAAACTGTGTTCATTTTCATTGTTGTCAGCCGGAACGTCTGGAAGACTTTCTTTTTTTGCAATTTGCAGGTCAGTGTCAGATTGTATGTTGTTTAAAATATGATTAGCGACCGTAAAAAAATGACTACCTACTAAGTTATAGTTATTAAAATTATAAATACAACCCTTTAGGTTCATTTAATATCTGGTGCTTCCACCTTAAGTTGGCCGTTCATCAATCACATCACTGCTAAGCTTCTTATGGCAAAAGGAAAAAAAACACAATACAAAAATTATCATTTCAATAAGTTTAACCAACATACATTTACTCCACATCCCCCCATTCCATCATTATTATCATAGTAATAACCATTTCATAAGTGAATACTGTTATCAAACTCCATGCTATTATCTTTTAGTATCTTCTTACGGCCCCCATGGGATCACAGCCGTACCCACTGGAAACCGGTAACCATGTGGAGGAAGTACGCATAATATTAAGTATAAGGGAATGGCTTTCGTCTACAAATATGATTGTTTATTGTAACGTTATAAAATAACATAACATCACGTCTGTTGTCTCTGAAGGGATTGGCAGAAGTGTATCCATAGTGCACCCATCACGTCTCTCCAGTTATAGTTTAGTCCCATTATGTAATAGAAAGCGAGCCTATTGCCATCAATCGGGCATGAATCCTAACTCCGGAGTAGAAATTCCTATTAGAAAATCAACTAACACTGTACTGTTATGAAGAGCAGGGTGTAAAGTTCTTCACCCCAATAGAAAAGGGAGGATCCTCCGACCAGACGGGTGTTGTGTCTGAGGCCCTACTCTCTAACGCTTCGTCCGTATATTCAGATCTATCCGTCACTCTCACTCGCACTTATCTGCAGACGTGCGCGAGAGAGACGGATAGATCCGAATATACGGACGAAGCGTTAGAGAGTAGGGCCCCGATGAACAAAAGATTTGTCGATTCTCTTTCGTTTCTACGGCGGTCATGCTACGCGGGCTGGTGTCCTACTGCCCAACAGTTGTTGTCGGGTTTTTCTAACCAAGACCTCATGCTTACCAGTGGGGCTAACGATGTATCAAACAAAGGTCACAGGTGGCTCTGGACGAAACAACAAGCTTTTCGACCATGCTCGCATTGACGATAGGCGGGCCGGGAAGGGCCCTCTTAACTGATAACTGTAACTGTCTTGGGCAAGTAGGCATATTTATTAATTAGTATGCAGTTGGCAATTGACTGTGATTTGCTTTACTTTCCTTTTCGGCCCTTGATACAATGTTCATGGGAGGTGGTCAAAAGAAAACCGGTAACGTTACTGCCTCGTTAGTCCAGTGATCGTTAGCCCCACTGGTAAGCATGAGGTCTTGGTTTCGTTTCCCAGGTTAGGAAAAGTGTAACGTAGCGGCGCTACAGCGCTGTAGAACAAAAAAGTGTAAAGCACCATCTATGACTCCGAAGAAGAACTAACATCAAATTCTTAAATAACGATATTATTAAAGTTCTCCGCGACTTAAGACAATGTAGAAAAACCCGACAACAACTGTTGGGCAGTAGGACACCAGCCCGCGTAGCATGACCGCCGTAGAAACGAAAGAGAATCGACAAATCTTTTGTTCACCTGGCATTGAATCGACAAAATGACAGATGAACAAAAGATTTGTCGATTCTCTTTGTTTCTACGGTGGTCATGCTACACGGGCAGGGGCCCTACTCTAACGCTTCGTCCGTATATTCGGATCTATCCGTCTCTCTCGCGCACGTCTGCAGATAAGTGCGAGTGAGAGTGACGGATAGATCTGAATATACGGACGAAGCGTTAGAGAGTAGGGCCTCAGACACAACACCCGTCTGGTCGGAGTATCCTCCCTTTTCTATTGGGGTGAAGAACTTTACACCCTGCTCTTCATAACAGTACAGTGTTAGTTGATTTTCTAATAGGAATTTCTACTCCGGAGTAAGGATTCATGCCCGATTGATGGCAATAGGCTCGCTTTCTATTACATAATGGGACTAAACTAACTGGAGAGACGTGATGGGTGTACTATGGATATGTCTGCCAAACCCTTCAGGAAATTCAGAAATACAAAATTGTTTAGTGCGATGACTTAAGGTGAATGCTCAAGGGTAGCCCGCGAAATTCATTTCTTTTTTAATTTCGCGGCCTGGTTGGAGCATTCACCTTAATACGAGTTGCTGCGAATTCATTAGATATTAATAGACTAGTTTTAGGTCACAATTAAAATAAGACAATAACAAGGAAATTGCGAAAGGATAAGTGTCCTTTCGCAATTTGACCTAAACTATTTTCAACGCTTAAATGAGAAGCTGCCAGTTATTTTCTTAATACCCTGAGTTCCGTCTCTGGTTCTCCGGAACAAGTTAATGAACAACTAGTTGCTATGACAACTTGGAAACGGCTAAAGGGAACCAAACAGGCTTATTGTTACTGGTAAATTCATACCGAGATATTCAAGGTAAATGCAGATGAAGTCATTGAAATTGTAATATGTCCATACCTTGTTGCAAGCACGCTACAGTCGTTATTTGTACACTTGGATTTATCAAATGTGTCTTGTTATTTACATCTGGGGATCTAAAATGGCCAAACTCAAACTCAAACTCAAAGCATTTATTTCAATTAGACCATTACGGCACTTTTGTATGTCAAAAATACAAAAAAGAAAATCAAAGCTACAGTCCCAGTCACAAGGCATAATAACTTGAGAAAGTACTGTAGTTGCCCATTCCCTAGCGTAGATCTCTATGGAGAAGAACGGGCAAGAAACTCCATGGACACTCTTTTAAAATCAAAATATTGTTACAAAATTTTGGTTACATCATTAATTTTGGGATTATACATATACTCGTATGTGAGAACGATGTAGAAAGACGTGCACACTAAGAGCGTCCAGAGTAAAAGATTAGATCAACAATCAGCTATTCTTCTAGAAGTAATTCATTATCCAAAGGATACAGTTTTTTTAGGCCCTTTTCGATGTTGCATGAAAATTATTCATACTACACCAAAAAAAGTAATCATTTTATTATAGTAATAAATGAAAGATTACATACTCGTAGAAACGAAACCGGAATCTTAAAATCATAATAAATAAGTTATATTATGATTTTTTTGCGAGTCAAATCATTCCTGTTGTGGTCTATGTCATTTGATAGAAAATACTTACTTAAATAGGGGCGTTTACGGGCGAGACTCTTGCTGCAAGACCAAGACCAAGACCAAGACTGAGAGCGCAATACCAAGACCAAGACCAGGTGTATTGACGCAAGACCAAGACCAAGACTGGTTAAGGTCTCGTTTTGGTCTTGCATTTGGGCAACACTAGCTGACCACCGAAGCTGTGCCGAGATGTGCAAAGCGGAGAGGAGAGGAGATGTGCAAAGCGGCACGCCGCTCACAGCACACCGCTCACCGCACGCCGCACACAGCACACATCTCACCGCGCGCCGCACACAGCAAATATCTCACAGCTCACCACAAACTCAAACTCAAAGCATTTATTACAATTAGACCATTACTTACATTACTTTTGAATGACAAAAATACAAAAAAAAAAAAAAAGCTACAGTCACAGTCACAAGGCATAATAACTTGAGAAAGTACTATAGTAACCGTTCAACGCACGCCGTTGACGTCTCATCCCGTCTCCGCCCGTCTAAACAATTGCAAGACATCTCCTATCCTCTCTGCTTAACCGTTTCTACTAAAGCTAAACGGAGACGAAAACTGTATTGTCTATTGGTGGTTTAAAGCACATCTCCTCTTTTCTCGTCTCGTCTCAGTCGTCTCGGCTTCGGTGGAGTCCAGCCCTTATCCACTAATACGAAATTATTAAATTGAAGCGAGTATACTATGACTATAATGAAATGGCTGTGTTGGTATCAAAGTTACTTAAAATGTAATTTTGGCCTCTAAAACTATGTGAGTTTGTAATTATTTGGTATTCCCTCCGAATCTCATGGACGCATTTAATTTAAAATCTCAATTCCAGGAAATGTACATACCAAAGTCTTAAAAACGTTCTCTCGTCAGACCTTTCACGAACTCAACACATTCTTGCGTTAATTACTACGACGAAGGCCACAAAGAAATTACATATGTATGTACTATGTAGGTTTGTACGAAAATGTTCTTTTATCGGCCATATCAAAGGCGAAAAAGTTGAAAGAAGTTGCTCTTTAAATGCCCAGAGAAAAATTCGTATCTCATATTTAGATTCCAATTCTGAAATCGAGTGTAATGCTAAAAGTTACATCAAAGATGAGTAAAATCTCGGAATTTCAGTATAATAATTTATAATGCCATGCGAAAGTAATTTTTCCTGCAAATTGCAAATTCCACGAGAGTAATTTTACTTTTTATTAGTTTAAACAGGCAAAGATTTCGCACTAATAAAATAGGCTTAGGTGTCTGTCTACCATAAAATTGGGACATCAGGTTAACAACAAAAGCCATCAAAAGAAGGTAATGGTCCCCAACTATTTATATTGGGATTGAGGGATCTAACACTGCCGACCGAAGCGGGCCTCCGATTCGGGGTTTTTCCGATACTACGACATTTACGACTTATGTCTCCGTCTGTATCCGACCAATAACTAGTTTAGGTAATTTCTACGGAATAACAATTTCAATCCAACATTAATACTAGTTTACCACTCCCTAGATAGATCGGTTCTTACACACATTTTTAATTTTTAATTATTATACACTAATAGACAATCGCTCTGTGAAAATACTTGTCTACAGCAGCACTCGAGTAGAATCGAAGTCGATTTGAAAAAGGCTTAGGAAATTGATGATTGTGATCGATATATAATTTAACAGTGTTTTTAATCATTGTTACAATTTAATAATCCGCAATAGTGCAGGTACTCATTGTGGATTACTGACTTAGAACAAATTAAAACTTCAACCAGTAATAAAAAAAGCAACTAAAACAAATCGAAATTCAAAAGATACCGTAAAATTACAAATAAAAAGAGGTTCGAAATACTAGAGATAAAGAATCGAGGTAGGTACAAAGACTCCTATTGTTATGCGGGACACGGTATTATCAAATGACCTAAATAAAAAAATGGATTGTGTGCGACTCCGGGCCCATTTTCATCGAGTGCCCTATATAAGACTTTTGTCTTAAGTCCCTCTAGACATTTCGCTCTACTTTGCATTTACCTAATAAACATGAATATTTATACCCAAGTATCGGTTTAGTAATCTCTATAGGCCTGAGGTTGTTCTCCGTACCAATATACGGCTTAGTTGTTTGTTATTGTTAAACAAATTAGGCATTTCAAACAATATGCTTTTTGGTACACTGGAATTATTCTAGTGTAGGTACCAAAAATAATATTGTATGAAATGCCTAATTTGTTCAACTCTTTAGTTTAACTAATTTAGCTTTTTAAATTTAGCAGAGCGAAGTATTATATTATCTGTGGCAGGGCTCATAAGCCCGAAAGGCAACCTAAATACCCAAGTCTAAATTTTCTATTTTTCACATAAGGCTGTTTAGCGGCTTTATACCTTTGCTTCTCCTTCGACATGGCGAAGCAAAGCGCGGAAAAAAAAGAAAATTTAAATCATAGTTTCATAATAATTCATGACAAAAATATTTGTCGTTATTTTATTTTATGTCTTCAAAAGTGTATTGAAAAACCTTACCTCGGTCAACGAACTGCTGACTAACATTCACTCCGAAAATATAATTCTTGCTGGTGATATTAATATAAACATCCTTCCGGACAAGATCACTGGCCACGCTGCAGAGTACATCACTATGCTAGCTGCCCATGATTTAAGACAAGGTATTAACAAGCCTACCAGACAAGGCAACTGCCTTGACCATTTTATGGTCAAAACACATAAGCATGTTAAAACCTTCATATTTGACCCACTGACAGATCATAGTCCTATATTGTTGCACATAAAAGACATTCACTTATCTAAGAAAACGACTGAGCTGTTTAGAACAAACTATTAATTATGAACACTTAGAGACTGATCTAGACAACATCGTTTGGGACGATTACTATAACTCGCATAATGTAAACGTAACCGCTGAATTCTTAGTCAATACGCTGCGAGAAATCATCACAAAAAATACAGTTAAAACAAAAACATCAAAAAAAGAACCCGCTTAAACCGTGGATTACAGTTGGCATAGTGAGATGTATACGGAAAAGGGACAAAATGCATCAAAAAGTAAAGAAATCTCCAAATAACGAGGAACTTCGACAACAGTACATTCGATATAGAAACGCCTGCAATAATTTGACAGAAACGCTAAAGCGCTCTTACTACGAAAGGGAATTACAAAACAATGAAAACAACATAAAAAAAAAACCTGGAGTGTAATTAGGGACATGTGTAACATAAAGAAAGGTTCTACCAAAGCAACTGAGTTGATGCAGATCAAATCTAACCCCGCCGACTCTCTTAATGAAGTTAACAGATACTTCACATCAATTGGTAAAGACTTAGCAAATTCAACTCTAAGTAAACTCAAGCAGAATGAAGGAACGCTAGCAACACAAGCACAGAAGTCGACAGGTCTTCTTCATTCGATGGCATTATCTCCCACGGACCAATGTGAAGTTATCCAGGTGATATCGATAGCGGGAAATAAACAATAATAACAGGGAATAATAACGGGAAATAACAAAAAACGCGGACGGAAAAGGAATAACGGGAATAGCGGGAATATTGTCTAAACCATAGGGTCTAGACAATATTCCCGCTAACATTATAAAAAAATATAAATTTAAATTAGCGTCTCCTATAACCCACCTCTGCAATATCAGTTTCTCTTGCGGTGTTTTTCCTGAAACTTTTAAGAAAGCGGCCGTCACTCCTGTTTTTAAGGCTGGTGACAAGGGTCTTGTTGGCAACTACCGCCCCATCTCTGTACTTAGCTCACTGTCAAAAATATTAGAAAAACTAGCAAACAAGAGACTGATTCGATATTTAGAGACAAATAATATACTTTCGTCAAACCAATTCGGTTTTAGAGCCAATCGGTCCACTAATGACGCTATTCTAAAACTAACCGAAAACATGACCAAGTATAAAGGGTGTAAAACACCTCTTAACGAAAACGAAAGGTACTTATTCTCCTCGTCATTGCGATCATTTTTTTGTTCTACACCATACCTGGGAACCTTCTAGTTACGGAGATATTGGGGGTCAAAGTTCCAACTTTTTGACAAGTTTTTTTTTAAATACAAGTTTTTAATAAAAGATTTTTACTTTAAGCACCTCCACGACCCCCGTACTATTCAATCCATCCACCGTTCTACCACAAAACATGATTTTTCACCCCAAAAAAAAAAGTCATTTCACAGCAATAATTTTTGCGTAAAGTTACTTAGTTTGATGTACAGAATGCTTGGTTGACGGCTTCGTGATGAGGTCTTTTACACCCTGTATAGACAAGGGAGAAAAATGTGTCGGCCTTTTCCTCGACCTTCAGAAAGCATTCGATAATGTCTCGATCCCTATTCTAATAAGTAGATTAGAAAACATTGGAATCAGAGGAGTGCCACAGGAATGGCTTTTAAGTTACTTGTCAGGAAGAAGTCAATGCGTTCGCCTTGATAATATGACTAGCGATGAAGCTTCCTGTTCTTACGGAGTTCCCCAGGGAAGTACAATTGCTCCAACCCTATTCCTGGTGTACATCAATGAATTGTGCGATATCCCTATCAATAAAGCCGATGTCATAATGTTTGCCGACGACACAATTCTTCTGTTCCATGAAAAGTCATGGAAAGATCTAGAAACAGTCTTTGAAGCGGATCTTTCCAAAGTAACAGCTTGGCTGGAAGATAGTTTGCTATCATTAAACACCTCTAAGACAAAATATCTTTCTTTTAGTAAGACTAGAGCAGGAAGCCCCGCAGACTTCAAAATTAGCACCCACACGTTTCCTTGCAATAGGGATAGCAATAAATTTTCCTCCTGCACGTTCCCCAAGCTAGACAGAGTGAACTCCATTAAATATCTAGGAGTAATCGTTGACGACAACCTTAAATGGACACAACATATCTCGGTTACCGCCAAAAGAGTGCGCAAGTTGATTCATATCTTTAAAACCCTGAGACTTGTTGCTAGTCTTAAGCTTCTGCTGCAAACATATAAAGCCTTATGCCATTGTGTCTTGGGTTACGCTATTTGCGCATGGGGTGGGGCAGGCAAGACCCACATGATCGAGCTGGAGCGGGCTCAACGTGCCGTCCTAAAAGTACTTTTATCACTAAAATACCGGACGCCCACGACCGAGATATACGTAAAAGCCAAAGTACTTAGCGTCCGCAAGCACTTTTTTTACGAATGCCTGCGAAGATACCACCGATACGCCATCCCGAGTCTGCCTATCACATCCAAGAGAATAGTCAGGTGCCCAGTCCAAGGTAGCAAGAGTGTCATCGCCACCAAAAACTACCACTATATTGCCCCACGTCTTTACAACAAAATCGGTCATGAAAAGGGGATACAACAACTCATAAAACTTAACAACTTCCAATTTAAATAATGTGTTACTGACTGGCTACAAAATTACGATTATGACGAATCAGAAAATCTACTCGGCAGTGTTACATGACCCTCTATCACTATCACTTTCACACACTCACCTCACACACGCACACTCACACATTCACACACACACTCACACACACACACCCCAGACACATTTACCCACACTTTCTTCAGAACGCGTTGAATAGTAGTTAATTTAATTTAACTTATAAAATTGCATACCCATGTAATGTACACAATTAGTATCATATATTATTTTTAATTCTTTACTCTTTTTTATGTTTGTAAACACTAATGCATGCCAAATCTTATAAGGTATCAAATTTTTGGGTCTATCGTTTTTTACATATTCTCTGTTAATTGAGAGGTCTGGCTCTTGTGATACAGGAACTCCTAGTACAAGAGTCAGGGCTACACTGATGTTTATGAGCAATCATATTATGTCAATAAAGATTTATTATTATTATTACATACAATAACAAACTTTCTCCACTTGTTGTCTCCACATTTCAATACACTTCCTCGAAAACTAGTTCTTGTCGCACTACGATTAGGTTCAACATGCAATGTATTTCACACACGTGCGTTTTTTTTTTCATTTTCCTGCACGTGTGCGGGAAAGTAAAATTCCACAGATAACTACACGTAGACGAAGTTCAAATCAGTTGAATGCCTATAGTAGGAGGTGTTTTTTTTTTAATTTCGGCAAAGCAATATGCGTCTTTACGGCATAAATATTTTTTTGATTGTTCAAATTGTGTTTATAAATAGTATATCATAGTTATATCTGATTATTTAAAACTAATAATTACTTTTTTAAACAAATTAACATTTATTTGTGTTTTGAATTCAAAAATTAAAAAATAACTATTTTTTATATTAGGCTGTTTAGCGGCTTCATACCTTTGGTTCTCCTTTAAACTGGCGAAAGCAAAACGCGGAAAAAAAGAAAATTAAAATCATGATTTTATAATTCAAGACAAAAATATATTTCGTTCTTTTATTTTATTTCTTCAAACGTGTATTGATAAACGTCGTTTGATACACACGTGGACATTTGTTATTGCAGTTCTCGGCTCAAAAACACCCTCGCCTACGGCTCGGGAGTTTATTATAACAAACACAAACTTTCTCCACTTGTTTCAAAATGTACTATTACTTTTTTTTATTTAGTTGTTTTTTGTGTTTCATGATGTAGCTAGTAGTAGTAGTAGTAGTAGTAGTATCTTGCGTTATATTTCCCAGCTCTTTTTACTTTTAAATAAAGGTTTTTCCTTACATCTTTTTGAATCAGAAGAAAAGGCAAGTAGTTGGTACTTATTATTCACTTTTATTGTGAAAATAAAATTACATTTTAACGTACCTTGAGTTCTAAACACCTAAGTAAATTATTTCGGTGTAGGTAATACGTTCCGTAGTTATAATGAAAAGAAAATAAAGACTAAATTAAATGTTCCGTGGCAGCATACAAATCCTACTAATAACAAAAAAAAAATGAAAATGCTTCCATTTGACTGTACGAAGAAACAAAACGCTATAATCGTAGAGGAAGACCAAAGAAACGATGGATGGACTGTGTGAAGGATAAAATGGTCAGAAAGGAGGTGACTGTTGCGATGACGAGTAGTACCTAGCGAAGTATGGACGAAGTAGACATGCTGCGCCAACCCCAAATAAATTGGGATAAGGGCAGAAGAAAAACCAAAACTCGCGCGACCTTAACGAGTCAATATACACTTCATGTATTAAAATTCATCCAACCCTTTTAAATACCTTGAGGGTATAAAGAATCCCAAATATAAAGATAAGTACATAGATACACGTGGAAAAACCCTTCCCTCGTCTTTTTCTGTCGCGCAGTGAAGTAAAACCACAATAATAGCATGTCACCGGCCACATTCGGTTTCCCGATAACCGGGTTAGCCCTAGGGCCTAGGCTAGCTGTCCGGAGCGCGTTAAGAGATTGGACGGTGACAACAATAATAACGGAACTGTATTGCAACACAATGAAATAACGAGAAACTTAAAGTTCTTTCCGAGAATTGGCCTGACGAGAGAAAACCTAATATACCGGTTGTTTAGAAGACAGACCGACACAATTTTCTTAGACTTGGCGGATTGTCACGGTCATTGAGGCACTTTTCTTTAATTTACGAAATGTCAACTCTAAGTCATAAAAACCTTTTTTTTTGAGTCTGTAATGGAACGCAATATTTTTGGGGTTGTCTGCAATGTGAAGAAAGAACTCTTCTAAAAAAGAATGTACTCTTAGTACTGTGATGAAATCTTATCTATATCTTATCTTGACATCTATACCTAATAATGAAAAATGCTAAAAAATTATACTTCAAACTCCACACCCTAAAACAAAAATTGAATCGGTTCTTATAACACCCTTTATCGAAAAAAAGGAGTTAATCAAAAACGGGTGGTTTTCTCTCACAACATCGCGGCATTTTCTCGAGAGCGTTCAAGAACGTTTTCAGTATATTTCCATGAACTATTTTTCTATTTAATCCCGGGAAAGTTTTATTGGAGTGGAAGGACCCTTGAGAGCGCATTTATCAGCCATTTAGTTACCAATTGATTTGTTTGAATTTTATACTACACCTATGAAGGAGTTGTAGATTTGGAGTTTTTTTATACTAGTCGCTGACCTTTATTTGATTCATTTAGTTTTTATTTGTCACCGACTTCTGAAGCTAAAGTAATTTTTCACTTTTTTGTGTTTTGTGTTTTTTGAAGTCGGTTTTTTTTTGCAAAAAGTTTTTTTTATTTTTCCATTTTTTGTTGTAATATCCTATACAAATATTTGCTATGCATTTATTTTACATTGTTAACAATTCATGTCATGGTAACAGGCTTATCCCCAGTAAATGGAACATAAAATACCTAAACTGTCGAAATTTGGGTGTATTGTACACATCTGCGTACCCCTCTGGCGTGATGTTACGTCATGATGTTGTATAAACAATAAACATCCAAGCGATTGCAGCAATCACGACCGTTTTACCGCCTAGTTTTGAAGAGTTCCATTGGATATCTCCGAAGATCAGCATCAGATCTTCACCAAATTTAAATGCGACCATCTCAAGAGTATACTCTTTCAAATAAAAAAAGAATTTTGAGAGTCGCTCTACAAATGGAGGAGAAATCGGTGAACATACATGAAATTATACTACACGACTGAAGCAAGAATGTTCATAAAATGAAAACTACTGGGCCAAACTATGTTAAATTTGTATGGAACCAAATGGCAACTATTCCGCATCAAACTAAAGAAGAATCACTTAAATCTCAGCGTAATCAGTGTACGGATTTGGATATATTATTTTTGATTTAAATAAAAATAATACCTATCGATCTCCTCCTTTTTGAAGTCGGTTAAAACTAGACTTGCGTTTGGCCGCAATATTGGCCGCATGATTGTGCGTTTGTGAACCACTGCTGCAAGGTTTTAGCTGGGCCTGTCACCTTGCAGCAATCATGTCACACAATCTGTTTTCTGTTTTGTTTTGTTTGTAAGTGTATTACTAACATAGTTTGTAATGTTTATTTATTACATTTATTATTATTATTAATAGCGATTTGTATTTTTAGAAGGACGTACATTTATCAGGGCATTACTTATCCGAACATCATTTGTATACATTTCGTTGTCATTAGAATATTTTGGGAATAGCTTATTCTCGAGGAGAAGCTCATGGCTAAATAATAACAGCCGCTCGGGTAGACCTTAAGGTTAAGCCGTGCTTGCCTAGCTTGGTACGGATGCACGTTAACCCGTTGGTCCCGGCTGTCATTTGGAGATCTTTAACAGTCGTTACAAGTAGTCAGTGGCCCGAAAGTCTGACAACCAGCGTTACCAAGGGGTATCGCACTACCCAGTACTAACTAGGTTGTGGAAGTCAGATTGGCGGTCGCTCCTTGTAAAATACTAGCTGCACTGGAAGCCGACACCAACATAACATAATTGGGAAAAGGCTAGGTAGATGTTGAGCTTTTTCCCGCGGCTTCGTTCGCGTTATGGTCGCTATTATCCAACGTTTTAAATGTATATAGCTTTAGTAGCTTCGGAATCGAATCAGTACTTCTTAAAAGATCACCATTCAATTCAAAGGTTGTCTTGCAAGAATCCATTTTAGCGATAAGAGCGCTCATTATGACCCCTTATGTATAATGTGTTTATTTTTACATTTGTATGGTGTCCATACTATATGTATATACATAATGTATATCTCTCTAAATATTTTATCTATCTATCTTACAGACTTAACGTCTTTATAATATTAGTGTAGACAATAATTCATAATATGTATATTATTTTGTTAAAACCAAAATTAAACTCAAGCCCTGGCAAGTTCCGAAGGCGCGGGCCTGTGGACGGTGGGCTATGGGCTAGCTCGCCGTCTGTCCGTCTCATGACGACAGGCCGTGTCGAAGGCGCGTTCGTGTTCCACGCGCGCCTCAAAGAGAGTCAGCAAAAGGAAGGGACCCCTTCCTTTTGCTGACTCTCTTTGAGGCGCGCGTGAGCAAGGACCGATGCCTGCCGGGATTGCGGTACTGTTCGAAAGAGATACCGTGGCCCCGGAACACAAAGGGCGATGAAGGAACATGGATGGGTTTTAGTCAGTAAAAGTCTGACACTCCCTCCTGCTCCGCCCAGAGCGGGAGGAGTAATTTGATGACTTTCCATACGAAAAAAAAAAAAAAAAAAAGCCCTGGCCAGTTCATTTTCTTTGTATCACCTAGGTTTTTAAACATTTAATCGCTATGAAAGTCTTAATTAAACTGTCAAGATTGACAAAATTAACCTGATAGAGTGACTTTTAAGATAAACACATCACTTAACACGAAAGGGATTATTATTTCGTTCAAACTTCATCTTTGTACATGTTGAAGAATAAGATTTACTTACTTAACTAGAATTAAAACTTTTCAGACATTTTCATGAAATATTAAACATATCTAAGTTTTACCATTTTATATTACCTACGCTCTGTTTCTTTGTTGCTAAGATAAGGTATCGTTGACTTGGTCAGTAACGAAAGTTAATACTGTAAGATACGTCCATGACATTGAATGTTATACATAATATCTAGCTAATTCATCATCTGCCTAGCCTTTTCCCAACTATGTTGGGGTCGGCTTCCAGTTTTACCGGATGCAGCTGAATACCAGTATTTTACATGGAGCGACTGCCTATCTGACCTCCACAACCCAGTTAGTACCGGGTAATACGATACCCTTTGGCAAGACTGGTTGTCAGACTTTTTGGGCCTCTATATATATATCTAGCTAATTATTATTGCTATTTCCTGCATCTGCAAATTTTTGTGGGCGGGAGGCCTGTGTTGCATCCTGCATCCAGGTCTGTTCTGATCTTTTTCGCGGATTTAAACCATTTTCTTTTTTGCATAAGACTTATTTAATGGGTACTACGAGTATAACTAAAATTAGTGGATATTTTCGTTGCAAGGCTAATTTTACGCTGATACCACCAAAGATATGACCAAAAAATAATAACATTTTGGACATTCGATATTGAGATTGGTATTAAAAATACTACTTGATGTTATAGATTCAAACGTAGTCAACAATACCCGTCCTGTTTACCGGTTAAAATCCAGTGAAGACAAAAATAACTTTTCAATATCATACTTGTTGGTCTCATTGCAATTATCCCACACAAAAGAATACATTAAAAACAAACGATTGGTTTTATCCTTATGTCCAGTTGGGGCATACATATTGAACAGTCTATAAACATCAAAAAGAGTCGTAAGTCCTCTTTAATTATTCCTGAATGCTGTGTCAGGGGATAAATTTGGTGAGAGTGCGACATAAAAACTCTTAATACCGTCCTAATTTCCGGACTTCGTAATTAAAATGAGAGTTATCGTCTTAAGGGAGAGGTGAGGTATTTGTAATGCGTGCGTCACCCTCAAAGATATTGTGAGAAGTAAATCTATGAGACGAACTGTTGTCGGTATGAGTACATTTGTCGCAGTGTGAAGGCTGAGCTGATACGGAACACCCCGATATTGATATGGTTGAAATCGAATAAGTGCTTTGAAAAAACGTGTGGTGTAATCGTCGTCTAGGGGCAACGACCTAAGGAGTCTGCCCACTCATATCATAATCTCATAACATGACCGTGCTAGGAACGTGTCAGGCAAAAAAAAAACATTATTTGTATTGAAAAGTATGAGACCGTGCCCACTAGACCGTTCCGCCACCGACCTACCCCCTCAAACCCGCTCAGTTCGAGAACGCAAACGCCGTGTGTACAACACGTAACTGATATTTCATGCTACTTTGATGGAAAGGCTTGGTTTGATTTTGATTTTGACCCTTTTAAAGAGTTCTTTTGGGTTCCTCAGTCGGCAAAAACGAAACCCTTATAGGAGCACTTTCGTCTGTCCGTCTATCTGTCCGACTATCTGTTACGACCCTTTTTTTCAGAAACGCTTGAAGGTTGATACCTTCAAGCGTTTCTGCTGAAAGCTGAAATGAATATCAAATACTCAAATCTGCTACCCATTGAAGCAGTAAAAAAATCCAAATTGTAGGTAAGTCAACACGATCAAAAGATATGACCGTTTATGTCGTATATTTTACGATTTCACAAGGGAGTCAAAACATATAGGGTACTTGCCGTTGACCTAGAATCATGAAAGGCAAGAAGCGACGTCTTACAGCACGTGTAAAGAAAAAAAATCTGAAAACCGTATATATGTAGTTTAATAACCAAATAGCTACAAGTTTATACGGAACCCTCGATGCGCGAGTCCAACTCGCACTTGACCGGTCACAGTCACATCCCACAACTTACAGCTTTTAACCACACACAAATCAATGACGTACGAAATATTTAAACCGTTGAAATGTACAAAACAAAGGGTTACTGCAATTCCAATGGTGCGACAGGCCGCATTTATTTCCGTACTCGTAACGTAACGTTAACGTAACGCGGGCAGTTACGTAAATATTCCCTATAGCATTTCAGGTTTGTGGGCCGTGAATGCATTTGAAAAGCTCGTTCGCTAGCTCGCTCGTTCGTACATTCCTATTCAACGGTATTTGGGTAAGGAATTTTAATGTATTGTTAAAGCAGTGAGCTACAAACTTGGGGTTGGTATTTTCACAGCGTCATCAGCTTCACCATGATAGTCCGGCTCCGACTTACCAGAGAGCCTTATCACACTAGCGGTTTGCAAGCGGATATCACACTATCCGCTCGCAATCCGCTAGTATGATAAGGCTCTAAGTCGTGGGTTCGAACCCAAGCAGGCGCATTACTTTGAGTAATTTCTTTCATCACCACTGCACACTGCTCTCAAAACGGTGGACGAAAACATCGTGAGGAAATTCTGTCTCATAGAGAAGAGGCCTGTGTCCCAGCAGTGGGAAAATTATAGATTACAGGCTGATTATGCTTATGCATTAGCTTCACACAATTACATATAGTTCGTGTCTACAAATAAAGAATAAAGGTACTATTTTAAGCTATCAAGGTTCATAACTAAACTTAAAATGTCACTTACGGGATATCTTACGTTATTATTGTTTATTTTGAGCTCCCGATATTTCGACACGGTTGCAAGCGCCATGATCGCGGGTTTTAATATCGGGAGAAATATAACCGAATGTTATTCTGATATAGAAATATGCGCTACGCGTGTTGCTACGCAGTGCGCTACGCCGTAGCTCTCGTGTTCGGTCCTTGGATTCTACGGGGCATAGATAGAAATATGCGCTACGCGTGTTGCTACGCAGCGCGCTGCGCCGTAGCTCGCGTGTTCGGTCCCTGGATTCTACGGGGCATAGCTGCGGGCACGGCTACTTGTTTAACAAAATAATCATGAATAATATTTCCATATGCATGACAATTTTATAGACGGACGGTAGAAAACATTTATGTGCTTCGTACTCGTAAATATGTTTGATGTCTTGTCTTAAACTTAGATTAGAATATTCCATTTTCTGAGTAGTAAATACTTACTGTATTCATTTCTATCCTATACTTTACTAGCTTTTGCCAGCGGCTTCGCTTGCTTTAATTTAGAATTTGACAATTAAACACTTATCACACTACTAAAATTTCTATACAGGGTGTGAAATACCTCATCACGAAGCCGTCAACCAAGCATTCTGCACATCAAACTAAGTAACTTTACGCAAAAATTATTGCTGGGAAACGACTTTTTTTGGGGTGAAAAATCATGTTTTGTGGTAGAACTCAATGTAACGCACTCAAAACATTGTGCTGATGGATGGATTGAATAGTACGGGGGTCGTGGAGGTGTTTAAATTAAAAATCTCACATTAAGTAAAGATTCGAATACACGTGGCGACATCTATTATCATAAGAACGTTATTGTTATTTTCCGGGATAACCTTTTTTTCCGAATGAAAGTGTTAACAACTACCAAATAGATACACGACGGTTATGACGTAGTACTTCCTTAATTATTCCTAAAATACTCTTAAATATTCTTATTAATTTCTAAATAATATTCTTTGTATTTATTTTCTCATTTAAGTAATTTATTTGTTTTATATAACAATCATTTAGTATTTTATAACTCATTGAATAATTGACAGTTGATTTGAATATGGCGGTTAAGTGTATAAAAAGGGAGGCAAATCATTTTTAAGGGGCATTATATTGTGAACTAGTGATAAGGACGTTACTCTGCCCAAATACAGACTGAGTGTGAATTATAGTTCGTATTTAATGTAATTGTGTAAAACCTGCTGCTGAATAACAAAAGGTATTCTATGTTCGTTGCTGTACACCTGACAGAACGTTTATGCAAAATTTCAGGATGATCGGTTTAGTGGTTTAGGCGTATAATAAACATACTTTGGTATTTTGTAATATTACTTAGAATTAGGATAGGATAGTTAGGAAGTTAGGATAGGATATTAACAGAGCTATGATTGAATGTCGTCTTATGTCCTTATAATTACCAAATGGAATTAAAAATAGGTTAACTCTGCCAGCGGAAATTTACCTCCAGATGGTTAATATGATTTTAATAACATCAAAACAATTTATTTATGCTTGGTGGATTCTGAAAAAAGGCAGAAAGTTGTTCCCGTAATACAGGATCACAGGTCTGTCTGTATAAGACAATTTACACCGCCTGAGGGTATTTGACGGAATTTTGAGAAGCTTTGTTTATATTTTGTTGAAATTATCTCGACCCTTCCATGCGAACCCAACTAAGGGAAGGTTTGCCTTGCCTTGAAACTTCGCCTCGTCTTTTGTATTTGCTTGTTTAATATTAAGGAGACTGCTCACTACACCGTACCATACCATGACCGTGAAACAATACACGGACTACTAAGCCCATTATAACGTATCCACAGCGTATCATACTCGTTTATAACGAGTTAAGTGACTGGAGCAACGGTGGATCAGGGGTGGCGGCCCCGACTTACGCACAGTAAGTCGTGGGTTCGAACCCAGACAGGCACACATTACTTTGTGTAATTTATTTCATCACCACTGCTCTCAAAACGGTAAAGGAAAACATCGTGAGGAAACCGGCATGTCTAGAATCAAAAAATCGAAGACATGTGACATCTACCAATCCGCACTGGGCCCGCGTGGTGGATTATAGCCCATTCCCTCTCATCATGAGAGGAGACCGTGTCCCAGCATTGGCAACATTGATGATGATGAAGTGACTGTAGCATCCGCGTATCATTCGCGTGTAATATCCGTATGGTTTCCGCAGCGTTTTTACATTGGGGCTTTTTTCCCCTTTTTCTTGGGGAAAATTGGTATGGTACGCTGTAGTGGGGAGACTCCTTTTAAACGATATAGGGATAAATGAAATAGAGTATTAATCATTCTGTTTCTTTTATCAAAATTCATTTGCAGTCGCAGCATGTCTTCTGCTTTCATACTTTTCTATAAGTCGACATCAGTAGTCACCCTCTGTTAGGCAATAACATCTTTCATCGTCCATCATTCGTATTGTTCATCGTTTTTTTGGGTTTTTTACTGTTTTTGTGATAGAGTATTAATTTATTGGCTTATTTTTATTATGAGCTTTTGTTGAACCAATACATACTAACTAACTAATAATAAGTATTAGTTAGTTAGTATGTTTTGGTCAAATCTAGAAACTGAATTTCAAACCAGTTACCTCAAATTATGCACACATTTGTCATTTGACATTTGATCACAAGGGAACTTCTAAAGCATCAATATCATGACAGGACATGAAACTTTTGTATCAAAATATCTGTAACCTTTTTATTTGTAAGACCATAATGTACCATAATTATTTCATGATAAATAAACCTAAAATTTCTTATTTAATTAAAAGCTTGTTTTTTTTTCTAAACTTTAATTAAGTAATTCAATAATAAATTTTCTCTTAAAATATTTCAAGCAAACATAATATTTAAGCAAAAGGACGTAAGGACAGGACTTTAATAATGTGGCAATGCCTGGGCAAAGACTATATATTATGCTTATCCAGAAATGGATGTCTATTCGGCTCAATGATAATGACGAGACTTAAAGATGAAGAAGAGGATGGAGTTACTATTTTAGGAGGTATATTTTCTAGAGATTATAAAAATATACACAGTAACATGCCCACAAAACAGTAAAGCCGGTACGTTAAATAAAAAACGCTTGAGTCAATCAAATAAAATAACAAAACGAGTTCTCATATTATTTTATGATTAACATTAACATATATAAGGTAAACATGAATTATTTTCAGAGAATCATCTAACGGCTATAACGAAGCCATAGCAACGAAAAAAAAAACTAAGTTTATTTGTTTTTACGAAATTATTATAATTCCAAAATTTCTTGAGACATTTTGCATAAAACCTTTACCTCGACGTAGTATGACGTATACGACGCGGCGATGTAGTAAACTAGCGTTTACTGGTTGTTGAAAAATAAAGAGCCAGTATTTATTTTGTGGGTCAAGTTTTTTTTTTTAAATGTACTCAGATTTTGTTTTTCTCTAGAATGGCTTCGTTAAAGCAGTTAGAAGATTCCCTGAAAATATTTCGTGTAAGAATAGATACACCTTCTATATTTTATATATTTATTAAAGAAAAGTTTATAAAAGTCTTAATTTATGTATGAACTATGCCCCACAAAACCGTTTTCACGGTTTGTCTGTGGGAACGGAACAAAACTATTAGACAGAAGGTTTAGGTACTAGTGCGGACACTTAATTTTCACTTACTTATAACAATAATATTTATATGCCACGGTGATCTTGAGTCTATGCATACTTAATTTTCTATATGCGAAAGTAACTCTGTGTGTATGTGTAGATTTTCGGTCTAGTAGTCGCAAACGCCACTGCTGAGCATCAGGTTCGATTCCCAGGTCAGGCAGTGTTACTTAGTTTTTCATATTTCCTCAGTAGCAGCCACGGAGTCTGTATGTGTGACCGGTTGATGGCAATATAGGCTCGCCCCCTATTACATGGGACTGAAATATATTTGGCGAAATATGGGCGTAATGGGTACACCTCTGCCTAACCATTCGGGGATTACATGCGTCATGTATATGCTACGGGTGAAGTCGCAGTCATAAGCTACATTTATAATTTTAAATTCATGCTTTAAATCGTCTGCGAGTTATGCTCAATTCGTTTTCTATTAGCAAAGAAATCGTTTAGACTCAATCTCATCTATCAGTCTGCACTCGTTCGCGGAGAACGAAGTTATCGATCGAATACGTACGAGAAATACTGAAAATACGGGGCATAAAACAGCGCTGGTAGAAAATGTTGGCTGAATTAACGGAGTCGAGTTTCTTTTGTATTTTGTTCGTTCATTATTGCATTTCTGCTGTTATGTTTGTTATGCTCCCGAAGCTGCGAACTACGTTTTTAATTTCATTCTTTTATCGTTTTGAAATCGTGTTGTTCTAACTAACATAACATAGCACCGTTGGTCTATTGTCTCTCCTTCCCCTTTAAATCCATCCAAAGGTTGTCTTTAAAAGATCGCTTTAAGCGATAAGATCGCCCATTGTGTTGTAAAATGTTTTATAACACATTTGCTCGTAAAGGGTCTCTTATATCACCCATTTCAATATCGTAATGTATCTCATTACGTACTTGTGCAGTAATGTAATGTAAAACTCACGGTATAACAAGATGTTCCGTCTAAAACGAACGATACTTTTTTAAATCTTAGCAAAGAGTTTTCATGTCAGAGAAGTGGCCAACATTTTATGAATAAGATTAACTTTGGGAGATGAAATATAATAAATAAACATTTAATTCTTTAATTTGATTAATGTTGTCAATAAATTACAACCATTTATCTGTAACAAAAACACAAAATTTTTAATTTACTTTTGTTTATTTTTTTATTTATTTAACAATTTATGTACACACTAAATATAAAGAAAAGTAGAAAGGAACAGAAAATAGTACAAAGGTGATGCTTATTTCTAAAGAAATCTCTTCCAGCATACCTGCGAAAGGAGATACTAAAAAAGAGATGTAGACATAGTGTGTTAATAAAAAGAAAAGAAAATGGAATACATAAAACAGATATCTAGTTTATATATAATATACAATACATACATACCTACTCATAAATACAAAGAAAAACATATAACAATACTATAAATACAATACAATAACTAATAATAAATACTTATGCAATTATGACGAAATGGACAGGTTCTTTTACTCTTTTCTTGAAAACTGCAACAGTTTGGCAGTCCCTAATGTCAGGCGGAAGTGAATTCCACAACCGCACGGCGTGGACAGAGAAGGAGTAGGAGTAGAAGTCGGTAGAGTGTGGAGGGGATTTGAGGAGGTTCCTAAAATACGTCCTGCAAGGTGCATCAGAGGGACGAGAGTAGGAAAACCGTTCCCGCAGATGGGATGGCGTTTTAGGGTTGTGAAGGATGTTAAATATAACTTTATTAGTAATACTGGCTGTTTTTTGTGTCTTTGCCTTAAAAAAAAGCACTGATGCGCGCGCATCGCTAATTTGTGAACAAGTAAAAGATTTATTCGTTTAAGAAAGTCCGAGTTTTATTTATTTCCTCGCAAATATGTTATAAAACGTCGTATGACATACGTGCGCTTTGATAATTACAGCCTCTGCTTTTTTGTAGCAATATCGCCTCGGCTGTAATTTTCAATTTACCGCACTTATATCATAATGTACTATTACATTTGTATCTGTAATTTTTTTGGTGTACATAATAAAGAGTATTCTATTCTATTCTATAGCACCGTTGGTCTAGTGGTCTTAAGCGCTACTGCTGAGCATGAGGTCCTAGGTTCAGTTCCCGGGTCGGGCAAAATGTAACTGAGTTTATCCGAATATCTCACAACCACAGAATTTGGATTTTTGTCCAGTTGATGGCAAAAATCTTGCCCCCTGTTACATGGGACTTAACGCGCGAAATGTCGGTCTACTATTAGATACACCTCTGCCTTACCCTTCGTGGATTACAGGCGTGATGTTTTGTCATAGCTCGGCTGTCATTTCCGAAAGGTTACGCACATTTCGCCAGTTATGTTTGTATCCCATGGCCACATGGGGGTGAGTCTATATTGCCACTATCTGGATACAAATTAAGAGTTCGGGTTGCTACTGAAAAATTCCTCGTTGAAAAACACAATAACACTCGACCACTTGATAAACGCACCGATATAGCACCGAGGTAAACTAATAAATAATTAAAAAGGTAGGAGGTTTATGGTAAATTTTTAGGAAAATTTGTCTTGTTGTCAGACAAAATATGGTATGCAGACGTGTCTAAACATTAAAACTCCACCTAAGAGTTTTCTATACGAAGGTATATTAATAAAAATGCGACAAACAACAAAAAGCTTGTTTCTTTTACGAGCGACGCGTGCTTCGATACTGCTTGCAAGAATAACTGCTGATTTTGACGAACCAAGCAAGAATATGTACGATGAGCCAAGAAACTAAAACGTAAAGTCAGACATATTGCTAATACACTCTGTCTGGCATTTAGATATTTATGTTTTTTGTTATCCATTTTCAAGCCCAGAGATTGGATTAGATAACAGACAACTGTTTTCTTTTTCTCGTTATTACACTGTTCTCATAATGAGATATCTTAACAATCTACTCAGCCTCTGGACCTTACATAAACACATAATTAATCTAACACGAGTCAAAAGATATCAAGGAAGGCTGAAATAATAAAATTATAGCCTAATTCCAAGCCGCGTTACTCGAGGCAATCGAATTACTCGCTAAATTAGATATTTTTGCTGAAAATGCTAATGAAATTGAGCCAGCAAAGTGGACCTAAACGCTGTGTTGAAAAATTCGTTGAAATTAATTCAGATTTCATTTTCGCTTAAAGATAACAAAGAAAAACATTGACCATGACCGCGTTACTTTGAGTTCGCATTAATTAATGAAATATTTAATAAACAGAGGCTAAACCACACAATTTGGTTTTATACTTATTTGTTTAGTTATTTTAGCGTAGATACAACGGCAAACTACCATGAAACAAGATAACAACAGAAACCAAATCATTTCAACGAGCTGTTTAAATTATTCTCATTTCTTGATACTTTCCTCGTGAAGCTAGATTTACTATATGTGGATATTGAGCTTTTAATTAAGCTAAGCGCACCCAAGACCGCCAAGCCGAGCGAAACGATTGCATTACCGCGCTGAGCTACGAGAGGCTACGACGCCGACGCTACGAGGCTACGGGCGCGTAGCTTGTGGCTCGTAGCTACTACGGATTACGTCGATATTGGAAATGCAATCCCAGTGTGAAAACTATTTCACTCGCTAGGAAAAATATGAGGATTATTTATATGCGACACATATTGAAAATGAGGTTTTACACAAACACGTAGATCTGGATCCCGTTGCATTCCATTGGGAAATTGGAAACAAAACTATGTCGGTATTGTTTGTGGCAGAAAGTACAAAAATATCAATTATTTTTTCGGTTTGTGGAGTTTGTAAACGTAGCCCTGATTTATATTTGGCTGGGGCGATATAAATGTGGGTGAATGCACATAAATATTTGCCGGCCTTGATTACGAATATGGCTACTCAGATCACGTCTCGCGGGCATCGTTTGTGGCTACTTAGAGAATATATCACGAAGATGGATAGTTTCTGGCAAGCAACAGGCAACGTGCCAAGTGTGATGATAATAAAGATATTCAATCAAAAACATTTTTTATAGAGTTTTGAGCACCTAAGAGGTTTCTACCTAATAAGGATGTATTGTATCACCTTGTCAGGGATGATGATGAGGGTATTGGGGGTGGCTCATGTTCTTTCTATCCTGTATAAGTGCTAGCATAGAAGTGAAGCCCGATATATTAATGGGGCATTTTCTGATCAAGGTTGAGAATAGCTAATGTTTTATACTGAGGTGTACAAAAACATTCAAATATTTACGAGCGATAGACGGGAGACGTCAATAAATGATGATGGATGGAGAGGGAGAGGAAGACCAAGGAAACGATGGATGGATTGTGTGAGGAATGATATGAATGAAAAAGGTGTAAATGATTGTGTGACAGTTGACAGAGGGGAATGTAAGAATAAAAGTGTTGCGCCGACTCCAAGTAACATAGGACAAGGACAGGGAGATGATGAGACGTGACAAGACAAAAATAATCGTAATCAAATACTTTTCATTACTACTTAGCTACTTAGTAACAATAGACTAATTTCCACCATCGGTCTGTCTAGACTCTAGTGTCATACGCCCGTTATTAGGTAGCATTTATGTGTCAAAATCGAAAATGTTCGGAATCAAAATTTTGTATAACAATATTCCCGTCTCTTATCAGGTATAAAACAAGCACAGACGGTAACACCGATATAATAATGGATGGTATATTAAATTAATATTATGCTCCATAAAATGATTTATAGCTAAGCGCTTGGTTATCTTCATAACGCCAAGTTCCTCATAAAAAGGGTTATAGAGGGGGTGTAGCAAATAAAAGGTGTATTGGTGGAAACGATTATTGCCTTTTTTTATAATTGCATTTTTTACTAGGCTAGCCTCTATCTTACTTTTTCTATCTTTCTAATTTTGAATTTAGAAGTTATCTCCCTCTTGTATTCGGCCGGCATCTTTTTTTTTAATAATGCTTTCTTACCGTGGAGGTTTCCATCCCTACAGTTAAGTACCTAACATAAGCACAGAATAAAAGAAAGAATATCTACCTATGTATGTATGTACACAAAACTATGATCTTGTGTGAAGTTAACACATAATCGAGTGTCAGTCTGTGATGAATCGATGATTGGCAGCTAGCCGACGCCGCGTGGGAAATATTTGCGCTGCCGAAAAGTTGATAGTGTTGGTCGAAACACAATTTCCATTCTGTATTTCCCATTTATTTCGGCGGAGATGGTTAAAGGTCTCAGTTATTTAGGTCAAATGTGAACTTTTTCAGTGCTGAAGCCGTTCGGTTTTGGAACTATGTAGGTATGAGTGTATTGATGTGAGTACTTGAAATGGAGAAATTAACACAAAAGGTAATAAGTTCTAATACAACGAATCTGTGGAGCTGCTGACGACGAGTCAGCAATGTTTTTGTTGAAAAATTGAGAATGAGTAGCGCAGAATGTCGAATGACGAATGATGAAACTTCATACGAAGAAAGTAAGAATTACCAACATGATTGCGGTACAGATTTTTATCTCCTTAATACTCCTCTACATAAATAGGTATAGCTACAACAAATATTAAATCCCAGCGTGAGATAGACATGTCAAAACAATCACACGGCATTGTCTATTCAAGTGGCCGCAGCGCTTTGTCTCACATCATGGCATCACCATTCCTAGATGTTATGAGACGGGTTGAAAGGACTGGGTGCTATGCTGGGGGATATACATAACCACTTTTTGATCACAGTTTGTAATGTTTGTGTTTTCTATATGGGTTTTTACTTTTAATTCGCTGCTGGAGTTAGGAGTAGGTAGTATAGGTATTTGATATTGTACCTCGTTATAAATTTATTTATTTTTCTTTTTATTCTAGAACCTCGCTTAAATATTTGAAATAGCCTGACATTGACGGGAAACGGGTCGTGAGGGCAGTCTACGCCGAGCTTCTGAACAGAATACTTCTACACTAAAAAGTCTACGCCGCCGGGCCTCTGAACGAAATACATCTCTACTACAAAGTCTGCTGGTTTTCTAAAATCTCTGCTACGGTGGTCTACGTCTAAAGTAAAGTGCCAGAGTAACGTCCTCCTGGATCCTCCTTTTCGTTTCTCCTCTTCGGCACTCCTGACGTCCGCCGGTTTCTGCTACAGCCGGCTTGAGTTGACTGCAGGCTACAACAGGCCCCTTTGCGAGCTCTACGACGGGAAGGCCTGACTTGAGGCCTTTCACCGAAGAAACTCCTGGACTCTGCATAACCAAGGACCTTCACCCCGGTTTCCCTGTTTAGTGTTGTGTTTTAGTTTAGTATTCCCCATCCGGTAGGTAGGGCCTGATAATTTCCTTAGGTTTAGTTATATTTTATTTTGTTTATTAAATTTCTGTTTACCTTTTCATTTTTTTTTCTCTTAAACTGCGCTTTCCTCCTATTAGGTAGGATAGTGCTAAATTGGACCTTACATTTATCAGACTCCCCCTGCTAAATGTAACGTACAAGCTATAGGAAATTTAACACGCTTTGAGCTTGTGACCACAATTTGACAATGTGGGGGATTATTACCCATTCAACACAACACTGTACATAGACCTCTTGGTCTATGCAGTGTGTTGTGTAAAGCACAGCACTCGGACAGTTCCACTATGTTTAGTGTGACTGTGCGAGTGCGGTGCTTTTGATCAAAGCATGTTCTAATTGGTGGAGTGCCCGGGTTTATGCACCTCTGATCACCTAAGAATAAGTTATCGATTCAGGCGTTACTTTGCGGAAATCCATGACATTAAAATGTTATGCAAAATACTTAGTTTTAATTCCAAGCTTGGATGCAGGATTTCGAACCGCCCTCCAACCCGCAAGAATATAATGCAAGATAAGTAATAATATTTAATTAGCACCTCAAGAATGTCACTGCTGCAGCAATCAACTAGGACATCAACTAGGCTGAAACAATATAATGTAGTTGAAATGAGAAGAAGAAGACTGAGATTGTGGAAACATTAGTATTTTTGTAAGAAAATATGTACCTACTTAACCGACAATGCCAACCTTGGTCTCATTCGGCACCAGTCCCACATCTTATTTAGATTGAAAGCGCCAAAACAAATATATTCGTTCTGTTTCAAAATTTAACGTGAAATAACAACGTCACAAAAAAGCAAATCCTAACTGCGGCACCGAAAAATAAAAGGTTGGTACACACAAATTAAAATTACGTCGCTGTTATAAACAGGCAGCGGCCGGTATTCACGGCGCGGTACGGAAAATTTACCTCTCGTAACGATTTCATTTTCACGTTGAAATTCTCTAATGGACGACATACGGGCAAACACTTTCACGTTGGATATTATACCTACCTAATTCTGCGGTGGGGTAAGGCTTTTCATAATGCATTGTTGAAGTTTTTTTGTTGAAAAGATTTCATAGAGTTAATATAGGTACCTGTAATGTATGGTATCGATTATATCTGGCATCCCGGTTATATGCAGCGTGGCTTTTGCAAGTCAGTCAGCCAGCCGTCATTCCGTCCTTGCCGTCGAGGCCCGTCGCGACGACGACGTCCCGAACTCCCGATACATGCCCTCCCTCCCCGTCCCTCGCTCGAGCCAGATCGCGTGGCTGAACCTGTAGTCCAAAATCAGCCCCCAATTAATAACACCATGCACTCAGATCCAACCTATCCCTTTGCTGTCCTCTTGTGTCTTGTCCCCAAAGAACGGTCGCCTTATGAAGAATACCCGCAGAAAAAAGGTACGTACGAGAAACTTATATACCCACTTGTACTAGCCTGAGCCTTGTACTTAGGTACAAGGCTCACAATTTGTAAGTATTTCTACACTTATTTTCAGGCATTGCATACACATCTAGCCTTTGTAATGTAAACTTAAAGAGGGTTCTATTTCGTAAGTCTCTTGCAGTTTTCTTGGTACTTATCTAAGCTCTTACAAAACGGAATTCTACGAGCCGCTACGCTTCAAAGAGAAAAGTACTACCTAACAATTCAAATGGCAGTACTTTGCGTGTTTCGGAATGAAATATTGTGAAGAAATGTTGCGTTATTTTGCGCCAAAATACTAACAAAACTCGCTCCAATGCTTCCTATTCGCGCCCGGGACAGCCGCGACTGTTTAGCGAAACTTTGCCCATTATGAATCGTTTAAGCCTGGGATCGGAGTTGATAATTCGATCAAGCATTTTCTTGAATCAAAACTTTGGAATATCATAGACAGAGATGGATTGGGCCTTAATGGGTCATTAGCGGGCACTATTTTGTAGTTACCGTGCTGCAGAGACGTTTTTGGCGCTTTCATGACGTTCAAGGCGTTGTTGCAATATTTGTGAAATTTATTTTTTATTATTTGAATTATGAAGGTACAATATTTACAAATTACAAAAATATCTAAAGTAGGTAATAATAGTAAAATATGTACCTACGTACAATTAATATCAATATGGGAAAAGAATTACGGAGCGTCGAAAAATTCGTCCACAGATCGTCGTCAATGAGAAAAGTGCACAGAAGGCTGGCAGCATTGCCACGTTGGATGGCATAGTTAGTACTATAATCCGTAATCAGCCTTAATGTTCCCAATGCTGGGACACTGGCCTTCACTTCTCTCTATGAGAGGGAGTGGGCTGTAATCCACCACGCTGGCCCAGTGCAAGTTAGTAGATGTCACATTTTATCTTTGATTTTTTGGTTCTAGGGCTTACCGGTTTCCTCACGAAGATTTCCTTCACCGCTTTGAGAGCAGTGTTGATGAGATAAGTTACACATAGTAATGCTCCTGGCTGGGTATGAGCCCACGACCTACAACCCGCCGTAACCACTGCTCACAGTAGGTACCTATACTCATGGCCTGACGCCAAAAGATCCATGTACTACTCTAAATGTTTTACAAGCACGGTTCTATGGGCATGACGATGCTAATGAAAGGGTTGCCAAGCAGTAAACCTGTCGTTATCCCGGACTTTAGTATCGCCGGAGGAGTGACTAGCAGCCCTAGTTTGAAATTAATTAAATTGTGTGTATAACGGAGTTTATGTTTTATGAAGAAATACCTACCTACTTCTAAACAATTGGAAAACTACCCCAGATGTTAAAAAGAACTTCGAACTCAAAACCTGTTTAAAATATCCGTAATGATTTATTTCGTTAGTTACATATGTAACGAAAGTCAGAAAGAGATACTCCATTATGCCTTGGATGTAGGTACAGGAGCCCGAGATTCTACTGTTATGTACTGATCAATAATGTTGTGGCACCGAGTTGTCGTGTCTGGCATACCTCTGTTCACCCACGATGGTTTGTGTTATGTTTTTTCAAAATAGTTTGTAACAATGTTTATTCAATAATAAAATATATATAGGTCACTGGTAATTAGTGTACGATACTTAAACACGTGATTGTTACATACTCATGATAACAAACAACTTTTACTGTGAATCGCGAAAAAACATCAGCTGTTCAGTACATTTTGACCTCACGAAACTGTTCAAAATGTACTGAACAGCTGGTTTTTTTTTTTTTTCGCGATTTCAGTTTTGGTTCTTAAAAGATGTTTGTTATCATGAGTACAATCACGTGTACAATAATTACCAGTCAAACCTATACAAAAAAAAAAAAGTTGCCCATATTCCAAGAACAAAACTTTTTAATATAAATTATATTAAACTTATATTAACTTATTACAACAACAACATTATTAATTTCAGGCTACAATGGCCCATAGAAACTAACATAAATAAAGTAAAACCAAAAACATCATCCTAAGGTAATAAAAGTCAGACTTATAACTACTGCGTAGAACAAGTCTCGTTTATGTCAGCTTTCAAGTTCATTATCCGCCGTGTACTCCCTGGGCGATGTAGGTACTTCGGAACCTCCCTAATTAATGTGAAAGCATTCGCTAGTAGTTCTAAAAGCAATTTTTACTCCATTAAACTTGCTAATCCATTCCTCGACGCATTGAACGGAGCTTGTAACAACCAATCTTGTTTACAATGTATTTAAGTACCTTGGCGACAGAGTTCTGCTCGGGTGAAAATAGAAAAAAGGAATTTTCCCAGATATGAGATGTTGATTTTTCGACGCCGTAAGCCCCCATAGGCAATATCTTTCATCAAAACCGTTAGAGCCATTTTCATGAACGTTATTACGAATATTGTTCATTTAATAGTTTATGATTAACATTGTACCTGATACGAGTACATGTGCCCTGGAGTTTCACACGGCGGCGCCGTTTGACTTTTTTTCAAAATTCGGAATACCAACTGTAAAAAAAGACAATCTGACTGGCAGCTCCAGAGATTAGCGCGTTCAACCAAGCAAACTTTTCAGCTTTATTATATTAGCATAGATTTCTGGTAACCTTTTCTGCCTTTCTCGTTCAAAAAGTTTCAGGAACAAATTAAACAACGAACTTCATTTGATTTGATTTATTTTCGTAATATTCAACTGTTGACAGATAACAAATGATCTTACAATATCCAATTTGTACATAATGACTTAAGAAAATATGGCAACACTCATATTTTATTTAACAATAAATACATGATAGCAATCTGGTGTTATGATCTTTAGAGGTTGTATAGAAAACTAACTAGCGAGGGAAGTCATGTGTGTTACTGGAGTCATTATAAAACGGCCATTTGTCCACATTTTACATATTCTCCATTAAAACTTTGATTTTGAAACACTTATTTAAATTGAATGTAGTGAAATAAGTCTGATTTTCATTGGCTTTATATTTCCTACCATTTTTAATAACATACAAAAATGCTGTTTATTAAACTATGGTTGAAATATGCGTCATGAGATTATCTAGGCACAAGTGGTCGGATATCTTATCTGTGTAGCTAGGCAAGGTTTTACGTGACTTCAGTTGAAAGGCTACACAAGTCATCAAATATATTGCACAGATTATATATGTATGGTTGGATGACCAAGTGCCTAATGCACCTTGATCTAATATCCATCCACTGCCCCTAAACATTATTATACAATCTAAACAATGAAAACATTTAACAAGTTATTTAGACAGTCAGTGAGACGATTTCCACTTAGTTAAAACACTAGTCACTAATAAATAAGATTGTCTTTTTACAAATCATTGGCGTATGATCTAAAAATACAGTTGATATTACATATTTCCAAGCGTTTCTTATGTAGAAATTAAAAAAAGAACTGTACAAATAGACTTAATGCCTCGCAAACAAGGTACTTTGTTTTGGTTTTAGTTAAAAAAACACTCGATATCATGTCGATGGAACAGTAAACGCGATATTATTCTGAGGGGTGTCGCTACACTCCCGGGGCGAGGCTGCCGCTTCATAAATTCAAATTGAATTTTGCCGGCATAACCGTTGTTATTTCTGGCTGAACTGTTTTGATTACATCAAGTGCGGTTATGTTTTGGAATCATTAAAGCATTAAATGCACCTAAAACAGTTTACCCGTGAATGTAGCAACAACCGCGTAAAGCGATGATTTTACATTTCTACAACACGTAATACGACCCAAGATAACTCTTGACATCTAAGGTAAGATTTCGTCCAACGAATAACATGTTATGTACTGTTATTTAAAAAATAGAATGACATATCTTTCGCAGCTAAAGTTCTCTCTAATACTTTCAACAAACAACGGTATTCAAGTCTTAGTACAGAAGTAGATTGATCAGCCACACTGAGTGAGAATCGCACAGTATGGGCCCGATCCTAACAACATCTTATAGACAATATTGAAGTTGTAACAATAGATGCGACCGCCGCGCCGTGCGTCCCGCAACTCGCGCAACACGCGCGGCACACGGCGTCGCCCGCACCCGTTCGTTGAAAAACTTGAGGCGACCCCATTAATCGCACACCCATCAACTTAATTTTAATCTATAAACATCTCTTTAAAATATCTGATATGAAGAATAACTATTCTAAAATTATCTTGTGCGCTAACATGCAAATACAAGGAAGACGATAATTATCATTACAAAATCAATGAAACACGCAAGTTTTCCAACGAACACCTCGCTCGCTAAAGAGAAAGTACATTTATTCGTAAGTAAATCACATTAGAATCGATGAATAATAACGTGGTGCTTGAAATTATTACTCGGTGACACTTTAAAATACATTAAGTCGAAATGTAAAAATATTTACATCGGTCGTCCGTTACCGCTAGCTAGCTGTTTGGTTCCCATACGCGTGAATATGAAGTGCGACGTACCAGTGCGACTCCTAGTCGTGCAGGAAATTGTTCCCGACGCCGCAGTATTCAGTCCGGCACGGTTGGCAGTCGCACTGATACGCGCGCGTAGCATTTACATAATTTATACACTCTCTACATTTCCATCTCTCCCGAGAGGAGATACGTGTCTGGTGGCACGCTACACAAACATTGCATGCCATTCTGAATCCACTTCTATTCCCTGAGATGTCGCGACGTGCTCGCCTAGCGCCCGTGCCGTCGATACCTCGCACGTGACGCTATCGACGTGTAATACTGCAGAATACCTACGATGACATCGATCCCCGTCAACACACTGATCGAACATCTCAATTTACAACTTGTACGACTAGGTATGTTTAACGTTTATAAATTTCAGAAAAGACCTATCTATTAAACTATAAGTTTGCTACGCATTAATGTATACCTATTACAACTACGCTCTGACCAATCATACCGATTCGATATTTCCGAACACAAATCTACGTTCAGACGTCATGTTTCCGAATAATCTTTGAATAATTATATTGAAGCGAGAATTAAATTTTATTACATATTTTGGCAGTTTTAAAATAAGAAAAATATTATTATGCTTATACCGCCACAAAAATACTTTATTGATCGCCATTGAAAGCGACTACTCCTAAGAAATTAAAAGTAGAGGCTGCGCTTCGAAAGCCACGTTTCAAACGTTGAATACAAACATTTGGATGTATCGTTGCTTTCTTTCAATTGGGCTCAGAGTCGAGACACGTTCAGTGACCGAGAAAATGGGTCATAAAATCATTGTAGCATACAAAATATTTCGTACTTGAAACGAAGTCTTGTTCAAATCTGTTATTTATTTACGTCACAGATAAATATTGTAGAAAAAAGGAAGCTCAAATTGTCAACTGTTCTTTCCTGTCTCTGAGTCCAATCATAATTTAAAATGAAATTATATAACATAACGCATAATACAAAAAAAAAACGGAGTTTTCTTAAAAGTGGCGAGTTTAACTATTCACTTTTGGTTAACCGACTACGGCCGAGGCGATGAATTTATAACTTAAAACCACATTACATCCACATAATTAGACCTGGCTTGCGTCACATCTGCATGCGAGTTCTGTTTTCCGCATGTATTCCTGTTGCTATAATATTTAATATTACATTATCCTTAAAGTTACAACATTCAACAAATATTCTTAGGAATTATTCGTTACTGGGTTAATCGCGAAGCACTGTAAAGATAAGATAGAGCTGTGGATGATGTAATGTATGGTGTGACGAATCGGGGCGGTTCGTCCGAGCTCGGAACCTCGGGAGTGCAGATCTCGCATGTGACGAACGCCTTACCCGCCAGTCCCCGTGGTGACGCAATAGCACCTCTACGCGTCTTCGTTGAGTTTCTTGAATAGTAATGTCTCCTCAAAGATGTACTTCTTGAGCGTCTCCTTGGGAAGGTCGTCCAGTTCCATCGCGAAACGGAACGGCTCCTCTGCCACGGGCTGTAATGGAAATTCGTCTTTAATTGTGTTCGATATGTGTTTCAATTTGGCTTTTTTCTCATACTATACAGGGTGTAAACAACCTCATCACGAAGCCGTCAACCAAGCATTCTGTACATCAAACTAAGTAACTTTACGAAAAAATTATTGCTGGGAAACGACTTTTTTTTGGGGTGTTTTGTGGTAGAACTCAATGTAATGTAACTCAAAACATTGTGCTGATGGATTGATTGAATAGTATGGGGGTCGTGGAGGTATTTATAGTAGAAATCTTATAATTAAAAAAATACTTGTCGAAAAGTTGGAACTTTGATCCCCAATATCTCCGTAACTAGAAGGTTCCCAAGTATGGTGTCGAACAAAAAAATGATCGCAATGACGGGGAGAACAAGTGCCTTTCGGCTTCGTTAAGAGGTCTTTTACACTCTTTATACTTGCTTCTATTAATACCAGCTATTGATTAATTAAGTTTTATGCGTGGCTGCTATTTTTAAATCAAATCAGTTGTTTTGCTACAATTTCGGTCACAACATTATAAATAATCCAGACTCGTAATACTTAGTCATAATAAAATGACATGTAAGAATTCATTAAAATTAAAATTGTGGTTATTATTTATTTTCCAACCTTTTATTAAATAATAATGTCACATACCTATTGAGTAGAAATTCTTTTCCCATAAAATAAAATGGCGGAAGTTAGGTAGGCCAGAATTCATACAAAAACCTTCTAACTCCTTTTACCGTTCAGTTTTACATTTGACAGCTGCAAAAGGAGTGTACCGCACACTTACTTCATCATTCGGATCATAGTACTGCTCGAGGTATGGATGTGCAAGCGCCTCCTCGACGGTGATGCGCTTGTGCGGGTTGAAGGTCAGCATGCGGTGGAGCAGGTCCAGCGCGCGGCCGTCGGCCCCGGGGAACAGCTCCGTCCAGGGCACGCGCGGCTTGTAGGGAAGGGACTCCAGGTAGCCCCGAGCCTGTTCAAACGAAGTATTCAATCGATAAACGTGTTCAAAACAGCCTTCGCTCTCCATATGGCGATATTTTAATGTACTACATCCCCTAGGGAAGGCAGTTTCAAATAATTATTTAAAAGGTTCGGTCAAGCGGACGCGGCTTCGGACACATCATTATCTGCTTAGTATTCCTAACTCTGTTGGGGACTTGGGGTCGACTTCCAGTCTAACCGGATGCAGCTGAATACCAATATTTTACATGGAGCGACTGCCTATCTGACACCCACAAGACAGTTAGTACTGGGTATTACGATACCCCTTGGTGAGACTGGTTGTAACTACCTGTAAAGACTGTCAAAGACAAATGACAGGCGACACGTACCGTACTACACAAATGCTACTCAAGTATCTATCAAACCGCGGACACCGCACACTGTCGTGCGCTGCACCTGTCAGTGCTGGTTTGATCTCATAGCACCTCACAAGTAAAACTGTATTGAAACTATTTTTACATAACCCTATCATTGTCCGAATTTAGTCAGCAGTACTAAATTCGGAGAATGATAAGGCTGGAATTTTCACTTTCTATACAACGGCAATACTACTTTTATTAACTGCCTGTTCAAGAGTATAGGTCGATTCGTTTGCAAACATATCTTGGTAAAGAAAATTACTACAGTCGATAAAACATCCGTTTCCTAAAGCATTGAATTAAAAGGAGTATGAAAATCAGATAGCTATGTTTTTAATAAAACTAAGTTCATACACGCTTTGTGGCTTCCTAATAATCTTTGTAAAACGTTTACAGTCTATCCAGAAGTTAGGACAGACAAAATGTTAATCTACCTCATAAAAATCATTCAGAATTAATTATAATTCTGTCCCTAATGTGGTTAAATAGGAGAGGAAAGTGTGTTTAGATGTTGTCGTTTGTAATCTTCGGAACAAGGGATCCGATTCCAATATTATTTTACCAATGGGACGCTAAATTATCCCCGAATGTCTTTAAAGGTAGTCGCCAGGTAAGAGGTAATACTCTCAATACACTTACAGGAAGCTACATTATCCCAGTGTTATAGGCCGGTCATTTTACACGTTCCCGTGGCTTAATTTCCATACATAACGGGAGCGAAGCCGCGAGGAAAAGCTTATAGTTACTTATGACATTAGTAAAGCTTCATAGCGATTTCAAGCACCATTAAATTCAGGGCTGTCAAAATCCCTAACCGAAGTTCGTAATAGATGAACATAAATGTGAGTCAAGAGAAAATAAGAGACGCAAAAAGTGAACGATCCTCGTTCCGCCATTACGAAAACTCGTTGCGTTCGAATTGAATTTAATCTATGGTCAAAGTTCATATCTTATTCAGGACAAGCTCACAAGAAAAAGGATCGGAGTTTCCCGATTGGCCCATTGAATGTGCTCGGACAAAATCTAGGAGACAATGTGAATAAGTAATAGGATACATTGGTAGCCAGAGCTACACTATACAGTATTCATATTTTATCTATTTCAGGTAATACATGTAACAGCTTGCCCGAAAAGATAGGTATTTGAGTAGAATAGAATAATACGTTTTATTATCTGCACCACATAAATCAACAGATATACCTAAGCACAGGGCGGGTATATTATTTTTAATGAAATCAAAGTAAGTTATTCTTATTTGTATTATACGCTTCATCAGTCGCTTGTAGAAATATGCATTAACTTTATGCAAATAAGGTTCTTTTTCGGATAAAGCGTCTGAGCTGAGCTGCTAAGTCTTACATCTCTCAATAGAAGATTTCAGCCTAAGGTCCTGAAATAAAATAACTTAGTAGCCAAACTATGGCAATGCTTAAAGTACTTCTCTATGGTACTGACATCAACATCATTCTCTTGCCCTAATTCCAATTCATTTGTGGTCGGCGCAGCATGTCTTCTTCTTCCATACTTCTCTATTACTCGTAATCTCATCAGACACCTCCGATCGTGCCATATCATCCTTCACACAGTCCATCCATCGTTTCTTTGGTCTTCCTCTACTCTTATACCCATCCACATTCATACTCAAAACTTTCTTCACGACATTTTCCTGACATGCCGAATCAAATACGGATAAGTCCCATACATATTATATAATACTGGATCATGTCAAAGGTGAAATTGCGTATCAAACGCCCTGAAGCTGTGAGGCGTAGGCTAATAGTGTGATTTAGAACGCGTTTGGAGAAGCGTATGACACGTTTATTCGTTTAATCACCCATGATTGTACCTTGTACGAATCCTGTCTGATAAAAGTACTAGAGTTTAATATATAGCGTGAAATTGAATGCATTAGCGAGCAGAAGGTTCGCTTTAAATATTACTTTTGCAATTTCTGTGACCTTCTAGGAGTTGGGTCGCAGAAGGCTTGCCTTAGCCTGGGGAAATAAAAACATGGTGAAGAGACATCGTGAGAAAAATATCAGCAGATCAGCTAGTTTTCTTTACCACGAAAGCTTTAGCTGTTTCATATATTGACCGTGTATGACATCTTCTGTATGAAACAGACGATTTATTTTTCAGCTGCATCCAGTTATACTGGAAGCCGACGCAAAAGTTGAGAAAAGGCTAGAGAGATGACGAAACTTTAAAAAAAAAAAAAAAAACATATAAAATTACATTCCTGTCCTTAAAAAGTGAACGTGTGGATATTGCAACAGCACAATTCAGTTCAACAACCTAGATAGGTAGCAGTTAGCACAGGCACGCACACAATTAATAATAATAATAAGTCTTTATTAGGATAATACAAGTTTGACACATATTAAAGTACACAACAGTCACAAGGGTACAGAAAAATTAGCAAACAGAAGTTGTGTGCGAGAGATGAATAACAGTACAGTCAATACAAAATTTGAGCCCTGACTCCTAAACTAGGAAGATCCTGTATCTTAGGAATTGCAGTGACTCCCACTAGGTTTATGATTTAGGAAATTATTAGAAGATTTTCAAATTATTTTATTTTATATTTTTTGACAATAATATTTAAAATGCACTTTTGGTTTGATATCTACTTATATCTTAATTTTAAATTTTGGGTGGTCATTGAAAACTAACTCTGTATAGACTGAAACTGGATCTATGTTAAAATTTTGTGTCACGATGCTTCTGCTGTGTAGATACTATTATTTTTGTTTATGTGATGCATACTCTACAAAGCCGATGCAACTATTTATTCGCGACATAAACAAAGGCTGTGACCACAAACTGCACCCACCCTTTGTTTGATGTTTTGACAAGGGCTCTCTAAACATGCAGAGGTGATGTTTGTCTATGTATTTATATGTCGTGTGTGTGTATCTTGTTGTTACTACTCGTACCTACGGATGAAATGAACAACATTGAATACACCTGCCCGCCATTTTATAATATGTATTTTACGTAAAGATGGCAGCTATTGATGACCCGACGACCCGAATGGCGCAGCGGTAGTCAGGCTGCCTTACGTTCTTAGGATCCTGGGTGTGAATCCCGGCAGGGGCAAATGTTTGTGTGATGAGCATGTACATTTATTTCCAAGTCATGGATGTTTATATTTTTAATAAAAAATAAAAGAAAGTATCGTAAGTATATCAACTATCTGGTTTCCACGACACAAGCCTCGTTGGTTAATGTGGCACTAAATGGCGGTGTGTGTGATGTCCAGCGATATTTATTTATTGATTGGCCCTCTTGGCATAACCCAATTTCATTCCGTTCAAATTACCAAACATTTTACATAACGTGTCTTCCGAGGCACGGAGGACACTCGGTTTTAATGGGTGATCACTCGGACCAACCTACGCAAGCGAGGCTTAACCTAAAGATCGAGCTAAGCCAAAAAATAAAACAATATTTATCTAATTCCACAAGATTGGTTAATTTTTCGCCATATTTAAAGATGAGGTCGGTCGAATTACGCGTCAATTTCTTGTGCTCTATTTAATTGGGCCTATTTATTTTACCTTTTTCCGAGTCGTTACAGAAATTACGAAAATAATTTTCTAAATCTATAAATCTTTTTTATCCTCAAAAGGGGACGAGGCAGAAGATTATTTACAAAATTGGCACAAGTACGTATGTATACCGTGACCTCACGTACTACATAAGAGGAACCTAAGCACACAATCCCAGGAAAGTTCTAACACAAACCAATTTCGCCGGCTCTGCGGCGTTTGTTGACACAACTATATAACTTTATTTTTACCTAGCTATCCGCGTGACTACGCTTCGTTCTAGCGTTTACACTTGAAATTATGTGGGTAATATACCTACCAGTGGAGGTATGTTGTCCGAGTACATACTTAAAAAGTTATACAAATACTCTTCAAAGGTAGTAGTAACACCCTTTTAAAATAGAAAAAAACTTTGCATAATGGGAAACTTCGGAAAGCCAGTTTCATACCAAAAAATACGCGAAAAATTATAGTAGATAAGGTAAACGGCAATCGTGTGACAACCGGCACTAGACCCCGTGAATTGGCACAGCCTACTTCTACTCGTTAAGACGAAGCCTGTGGCCCAGCATTGGGAGCATATTAGGCTGATAACGGCAAAATATATTATGTAAACATACCTTCTCGTTGATAATACAGTCAAGATCCTCCTGGCTGGGCGAGCCGAGGACGCCCAAGATATGGTTCAGCTGATCCAGGTAGTGCTTGCCGGGGAAGATGGGCCGGTTGCTCAGCATCTCCGCCAGGATGCAGCCCACAGACCAAATGTCTATCGACTTAGTGTAACCCTATGGACAAAGAAATGTATTACTTTACCATATTTGTTTGCATTGTAATGTTAAAATGTAATGTACTGTCTCTCTTTTCTCTCTAGGTTTTATTTAGGGATGCAACTGAAAGTTTGATTATGTAATACTTTGTATATTAAAGCTGAAGTTGGATCTGCTGCAACCAATTTTTCATTAGAAATACGAACCACGCTACCCTCTCGCTTCGCACAGGTCCCCCTGCAGAAGAGCGCGTGGTTTACATTTAATTTTCTACTTATTCTACCGTCGATCTCGAATATTGCAAACAATACGAAAATTGCATTAGACCGCTGTGTTTTGCTTTCTTATTTGAGTTTTGTCGCAGCAGACCCGACATTATAAATTAGAATTGTAAACTTTGAAAGTTACTAACCTTTTTCCTACATTCCTAAACAAATTAAAAAAAAACTAATTTCTTAGCTAGGGTTTCGGATCTCTATCTCGTATCTTCGGATACGATAACCGATCTCAAATTACGAAAAACGCTGACGTACTTTACAAAGAAAGAGCTCTAATCCAGATTTAGACTTGTTGACGATAAGCATAGAAATCTTACTCAGACATCAGAATGATTTCGGAACTTTGTTCAACACGTGTATACAGCCCGATCAAGCATGTATTTCAAGCACAATAATATTTCCAATAAATATAATGTGCGAAAATGCCATCCCCTTATTTTTAGTCCGTCGTTTTCCGAGTCATTCACGAACAATTCCGTTGCTACGCGGTTTTTGCGGACATTAAGAACAAATTAATGTCCATTTCAAAATTATACCAAAGATGGACTTTTGGAAGTTACTTAATGTATTAAATGGTATTTTAATTTTCATAAATGCTGGTATTTTTGCGTCCTACTTTCTGAATGTTTCATAGCTTTAAGGGGCTTCACAAAATGATGGTGAATAATGACGGAAAACATGACGGAGACGGGGACCCATAATAAAGACAATGTTTTATTGTTCAGTCTGTCAAAAGCCTTAAAGGTCGGAGGCAAAGCAGACAGACTGTATTCCTCTGTGATGGTGCCTACCAAAACACACACACAAAAGCCTTTTTGTTGTCTGAAATAGAGGAGTATTATCAAAATGGCGCGAACAGCGAGACGGGACTGAATAGCGTAATACATTGCAAACATAAATTGAAATCCAATGCTACGAGTATATTTGGGGTATTAACTGCTTTCGACGTTGCCGTTTAAGCTTTTGATCTCGCTTTATTTAGTTGTTATAGCTAGATATTACTTTAAATCGGTAAGTTTGTTGTTTTGTTGCCGCTTAAAATTGAGAAACCGTCCTGTATCCTTTTTTAATCGACTTATACGAATTTGTCTGAAGATTTGAAGTTTCCATTTCCTGAAATACAAACATACATTCATAAACTCACGCCTTTTTTTCCAAGATGGTTGACAAAGGCAACAGAACGCCACGCGCTACCTTCCCATACACCTTTTCCTTCGTCCTGAAATATTGTCACAAGCTAGCAAGTGAAACAAAGGACACTGGGCAAAGTTGTATGGGAAGCTGTCTATGAACCAGTATCATTTTGGTTACTATTTTTTTGTAAGCCGTTGTTATTGATTGTGTCTTCGCAACGACCGAAGCTTCCTTGATCTTGAGTTGTTGGTCGTGAATTGCAACAAAAAAAAACTTGGTAGGGTAATCGGCATGTCCTCGAACTAAAATATCGTTCACATTCACGCATCCGCACTGGGCTGGCGGATTACGGCATTTTACAAAAAATAATATACTAGACTGCACTGGTTCATATTAGTACCAATTTTGCCCAATCTCCTTGATTGTTAATATGTAAGGATTTAATATTATGTTAATAATGATAAATGCTAAATGATGATGATCCATGCGTAATGTTTATTTTTTTATATTGTAAAAACGACCAACTTACATTTTTTAATCCCCGGTTTTCAAGGTTTTATAACTGGGGCGTATGTATCTATGTGTGTAATAGTCCTATCGGTTCGATTTCTTGTTACTAACAAAAACAACGCTATACTATACTACTATAACAGCCCATAACGTCCACTGCTGGACATAAGCCTCTCCCATGATGGGAGGAATTTGCCGTAATCTCCACGCTTGGCAGGCGGATTGGAGATCGCAGTGATGAAAGACTAACAGAAAACGCTGCTGCCCATTCTCTGGTCTACGGAGGCGCAAGGTGTTCTGCCTCAGATATTAGTCGCCTTATACGACACCCGTGAGTGTAATGGGTTGGTTCTATTCTACTCTGCCGGATACCACACGGCTCACAAAAACAACGCACTCAAGTTAAAATAAACAAGTATTTAACTGATATCAGTAAATTAATTGTACCCATTTTGACTTATATAATTATATAAGTTAAAATGGTTTAATTGAAACAAAACTAATTGTTTGTTTTATTCTCACCTGAGTTTGAGGACATATAATATAAGCTACAGGGCATACCTACTCGTATTTATAGAGTAAATATCAGTAGATGTGACTAACTTCATGCGAGTACACTAAAACTTGCAAAATTACGGCGTATGAACTAATATGAAGTAATAAACGTATGAGCGTTGTAAATATCCGCACTAGGTCAGAAAGTACACATGAGACCTATTAACTGTTTATATAGTTGTAAAAGTCGTTACAATCGCTCATTTTATGAAGTTTTTCTCTTAAAATAGATGGCAATGTCGCGACGGGACACTAATCGCCTATAAACGTGATGGCAATAAAATTTCTATTTTGTCTTGTACACATGTTCTTTATACGTGTTTCGTATACTTATAAGTTCGATTAACATTTTCCCTAGATGGTATGTGAATATGTGATGTTTTAGATATAATTAAACATAGGTGAATGATCAAATATTCAAGTGCAGTAACGAGCACTGATATGTATTAGCAACTTTTTGTCTAGAAAGTGATTTTACCTAATGTATTGTTAGTAATTTTATATTGTTACGAACGTAGTATTTTGGAACCTACAATATTAGGAATAAGACTTATCCCAAAGTTGCAATCATTGTTCTACGAGAAAATCGCTTTTTTCTAACCAAAATTGACGAAGATATGACACTTTTAAAATTCTCAATATATATCTATAATTTTTAGCTAGTTCTGACGTCACGAGCCACTCCCGAGTTTTGATGCGTTTTATCTTTGTCAATATTCATTGATTTACAAAAACTGACGGACTAAATAGATTTGCAATTTTTTGATACTGTCGTCATGCCTATTCCGCAACTCCCCCTTCAAAAGCGAATTTTCCAAAGTGCATTGATATTTGTGCTCGTTACTGTACCAGTTTGAGAGGAGTACTTACCTTCGAGTTAAGCATGATTTCCGGTGCCCTGTACCACCGGGTGGCCACGTATTCGGTCAGGAAGCCGGTGTGGTCGTGGTCAGGATCAGCAACTCGCGCCAGCCCAAAGTCGCAAATCTGTCAAAAAATAATAATTATTTAAATATTGGAAAAAAAAGTAATTATGTCTGAACAATGAAAAATCAGCGACAGTAAAATCTTTGCACGACATCAGCTTTTCAAACATAACAAAAGAAATGCTATTCTCTCATTAGGCAGCTGCCTGTACCGACGACGGAGCGTATAGTTATCGATTATTTTTCGCTCAAGAAACGTACAATAGATGTAGGTCCCGCGACAGTAAAAGATATTACCATTAGTTGAATGCAGACTGTCTACATTGCCGAAGAGAACTCTCTCTCCATCTGCTAGTAACAAGCAACTCATTCCTAGTTTTTAGCTGTCCAATCTTTTCGCTATCTTTCGTTTGTATTGAGACGTAATCGTCTCAATACAAACGAATAGCCAATAAGGTAATCCTTATCATATTACTTGGTAGATCATAAACTCGTAAGGTCTACTAATCACCACTAAAGCAACATCGCAAGGTAAAGGAATCGGGGACCGAATACAGTCTACGTTCGTTCAGTACTTCGAATTATGTAAGTACTTAAAAAAAAGGTTCTTCTAAAAATCTCTGCAGTTGCTATGGAGAAAATTCGAAGAAGGCCGTAGATATTTAGGCCACTACGTCCGATCGAAATGACACTTGAATAGGTGTCGGAAAATCTACGCAGAAAAAAAAGTAAGCTCAATTCTTAACTGACTACGGGAATGGTGGTTCCGAATTTCCGATTTTTCTGGAATAAAGGTCCTATGGGTACGATTGTATGACCACTTTCGGGTTTTAATAGCTAGAGCAATCTGAATTTTATAATTGTCAGTTTCGCAATAATTATGTTTGTGAAGGCAATAGAGAGACAAAGGGGTTTGTTTTTTATTATGTACAGAAGCTGGCTTCTTCACCGCCGTTTTCGTTTTTTTTTTTTTTTTTTCATAACACTAAACAAACAAAAATGCCGAGAAATGTAAATACCATGTTGTAATGATATTTTAAAGTAAAATTCGTTGCCTCCGAATATCTCGACAACGTGTCGCTTCAGAGCACGATATCTCAGATTGTTTTGGTGTTTAAGTATCTTCTTCTCATTTAGTTATGCCAGTTGAATCGTGCGCCGCAACTTTGAAGAAAAATTAAAATTACATAGGCAGACTACAATTATTTATCCTTAAACAGCAGCAACCCAAAAGCAACCTTATTGCAACGCGAATCAAGTTCACTGTAGTTAAAACAGATGATATTAGAGATAGAATCCATATTGAAGTTAGAATCTTGTAATTTTGACAGTGCTGCAAAGTCAGAAACGAAATTAAATATTGTAGTCTAAAAACACGCTTTTTAGTGACGTCATTTTATTTCTCTTCTCAGCAAACCCTTTAATTTAATACCCATATCATGAGAATGCATAAAAAATAACTAGTCCGCATCTTTGGGAGTCCGCCATATTGCATTTAGAATGACGTCACTTATAAAAGCGTGTTAATAACTGAGTAAGGATAATACCGCTTCGTTCCTATGCCCTGTACTTATATTTTCAATATTACAATGTACAGATTATCGCTTTGCTCAACGTGACAATAATGAAGTAACAAAACAAATATTTCCCTTGGTCGTAGATTGTTTCAATTGTTTATCAACGACTCGGGCTTGTTCAAATAATGAGGTGTTTTCAGGGCCAGCTTCCACGGAAAAACGATAGATGGCGCTGTGCAAGACTATGTGTAAAAATTTTTTTTGGCGTTCAATGCCTATTAAAAATATAACGGTGGCTAGTATATGTGTGAGTGCTATAATAAAGTAAGTAATCTTATATTGTGAGCTCCACCTCCTATCCTGATCTCTTAGTTCAAAAACGTGCAGCCGTTACTTCGGCTCTGCGCTGCGTCGACGACACGGTGGAAGAGGCGAAGTTTTGGGCAAAGAAAATATAAAAAACTGTAATGCCAGCAACACGAAGAAGAAGAAGACGAGGTATTTACACCGAAGGGCTAGGCAGAGGTGTACCATTACTACACCAACATTTCTACACTTATTTTTAAATCCCATGTAGGAGGCGATGTAATATGCAACCGGGCATAAGTACAAATTCCGGGCTATGACTGAGAAACGGTGCGTACAGTGCAATATCTACACCAATTGTTTTGGGCCTTTGGCTGGCTAATCATGAATTTCAGGGATGTCTCTTCCATAAATTCTCTTCTCTGTACCAGTCTGAATACTCTGCATATGAACAAATTCTATACCACACTCATAATGAAAGCGCACAACTCTCGCTAGCAACTATCAAGTGGTTAAAGTAGATCCGCCGCCATATTGCGCCTACCGCTATTAATGATATCATTACTTGCATACCGACCACAGCACTGTGGTCGCTTCGGCTTTGCAATTCCGTTTGAGTTGGACCGACTGAGTGACAATATCGTTTCCGAGGTATTGTTGCAAGTTGCATACCAAGTACAACAACTATAGTGTCTAACAACTGTATATTTGTGGATTGAAAAAGTTTTGCAGTTTTATGAATGAGAATTTTTTTCAGGACATCGTGTAACATCGACTGCTGAAAGACGGTGAAAGACAAATTATTTCGAAATGTGACTTATATTTAGGGCATTGTATAAAAGTCATTTTCATTCATAGCTGTAGCTATGAAGACAATTCGATTGGTGTCACAAAAAAGACACAATGCCCCCGCAATGCGGAAAATAATGTATATGCTGCAGCTGACCTATTAAGCCGGATTCACACGAGTCCGACGTGACGCAGGATTGGCCAATCAAACGAATTTGTTCAGAAGATTATCGTTTCACAACGGGTTTTGATTGGATAACACTGCGTCAAAAGGCGCCGCTACCGCGACACGAGTCTTGTGAATCCGGCTTTACATAATAATATTATGTACGTACAACAATATCGTAAACTTCTATTTCGTCACGTTTACTACCTCTGAATGTATAATATGAGTCTCGTGTGTGAGAAAGTTTTGTTTACAAAATAGTTTTATTAACGATTTATGTATTTATAAAGTAGACGCTGAAATTACTACATACTTAGAATATTTATTAGGATCTAAAATATAAGGTTGAATTTCACGCAGCAATTATGTTACCAAGAACGACCTCGGTACGAAATAATAATGCAGAATTAGGTAAACTAAAGGACACTTGGCAGATGGCTCCAGTTTATGATAATTATTTTCTGTTTATGCAAAAAAAATTGCCACAATAAAACTTTTGTTTTTTCCTTAGTTTGAGTGATCACTAAGTTCTAAGCACGCAAAAGTAATAATTAATAGTTTTTCATCATCGTTGTATTTTAATCTCTCTTGACTTTGTATATTTTGTTTGTATGTATGTATATATGTATTTACTGTTTTATTTTATTATTTCTAAATATATATATATATATTTTTTTTTTCTTGAAAATTTTCTGTACCTGCACCTACTGTTTTGTCTCTGCATCACCCTAAGGTAGACTGGTAGAAAATGCCCAAGGCATTAAATCCGCCTTTGTACATTATGTGCATAAAGTTTTAATAAATAAATAAAATAAAAGTAGCTCTGCTAAGTTAATGTTATACCTAGTTAGGTACAGTATGCCAGAGGGTACTTATGCGATTAAATAATCTCAGTACGTACTACATTCTAATCTTTCGGAGTACCACTTTGTGACTGATAGTCATGCATGAGCGGCTTCACGAGTTATTCTGGCGTTCCGAGTAAACCGTACGTTTTTGCGCAAGCCACTGTAAACGGGCCCTTCACGAAGCCGTCAACCAAGCATTCTGTACATCAAACTAATTAACTTTACTCAAAAATTATTGCTGGGAAACGACTTTCTTTTGGGGTGAAAAATCTATTAAAAACATGTATTCTTACTTATAAAAAAAACCGGCCAAGAGCGAGTCGGATTCGCGCACCGAGGGTTACATACAAATTTTTTGCTGTTCTATCCCATGAAGCGACTATTGCGCCAACCACAAATAATAAATTTGTAATAGTAAAACCGCTTTTTTTTTGTTATTAAACTACATATATTATCACGGTTTTCAGATTTTTCCGTTTTCGTGTGCCATTGCTTCTCGCCAAATTTCGTGATTCTAGGTCAACGGGAACTACCATATACTTGGGTTTTCGACCCAAAACTTATAGGGTACTTCCGGTTGACCTAGAATTTTCAATTTTGGTTATAAGCAAGGTCTTACAGCACAAGTAAAAGGAAAAGTCCGAAAAATAAAAATAAATTAAAATTAAGGTAAATTTTGGTACTTACAAGTTTTTGCGAAAATATAAATTTGCCCATATCTTTTTATCGTGTGGACTCAGGTCCTTGATTTTTACATACATACACCTAACAGGGACTATGGACCTCAGTATCTGGTATAAATTTCAACTTGCTAGGTACACCCGTTCCTGAGAAAATCGGTGGTGACAGACGGACAGACGGACGGGCAAGACGGACGGACAGACAGACGGACAAGAAAGTGTTCTTATAAGGGTTCCGTTTTTTCCTTTTCAGGTACGGAACCCTAAAAATAATCGGAATGACGGGGAGGTGACGGGGGGGTGGGGGTTGTTAAGGGTCTTTTTTTACACCCTTTATATCACCTAGTAACCTTATACACAGTGTATGTATACAGATCATGAATGAAATGTATGCGCTTCGGGAATGATGACGACGATGACAGATGACGATCTGTGACCTGGGTAAGTAACTTGGCAAAAAAAACAAAACACAACTACAAAGCACGGTAAAACAAAAGTTGGAAGCTTGCGCCGTTTGTATATTTCGGCAACACAGAGATTACAGCATGGCAAGAAAACAAGTGTCTGATGAGATGACGAAAAATAGAGAAGAATGGAAGAAGACATGCTGCGCCGACCACAAATGAATTGGGATAAGGGCAAGACAATGATTGATGAGAGATTACCGAAGCGCATACTTTTTCTGGTTTAAATGTAAATCTAGGGGTGCCTAGAATGTACATTTAAACTAGAACCTGGCAGACCGGCAGTCTCGAGATAGAGTTATAACGATAGGTTCAGGCAAACGCAAGTCTCTACATCCAAGATGCGTTTCTCGCAAGCATCATCATTGCAACCGAATTTTTTCATTGTTATTTTAGCGATCGAAAGTTAACGAAAATGGTGTCGATTCTGTTGTGCACAAACTAAACTTAATTTAGGCTATTGTTATCTTTTTCTCTCTAATACAACGAGAGACGGACGTAGTTTAGAGCTGTCACATTTAGTTGGAACTAATATTTTCATAAAAATGAAGGGTGCAAGTAAAAACATGTCGAATAAAAACGCGGTGAAGTGCAAGGCATAAACTAGTTTGACATCTCTAACTTAGTTCATAGCTAAAGCCGTCCTTTTTCTCGCACTGCCTTTTAGTAAAAGATAGCAATAGCCTTAATTTAGTTTAGTTTGTGCACAACAGAATCGACACCAATGTCGTTATCTATGCCGAGACTGCCGGCCCTGGTAAAGTAGGGTAGTATCTTAGGTCTTTATCAAGTTACTCAAAGACAAAGAGACTAATAGTCTCAATTGGTATTGAACCCTTTTCGAATCACAAGTCAAAAGGATCACAAAAGGAATCAGATCAAAAGGAGGCGGAATGATATTGCAAAATGCCTATCCTACTCAGGGACAGGTGAAGTACTTAAAATGTTCCCAATAATATGATCCAAGACGTTCGGCTAATAAGATATTTGAAACTTAATATTGTACGGACCCATGATGGAGAGAAAAATAAATATTTTTGGATACAAAAACCTTTTGTAATCATGTATTCTGTTGAAGACTAATGGCCGTTGGAACACTAAGTAACACGCGCTGTTGGGTTAATTTTTTTTTAGGAAAACGTGTTGATTATTATAAATTTGTCTACCCAGTCGTGTCAATAGCAACCTAAATTGTGTTGGCCTAGAACTGAGCCACAAATTTGGCGCCTTCAATAGGACACGCAGAACACGATAAGTGCCCCATCGTTTGTGGAACAGCACCACATTTACACTCCAGGGCAGAGTCATCAATGAATCCCCATCAATATTAATGCAAATAAATTATCGTACTTAAACAATCGATTAACGAACAACCAACTTTCGATTTATTTTTCATACCAAAGCTTTTCGTACAAGCTTTTGGTATGTGTCATACAACCCGTTTCCTTTTCAACAGACTATAGTCCTTACTCACTTTAACTTGGTATCACAGTCAAAACCACTCTGATCTCTATTGCCGTTACTGTAAGGTTGGGGTTGCGTTGCTTCAACTGACAAGTCTGACAAAATAAGTGATTCTTATTCTCGTTGCAATAAGGTTGCTGTTTGGCTGCGGATTGTTTAGTGTGTATTTCTATCGTACCTTCAAATCACATGTTGTGTTAAGTAGCAAGTTAGAAGGCTTCAAGTCTCGATGAAGTACATTCGCTGAGTGTATGTACTTCAGCCCGCGGAGGATTTGATACAGGAAGTAACAGATGTGATCGTTGCTTAATTTCTGGAACAAAATATAAATATATTAAACGGACGCAGGTTTTCTTTTGAACCGAACGGAGGTTCCGTGCGGACTAATTAATTGAAATTTTTAATCGAGGTGTTGCTTCAATTAATTAAGGTTCTCTTCGAAAGGGTTTCAAACAAAAATTGGTCTAATTAATTACCCTTTCATTAGTTTAGTAAAGTTGATTAAAAAATACACTAATTTATGTTTTTATTACCTGTGTTTTTAACAATTTGTAAAGGTCAGTTTCCATTAAACATTGTACAATGTAAACGTCCTTCATTGAGTCTATAGTTTCGGCCCTTAAAATGTCTCGAATGTCGATTATCTGAAAAAAGAACAAACATTTTACATCTGCTAGTCTATAGGCTAGCCACCACAGTCAGTGTTTTTATTTAAAGTCAATATTTGTACTTAAACGTTATAGTGAAAAGACAGGTTATTTTTTGTTGAGATAAAATCTGATAATTTCGCTCTGGCGGAAAGCCCATGTGCAAGCACTACCCAAAATTCCTAATCCCACTCTTCCCAGTCACTTTCGTCCGATTTCCATGCTTCCCTTTTTATCTAAAGTGCTCTAGGCCTGTGTCCATAAACAATTCTCTCACTTTATTCATCATAACTCGCTCATTAGTCCATTCCAATCCGAGTTCAGGCCCGGCCACAGTACCATCTCAGCTCTCCTTAAAGTGACTGGCGATATAAGGCGGGGAATGGAAAACACTAAAGATTCCGTTTTAGTGCTAATAGATATTTCTAATGCATTCAATACCGTCAGTCACGAAGTCCTTTTATCCATCCTCTCCTATCTTATGGTTGTGTGGTCTCTCCTGAGGTTTTCCATTGGTTTTCTTCCTATCTTCGAGGGCATCAGCAGTCGCTTCTTGCGGGAGACTCTTCTTCCAACTGGTGTAATCTTGATGCTGGCGTCCCTCAAGGCGGTATTTTATATCTACTTTTGTTCTCTATTACTACCGAGCTTCAGTGTGCGTATCATCTTTACGCTGATGACTTGCAGCTCTACAGTCAGGCAGGTGTTGACAACATTGTATCTGATGCGATTGAGGAGCTAAACCGGGATCTAGCAGTGGTGAAAAACTGGTCTGATCGCTTTGGGGTAGCCGTTAACCCAACCAAGTGCCAGGCTACCATTGTGTGGAGCCCCATATAGCTTGAGAAGACTGAATGGTTTAACGGTGCCACCGGTTACCTTAGACGGCAAAGTGATTCCGTTTAGCTCTGACGTCAAGAATCTGGGTTTGTAAGTTGACACTTGCCTTGACTGGCGTAAGCAGGTCGCGATTGTGAGCAAGAGAGTCACCGGTACGTTGCGGTCGCTCTATCGGTTGAAAAACATTCTCCAGTCCCATCCCACATAAAGGCAATGCTGGTTCAGTCCCTTATCTTTCCCATACTTGACTATGGTGATGTGTGTTACAACGACATGAATGCAGATCTCCTCAATAAACTTAACCGACTTCTAAATAACTGCATTCGATTCGTATTTAATCTACGTAAGTATGATCACGTGTCCGCACATCGGTTACGCTTAAAATGGTTACCCATCAGACAGCGCAGAGCGTTAAGAGCTTTGACAACTTTGTTTTCTCTTCTAGACAAACCCACTTCTCGTTCTTTTCTGACTTCTCACTTCCAATATTTATGCTCTGCGCACAGCAAGAATCTTCGTTCTTCCAATAATCGTCTTCTACGATGTCCTACTCACCGCTCTGGTTTTCTTAAATCTTCTTTTCCTGTCCGAGCGGTTTACCTTTGGAATGCGCTCCCTCTGAATATCAGAATGGCAACCAGTCGGCTCACATTTAAAATAAAAGCTCGCGAACACTTTCTTAAGTTGGCAGACTTGTCCCACAATTAATTTGTTGGTTTTCTTCATCTATGTCTTCCTCACATTGTATAATTTGTTGTATGTATGTATGTATATAAGTATTTATTATTATATTTTATTCTTCAAAATTGTCTGTACTGTTGCACCTACTGTTTTGTCTCTGCATCACCCTAAGGTAGACTGATAGAAAATGCCCAAGGCATTAAGTCCGCCTTTGTACATTATGTGCATAAAGTTTTAATAAATAAATAAAATAATTTCTTACATTTTCATGCTTAAACCGGGTTAAGATTTTGATTTCCCTTAGCGTCCTCTGACAGTACGTCTGATGCTCAAACGGTGATATTTTCTTGATGGCAACTTTTGCTTTCTTTATGTTGTCGTGCGCGGACCTGTAAAATAATGGCCACTATAAATTATTTTGTTTGACACATTGGGCCTAACAACTTGAAAGGCGTTTGGGAACCTTGTGACATAAATCCTAACCTAACTATAAATAATGACATAACGACACATTTTGATGTATTTTTTCGCAAGGAAAAATTAGGTACGTTGGCAACATTTATAAAAAAGTTTTTAGTTCAGTAAAAAACCGGCTAGTTCAGATCACATGATTTAATATCGGACAAACAAGACAGTAAACCAAATACCTTTTAAAGGAATACGCATAACGAATAGACAAACCCCAACATATTTAACGAAATCTGTTCTCCTGTTCAAGTTTCTTGTTTTCATTTATTTATTTATTATTTATAACCGTTGTATATTCTGGTTAAATATAAAATATGGTATATGTGTGTGTACACGTAGCCTAATGGCTAATGAATGATAATATGGCAAAACATGTGTGAACCATAACATTTTGCCGGCTGGAAAAATGCTAACCGATTTTGTAATCAACGTCACAGCCAGACAGACAGATGTTCCCTACATTCCTTGCAACTCGTTACGTTATGAAGAAAATAAACTATTAAAACACAATTTACATCATTATTTGATTCTCTTATATTATTTTTTAATCCGTCAGGTTCCGTCAGAATAGGATCGAAAATGGAAGGTGTGGACAGGTTACTGGTTGAGGGGAGGAGGTCGAAAAAAGTTACTTGTAATCGAGAACATTGGAAATCAGAATACAAATCGAATTGATAACCTGGTTATCCTAACCTGGAAATCTGGTTCACCTTAATAAAATATGTATAAAAGGCTACACAATGTTCCAGGATAACTTATGAAGACTTATGGAGGAATACTTTCAACGTGTTCGCAATAAAAAGGGGTTTTCTCTTTAAAACTTTTCACATAATCCCATCTAAAAGCAAACTCGGAATGGCTGGTCTTTATGGTAACACATTTTAATAAAAGTTTATACCAACGTTTATCTTTCGCCGTCCTTTTTTCAGCCATTTTGCTGCCGTTATGTCTGCTTTGATAAAATAATATCAAAAGAGTGTCCATTATTTTTTTTGCAGAGACGTGTTAAGTTTTTTTACGTACCTACCCTTCTTTTTGCGTGGACCGACATAAAATGGTGGCAATTTATTCGGGGACGAAACATTTAGAATCTATAATTTTACATCAAGATTGTGTACGTGCGACGACCAATCAAGCTGCAAAGCAGTATATTAAGCGGATCTGTCACTGTACAGGAAATCTATACAAAGCGAGTCCATGTTATGTATAGCTTGATATGTCGCCGTGTGTACATAGGTACCTAGATAGAGGTATGTATTTAAAATTAAAATTGACACAAACAATTTCGTTAGTTCGTATCATATTTTATCACAATGACTCATAGTGTAGTGGCTGACAAAACAAATTACTAGGAACAAAATAATAATTTTGCTAATGTCGATTAAATTAAAAGTGTAAGCGTGTCGTTTCAGAATATCTACACTACAACTCATGTTTAAATTACCAAGTCAAATTCCAAATGAAATTACCTAATTATTATGAAACGTTTTCATTGAACTATTAATATACTTACAAGCGAACGAAAACCTTTTGAAGTCGAAAACATAAAACGAGAACTTCGATAGTTATATATTTACTTTCAGCAATAATGAGTTTCCAAACTGCATTAATTTTAGCAGCATTCGTTTTCGGTTTGTGTTTACTGTTTCGACATACTTTCTTCACTTTTAATAGGTACTCATTTCACACAAACACAGACGAGTAGACGCATAAGTTTTTAAATGAAAACTTAGAAAGTCCTTGCTTGTTTTACGATAAGGCTTTTAACGTTGAAACAGTCTGTCCCTGTGTTAAAACTCTCTACGTAATACCCAGTTTCCGTGATATTATATTATACAACAAAGTCCGTCATACGTCATCTCTTTTATCCGGGCTAAGCCGTAACGGGCGGCTACAATTCATTTCGTAGAACCTCACAGAGGAATAAAATGTTATTACATCAAGAGCAGTTTAAAAACTTAAGCCGCAACACTTTACGGACGAATTAGCAACTTCCGCGCAGTGAACCGCCATTTTTGTTCCAGTGACCGTACCGTACCTACCGAGTTTATACTGCAACTCTATAAACGTGAAAATAGACTCTTATTGCAACTTTTTTCAAGCTTATTTCAGAGTTTACAAAATCCAAAGAAAGATATTAAAAAAATATTTGGACCGGTAAAATTGCGACTCCAAATATGACCTAAAACTAAAACTGTTCAACATTTTTTCTATGTAGGTATTCAATACAATATTTCCCTACTATGAAAGTAATCTTGAGCTCCTCGCCAAGTAATATTTTTCCAGACACTTAATTGAGTAGTGAGACAAGTTTTACGCATTATCGTTAACTAAGGCCGCACTGCAAGTAGAACTTCAATAACTAAGAAACTTCGCAAATGGGTTTCTTGTATAAAATATTCCCTCTATAATAAAAATATGCGTAAATTTTTCGTAACTAAACAATAGATAGAAAACGAATGTCACAATAAATTGATATTTCAAAAATCTATCCTTCGATCAAGTAAAAAGGTTGTTCATCCCTTTTCCGGTATTACGTTTCGCACGACACGTTCGTAGAAATTCGATGAAATATCAAGTGTGTTTTTCCTTCCAATAGAGTGTTGATTTCATCCTTATCGAAAACTTGATCTAAGTGTTTTCCATATTGTTTTATGGCATCACCACAATGATAAGAATTACATATTTTTAGTGTTTACATAGATTTACCTGAAAACTACTATGAGCGCATTTCTCTTAGCGTGTCGATAGCAATTTTTTTTTACATGTATTTGGCCCAGTATTCAGCTATGCGAACTCCTCTCGCTGAGATGCAGGCATAAAATCGTTAAGTGAGCAGGTGTGTGGTGTCTGGACATGCAGCGCAAGATGGAAGGTGGGCCATTATTTGTGGAGACAGACTGGATACACACTTGAGATCTGAGCCGTCCAGGAACCCCAATCGGAAGAGATTGTCTTTGCTACGGCCGACTTGAGTTCGAAGTCTATTTAGGGTTTTCAAAGTCGGCCACGGCAACGCATGCCCAGGTGGCTTTCAAACGGCTCGATGAAGCCGTCAGGGGGCTTAATCAGTTCCCGCCAGAAATCACATCTTGCTGTGGACCAATGAAACTGAACGCAATCAGTACATCTAAACTACGTTCAAGTGTTGTACCTACCAATAATCCATAGCACTGACATCTCTTGAACGTGCTTTGATCGTATTTATTTTATTGGTTGAAATTCAGCCTAAGTAGTTTAACAGTACTTTTAATTATCTATTTTTACAAAGTACCGTAAGATTATTGTATCCATGTAGATAGACGTGTGATGTGTGAACCAAATATCTGTCACAGCGACAGCCGGCATAGAAACAATAATAACTTAGGTAGATACTTCACATTTTTTCCTTCGATGTTTGCCAAGCAACACCATGGAATCGTTATACTTCTTCACAATGGCGTCGTAAAAATAAGGCATTTGCCACCGAGCCACAGTCTACCATAATCCATAATGGGCCGTTACTTTTCTTTGATCTGCCACACCCCTACCAGGGTTTCAGACACGCGATGGCGGCATTCATACGCAGCTCTAATGCCCCAATACTTGACGTCATCGGCCATTATCTTATCAATGACGTTTAGCCTAAGGCGGTACTTACAAAAATCCTTTCACAGTAACTTTCCTGTAACACTTGGGTATCGAGTTTTGAGGAGTAGAAGAATTTTGTTAAAGAAGAGGAAAATTTTCGGAATCCAAAGCCAAGTTTTGGCGAAACCGACCGGGCAAAATTTATACGAAGTAGTTAGTTCCTTTTTGACTCCAGTTCATCTTTGAAGCAAGTGGTGATATTTTTTTTGGAATACCTAAAGGCAATCCAAAAGCAATAAGTACTTTAAATTGAATACGTCTAGATGGAAAAAGTTCAACTCTGACTGACCCGTGACTAACAAGTAAGGTCATCAATCATAAATCTAACTAGGTAGGTACTTCCAATCAAGCTAGAGCTTTGTTATTCAGAACATACTTGTATCATACCCCGAACTAAAGATAACTTAATAAACCAAACTCTACCATGAATCTAACGGTAATTAATGAATTAATGTTGTATTACTATCTCCATGTTTGGACGTAGGACCCGCATCAGACCCTCGTTGGGTCCCAGTTGGTAATTTTACTTACAAGCACGTGTGTCCCAACATATTTGGACGACATAATTTAATACTCCTTGATAAATTAATATTTGTGTACGCACATCCTTGTTTATATTAATAAAGGGACAAAATAAAATGGTCTCTATTACCTGTTTATTTCGCTTTGTGTTTACTTGCCTTGGTTTTCCTTATTTAACGTGTTTAATATGTGTGAGGATTTGCACGCAGGATAATCTTAGAGCTCTGACTTAATTGTGTCTTAATCTTTTTTATCGTATGGTAAAACCTATAGAGGAGATATTTGGCTTATTCGTCGACTGGCGACTGTGAAACTCGCGACTTCGCGAGTGCGCGCGAGTTGGTACCTTCCGATTTTAATTAATTTTCAAAAAAATTAATTGAAGAAGGATATTTGGCTTATTCGTCGACTGGCGACTGTGAAACTCACGACTTCGCGAGTGCGCGCGAGTTGGTACCTTCCGATTTTAATTCATTTTCAAAAAAAAATATTGAAGAAGAAGACAAGAAGAAAATTAACACTATTATTGTTGAAGTTGATCCACACAACTTACACGTGGACGGATTTTGGCGAGATATTATTTCGGGAAAATGGTAGGTACTGAGAAACTAGCAAATAAAAACAACGAAAGAATACCAACGCCACTTGTGGGTAACACACGAAGTTTTGCGTGTTATTGTGAATCGCAAAGGAGGATATTATGTCACCTTATACCAAGACCACGGGTATAGGTAGGGTTGCAAACTTTTTTTATTAAAAAAAAACATATTAAATGGTTTGAATAGGAAAAAAATAAAGTATTTTGGAAAAAAAAAAATTAGTCTTTATTGCCTTAAAAACGTATTTTTGGGCTTTTAACACATGCTAACAATTTTTTGCAATCTTTAAATATTTCAAAGCTTGTTTTACAAACAAAATTGAAATGAATTAACAATTCCTTTTTTTATTATAAATTTACTGACGCTCAATTTCTCTCTTTTCGCCACTTTAGATTCATTACTGAAAAAACTCTTTCAGTGAAAGCTGAAGTGGCGGGAACGGAGAGTAAATTAGACGACTCGACTGTCTGTCATCTGACATCTAACATTTCGTTCAGTAAATTATAAATCGTTTGTACATCATTCGTTTTAACTTATGTGTACTTACCGTTAAATAGAATGAATGTTTTGTTTTACGCATCACAATAAAGGTTGGAAATAAAGAATTTTCATACCTATAGGTACTTTATTTGTATGCAAAAATATAAAGTATAATTGCCAAAAATAAACTAGGATTCGTTATTATAAAGTATGGTTGGCAACCTTAGGTATAGGATACGGAAACCACTATCACAAATCCACAATCCACACTCAGACTAAACACCCGCGTTCCAGCCACAAAACTAGACGAAAAAAATAAAGGATGAATCATCGAACAAACAATATTCATAAACAATGGCCGTCACAGACGATCGCGGTTCAAGCACGTAACTGACATCCGCAATTCCGTACAGTCCTTCCAAACTTACTTTACCTCTGACAAATACAACACAACATCAATTGTATTGCAACCATTATAAAGATCATAATTTGACAACCAGTCCTATCAAGAAGACCGCCCACTACAAACTGGGTTGTGGAAGTCAGATTGGCAGTCGTTCTATGTAAAATACGGGTATTCAGCCGCTTTAGGTCAGACTTTTATTTTTTGGGACAAGCCGGCCACACTATTCCCAAACCCAGCGAAAGCAACCCAACATCAACCTTACAGTTATGATGACAAAGATCTCTATCGTTTTGACAGTGATGTCAATTCCGAGGTAAATTAAGTGTGGAAGGACTGTGCAGCGAACTGGTAACAGGAAAATTGAATAGCGCCTAACACCGAAGATCCGCGATAAATGATGTAACTGTCACTGTTATGAGACACACAACATATTGACACGAGATTGAAGTTATGAGAAAAAGGAAAATAGTATCTCGGAGAAAAGGTTTTATGGAGAAAATATTGGCAATAAAGCGTTAATCCTCGTTGAGATATTATTCGGTAATTTGGGCACAATATGTTATGAAAGTGGATTATAATAGCAAAACCATAGAAATAAATAGTGTGAGTAATAAGTTTTCCTTGTATTCAAAGTGGGTTTTTGTCATGACGTCAATGCAGCGACCGAAAATTGGAAACTAAAACTTTAAGATCGTCATTTGGTATTATTATTCTTCTATGTCCTCGTAATTATATTCTATAACAGGTTAGCAATGTGACATAGATAAGTTCATAATGGTTATTCTAAAAAAGCATTACCAGACCTTTTGCAAAGCTACATTATATCAACAATAAGTAATTAATTGATTTTAATCACTACTAAAAAATATTAACCCCGATCATTACATCACCTACATCCAAACATTCAAACGCTCTAGACTCGTATCATTCGTGAGTACAATCAGCATGAGTCACAGTACCTATTACGGCCAAACGCACGACACGACTTCCGTAAACGGTGCCCGTGCGCACCGGTCCCTAAATACTGTCACTAGTGTCTGCGCCCACGCAATAACTGTTGCTAAACACGACCTCGCTACAAAAAAAAAAAATACTTCAAAGAGACCACTGAACGTTTTTGAATTGCCAAAATCAAAAAGATGAAACTACAGTCCAGATATAAGGCATAAAAACTGTAAAACTACTACAGTTACCCATTCCAAAGCGTAGATCTCTATGGAGAAGAATGGACTAGAAACTCCATGGACACACTTTAAATCAAAATATCGTTACAAAACCTTGGTTACATCATTAAGGGACTATACCCCCTCAAATGGCTTAGCATGATCCTCCGTTACGCCTAAAATACTGCAGCATTAATTTTGAAATAAATATATGGTAAAGTTGAGGATTAATGCTAAGTACTATGTGTGACGAAAACATGATTCCATAAATTTTTCTCGATAGAAAAAAAATCCAAATCGAACAATAAACCGCTGGTATTCAAAAAGTCCTTCAAATTAGATCATGAAACTTTGCATACTAACTGAACTAACTATAAAGCAGGTCTTACCTATGTGTTTTACTTTTTTAGTCCAATCAAGAGATTTTTTGTTAATCGCAAAAAACCACTCATTTCGCACTATTCGGCCGCAGTGACTGACGTAACAACCGCTTTGTAGTGCAAGCTGATTAGAACTTTATTTTAACAGTAATTTCAAACGAAGTTTGAACCACCACAAATAGTGTTGCTAATTTTAGGGTTAGAAGGGCCTTAATGCGTAACCGTAGCTATCAAAACATTCCATGAAGCTGTATAGGCAATTAATAACATGTCACTCGTTGCCTAGCCTGGATTCCAGACATCAATTTCATGGGGAACAAAAGACGGTCTCGGCGCAAAACCTTTCATAGGCTTAATAACCAGCAATCAGTGATCCAATGGCGGACATTAGCGATCACAGCAAGGAGGACGAAAACATTCCGCGCTTAGTATAATTAAGGCTAATTTATTGTAGAGATCGTTGTAAAAAGTTATTAATGATTGAGGTAAACGTTGACAGAAATTGTCTATGGACGCCTCATATCAGTATGAGGAACGAGCAGCGAACTCGTCATGTGTTTCCTATTGAATGTTTTATTCATATCGAGCGTCCAAATCACTGAGAAAAATTCGTTCGACCCAACTGGCTAATGAAATATTGAGCGAGGTGTCTTCGAGGCAAGTGCTGCGTAAGGACCGGTCAAATGATCTATCGCTTGCCTCACCTGTTAACCCTTATTAGATCGTGTTCTACCTATCCCTAGTTAACCGTTTTCGACCAGCCGCAGTTTCAGCAGTTTGTTCATGTTTCGAACAACGCTTAATCATTTGTGGTCCCTTTGATTTGCAAGCCGTGCCGTTAATTGGATGTCAGTTTGTGTGTCTCTTTTAATTATTCTGCTTGTTTAATTTCAAATGCGTACAGCGAAATTACAGATGGGCAGTAAGACTGATTGATGATGTGCGGTGCCTAATATGTGCTTACCTTTTTCTGCATGGTTGGAGATTTTTTCTCATTTAATACAAGGTTATTCCATAGAAACAGAAAAAGAAAAAATTGCTTCCATAGTAAGTATTTTTATCTGGAAGGAACCGACGATACGACATTCAGTGAAACCAAGTTTTATTTAATGTAGGTATTCAAGGAAAATGCAAAGAAAGAACGTTATTCCACCATATTTTTCTTCGTAATTTCAAATCTCGCAATCGAAGTAAGGGTAGCACTGTAAGAAAACCTAATTCTTCTTCAGTTGTTACATTATATTTGCAATTTGTGTGTATTTTATATTATATCTTTTAATTTTGTGTGCAATAAAGAATAAGTTCACATTTTCATTTCAAGTAATGAGACATCAAGAGAACGATGTAGTTTTAATAACCAAGTATGTCATGCGACTGCTTTCTATACTGACCCAATAATGATGTAATAAGTGGTCAATAGGTCAATATAATACTACAGTATGGAATCCGGATACACACACCCACGCACGCTTAATACTCATCAATGAAATCGACGTAAGTAATATTGTTAGGATAATAACTCAGTTAGCTTAAAAATACAAAGTTGTTTTTTAGAATCCACCATAAATTACTACGATACTTGCAACCCTATTAATCAAATATAAAACAGCAAAAACAAACTTTAAACACACTTTTAATTACAGTCACCCAAGCCATAATTTGCCCCAAGTTGCTCGTTTGAAAGCGAAGTTTTCTGTGGAGAAGAACAAGCAAGAAACTCCATGGTCATATTTATTTGAGAAATGTATTAAAAAACAAGATGGCCGCGTCAATTTCCAACATGGCCACGCGTTAAAAGATCTTTGTACAGCTATATCAACATTAATTAAAAATAAACAATTATAGAAGTTCAGCTATCGGCCACCATTGTATGGCAGAATAATGAGTTCACTACGTCTCAATCATAAGCCACCAGAGCTAACGGAGTGAGAAATTAATTAGAAGAGTTCATGCCTCGTTTAGCATTATGTGGGACTGGTCTTGCCTTTAAACTTGCCAGCGACAGGAGTAGCGTCGTGGAATAAACTAATGTGAGCTCGGCGAGATGGAATCATGGAACGTCTCATCAAATGCAACCATTTAATTATTCGACAGACGACAGCACAATACACAACAACACAGTATAATTCTTAATTACAAAGCGCCGAATTGCTTTCCCTTTGTTAACTGAATTAAATGAAAACGTAATTCCGACCTATTCTTTCTCCTACCCGCCATTGATACTTTCTGAAAAGTCTTGTGAAAGCTACAAGACTTTCAGAAAGGTTCTCGCTATTTATTCATCAAGTTATATTCAGTTGAGAGAACAATAAAGCAAATACTAAGTTCAAAGACGAGAATGGCCATGAAACTTGTGTATAAAAAGGATTGGCGCAAACAAGATAGACGAAATAAATTAAGTACTTCGTCCTTAAAAAGTGCACCGAACTCAATTACTGTTTCAAAATACGTGCGAAGTTTGAAAGAAAAGTAATGTAAGTTTATGCTCCGAGTTTGTTTGCCAGCCGAAAGCTATCAAAAGGTGGGCGACAACATTAGAAGAGCCAAGTTTGTTACAAACTTCTGGGAATCGCTAAACTATTTGATTCTTATTACACCACAGTGACTAACACACGAGACTAGACAATAACAAGAAATTGTAGGTTTGGTTTTGACGACGACAGCTAGAACAATAGACATTATTTAAGCTTAGCGCTAGACTACGAGGTGTGTACTGGCATACTACAGTGTGGCAAGAAATTCCAACCCTTAGGTAAATACCCCCGCAAAAAATGGTGTACAGAACACAACAACACGTCACACATGCATGAGTCACAATCAACCATTATGTATGCAGTGCAGTGTAGATCAACTGCATCTGATTTCTTGATAAGTATTCGTCACTTTATACAATAATGGAAAAACCAGTCTTTACCATAAAGTAGCAGACATTTGATGAAAGCGTAACTAACATTCAGAGCCTAAGCCAAATACAGTACTGAAACAATTTACGGCAGAAGTAATTGCTGTAAGCCTTTGAAATCCCTAGCGACTTCATGAAGGACTGAAGGTTGTTCAACGCGCGAACTTTGTTGCTAGGCAGCTTAATTTTGTAAGACTATAGAACTTGATAACAAGGACCGTCCAAATCTTTGTAGAGAACCATTATACGAAACCTTACACTGTCACTTACGGGATATCTTCAATGATTCTCAATTATTATGGGCTCCCAATTCCGATATATCAATTATTCGACGCTGTTGCAAGCGCCATGATCGCGGGATGACTCATGATGAGATGATGATGATGTGTGTCATCCCGCGCTTATGGCGATAGCAACAGCGTCGAAATTTCGGGAACTCTCAAATTCACAATAAATCAAAATCAAAGCATTTATTTCAAGTAGGCCAGTTACAGGCACTTTTGAATTGTCGAAACAAAGATGAAAATTAAATGTAGCTACAGTCCCAGTCACAAGACATAAAAACTGTGAAAGTACTGTTGTTGGCCATTCCCTAGCGTAGATCTCTATGGAGAAGAACGGGCAAGAAACTCCATGGACACTCTTTTAAAACAAAATACTTATTGGTTTCATCATATTCATCAATAATTGATAATCATGGAAGATATCCCGTAATTGACAGCGTAAGTTTAGTAATAAACCGTGGAAGCTTAGAACTGTGTTTATTAAAAGCTTTTATTCAACTTGCCGTGTCAGTTAGTTAAGACAAATCTTGGAACTGATTTTCAGACCAGTTCCCCCCAACGGATTGATCTTAAAAATGTACTGTCACCAGAAGGAACCAATAGTACATTGTTACCCTAGTGGTGAAAGTAACTTATTTAGTCCCGAGGCGGGGTTTGGTGCCCGAGCGCAGCGAGGGCGCTAATAGTTCGAGGGACTAAATAACTCTTTAACCAGATGTAAACACTGTGCTTTTCATTACGAATACAAGGAAAGTAAAAATAAAAACATGAATCAACTCGAAAAAACAAATGATGATCGGATTGCCGCTTTCCCGCCTATTTTGCTTTTTTTTTCTGTGGCCGGCCAGCTATTCAGCCAATACCTATTTTTAATTTTTATCATCGAATAAATGGTAAATATTTGGCCCAAATCTATGTTATTTTAAAGAAATAATTGAAACTTAGTTTTTATAATAAAGTTATTTAAAAAATATATATTCTTTAATTAATACTTAACCTTATGTTATTTCAATTTTACATCGTGGCTTTATAGAAAGTCGGAACATGTTTCAATAGAAAAATGAACAATTTTTTTTTTAATTTGACAGTTTTCATTTGAAAACGATTCTCCCTAGGGCTGAAAAGTATTACTTTCAACCCGCTCCTCAGGCAACTTCAGACCTACTTTCCGAGTATGAGTAATGAAAAACATTTTTCACTTCTCATGCTCTTAAAGTACGCCAATATAGCCCTACGAAGCGGGCCTAAAGTGGCCCTTTTAGGCCCTAGGGCGTAAAGTAAATCTCGTACTCGTGACTGTTGAGCCACGAGTACCTCGACGTGCTCTCCCCCGGCTGCCGCGACCTGCTGGTGCGTGATGCGCACATTTAGCTTCAAGAAAAAATCTGACGTGATTTTTATTTTATTAAGTAATATTTCATAAATGTTTTTATACTAAATTGACTATTTTCTCACACTCAAAGTGAAAAGTACAGTGTAACACACGGCGCTAAAATCCCATTATAACTCGGTTCCTATTTACTACCTCGCTAAAGCTCGGTAGTAAAACTACCTCAATACTACCTAAATATAATGGGTCATTTTAGCCCCTTGTATTACAATGTACTATTTAAGACAGACAAAACTTAATCCTGCAGCCAGGATCGTCTCCTCAAGAGGGAATTCCTAAACGGTAAATAGCACGAATACGAAAATTTGTACACGCGTTCATATTTGATAGATGAAATGATAGATAAACATGGATTTCAATCATGACCTGATCCTACAGCCAGGATTGTCTTATCACGAGGGAACTCATTAACGGTAAATAGCACGGATACGATAATTTCTAGAAGCGTTCATAATTGATAGATAAACATGATTTCTATCATGACCTGATCCTACAGCCAGGATTGTCTTCTCACGAGGGAACTCCTCAACGGTTAACGTGAGGTCTATTTTAAAAAGGTTTGTTTTAAAAAGGTTTTTTAACTAATATTTTATTTTTAAATTTTTAGTTTTGTCGTTATCATTGAACTCATAAAAAAATTGTGTCCGCGCCATTAAGGTGAATGCTCCAACCAGCCCGTGAAATTCAAAATTTCTTACGTTTTTAAAAACAAAAAATTTAAAAATAAAATATTAGTTAAAAAACCTTTTTAAAAATAAGCTTTTATAAAAATGCACTGAAGAGAAGAAAATAAACCTTTTAGTAAATGAAAACGAAAGGCTTTCATAAAAGCTTGTCCTAAATTATAAGAATGGATATTGTAAGGCTACGTTGATTTTGAACAAGAGACTGCGAGTTGTTGACAACGATTTTCTTGTTATGACAGCAAAGACCAAATCATTTGCCAATAAGACACGATGACACGAGTAAGATAGCTAAAGGAACGCCGTCTACAGAGAACAATGCCAACGCCAAGCAAACCCTAAAATGATAAACCTAGCAACAAAGCTTTTTACGGGACCGACTCTTAAAAAGCCTTACCTCTGCATTCCTTTGTAGTACTTTGGGAAAACTTCACGGCGTAGTTTCTAAGAATTCGTCTTTGTCTTATCGAGACAGGGAACATTTTTAACCGCAAAATTCTAACTGACCCTAAATATTAATTAAATAACCACTTAGCAACAGTAAACAAAGGCGTTTTACTACTTTGTTAATTATAATGTATTCCCCGTATAATCGCTAAAAGGAGTCAGTGACCGATAGGTGCGGTAACACAGGCCCAGAGTTATTTCCTTTTTATTATAGAAATAGAAACTTCATGCGCAGAGAAAATGTGAATAAGTAGGATTTAAAAGTTTCCAGCCACATTGTTCTCTTGGAAAAGGAGGTTCAAGGTTCTCAGTTCATAAATAAAATAGAAATAAATATGATATGTCTGGCTCTACATAGATTGTTAATACGGCGGCCATATTTGATATAAATATAGCACCATAGCAAACAATAGAATTCGTTATTAGGAGATGATTATTGTAGTGAGCCGAGTGAGCAGATACGTGACCGGAATGCACCTAATGATATTTCTATGGTCCCCACCATAGAAACATCATTAGATGCATTCCGGTCATAGGAACACAAGCCTGACAACTTTTGAATTTCTGATATTTTATGCAACCAATACTTATGACGTTTCATAAAATGACTATCAAACTAGGTATTTCAGTTACGTTAGTCTAAATTCCAATTGTAAACGGACGAAAAACCAGCTGCTGGAAAAAACTGAGACACATGTTCGAAATAATAATGAATTTGTTTACGTAATTGAATGTTTAGCCGAGACGGTTTCGGAAAAGCCCATCGAGTCTCTGAACACTACAGTAAATCTTAATGTCAAATCTAATGATTGGATGGCAGAAATAACAGCAGCCAATCCAATCTCTTGAAAACAGGTCAATTTTGATCGACTTTCAGATTCCAGTTCTAACGCTTTATTAATTCATTCGTCAAACAATCGTGATTGTAGCGTGACAAAGGTTTGATCGTTGTCGATTGTAACCTAAAATAATAGCAGGTCGATATTGCTGACGAAGCAAGAATCTGCAAAAATATGGTCTAGGTTCCATTAATTCACAACATCCGACTTACACAGTTCGACTGTCTATAAATAATTGGAATGGAAACCTTGAGACTGACATCTGAGCTATTTTGAACAAAACTAAGATAGCTGACAAAGATAAAGCTAAAGGAATTACCTATGTTGCTTTTGTTGTTACTTGTATCTTTTATCAGATATCGATTTCACATAATTATCTATTGCATTTGCAACCTTGCAGGGGTGTGGTACGTATTAAAGTTGTTGAAAGATCCAACTTGACCTAGGCCTACCTTTAAATTCTTTCAAAAGTTCATTTTATCCTGCGGTTTTGTGTCAGCACATAGTTTAACGCTTTTGCGGGTAAAATTTCGAAACTCCACAGATTTCAGTCGGTTTTGAAGCGAATCCCAAAATGTTCCTAGAATTAGGGGTTTTGCCGCATAGCAAGTCGAAATACTTTTGGCAACATTTTTCGACACTCTTGCGAACAATAAGAACGCGAGTTTCATGCGGTATTTCCCGCACATTTCCGCATATCCGCAATTACTCTGCAGTTTGGGTAGGTATTTTCTTCACGTGATCTATCTCACAGTATTGATATATGTTCAATGTACTCAAGCGACTAGCGTGAATGCCTGCTTCTGTACTTCCATGTTTTGACACATAATAAAAAATTAAAAACACAAAAATCATAATCAAAAAAATCATAAAAAAAAACAAAATCAGCAAAAAAAAAAACGAATGTGAAAAATGACATCAACAGATAGATCATAGGTACACAAACATTGAAACTGAACTAACACATTATCATAATATTCACTCGACATACCAAACAGATTAATCTTATCAAATAATATTAATAGTGACTCATAAAGGTATAAAACTGCAGAGCTCTTGTTTACACGTTGTTAAGTGGGTAAGGGGGCTAAATGCAAGGTCAACGCCGAACCTGAGATTAGCACTATTTGTAAATGTATCCTTATCTAAGTGACGGGTTTACAGACATGTAGCCGACAGAATTTCGGCATTTTATACACGGTGCTGTTGTTTAGTTTGATACGCTTTAAGATACCTACGTTTAATCTGCTGAAGAGTTAATTTTCATTTAATTTATTATGTAGCCTTTAGAAGTTAAGTGTAGCTGATTGTCCACCCGAACTAGACATGAACCATGAATGAGGAGCTGCTGTCATTTGATTCGCATTGTGACCTTGAGAATTCTAAAACACGTCGGAACGTTATGCAAAGGTTATGATCGCATCGGGACAAGGTCAACTTTTCAAAACAATCTACTCAAGTCTATCGCGTCATTCGAAATGCGTCCTTATGCTGGACAGAGGCCGCTCGCAAGAAGCGCCTTATTACGTATCCTGCTCACTGTATTATATTCGTTATCGAGCCTGTGTGCTGTATCGCCTTCTTTAGGTTGTCGGTCCATCTAATGCATGCTACCTTTACTTGTCCGTCTAGTGCGGCCTGTCTTTCGTTAACATAGCGAACACACCACCAAGTAACTTGCTGACAGTGCTATGCTGATGATTCGGGATCACATTTTCGTTTTGTATCCCATCAAAAAGATCGGGAGTTAATAGTACTCGCGTTACCGGCTCTGAATTGTCCTCAAAGATCAGTCAAGGTCGACTGGCAATCGAACTATCCCACGCAAACGGGCCAAGCACGTTTCAAAACGAAGATACCTATGAGACGAGAGGATATCTAGCGAGATTCTGTAATCGAATTGCGATTCGCTTATTCGTAGTTGTGGACTGTCACTGTGTTCTGGTGGCTTCAGCATTTCAAATCTTCATGGCCCTGAGAAGACTGTCCAAGTTATTAAGGCTGATGTTGACTACCGATATTTTTTATTGGACATTTATGGAGTCCTAGGTTCTATTCATTCAATATGGTCATTTCTTCTACAGCATCATGTAACCACCTGTTTTTTGATGCACAATCAATTCTTAGCAATTCTTCATGTAGGTACCAATTTTTATCAACATGCAGTTTTGGTATTGTTTTGCACTAATATATGATTCTGCATGACTCATGTTACTAAGTTTATTTTGGAATAAACTTAGTATTGCTCAGAAATTATTGTAAAAAGGTTTACAAACAATTAGAAGTAGTTACTTGTGTATTCTGTATTCTCAATAATATTACAAATACAATATAGGTCACACCCTTGAACTCTACAAACCTGTTCTTAAGTAACATTCCTATCCTATTATCATGATGATGATACTGCTTAACATTGTCCTGTTATGTTAAGTGGTAACCTATGATTACGGTTTTTCCCACATATCTACATATTTCTTTTTTCAGTTTGTCAAATAAATTATCATAATTATTGTCATAGTAGTAGTATGATACAGAAAAAGGTGGGCCTAATACCATGTCCATGTTTATTACAAGTATTACGTGCATCAAGTGTATAATCTTACTAATATTATACCTAAATGCGAAAGTTTGTGAGTATGGATGTATGGATGTTTGTTACTCTTTCACACAAAAACTACTGAATGGATTTGGATGAAATTTTGCACACAGATAGTTTATAACCTGGATTAAAACATAGGATACTTTTTATCCCAGTAGTAAGATCCCGTGGGACAATTATCAAACTTCATGTGGCGAAGCAGTTGGCAGAAGCTAGTAATTAATATTGATAAACTGATAGGATGTGTTATTGTCCACCTTTATCACCATTTCTATCTTCTTAACAAATGAATTTATAGGCTTATTTTATCACTGTGGCCTAGCATAGTTTTCTAGGATTTTTTCTAAACAAAATAATGATTATTATTAATTAACTGTTCTATAGACTTCTTCAAGGTCATACCAATGATTGAAAGATATGTGTACTACACACAAATCATTCAAAATTCACTTCATGTTAATCAATAATGCCAGACTTGAGTTCTGTAAATTAACCAAAAATTAAAAAGACATTCCATTACTTTAACCAGAGCGAGTTCTTGCATGAGGGTTCATGAAAATATTTTCTTTAGGAAAACCTTAATGAAAATTTTAAATTATTTCAGATCTGTAGAAAAGCACGATAAAACACCTGTGTGCCTACAAAGGTTCACACAATTTGTACAGTTATTGATTTATTGGTAGCTCTAACTGAACTTTTGCATAGTTTGTCTGTTTGCTTAGAAATAAACATCAATTCTAAACTAATCTTTAAACCAGCAAGAAGTGAGAGAGAAGATAACAAACTGAGGTTTTAGACCATCCTGCTAACATATTGTGCAGCAAAATATTATGTTCAAAAGTTTACTTCCATTAAAAAACATTGAAGTAAGTAAAGTTTTCACACACCAAGTTGTAGAATTATGTACTTACCTGCTGTCAATCTACAAAGTTTACCTTTAGTGAAACAAAACAAACTGTACTTTTACATTACATAAAAAGTTATCGTAGTGCAGTGAAACACTTGATAAACTCACAAGCTTCAGTGATTTTAACGTAATTCAATCTGTACTTACACAACCATGCCGTATGCGCCTTCGCCGATGTATTGTAAATTAGTGTATCTGGGCCCAACTTCGAACACCTGGCCACGAATGATCTCCGCGTTGGGATTACTGCTCGCGGCACCTGCAGCCTCGGCCATCGTGACACAGAGGGAAGCCACTTAACCAACGGTAACAAAACTGAGTTCAGCATAAATTTTTACACACAAGCGACACTTGACTGGTGATTCCTCAGTCCACAATAGCCAAAACAAATTACTAGTCGACCTACATTATCCACTACACGAACAAATCGCCCACTTGTCACTTGCTTATCATTCTCGCTAGTCTGTTTGCCCGACTTTCATGGACACTCCCGTATAGACGCAGTACCGTTACAAAATGAACTCGATCTTTTCTCCATCTCTACAAGCGAAGCGTGTTCCATGTTGTGTAATTTTAGCATCTTTTCTATTATATGATGCTGTTTCCCTCTATTGATACGTATCAGACTGAGACGACGCTATACATTAGTCAACATTTGTGAAAGAGTATTGTCCATACTAGCTATAACAGCTTGTTATACATTGAATATTTATTTTATTTATTAAATAATTTTGAAAATCAAAATGTTGGAATTTAATTCAGAAGATAAGCCACAAATTCCATAAAAATGAAGTCATTGTTAATTCTTCCATCTTTTGAGCAAATTTGCGAGAATATCATTCTCTAGGAAATAACCAAGTGTAGAATTTTGACAATCACGGGTACTGTCATGTCATCGTTGACATTTTGTAAATGACGTTTACGGTTTTTGCAGAGATGGAATAGCTGTAAATTTTTTATAATACAAAAAAATAAATATAACAAAGCTTTTATACCGTTTCTGCGTTATTTTTTGCTTTCTAAGTTGTGAAACATGTAATGGTCCTTAAAGTAACCCGTTAACTACATGGAATAAAGACTTATAGGCCCAGATTGACCTCGTCGACTGAATTCGAAGGACTATCGTGCAAATAACTTAGGTATGTCGGTTTGGTCAGCCAGTACAGCAGCTGGAAATAATTACCACTCTGCATTGCCAGGCGGTCAATACAGTTCCTCTAATAATTGGTGTCCAAAGTTTAGCAAGGTATGTTATAACTTCAGTTGCATGTAGTGCTACATTTTGTTTTGCTTCGACATTATTAATTGATTGCAAATGACAACTAAATTACTGTTTACTAGTAGTTGTTCTATTGGAATATCAGTCGTGTGGTCGTGCGGCGCACTTCAGACGCGCGTTTAATTATTATCTTTAATAATTTTCATTTATTAATTGTTTTAAAGAGTGATTACTTTGTGCTGCACAGTTTGTGATTGGATTTTCAACATTGTGGTTTATAGTTTAATGTGAATTGTCTAGAGGTTAAAATTTTATTGTGTATTACATAGATTTACTGATATTCCACATTCGCAAGCTTAATATTTATTTTGTCATATCGTAGCTGTGTAATATTTATTTGAATTAAAACAAAACTATATTTAAGCAAAACTATATTGATTTTACATATATTTTTGAATAACTAGTTGGTAGTAGTTTGAGTAACTAGTTTTACTTGTTATATACCAACTTTTTAAACTCATTAAATTATGTATTTGAAACATCATAAGATTCATACATTAATTTATTAGAATTCTAACCTGTTGCTATTTATTTATTTAAATATTTTATTTGCATGCAGTATTCAAGTTTGTGTTTTAAATTGATTGTTTTTTTCTATTTTGTTCCACAAGGTGTGGATGACAGGTATTTAGCAAGCATTTTGATCAGTTTACTGACCCACAGAAGAAGATTGTACTACTTTTTAATATCTAACAACAGTGAGTTGACTATGGTTGTTATTGGTATCAGGGCTTCAGTTATGCATTGGTTTTTTAGAAAAATCCATATATCACATGCTCCATCAAATAACCTAAAGTGTATTTTTTTCTTAACTTGTTTTTTATTGGTGCGTTTTTGTCAGTTTGTTAATATGGCGATTATTGTGTTAGATTCAATGGTTGGATGATTTTCATCGGAATATGGTCAACTTTAGCATACCTTAATTCTGTCATAAAGATTCCATATTTTCTACAGAATCATCTAGTTAAATCAAAGTTTTTTTTGGTCCTATCTAACTTAAACAGTGTGATTGATGTGTAAACTTGTAATGGTCGTACCATGTTTGTTTACGAAATAAAAAGGTGAGGAAAAATATACTGATGTACGTACTGAAAGTTCTTCCGATAATATGCATTATTATCAAGGACAGCAACCAATTGGCCTGTGGTACAACTTTTTTTTTTATCTCAATGCCATTCAAAGCTTTATCAAAGCATAAACATATTATAATGTGTAATCAGTTGATGTATAACGACATGTATAGGTCCGTACAGATTAATAAAACATTGTGGTTAAGGGCTCATCTTTTAACATCAATCTGATACATTCACCATCATCTACCTAGCCTATTCCAACTATGTTGGGGTCGGCTTCCAGTCTTCATCACATTTGTTCCAGGTGTAGCTGAATACACGATATGTTTGAGCTAGTTAAAATTTATTCAAAACCCATTCATTTCATGTGATATATGGATGACATCTTTGCTGTAATTAGGGCTTGGTGGAGCTGCTTTCTAAATAACATATACTGGAATTTTAAAATTCTTATTGATTGTCACATTAATTTGTCAATAAACTTATTACTATGCAATGTACCGTCTAATAGATTCGACATTCTTTATCAATTTGGTGGAAAAAGGATGTAGGAGCACACATAAATTGGTCATTACCTCTTGTAATTTTTTTCTAGTTAGTACTGGCAGTCAATAATTGACTTCCTATTTATGACAAAGCTTGTGTCATAGTCACAAATCTAATAGCATAGTAGTAAGTTTAGGCCGACGTAAAGCTGGCTATGCGCATCTATAAACTGCCAAACAAATATCAACCTTGTGGTTGTTGAAATATAGTAAAAATACATAAAGTAACCCTTGTCTTTGAGAGCATTAAAGCGGATTACGGCACGCGGTTAACTTCATTATCTTCGACTTTATTTCAATGAAAATATGGTTGATATCTTTTGGCGGCTGACACCGCGTTTAGCCAGACGTGCGCCGGCGCTGGCCTATAGGGGTTGCGTGTGTTGCTAGGTGAGTTAAATGTTTTAGATTAGAAGCTTTTTCTAGAGTATAGTGCCTCTAGTTTTAGTATTTTATTAGTGGGGACTGTGGGAAGGCGTTTTTTGGTTAATCTTTAACCTAATAATCATAATTTTGGCATTATTTAGGTAATCTCATTTGGGATCGACTCATAAATAAATAGTCCTCTTATTGGCGATAATATCGTCGTAGTCCTGGGAACGTTTAAAGTACTGACAAAGTTATTATCCCTATGCGAGATGGGATTACGGTAACCATGTGCTTTATAATAGCTGTCTCTTACGAATTGGGACAATGATGGATCAGAAACTTCCCTAAATGGCCACAGGGGACTATTTCTCCAAGCTTCTAAGTCTTGTAAAATTTCGTCCACTTAAGGACTGATCACTTTTATTGACATGGAATCGGGCAGAATGTCCATGCAATAAAAGACGACTTCAGTTTCGTCGATGGGACACTCAAAGTATTTATTTGATGTACCTAGGCCAGTTACAGGCACTTTTGAATTATCAAATCCAAAAAAACAAGGCGTAATAAAGTAACTGTTAAAGTACTGTAGTTGCTCATTCCAAAGCGTAATAATAAATCTCTATGGAAAAGAACGGACAAAAGACAAACGCTCCTATTTATTCGAACTTATTGGCTTTTTTTCTCTCTCTGTAAATTGTGTATTTAATTAATTGTGTATTCTCTGTAAATTGTAATTTAATTTGTTCATAATACTGTAGTTGCTCATTCCAAAGCGTAGATCTCTATGGAGAAGAACGGGCAAAAGACATGAACACTCATAAAATTTATTCGAACTTATTGGCTTTTTTCTGTCTCTCTGTAAATTGTGTTATTGTCATTTAATTTGTTATTAATAACAGTTGGGGTTTACAACTATAATTTTTATCATGGTGGTCTGATGCGTTTTCATTGTTTTTGTCTCATTAATCAATCAGTTTGAAGCGCAAATCGCGATCAAATTACTCTATCATATTTGTTGTTTACCTTTTTTTGTTTCATGATTTTGATTGATTTGTTTGATTGATTTTGTTTTTATTTACTCGTAAATAATCAAACTTGTTTAATTCCTAAAATTGTCTTAAAAACATTTATGTAAGTACTTACTTTATATTTTTATATGTATTTGATGTGCAATTGTTTTATCATTTTTATGTAAGTATTTTATAATTTATAAACTGATAAGCACCTATATTGGGACTTCCACCGGAAATCACTGGCTACAGTCGGTTGAAAAATATCGAATTTTAGATTAAAGCTCAGGCCACACCACCAGCTAGCGAGCGAGCGAGCCGGGCGAGCATCGTTTCAGCACTTTTGGTAGTTCGCGGTGTGAACCAAAGTACGAAAAGAGGTGAAACGATGCCTGGCCCGGCTCCCTCGCTCGCTCGCTAATGAATACCATTACATGTCTCCACGATGCCTTCATAACTAAAACATGATTTTCCCATTAAAAAAAAAGCAATAACACGGTTCATGGTCCCACTACCGGCGATAAGCGAAGAGCGAGCAGAGCTGCAACTAAAAACGGGTTGTCTGTTTGACAGAGTTCAAGCCGACTGTGTGTACAGTCAGCGATTAAGTATTAATATTGTATCCCTTGTACTGATACGTGACTTAGGCCTTAGGACTCCACCAAATCGGAGACGAGCGGAACAGAGAGAGTATACGTACGGTAATCAACCAATCACATTCGTTGAAACCCACATGTCGTCTCTCCTGTGATTGGTTGAATCTTACACGTCTCCGCCCGCTTGTCCCCGTTTTCGTGGAGTCTGGGCCTTACAGTATTTTGTACGTTATTTGACTATACTGCCATAGCTAGTCGCTTCCTCTTCGGTGGTGGGACAGAGGCCTCAATCATTGTTACAATATAACAAGGTGTTGGTTTAGTCAGTTGAGGTATAAATGTTAACATATTCCGATATCGGCAGCAGCACAAGTGCCTGATGTCGGGTGAGACTCCGATTCAGTCGGCCGAAGGCCTCCACACGCCAGCCTACTTGTCATGGAGGAAGCTTCAGCTCAGCCGAGCCAAGCTCAAAGCCTCCAGCAAGACTTCTGCATTGCTCTCCGGATTCGCTATGGTACGTTTACCTTTATTGTTTACCAATGTAATTTTAGTGTGTTCGAAAGGTATATTATGATAAAGTGTAAACAAATCCATGTGAAATTTTGACGCAGTCACTCTCTTAAAACACACTCTATTTGGCGTCCACAGATATGTTTTTTGATATGTTTATTTACCTTTTACATTAGATACTCGTGTTTTTCGGGATAAAGTAGCCTACATGTACGGTCAACTAACTAACGCTGTGCAGAAAATCCGTCGATCTGTTACTCCGTTGCTTCGTGATAAAAGGACAAACCAACGACATAACAAATTTGGATCAAACTGGCCACACAAGTAGACCGGCCCCCATAATCCATTTTAAACAAACGCTTCGATTCAATTCCGATTCATTTCCGAATATGTCTCGCTCGCTTTCGTTATGCCAAAAAAAATAGACAACCTGTCGAATCGAAATCGAATTGATGCGTTTTTAAATACCGGGGACTGAACTGGAACTCTTTAACCGGGTGCCTGTACTAGTTACCTTAAGATAGGAATGAAACCGTGGAAAACTACTAGTTATTAGGTACGGTCGAATAAGCTATTTGGTTTACATTTTACAATGTACACACATCAACACGGTCTAGGGATATTTCATACTCAATTAAATAACTCGAAAAGTACTGGCCGCATTGGAATCTTTTATACACCGATTTGTTTGTAATTTATCTCAGACTAATTCCAAATTAAAATTTTTGAAAATTCTTTTGTTTCGGTGGCATAAAAATGTCTTGATGTATAGGAGAGGGAATTTTCATTTGTGCGAAATTTAGAAAACAATACGAATTACGTTTAGTTACAGTTTTTTTTCATTTTTAAACGAAAGATAAAGTTAAAATTGAGGTATTGTAGCCATGCAACGCCGACATTTGACGAGGGCGGAGATGTTACGAGCTGTGGGAATGCTGGAAGCTAGATCTGTTCAGCGTAATGTTGCTGAGGCCATAGGGACCCATCAAAATGTAATTTCAAGATTGTGGACACGCTATCGTGCCACAGGTGAAGTAGCGGAGAGGCACCGGGGGCCAAGTCGCATCACTACCCCCAGACAAGACCGATTTTTGCAAATTACTGCGCGAGCACAACCAAATGCAACGGCGACTCAATTGGTCCAAAGGCTGCGAGTGGAACACCAAGTGCTTGTGAGTGACCAAACTGTAAGAAGGCGACTGCATGAAAGCAATCTACGCTCTCGTAGACCACTCCGGGTCCCACCTTTACGGAGAGGCAATCGTGGACGACGATTAGAATGGGTTCGGAACCACGTGGACTGGGGCCGTGACCAATGGTCCAATGTGCTGTTCACGGATGAATCCAGGTTCGGCTTCCATCCAGATTCACGAAGGACGCGTGTTTGGCGAGTTCCTGGACGATGGAGCCGTCTCCAGAACCCTCAGGAAGTTCACCCATACCAAGGAGGAACAATTATGGTTTGGGCAGGAATTCGTCTTGGAGGACGGACGGATCTCGTTTGGGTGCGAGGCAATATGACGGCAGAACGATACGTCCAACAGGTGCTGGGGCCCGTAATCTTGCCCCACAGAACACAAATGGGGCAAGATTTGCTGCTCATGCACGACAATGCCCGGGCACACACGGCGAGAACGGTAGCAGCTTGGTTACATACACATAATGTTAGGGCCTTAGACTGGCCTGCTCAATCGCCAGATCTAAATCCCATTGAGCATGCGTGGGATATGCTGCAAAGAAGAGCTCTGAAGGAAGTTCCTGAAAATCTGGCTACAGAAGATCAACTTTTTGCGCACCTCAGAAGGACATGGGACAATATTCCGCAGCAAGACATTGACAACCTTGTTCTGAGCATGCCGAATCGTTGCCGATGTGTTATGAACATCATGGGCGCTTTCTCAGACTACTAACTTCAAGTTTATAAACAAATTAAATGATTTTTCTATTTTTTTCAGTTTTTACTCACAAATTAAAAGTTCATTCATATACGGTTTCCGTCTATGCTTCATTTTTTTTCCATAAAATCCTGAAATTTTAATCTATACCTTAACCATTATTAAAAAATGGTAGAATATTAAATAACGTATCTTTTAAATATATACATGTCATATAAATAATTAACACATTGATAGTAATTCGCTTTTTTAAAAATATCCCTAGACCGTGTTGATGTGTGTAATTTGTGGGTTAAACTGTAAACCAAATAGCTTGTTTGACAGTACCAAGAAACACGTTTCGCTTATAACTTGTTTATAATCTGCCGACTCATGCACATTAGTGTTTAATCGTTAACAACGTTAGTACATTTCGTACGATAACATAATGGTTGTACTGGATTAATATAGCATCAAACTGAAGTAACTAATGGTGGGCAGCTCATATGAAATGGGGATTAAAGTCGTAATAAAATTAATTAATCAACAAAATGTTTCTAATCGCAGACGTGACAGGCTATCAAAATAGAATAAATAAATATCGCTGGACATTAAACACAGCGCCATCTAGTGCCACACTAAGCAACGAGGCTTGTGTCGTGGACACCAGATAGTTGATATACTACATAGATACTTTTTGTTTGTAAATACATACTTATTATACATATAAACATCCATGACTCGGAAACAAACGTCCATGCTCATCACACAAACATTTGCTCCTACCGGGATTCGAACCCTTTTTATTTTATTCGAAGCCTTCCTACCGCTGCGCCATTCGGGTTGTCAAATATTTCCAAACAGTTTAATATCGAATCTAACCAGTCACCGTTGTCAACAGGTAGCGATGGTGGAGGTGCAACTGAATCCGCCTAATGACACAAAAGTGCCTACCGAAATGTTAGTAGCATTCACTGTGTGTACAACCCTACTAGTAGCCGTTCACATGCTAGCCCTCATGATAAGCACATGTATCCTGCCGAACATCGAAGCTATCGGAAACCTCCACAGCATATCCCTGGTCCACGAATCACCGCACGAACGACTCCACTGGTACATAGAGATAGCTTGGGCTTTCTCCACACTCCTAGGGCTCATACTCTTCCTCATAGAAATAGCTATCCTCTGCTGGGTGAAGTTCTACGATCTGAGTCCGACCGCGGCCTGGTCTGCCTGCGTCGTACTCATTCCAGTCATGATTGTGTTCCTAGCATTCGCCATACACTTCTACATGTCCCTAGCAAGGCACAAATACGAAGTCACAGCTACAGGCATTAAAGAACTGGAATTGCTCAAAGAACAGATCGAGATGGGGGACCACGATGCCCGTATGAATAATATGACATTGCTCGACCAAAGTAGTCGGATAGTGTGATTGTCGACGTGTGTGTTCTATGTCCTTTTTGGAATGTTATTATTACCTTTTGTTTGTGAGTGTACACCATTGATTATTTAGGTAAGTTATGTACTTAGATTGTTTAAGATTGTACTTATTGTGCCAACTTACAGGTTACACAGGAAATTACACCCATAAGAGCGCTATTATTGCTCAGGCGCTACAGGGCTTAAAGAAACTTAGCGTTGGCGAAGCCAGTACGTTATTTCACTAATGAGAATGTCCAATGTTTTTGCTGCACGTAATGCCTCGTCTGTTTTAGCCCTGTAGCAACATTTTTTATATAATTATGTTTTGCGGTATCATCATGTCTTTCAGCCTTGTTCAATGTAAGAAAAACAACCCAACATAGTAGAACTATTGCGAAGACAGGTCTTCCGTGCTCATTTTAATGTTCGAGGCTTCCAAAAATCCTCATCTTCCGTTGTTGTTACCGCGATCCATTATTTTCTCATAGGTATGACAAAATACATTTCGATTAAAGTCACATAACGTTCCGATTTTTGGAGGTCATGCGTTTAACTTTGGCAGCAGTTTTTAATGATTTCGAGAATTATAGGTAAAATAATATATCACGTGTGTTAATTTTGTTCTTATTATACTTAAAATCTCATTTAAATACAGGTAGTAGATAAACAAACTTATAGAAAACTAGTTTTAATATGATTAACGAATCTCTGTAAATACGAACATTTAATATAACATTTTTACACGTACAAAGCTCAATAAAGGCCCATAAATCCAATGTCGTTCGATAAATGCGAAACGATCGGCAATCGACAATGAGTAATTAATACTATTAAATGGGATCGAATCAATCCTCAAGGTATAGGATATACACTCCAATATAATCAGCATAGTTGGTAAAACAACCAATTAATCATGAACTTTGTATGAGCATACTGCAGAGAGGTCAAGCTCAATCTGTAACTCCCTTATCCCAGAGACAATCATTCAGTTTCGTCCAGTTCTAACCAACTAATTGTTTCCTGTGGTTTATTGGGAACAGATTTCGTCTTGAAATAAATGTACGGACGCGGACGGCAGCATTAATTCCTTACCCCCTCTGAGGGTCTTACGCATTAAGCGGGACGGATACCTAATTATAATTAATGCAGCTGATTGTACATACGACGCGACACCTCAATCTATACATTTCCAGTATATCACGGCCTCGCTTTGTATCGATTTCTAATACAATAGAGATCCGTAAACTGGTTTTGTATAGCTTGATTGGTCGTGCGTACTGAGTTTTTGTCATCAAATTTCGAGCATTGACAACTGAAGGTGGAAACACCAGAGTAGTGCGCAAACTTCAAATTTTCTTGTTTTTTTGCAATTTGCCGATTATGGGGAAAGGGAAAGTTTCCGCAGTCTCATCTGTAGCCTGCAATAGTGCATTAGGTATCGACCATATTAAGCTCTATCCCTGTCCACATAGTCCTAGGTCAGTGTTTTATGCTCAGGGACTTCACCGCATAAATATCTCTAAAGCCGCCGGTCGGACTTGACCATGAAATGTGTGGATAGACCTTTACTATTTATTTTTAAATTCTGTTTTTTTTTTCTTAATTGTTTTCTGGACTATTTTTTCATGATACAATTTTCAAATTAATGTTTCCAACAACTATTTAAATAAACGATTGGTAGAAATAAATATAGGGTTTAGAATCCTAAGTATAAAGTCAATTTCAGCTTTTATTCAGACAAAGACTCAAATGTCTCGCTGATGGTGGCGCATGTGTCGGATCATTTAGTTCCCTTCAAAATGGTTGAGTTGAATGGTGCTGATCCATGCGTCATGTCCGTGAACGGGCGCTGTCGGTTGTGACTGGTCATCTCTTAGTTGCCATGGCTTATTTGAATGAATTATTTTGAATTGTATTTTTGTTGTTTGTGTGTTTTTGCTGTGGACACTTTTAACGTGCACATCTTGCTACATTGTTCTCACATAATATACCATCTCAACATGAATGATGTAACCAAGATTATGTAACAATATTCTGATTTAAAAGAGTGTCCATGGAGTTTCTTGCCCGTTCTTCTCCATAGAGATCTACGCTAGGGAATGGGCAACTACAGTACTTTCACAGTTTTTATGTCTTGTGACTGGGACTGTAGCTACATTTAATTTTCATCTTTGTTTCGACAATTCAAAAGTGCCTGTAACTGGCTTACTTGAAATAAATGCTTTGATTGATTGATTTTGACAATTGCTAAAGTCGTGCTACTTATTATAATATTAATATGTATAAGTAATAAACTTGAAAACCTTTTATTTAAATAAGGACAATGGTTATAAGTAAATAAATGGTCATAAATTTTGACTCCAAAAGTATCTTGGCCGTAATAAGTTTCTCTCCTACATTACATACTTATCTTACTTTTTGTGAAAATTTGTTTCAAGCAAACAAATTCATGTAGGTATTTTAATTCGTTGACGGTAAAATTTCAATCGCTCACTAACCAGACAAAATATTAGGTAAATTAAGAATACAAAATGGTACCGTATAATGCTTGAGATGTTAACTGATTCATTGCTACATAATTTAACTTGACATTTTCCACGTAGTCTATGTTATATACTTATTTTTATGCATGGCTACACATAATCGGACGTGACCGCTGCGAGGCTTCACGTCACATTGGAGGAGCTAATGTACCGTAAATGTCACAGGAGTTATGTTACAACCACAGGTAGGGCCAATAAGATCCCCTACTTATATTTTTCGAAAAAGAAAAAAAGACCAAGAAGCCTCGAAAAGAGTGATTCTCCTAAAATGTATCGTTTTAAAATCACCGAAATTAACTTGTTACCTATCTCACTACTTACATTATTTTGTATAAAACGTTCACGTTAAGTAAGTATGTACTAAACTGGAAACGTGCTCAAATAAAAATTGCGATGACTAAATAATAAACCTGCGTCACGACGTAATACTAGTAATATTCACTTTGTAATAGTTCCGGTAATTATGTATCAAAAGATATATAATATAGTGTTGTTACAGTTGGCATTACAAAATAGGGCTTGATGACAAATACTTAAACAATTATTATACAGGGTGTAAACAACCTCATCACGAATCCCTCAACCAAGCATTCTGTACATCAAATTAAGTAATTTTACGCAAAAAATATTGCTTTTTTTAATGAAAAATCATGTTTTGTGGCAGAACTTAATGTAACGCACCTTAAACATTGTGCTGATGGATGGATTGAATAGTACGGGGGTCGTAGAGGTGTTTAAAGTAAAAATCTTACAATTAAAACTTGTATTCTAAAAAAACTTGTCAAAAAGACCCCCAATATGTCCGTAACTAGAAGGTTCCCAGGTATGGTGTAGAACAAAAAAATTATCGCAAGTGCCTTTCGGCTTCGTTAAGAGGTTTTTTTACAGCCTTTATATGCGAAAGTAAGTTTGTTTGCCTTTTCACGCAAAAACCACTGAACCGACCATTCTGAAATTTTGCATATCAGGTGTTCAGAAACGGACATAGGGTACCTACCTTTCATCCCTAAAAAAAGTACTGTTCCCGGGGAAAACAACATTAACGTTCTGGATGATGGCGCAAGTGTCTTTCGAATCATGATTGAATTAAGTAAAATATTACTAGCGAGGTAGTGACCCCGGCTTCGCACGAGTGCAATGTAGATAGAAACCTTCCCCTTGAATCACTATCTATTGCTGAAAACGCGTGGTTTAAAAGATGGTGGCGGGAGCGGGACACACAAAGCCGCGCTTGCTTAGGTTGGTCCGTGGATGGGCCTCGTAAAGCACGCGTAAGCCGTTGGTCCCGGCTATCTTTTGTAGATCTTTACAGTCGTTACAGGTAGTCAGTGGCCCGAAAGTCTGCCAACCAGTCTTACCAAGGGGTATCGTATTACACAGTACCTACTAACTGGGTTGTGGAGGTCAGATAGGCAGTCGCTTCATGTAAAATACTGGCATTCAGCTGCATTCGGTTTGACTGGAAGCCGAACCCAACATAGTTGGGAAAAGGCTAGGCAGAGATGATAAACTAAGTAATTACCCAAAGGTGTTATGGGAAGTCGTCAAGTCATTAGCAATGAATCCGGTGAACTCGACACCAGTGTAGTTACCTTATTTTGATCAGAAACAAGTTATATACAGTACCCATATACATTAATGATAAGCCGATAACGTAGGGAAATAATATGATTTGACTGTATTTATTACTTAATCCAATAAGTACTGTGATATAATAATGAATGACATTAATAAATCTGTTAATATTTATAATTTTTAGTAGGTATAAGTATATAAAATGTTCATCTAAAAGTAACCTGTAGAATTTTGTAAGGATTATTTACAATGTTATTTTTAATGATCTTGTAAAAATACTTATTACATTTGATCGATGCAGAATTGGAGGTTTTTGTCTATGTTCCCTACCTTCGACAGCATCCACAACTCACTTTCTTCCAGAAGAGCCCTTGGGGATTTTAGCTGATGCTGTAATAGAAAATAAAAATATTAGTATATTATATTATGTAAATACAAAAAGCCTTGATTGATGTATGCATATAGGTAGAGTGCATTTTTCAAGACGTGTGAGAATGGCTAAGAAGTAGCTAAAAAGTGTTTACTCAAAGGGAGTCTGGGGAGATATCGAGTGTAACTTACGAAAACGCAAACATTTGATTTTCATTACACTAAAACGCAATCATTTGAGTGTAAACTAAAACGCAATCATATTTTGATCTTCGGTCCAGTGGTCGCAATCGTTTTCGTGGTTCGATTCCCAGAACAGGCAAAGTGTTATTGGGTTTTACTAAACTCCAAACCTACCATAACAACAACACAACAATTCTAAACTCAAGTTTGGATTTGTGCCAGTTTGATGGCAATAGGCCCGCCAGCTATTACACGGGACTTAAACATAACTGGCAAAATGTGGGTGTACTAATGGGTTGGGTACCACTGCCTAATATTTCGAGGATTACATTACAGACGTTATGTTATGTTGATGTATGTATTACATAATGACGCGCCTGATTGAATAACGTCGCAGTTATGTAATGCGGCGTCCTCACGTTCAGCCGGATTGTGGTGGCGATACGTTCGACAGAGCGGCGTGTCCAACGTTTAACTTAGTTTAAAGTAACCTAACGTCGGGTGCCTTAGGTGTACGGCCTAAGTGCAATAGCCTCCGGCGTGCACTCTGGCCGTACCTACACTAAGTACCGAGCTCGCTTCGCTCGCTTTCAAAGCGGCGTATCGACGATGCGCCCGTTTGTATTTGGGCGGCACGTTTACGCCGCTTTGACAAACGCTAAGTGCTCATTCAATGCGCCGTAAGTACTTTATTTTAGCCGAATTGTAATCCAGCTGAACGTGAAGACGCCGCATTACATAACAGCGACGTTTTGCAATCCGGCGCACCTATATATGTAATACGGCGTGTTTTACGATATGCCTGCGACAGATAATCGGATCATCTTTCCTGCCGTGTAAGTACGTAGGAATCGATTCGATAAATCTGACAGTCAATAGCGACAAAATGAGTTTATAACAAAGACAAAAACTCATTTTGTCGAGAATAACTGTCAGATTTATCGAATCGATTCCTACGTACTTGCACTGCTCGTCCGATCGATAGGCCACATTATAAACAAATATCTGTATAAGAACATTGTCCTTCAAAGAAATCGAGTTTCCAAGTGCCAAACTTGATTCCGCTGCGCTCCGATCCTACTATGAGATCATCAGTTTGTTTAGGAACAAGGTAAAGTGCCTAATTATTAATTATTTTAGTCACTTCGAACGTTACGCCGGTGTGCCATGAAGTACCAGGTAGTGGCAGAAACGTAGGTAGGCTTAGGCACCTACAGCGATTGGGTAGATCCACCTTAGCGATATCTTAGGGGTCATCCTTTACTTACGTGAGGTTTTTAGGCCACTTTTAAACCACCAATGGAGGGGCCATTGGTGATACGTCATGAGGTTTTAACTTTTAAGCTCTCAGCATCACGTGTATTTTTTATTATTGAAAATATCAGATAGTTTTAGAACCTGTTTTAATAATAATTATGCTCCGTAATCTCGTCCTCATTTAGTACTTGTAGTATGCACTTCTTGCTAACTCGCTATCACATTTTTTTAAAGATGAATCGATTTCATCAAAACGAATATGTTATCTGTGGTCCGGTCTTGGCGCGTTGTCTGGACATCTGTCAACTCACTCATTGTACTTTTTTGTGAAGCGCGCAGGTCACGTTTCCGATAATAAAGTTCCGAAAATTTTGTAATTACCAAACCGAGATGGGAAAACATCGAAGAAAACGAGACAAAAATATGAGAGAACTCAACGAACGTCTGCGAGAACTAGAAAATCGGTGGAACAAGCGAAAACGGAGTCGTCATCGAAAATCTGGTAAGCTTTTTTGTTTAAGTACCTACCCACTCGTATTTTCCTAGAAGTACTTGGCACCCTGGCATAAGATGCACATGTCTCTAGAGTTTTCACGAGAGGTTAACCATGAGACCACCAATTGTGCCAACAATTAGTAAGACATCGCTAGAGCTTTCACGAGAGTTTAGCCGATGATCTAAGCCATCCTACAGTAGAACGACATCACAAGAGCTTTCACGAGAGGTCAGCCGATGGTGTACCTACACATTCAGTTGTTCATAATTTCGTCCCTACTGCATCCCTTGAACTATCACGAGAGGTTAGCCGTGGATTTAAACTCGACCAGTCAGAGGCCTAACTCTAACTATTCTTTCTAGACGAGTATGAAACCCGCTCCAGTCAAACACGCTCGAGAAGACGTGGGTATCGCGACCGAAGTTGTGAGACACGTGATAAATTCCGTCGCAGCCTGACTCGCCGCGACAGCTATTTCCCCTAACGCCACATACCATTGACTCCTTGCCATCAATTATCACCTATTCCGCCACTTCTGACTACAGACAGTTGTCCTGTATCACCTAATGAAGGAAATATTTAAAAACTAAATGAAGAAGGGGCAGCCGCACTGAGGATGGTGGAGTAAAAAGGGACCAACGAATCAGGGGGCAGCAGATCACCTCGGCTGCTGCCATTACATCAATAATCAAAGTGTTAAACAATCTAATCACTAACTAAGAGAGTAGTGATCAAATTTTAACTCTTAAGTGATGCAGCCAGACTACTTTGTCACATTTATCATGCAAATGCATCACCAGACGCTCCCTAATCCTGCCTGGCCTCAGTAAGAAAATGAAGGAGCTAATGGGGCAGACTCCAATATCCGAGTACCTGTTTGGGGATACAGGGCTACAGGACAAGTTACACTCACCATAGAGGCGCCAGCCGCGACGTCGGGGACAGGAATACGTCTAGCTCAGGTAGACTCGTACATTGCAGTATTTCACTGAAGTCTGGAATAATGTTATCACCTATCCAACAATACAACGATTGGATCAAGGGTTATAAACTACACTTTTATGAAATTCCAGTTCAAACTTCCATTCCTAAAAACAATAACTTAAGCCAGAAAAAAAAAAAAAAAATTTACGGAAATTTATAAACTCCTACAATTATGGTGCTGTGCTGTGCTGTGTGTATGGTGGTATCAATACTAAAAAGAGTGCCTTAGAACCCAGACAGTGCTGTCAATTTATACAGGTTTTCTGTTAGATACAGTTCAGTAATATCTCACTTCATCAGAAGAAGATAGATAAAATTTCATCCATAACTTATTAAATAATTTTAAATCTAAAATATTTATGCAAAATAGTAGAATTTGCTCAGTTGCTAGGTATACTTGTTGCTGCATGCCCAACAGTGGAATATGGTTGGCCTTACACCAAGGTTATGGAAAGTAACAAAACAACAATGAAAATTACAAGGCTCTGCTACCTATCACAAAAGGAATTTGGATAGGACTAGATTAGTGGTTGTCTCACATTCCAACAACCTACAACAGTATAAAACTATTTGACTTTGTTCTAGAAATATTTTCTGATGCTTGACAAACTGGCTGGGCTGGTATATAAAGATGTCAGAAGCCATGGGCACTGGACAACTGATGATAAAAAGTTTCGTATAAATTACCTTGAACTATTATCAGCATTTAGAGGGCTGAAAACATTTGAAAGCACACTCAGACACTGTGAAGTTTTACTTAGAATTAAATAGACAACTGCCATAGCCTACATCAATAAAATGGGTGGCACTCGTTTTCCCCACCATAATAATTTAGCCAGAAAGTTGTGGCAACGGTGTGAGGAAAGACACATTTAGATCTAGGCATACACAGAAATTGAATGGAAGTTATATGATGTAGCTTACAAGACTATTATTGTTAAACCTCAGATTGACTTGTTTGCAAACAAGTTTAACACTAATAGTCAGAATTATATATCATGCACTGTCAAATGGTATGGTGATTTCTTTTATACATTCCCACCATTTGCGCTTATTAGTAAGATGTTACAAAAAAAATGGGAAGGGGCAACAAGCATTGTTGTAGTACCTTGGTGGCCCTCACAACCATGGTTTCCCTTATTTGAACCCAAGGTTATTTCTGAAAGAATAATAATGGGACCCCATCATAAAAGTGATACGAATCTGCTCTGAATCAGGGATTTCTTATTGTCAGAACCAAGATATTGACCCTCTCCTAGACTCAGTTCCCACTGTGATATCTTTTCTGACTAAAATTTTAATGAGGGACTATCATAAATAGCTCACTCAATACCATTAGGTTAGCTATTTCTCTAGTTCTAGGGCCCCACATTGGCCTAGATGACCGACTGTCAAGGTTCTTCAGGGATATATTTAGGTTAAGACCTAAGAACCCCAAATATGAAGTAGTATGGAATCTCAGTTTCGTTTTAAATTATTTGTCTAAACTATTTCCTAATGAAACTCTTAGTTTAGAACTAATTACCAAAAATTAAGTTACCATAATAGCCCTTGTAACTGCACACAGAATTCGAACCTTGTCTCTCATAAGTATACTGATAACATTTCTTGTAATCAGGATAATTATTAACATAAAAATTCCAGAAATTATTAAAACCTTTGAACCTGGTAGCATCAACCCAATTTGATGCTACCATCTTTTATGGAGAATTTGTCTGTGTGTTCTGCTACTACCCTTTTGTTCTATCTAGATATTACAAAAAATACCTAAAGACAAGATTGTAAATCACCAATTATAACTATAAGAAAACCGTATCGTGCCGCCACTACTGCAACTAGGTGTGTGTGTGTAGGTGGATGAAATAAATTCTAACTAATAGTGGAATAAATACTCCCAAATTCACATCACACAGCACAAGGCATGCTTCTGCATAAAAAAGCCTCTGAAGTGGGTTTTAATATTGAAGTTATAAGAAAAGCAGCTGGTTGGACCACAAATTCCTCAACTTTGCTTGTTTTTATTATGAGACCTAGATATATGAGATGAGATAGTTCAGCATCATCATCATCAGCCTATTAATGTTCCCACTGCTGGGACACAGGCCTCCTCTCTATGAGGAGTGATTCTAAATTCTAGTGCTTTTGCACAAGCAGTGTGTTCTATAGTCTCTGTAATATAGAACACACTGCTTGTTATTGTTGGTTGATTAAATGTTATGTCAATGGTAACTGTCTGATTAAAGTAATTAAGCTCTTTATAAGATTATCAGGACACAGGTTGTTGAGTTAGAGAAGATTTATGTTATGTTACCTTTTATTTAAATAAATGTGTAATTAGTACCTAAGTAATGATAATCACAATAGTATGTTAGGTTGCATTGTTCAATGATTATAAGATGTTGACTAGATTACCAACACAACTTTCTTATTTGAACATCTACAAGTACTAAATGAGGACGAGATTACGGAGCATAATTATATAGATCGGACTAACTTACCTAGTGACGTCCGATCCTTAATTATGTGAAGTAATCTCGTCCTCATTGTATCCCAACCCTTCCCAGAAGATCAGCCTACTTATATGTGTTTTAAAGTGTCTTATCTACACCCCTTTTTAAAGTTGTGTTGACTAATGTATTGGGACTACGATAGATAACCGTATCGGTCATCTTGAAGTCCCGATCATATGCTTTGAAAGAATGAGTTGACAGATGTCCAGACAACGCGCCAAGACCGGACCACAGATAACATATTCGTTTTGATGAAATCGATTCATCTTTAAAAAAATGTGATAGCGAGTTAGCAAGAAGTGTGTTACGTGATGTAACTCAAAAATGTTTTTAAAAATAAACTTTTATTTAATCGTCACAATTTTGATAATTAATACTAAGATCTAGGAACTAGGCGAAATAGAATAAGAGAGTTTGAACAACGATGATGTCGGAAATAGAACTGATTTTTCAATGAAAGGAACTGAGCTTATATACTAAGAATCCAATGGGATAAGTAAACATAACTAATGGTAATTAGTTAGTGAAAAAGATAACTAATATGGACCAATAACAAAGTCCTTAACTAATTAATGAATGACATTACTAGTATCTTATTTACAATACAAGTATGTAATGGTTTGTTTACAATACAATTAGGATACTTGATAAAGAATGTAGAGACTCGACACATATGTATAACGATAGAGGGCTAATATGTAACACCTCCCCCCTTAGAACAAAGATTGGGCGTTAGCGCCTGATTTTTGAGGTTGAGGAGATGATGATGGCTGCTGGTCTTCGATGTCATCTTCGTCGTCGGAGATGCACGTGGTGGGATGATGCAAGTTGCTCATGGGGATGGCAACATGTACATTGCGGCGTCGGGAAGAATGATCAAAACAGTTGTTGAAGACTTGTATGCAGGTTCTAGAATTGTTGCGACGTATAAATCCGTTTGGACATCTATTACAAAGTTTGATGCTGATGTATATTAGCATTATCATGCCAATGGAAAGATATATCCATGAAAAGCTTGTTTGGTTCTTCTCCAAGAAGGATTGGGCTTTGGAGGCTTTCATATTTTGTAGTTCATCAGCATATCTTTCTAAATGAACCTTTATGCTTTTTAGAGAGTCAAGAGGCATGTCATTGATCGCAATGGGGATTAACTTTTGTGATTCTTCATTTTTGAATGTTTCGAAACAATCTTCACTTCTAACATCTGGAACGATGATCGGAATGGTGATGTTTTCTTCTGAGGTCTGGAAGGCTGATAGAGTGCTATATCCAGTGTGTAACTTGCACCCTTGAGGTAAGGTGATTATTCCTGAGCCTTGTAGTTTTAAGTTGGAAATCTCGACGCTGCACTGAAGAACACAATTTGTCTCATTGTTCAGAATATATAACCAGTGGCTAGGGCCAATCGGCTGGAACGTGTTAATTTCTGCCGGGAAGGTTGTTGTGGTGCAAGTTGAAGGGATACTCGTTGTCTTGCTGAGTAGAATGTCCACTTCGCAGATTGGACGAACGGACGAGTCGTAGATGACGATATCCTTGCAGACACGTTTTCTTGGTGCGTAGATGATGCAGTTATCCAAGGAACTTGTAGCCGCATAATATTGTCCACTAGTGTCAGTGGCCAGGTAGGTATGCTCTGGGAGGATAGTGGTATGGAAGGAGGAATTGGGGTGTCTTATAGGAATAGAGTACATATGATACAAAGTAAAAGATTTATGTTGAACTAAGGGAAACTCTAGGACATATACTAAACGATTTGAGTACACGTATGCTGATAGAGAAGACGAATCCAAGAGACTATGGATGTTATCAATTGAGACAGAAGTTACTAACTGTCTATTACTTCTTATCTTATTAGAAATCAGTAATTGTTCGTAAAGCTTATTGAGAGATATGATTGAAGGATGTATAATGTTGGATTTCGCAAAAAGGATGCTTGTCAAGCAGTCATCTATTTCATTTTCGAGACTAGTGACTAACTCAAGAATTTGTAATGAAATAGTTGATATGTCTTCGCTAATTTTTATGTCAAAAATAAGATTTTCGGTTTTATTAATGAAATTATTAATGCGATCTATATTTTCATTTATAATCTGCTCATCGTAAGAGATTTTGAAGATAGTATCGTTGAAATTTTTAAGGTAGACGATGTGATCTGGATTTGTTTTTGCATGAGATCCGTCAAATCAAGTTCTTGTTTTTCTAATTTATCAATGCATTCTTCGTAACGCTTCGCGTCTTTTGCATCAGGTGTACCAATAAGCCATTTAAGAACAGAGCCTAAACCATCTAGCAATTCTCGTTTTGTACGTGCGTTTTTGCCGAGGTACATTTTGAGTTCCGAGAGTCGGTTTTCGATCTTATGAAGGTTAACGTTCAGATAGGATTTGGTTGATTGAGTTATCGGAAGTTTAATGAAATTGGTTGACATGGTTTGAAACTTTTCAGACAACCGAACTAGAGATTCATGGGATATAAAAAGAGGTTTTAAATCTTTATAGACTATGAGTTTCCACGAATCATCGGAAATTGATAGAGCTCCCTCTTCTTTATAAAAAATGCCTGCATGTGAGGTTAAGGGCTGAGAGATATTTAAATGGGCAAGGGTTCCTGATGTTGCCCTGCAACAAAAGGAAGTTTTTTGTTGAGTAACTTAGTTCTGATGTAGTCTCTGATAAAGGTGTACAATTTGTATATAATTATGCATAATAGGACCTTAATAATAGAGCAAATTATATAATTATAAATGTAGTTAGGATCACTAAAAACTTGAGTAAAGGATAGGGTGGAGTTTTGGGCTGTTGTATAACGACAGACCCTGTGAATAGAGAAAAAAAAAATGACTTAAATAATTAATCATAGAATAAACCTTATTGAATATAGGATTTGAAACTTATTGTAATTTATAAATCTAATTTTTGTTATAAGGTCTAAGGCGATTTGCGTGAACTAACTGGTTCTTGCCGGCTTTTCTTATTATATAATTTTCATTGAATCCGACACGAACTACTTCGAATGGACCGTCCCATTTGGCGTCTAGGTTATTAGGTGTAGGTACTCGCAACATCACTTTGTCACCTAAGGAAAAATCGGCTATATTTTTAATCTGAGCGTCATAACGTTCTTTTGCCTTTTCTTTAGTGACTTCGATGTTTCGTAGAGCGGCGTCTCTAGCTATCCTAAGACGTTCGTTTAAGTCTTTTAAATAGTCGGAAGCTGTATATTCCGGAATCGGCTTAAGTGCATAGAAAGGACGTGGTTTGTAACCGAAAAGTAACTCGTGAGGTGTAAACCCAGTTGAACTATTGACGGATGTATTGTGACACATAATAGCAAATGGAATTATTTTGTCCCAATTCTTCTGGCGACGGCTATTGTACATTCGTATATGATCACGGAGTGTAGCATGAAAACGTTCGAGTGCACCATTCGTTTGAGGGTGATATGCAGTGTTGAAAGTTTGTGAAGAACCTAGGAATTTCATGAGCTGTTTCATAACACTGTTCATGAATTCTTTGCCTTGATCAGAGTGGAAACGTTTGGGAACACCGAAGTGTTGACAGAATTTGATCAAGCTTGATGCTACTGTAACTGCTTCTTTGTCAGGAATAGGGTATGCCTGAACGTACCTTGTTAGTTCATCTTGTAAAGTTAGGACATACTTGTTGTTGTTTTCACTGATTTCAGAGTAGGAAACGAGATCTATGGAAACGCGTTCGAAAGGCTCGGTGGATTGTGACGTGATAACCATAGGGGCCTGAAAGGATTTCCTTTGGATCTTATTTCTCTGACAGGTGACGCATGATTCAACGTAGTTTTTTATATCGTTTGTCATACCTTTCCAGAAATACTCCTCTCTTATTTTCCTTATGGTTTCTGCAATACCACGATGACCTGAGACAGGTTCGTCATGAAATGTTTTCAAAATTTCGGGGATTTCTTCTAGACTCGGATATTTAACTCTATTTTCACAAATAGTTATCTCGCAGTCATATAATTCAGCGAGATATGAAGAGATTTTTAATTGTTCGTTTCCTTGAAGTTTACAAGTTTGATCGTATCTGAGATCTGGCACATACAATTGATTTATCTCATTTCGCTGGAGGCAAGACAACAGGGATTTGAAATAGCTTTCTGAGTCCCAAGGATCGAAATGTGTTGGTCTAGTACAACAAAAGAATAGATTTTGATTATTATTAGATATAAGACGATCTACATCGTAGAGAGATTTAGGTTTATCTAAATAGGGATCAGTTTGTGAACATGATTCTAAAGCCTCATAAAAAAGGTTATTATTATTTGAGTATTGACTTGAGGTTGGAATGAATATTTGTTTGTGTCTGGTATCTAGAAGTCTATCTGGTATTACTCTGACTTTTAGAGGATTGATAGAACGGTCTTGTGAAAGATAGTGTTCATAATTTAGTTGTAAATAATTAGAATCAGAGGAATCTTCGCAGGTTAAATCTATGATATTAGAATTAAAAATAGGAGGACGAGACAAAGCATCAGCATTTGTGTTTATTTTTCCTGCTTTGTATATTATTTCATAATCGTACTCTTCGAGTTTTAATCTCCATCGAACGAGTCTACTACCGGGGTCTTTGATGGAGAATAGCCAGGTTAGAGGTTTATGATCAGTGACGATTTTAAATTTTCTTCCAAATAGATATGGGCGGAAATGTTTGACTGCCCAAACGATTGCTAACAATTCGCGTTCGATTGTGGAATAGTTCGTTTCAGCTTTATTCAGGGTTCTGGAGGCGTACGCGATAGGCAGGTCTTTACCAATTTCTCCTTGTGATAGAATTGCTCCAATAGCATGAATAGATGCGTCAGTCGTTAAAACAAATTCTTTGTTGAAATCGGGGTACTGTAGAATCGGGGTTGTGGTTAAAATATTTTTACATGTATCGAAGGCCTTTTGCTGTTCCGTACCCCAAATGAAAGGAACATCTTTCTTCAAAAGGCTTGTTAGCGGTTTTGTTATTTTACTAAAATTTGCAATGAATCTACGGTAATATCCTGCTAAACCTAAGAATGATTTTATATCCTTGCAGGATTTGGGTATTGGAAATTCTCTGACCGCTTGTACTTTTTCCGGATTGGGTTTAACGCCTTCATTGGAGATGATGTGCCCCAAGTATGCTACTTCCTTTCTCAGGAATTCACATTTGTCGGGTTGGACCTTTAAACCGTGTTCTTTTAGACGATTGAATACCTCCGTTAATTTTTGTTCATGTTCTTGGAGGCTGGATGCAAATACTACGATATCGTCGAGGTAGACGAAACAGCGTTCGCCTTGTAATCCATAAAGGACGCTATCCATTGCGCGTTGGAAGGTAGCGGGTGCATTTTTGAGACCGAAAGGCATTCTTAAAAATTCGTAATGACCATAAGGAGTACTAAAAGCGGTTTTTGGAATATCTTTTGGATCCAGTTCGATTTGATGAAAGCCAGACGCAAGATCTAAAGTAGTAAAGTAAATGGAATGACCTAATTTGTCAAGAATATCTGTGATGTTGGGTAAGGGGTAACTATCTCCGATAGTGATATCGTTAAGTTTGCGATAGTCTATTACCACTCTCCATTTCTGTTTGCCCGAAGCGTCCAACTTCTTAGGTACTACCCATATAGGACTGCTCCATGGTGAAGTACTAGGCCTAACGATGTTTTGTTTAAGCATTTTGTCGATTTGTGATTTTACCTCTTGTTGATGGATATAAGGGAACCTATAGGTTTTAGTATTGATCGGTGTATCTGATGTTGTCGGAATGGTATGTTTGGTGTGATTGGTAAATGTAAGAGGATCGCCTTCAACATAGAAAATGTCGGAGAATTCGTAAATTAGTTTATCGAGGGATTCACGCTCTTCCTTATTTAGATGGTCGCGTCTAACGAGTTGACTTATGTCGTCTACTGAATGTAATTTATTATTAGATGTATTTACGGAATTAATAGGGAAACTGTCCGTCTCTAATGTTTCATCGAATGAGTTCACTTGGACTATAGGCATAGGGATGTGTTTGTCTTGATTGCTGGAATTTACACAAGTCACTAGAAATCGGTTATTCGTGATATTTACAAGGGCGTTGGGAATAGTGATATCTCCATGAAGTACCTGTTTATCGACGATCGCTGTACCATTTGCAATATCATTTGTATAACAACATATTACAGTTTCTGACCGTTGATTCACTAGTTGGTTATTGTGATGTGAATCATAGGAGTCTTCATTTAAATAGAATAGTTTATAGGTCCGATCACGGACGCGCATGGTTTTGGACTGAACGTAAATGTTAACATTGAATTTTGACATAAAATCGTTACCCAGTATGCCATCTGATGTAATATTGAGGTTAGCTATGTGAAAACTGTGTTTGGGTAATTGATCGAGGCTTAATTCCGAGGTACCGTAGGTCTTAATTGTTGAGTTGGAGTTGGATACACCTACGATAGACGCTTTGTTAGAAGAATTAATGTGATTATTTCCGATTTTGTCTTTTCGAATGACTGAGATAGCTGCGCCTGTGTCTACCAATAATGTTATTGGTTGACCGTCAATGTGGAATTTACAGTGCAGAAGGTTGTCGTGAGGTACGTTTAGCGAGGAAATGTTATATGATTTGATATCAGAGTTTTTAGTTTTGACCGATTTTTTATGCTTTGATTTAGTTTTGGAACTTGTATTTCTTTGATTTTTAGATTTAGTACGTTGCGTTGAAGTAGTAAGACTTTGTAAAATTGGAATTGAATTTGTAGATTCAGGATTTGGAGTTGAATTTGTAGGGTTAGAAGTTGGGATTGAATTTGTAGAAGTAGCATGATATGGTAGATCAGTTTGAGTGCAAACGTCACGATATTGTCTACGATAGACGGAGTGAATTTGTGTCGAAGCGTCGCACTTAATTTGAGAGGCAGAAACAATAGCCGTTTGTCCCCGATGGACTGGATTTAACGAGCTATCACTTATACCCCTGGAAGTTGGAATATTGCGTGAAAAATTTGTTATTGGAGCTGCAGATGGTCTAAATTGATATGTGGGTCTTGAATTTGGGTTTCTGAGCAAAGGTCTAAAGCGGTTTCCGAGGAGTTGCTCATCTCTCCGGCCGCTTGTGAGTTTAAATTGTGAACACCGGCCGGGTTAGGAACATTCTGTTTAGAATAAACCGGACGTTGGTTGTGATTATTAGATCCAGTCTTCATTTGATTGTTATAAGCCCTTTTTCTACATTCAGCAATGTCATGTCCTGGGTTTTTACAATATCTACAAAATTTCTTCGGAGTTGAGTTCGGAATATTGGACTGTTGATAATTAGAATTTTTGGGTATGGGATTTCGCGGCTGTGATGCGTTTCTATGCAATTGTTGTCTAGCAGCATTCATGTTTCGAATTTTTTCCTCCTGAATCGCGAAGTTACCTGCGTCGCGTAAATGTTTAAACGAATGGACCCTTAACATAGTTCCTATGTCTGAGCTGAGCCCATTAACAAATACGTTTAGGGCGGCTTCTTCCGTATTTGCCTTACGACCTTCTAGGGTTATATCTTGCACTTCGGTTGATAACTTTTCTATTATTTTGCTGCGTAGCAAATCTACCCTGAGATAGTAATCGGTTATGCTTTCGTTAGACTTCTGGAACATGGATTGTAGTTCCAGGGATAAATGCGCTAGAGTCTTTGTTTGTGAAAATTTTTGGATGAGATATGTTTTAAGATCGGCCCATAACGGGAAGTCCTTGGCATGTAAATCAGATGCTCCAGGACCTAGAATTCTGTTTAGTGTGAATGTTAACAATATGCCTTGTTGTTGCACTGATGCAATTTGAAACACGGAGTCGCATGATCTAACAAATCGATAAACTTGTGTTGGTTGAGCCGTATCAAAAACCGGAATGAACTTGATTAGCGTATCTATGCTTACTGCTAAGTTATCCGAAACAGGCGTGAATTTGGTGTCTGTGTTAGACATTGTGATTGATTTAGCACTTAGAAAAGAATTAGAAATATCAAAGTAGAAGATTCGGTTATGTTAGGAGATTTTGATTTAGGATTTAGAAGAGATTTGGTAACAAGGAATTGAATAAGGAATTAGAGGGAATCAGAGCATAACAATTTGAGCCACTTACCACAGTAACACGATCAAGCGGATAGACATCTTCAGGTTCGGCAGGGAAGATCAAAACCCTTCAGGTACCGCACTGTTGTCGCTGCTTTACAACCTAACAGGTACGTTATCCCTGTCTGACTGCCCTAGGCTATCCTACCGGCTGCGCCAAAATTGTTACGTGATGTAACTCAAAAATGTTTTTAAAAATAAACTTTTATTTAATCGTCACAATTTTGATAATTAATACTAAGATCTAGGAACTAGGCGAAATAGAATAAGAGAGTTTGAACAACGATGATGTCGGAAATAGAACTGATTTTTCAATGAAAGGAACTGAGCTTATATACTAAGAATCCAATGGGATAAGTAAACATAACTAATGGTAATTAGTTAGTGAAAAAGATAACTAATATGGACCAATAACAAAGTCCTTAACTAATTAATGAATGACATTACTAGTATCTTATTTACAATACAAGTATGTAATGGTTTGTTTACAATACAATTAGGATACTTGATAAAGAATGTAGAGACTCGACACATATGTATAACGATAGAGGGCTAATATGTAACAAGTGCAAACTACAAGTACTAAATGAGGACGAGATTACGGAGCATAATTAAGGATCGGACGTCACTAGGTAAGTTAGTCCGATCTATATAATTATTTTCTATAGGATTTTATAGACAAAAAATCACTTGCTCGGGTTTTTTAGCCAAAAATCACTTGCTCGGGGTTTAATTAATTTTTGGTGAAAAATATTTGACACGTCACACATAAAATTATTTTCCCTTGCCTTTCCCTCCCCCCTATTCAAACGTCACGTGATTAAAGGACGATCCCTTATGTCTTGAGTTCTAAGTACGCGATATCGTCGAAATAACCTAGCTTGACCCGATTGAACTTGCGTTTCTAGATTTTTTTTCTTCCCTTTGCAGGCCTTCGGTTTGTGCCAGGCCCAGATGTTCGTTTAGTTCACTCCTTGTTCCTAATTATTAGATCATCGACACACCTTACCCTTCGACCTGTCAAGCTAAAATAAGTCTATGCTAAACACGTAGGTACAGTGCTCACCTCAAATAAATAATTCAATAATTATGTAGCTAAGCAAATATGTTGTTGTAACTACAAAATTTCGACCCACGTTTTTTACTACGAACTTTTTGCGCACAGTCGCACACTCAACACTGATTCTCAGACTGATATTTGACGTTTCGTGGTTCAAAGTTATTTGGTAAATTACCTGCACTTTTGCCAGTAACACTGTTTTTAATAACACTAGGTGATACCTACCTACTTGAATAGCTCATTACTTTTTTTGGTATTTCGAAGTTGAATAGAAATACAAGTAGGTACCTACCTGTAGTTTGTTATTAAAAAGATAGTTTTTATTTTATTTTATTTAAAATAAAAAAATAGACTAAGTTACTGTAACTGCAATAACATTTAATAAATGAACGTTTAAAAGTTTCGTCCCGGTTTTAAGCATTTATTCACCTATTAGTACTTACTGAGAAAACTATGACGATTACTGAAACTGTCGTCTTTACAGTTTCTGAGTGAGCGTGAGTTGTAGGTACGGAGGTACCTTCCTGCACTTGAGTACTATTAACCAATAGGATTGCATACTGGAGCGGAGCTGAGATTTTATGCGATCCTATTGGTTAATATACCTATCTCCGTTTCTCCGCCCCGCAGCCTAGCTCCGCTTCAGTGGACAGGCAGCCTTACACCTGTCTAAAACGCACAGCAGCACAAGACATAATTTGCAAGCACTCATTGTGTTTTGATAACAATGACTACTCAAGGCGTATTGTTTAGACAACAGTCGTCTCGCGGTTCCATATTCCAACATTCACCATCGAATGAAGGTGGAATATTAATTAGGTAGATAATGGTGCCGATTCCCTTGTTCACAAACTAAACTAAATTTAAGTTGAATGCATCTTTTTCTTTCTATTTCATTATGAAAAGGACAGAAGATAAAATTAGTTTAATCCTGTCAAATTAGTCAGCACCTGACGTAATTTGATGTAATTTTAGTAGTCAACTTTTTAATCGCGTCTAAAAGTTGTATGGCGCTGATTAATTTGACAGAACGTAAGGTGCACTGGGGCTATTTCGAAAATGGGTATATTCCGAAAGTGCAAAAAATCTACAAAACGCAGCCATATATTCCTGCTAGCAACATAAGGCAAAGCGCCATCTTAGATTTACTTGGCGCGACAGACGTCGCGAGTCTCTCGCGCTAACATCAGGCGAATGTCATCAAATTATTCAAAAGAAGTGATTTCGCGCCGAATTTTGGTGATTCGTAATAACCCCAAGATAGTTTTCTCGGAATCCTGATAAGTTATTTCAATGGTTGTTTGTTTTTATGATAGGTTTTTGTTTTGTGCTTAATTATAATAGGAATTTATGGTTCCAACTGTGTATTTTAATTTTTTTCTGATTTACCCCTCCGGGTTTATTTCGATATGATTGTTTCGCAATAACCCCACTTACGTTATCCAACTGTAATTGCCAGTAGTAAAAGACATTATGAAAATAAGTAAGTACCTAAACGTAACTTTGTTTGTCCATCGTGCAGTTTTAAATTCCCTAAAGACTCAAAAGATAATGTTGAGAACCACTGTCGCATATGTCTGAACATCAAGGTTTTTCTGGGGTAATTCCGTAATACAAAGTTATAGGAATTCAAATTAACGGTTATTATTTAAAAAACTTACAATATCAAAATCTATGGGGTAACTACGATGGAAAATTAAATGTAAACTCTGACTGAAATGCAATAAAGGCGACTTTTGAGCACTTCCGGAATTACCCCGCGATAGTTCGCAATTATCCATAAGACCCAAAAATATGGTTCAGTATATAAAATACTTTCTTTATCAAATCCAACGATATATTTAAAAATCTAATTTATGTTTAACAAAGGCTTTTCAATATCTATGCAGATCTTAAACAGTAAGACTCGTAAAATAGAGCATTCCCGAATAATCAACTGAAATGTTCACCTCTAGTCATCTCGCAGAAATTTCTATCGGAATTGCCCCAGTGCACCTTAACTAAAATTTATCTTCTGTCCTTTTCTTAATGAAATAGAAAGAAAAAGATGCACTGAACTTAAATTTGGTTTAGTTTGTAAACAAGGGAATCGGCACCAATGTAGATATATAGATAATTTAACATATCGGTCTAAGTGGCATTGATATGCTTAACCTTTTGAACGCCACAGCAGAAACTAACACGTGCCCTCCACGCCAAGCCACAATTTTACCTACCATATTTTGTTACGGTCTACATATTTGTACAAGCACGCTTGCTTGGCACGTTATGTGACTATGGCGGTCAAAAAGTTAATTATCGATACAGGGTGGTGATTTAATTACCTGTATAGTTGTAGGTATACTGTATTCCTCAAGGAGGTGAGCATACCCGTCATATTAAACCACTTTCCCAGAGAAACACAAGTAAGTAAGTACCTACTTATCGAAGCGAAAGCGACTTAGCTTTCAAAGATCCCTCAAAAATGGAACTTTGACAGACTAAACGCAGTCAGTCCTGCCTTCGTCTGATCTATTGATCATTTGATCAACCCAATTTGCGAGAAGTAGGTAATTAATTATTTAGGCTGTAAGTACCTAGGTATTTACTTTGCAGCTAGCTCGGTCTCGTGGTGCAAGAGATTGCTGAGCGTGAAGTCCCGGGACCGATTCCAGATTGCCTTGTCAGGCAAAGTTTTATTTGGTTTTTCCATTGGGATTTGTTTCTTGTAGTTATATCAGGTTACCGCTCCATGGGACCATGATGAGAGATAGGAGAAAAGACACTACACTTGTGTACTTATGCGATACCTACCCTACTCTCTGTTGAGATTGGCTGTCATCGCCGAAAGACCAATGAAACGAAAGTAGTAGTATTTCTACCTGTATTGTAGTTCCATAGACCCGAACAAAGCGGTAGGTAAGCTTCCACATATACAACCTATGGCTAACCGCCCCAGTCTGAAGGAACCGGTTTCTTCTAGGCTACCATGCACCAGACCGGAAACGAGTTAAGTAGGTACCTATTACAACCAAGGAGGCAGACTATTTCGAGTAAAAAAAATAAAAACAACCCTACCTGGACTTGGCTGGTTATCCTATTAGCTCAATTGAAAAGGTTAACTTAAGTTTTAGCTTACTTTCATATGACCTTGACCACATCAGTGGTTCAGTAGAATTATCAGCTCTCTGACGTCACTTAGTAGGGTACCTAATCGCCTGGCGACTGTTTGCACAATGTATAAATACACTAACCGCGCAGATAATAAAGTTTAAATAATAACTAATCGGATCGGTCTCCGTCTCAGTGATCCCGGCGGGCACTATTTAGACAAACACCGTGTGGTTTTAAGTCAGAGTCTCACAGACCCCTACCTCCAAGCCAGGACCGAGGACATCCATGAGGATTGCCACACGAGAAAAAGTAGGCATCCTGACACGTAGACCGCCAAAAGTGACAAAGGTATTGTAAGTTAGGTACACTTACCGGTGGTATGGGATACGGTGTCGGAAAGATGCAGGCCTGTCTTGCTATAATATCCGACATCTTAGACTTGACACAGATATCCTCTACCCAAACCCCTTCTTGAAGCTGGCCAGTATTCATGTGGTAAAATCTGCCGATACCGCTTTTGATGCCCTTCTCCCAATGACCTTCGTATCTGCACCCGTTTTCTGTTTGCGGTAAGATAATGTCGTAAGTAAGGACATAAAAAATAAACAAGTACAAGTATTAAAGATGTACGGTCAACTAAACAGTCAAATGCAATTAACGAATTTGCATAAGTAGAAACATACTGCTTTTGTAAACTATTTCTAAACCCATGCATTCTATGACGACGTACGTAACCTAAGTATGTTACACACAACTTCAAACAAGTGTCAAGTGGGAACAAAAGCTCCATCTACTGGGTGTAGGCCTGTCCAATCACAGGTCAATAAACTCGACCCTCATCAGTTACTCTCATCCGATTGGAAGTGAAGTCCTTGGCATAGTTCGCCTAAAAAAATGGCTTGCCACTTCCCAGCATATTGCATATCAATGGTTAGATAAGTCTATTCAAATTTTTGCCTCCTTTGTTGACTGTACCGAGAACAATGTGTGAATCGTTCTTATCGTGGGAACTTTATAAAATGTTCTGTTGATAGTTCAAAAGAAGGCAATTTAACTACTTAGATAGGTGGTATATGTGTACGTTTTCAAAGCCGCATCTGTAGCCTCTGTAGGTCGCATGTGGTGTTACTTCCGGCGTTTAGTTGGCCAGTAGTTTGGTACCCACACGTGGTTGAAAACTAGTAGTGCGGAATACTTCGCATTGCTAGTAGGAAAAAATACCTAGGTAGCTATAAGATGATATTCGAAGACCTATTAAGGAATTTCTTGACGGCTCTTTTGGCGCAAATTCATTGTGCTACATCTTCAATACCCGGACAAAATAAAATAATGCATAAAACGCGTCGTCTTTTATTCTGCCGTGGTAAGTAACAAGTTACCAAATTAAATAATCAGTAAATTAAGTACCTACAATAAGAGATGAATGCCCTATGGGGAACAGAACTAACCAAGATTGACACAGCTTATTACTTGTGTCGATAGGTCAGCCAGTCTTACCAAGGGGTATCGTGTTACCCAATAACCAGGAAGTCTTCTTCTTTGCATGTCGATAGACGCTTACAAGTAAAATACTGGTATTCAGCTGTATCCGGTAAAAAAAAAAAAATAGTACCTTGTAGTACAAGGGGCTACAATGACCCATATACGAGGTAGTAAATAGGAACCGAGTTATAATGGGATTTTAGCGCCGTGTGTTATACTGTACTTTTCACTTTGAGTGTGAGAAAAATAGTCAATTTAGTACAAAAACATTTATTAAATATTACTTAATAAAATAAAAATCACGTCAGATTTTTTAACTTGAAGCTAAATGTGCGCATCACGCACCAGCAGGTCGCGGCAGCCGGGACAGAGCACGTCGAGGTACTCGTGGCTCAACAAGTCACGAGTACGAGATTTACTTTACGTACTTTAGTAGGCCAAGTAGCCCACTTTAGGCCCGCTTCGTAGGGCTATATTGGCGTATTTTAAGAGCATGAGAAGTGAAAAAAAAAATGTTTATTCCTTAACCAAATCAGAACAACAAGTTGACGATTGGAGCCTCCTTTTAAGCAAAGAAAAAGCCTGTATTAGGAGACTCCAAACAACACCAGCCCTAACACAGGTAGGTACTTGGGAAAAGCCTAGGTACTTAGATGATGAAAATAAGGTGTTATCTGAACTTACCTAACAGAAACAAGCCCAGTCCATGTTTCACATCATTCTTCCAATATCCTCCATAGAACGTACCGTTATTGTACCACATATTTCCGTAACCACACTTCTTGTCGTTCTTAAAGAACCCTAGGTACACTTCACCATTTGCGTAGTAGTACCAGCCAGGTCCCTCTTGCTTGCCTCGGATCCATTCTCCTCGGTATACCAGTTTAAATACGCCATTTTGCTGACGCTTACTGAGCAGACCGAAACCGTGTCTGATGAAGGAAAACAGTTGGATTAGTTTGGTCGCAGAATAGTTAATAGTACTAGGTTTGGTGTCCATATCCACCTATTTAAATATCGTGAAGAAACCGCCCCAACATGTCCTAGAGCCAAGGTACGAAGACATGTAAAACTCACCAACAGGCACTAATCCCACGTGGTGGATCTCGGTCCACACCTCTTGATAGATACCTGTACGTGGCAGTGGAAAAGCCAGCAGTGGGAAAGGCTGATTATGCGAAATCTGTGATTTTCAACAGATGAGAAGCGTTCCTTTAAAAAAAGGTTAAGCAGTGCTTGCCTAGGTTGGTCTGTGGATGGGTGACCACCCATTACATACCGAGTTTCCTCCGTGCTTCGGAAAGCACGTTAAGCCGTTGGTCCCGGCTGTCATTTGTAGATCTTTGACAGTCGTTAAGTAGTCAGAGGCCCAAAAAGTCTGACAACTAGTCTTACCAAGGGGTATCGTATTACCCTGTACTAACTGGGTTGTGGAGGTCAGACAGGCAGTCGCTCCATGTAAAATACTGGTATTCAGCTGTATCCGGTAAAACTGGAAGCCGACCCCAACATAGTTGGGAAAAGGCTAGGCAGATGATAAGGTTTAGGATGTTATTCTAACAAAGCGCTTGCAAGAGGGCGCTGCAGTCCACTCACAATCGTCTTTTCCCTACACGAGGGGTGTTTTATAATGGTAATTAGGTAAAATGTAGATATTAAAAATGGTACAATTTACCTGTAACCTTTCAACCAATCACCTTCGTATAACATTCCGCCGATCGTGAGAAAACTTCCTTTACCTGTGGACGTCGGATTTCATAATCGTGGCTTGCTAATTTACGCTCACGGATTTAATGAAATTTAAAAAAGGAGAAAAGCGTTCTATGAAAAAGTATTTATCAATTACAGCAGGTCCCACCGATCTCAAGGAGTCGGAAGATTGATGATCAAACTAAACGCTTCATACACGTACGGTCAGGCACAGACTACAGACGTCAGCACATCAATGCTTCTACAATCTGTCAAATGTCTTTAATAGATTTTCAACTTTATCGCTAAAACATTAGGTTCAAGGTTTATTGGGAACCGGAAAGGCTACACGCAGGGTATGGCACCTTTTACTGGTTGGGGTTTCCATACCTGCGCCAACACCTGAATGTCATCCCATACTCAATGAACTGAGTCTTTCGCAATCCACTGCTGGACTTAGACACTCCTAAGCAAGGCTACAACACCCAGTCCATCCGCCTTCAACTTCCACTGTACCGGGCGAAGTCACTCTTTAAAACTCGCTGGTCCACCTATATAAAGAGCTTCTCACACTTGGTCTCTACTCGGCCCTTCAACAGACTTGGCCGACCCACTACGTACTTGCTAACCCTGGAAACTATGTATTTCCATACAGAGATTTAAAAAGACTAGCTCGTAATATATTTGAATGTCTTTGATTCCATTCCATTTTACCGTCTTTCAAATCACATTTCCAGTCGCCGACATATCTGTCGAACCTCGACGTAAAGATGGCGTGACGACGACCATTCTTTGAAGCTTTCTTGTCGGCCAATACGAAAAGTGGCGTGAATCCTCGTGGGTGGTGATAATGCGGCATGATGGTTTAAAACTTAGGTGTAAAATAACAACAAATAAAATACTTGGCGCAAGATCAAGTATGATTGTCACTTGTGTACAAAAATGACACCACAGAGCATCAGCTATATCATGACACTGACAGTTTTTTTTTGTCCAGCATAGCTATTCACAAAGCTTCGATTCGATTTTCGATTCGGAAAGTCGAATGTCTATCTTTTTTTGACATTACGAAATCGAGCGAGATAGACATACGACTTTCCGAATCGAAAATCGAATCGAAGCGTTGTGAATAAGGGGCCTGGTCACAGCAAGCAGTATTTTCTTCAAGAAGGTCTTCTTTTGTAGTAGAATGTTTTTAACTGACCCGCCAAACATCCTTTAATTATACATAGAACTGTAGAAAGTGCCTCCTCCTCAGTTGGCACCATGCCCGAATTGGCTGCCAGCACCAGTTACTGAATTAGGTACCTGGCTGGCAGCGCAGCTTTGGAAAATAAAAGCGAAAAATTGGGTTTGAAATTTGGCATATGGAGTACATAAGTCTTTTAACAACAAAAACATAGGATGCAAGATCGTGCGAAGCGAACTTGGGACTCACCCCGACTCGGACAGGTTAGGTTCGATTGGGGATTTCAGGATAAACAATAACGGTCAAATGGTTTAACAAAAGATCTTTCCCTGCAAATATAAAAAAAATTAAAATATATGTATAAATAAAAAAAACAAACAACTAACAAAGCGCGAGAAAACTAGGTTATATTCGGAAGCTTAGACAAACGAAAGTGTCAGTCAACAAGCGTATGTGACGTGACTCGTGACGCAATGTTTTTTTTTTCCAAGCGTTTTGGCTTTAGCACCAAGTAACGTAGTCAGTTCAACGCCATCTACAGAGTTGTTGGAAACTATGTTTTTTTTAATCCCTCAAAAAGAAAACCTCTCAACCGTGAACTGAGACCCCGCCACCCCTTTCGTGTTAGACTTATTTAAACCCACGAATTTTTACCGCTCGCGCCGCCGGTGTCCAATAAGGGAGCCAACGCTCCCGGATAAAACCAAAAACATCTTTGCCCGACCTGGGAATCGAACCCTTATGCTAAGCACTTGTGACAACTAGATCAACAATAAAAACACAAATCCAAACTTAACTATTCGTTTAATTACATACATACTTAAGTCACTACATAAATGCTTTACTGTTTGCCGTGTGCCTTCTGTAAGCCCCTGCTGAGTTCAATAAGCTGCTGGTAATGCTCCCTGAAGCCCTGCAGAGCCAACTCCTGCTGGCTTTTCATTGAGGAGTTGCTTACGATGTACTTCTCTATACATTCTACGCACTTGCTGTCCAATTGGATGTCTTCTTCAGTGAGGGTCTCGGGTTTCGTCAGCTGTATTGGTGTTGGTAGTATCTGCAAAAGATTGCATGTAATTAGTAAAGTTGAAGCTCAAATAAAGAGGAAAACAGATTAGGGGATTGATTAGTGAAAATAGTCATTGAATATTGAACTTTATATTCAACAATTGGACAAGTACTGAATCGAACATTATCGTGTTTCTTAATTAATGTCAAAATATTACATTTTGACAATCAATGTCAAAATATTACATTTTGACATTGAGAACAGCGTAAAGGCGCCTCTTAGAGCTTTATCACACTAGCGGATCCACTCCGGCTCTGCTTTGAATTCGCTCTCAATCCGCTAGTGTGATAAGGCTCTAAGGCGTTACAGTAATGGTGTAATGGAGCTGTCTAGTATAGTGCGTCGGTGTGTACGCCTAAATGTAATGAGGAAAAGAGTTATAAATATTACAAAACACTCACTTGCTGTACGATAGTCCTGGCCGCGTCTCCGTTAGCCACATCACCATGTATATCCTGCCTCAATGCTGTTAGAAGTACAGCCTCCCTGAGGGCACCGCTCTGGAGTAGCTCCAGCATTAACTTGTCCATACTCTGGTGCCAGGTCAAGTAGAATACTAGCGGACCGAAGTGGCGGGTTGATCTGGAAATGCAAAGATTGATTCATGTTTAGAGCTTACAAAAATATTAGCAGCATTTGTATTGTTTTGGTTAGTTACGACCAGCACGAGTTCACACGTATTGGTGATCACGGGCAGCGTGTCAGCGGTAGGGTTTAAAACATACGGCGTAGTATCGAACTCTGCAGTTGCTCTGTCGTGTCGAAGCTGGTACGCACATACATGAGAGGTCTAAGACCACTCGCACGACACGTGATAGTGGTCTAGTGGTTCTGGTACTAGTCTTGGGCACATCTTAGGCCCATTTCCGTGTGCCAGTCAACGTTGAACTGTGAATGCTATCAAAAAAGTCTATGGCAATCGAAACCCGCGACCGGCGCACGCAACCGGCGCCGGTCTCGCCCTGAAATAGGCCTTGGGACGCTTTCTCTTAGGGAGCATTTGCCTGTAATATAACAGTTCAGATTCGAGCATTACATCAGGAGAGAAATGCAGAACCTAGAACGACTAAGCGCCTTTAGACAGCTAAGACACTTTTTTGGATTGCCTATTCACTATGGCGACTGGTGTCGGCAAATGCGTATGTACACAATAGGCGAGATGACAAAAAAAAAACTAATTAGTCCGTCAGTAAGATTATCAAAAAATATTTGACCCGTGTTTTTTCTTTTGTTACGTAAACCAAAATTGACGAAGATATGACGCTTTTAAAATTCTCAATACGTCACGCCTAGGTATAATTTTTACCTAGTTCTGACGTCACGAGCCCCCACTCCCGAGTTTTGATGCGTTTTATCTTTGTCAATATTCATTGATTTACAAAAACAAAAAATACGTGTCCATTAATTTCCAATACTCTAACTGACGGGCTAAATAGATTAGCCATTTTTTGATACTGTCGTCATGCCTATTACATGTAGACCATAATCTGTAACAGATCAACGCAGTATCGAAAGAGGAGTATATGTGGTAGATGTCAGGGCAAATTTGAAGGCCTGTTTATTGTCAGGTTGACAGTTGATGTGATAATAGCAACATTTTCGATAGTACCAAATTGCAATAAATTTGCTTACTTTTAGTTATTTGTCACTGTGATATTTTATTTTTGGTAAAATAGGTATTTTAAATGCTAAAACTCGAGAAATATTTCCTCACCTCAAAAGCTCATACTTGCTGTAGGCATCAACGTGCTGGTACGTGATGCTGGTCACCTTCTGGTACGAAGGTTCATCTGGCTCATACTGCACACAAGCACGGTCCAGCACAAACTCATACTGCTCTCTCTTAAGTAAGCTGTTGAACTTCTCCAGGTCACTGAACATCGCCGGCTCACGTAGTTTACGACCGTGGAGTGGGAAATAAACCTGAAATTAAATAAAATTCCATTTTTTTTTTTTTAGGCAGGCACAATTTTTCTTGTGACAAGATATTGTGTATCTAACCTATTAATTAAGAGTTGCTTGGAAAACTAGTATTTTTTTATATTTCCCGATAACAAGTAGACCTTCGTTTTTGTTTGCAGGTGCATCATTAAGAAAAATATGTACCTGATTCAATCTTTTTCTGACATCGTGATCACAGCTGCGAAGATAGCCATCAGGGTCTCTGTTAAAATTCATAAAACAATTGCGTGAGCAATGTGCTTATAATTAGGATAACATAGGACACCATACCATTTCAATTAAATTTTTAAGTGTGACTGTGTTTTTTATTTGGTTGGCAGGGCAAATTCAAATCAAATAATTATTTATTAAATTCCCTAAGGGTTAATAAATAAGCACATATGAACCATGTTAGTGGCAAGAAATTTAGTGATTCAGTTATATTAATTAAATTCATGCATCAATTTATGTTATTTAGTTTTAGTCAGCACCAGGGGTATCGTATTACCCAGTACTAACTGGGTTGTGGAGGTCAGATAGGCAGTCGCTCCATGTAAAATACTGGTATTCAGCTGCATCCGGTTAGACTGGAAGCCGACCCCAACGTAGTTGGGAAAAGGCTAAGCAGATGATGATGATGATGAGTATTAGTCAGCACCCTAATGTGATAACTTAGAATAGAGCTAAGAAAACCTCTTTCCCCAAGATGCTTACCGTTCAACAATAAATCTGTGTTCATTAGCCACACCAAATGTGATGTCAGTAAATATGAACTTGGATGTATCATAGCCAACCAGAGCTGGGTCTTTGGACAGGATATCATCAATGTGTTGTTGGATCTGAAAATAATAAATAATACCTTCAAGAAACAGAACTACTGATATATTATTAAAATAATATATTATCAGGCCGGCAGTTAAGGCAACTGATAGCTGGCTGTATCCTGTTGTTTATGATATCCTTAAAATACTTTAACACTTAGTGTCAAGGAATCTGAAAAACAGTATGAGTCACAGACAAAGCAATAGCGTTTAAGGCCCAAAAGAGATGCATTCGTGCGATGTTCAATTTGAAATCGACCGACAGCTGTATGCCATTATTTAAAAAACACAAATTATTAACTCTGCAATGTATGTATATTTTTGAAATTGCAGTATTTGTTAGGGTGAATTGGTTTATGTTTCCACGTCTAGCAGACACCTTCCCACGTAACAGACGTGACAATAATCAACTGTGTTCGCATACATCAAAGACTGCATTAATGGGAAAAAGCGTTTTCTGTATGGCTCCTAAAATTTATAATAAAATACCAGTCTTATAAAGCATTACCGGTAAAAATGTTTAAAAAAAAGATTCGAGATTTATTAACGGACAAGTGTTATTATAGTATAAACGATTTTTTAAGTGACACTACATGACATTGTTACTTTTCTTCAACTTTGTGACATTATACGATTAATTTATTTTATATTATAATAAATATAATGTTAAATTTTGCATGCCAAAACTCAGGCAGAATGTACCCGGCTCACTATATTTTCTAACAACTTTATTGTACAAATACCTACATTCTATGCGAATAAATGATTTGATTTGATTTTTGATTTTAATAACTTATCAATTTTTATTGCATTTTGACATTGTTTATCTTTTATTGTTACTTAATTTTTATGACATTATTTGATTAATTTATTTTACTGGCTGATCAATGTTTATGACTGACTATTATGTATTTGGATCTTAGTAATTTAATTTTAATTTTGTAATTTATTTTATTTTGTAAATGTATCTTTATCAGGTTATTTCAAGTTTTATAGATATATTTTTTTAAGATTTTGTTAAAAAATCTCAGTCATAAGCTAAATACTCATGGGATAACATGTTCTAGCACAAACAGTTACATGAGTTAGTTTGTGATGTGCCTTCTTCTACCGAGTGTTCAAGTAATAGCATAGTGTACAACAACGTGACATAAGCAAGTAATAAAAATCACCCTTTCCCTTGCTTACCTTTACAACAGGAGGCATTTGTAACAATCTATCAGCCCTTTCATTGGCTTTAGCAACTTCTTCGTCAAGCTCCTCGTTTGTTAAGAATTTGTAAGTTGGAGTCTTCAGAATGGTTAGCCCTTGGTTGGTCCTTTTGCGAAACACTCTATTGAAGTCGGGTCGGGTCAATCGTTTCAATAAAATTTGGACATTTGATGAGAAGAACTTTGGTGCTGGGTTTTGTTCTCCATCTAGTAAACGATAATTGGGCAAATTTATGAAACTGATTTGGATTGTCTACTTAAACGAACTTTTAGTTGAAATCTAGTTGGTATCTGTTAGAAATGTATCAGTATGACTCTTATATGAATTATGTAGTTACTTGTGTATTTGTTTTAGTTATATTAGACTATTATGGTTACGTGAATGGACTTACCGTAAACTGATGGAACTATGCTCAACTTGCGGCATGATATAACTAGTATTTGCGCATCTGTAATAATGTTTCTTGGATTGTTTCGTGCTAGTTTTCTAAATAAAAGCGACATTTTAATATTTTTCGATTCCGTTCCTAACCTTAAATAAAATGTTTTATGTTTATTTTAATTTTTAATTTTCATCACAGATTCAAATGATTCAATCAAAAGAAACCTGAGTTTGAATTCTAGGCTTTCGAGTCAAATTTCGCTTTCATTCTCGTTAATCATTTGATTGAATGTTCACTTCCGGCTGGTGTCGGCAAAAGTGTCGGCGGCCAAAATAACATCAGTTTTTTTTAGCAGTTGCAATCTTGGTTTCAATTGTCTATTGTTCTGTCAAAATAATATTTTGTCAAAGTCAAATTATTGCTGTTTTTGTGTAAAATAATTTACGCCAATTTATGTAAAGTTAGCGTATTAAACTGTAGTTTAGGTATATAATAACGTTTTGATGACTTATCCTTTTCGTCATGGCCAAAAGGAAAGCGGCTGTGAATGATATCATTTATGAATTGGACAATGAGGACATCGTACTCAGCAGTGACGATGAGGTTAAAGATCCCAAAATAAATCGTTTGGAGACGATAAACAGTACAAGCATTACCTTAACTGACAAAGAAAGTAATGTAGAACTACAAATAAGTTTAGAAGCGTCTGATAAAGATAAGTCAAGTGAAGACGTCAGTGATAACACGACTTCACAGACGATGCAAAATGGAGGGAAAACGCCGACCGACGTATCTATTGAAAGCACTCCAAAAGGCACCAGCTTTCAAAAGACAGTTGATGAAGTTGATTGCGTCAAGAAAATTGGTAGTGACGGTGCTAAAACCACTATACTGAACGAAGATATAGTCATAGATTCTCCCGGTAATAGCGATCTGGGTGTAGAGGGCTGCGAAAATAGGATACCCTTAGTAACAGTGCGATTTAAAGACAGTAAAATGGCTAGTAACTATAAGGAACAGGTGAAAGCATTTATGTTAAACTTAATCAAGCTTCACGAAGGAGAGAGTTTAGGGTCTGAAACTGAGACAGATGTAGAACTGGATATTTGGCCTGAAGATTTAATTGAACCGGAAATATGTGAAAAAGTTGAGGAGAAGAGGGAAGAAAGTAGTTTCTTCTTTGTGGACACTGACCCCTGCACTGACCGGCCTAATGTTATTCCCAGATACAGCCAGGTAAGCTGAGTTATCTTAATGTTACTACCTATTGATAATTACTGCTTATTATGCGAAGCCAGGGCGGGGCGTCCCCTGCCTTAGCACATTAAGCAGTAAATATAGTCAGATGATTTCTAGTGAATGCATAGCTGAGGCCGTCGTCCCGCACCAACGCCCCGCCACCACCGCTCACCACCACCATAATTTGATTTGTTCGAAAGTTCCTTTTTTTGCAATAACTCCTAACATATATTTATTTAAATTAAATTATGTGCAATTTAGTTCTTAATTAAATGCTTGAGATGACTAGACCAAAAAATGTTAAACCTTTAAGAACCCAAACCACGTCACTCCCAGTTTTGCAGTAGTCGAAGGATTCTATCAAAACTTTAAAATTTATCTATACTAATATTATAAAGTTAGTTACAATGTTACGATTTAACTCAAGAACTACTCAACAGATTTTAAAATTTCTTTCACCATTAGAAAGCTACATCTTTACCGAGTAACATAGGCTATAAATTGTATTGATGTCATGCAAATTAGCCGAACTATCACAATTTTCGCAGACGAAGTCACGGGTGAAGTGCTAGTATTTGATAATTATAATGTATACTTTACTAAACTGCATTTTATGACAGCATGATAATGAAAGAATACCTATGTTATCTTGAATGTGTTTTGAAGTGCTTATACTTTATAGCCATAGGTCTTAAATGCAATGCTTACTCGTTGTATTGTTATTTACTTACTCTTGCCAATAAAAACAACCAGTAAATCTAAACATAAAAAATCAATCAAATTATATTTGCATTGCCAAGCAAAATCAAAATCAAATTCAAAGCATTTATTTCAAGTAGGCCAGTTACAGGCACTTTTGAATTGTCGAAACAAAGATGTAAATTAAATGTAGTCCCCGTCACAAGACATAAAAACTGTGAAAGTACTGTAGTTGCCCATTCCCTAGCGTAGATCTCTATGGAGAAGAACGGGCAAGAAACTCCATGGACACTCTTTTAAATCAGAATATAAAATCTTGGTTACATCATTCATGTTGAGATGGTATATTATCTGAGAACAATGTAGCAAGATCTGCACGTTAAAAGTGTCCATAGTAAAAACAAAAAATACAATTAAAAAATAAACATTCAAATAAGCCATGGCAACTAAGAGGGCACATTCAAGTCAAGAAAAGACGTAGGATTTCAGTGAATGATAGCATTCTAGTACATAGTACTCACACAATATGGGCTATGCGATTATATAATACTAGAAATTGTTAATAGATTAAGATTGTTAATGCAAAAATTGTTAATAGGCAAACTATTGTAATTAATGTTCTTGATATTGATGATTGATCCTTCTTCTTGAGAATTGGTAAGAAGTAGTGCAGATTTGTGAACACTAGAAAAAACAGAGAAGGCCTTTGTGAAGCAGTGGGATATTATAAGCTATAGCAATCACAATGAGCCACAAAGTTCTCTACTCGTAAAATAAAATAATTTGTTATTAAAAAATAAACAACTTCTGAACTATAAATATTTATTGTAATTGTTTCAACTAATACTCCAAATTAAAAAGCTATTTTGTTTCCAGGCATCAACAGTCATAACAAATGCCCCTGACAAAGAACCGTCCCCACCTCCTTCGCTACGAAGAGGGCCTTGTTGCTTCAATTGTGATGGCGCTCATCAACTTAGGGAATGCAAGGAGCCGAGAGATCATGTTAGAATAGCAGAGAAAAGGAAAGCCATGCATTCAAATAGAGTTGGGTAGGTTATGTATGAATGACATAATTTGCAATATAATAGCAGTAAACTGAATTTATAGATTTCATCATATTTTTTATAAATACTTCAGAGTAAAATAGACTGCCCCCAGTTGTTAAGTAAGTTAATTTTAACCTACCCCACAACTATCTGCGTCACCCTATAATAAAACTTATTACGTCCCCCATTCTGCAAAACTGTGTCCTGATCCAACTCCCCCATCCCCAGAATTTGCAGGCTTCTTAATAATTGCGATGAATCAATAGGTATTTTTCCACAACACTTCAAAAGTTCAAGCACCTAGTCCATCAAAACTACCCACCATATTGTCTTTTTTTCTCTTGTTATCTTTGTATTTACTGTGTTTCTACAACTACCCACTGTTGTTGAAAGTGTTATTTTTGCACTACTATTGTAATTTAATTTTTGGTATAATTTTGTTTATTTGCGTGCTGTGTCTATTGCATCATATTGTACACTATGTTTGTATCATATTGCTTGTATTATTAGGACAACATTTTGATTTAAAAGAGTGTCAATGGAGTTTCTTGCCCGTTCTTCTCCATAGAGATCTACTCTAGGGAATGGGCAACTACAGTACTTTCACAGTTTTTATGTCTTGTGACCAGTCACAAGACATAAAAACTCGAAACAAAGATGAACATTAAATGTGGCTACAGTCCCAGGACTGTAGCCACATTTAATGTTCATCTTTGTTTTGACAATTCAAAAGTGCCTGTAACTGGCCTACTTGAAATAAAGGCTTTGATTTTGAGATAGGCCAATAAATAAATAAAAAAAATTGTTGCCATCGTGGGAATATCCTGGATAAGGCTGGCACTAGAGCGTGGAGCTTGGCACAAACAAAGAGAGGCCCCTACTCAGCAGTGGGTGATGATCATGAGGAAATGCCTGTAGCATTCTATTTGTTATTGTAATTGTATTTGTATTTGTAATTGTATTTGTAATTGGTATGTCTTTCGAAAAAATCTGTCTATAATGTGAAAAAAAACAGGCAGGAGAAAATTACAGAGAGGATCTTCTTCTGCCTCTCCATCCATCAACATTTATATTCATCACTCTTTTAGTCACATGCGATTCTTCCTTCCTCATCACAATCATGCCCATTTAAATGCAGTCACAGTAAAATACAAAAAATATTTTTATTCACTTCCTCTGTCTTTTTTGTCCTTAAGGGTCCTAAAGGTCCTAATAATAGACAATTTACTTTAAAATAATTTGATTTTAAATCTCAAAACTTCTTTTTTTTCTTCTCCACTTCAGACGATACCATGTAGAAGATGAACAGAAATACGGTCACCTAATACCTGGTAGAATATCTGGGCAACTGAGGCACGCCCTAGGACTCAAGAGGAGCGAACTACCATTGCACATCTACCGAATGCGGTTACTAGGATACCCGCCTGGATGGCTTGAGGAGGCCAGGATATCACACTCAGGGATCACCATGTTTGATTCAACGGTAAATTTGTTTTAGCTGATGCTTAAGGATTTATCAATTTAATTGATCATTTTGACACAACAGTATTTATTATATCTATCTATACTTTACTACATAATATATTACTTTAAGCCGAACTGAGAATGATACTTTCACTTGGTATTTTCAACTAGAGAAATATCAGTTTACTAAACATACACTTTGGTCTACCTACCTCTTTGTTAAATACTTTCGGCAGCGGCGTGATGTTATCTTGGTATTTGTCTCATGATCTGCCTAGCCTTTTCCAACTATGTTGGGGTCAGCTTCCAGTCTATCCAACCAGATGCAGCTGAATACCAGTATTTTACATGGAGCAACTGCCTATCTGACCTGCACAACCCAGGTAGTACTGGGTAATACGATATCCAGGCAACTCGGTGACACTGGTTTATTACCAAAGCAAGACTGGTTGTCAAACTTTTGGGCCACTGCCTGTAACAACTGTCAAAGATCTTCAAATGACAACCGGGACTAAAGGCTTAACATGCTTTCCGAAGCACGAAGGAAACTCGGTATGTAATGGGTGGTCACCTATCCACGGACCAACCCAGGCAAGCACGGCTTAACCTTTTTTTAAAGGAACGCTCCTCATCTGTTGAAAATCACAGAATTCGCATAATCAGCCTTTCCCACTGCTGGCTTTTCCACTACCACAGGTATCTATCAAGAGGAGTGGACCGAGATCCACCACGTGGGATCAGTGCAGCACGGCTTAACCTCAAGATCGACCCGAGTGGCTGTTATTATCTGGCCACATGCTCCTTCTATGCTATAATCTTATTTATTTTATTGGTCTAGTAGTCGCAACTTCCACTAACGAGCCTGAGGTCCTGGGTCCGATAGACAGGTCGGGAAGTTTTATTTTCTGTCACTAATTTCTCAATAGCAGTGATGGAGTCTAGATTTTTGCCCGGTTGACGGCAATTTATTCGCCCGTGGCACATGCACAGCCTTCTTAGACTAGATATACCTCTGTCTAACCTTTCGAGGATTACAGGCGTGATGTTAATGTCGTTCTTTATTTCCAGGGTAATGCCATACAAGAACCAGACCAGGAAGAGGGCGAGGTAGCTGAACCCGGTTCCAAAGACAAGTTTGACATCAAAAAGATACTTGACTTCCCTGGGTTCAACGTACAAGCCAGTTCGCGTTATATAGACGTACGTTATCTTCAAATATTACCTATAGTCTATCTATACCAATAGTCCAATATTATAGAGGTAAAATTTGTTTGTAAGTTTGTGTGTAGGGTATCTCCAGAACTACTGGTCCAATTTTAAAAAGTCTTTCACTAGCTATAATTTTTTTTTTAAATTTCATAGGCTATAAAATATATTTATATCATGCGTATTAGCCAAGCTATCACAATGTTTGCGGACGGAGTCGCAGGCGAAATGCTAGTTTACAATACAGTCCTGTCATACTTATATTGTAACAGCAATCTTGTAGTGAGAATAGGCTTGCGTCCACCACATTGTGTATTATAAAAACTAGAGATGATTATTATTTTTATCAAAAAGTAATTTCGGAAAAATTAGGCATTCAGTCACGTGACTGTGAACACCAACCAGAAAGCATAACGTCGCGCTAACGCCGCGCTCCGTGGCAAACGCCATTCGAGGTCCCCAACTTATTAGTTTTCCCCGCAAGTTAAGGGGTAAGTAAGTGAGTCTGAAGATTTATTTAGGGACTCTATACTTTAAATTCAAAAATTAAATAATTTATACGTGAAGAATGTTACAAAACATAAAGTGCACTTTTTTAGGGGGATTTCCAAGTTCTATATTTCGACTTTGTGTCTCGTATTTGCGATGCTCCTGGTATTGCAAGATTCCTTTGGCGGTTGTGCTCTGGTCTCTTATTATCTAGTAGGCAATCGGCTTTCACCATCCAAAACATAAAAATAATATTAAAATGAAATTAAATAATACAAAGTTGAATAAATACTTTATTTTTTACTTATATTTGCAGGAGTCCGTAGAATTCGGTCTGCCGCCCATGGCCGAGCAGGACAGCAAGATGGCGATGCTTCAGTTCCTGGCCCCAAACGCTATGAAGGCGTACAAACGCAAGAAGCTCACGTTCTTCCCGTCGGCTTCTGGGAACAACACGCTCGAAGGACAGACAGAGATGGAACTCGATAGCGGAGATGGTATGTTGGTTGCGAATAAGGAATATGCATAAATTTACTTTTTTTTATTTCGATATGAAATGTTAAAGTACTATAAAAATAATGACAAAAAGCGAAAAAAAGACATAAATCGGCCAAACAACACAAAAGTTAAAACCATTATAACCACTTTTGTTTCTATCTCTTTCTAGATAAACGAAATTTAGTATGGATTTTGTACGCCGATGCAGCGAATGACGTCATTCGCTGTATCGGATCTCTCTGTAATCAGCAGTTTGAAATGCTTATAACTTAGTATTTTTTAAAGAAAAAATAAAAAACACTGCTGTTTCTGATGTTAATACGCTCTGTTTATAGTGATAAAAAAAATCACCACGGGAACGGGAACTACGCGGGTGAAACCGCGTGACGACCGCTAGTTGTTCATATACTGCTACTGTGTCGTAGGTTGTGTCCTAACTGATGTAATCGTCGTGCGTGTAATTTTATGAATGAGTAACATTACATTCAGTCAGGAAGCGCAGCGCTCAGTCTGTTAGGATCCCACCCAGTTGATGGGAATGGAATCCTCACCAATCGAACTGGCGGAATCTGCGTAAGCTATTAAGCGATGATGACTTTTTAGGTGGTCGAGAGCTTAGGGGTGCTGTCCTTTCACTAGGTCTCATATAACTGTACTAAATTACTATTGCAGAAGTAGCAGAATTCCCATCGAACCCCCCTCTGCCGGACGAGGCTCCGCCGCCGCCGCCCCCTCCGCCCGAGCTCCCCCCACCCCCTCCCCCTCAGCTCCCCCCGTCCCCTCCCCCTCAGCTCCCCCCGCCGCCTCCCCCTCCGCCCGCGGACGACAAGCCGGAGAGTTCGGGGGATGACGTCGAAATCATCGAGGTCATCAAAGTTGGGGACATACCTATCCCTATCAGCGATCTTATTACTATTGATGAGGATGATGTGAGTTACTTTATTGCACCTTAGTCTTGTTTACCTTTGCATTGAACAACTGTTTGTTCCATAGTAAAAGTTGAGATTCAGGGTAAAAAAGTTATCTTGTATTTTCAAGTGTGGTTTTCTACTTTTCTCCTCCTTCTTCGCTTTGCTCTTGCAGTCGATGAATTCCAGCCAAAGGCTGGTGTAGTCGTATAGTTGGTGCCAGTGAAGATAAAAATAGCGGTCATTGACCCACCCGCATTTATTAAACTTCTTAACTTTGAAAACCAAAAATAAGCCTGTTCAAGTATGGAATCGTCATCTATCGTGATCTTCAACATTTTTTGTAATGAAAAACGATACATGGTTTATTTGTTTTGGTTCGTACGAAGAGATATTAGGGAAAGGCAATGACCGCTATTCTCATCTTAACTGGCACCAATTATAGGTCGCCATTTAGTTCTGGTTCTACATTTCTATCTTCTCAAAGTTCTGTGTTGTGTATTATAGATCTAAGACAACATTTGGAGCACAGATCAGATAAGTTTTTGAAAATATTTCGTTTTGTTTTCATACTATACTTATATCTTTCAGGACAAATCCCAAAGTAGTGGACGCGGTAGTCCAACCTTAGACGATTTAGAAGAAAAGAAGCGACTGCTACTAAGCGCATTAGAAGGCGCCGGTACACCAAACACATCCATCATTAGTATACTGGACAGCACAGACGATAATATAGAAGAAAAGATTAGTGAAAATACTGACAGCCCCATGGACACTGCAAATGTTGACGAAACACAGAATTTAGAAGCAAAGATCAGTGACAATATTGACATACACATGGAAACTGCAAATGTTGACGATAAACAAAATATAGAACAGGACAGTACACAAGAAAGTGTGAAAAATGACGCTGATAGCAATAAAAATACAAAACCTGACAGTGAAACTACACAAGAAGAACCTAAAGCTGACAAAACGAGTAAAGAAAGTAAGGGTGAAGCCATAAGTACAGATGTAACTCCTAGTGAGAAAATAGCAGAATCATCAACAGAACCTGAAACTTCAAAAATGGTTGTCGAAAATGCAGAACCATCCGCATCAACCACTCTAGAAGTTAATGACGATACGAATAAAAGAAAAGACAGTGAAACTGATGTCCTTTGTACTCCGGAATCAAAACCAGGCGAAGTAAAGGGAACGCTTTACGGAACACCAGTCATGAACATTGCTTCCTCATATCTAAAGCTACCCACAGACGACAAATTCGCTAAAGACATCTGCGACATCATCAATTTCGAGAACCTACCAAATTCCACAGGAAAGTACAAGAAAATAAGTGCATTGCTCAAAAAAGTTAAAGATGAAGTCGACAGGATACAAGACTCGTGATACCCAGATACCCTTGCACGAAGCAGAACTGTTTAGTGTTATAATGCAAGGTGTATGCACGGAATTGATGTTAGAGCATAATTGTAAAATTGAGGTAATGTATTTTTTATACTGCTCAATAGGATAACTCCAATTTTTGGATTCGAAGCAATATTTTATAGGTATGTTTCGATTACATAGTCGTTTTTATGTTACCAGTCGCTGGTGCGTGTTAGCATAATCAATTGCACTTAAAATGTACAATTGATTATGCTGAAACGCTACGTACGTACCAAGTTTTAGTTAGACCATTTCCAAATTGTGTTGACAGAATATGCATTTTACAGTGTTCATTTTTTTCTATCACCCAAAGACACATGCAGTTTTTATTATGATTTTTTCCTTAATTCCGTTTGTCTTCTTTCTTTATCGTGCTTAGTGCCTAACAGGTGTGAGTTTTTAAGCCGTCCATGGGCCTCTGACTTGGCTTAACAAGTTGTCGATAAATATCTCACAGGCCTCACGATGTTTGCCTTCACCGAAGCAATTGATAATTATACAATACGCACATGAATCCGGAAAATCAGAGGTGCGTGCCTTGGGTTCGAACTTCGAGACCTATGACTTTGCAGTCAAATGGTCACACCACTAACTGCTTTTTGTTTTTTTTTTCTGCGTTTCTGTTATACTTACCTTAGTAGGGGTTGATTTAATTTATGATTAGTTAAATAATCATGAAATTCTCTGGAAAGTCTGCTAGTTCAGTAGTCCATTCAATAATTAATGTCATTCTATGGCATGAATTCATTTTTAGACAATAAAACAAGTTTTTCACAGTAATATTTATTTCTCTTGATAAATATAATCTCGATCGGTTTGTCAAAATAAAAATACACAATTTAATATGTATAGAGTCGATACAGTAGCTCAGAAATAAAATATGGTTGAAAATATTACCCAACCCAAGTGAATGAACTAAAACTAGTGGAATATGCATTATTAGTTCCGACTCGAAAAATAACAAAAAGTCACTGTGGAAAAATAATCTCCTTTTATGTGGTACACAGTGATATGATGTATGTACATAATGTACTTATATTTTATTTTTCTCATCTCACATTTATATACTAAGTGTAACTCAAGCATAAATAAAAAGAAAGTTACACAATCATAATTTGCATCTGAGGCAAAGTTATGACCAACTTGAGGTTTTATCACGATTGAGGAGAAATCTCATTTCTCCATTTATTCATTACGATCTTGTAAAATGAACTCTTTTTTACAGCTGTCGACATTTTGTTTTCGCTCAGTACATGGCCTGTGCAACTGTTTGGCATAAGTAAACAAATGAAAAGTGGTTTATTTTATAATCCAAAGAACAATAGCGGGTAGCGCATTGCAGCTATGTAACTGCATTTTTTTTGTCAACATTTTTTTACTTAGATTTTATGAATGTCTTTCATCGCGTCAGGTACTTTCCATGTCAACTTGACCAACACTTCACTAATTAATACTTTATAGAAGGTCAGATCCAGTTTGAGATATTTTAGTTATTGCACTTACTGTGATGCTAATAGTATTAGTAGGGGAGGTATCGAATCATTTCAAATGGTTTTCACCAGCGCATAAGCAGTTAGCGCATTTGTCGTATTTAGTTCGACGCGGTGTCGAGTCACGTCAACAAGTTCTAGTCTACTTATGAGTATAACTCTATCATAAGTGCCGACTTCTATATTTTTTCTACAAGTATGAATTGCTCGGTATAAAAACGATAGATATAATTACAAAGATACCTCCCGTGCTATATTTTTCATATCGTAAAAATAACATGCAAGTATTTGTTTTAGTGCTTATTGAAAAGTATTAGCTTAACAATGTTCTTTTATAGAAAACATAAAACAAAGCAACACCTGTTCTAGAACAGACTCGTCATTATTGCAGGCTTATAAAAGTAGTAAGAAAAAAAATATAGCACCAAGTGATAAATAAATAGAAAATAATTAGATACATGATAAAGTTTAAAATAAATTAAGGATCAATGGACCAATTCATTCTAAAACCGTCATAAATTCCGCGTTCATAAGAATCATTGTCGTAACGCCTTCTATTCTAAATTTAATTTCAGAGGCAAGGCAGCGAAACTAAATTGTTATACGTTTATCGAAACTTTCCAATCGTTTATAAGAACCTTATTAGTACATAATACCTATACAAGATCTTATATATTACACTTAAGTTGTGATGACGTTCTTGGTGTCCGACAACTGGTGCGATACATTTTACTATATAATACAATTACTGGAATTCATTATTAGCGTGACCCTTTTGAACATGGACTCCTTGTCTTATATTCTTGGGGGCGTTGGAGGCGCTCCGTCGTGATCCTGGGGACAAATAAAGGATAATAGTAGTTTACTTCAAAATTCTTCGTTCTTCAGAAAGATCAGGTGCGTAGTATTCGCAATTCGGCGTGCGTTTATAACCAGATGTATGGTCGAAGGAAAGGGAGTATGTGGCAGGTGGCGATGGTTTAACCGACTTCCAAAAAGATGAGGTTATCAATTCGTGTTTTTTTTGTGTTTGTTCAGCCTTTTTTTTTGTGAACCGATTTCGATGATTCTGATTTTGTTTGAAAGAAAGACGGAGATCACCATCAGATCTTCACCAAATTTAAATGGGACCACCCATTTAAATTTGGTGAAGATCTGATGGTGATCTTCGGAGATATGCAATGGAACTCTTCAATTATAGACAGCAAATCGGTCGTGATTGCTGCAATCGCTTGGATGTTTGTTGTTTTCACAAAATCATAACATAACATCACGCCTGTATGCTCTGAGGGGGTATGCAGATGTGTACAGTACACCCACATTTCGACAGTTCGGTCTGTTAGGTTCCATTTTATTGGGGATAAGTCTATAACCAAGACATGTTAACAATATGAAATAAATGACTGCCTCGTTGGTATAGTGGTGGCGACTACTCAGCATGAGGTCCTGGGTTCGATTCCCAGGCCGGGCAAAGTGTTATTGGGTTTTTCCATTAGCAATTTCTCAGTAGCAACCACGGAGTCTAGATTTGCGCCAGCGCTCGCCCCCTATTACATGGGACATAAACATAACTGGCGAAATATGGGTGTAGGTCCTATTGGGTACACCTCAGCCCAACTCTTCGTAATTACAGGCGTGAGGTTATATCAAGTTAAAATAAATGTGTAGCTAATATTTGTATAAGATATTACAACTAAAAATAGTAAAATAAAAAACTTTTTTGCACTCTGTTAATACATAACTTCTGGAGCTAAAGTTATTTTTCACTTTGTTGTGTTTTTGAAGTCTGTTTTATTTTTTGCAAAAAAGTTTTTGAGTTTATGTATTAACAGTAAATGCATTACATGTATCAAACATGTATTCTCGACTACTGCGACTTTTGACGATCAGCGACACAGTTTAGTTTTTTCGCGAGATATACGAGGGAACTACAAAGTTGTTTCATTGAAAAGAAAAAAAATCGGCCAAGAGCGAGTCGGACTCGCGCACCGAAGGTTCCGTACAAACTTTTTAAAAGACAAACTTAACTTTGCTGTCCGATCACATGAAACGGCGATTGCACCAACCGCAAATATAAGTTTGTAATAGTAAAATCGCTTTTTTTTTTGTTTTTAAACTACATATTTACGGTTTTCAGATTTTTCCCTTTACATGTGCTGTAAGAAATTGCTTCTCGCCAAATTTCGTGATTCTAGGTCAACGGGAACTACCATATAGGTTTTCGACCCAAAACCTATAGGGTATTTCCGATTGACCTAGAATTGACAATTTTTGTTAAAAGCAAGGTCTTACAGCGCAAGAAAAATTCCGAAAAATACAAAAAGTTGAAAATTAAGGTAAATTTTGCTACTTACAAGTTTTTGCGAAAATCTAAATTTGCCCATATCTTTTTATCATGTTGACTCAGGACCTTGATTTTTATATTATGATGATTAGATTATACACCTAATAGATAACATAGATAGATAGATAAACCATTTATTTAGTGCACACAAAAGACATAGCACAACACACAGAAGTACAATTTACATGATTATAAAAAACAAGGTGCCAATTTACAAAAAGAAATACATACTCGTATTTACGAAATTAGTATAGTAACACCATGACATACTTCAATTAAACTAAAATAACAAGTTACAAGGTGCGGTGTGCGTCTCAAGGTTGCATCAAATGGGAGTCCAGCTCAGCATGTGTCAGGCTTGCACCTGACGCTGATATTCTGCTGGATCCCTGTAGTACATACGGACGTCGAGCAGACGAGATAAATTGGTGTTGTGACAAAGTGTTATTTATGCGCGGAGTGAAATTATGTAAGTATACCAACCCTCAACTTAAATTAAGTGTTTTATAGAAAGTTTTCGTCACGTTACGTTCTTGTTCGTTGATGTGTGTAAAATAATAATAATAATGTAAAATAATATAAATGAATAATCTTTTAATACTAATATGTCATAATAAGAATAAACGATTTGGCTAGACTTAATTATGTTAACAATAGATAAATATAGGTTAATATCATGTGAAGGTATTATTATAATTATTGGCCAACAAAATATCCACATACAATGCAATTACTAAGTACCCCCTTGTTCACAGGTTTGTGCCCACGAGTTACGCTACAGATAGACAGATTAACTCGGGAAGAATACAACAGCCAGCTATATAATAGGGAGACCTCAGTATCTGGTATAAATTTCAACTTGCTAGGTCAACCCGTTTCTGAGAAAATCGGTGGTGACATCCGGACGGACAGACGGACAAGAAAGTGATCTTATAAGGGTTCCTTTTTTACCTTCGAGGTACGGAACCCTAAAAACGATGTTACAAATCAGTCTCTTTACTTTTTAAAATTATAAGAAGTGGATGTAGCCTGTGTATAGGAATAATCAAGTTCTACAAAGTTAATACAGTTTTAAAGGTCAGAGATCAGACACGCTTGGCCGTAGAGATAGTACAATTTATTTGTGTTTAATGTTTGATTTTAATTCTGTAAAAACCAAGCCAAAACAATATCGGTCGCTTATCGGCGTTACGTACTTACGTAGGTCTTGGGTTTTTGCCACTGAATTTTTAATAGGTTATCCTGTACCTAAAATTAAATGAAATTGAAGTGTCCGTTTGTAATTTCAAAATAACACATTTTCACTGAATGCACATGAAGTATAACAAAAAAAAAAATTAAAACGCTCGAAATTGTTAACAAAATCCGATTCAAATAGGGAAGTAATATTTTTATAAAATTTTACGCGGACCAAAGTCGCGGGTAACAGCTAGTTAAATATATAACAAAAGCAACCAATAACGTTCTCACTGCACACATAAGGGGCGGGCCGTTCTACCACGATGTCACGAGTCTTCGAAATTTTTGGTTTTTCCCTCACGATATTTTCCGTCACAATTTTGCACATTAAAACACTTGGCTAAATAAAATCATGTTGTTTTTAAATCCATACATAATTGATTTCACAGTTAGCACAGCCAATTTGTTAAAATGTATCAATCTTGTAGCTTTGTCGTTGTTACAAGAGAGATTTAAACAAGCCAAATTGGGAACTACTCATAAAATTGATTTAGCTTCCGCAAGAAGAACTATTTGAAGCAAACGTAACGGCTTGTATGGTATCATAGACATTGTAAAGTAGAGAATCAAGTGCCCCGATGCACAAAAAAATGCTTCTTTTTTGTTATGGACCGGTTTTTTGGTGCTCTGAGATAATAATCCGAATTTCTTCGAAGTGGTAGACGATAGACTACTTGTTTTTTTTTTTTGCTAGCCTACATAGTGTCCCACAGCTGGGCACAGGCCTCCCCTTTCCCCTTTCTTTACTTGTATATCAATTTAAATACTAAATGATGCAGACGGACAGGCAAAAAACATTTATAACGGCAAAAAGCATTTTATTTTGTGTTTTTAGAGCCATTCTCAGTTTCTAGGAATGGATAGAGGAAGGCCAAGGCCACCGCGAATGGATTGTATGAATGGTGATGGCTAAAAAGGGGGTGAATGAATATTGAGTAGCATGGCATAGCATAATCAGCCTATAATGTTACCACTGCTGGGACAAACGGCTCTATGAGAGGGAATGGGCTATAATCCACCACGCGGGCCCAGTGCGGGTTGGTGATGTGTGTGTCGAATTTTTTGTTGTAAATGCCGGTTTCCATACATTGAGAAGCCGACTATAATAAAAATACATACAAAACCAGTATCTGTGGGTCTCATTGTACAGGAAATCTATACAACACGAGGCTATGTTTTACGGAAAATATATACCTTGATGTGTCGCGGTGTGTACCATTAACAATCACCATGTGTTTTTGTAAATTCTCTTCAATACACTTCCTTAAAAATTGGCTCATAGCGCACTACGATTAGATTCAACATGCAATGTATTTCACACACGGATTTTTTTCATTAATCACAACGCGTGCGGAAATAAAAATTACCACAGACAGATAACTATTTATACCTACAAGTCCAAATTGGTTAAATTCCTATAGTCGGTGGTGATCGTTATTTTTAAATCTCGGCAAAGACATACGCGTCTTTACGGCGCAAATATTTTTTGAATATTTTAAATAGAATATAATAAATAGACATGATTATTTAAAATAAATATATTTACTTTTATGAACAAATTAATATTTAATTTATTTGTGTTCTCAATTCAAAAATATTTTAATTTTTAACACACGCAAGTTATTACTACCTTATTATTAGGCTGTTTGTTCAACTTGGCGAAAGAAAAGCGCGAAAAAACAAGAGCTAGTCGGACTCGCGCACCGAGGCTTCCGTACAAACTTTTTAAAGGACAAACTTAACTTTGCTGTTCGATCCCATGAAACGGCTATTGCACAAACCGCAAATAATAAGTTTGTAATAGTAAAATCGTTTTTTTTTTGTTATTAAACTACATATTAACGGTTTTCAGATTTTTCCCTTTACATGTGCTGTAAGAAATTGCTTCTCGCCAAATTTCGTGATTCTAGGTCAACGGGAACTACCATAATAGGTTTTCGACCCAAAACCTATAGGGTGGTTCCGGTTGACCTAGAACTGTCAATTTTGGTTAAAAGCAAGATCTTACAGCTCAAGTAAAGGGAAAATTCTGAAAAATAAAAAAAGTTGAAAATTAAGGTAAATTTTGGTACTTACAAGTTTTCACGAAAATATAAATTTGCCCATATATTTTTATCATGTTGACTCAGGACCTATCTTTTTTGGTACGGAACCCTAAAAATGTAATTAAATCATAGTTTCCTGATAATTCATCACTAAAATACTTTTCGTTCTATTACCTAATTTATGGCTTCGAAAGTGTATTGAAAAACGTGCTTTGAAGGCCCACGAACAGTGGGCATTTGTTACTGCAGTTCTCGGCTCCATAACAACCTCGCCGGCGGCTCGAGTGTGATGTCCGCCTCGAATGCAATAACAGTTTCCCCACTTATATCAAAATGTACTATTTCAGGACGCGAAAACACCCCTCGCGTGTTTCGATATAAAGGTTGAAGAATAATACAGAGACACACTGACCCAGTGCCTGAGCTATACTAATTTCAAAAAATCTTGAATTGCACTGAACCTGTGTCAAGCTCATGGTTAGCGCCCAAAAAAGCCGTTACTCTAGAAAAATTCAAGGGCATTCGATTACAATCAGGTTGTTTTATCGACACTTGTATCAATTAACTTATCATGTTCAGAGTTTATCTTAATAGCTTTTTCTGGAATTTTCTAGCTGCATCGTTTATGTAGTTAATAGCATAAATATTAAAACATAATTAAATCTTCATTTTGATGAGGTAGGGGCAAAGGAAATATTTTTTACGTACTTTTTGTAAGCTGATTAAACAAAAAGCAAACATAGCCATTATTTGTTCTGTTTTGCCGTTTTTTGTTTTCCTAGCCTTGTTCGGATATTTGTAAGAGAACTGTTTGCAAAAAATTATGTAGGAAAGCAACAAACATCAGTAAATTGTTAAAATTTTTGGTGACATGACCTAGATGGAATGTCAGTCAGTTTACCAGCACAATACAAACTGTTTTGTAAACACATAATGGCTTCATTTTAGTCATTTCGTCTCGATATTCACGGCTTTTATTAAACACAATGGTCGCGTACGGTACATTCAAGGTCTGTTCACGAATTGCCTGGTTGAGATTTATAAGGGGAACTTTATAACAGTGAAATGAAATATCCAATTAATATTTTAAATTAGGTATATCTTAATAATTATGATTGACATCAGTTAAAAAAAAACGGAAATATGCTTTTTCCTACGTTTTTTATGCGTCTACTCTTCAATATGCATTGATATTAAAAATAATCTAGTACACGATCAGGAGAAATGAAAAGTTGTGTAAGGTTATCGATATCATCAGAACGTTTTCTCTGAGGTGACATAATCGATCGACATTTGTGCAGGGCTAGTATATGTATAAACATGAGTGACATTTTATGCTGATAAAACGATGTGAGACTGAGTCAGTATTAAATGCTACGCAAGTATGTAGTGAATATAATTATAATAATGCATTTCTTCACCACTGTTCTCATCTTAACACATCGTGAGGAAATCCGCATATTGACTAGAACCAAAATTTCTAAGAAAACGGATGATGACTGACTAAAAAATATGATTCTGTTTAGTCCGTCAGTTAGATTATCAAAAAATATTGGATACGTGTTTTTTGTTTTATCAAATTAATAAAAATTGACGATGATAAAACGTGTCAAAGATGAGTGGGGAGACTTGTGACGTCACATTTGAGTAAAAAATGTACTCAAATGTGACGTCACACGACGTTTCGACAGTCTTTATTTTTTGTTACCGTGAAAAACTAAAAAAATGTGTTAAATATTTTTTGGAAATCTATTTGACGGACTAATTAGATTTCTTTGTCGTCTACCCGAATGGGGCACCCAGGACCCACACTGGGCCCGTGTGGTGGATATAGGCCACTCCCTCTCTCAGACTCCAAATAGGAGGCCTTTATCAGCTGAGACGAAGCGTTTAAATCACTTTTTTTCGAGCTGAGAGGAAGAGTCAACAACCATCAAGCAAGGCTGTCCTGCCAATATAACATCAAAAATCCTCAATTACCTGAGAATTGCGTGTAGGCTTCGCTGCGTCTTGTATCTGGTTGCGACGCGGGCGCATGGCGTACATGGCAAGCGCGAGGGCCATCATGAGGAACATTACCATGAAGCTGTTGGCAGAAGACTCCGGCCTCGGCAGCCCGGGCATGGTTTCCAGGCACTCGCTGTCTGTGCAGTAAGACTGGCCTTGACGGAGCTGGATAAAATAAAAGAGGTTTGTGAAAAAGTGTTACTCAAGGAGTCAAGTCTCAACACTCAGTCTGGAGCGTACACAGGCTACACACGACTACAGGCTACAGGCGTGTTATAGGGTTTTGCTAACAGGATCATTTTTCAATATCAGCCCCAGAATCTGGATTTGCCCAGTTGATGGCTAAAGCTCGCCTCTTATTACATGGGAGTCCCATGTAATAATATTTGGGTCCCATGATGGGACCCAAATATTTCTGTAGATGTAGGTACTGTAAGATTTTATAGCTTACAACCAATCTTAAATTAGGCAGGCTGCGTAAAGCTGCATTCGGATTATCTAAGGATTTTGAAATAAAAGTAATTTAGGAAAATGACAGATTTTTGTCACCGGATTGTCAATTGAGTTTTATTCTTATAAAATTGTGGAGTCACTGAAAGCCTTTTAGTTAAAGTAGAATAAAGTCTTCACGTTGATAATCTACACTACTATAGCTACATACACCTCTGCTTAACGGGACCCTTCAGAGAACTACAGGCATTATGTTAGGTGTTTTCTGCTACCTCAATTTACTAATCTAGATACAGTTACATGAATACCATATCGTTTTCACAGAGGTTCCATGAATATTCATCGCAATAAGTCAACATTGTTATGACGTCTTAAGTATGTAAGTTATTGGAGATTAATGAGTCACCCACAAGAACGTTGTATCTGCACTTCTGCAGCTTACGGATTATTGGCAGACTATAATAATAGGCTACTCTAGTGGTCAAACCTAAAACCTATTTTTATTTCATAGCGTTTAAAAAATTCGTCATCTGCCCAGCTAAGTTGTTGGGAAAAATAAGGACTATGTAAGATTCTAAATATACTACACTACAGTTTGGCCTCTGAGAGAATGCGTTCCTGACGTCTGTCAGTTGGTACATAAATTTGGCGCGAAATTATAACATTTATTGTTATTTGATTAAATGATATCGTTTTTAATAATATTATTTGTTAATAGACCAAAAAGGGTAATAATAGGTAAGAAGTTATATAACATCACCAATAATACTAATACTCGCGACCTGTCAGGAACGCATTCTCTCAGCGGCCAAATTGTAACGACGCATAAATTTATAGCTACGACGTTCAAGAAAATCTAAAAAAATAGTTACATACTACTTAATTAAAATTTAAGTACATACAACCATTCATTACGTAAACCCTTAATTATTTTAGATTCATTGTCGGTGAAATCCATTTCCTTCGTTTGTTTGTAAATAAATTTCAGGTATTTGTAGGTGTCATAGAATATTTACATATCATTTGGTTTGTTGATACATAACTGAACTTGGAATTACATTAATACCTGTTACATCATGACGAATTCGCGTGTTTGAGGGAGAATATATTAACAAACATCTTTTAAATATTGTATAGATTTCCTTTATTAGCACTGCTATAATTGCACACACTGCAGACAGAACTTAAATAAATATCCGTAGTTTCCTAAAATACCGTTTGCAGCAATATACAATCATGGAATCATCAAGATCTTTTACGGAAGAACATTAATTCGTTTAGTGTAATGTACTACTCTGTCAAGAAAGTACCGGGAAAAGATCAATAATACACAAAATGTCTGTTATTCATCCAAATTTATTTTATCACCTTCAAAGTATGCTCCTTTAGAAACGATACACTTGCGCCAACGAATAATCCATTCATCAAAACATTTTTTAAACGCTGCTTCCGGAATTAAGTTCAGTTCTCGCCGCGAATTCTCCTTTATGTCTTCTATCGATTGAAAACGGGTGCCACGAAGTGGTAATTTGAGTTTAGGAAAAAGAAAAAAGTCAGCAGGAGCCATGTCTGGTGAATATGGTGCTGGATGGTATTTGTTGAGTGTTTGGTCAAAAATTCGTTCACAATGATAGCCTTGTGCGAAGGCGCATTGTCGTGGTGCAAAATCCAAGAATTTTCTTTCCACAAATCTGGCCTTTTTCGTCGAATTTGCTCTCTTAAACGCCGCATAACGCTCAAATAATATTCTTTATTTACCGTTAGACCTTCCGGTAAGAATTCAGAGTGCACAACACCGCGATAGTCAAAGAAAACAGTCAACATGACTTTGACTTTTGATCGACTTTGGCGTGGTTTTTTCGGTTTCGGTTCAGTTGGAAGGCGCCACTCCGAAGCTTGTTGACTAGTTTGCATGTCAAACTCGTAAACCCACGTCTCGTCACCAGTAACAATGCGTTTCATGAATGTTGGGTCCGAACTGACTCGTTCTAGCATGTCCTCAGCGACTTTCATGCGATTGAGTTTTTGGAGAAAATTCAGATCTTTTGGGACTAGCCGAGCAGCAACATGTTTCATACCCAAATGATTAGTTAAAATGGTACGGATCGACTCGTGAGATACAGAAAGTTCGGCGGCTATCTCTCTCAGAGTTGAATGGGGATTTTCAGTCACTATTTTCTTCACTTTTGCGATGTTAACTTCAGTTGCAGACGTTGACGGCCTACCAGAGCGAGGCAAATCTTCCATCACATCTCGACCGCTTTTGAACGCTTTGGACCACTCATAAGCACGAGTTTTTGATAAAGTCGATTCACCGTAAGCCTTCTGTAACATTTTCAGTGACTCCGAACACGAAATTCCATTAGCGATGCAAAATTTAAGACAAACTCTTTGTTCGATATTTTTGTCCATTATGAAATTCGCAATACACACTATATATGATATTACTAAAACCAGCACTGTATTTAATATAAATAACAGATGCAACTCAAACTCCGCGCCAAAATGGAAAACAGTTGTGCCAATCTAACAACTACAAAAAAACAAAAATTTGAATTTGGAACCATAAACAAATCATCCATTCCCGATACTTTTTTGACTGAATGTATAATATGAAATGCAAAGCTAGTGCTAAGGAAAACGGCTCTAGTCGATTTGCGACTCATTCATTACCAAAACCAGTATTGGTAAAAGGAAGACCGTATCCTTTTGTCTTATTAATAAAATTTTAGGCGTCATCCAAGGTTACTTTTGAATGTTGTCTCATGAATCTTTTGTTCGTGCATTGCAGCTGTCTGTGTTGTTTACATGTGTTAATGTATGCGACTGAAAAGCACTCGTTAATTAAATTGGACGTCTACACGTGTGGTAGTACCTAGTGCGAAGAAATAAGTACTTGTTTTAATTATATTATTGGTACCTACTTGTTAAAATTTGGAGCTCAGAGCTAAATAATATCAGCCGCTCGGGTCGATCTTCAGGTTAAGCTGCGTTTTCCTGGGTTGGTCAGTGGATGGGTGACCACGCATTACATACAGAGTTTCCTCCGTGCCTAGGAAAGCACGTTAGGCCGTTGGTCCCGGCTGTAATTTGTACATCTTTGATAGTCGTTACAGGTAGTCAATGGCCCGAAAGTCTGACAACCAGTCTTACCAAGAGGTAACATATTACAAAGTACTAACTGGGTTGTGGAGGTCAGGTAGACAGACGCTCCATGTAAAATACTGGTATTCAGCGGCATCCGGTTGGACTCGTAGCCGACCCAAACATAGTTGGGAAAAGGCTAGGAAGATGATGACTTGTTAAAATCAATACGAAAAGTCAGTTGCTCCTGATATACAAGATGCCCAAACTTATCTGGAAAATGAATCCTGATTCCTAGTTAGAAAAATATATAGGAACCGGAGTAATTCCAGATTGAATAGCTTGGTTCATTAGTTCATTATTGGTCTTTCAGTAGGTATTCTTATCAACCATTAAATCGTAGCTAGGTACTGTATAAGTGCGTGCTCTTAATTGGAACACGTTAAAGTTGCAACACAATCTTATCGGACACATTATCATAACTTTGCTAGATAATATTGCTCTCAATTACGATTTTCTGTACACACGTCGACTGTCAAATAAACAGCTTTAAAATTGTAATATTTATAGGTTACCGCTACGTTTAAAAATGTGGAAAAATACGTCAGGTCTAGTGTGGCAGGATAAAGGACCAATATTGGTCTTTTGAAACCTGTCCATGACTTGCACCGAATTTCAACGACATAACAGTTCAATCATCCATGTAAGCGATATTTCTTTTGAAGTGACTTTAAAATCACGGATGGTATCATCAAAATGGCTAGGAACTTCTCCATGATGTTTATTGTTAATTCTGGGAGAAGACTTCCACAAACGCCCATGTTCTCTTTCAAACAGTTCCCCCAAAGAAGCTCTAAAACGTTACGTTGCCATGGCAAAAGTAGAGCGTTACCAATGATAAAGAGTGCAATTATGTAAACCTCGAAGGAGAGGCATAAAACATACGTAGGTTATTCAAGACGCTTAAATTGATTCATTGCCACTGCAAGTACTCCAACGGATATCTACAATATGCGGGCGACCGCGACAGAATATGCACAATATTGTCTGCTCAGTGCCCATTCACTCTAGCAATTTTGTCGTGTTTTGATGCAGTAGTAAACAATAATTTATGATCATCAGTTGTCGCTGAGTATGACGTCCGGCTTACTATTAGTAAAACGTGATATATCCCACTGCCTCCTCACGGATGTTGACAAATCACACACGAGAACTTGTTTGCCGAAGTTTTTTCTAGGAAGGAATTTTTTGAAGGAATATTCAGTCTTTCTGGAAATTCTTTCGAAAATGTGGAAATTGATATATATCAGATCGTAAGAACTTTATTTAGTACCCTGTTCTTTCCCAAATATTCAACTAATGCATAAATGCATAACCTAGATGTGTTATGCAGTTATGCATTATTTGAATATTTGTCCTCTGAATATATTTACCGAGAGGTTTAGAAGAAGGAATTCAAAATTTAAAATGCAGATTGCAGAAGAAAGGCAATTTCAATCTACTAAAACTCTGACGATTTTTATGGAAAGTTTTGCTTTACGTAATACAAGAAGACGTGAACCGGAACATGACCTCAGACGTAACAAATATTTCTGTCGTTTGTTAATAAACAAGCCTTCGGATTAGGAATGTGGCATCCTGTTATTGTGTAGGTACTGCATATCTGGCTAGAATGGAAGCCGATCCCGAAAATGCTCGGAAGAAAAATAAACTTTTTCGCACCTGCTACACAGCCTGACCAAGATTCCAGGAAATTCTAGTAAGTAACTGTCAGTTAGGATTGGTTAGAATTCGACAAGAATTTATGTTCACTAAGGCTGAGGCCAAACGAGAGTAATTTTGTGAGTCGCGTAATTTCGGTTTCATACATATTTTACGTCGTCGCGTCGCTCGTCACGACGTAAAATGCGCCCGACTATGTATGAAACTTTGACCTGATAACTTTGCTTGCGCGATGTAGGGATTCATAAGTGTTTCGCTGTTTAGTTCGTCGTTCGTGTCATAGATGGCGCTGCAGTACTTTTTGTGCTACGTTGTTTTTGTACTGCCGCTACAAAACCGAAATTACGCGACTCACAAAATTACGCTCGTTTGGCCTCAGCCTAACAGTTAAACTGCTATTGAACATAAATTGTTGCCGAATTCTACCTACATAATCTACGGAAAAAAAACCGACGCAGTTAGTATAGACGGCTGTCGGTTATAAACAATATCGTTTTCAATTACAACCATGAAACCATTGGTAGGTTTATCAGACGCGATAAGAGACCTAGTTAACAATTTAATTGTATAATAGATTTGCATGCTAACTAACTGCTCGAATATTACAGTTACAACTTACAATATTTTGGCTTTCAAACTTAGAATAGGTACAACCTAGAAAGAAATTGATAATAATAAGTAGGTTATTAGATTATGTTTCTAAAAACACTTTTATTTAGATAATTTACACTTCGTTTAATTGCATTTGGAATAGAAATTATTTTCCTTAAAAGGCAGTTATCCTTTTACTCTGTGGTTAATGACACCATTGGTTTTATTATATACAACCGATACATACTTTAAGGTAAAGCTCTTAAAGGTAAATTGGTAGGCAAATTGCAAATAACGTAAGAAAATTTGAATTTCGCGGGCTACCCTGGAGCATCCACCTTAAGTAGGCTGATAATTTAAAACTTATGTTGTTTTCAAACAGGCTCAATTTTACTCCTGCTGACATACTGAGGGCTTGTTGATATTTATATATTTCAAAATTGGGTCTTATTTTTCTAATATTATACATAATATATAATTATGTTATTCAGAGTTGAATATTCATAAATATTCCTCATACAAAACAAGGAAAATTAGATTTCCTCATGTACATAAATTGTAGTATTTGTACATGATCAAATGAAAGGTAGGTTTCATAAAACCTAACATAAATAGTTGTTATATTAGTCACCAAATTATTAGCCAATATAAAACTAAATAAAGAAAAATAAAGCTGCAATTTCTTTTTCAACATATTAGGTATTAGGTAATGAAGTATATGAAATCTCGCAAACAATGCAACTTCTGTACTGTGTCCAAGTGCATGTCTAGATAGTGCGAGGGTAGCGCTTCTGATCCAACCATGACTACTAGCTGTCCTGGAGTGGTGTCCTAAGTGTCCTTTTACTTGCACATTTAATGATCTAAAGAATGCCACACAGATGCCAGCTACAATTAATGTGGCTACTAACTGAACTCAAACAATATAGCCATCATATAGTGACCTACTTCTAATAAGAAAAGGTTAAAAAAATGAATATCAAATGGTCAAAATGTAAAGGCTGGATAATAAGTTTGAAATTTGTTTGCAATGGGCTGAACAGACCCAAGATTACATTGTTATACAAATGGCCAGTCAAGGATTGTGTTGAAAAACTTCTTCATAAATATTTGCACTTCATGCCTATAGTTTTGAATTTTGATGGTTGTTTTACAACAATAGCTTTAAGAGTTTGATTACAATACACTGTAGTAAACAATTATGCAATAACAATATGCATTTGATATTGACTTGAAGTTATTTTGAACCATAACAATATTTTACCATCAATTCTAGACGGACATGAAAGCAGTTTTAATATTAAGAAGCCTGCTTTTCAATGGTTTATGTACCTTACTAACTAATAGCATACTGATCACTTGACAACGAAAATTTAAATATTATTTCTCTATACAAGTTCACTATTATAGGTCAACAGAATCAATCTCTACCAACAGCTATAACAAAATAATAATTCTAGGCAAAATCAAAACAATGTTGGTAAACATAGAAACAATGAAGTAATGACGAGTTATAATGTATACGTGGATCTTGCTTATACGTCGGTCCACCCACTTTAATTACATCTCAATCATACAACTCCCAAGGTTAAATAGCTTACCAGAGAGATGAGCCGACGCATCGCCAACTCATGGTTCCACAGGCACTCGCAAGGATCCATTTCATCAGCCATATCTAAAACAGAATAGCACTTAGAAATTGCTCTGACGACACAATACTTTCTTTCTCCCAATTTAGTCTCGAGTCTCAACTCGATAATTTCAATCAGCTGACATGCCAACAATAAATAACCAAGGTGATTACGTCAACAGCTCAATATAACACTTTTCCTTCCATAAATCGACATAAAAAACCACTGAGTAATAATAATCCACTTCATTGTTTTTATTTACAAATACAAAAAACACTGGTCAAGGATTAGCTGTCAGGGGTCTACGAAACGAGAAGAGAAAGTCAAACAAAATTCTAGTGCGTACCTGCTGTACTACTTAGGAGAATGAAAACACAATAATGTATGTCGCTATTGTTACTGAAACTGAACTGAATGCAACTGCGATAAGTTTGTTAAACGGTACATAAATGTCGAACAATATTACAGCTGCGACGACATCTTTTCTACGAGTGCTGATGGGTGCTTGTAGCTTTGTGATTGGTAGCTCACGAAATATGATTGGATGGCAACATCCAATCAACGACTAGAGACATGAGAGTTGACAGCTTTTAAATTTTTAATGTTGCCATATTCCATAATTCCTTCTTTTGATGGTAGAATTAAAATTACGTTCAGTACCTCAAATAAAAAGTAAGATTAGAAGGCCCTTCCCTTCCTTTCCAAAATCAACGTGATACAAGTAGGTAGATTGAAGTATTTTAGTAATGCCTCGTTTGAAGTTGCACAAACGCAATTGTTAACCACTGGACCAAGTTACTAATTTTTTATTTTTAAATTATAGAGCAATAATGTATAATAAGGTTACCGAGGTAGCGCGGAAGGCGTTACGTTAGAAGGCCTCCCACTAGGTGGACCAATGACCTGGTGAAGGTTGCGGTAATCCGCTGGATGCGAGGCGCACGCGACCGGTCAATGTGGCCACACTTGGGAGAGGCCTATGTCCAGCTGTGGACTGGTCTTTCGGCTGAAATGATGATGATGATGATGATAATGATGATGATGATTGTATAAGGTTCGGTATAAGAAACTGTTTTTACACAGTTTTAGTTCTTTCGGACCCGCCAGTTACTACAGATCTGAATGTGTGGATAAATAAAATAGTGTGTAGACTGATTTGTAAGTTTTTTTATATACCATAGCAACAGCATAAACTTTTTAATGGTTCTTGGCTGAAAATAATAAGTGTTCAATGTTGATAAAAAAAAGTGTAAAAATGGGCGCGAACGAAAACTAAAAGACTTTTCAGTCTAGAAACTGTTTTGCATTGGTAACATGGAAACAATAATTCATGTACCTATTCACCGTCTTACAGACGCGGATACATTGCACAGCAATAAAATTTGACTTCATTTAAGGAGAAAAGAAGGGACAGTCAGCTATTTATTTGAATGGTGAGTGAGTGAGACTTACATTTTGTTGTATACTTAAACATTTAGATATAATTAGGTATAGGAGTCTACACACAGCACAGTATACCGTATCATACATTACCATGACCATTGAGCGTGATAAGAAAGTTTCAGGAAAAATAATATTCTTTGTATTGACAACTAAGAGACTGTGTCACATGCCATTCACGGATTATGAAATATGCATGAAATACAAAACTCTTTTTATTTTGAAAAATGCCTTGTATTGGCGCAAACAAACATTGCACCACTTATTTTACAATTTACTGTTATAAGTAGCATGTTTTTGGTGAAACGGAACGCACTCTCAAAACGCATCGTCCTCGATAACGCCGGTATTGACGTCAAAGTTCATTGTGTCAAAAAAACACTTTTATTTGAAAACTGCTTAAAGTTTCATTAAAATTGTATTATAATATTGTTATTGCAATTTTTACTTGAATAAAGCACATATAATTAGTAAAATTGTTTTATTAATGCCAAAAAAATTAGATGTAAACAAGGCAGATTGTGGATAATGACGTCACATCATGGCTGCGACAGCTACCGACGTTTGAACTGTCGTAGAAAATTTCAGAAGTATAATTTTATTTTTGTGCGACAAGCAGTAGTTGAATTTAACTTTTAATACTTTTCTTGGGTTGATAGTGCTGTATTTTATTGATTTATGTGAAGAAAAAAATACGTGCACGTTCCCTTTGCCGGTGCCAATAGGCTAGGCTATTATCATATTATCATACCTACACGTAACATTTGGCACAATAAACTGGACGAAACGGTCTAGTGGACATATTTTCAATACACAGAATATAGGTAGGTAGGGTATAGGTTTACCCGCGTATGATGACCATTATAAACCGAAACGGGTAGGTATGTGCACGCTGTTGAAAAGTAAAGTAGTCCGTGCCTGATACGTTCATAGCACGGTCATGGTGTGGTACGGTGTACTTAGTAGGCACAAAGGCACTGACATTTGTTTTACCATATTATGGACAAGCTACTAGCTGGATGCGTGTGCGTTTTGATGGCGCGGCCACGGCGTTTTTTTAAAAACAAAACTATTCCAAGATTTTGAAAAGTTGATTCCCAAAACCATAAATTTGTCAAAGATATGGTTAAAAAGTTATAAGGGTTTGAACATGGCCGCGTCATCGAAACGCGGAGAACCGCGCGGCCACAGAGATCTTTAAAACTAAGCGTTGCAGAGACATCGCATGCAAAAGGCATCGCAGAGGTCTGAAGTTTTTTGTAAAAATACTCAAAAAATCCAATCTCGCTGAAAAAGCATCGCATGCATTAACGTTAACGCTAACCCAGATATGGCAGTAGCATTATCGTGTGGTTAGTGCCTAACCTGGTGTCAGAGTTTTTATGCCGCTCATGGGCCTCTGACTTGGCTTTACATGCCGTCAACAAATATTATGAGATCTATATATAGATATTTTACAGGAACTGATGGACGCAAATTGCAGTTAACTTAATTTAGACTGCCTTTGACACTCTAAGAAGTATGAAAAAGATACGGCTTTGAATAACACCTAAGTATTAAAAAAACCCCGCTCAATAACGTAGGTATTGTCAAACTACTCTTCTCACATCAAAGGTACGAGTATGTACGAGTATGACCTATGGTCATCACACTTCACGGTTGCTCTTTATGCGAGCTAGTAATGGATTTGCTGTGTCATGCTGATTTAGTTCTTCAAATCGGTTGAGTAATCATAACATCAACTTTCATACTGTTGACTTTGGGAGAACGCATGGTATAGCTCTACGAGTCGTAGCGTGGTCAACTCGTCACCTGTGGCGTAGTACACTACCTAGAGTAGTGCCCATTCATGTCTTTTTTTTTTTACTTAGCCTATTGTCTATGTGAAATAAAATATTTTGGAGAGAATTTCCCTTAGCCGTCGGTCGTATCGGACTGTATCTACTTATACGCTGTCAGCTACAACAAATGTTGATTTGTAGTGGACTACGCTGTCGGCTACGGCGTAGCCCGTAAGCCCTACGCACGACGAGTGAGAATTTACGAGCTGTAGCGACCTATGCTGCCGTCGCCTGCGTACGTAGCACGATGGGCGGTGAAGTTAGACTTTAGTGAGTCATAGGCTCACATGGACCTCTACCATCGCCTACGGGTACGGCGTTGTACAACATAAGGAGAGATCTTAGGAGTTGCAACAGATTACGCAGCAGCCTACGGAGTAGTACGACACACGGTAATTAATGCTACGGGTCGTAGCGGACATCACTATCGACTACAGCGTAGCACGATGTTAGTTGACTCTACGAGTCGTAGCAGACTACGCTTTGGGCTACGGCGTCGTATGACGAAAAACGCATCTACGGGAAAACGGCGGAAGCCTGCTAGTCGAAAACAAAGCGGTAGCGTGTTGACGAACAACTTCGATGCAGCTATATGTGTCCCAACTGTTTGTACACTGTATTATAGACAAAAGTTTAACAGATTTCGTTTCATATATTTTTTTTCTCGGTATTATCGTTTCACAGAATTATCAATATGCAGAATATTTACTTCGAAAAAATTTAAATCATAGATTTTTTGTTTTAAATTAAATATGCACTTGTCTCATACCTCATCTAATATATTTGAAATGCTGAGAGGGAAGGTGCATAATGCAGTTGTTTCTGTTAGGCCAGGTGAGTCTGTGTGTTCCGGACAGGTACGTGTGGCGACGACGCACGGCAGCCTCGACTGCTAGTGGAACCGCGTGCTCGGACCAACCTTTTGAAGGAGGCGCCGCTGACGCGTGCACTCCGCACGCTTATAATAGCCAACTGTGACGTCACTGTTTATTCAACTCAATGATCCGACTATTTATTGATTTCAAAACAACTAAAAATTGAATTTGGCAATTAATTGAAAATAAATCGGGTTTTCACCAGCTCAAGCGCCGCGCGAAATAACGGTAATCTCCTTGCCACGCCACCGAGCGACGTCATCGCATGCGTCATCTGACTGCGCTCACAAAAATGCTTATCGCTCCACTTATAATGATTCTTATCTCAAACGGTAAACAGTTTTGTATTCTTAGTGAACGAGACTTTGTATTACTATATAAATAAACAACACTTGTAAAACCACTTTCGAATTATAAACTTATGTTATGAGATAGATGATATGAGAGAAGGAAAATCGATTTCCCGAAGCTGAGAATGACATTGACGATGATATAACCCAATTTGATCTGCTGTTCGCTCACCCCATATGATTTTATTGGTCGAAGTAAGGACAGCCTCCTTTTTACAAATTAGCCTACCCAAACTACATTCAACAAAAAGTGGGAAATGGTCAGACCACTGCACATTGTAATCTACCCAAACACGGTTAATAGACGGCAAAGCGGCTTTAGTTACGACACAGTGGTCCAACCATCTCGCACACCCATGCGCCTCACTGACAAAAGTAAATGTGACAGAGTTATCACCTAGAATATTTACATCTACACAAGTCCAATCCCGCTCATTACAAAAATCAGACAATTCGTTCCAGAACAGTTCTTTTGGAAGCGCATTGTAGTCACCTAAAATGTAAATAGCCTCCGTATCACGATTGTCTTCAACTATTGAATTAATATTACTTAGACAATGCGTAAATTCAGGTAAGTTAAGTACACAGTCAGTCGACATATAAACGCAAAATATTATCATAGTTTTGTTACATACCCGAATTTTCACTGCGGTTATACGTACCTACATCATCACAATGTATATCGTAGCACTACAAGAGACGTGGTTGTTACCGCATGATTTATCATTACTGAATGCGATACAGGATGACTTTGGAGGAACTGGGACGTCGGCTGTAGACACCAGTTCAGGCCTGTTGCGAGGGAGGCCCTACGGAGTTGTTGCCATATTATGGAGGAAAAATGCGTGTCAGTCTGAAAGTGTTACATTGTGATGATGTAGGTACGTATAACCGCAGTGAAAATTCGGGTATGTAACAAAACTATGATAATATTTTGCGTTTATATGTCGACTGACTGTGTACTTAACTTACCTGAATTTACGCATTGTTTAAGTAATATTAATTCAATAGTTGAAGACAATCGTGATACGGAGGCTATTTACATTTTAGGTGACTACAATGCGCTTCCAAAAGAACTGTTCTGGAACGAATTGTCTGATTTTTGTAATGAGCAGGATTGGACTTGTGTAGATGTAAATATTCTAGGTGATAACTCTGTCACATTTACTTTTGTCAGTGAGGCGCATGGGTGTGCGAGATGGTTGGACCACTGTGTCGTAACTAAAGCCGCTTTGCCGTCTATTAACCGTGTTTGGGTAGATTACAATGTGCAGTGGTCTGACCATTTCCCACTTTTTGTTGAATGTAATTTGGGTAGGCTAATTTGTAAAAGGAGGCTGTCCTTACTTCGACCAATAAAATCATATGGGGCGAGCGAACAGCAGATCAAATTGGGTTATATTATCGTCAATGTCATTCTCAGCTTCGGGAAATCGATTTTCCTGAAGAATTTTCACAGTGTTGCGACGGTTATTGTTACAATGATGCCCATAGGACCTTGTTAAAAGATATGTATGTCAACCTAGTATCTATCCTGTCAGATGCTGCCATGCTGCTTATGAGCGCGGGGGAACGCAGAGGAGGGGTGGAATATAGCAGGGTGGAATAAACACGTTGCTGGTTACGACAGGGATGCCAGACTGAAATTTTTGTCATGGGTTCAAGCCGGTAAGCCTAATAGTGGCCAAGTGTACTCCGATATGTGCAAGAGTAGAACAGCATTTAAAAAACAGCTAAAGTGGTGCCGGGATAGGCAGGATCAGATAAAGAGGGACATCCTGGCCTCACGTCACACTGACAAATATATTAAGTGGTTTTGGAAGCAAATGGGGAAAATGAACGTTAGGCCTGGCTTTCCTGTGAGTGTGGATGGGGTCAGTGATCACGACGTGATCGTTGATCTCTTTAAAGATCATTTTAAAATAACGCCACATTGTGATTCTGCGGAACAGAGGCGTCCCTCAACTCTTGGATGTGATGGTGCTGAGACTGTTGCACAGAAGCGAGTTGTGGGATTTACGACAAAACGTGTGCAACGAGTTATTGTCAGCATGCAGCGAGGTAAGTCTCCTGGCTGTGACAGTCTCAGCATTAAGCATCTAAAATATGCAGTAGTTCACCTACCGCGCGTACTCTCCATGTTTTACAATCTCTGTTTGTGTCGTGGGTATTTGCCAGATGAACTCACCACAACGATCGTTGTTCCGGTTGTTGTCTCGCTGATAGTGGCGGGTGTGTCGGGTCATTTAATTCCCTTCAATATGGTTGAGTTGAATGGCGCCGATGCGCGCGTCATGTTCGTGAGCAGGCGCTGTCAGTTGGGACTGGTCATCTCTTGGCTGTCTTCATTTTAATTCGTTTGTTGTTAAATTGTTGTCTTTTTCTACTCTGGACGCTCTTAATGAGCACGTCTTTCTACATCGTTCTCACATACATTCAGTCAAAAAAGTATCGGGAATGGATAATTTGTTTATGGTTCCAAATTCAAATTTTTGTTTTTTTGTAGTTGTTAGATTGGCACAACTGTTTTCCATTTTGGCGCGGAGTTTGAGGTGCATCTTTCTACGGAAAGTGTTATCTTGTGTGTTAAGTAGGCTGAGAGAAGTACGCCGGTATACGCGTGCTCTCTAGATTTGTCCAGAGCCTTTTTTTTTTTTCGGATGGGAAATCATCAAATGACTTCTCCCGCTCTGGGCGGAGCTGGAGGGAGTGTCAGACTTTTACTGACTAAAACCCATCCATGTTCCTTCATCGCCCTTTGTGTTCCGGGGCCACAGTATCTCTTTCGAACAGTCCCGCAACCCCGGCAGGCATCTGTCCTTGCGGACCCCTTCCTTTTTGCTGACTCTCTTTGAGGCGCGCGTGGAACACGAACGCGCCGTCGACACGGTCTGTCGTCATGAGACGGACGGACGGCGAGCTAGCCCATTGCATAGCCCACCGTCCACAGGCCCGTGCCTACGGTGGCCGGGGGCCACGTAGTGGCCCCCGACGCCCGGGGCGTCTCCCGCGGCGGCCGGGACGCTGTGAGGTTCTCTCCCTCTCACGTTCCGCCACCTCCTTCTCTAGCATTACTGCTTCGCAGAAGGAGGTGACGGCGTCCCATTCCGTCTCGCTCCGGACCATGGCTTGCACCAGGGCCGGACGCGAGAGGTCGCCGCCGCCAATCGCCGCTTGGAGGACACGGCGGTGCTCCGCCCACGCGGGGCACACCTCCACCGTGTCCTCCGGTCGATCCTCGCAGTGGAAACACCCGGGCGTTTCCTCCCGCCCGATTCGGCGCAGGAACCTCCCGAAAACACCGTGTCCGGTGAGGACCTGCGTCAGGCGGAAGGTGAGGACGCCGTGGCGTCTCTCCAGCCACTCCTCAAAGAGGGGACTTATCGCCACTATCGTGGCGTGCCCTGCACGGGGTTGCGACAGTCGCTCTCTCCATGTCGCCATGAGATCCCGCCGGAAGTCTGTCCGCTGAGCGACAATTTGTCGCGGCAGCGGAGTTTCCCCCCGGCGAAGCGCCTCCGCACACCATTCATGCAGGCGCGCGAGGACTATCGCCTCCAGATCCCATGGCGGCAATCCGGCAAGGAGGCACGCCGCCGCCGCCTCGCGGGCGATCGTGCGGTACCCACGGGCCAGCCTTACGGCTACCACCTTTTGGGGCGCGTTCAGGTAGTGGGCTGCACGCAGCCTCAAGGAACGCGCCCACACCGGGGCCCCGTAAAGGGCCGAGCCATAAAGGGTAGAGCCTCCGGCAGGAGGCGTTTGGCCCCACAAGGTTGGGCAGGAGCCGCCTGAAGGCAGCCCCGGTCCGTTCCAGTTTGGGGGCCAAACGTCGGAAATGCTCCACGAAGTTCCATCGGCTGTCGAGGACGAGTCCCAGGTACTTCAGCGTCGACTCGACGCCGATGTTGTCCAGAGCCTTCGATACTGTTTTGTACGATAAATTGTGGATGAAGCTGGAGAGCACTGGTGAACCGGCAGAGGTTGTCTCTGTGTTAAGGCATTGGTATCGGTACCAGCAAAACCAGGTACGTTGGGCTGGGCTTCTGTCCCAGGAATATGGCATGGAGTGTGGCGTGAGACAGGGGGCATTACCTCTCCTCTGTTGTTCAACCTATATGTGCTCAGCAGTACTCATGTGGGTTGTTACGTGAATGGAGTTAGCGTCAATAAAATCAGCTATGCAGACGACATGGTACTGCTGGGCCCATCGGTGGGGGCAGTCCGTAAACTTGTGGCGATCTGTGAAGCGTATGCGGCGGAACATAAATAAATAAATAAATAAATATCGCTGGACATTACACACAGTGCCATCCAGTGCTACACTAAGCAACAAGGCTTGTGTCGTGGATACCAGATAGTTGATATACTACATAGATACTTTTTTGTTTGTAAATACATACTTATTATACATATAAACATCCATGACTCGGAAACATATGTCCATGCTCATCACACAACATTTGCTCCAACCGGGATTCGAACCCGAGACCCTTAGAACGTAAAGCAGCCTCACGACCGCTACGCCATTCGGGTCGTCATTTAATACCAAATTGTTTGCTGTGTACCAATTTTGGACCTGAAGTAGGGCATTGTTCACGTCATCTAGATTTTGGGCCCGCCTATTTATCTTAAAAATTAGGAAAGTGTAATCAGCAAATAACACCATATTTTGAGGTTGGTTTTTCAGTAAATAGGGTAGATCATTTATATATACTAGAAAGAGAAAAGGACCCAATATTGAGCCTTGTGGAACCCCCATTTATACTTTTAACCCCTGTGAATTAACACCGTTTATTTGAACATGTTGTAGTCTATCATTCAAATAAGATTTTACCAAACTAACAGCAAGTTTACCCAGTCCGTAATGCTCAAGTTTCAAAAGAAATTTGTCGTGATTTACGCAATCAAACGCTTTGGAGAGGTCACAAAAAATTCCTATGGCGTCTTGAGACTCTTCCCACGCAGTAAATATGTGCTTTAATAAGGTTACATCGGCGTCAATTGTACAACGTCCCTTGGTGAAGCCATACTGTTGATCATGTAAGATTCTGTTGGGTGTTAAAATGATAGAGCATTTGATTAAGCATTACTTTTTCAAAACCTTGCTAAAAACTGGTAACACGGATACAGGTCTATAATTATTAGTATCTTTACTGTCTCCGGATTTGAAAAGAGGTATGACTTTACTGTATTTCATTAAATCAGGGAAAACTCCTTGGTCTACACATAAATTGAAAATTAAAGCTAAGTGAGGGGCTATAGTCTCAAGTATGGATGTACAAACTTTGACAGACATTCCCCATAGATCTTCGGTTAGTTTGATTTTTATTTGCCGGAAAGTTTTAATAACAATCATAGGGTTAATGTGTTTAAATTTAATTTTCTCATTCGACCACTCCATTATTGTTCTTGAATGCCCGCCTATAACCGTCCTTGCTGAGCGCGCGCAATCGCTTAGCGCGCTAAACTACGCGCTAAAACCCTTTGATGTGCCAAAAAAAACCGACACCCGAGCTATCGCTTAACGTTTACTAACATTAGTTTGTAATTTAACACATTAAAACGTTGGCCACATCTACGTAACGCCTAAATTAACGTGCTAATTTACGCGTTAAGACGCAGGTGGATCCGTAGCATAAAGAAAAGTTCCTGTAATGAGTGAATTACGCACAGGACACTATATAACGTACGCATGACCACCAGTCTAGCTATAAGTAAGCGGATCTCTTGCACGGGAAATCTATAATGGGTGTAAAAGTACCCTTGACGACGCCGAAAGGCACTTGCCCCCCGTCATCCAGTTCCAACTTTTCTACAAGTTTTCTTTTTGAAATACAACTAAGTTTTTAATGTTATAACTTTACTTGTATCTTCCACCACCCTCGTACCTAATCAATGCATCCATCAGCACAATGTTTTGAGTGAATTTAGTCCTAGCGCACGTGACTTTTCACCCAAAAAAAAAAAATGTTTCCCAGCAATAATTTCAGCGTAGATCTTATAGTTTGATGTACAGAATGCTTGGTTGACGGCTTCGTGAAGTATTATGTAAGTATATACTTGTATAAACGAGGTCATGTTATACTGGAAATGTAAAGCTTGATGTGTTGTAGTGTGTACATACCACATATTAGATTGGTTACTTCTACACAATATCCTCTGTTTTAAACGTTGCAGATGATCAAAGAGTTTGCCTTAATATTTAATAACACTAAACATTACCATTATAACACTTTGGATACATTGTAACAGAATCACACACATGACATCATACATATTGACAAATCATTTTAAGTAGAATCTTAGAAGTGTTCATGTGAAGCGACAAGTCGTGATTGAGACAGGTGGGCGGCAATATAGCGGGGCGTGGCTTCTCAAGCTCCGCCCTCCGCTAAGTAGGGCGGCCCGCCCGCCCTACACTAATTGATTACTTTGATTAAATTGATATAAAGAAAGTATAGCTTATAATTATGTATTATGTCCCGTCAAAGCCTCTCTGACTAGCTACTTATATCAGCACTCGTACAGTACGTAATTTTAATTTCTATAATAGGTTCAACATTCAAAATCTGGTACTTAGTGGATTGGTTTAGATTTGATTGACTGTATTGAAATTCACATGTCTGGCACAAATTGGGCTACGAATAGATTGTGAGTCTAGTCTACATCCTGTTTTAGATTTAAAATTGTGATATGAATACATATAATGCACATGCAATGTGTCTACATTAAGGTCTCGAAAACCTATTCGACACAGAAGCGACACAACCTTTGAGGAAATGGTTACGTTTTATTTGGTGCAGAATTATACCCTGTAGCCTTACGATTGAGGCAGTCAATTCTGAATAGTTCTTTTTTTAATTTTGCCTTAATTTGCTTACAATAAATTGTTCTTTCTTCTAATGGATTAACAGCCTTTGGTTTGTGCATATCTTCTATTAGGCATTTTTCTATTCCCTTCAAAAAAAGATTGACTTGATGCTTCCAATGGACTCTTTGCCCTACTTCCAAGCTCGATAATTCCCGTTTCATACTCAGCAGTGATCCTGGGCGTGGCTTGTTCCCGATTTACGCCCAGCGCCCGACGGGAACCTCGCGACGCCGTCATTCTGGCCTGGGCACGGCGCCGCGCGGACATGGCGCGAGCAACGCAACCGCCGACACGCAAGTGAGTAACACGCTTTATACTATTTTCACAAAAGGCTTTCTAGTACTTATAAGTTCCATGCCAAGAATACAGTGATTAAAAACAAACATCTGTCATAATTTGAATTTAGATCTCAAAATATTTTGTTGTTTCCTAGAGGTTCTTGGAAAAAGTTTAGCAGGTTGAATTTTTTGAAGATCGTAATTTTGTCCTATTTTATGTTTTTCGTACCTATGTAATTATATCTTTGTTCAATATATAAGAAATTGCTTTGTTTTAATACGTAGGCTGTTTTCAAGACTTTCTCTAAGCGAACTTGTGAAGTTTGCTATCGCGCAAGAAAGTTTATTTTCGAAACTTTCAAATAAGATTGCTATGAGTCTAAAAATACCCAAAATAAGGATTATAAACCGTGATAAATTAAATTATAAGTTAGAGATACGACTTGACTTTGACTTTCCAAACTTTTTATCTATTTTAAACTTCGCAACACCATTTTTTTGCTTACTTAATCTTGTAAAATATTTCTGCGGGTGTGTTGTAGCTGCTTTATTTGATTGCCCTCGTGATTAATAAGATTTGTTTTTCATCGAAAAAACTCACATAATATGGGGTTCTTTACTTGCCTAATTTCCTTTGTTATTGTCATGTTTAGCGCTTTTTCTTTTGCCTTTAGTTATTCCTTGCTTTTAGCTTTAAATACTTATTTTTAAGAATCATTTCCGTCGTTAATTCTTAAATTACTTAAAAACTCAGATTTTTGTTAAGTAACGATTTTTTATTGTCTGCCAAACGAGAGCGGTCGCGATTTTTCTCTGCTGTAGGAAAAATCCTTTCTACTAATAGTCATGACTCGGATCTGTTGCTCCATTTTGAGTGTGCGTGCGGCGACGCAAAGATACTATGGCGCACACATACAAGCCGCGCGCGGTGCGTTTGTACCTATAAAGATATCCTACTTCCCCTTTTTTATACTATGCTGAACACTCTCGCCTAATAGACACTCAGAGTCAGAGCGAGTGGGAAAGTGTTGGTTATTTGCGAGACGTCTCGGGAGAGAAATAGAGAGATCTCTCGGTCGAGAGTGTACAGTCACCATTAAATATATGCGACAAACCACGGAATGGACTTACGAGAACACGGTCTAATTTCATACGCCCCGAAATGATTAATGTTGGTAATTTCATCCGGTTTTTCCGCTACGAACTTTTTTCATAGGTGATTTTTTATAAGACAAAATCAAAAAAAAAATTACAAAAAATACAAATTATAAAGTCAAAATTATTCGTTTACGAGACTAGGTACCTATTTTGTATTCTTTTTCTTATCCTTCTTCAACCTTTGGCCCCCCAACGCTGAGTGAGGTCTCTTCCAAATCTCTCTACTTTTGGCAATTTTATGTCATGGCTTTCCACTTTAATACGGCCACCCACTTTGAAAATATCCCGCCTGTCCACCTAGTTTCCGCAGTGTCTGGAGACGAAAGTCTTTGACCAGTGTGTGTGGGACCGAAACGTGATCGCTCACAATGAGCTGCATCAGAAGGTTTAAAGTCACCCAAAGAGAGGGCCACGCTCAGAGCAAGAGAACCAAGGTAGAGCAAGAGAACCAAGGTTACCGACGTAGCCCGAAGACACTGGAAGACGTTACGTTACTAGGTGGACCGATGACCTGGTGAAGGTTGCGAGTATCCGCTGGATGCGAGTCGCACGGGGCCGGTCAATGTGGCCACACCTGGGGGAGGCCTATGTCCAGCAGTGGACGTCTTTCGGCGGAAATGATGATAATGATGAATGATGGCCACCTAGTCGGTTATCTTCCCACATTCCTTCGTCCTTTCACTCGGTCGCCACCCATTTTTGTCCACGAAACGCGAATAAAACCGCATTTCAGAACAATCAAATAATGCTGTTTTAATCAGTTTACCAGGTGTACCTACGAAAGAGTATAAGATTGGATTTGATTATAAATAAACATTTGATACAGATTGTGAGAATGCGATGAAACTAACAGACGGCAAACTAACGGAAAAATAGAAACGATGATTTTTTAAATCACCGCACAAAGTGTGTCTTTAGAAGTCTACATTTGTGCCTACGATCTGACTGAAGTATCAGCATCATCAATCAACTTGGCCAGAGGACCACGTCGATAGTTAATTACATAGTGGTAACCACATAATAGTGATAGTATTTAGTGTCAGAACTAGTAATGTTAGTGATAGTCTACTAGTGATAGTACTTACTTATTAAATTCATAAAGGTTTATAGTGTTGCAGGGTTTTGAAAGGGAAGCGTAGCCTTTTTTTTTTTTTTTTTTCGGATGGGAAATCATCAAATGACTTCTCCCACTCTGGGCGGAGCAGGAGGGAGTGTCAGACTTTTACTGACTAAAACCCATCCATGTTCCTTCATCGCCCTTTTTCCGTTCCGGGGCCACGGTATCCCTTTCGAACAGTCCCGCAACCCCAGAGGGAAGCGTAGCCTGTGGTATATACTTTTAAATAAAAGCAGGCAATGGTAACGCCATTGCGAGATTTTGATATCTTTCGTCAAACCCGGTGGCAATATTAAAAAAAAAAACTAGACACCGGGTTTTCGGCTATGCATAACCAGCCTGCTATGTAATGTTCCCATTGCTGAGGCACAGGCCTCATATTTATTAAGAGGGAGTGAGCTGTAACTCGGGCCCAGTGCGGGTTGATCCAGATCCGTTTTCCGCTATAAGACATACATTTTGAATTATGGTGTTCTCAACTCCTTAAAATTAGGGTTTGATTATTCGGCTTTAGAGATAGGGAGATTATACATTCGACTACGACGATTTTGTAAGATATGGAACAAATAAGGGCTTATTTTTTATTTTATTTTAATGCATTCGACAAGTTTTTTTCATGTACTCGCATGTATGTATGTGCAACATTTGCAACATCAATTTCTCTGTAATTACCGGGCCGATTTTTGTGTTTTTTTATTCGGTGAAAGACATCCACGCTTTGCTCCTATACCAATTTTATTAACTTTGCTGGGGGAGCTTCTAAGTTAGCTTCAATTATGTATTCAGTTCAGTTTTTCCATTTTGATTTTGATATTATCTTTACATGGTACATAAATGGTATATACATGAATTTGCGTGGGGAAACTGAAAGTAAATTAAAATGAAAATTGTGTAGTATTACTTAAAAAGTTTTCATTTTGGATTTTTCTCATAGGTATGACGTAACCTTCAGGTAGGTACTGTAATTAATTTTAGCCGATAGCGATTTTGAACTACCTTCAGCAAGTAAAACATTTTTTTTATCATACCTACCACTGAAACATCACAAAAAGTTATCTCTTGAATTTTCCTTAACAACTATAGCTGCTAAAAAAACATTTAAGCATTTTTAAAACAAAGAAGTTAAATTTTACTCTCCATCAAAACGCAGCATGTTTTCCTGCTCCAATATTCCGCGTAATAAATGTCCGTCGTATTCGAAATTCAATTTGTCGACTAGTGGTGCGCTGTAGCGATGACATACGGTTTTTCGTCGCTTAAATCGACCGGCGCGGCAGCGTCGCGTCGGTTAATCGGACCGCTAGCTGGACGTGACAGCCTCTCGGACGAACCGGATAGAGAGTTTGCACTAGGGTTGGCACAGCGGAATTTTACATCATATTTTCAAAGTTAAAGTCAAAGATCTTTATTGTGAGAACTGTCTCACAATAAAGATCTTTGACTTTGACCAACCACAACCGTAACCACTGGGTTACAGAGTTGTTATCAAGTTATTTGTGTGTGCGTTTGCACTGCTCTACCATGTTCGGCATACAATAGTTTGAACAATTTTATTTGTTTAATATTGAATCTTAGACCTAAGTTTAAGTGATATAATTATATTAACTCAAATAGACATTTTAATTTGAAATAATTACTTTATCCAGGACAAATTAATAAATTGTCTAGTTAACGGGTAACCTCTGATAAATCATATTCGATTTATGGCGGTTGTTAAACTATATTGTGTCTGATTCTTGTAAATGGAACGCATTAGTTAGTTCTACGAAGAACTGTAAATCTTCTGCCTTTTTCTAAGTACGTATGTAGGTACCTACTCAATCTTTTGGTAGTTAGTGAAAAATTTTCAATATAAAAAGTATAATCTCAAGCAAAAATGTAACTTGATTACTTATACATTACATATATATTAAATTATATGCTCATACTACTCTAACTATAAACATAACGTACGAAGCAATTAGTTTCAATAAAACTTGAAACACAATCCATGATGGCAGTAACTTTGAAAGCGACGTCAAATTTTGTAATTTCGAAAATCGTAACTAGACCATAACATTTCCACGGCTCGGCCACAGGCCTTCCCTTTGTCAGATCAGAGGGGATGGACTGAAATCCACTATGTGCGCTCAGTTCGGGTAGGTAACCACACTAATCAAAATATAACTAAACTCATCCAATAAAAAAAGACTATAATTGATAGAAAGCTAAATTTTGGCCGAATGCCATAAGCTATGTTTCTTTCCAAAACAAGATATTTTACGCAGACAAAGTTCAGTCTTAAAATAATTTCCAAAGCTGCGTCAACCCTATTTTAAACCCGCGCGGTCAGCGGTCAGCGAGCGTGAAGTGTGCGCCCTCTATCACGCGACGCGTCATAACATTGTCACTTCATTATGTCGTGACGTAATGGAGGACCCCGGCTCCACTCGCGATACTTCTGCTTCCAGTTAATTAACTCCCGGATAAAAGGTCAAGTGGTGTAGTTTTTTTCGTACGTTGTTTTAAAGAGTTGGGTTGTGATTGAATTTTTATGTGGTATAATGAAGGCACGATAAAAATAATGCTAGTTACGAGTATTAAAGAGTAAATTGGTATTGTCCCAAAACGGACCTCGCTGTTTTACAGGTCGATTAAAGGTTTGAGATGCCTCAAAGTCTCGAGCCATTGTTCCCGACTGTTCTTTGTATACTTGAGTCGTTACTAATGGGTAGTCAACATCCTGAAAGACACATATACAGTGGGATAACCCTAGGTAAGACCCCGTAAGTAAGTGGTTGTCAATAGGTCTTATAGTCGCTCCATGTAAAATAATGGGGTTCAGCTGGATCTGGTGAGACTGGTAGCCGACTCCAACTTGGGAAGAGGCAAGGCAGATAATGACTTTCATCCTTAAAAAAGAGCTAAATATTGCTAAAACAATAACCCCATTACAGAGCAATACGACATCGTTACCACAGTGATAAAAATATACAATTACAAAAATGAATTTGTGACCCATGAAATATACATAGTATTTGGAGAGCACTATCTCAAAGAGTTTCCCGAAACCATATTATTCAGGGCACAACGCTTAGGTAAATTTTAAATTATCTTCCTGATTATGTATAGTTACTTATAAGCAACGTTTCGCACTTCTCGCGTCCTCGCGACGTAAGGTTCAGTTGAAAACCAGTGTCAGACATGTCTGGCCTATTGATTGGACTTACTTGGCGCAGCCGTGAGTCACATAATACCGTAACGATCTCAGTTATTTTGTTTTCTGTGTGTCCTAATCCTAAGTCTTTCTTCTTTCGCTCTTCTAACATCATCAATTCTTCCCCAGGGTGTGGCGGGTTCCTGTGGTCGGGCAGTAGGATGGCGCTGAAGACGCCTACGCCGGGCGTCGGCGAGCGCGAGACATGGGGCAAGAAGGTGGACTTCCTGCTGTCGGTCATCGGGTTCGCCGTCGACCTCGCCAACGTGTGGCGCTTCCCTTACCTCTGCTACAAGAATGGCGGCGGTAAGTACTAACATTATACCTACCCACTTTTTTGTGAAGTCGTTTTTATTGTAAGGCGAACAACCTTATCCACTTGGTCATGAGCTGCACGCCCAATTGACGGGATGTAGCCCGTGTTGCGACGGCGACTATACGGAGAAAACAACTGAGAGAAATGAACTTCTAAGTAAGCGGAATTAAAAGTAATTACATTGAAACATTAGGCGTACGACAAACAATCTCACCAAAACTCTTCATAAAATGCTGAAAGATGTTTTCTGAAACTTTGAGAATTGAGTGGTAGAGCATGCCGCGTGTAACCGCGACGCGACCGGCCGACCGGCCAGTGATGAGACGGTACTGACGTGAAGGAAACGAGTTCTTTTACCTAAATATTTTTGGATAGCAAAGAAGCCGACGCCCTACAGAGGACACAGATCTTCAACTTCCTAAAATATGCTGCCAATAATTAATCATTTGGCAAGAGTTTAAAGAAGTGCATAATGACATAAGGACTATTACTTGCGGAAGTCAATACCCATTATTTAAATAATACATCTTAATCTCGTTTTAAAAATCACTGGTAACGTACCTACACACATTAGTTTTATCTCAAATCTGGTCTTTTCAGCGCTTCAGCGAATTGTGATAGTGTGTTTATTCACTTTTACTCCAGTAAATTTAATTTATTTAAACAACGAAATAAATATGTACAAGTAAGGTTGTTTGAATTCGTCTTCGTTGTCTCGAAAATTCAAAGGTGAAAATAAACTTCGATCGCATCTCCAAATCCTTGCCAATCAATCCAATACCAACACAAACAGCAAGCCTCTTCAAACAGGCTCTATATTTCGATCGCTCCATAATCAATTATCCTAGGTAATGATCCATTATAGACAGTCTAGAACGCGGTGTCGGTGTCTATGGTGTCTAGAGTGGCGCGGTTGTGCCTCGAATGGCACTAAGTGCCTCTTGCCTCGCTAATTGTGCGTCTCGCGTCTCGACGACGAGTTCCGTCACGTTGTAAATGCTCAGACGGCACACTTGATGTTACGGTTTTGTTTGAGAACTTCACTAGTAGGTAGTTCTGAAGAGAAGTTCTGGAGTTAAAATAATTGGCATTTAATTCCCTAAGTTCTAAGCCTTTAGTATGCTATACAAACTTCTATAACTCTACAAGTATATATTACATAAATGTGAGAAAAATGCAATGGAATACGAACTAAATTCGTCGCCGTCGGATAAATTCGTCCATACTTTTTGTCTAAATTTTAAAACACAATGGAGAGAGAAAAGATGTTTGAAATTATATTTCCCATAAATTTCTACGAAATATTAACACAAGCAAGAAACTATTGCATTCCATTCCATATGAGAAAATGATTCGTGAATTCATTCAAGAATACTGTGTGATTGCGCGCTAACACCGGCTGTAGGACCCTCGAGGTATAATAGGCGGTTAACAATCGTACGCCTTGTAGGGCTTGTGCCTCGCCTCGCCTCATGCAGCGCCTCGAGTGGCTGCACTACGCTTACACCTGCGGCTTGCTAATTGAAGCTTCACATTCGCCAGTGTGCGGTGAAGTACCTACTCATGTAATAGCGTTATACACTCAACACACCGTATCTAGTTGATATTGGCTAAAATTGTGCAAAGATATTTATCAGATTTCTATTGAAAGAGAAAAGGAAGATCCATTCGACCAGTCTGTGTTATGTCGGTGGGCTACGAGGTACTGCTTTCATAATCTCGAGAATAACTCTGCTTGCACGATGTAGATTAGGCATAACGTGAGATATGATGCGTAGTTCGTATGTGACGTTATATACTCGGAACAGATAGATAAGGTAACAAAATGTGGCCGGTAGTATATGTACGCTACTCAATTTTGACCTGTAAGTTTGTCTAACAGTGTGACTTTATCACAATAACTGATATAAAATTTCCGTTCTTGTATTATACGCACTCTGGGAACGGTCAAGTCAGTCCTACTGTCCGTGCAATAGACCGAGAAAATTAATTCCCTTTTGGTTGACCCCCATTTTCACAAAATCTGTGAATTGCAATAACATAATTCAGAAGTTGGGGACAGTTTTATAGAACGTTTTCTGTTAGTACAACTTGTTGTACAATTTTTGTTTGCATTGTTTGTATGTACATTCATGTAACTTAACCGCCATTTCCTAATAGTAAAGACAAAGCATGGCAAATGACAGGCCACGATATGGCATCGCATGGCTAGACTCCACGCGTCTTTGCTGTCTAACGGAAATGAAATGCCTTTAGCAAGAGGATGGCCGGTCAAAGCCCCGGAAGCGACTAAAATGAGATTTGTTTGTCTGTTCATATATTCCGGAATCTTACTTCAATAATTTGTGTTGTGATTCTTGAAACTTTATACACTATGGTGCATACCAGAGTGTGACGTATTGTTTGATGAGGTTTAAAAGATTTTTATCTGCCTAGCCTTTTCCCAACTATGTTGGGGTCGGTTTACAGTCTATCTGGATTCAGCTGAATACCAGTATTTTACATGGAGCGACTGCGCATCTGATATCCACAACCCAGTTATAGTACTGGGTAATACGATACCTTGGTAAGACTGGTTGTCAGACTTATCGCCACTGACAGCTTGTAACGACTGGCAAAGATCTGCAAACGACTGCCGGGACCAACGCCTTAAACGGCACAGAGGAAATTCGGTATGAAAATGGGTGGTCACCCATCCACGGACCAACCTAGGCAAGCGCGGCTAAACCTGAAGATGAAGCCCCTCATCATTATAGTTTCAAATATTAATAAAATATTATTGACCACAATTATACCACCCTATACCTACGCTAAAGACCATGTTGAAAACTCTTGCGCTCATAACAAAGTTTCAGCCACATACTAATTGCATCCTGTTACTTTGATCGTCCGTCGCACCATCCTTTGGCGTCCAAGACTCAGTAATTGACAATCAAAACGCGCCCTTTACATCGAGAAAACTTCGTTAGCTTCTCGATGTGCAGGAAAATTAGTAACGTATTAATGGGTGGAGGAGCTGGTAATAAGATAATGGGGAGGGGAGGTCATCCTCTCTCGAAGCAAAGGCCGATCGGGCCGCGTCTGTCCGTGATCGAATTAAATGGCAATTCTCGTGAACTGTTGAAGTGTGATCTTGTCTTTGAGCCGTTCATGCTGAGATGAAATTTATTTAGAGTCGATGAGATGCTGTTAATGGCTGCTGGAATGCTTCGATGTAATTAAGTTGGTGTAGAGAGTAGAATCTGAATACTCACTATGTTTAGTAGGTACCTATAAATTCTGATTATGTCTGTACACTTAATTGTTTAGATCCAGTTCCCTATTGTAGGCGGTTTAGAGCATTTTGTGTCTAATTAACATGTGTCGTACACTCGTACTTTGCCTTATTCGTTGGGTATAGGTTTCTATTTAGTATGTCGTACTTTAAGGCTCGTTCCCACTATAGATCTTTAAATGCACCCATGGGCGCCGGCAGCAGGGTGTAAGGCCTGTAAGGGTCTGCAACGGAAAAGATTTTACATAGAAAAACCAATGCATCCAAGCCAAAAAGCAAATATTTTCGAGCTCGCTTCGCTCGCTCATACCCCTATTTTGCTTTCTGAGTGTATTAAAAAAAATAACTTAATATTATAGTATGTATGTGTGTGTGTGTGTGAATGTATGTGTGTGGATTTGAATAATAAGGACACACACACATACACACTCACTCGACCTACCACACCCAGCACTCATCATTCTAATTTGTTTTATTTAATTTTAAGATTTAGTTTTTTGGTTTTGTGTTTTGTTTAATATTTTAAGCACCGAAAGTATAATACATGATTATTGTGATACTCAAATAGGGAGTCGAAACTGTCTCTCCTAAATACAAGATTGGTCAGCAATCTAGCTAGGAGAGCAGTGATTCACTCAGCAATTGGTTGTAAGTACCTACAACATTTGTAATTATTAATGCATACTCTGTAAATCCCTCATGCATGTACTACAAAACTTTATGAACCTTAATAAATTATTATTATCTCCTTTATTTATTTAACATCTTATTATTTACATTTTTAAATTTTTCTTTAAAAAATCATTATAAAAACATTTAAAAATATAAAAAATTGTAGTCCGCCGGTGTCGGGAGCAGGGTCCAAGCCACCGGTGGTTAGGGCTGCAGAGACAGGAACTTCCTTACAATGCGAGCCTTATCGAGAAGTACTGCCTTCTGAATCAGGCCCTTGATCCAACCGCCTAAAGAGAGCTTCGATAGATGGCCATCGAAGCTCTTGGCTATAAGGCCATTGGCCGTCACGACAATCGGCACAATGATAACCGAGTTCATATTCCACATGTCGCGAACCTCGTGTGCCAAGTTAAGATATTTTATTTGTTTCTCTTTCTCAGCTTTCACGAGGTTCTCGTCATGTGGAATGGTAACATCGATTACCATTACGCGGCGCGCCGATCGATCTATCATCACTATGTCAGGCTTATTGGCGACAATAGTCCTGTCAGTAATGATAGACCGATCCCAGTACAGCGTGACATGGTCTTTTTCGAGAACTGGTTATTATTATTAATATTATGCCCTTTGCGTTCATAAGCTTTTCTTAATAAATAGGCAGAATTAGGCGTATATTTCTATGAAGAAAACCTATATAATTTGAGGTGGATGCTAACATTTTCAAGCTCGCTACTCTCGCTTTTCGAATCCAATTTTTTTCGATTGATGGGCTTTTCTGGATTGATCGGCCAAGTTACTCCTTGAATCTAACATAATATCCGAAACGGAGTACAAAAAAAATTTAAGCTGTTTTCATAGAACTGAAGGTCCGCACTACCCTGGAAAAAATTTTGCTGGCGCCCATGAATGCACCTCACTCTTGGTCTTTATGTGAACTTCTAAACGTATGTAAAATGTTACTTTGTTGTCAGACGAAGAAGTGATTTGTGGTGCAAGTGGACCTGAATAGATTCTGACACTGTCTTTTTTTGTGTGATATGTACAAAATAGAAATAAATATTACCTACCTACACTCATGCACACATGCTCGAATATGATGTTGTTACGTTGGATTTAATCTATGATTTCAAACAATATGACAGCATAGTTTAAATCCACAACCACTAACTTAACATACAACACAATAATATAATAATTTATAACATTTCAATCTATGATATAAAGCATTTCTTATATACAATATTTCGGTAGCCTCAGCCGACATTACTAACCCTTCCGAATGGCCTGATTTATGGTCGTGTTCGGTCATAGCCGTGGTCCCGTACTAATTGATTGGGGCGCCACTTCATCATGTGACCCTCGCCATCCATCATTGCTAACGTAGACTATACCACTATAAACTATTATGAAGCTGTAATTATTTTCTAATGTGACAGTTTCGGTAACTGCGTTGATTGTTTCGTTTGCCTCATTTTTGCGACTAGACTTTGTGATACCTTATTTGCTTTTAAATAAAATAGTGAACATGTAGTTTCTTGCCCGTTTTTAAAGATAGAGCAATTAGCTTCATATTTTTGTCTAATTGACCGACTCATTTGTCATATAATCACCGGTGAAATAATTGCTTTGATTGATTGTTTTTAGTTGATTTGAGTTTTTCTTGTTAGGTATGTGAAAGTACATTCAAATTGAGGCTAGTTTTAAAAACTAAAACTCCGACGTTTTGAAAACTCCGACGATTCCCAGAGTTTGAGCTATTTCTATGTTCTTCTGTCATGTAACATGATAGCTCAGTCAGTTCTATATTTTTGAATCTCACTAAACTAGCTACATAATTAATGTATCTAATTTAAATGTTGATAATATCCGTAAAGTAGTTCTAGTTCCCCGCTACAAGCTTCCGGTTTCTGATTTATGAATTTAAAGTTAAAGTGAATTTAAAGTGTATGTCAATCTAAAAAATATACTTTAGTATTTGAATTTCTTAAGTCTTTCTATAATATCCTAATATTCTCAAAGAAGAGTTTGGCAGGTTCTCCACTTCAGATTCTCAATTCGTATACCGTGACCTTTTATTTCTGTTTGGAAGACAAACTTCTCAATAGAAAAGGCACAAAGAATAAAGATGGTGGAAAAAAAAATCGGGTAGGTCGCTCTATTACTGCCCCTACCTAAGTTATCACCAACATCTAACACAATCGAGCTACTCACTACTGTTAATTGAAATCAAAACACTACTGCCTATAAATCACAATTCCATAAACATTTCAGTTCGAAACAATTCCGGCCTTACGGTGTGGATGATTTAATGGAGCCCTATCGGCGGTAATCTCGTAATACCCAATCATCCGGGCTCCGGTCCGGCGGGACCTCCCAGCCTCGGAACTAAGGCGATTCGATTACCATTCTAACATCTGTAACAGATTCGTAGAAAATGTAGCTCTAAATTAAATCACCGTGAGCCGATTAGTCTGTGCAGCGATTTGAAAATGAAATTGGTACTTAATTTTTATTTTTTTAAATTGCATAGACGAATGCGTTGCTTGTGTATTTATTGCGTAAGCCTATTTATGATAAGATTTGATCAGGTAAAAAAGGACATCTGGAAAAAAGGTGTGAGTTTAATAGTCTTTAGGTTCTTCTCTATCAAATTCAAAAGAGACTTCTTCAAAACTTACTGCACAAAGCAACAACTTTGATAAAGCGTACAGAGCGCAACAGTTAAAATTAAATCACCCTATCATGGCGAAAAGCCGCACTATTCCATAAAGCCCCATTATCCCCTCACTTAAGAGACACGAAGATTCTCCGAAGTCACTTCCCGAAGTCGTCGACTTACAGAAACTTGGTCGGAATGTCCTCCGTTCCCCTCTTATCCGCGACCTGTTGCATCCGGCAATAAAGTAAATCCTTGCCATATTTCTCCCTGCCTCCCCAGTCCCCACAAACAGGTTTTAAGAAGCATTGCTCTTTAGACGATAGTTTTTTCTTCGGCCGGTTTGTGTCGACTTTCTACAAAGTTCTGATCAAAATTGTGCTAGTAGTAATCTGGCAAATTGTTTCCATGAAAGAACCTGTTGCTCCAATGTTGCTTATTGTTATTCCTAGTGTATGGTATCGGTAAAGGATTATAGATACTGTAGCTACCTACCTACATTCATTGTTTATTGCAACTATGGTGGATTTCTGTATTTCTTACGAAACCAGTGCCCCGTAAGACAAACGATTGTGTGGGTTCCGTCGACATTATGCTTACCCAATTATAGTGTAAGGAAGTTGTTCATTTAGCAATTGTGTTCGTTATTCATTACTGTTTACTTGGAACTCGTCGACACACGTGCATCAGACAGTTTCCTTCATCCTTTTACTGACCTGGTTTTACTCACTGTTTCGAGGAACCGTAACGGACTTTAAGATGAGTACCTAGGAGCTGGTTACGGAATAGTGTCGTAGGCACTAAAATAAATAATGACAAAAATAAATAAATCAATAAAGTCATTTGGCCATGTTTCGTTCTGTCTCCTGCTGATATGGAGGGAAGTGGAAATTACGGTTATTTCCTACTACTCCACTATACTTTTCTGATTAATTTCATTGCGGGATCCAAGACAGTTAAATTCATTCTCTGGGACTTCGTCGAGTTTCTTTGTCTCGGCGCTTTTCTGGTGGTCGCCACTGTTGATTCTGGCTTTCAGGAGTTACAGTGGTTTGGGAAGTGTGGCGGGATTGTCCCAAAAAAAAAAAGTCATTTAAGTACAACAAATCCAACATAATGTAAAAGAGCTGTATAATGTTATTTCGTGTAAAATAAAGTCATATTCTTTCTTCTATCTAACAACTGAAGATCATGACTATCCAGGAACTTTTTATAAATGTGAAAATAGACTTTCTAAACATTAACACTAATTTGAATGCATTACTAATTGATCACCTCTTTAAAATCTTTAGGTACCTACGTATACAATGAATCTACTTAAATGAGCTCTAACGCTGAACATTTCAAGTTCCATAAAAGCGTATTGGAAGCAAATGCGAGAGTCTTAAAAGGCCAATTACAGGACAATTTGCGTCGCCCCTCTCTCTCGGGGCCGATATGAAATTATTGAGAGAGATCTGAGATTGCGTTGGAGCTCTTCGGGGGAAATCGACTGAAAAATCTACGTTATTACTGGTATATTAGTTGGAATTTGTAAAACAATAGGACTTTTGTTGGAATTATTTCATTTTAGGGGTTTATTTTATGAAAAAGTATTGAATTTTTTTTTTTATTCATTAACACATACATTTCTTTTAACAGGTAAAACCCAAGCTAACAAAAGTAGTCATAAATTGCTAACTATCCAGTCCCATTCCCAATCCCAGTATTAAGACGTTTTCTTACTGCACGAATCACTGGTGCAAACTTTAATAAGTTTGTACGGGTTGCCTGAACTTTAAAAAGCCCCCCTCGGTCCCAACTGTAGCCTCCTGTCTGGAACGAGCAATCCTAACGATTCCAATATTTTTAGATTATTCAGCATACCACGAAAAATCATAAAAACATATTTTAACAGGGCGAGGTTGCTTCTTACTTCCAACTTATAGTACCCAACCATCCCAATAACAAAGAGAGTTGGATACATAAGTGGGAAGAAAGGGTAGACACCAAACCAGTACAGGTATCTGGTAAATTTGTTCTACATCTTTTCCAGCATCTGGGAATACTTCACTTCAGAAGGATTACAGATGATAGCACTAGTTTCCAAGTTGCTTCGCGGCTTTCACTGCTGCCATATTAGACAAAACCAAGATTTTTAAACGCTTTTTTGCACACCTGCACTATATGAGCACGAAACGAAAGATCCCCAGCGAAAGTAACCCCGAAATCTCGCACTAACCCAACCCGCGGTATGACGTGACCGCCCATGCAATAATCATGGCGTCGGGGTACTACGGCCCACTTGAACGACATTACACTTCGTCACATTGAAGAGTAGTTTATTCTCTTCACTCCACGCTATCACCCGATCGATGTCTCGCTGGAGCATTCTTCAGTGATCCGTAAGAATAGCTTGAGATCGTCAGCAAATAACAAGCAGCTAGCGTCTTTAATGACTTCTGGAAGATCATTAATTCATACTAATAAATTCTAACGGTCCTAAATTTGTCCCCTGACTTACCCCCCTAAGGGTGAAATACGAGTCCGAGGTGCAACCTGCATATTCTACTATTTGTTTGCGGTTGCCCAAGTAGCTAGCAAAGAACTCTAGAACAGCAGGGGTAAATCCGACCCTCGCAAATTTACTCAAAAGTATGTCGTTATCCACACTATCAAATGCCTTTCTGAATTCAAAGTAAGCGCCGTCCAGTTGGGCACCAGTCTCCGAGTCCAGCATGGTGGTGGCCTGATTTAAAAAAACACTATAAATTAGAATAGGCGAGACGACAAAAAAAAACTAATTAGTCCGTCAGTTAGATTATCAGAAAATATTTGACCGGTGTTTTTTCTTTTGTTACGTAAATCAAAATTGACGAAGATATGACGCTTTTAAAATTCTCAATACGTCACGCCTAGGTATAATTTTTGCCCCCACTCCCGAGTTTTGTTGCGTTTATCTTTGTCAATATTCATTGATTTGCAAAAACAAAAAATACGTGTCCATTAATTTCCAATACTCTAACTGACGGACTAAATAGATTTGAAATTTTTTGATACTGTCGTCATGCCTATTCGTGCTACGGCCCACACGGAAACCATGCTCGTTGCATGCGTCGTTGAGCTGTGAGGCTACTTGCGAGTGGATAGTTGAACACAACGCGGACTCGAAAACTTTAGCAAAAGCTGACAGTACAGCTACTGGTCTATATCCGCTAACATCCGAGCTTGGAGGCCCTTTCGGTACCGGAGTAACTGTAGTCAATTTCCAGCCATCCGGTTACGAGTATTCTCTTAAAAAACTATTAAATAAGTATTGCATGAGCGGCCGGGCCAGTACTGTCCCACAATCCCTAACGACGACATTGTCAGGAGCTGTCGGTGTTGTTGTCTCTTTCAGAAGGAGAAGTTGTCATTCAAATGTTATCGTTTCTGTCAATGAAGATTTTCTCTGCTTTAACGAAATTTATTAAATTAAAATTACAAGTTTTGTATCGGTCTTTGATTCCGATACAAAACGAATAAATTCAAATTGAGATAAGCACATGTAATCTTCCTTTAAATAGAGATTTAGTTCTAGAAACCGCTCTACTTTTAAGTTTTATTCAAGCCAAGTTTATGACCTATTTTCTAAGGTCTAATCTAAGATCTATGGCAGCAAGATCTCAAGAGCAGTGCATAGTGGCGCAGTGGTTGGCCTTGACTCACAAATTGTGAGGTCGGGTTTGAACCTAGGCTAGGCTATATCATCACCAATGCATTCAAAACGGTGAAGGAAAACATCTTGAGTAAACATGCCCTAGAACCAAAAATTCGAAGACTAACACTTTACACAGTGATTCTTCTAACTGGGACAGTATCGGGAAAATGGAAATCCGAATCCGGGAAGTTTTGCGAAACTAAATATGGCAAAATTGTTCTCATGAGAAAAGAGCTAATGTTACCTCAGAAAGTAGAGCCACAGAAACGTATAGACACGGGTATTCCACAAACTCTTCCAGTTCAAAGAAACATCCTGTATGACTTCTACCAACCCACTATGGGCCGTGGCGCGTGGTCGATAAATCCTGTGTCCCAGCTGTGGGAAGGCTATGGGCTGATTATATATGTAAGGGTGTCTTGTTAATACTGTTCCCGTTATCAGGCGCTTTTCTGGTGCCGTACTGCATCATGCTGGTGGTCGGTGGGATCCCGCTATTCTACATGGAGCTGGCACTGGGGCAGTTCCATCGGAAAGGCGCCATCACCTGCTGGGGGAGACTTGTTCCACTATTTAAAGGTAAGGCTGATTTCTGCCAACTGTTTTGTGTAATAAGTATTACCTACACGAACAAAACTGGTTTAATGTGGATTTACTACACACATCAACACGGTCTAGGGATATTTTTAAAAAAGCGAATTACTATCAATGTGTTAATTATTTATATGACATGTATATATTTAAAAGATACGTTATTTAATATTCTACCATTTTTTAATAATGGTTAAGGTGTAGATTAAAATTTCAGGATTTTATGGAAAAAAAATGAAGCATAGACGGAAACCGTATATGAATGAACTTTTAATTTGTGAGTAAAAACTGAAAAAAATAGAAAAATCATTTAATTTGTGTTTATAAACTTGAAGTTAGTAGTCTGAGAAAGCGCCCATGATGTTCATAACACATCGGCAACGATTCGGCATGCTCAGAACAAGGTTGTCAATGTCTTGCTGCGGAATATTGTCCCATGTCCTTCTGAGGTGCGCAAAAAGTTGATCTTCTGTAGCCAGATTTTCAGGAACTTCCTTCAGAGCTCTTCTTTGCAGCATATCCCACGCATGCTCAATGGGATTTAGATCTGGCGATTGAGCAGGCCAGTCTAAGGCCCTAACATTATGTGTATGTAACCAAGCTGCTACCGTTCTCGCCGTGTGTGCCCGGGCATTGTCGTGCATGAGCAGGAAATCTTGCCCCATTTATGTTCTGTGGGGCAAGATTACGGGCCCCAGCACCTGTTGGACGTATCGTTCTGCCGTCATATTGCCCCGCACCCAAACGAGATCCGTCCGTCCTCCAAGACGAATTCCTGCCCAAACCATAATTGTTCCTCCTTGGTATGGGTGAACTTCCTGAGGGTTCTGGAGACGGCTCCATCGTCCAGGAACTCGCCAAACACGCGTCCTTCGTGAATCTGGATGGAAGCCGAACCTGGATTCATCCATGAACAGCACATTGGACCATTGGTCACGGCCCCAGTCCACGTGGTTCCGAACCCATTCTAATCGTCGTCCACGATTGCCTCTCCGTAAAGGTGGGACCCGGAGTGGTCTACGAGAGCGTAGATTGCTTTCATGCAGTCGCCTTCTTACAGTTTGGTCACTCACAAGCACTTGGTGTTCCACTCGCAGCCTTTGGACCAATTGAGTCGCCGTTGCATTTGGTTGTGCTCGCGCAGTAATTTGCAAAAATCGGTCTTGTCTGGGGGTAGTGATGCGACTTGGTCCCCGGTGCCTCTTCGCTACTTCACCTGTGGCACGATAGCGTGTCCACAATCTTGAAATTACATTTTGATGGGTCCCTATGGCCTCAGCAACATTACGCTGAACAGATCCAGCTTCCAGCATTCCCACAGCTCGTAACATCTCCGCCCTCGTCAAATGTCGGCGTTGCATGGCTACAATACCTCAATTTTAACTTTATCTTACGTTTAAAAATGAAAAAAAACTGTAACTAAACGTAATTCGTATTGTTTTCTAAATTTCGCACAAATGAAAATTCCCTCTCCTATACATCAAGACATTTTTATGCCACCGAAACAAAAGAATTTTCAAAAATTTGAATTTGGAATTAGTCTGAGATAAATTACAAACAAATCGGTGTATAAAAGATTCCAATGCGGCCAGTACTTTTCGAGTTATTTAATTGAGTATGAAATATCCCTAGACCGTGTTGATGTGTGTATTTATTACGTAACTAAGTATGTATAACACTTCGCAGATTACCGATTTCATTCCGTTTCGTCATTGTTTTGTTATTTAATTTTCACTTCTCATGCTCTAAAGTTCGCCTTTATGTCGTGCGTAGGCGACATAAAGTCGTATTTTATGCTCTAGAGCATAAAGTAAAATCGTCGAAGACCAAGGCAATCGGTTCAACAGCCACACGAACAACTTCAACTTCGTAGAATAACCTCTTTATTTTAATTCGTTTCGTTAGTATTGTCCGTCTGTCTGTCCATCTGTCTGTTCGTCTGTCTCTCCGTCTGACTAAATTGACTATTTTTCTCGCACTCAAAGCGAAAAGTACAGTGTAACTCGGTTCCTATTTACTACCTCGCTAAAGCTCGGTAGTAAAACTACCTCGTGTATGATGGGTCATTTTAGCGCCTTGTACTAGTTAGCTATACAATCATGGTCAAGTCCTAATCGAAATAAAATTGGTCCTAGTTTCCGGTATACTTACATGAGTTATAATATCATATTGGTTTACATAATTTAAAGAATATATTCTACTAGCTGATGCCCGCGGCTTCGCCCGCGTGGTAGTCGGTTATCGCGATCAAAAGTAAAGCTCCCAGACGGCTTATTTTTTTCCGACACCTCCAACAAATATCATTATATTTTAGCTAATCTACACAAAAACTTGACAAATTATATACTAAAACCTTCCTCGAGAACCATTCTATCTATTGGTGAAAACAACATGAAAATCGGCGCAGTATTTTTTGAGTTTATCGCGAACCGACAGACAGACAGACGCTGCGGAGCACTTTGTTTTATATATGTAGTGATTGGAATGTAGTATTTTCACTCGTAAAATAAAGTAAACGACTTTCTGCACTGTTGTAAAACATACCGTAATATATTAATGCTTTACGTAGTTTAGGAAGGTATTTTCTACCGATAACAACATTAACAAAGTACATATTTCAATCAAATAAATTGTGATTTTTCAAATATTTCCCAGGACATGCTTTCGATACATCATTCGAAACACGTTTTAGAGCGTATTACACCGATGAAACTGAACGTGATTAGCACATGTAAACGACGTTCAAATCTGTCAATGTTAATATTCAAAAACAATTATGACATTAACAGTTCTTGAACGTGGTTCAGTATTATTGTTGAAATTCGTCATAAGTGGGTTTAATTTTAAATTGGCACGATTTCTCTTTACCTACTTGGCGTAGTTTTATGGGGTCACGTGCGAGTCGTACGCCAGATTTATTGCGGCCCAGTCACGTCCCGTCGGCTAATGTCATCGGTATGGTGGACCGTGGAAGCCGCATTTGGCGATCAAGAGTTATAGTATAGTGCCAACCACTTAACTCTCTGGCTGCTCTTGTGACTACGGGTTGTATGAACATGGTGTTTGGTTTAAAAAGAAAGGAGGATCAATATTATTAAATAATATCGATCACAAAACAATGAGGGATTTTCTTTTTCAACTCTTCCCTAGTCGCTGAGATAGATGGCGCTGAGCTTGGTAAGTTACTGCAAGAAACGGAACGTCACATTATTTCACTTGGATGTAATGGTTATATTCGGAAGCCTACGCAAACGAAAGTGCCAGTCAACGAGCGTATGTGACGTGACGCATGTTTTTTTTCCAAGCGTTTTGGCTTTGGCACCTAGTAACGTAGTCAGTTCAACGCCATCTACCGAGTTCTTGGAAACTATTTTTTTTTTAATACTCAAAAAGAACTTGACAAGTGTGGTAATAAAATGTGAAATGCATTGGATTGGATTGAATGTGATATTTAACAAGAGTTATGATCGTAATACTGATTTTGATTTTTTATCAATCGAAAAGCCAACCGATTTTAGTTTTTAAACTTACCTGCTTTTGCTATTATGATTAAAATACTTGTATTTTTGGTTTTGTACCTCATCATTCTCATGCCCTTAACATAGTTTTTTCGGCACAGCATGTCGTCTTCTCTACTCCACATGAACAAATATTCTGTGTGAACAAGTTGGATCGAAGTTATTATCAGATTTTCATGGTATTTGGTATAGTGTAAAATGGTTAACACTATTGGCAACTTCGGCGTTGGACAGACTACTAACTTCTCAACTACGTCTAACTTTACAGCGATTGAGCGAAGGCGTAAATAATCTCTTTATCATCATCTGCCTAGCCTTTTCCCAACTATGTTGGGGTCGGCTTCCATTCTAACCGGATGCAGCTGTATACTTTCGGGTCACTATAACTCACTGACTACCTGTAACCGACTGTCGAAGATCTACAAATGACAGCCGGGACTAATGGCTTAACGTGCTTTCCGAGGCACGGAGGAAACTCGGTATGTAATGGGCGGTCACCCATCCACGGACCAACCTAGGCAAGCGCGGCTTAACCTTAAGATCGACCCGAGCGGCTGTTATTATTTAGCTACGAGCTCCTACGCAAATAATCTATAGCGTAAATAAAATACAGTTAGAGTTTGAAAATCTTTACAAAGAATATAAATTATGCCTCCATTGTGTACTGCAAGATTTCCGAACTCAAGGATCAAAAATCACTCGCTCCAATAAACAAGGCCCCGACCTCTAGACTTTTATGCAAAACATGGGACACGTCATTTACAAGATCGCGGTCTAGTCGGACCTCACCCCCGGCCCCCGCGCACTTAACACCCATAATTGACACCATTCCCGGGGCTCCCCTTAAGTGCTCGTCCCATACGGTCTCAAAAGGCTTCGGTAGATTTGCGAGCCCGGCTTATGCCCGTTGATTTCATTTCACGCGATTGTCACGTCTCGCGCCCTGAGTGGCTGGGAGCTACGATATGATTTTTGAAGAGAAATAAAATTGGTAATGGTCCGGAAAGGTGCTGGAAATCCGCTTGAGTGAAAGTATTTTTGACGGAATGAATTGGGAACGTTCGTGCAATAGATCATTGTTTTGGTGAAATGGTTTTCATGGAGCTTCTATTTAAGAGCTAGGTAATTCCTTCGCCTTTGGGCCAATAAGGAGCTTTTTAGAAATTGGAATTAAGTAGTAAGAGTTACCAATTGAATGCAATTTAATAGTCTATGTATTTCTTTCACATTTGATTGAAGAGAGAGTTATTGTTTCTAATTTATGCAATGATACTACAACTACCAACCTAAACCTCAAATTTCAATAAATCAATGTTTTCAAGATATTAGGGTACAATTCATTGCTGCACTTTCGTTCCTTCTTGAAAAATTCTCCAGTTTTCTTTATCAGTCAATCAACTATCCCTAACGTGACGCTTAGTCTGGACATAAGCTTCTCCCAAGCTGCGCCATTTCACACTTCTATGGGTTCCGCATCCACTCTAAAGTCAGCCACCTTTAAAGGTCGCTCGGTCCATCTAGCTAGCTGGATGGCGTCCCATACTACGCTTACCGATATATGCGGGCTCCACTCGTTTGCTCTAAAGGCAGTCGATCCTTCGACAGACTTGACGTGAAATCAGGAGCATTTGTGCACCTTCAGCTTCCATTTTATTTCATCTGCACTTCTTCCCATAGGTATCGGGTACGCGGTAGTCCTGATAGCGTTCTACGTGGACTTCTACTATAACGTGATCATCGCGTGGGCGCTGCGCTTCTTCTTCGCGTCCTTCACCACCATGCTGCCCTGGACCAACTGCGATAATGAGTGGAACACGGCAGCTTGCCGACCTGTGAGTTTCTAATCACACCTTACACTCATTTTGCACATGGGCTTTTAGAAACATCTCGATCCAGCCTTGAAGTTTTAATCAACGGTTGCATTGAAAAAAGTGTGAAAATTTTTTTTTTCGAGAAGATATTGCGTTTTCTAGTTTCTGTCACTTGCGGCTAACCTTTTGGCCGTGATCTACACGCTAAAGCGACAGCTACTGTGAAAAGAAGAATACGAAAGCAAGAAGTTTTTAAGAGCTTGCCATTGCCACGAGCCACTATGACGCGACTTTTGAGCGATTGTAATCAAGTTTGTGTCGTTTGACGCAAGTCGTATCGCCCATTTTAACCAATTTGTTGACTAACATTTAGTCGCATTCTTACCGTTATTTAATTTTTTCCTAGTTTGAAGCAATCTGGGAAGCTTCGAACAAGACGCGCATACGAAGCAACAGTTCTTCAGGATTGTTGCCGCCACCACAAACAACTCCATTTACATCGGCTGCTTCCGAATACTTCAAGTAAGTTCGTTTTGAACAACGAAAACATTCAAACGCCTCTTTCAGTCATTTCAAAACAACTTTATGTTCTAGCCGAGCTATCTTGGAACTGCAAGGGAGTGAAGGTCTCCACGACTTAGGTGCCATTAAATGGGACATGGCCCTCTGTCTGTTAGCAGTCTACATCATCTGCTACTTCTCTCTGTGGAAAGGCATTAGTACTTCTGGAAAAGTAAGTGCCATTACTCCCATCTTTAATCTTTTTGTTTTGTTCTTAACAATTTTAGTCTCATTGTCAGTATTAGCATCTAATAATAGATTTATTATCCTCAAAAAAATTGTAGCTCTAAAACACCGTAGTACCTATTTCGAAATACTAATGCTCACTCATCTTCCAGGTGGTTTGGTTCACGGCTCTCTTTCCCTACGCAGTTCTTTTAATCCTTTTGGTTCGTGGCATAACCCTCCCTGGCTCCGCTACTGGTATTCAGTACTACCTCAGTCCTAACTTCGAAGCTATCACACAACCTCAGGTATAACGCATTTTACTTCTTGAATAATTGAAAAATAATTATTTTGTTTTTAAATTTTGAGGTTCACATGTGTTTGGTTTTCAAGGTATGGGTGGATGCTGCAACTCAGGTATTCTTCTCTTTGGGACCTGGATTCGGAGTGCTCTTGGCTTATGCGTCGTACAATAAGTATCATAACAACGTGTACAAGTGAGTACTTATTCAACGGACTTTGCAGTAAATTAAAAAGACAACCAAAATTAATAATCTGGTCCTTTTAGGAAGTAATCACACTTTTTGACGTAAACTAAATTCGTTCTTCAGGGACGCCATTCTTACAAGCGTGATCAACTCGGCAACTTCCTTCATTGCTGGCTTCGTGATCTTCAGCGTGCTAGGGTACATGGCCCACGCTTCAGGCAGGGAGGTGCAGGACGTGGCTACCGAAGGACCAGGGCTTGTATTCGTAGTGTACCCTGCGGCTATAGCAACCATGCCAGGGTCTACTTTCTGGGCGCTGATCTTCTTCATGATGCTTCTTACTCTTGGGTTGGATAGCTCTGTAAGTGGTTCTTTAGCTCTAAGATTTTTTTCGTTTGAATAATGGATTTTTGATTACTTTAGGACAACAAAAACAACTAGTGTTTTTGTGCAACAAAGCTCAAAATCAACTATCTGGTCTAGGTAAAATCTGCCAAAGCAAATCATCTAAGTATCAGAAATCAATCCTGATTTCAGCGATGTGTTGGTACCCATCAACACATCGCCATTCAGCTCAACTTTCCAGGGTAGTTTAGGGGCATCGACACCGCAAACTGTTACCATGAATTCAGTACATGCTTCTACACCATTGAAACTTTTCGTTGATTATAAAAATCAGCTGTTCCATACAAAAGTGCAATCCTTAATGGTCAAAATGCTTAAAAATTATGTCCCCTACAACTTATTTTGTTTTCTCAATCTGTATACCTAATGATTTTTTTTTCATTACACTTCCTCGAAAACTGGTTCATTTCGCACCACGATTAGGTTCAACCTGCAATGTATTTCACACCCGTCCGTTATTTTTCATTTTCCAACACCGTGTGCAGGAATAGAAATTGCCACAGATAACTATACTTAGACTTAGTCCAAATTGGTTCAATGCCTAATTGCCTATTGGCGACGCAAAGATTATCCGCGCGCCTCTAGCGGCGAAAATTAGAAGTTGTCTAAGAACGACACTGCTTTAAAGTTGAGGTTATGTTTAGACATAATCAGATGGATCACGATTACATACAAAAACCTTTACGAAATACTGTTGCGTTCCTCAATGTAGTAAGTACTTACAGAGATTCGGGAATAAGTTTTCATTTGATTCCAAAAGACAAAACTATGAAAAAAAAATTAATAGGCAAGCTGATTTCACTTTTTTTGGATTGGTTCCGTATTTTGGATGATATTTTAAAGTTTGTGGTCTTACAAATTTGGGTCCACCAATTATTCACATTGATTTTATGTAGTTCTGTAAAATTATAAAAGCGTAACAAGGGAAGCATACGAATCTGAAGGGTATTCTATGAGTGGTAATAATTTTTTACAATCAGTAAATAATTTAGTACACACATCTGTATTTATTTTAATTCAAATTTTAAACAAAAGATCCATACTTGTTCATAACATTAACAAGACAAACAATGATTTTCGTCATATGAAACTTTTCGTATCGCTAAATCTTTTCCTATTTCAGAATAAACTAAATAATCACATTCTGTAATACCTGACAATAACATACCTACCTTGCATTTGAGTATAATGCTGAGTATTTTTTTTTTAATTTTGACTTTGTCTAAAATAGGAATTGCATTCATTTCTGAACTTCCTTTAATGTCAATCTCAATATTTCAAAGAAAATTTCCTTCCATTTCTATAGCAATACCGTCTACATTTCTCCAGAACGCATTGGTTTTGTGTATCCTGCAGACGCTTTAATAACATCGACTATTGACAACATAATTATTGTCTCGTCCAGCAAGATACCACATAAATCTGATTTATATTTAATTAATAAATTTTTCCGTGACGTAAATTATATCGAAAACTGTCAAAGTGTCGTTCTTAGACAGCTTCACAATTTTGACACTTGAGGCGCTAGTTAGAATCTTTGGTCGGCGGTGTAGATTTGATTGTTTTTTTTTTTAAATCTCGGCAAAGAGTTATGCGTTTTTACGGCATTAATATTTTTTGAATATTTGAATAATGTTTATAAATAGAATATCATCAAAAACCATGATTATTAAAATTAAAATAAAAAAGTTTATGAACAAATTAATTGTGTTCTAAACTCAAAAATATTTGAATTTACTATTGTTTCCACTTAGTTCGGCGGTTCCGAGGCTATAATAACAGCTCTCAGCGACGAGTTCCCTCCGATCGGCCGTCACCGCGAGATCTTCGTGGCGTGTCTCTTCACTCTGTACTTCTTCGTCGGCCTAGCATCCTGCACCAAAGGAGGCTTCTACTTCTTCCAACTGCTGGACAGATATGCTGCAGGGTACTCCATCTTGATCGCCGTGTTCTTTGAGGCTATTGCTGTGTCTTGGATCTATGGTGAGTTTGTTCTTGAGTTCTCATTGTCTTTTGTTTTTTCTGATCCTGTATTACTTTTTTTTGTTTGTAATGAGAAAAAAAACACACAAATGACTTACGCATGGTTATATGTATTAGAAAATCTTAGATTTGCAGTATGTTCTACATAACTTGATTTGATCTGGCCCTGGTCTTATATGGATTATTTGATTAAAAATCCTTATAAAGGCTACGTTTAATTACTAAAGATAATCGACTAAACAATCGATGGAGTACCCAAATACTATCTTTAAAACACGTTCTTTATTTCTTTCTTTCGACCAGGCACCGAACGTTTCTGCGAGGACATCCGCGACATGATAGGTTTCCGGCCCGGTCTGTACTGGCGCGTCTGCTGGCGCTTCGCGGCCCCTGCCTTCCTTCTCTTCATCATCGTTTACGGACTCCTAGACTACGAACCGCTGAGATACGAGAACTACATCTACCCAACTTGGGCCAATGCGCTGGGCTGGGCCATCGCTGGGTCCAGTATCATGTGCATTCCAACTGTGGCCATTTTCAAGCTGCTTACAACGAAAGGGACTTTTGTTGAGGTATGACTGACGTTAATTTAGTGTTCATTTGACGGTCGTGATATGAAACAAAGGATTTTCAGAGTTTAAGTATATGCCTAACAAGCTAGGCAAGTCCTTGACTTTGACCCTAGAACTTTGTATTTAATTACGCAACTTACCATGAATGTCTTTCCAGCGTCTACGCATCTTGACAACTCCCTACGCGGACACAGAAGGCCATGGCACCGTGCACAACGGCGTGGTGGTGTCCGAGAGTGGCGGCGTACGCTTGGCGTCAGCTGCCGTGACCCCCACCACGCCCCCGCCCGCTGCGTCCCCACACACGCCCCCGCAGGCCACGCCGCCGCCCGCGCTCGTCTGAGCACAGCTCTCCTTCGACGTCTACTACGTCTAAACGTACAATACACACCTGTTGATAAGCCACATGGAGTTTTTGACATGCCTCACACCTGGTAAAGAAATAGAGTTTCACTCATGCGTGTCGAACTTTTTCTCAAACTCCATGTGCCATATCAACAGCCGGGTACTGTACCAAAGATGAGGAAGAAACAAGGAGTGCTGTTTCACCCTGGAATTCACTTCTGATGTCGTGGGAAACGGATAAGTTAAGCCGCGTACAGACTTGGTGAGACAGCGGATTTTAAAAGACAAACCGCCGGTAGTGATCACTGCGAGTATTCAATGCTTCGCGAAGTCTGGTCGCGGCTTTAGAATAAATGCTCGGCGTCGTGGGACTGCCAGACGACCCTTAGCACTCCATTTGTTTATTACTCCGAGTACGGCTCTCCTGAGTTTTTAATTTTGCTTATTCTTTTTTTTCAAGCTTCGAACTCTTGTGATGTATGAAAGTTAGTTTTAAGAATGTTGCATGGTAAGCATTGAAGGCGGAGTTGAAAGGGTAAATAGAGAAAGGCTAATTTAAGGACATTATAATATATTCGACTTTCTTCTCTATAACAAAATTTAATGTTGTATAATTAGGGGCAATATAATTTGCTTGTTAAGTACAGCAGGTCACTGAGCAAAATAGATCTCTTAGCTTATCAGATACAATATGTTTGTTATTCAATATGAACTTCTAAAACTCATGATAGGTACCCAGTTAATTTTTCGTACGGTAAATGTAGCTAATTAAGTTTAATTAAGCTGAAGAAAGTTTTAATATTTTTATGTCTATTTAATATTGAACTATTCATAAGTTCTTAGATATTTTAATCATAGTTATACTAATTAAATTTCCGCGCGTTAGTTTAACACGCTTGTAAGAATAACCGACAATTCAGCAAACCGTCGATGTTTTAGCTATAGGTATATAGTTTAGATTTAGACCCATCAAGCATTAAGGTTGACGCTGGAACAATTATATTATTATGAAAGAAAATGCTTCTTGAACGCTTCGAGAACTCAACGTTAGTTTTACAACTTAATTAAAATATATTCACGGTTCTTCGTTTGGATAAATCCCCGATTTGTAATTAATTTAACTCTTGCTAAACACAAAAAATCATAACTCTTATCATTCTCTGTCTACGCTCATAACAGCAAAATGGTAGCATTTTTCTTTTATAAACTGGCAACCATGAAACATAATTTTAGTGCTGCGAAAAGTAACTAAACTTACTAATCCACTACTCTTGTGCAAGAGCTTAAAAATTAAAAAAATATTATGCTGAGTATCACCTTCCCACTTATGTTAATAATAATAATTATGAATATGATGAATGTGTAAATTTAAAATTCAAAACGTGTATCGTAGCATTGATAATCTAGGATTTTCTTTAATAGCTGTAAGCAAAATAAGTGGCTGTTTATTACATAAACAATAAGAATTCAAAAATATGTTATGATACATTTTAGATGATTTTGAATAATGTAGAAAGTCTGTGGTTTTTGCACAATATATTTAAATGCCAAAATGTACCTACCAAAGTAGCAAAAATATATTCAGACCTTTTAAAAATTATAGATATTAATGAACTAAAAAAATAGGAATTAAACTAGAATTAAGAAAAATGAAATGCTGTGTAGATAATAGAAACAATAAAATAGTAATGTAATCAGATGTATTAACTAAATTAACTAATATATTGGAACTGAAAGTTCATGTACCCACATAATTTATTTTGATTGTAGGTTGTAGAGCTATAGGCTGTCTTATAATGCTATATATCTAGTTGAATAATATATGAATAATATAAATTAAATTAACATCATGTTTATCTGTTTCTTCAATTTAATCTCTAAATGTCGTGGTTAATTCAATGTTACGTGCTCCATTTTTCGTGTGTTTCAGATATTTTATTGTCTCTTTTGTTAAATTACCATTCATCACTCCGTCATGGGCAATGCGGACTGATGAATTGTACAACGATTTTGAAGTAAATTATTGGATATCAATGGATCTTCCATTACTATAGGAATGTGATACGCTCCACAGGCGCTACACTTCAGCTTACTTGGTGTGTATTGTTAAATTTTATCTCTTTCATTCTCTTGATGTTAGTACATAGTAATTTTCCGATATTTCAAAATCATGATTCATGTTTCGCTTATAACAACCTCTTGTGTAATTTGAAGTAGGTATTCACTGTTTAGTCGTTTTAGCCTAAAATACTCTGTATGTTAGTACTGTCTTGATGTATCAAAGATGTAACACGTATTTATAGTTGTTGATGTTTTAAGTCAATAGTCATACCAGCCATTATGACTATTGATTGTTAGAATAAATTTATACTTACTATATTCGACTTTTATTACACAAAATCATTAAACCCCTTTCATGTCTACAAAGTATAAAATATTGTTTATTTTTTCCACCCACCAATCTGAAGGCGAGAATAAATAATTTTATCTAAAATTGTATGGTTTATGTACGTAAGTTTAATAGTTTTTAGGACGAGGATGTATTCTATCTGGCTGAAATGAATCATAAACGGATCCCTCTAAGAAGTCATATATAGTTGTAAAGCTGCATTTTGGACTTAGTCTACAGCAAAGCATTAACAATGTCGGATAATTAAAATAAAAACACCTCTAAGGCGACCCTATTACATTCTTGTAATTTTGTAAACTGAACCAGAACCTCTATAGCAGTATCTGTAATAGATATAGCTATGCATACCTACATAAACTCACGATTTTTTTATAAGGGGGTAGGCCACTGAATGCCTCCTGCTGAGTTCTGCTGCGATCCTTACATACTCCTTTTGCCTCGTCCATGCTCATATATCTGGTCATATACGCAGACCGCGCGCCGATGCGTTTACCTTCCGGTTTATGTGTGGCCTAGCTATATGTGTGCAAAAGAAACTGTCCAAAACCTAAGTTTATTTTTCAAAAATAGTTTTGAAAGTGTTTCATCAATTAAAAGTTTATTATTGTGCCTAATAGAAATAGCTCACGTTCACGTCACACAGTGGGACGAAAATCGAGCTTCATAGATATGGACCACTTACAATTTTATTTCCCGTTTTTTGTCTGGAAACCAATGCAGACCAGTTAAAGAAGCCCCAAAACTTTCATATTTTTACACCTCGGGTGATTCAAACGCGAAACTTTTTTTTTCAATAAAAAATGTATGGACGAAAACAGGTAAATCCATTATCGAGACTTGTGAGAGTGCGCAGTATATCCTCTGGTATTATTTTTCTCCCTATTTTTTACAACTTTTTGACATATCGCACGACCCTCGCTCTCGACGGACTCTCCGTATTTATAATAACCTAATATTACCCTGTATTAATGAGCACTATTAGTAGAATAAATGAAACAATTAATAATAAGTCTAAATGTCTAAGGTCATTGCATTATAAAATCGCCACAAAGTTAATAGGATTAACAGACACCTAAGCACGTTTAAAATACTAAATTATTTAGCAACAAAGTAAGAACAACATCTGTCGAGCTCATTGTCTAGATTAATCACGTATGGTCATTCCTCATTAGTAAGGGATTAAATATTAAGTCCATTATAAAATGGCGGATTAGCAGGTAAACTGTCATTAGGAAGGCAGTAGTACGCTTCAAGCAACAGGCAGAGTGTCAAATACCACTTATAGGTCGATATATACCGTAAATACCCGGATTAAGATGAAATATTATTCAAAAAAAGCGTTTTTTTTTTTCACCCAGAGTCCGTCTAGAGCGAAGGTCGTACGATATGTCAAAAAATAGCAAACAATAAGGAGAAAAATCATTCCAGAGGATATACAGCGCACTCTCACGAGTCTCGATTAAAATGGATTTATCTGTTTTCGTCCACACATTTTTTATTGAAAAAATAATAATTTCGCGTCAGAATCACCTGAGGTGTAAAAATATGATAATTTTGGGTCTTCTTTAACTGGTCTGTATTGGTTTCCAGCCAAAAAACGGGAGATAAAATTGTAAGTGGTCTATGTCTATGAAACTCGATTTTCGTCCCACTGTGCGCCGCCGCTAGTTTCTCTACTTACAATGTTTGCAATAGGGAATATGCATGAAACACAAAACTCTTTTTATTTATTAAAAATGCCTTGTATTGGCCCATAAAAACGTTGTGGTACACTTGTTTAAGTTGCTAATACATCACTTATTTTATAATTTACTGTTTTACGTAGCATGTTTTTGGTCAAACGGAACGCACTCTCAAAACGCGTCGTCCTCGATAACGCTGTTAGTGACGTCAAAATATATGTGTCAAAAAAACACGAAAATTGCATAAAGTTTCACTAGGATTTTATTATAATATTGTTATTGCAATTTTTACTTGACTAGAGCACATACAATTAGTCAAATTATTCTATTAAGGGCAAAAAATGGGGTGGGCAACTGGTGGAATTAATGGCGCTAGCAGCGCATGAACCAAACATCGTCTTTGGTTGAATATCTGTCAATGTCATTTTATATTTCAAAATAGATTGACCTCATTGGTCAGATTGGGTCTAAGCTATGGACGCGCCATCTACAATCAGCTTTGACCAGCCTTCCCCATTTGATGTAAACAAGGCAGATTGTGGTAAATGTCGTCACATCAAGGCCGCGATATCTACGGGCGTTTCAACTGTCATAGAAAATTGCAGGAGTTTAACATTATTTTTAAGGTGGATGCTCCAGGGTAGCCCGCGAAATTCAAATTTTCTCACGTTTTTTTGCAATTTGCAGGCCAGTACTAGGGTTAATGTTGATTACAATATTATTTGCGGCTGCAAGACGTATGTAGTTACAGAATTATAATCATCAATACAATCCTCCAAGTTCATAAAGGTGTAGAAATGACTTTTTCTGCTTTTTTTTGTTTTGTACACCTTTATGCCAGAGCAGCGGTGGCCCAATGGTGGCGGCCCCGACTTACGAACAGTAAGTCGTGGGTTCTAACCCAGACAGGCGCATTACTTTGTGTAATTTATTTCATCACCACTGCTCTCAAAACGGTGAAGGAAAACATCGTGAGGAAACCGGCATGTCCTAGAACCAAAAAATCGAAGACATGTGACATCTACCGATCCGCACTGGGCCCGCGTGGTAGATTATAGCCCATTCCCTCATAGAGAGGAGGCCTGTGTCCCAGCAGTGGGAACATTAATAGGCTGATGATGATGATGATGATGACACCTTTATGAAGTTGGATGGTTGTATTGATGATTTTGATGATAATAATTCTATTACTACATACATCTTACAGCCGCGAATAATATTTTAATCAACATACAACATAACGCTGGCCTGAAAATTGCAAAAAACGTAAGAAATTTTGAATATCGCGGGCTACCCTGGAGCATCAACCATAAGCGACAAGCAATAGTTGAACTTAACTTTTAATACTTTTCTTGAGTTGATAGTACTGTATTTTATTGATTTAATTGAAGAAAAAATAACGTGCATATTCCATAATGAGCCGAAGTCGACTTTATTAAATGAGTTTTTGCTGACGGTTTATGTAACTGATAGCGCCATCTTAACATCTCGATGAACCGCTCTGGCGCACGGTCATAGAAAGACCGCAATGACAGTCGCCATTATAGAGAAATTCAACATAACAACAGCAAATATCTTATATAAATCGACTATTACTCTTTTCTAGTACTGCGTAACAACACATCTCTTCAGGTGCAGCCCTAGAACTGTCAAGCTGACTTTGATATTGACAATGACAGTCAACTTATAGGTTGTTTGCTTCTGGTAGCATCTTTTCGTTCGATAGATTAAAAGTTTTCCGAAAATCGATATGGAGGCGAAAAGTGATGAAAAGCCTGGTGCTGAAAAAACAGTATTCGATGCTATAGCTAAAAATGATTTGACAGAATTCAAGAATATTTTAGCCCAGCACAAAGGGACCGTCGATTTCTTTGACGAAAATGGTATGACTGCGCTGCAACACGCCGCTTATAAGGGCAACAAGGATATGGTTCAATTGCTACTCGACAGGGTACGTAACTTTCTTTGACATTTTTGGTAACACATTTGTTTTCGTGAGACTAAAATGTTGTGTCATTCATCTGTTTCAGGGTGCCGACGTAAACTCTGGCAAGCACGAGTACAACTACACGGCTCTGCACTTCGGCGCCCTATCGGGTAGTTCAGAGGTGTGCAAACTGCTCCTGGACGCCGGCGCCAAGTCGATCGCCACGAACTCTGTCGGGCGCACAGCCTCGCAAATGGCAGCTTTCGTCGGTAACCACCATACCGTCGCGACCATCAACAACTACGTGCCTCGCAGCGAAATTGCCTACTTCAGTGCCGTACAAGGACAACAAACAGAGTCATACCTACCAGCAGCGTTAGTTGACCCTCTTCACAAGTTTGTCCTGGGTGTCAACATCCATCCTGTGCGACTGGCTCTTAATCTTCAACACATACCTACCTTTTTTGACAATGCTGAGAAAGTCATCAAAACGCTTGAGCTACTGTGCAAGAAGGAAATGACACGAGGTGGTGATACTAACGAAGTCATGGCATTTAAATACCACTACCTAGCTTATGTTCTTAGAGAAATACACAACATTAGAGATAAGAAAACAAAAACCGATAAAGATGATAAGAAACATGATGTTGTTGAGGTGTTTTCCAAGAAATTGTTGAAGCCTGGCAAAGATGGTGTGTCTCTGGACTTGATGGATACTTTCCTTAAAGATTGTGTGAGGGAGTTCCCTTTCAGAGAATGCACAACTTTCCACCAGATGCTGTCTTCCTTGACGAGTAAGGATCCTCCTCCTGCCCTGTCGGTGATCAATTGCACTATCAATGGTCAGCGAGGGTTTGTCGATGCTATCCCTTACTGTAGCACTTGTGGGGAGGAGAAGCCTGCTAAGAAGTGCTCCAAGTGCAAGTCTGTGCAGTATTGTGACAGGGAGTGCCAGCGTCTGCACTGGTTCGTGCACAAGAAGGCTTGCAACAGAGAGTCCAGTGCACCTGCACCTGCTTCCAATGCTAAAGCCAACATTGATGCTAATGAATTAAGTTCTGAGCTTCAAAACCTTGTTGCTGGATAGGAGTTACCTCACCATAGTGATTGGTATCTAACAAAATAAGAATAAAGTAATTCCACTTTTAATGTCTGGATGTATTTTCTTGTAATGTAGGTATGTGTTCTATCTCGGACTCAAATAAAGTTCTTCTATATTACAATAGAAGTGCAATATTTTTCTAAACAATCACAAATTATTATTATTTAATTTTGCTAATAGCAAATTAATTTACGATGCTGTTATTGGTTAAAACATTGTTAGATGCATTTGTTGTACATAATTGTGTTAATCCCTCTTCTGTGTGTATCCTATAAAGTCTAAATATATCAAAATTATAAATTGTAAAACCTTGTTTATTTGAGCCACGCTATTACCCCAAGAGCTAAGTAATAATCAATAACAAGTTAAAAGAAGACATGCTGCGCCGACCACAAATTAATTGGGATAAGGGCAAGAGAATGATGATAACCAACAAAAATTATAACAATTGAATGGTAGAAACAAAGAATAAAATACTTCTTGCACAATTACATAGATGGCGCTACTTTATGCATGGTAAGCCATAACGTTGCGCCATTGCTATTTTTCCGAAAGATGGCACACGTGTTGACTTAATTTATAGCCAATATGATTACCGCTGAAATGAATAAATCACTTACATAATTCACTAGATTACTTAATTGTTATTTTTTTGTGACTGTTAGAGAAGTATCACATAAAAAGATAACAGTGTTAAGGGCGGATTTGACCAAGCTTTCGGATGGGAAATCATCAAATGACTTCTCCCGCTCTGGGCGGAGGACTAAAACCCATCCATGTTCCTTCATCGCCCTTTGTGTTCCGGGGTCACGGTATCTCTTTCGAACAGTCCCGCAACGCCGGCAGGCATCGGTCCTTGCGGACCCCTTCCTTTTAGCTGACTCTCTTTGAGGCGCGCGTGGAACACGAACGCGCCGCTGACACGGCCTGTCGTCATGAGACGGACGGACGGCGAGCTAGCCCATAGCCCACCGTCCACAGGCCCGCGCCTACGGTGGCCCCCGACGCCCGGGGCGTCTCCCGCGGCGGCCGGGACCCTGTGAGGTTCTCTCCCTCTCACGTTCCATCACCTCCTTCTCTCTCTAGCATTACTGCTTCGCAGAAGGAGGTTACGGCGTCCCATTCCGTCTCGCTCCGGACCATGGCTTGCACCAGGGCCGGATGCGAGAGGTCGCCGCCGCCAATCGCCACTTCGAGGACACGGTGGTGCTCCGCCCACGCGGGGCACACCTCCATCGTGTGCTCCACCGTGTCCTCCGGTCGATCCTCGCAGTGGAAACACCTGGGCGTTTACTCCCGCCCGATTAGGTGCAGGAACCTCCCGAAAACACCGTGTCCGGTGAGGACCTGCGTCAGGCGAAAGGTGAGGACGCCGTGGCGTCTCTCAAACCACTCCTCAAAGAGGGGACTTATCGCCACTATCGTGGCGTGCCCTGGATTTGACCAACCTAAGTTGTAAATATAACTTTTAAAGGGAAATTGCGATTACTGCTTTTTTCTTAAATTAGAAAAGCGTTATGTGATATGATTTTGTGTGGTAGAGCCACTCCTCTAAAATAATCTTAGTTTTATTGTAGGTACACACAAAATGACAGGTACCTATAAATAAATTGCATTTTGGTAATATCGCTTATCTGTATGTAGGTACAAAATACACGAATCCCAGTCGACAAACGTAAACTTTTGTGCGCCATTAAACTTATACAGGAAAGAAATTATTCTATTAGAGCGGTTGCCAAAGAATTTAATTTGTCGAGATGTACTTTAAAGAGAAACTTGGACCATTATTTAAAATCATTTGCCGATGTCAAAGAACGGACGAATTAATTAATTTTAATAATTAATTAATAAATAAATAATAAATAATTGATTTTAATTAATTAAGATTTATTGATTGTTATAGCAAAGAATATATATTTCAATTATGGAAAATAATAAAAAGAAAGAAGACTTTTTTTTGACATTAGTTTTGTGATTTTTATTTCCAGAATACTTGGAGTTTTGCTGTTGCGTGTTGTGGTAGGTTGTATGTTGGTTAGAATATTATTCGCGGCTGTAAGACGTATGTAGTTACAGAATTACTTATAATCATCAAAATAATCAATACAACCTTCCAAGTTTATAAAGGTGCAGGAATGATTTTGACCTTTTTTAGTTGATTAGAGAGATATTAAAACAAAAAACTTTAATTATATTAATATTCGTCCATAAATTGCTTCTTTTTTCAATGGATTTCCGCCCATGACCAAGGTACAGCACATACGGATCAACATACATAGGCAATACTGTACCTTGAACCAAGAACTACTTTTTTCTTAAACCCAAAATATGCTTACAAAACATTTTTTTTATGTTGGTACTATTACTTTTATTAAACACAGACTAATAATATTTACATTATTTACACACTAACTCTATAAAAACAAATAAAAAATATTTTACAAATACCAAAAAAAAGGTTACAGGGCGTCGAAAAAATCGTCCACATCGCTGTCAACAGGAAAAGTGCCCAGAAAGGCTGGCAGCATTGCCACGTTGGATGGCAATGCTGATTCTTTGGCCAAAAAATAGGCCCGCCGTCTGGTCACGTGAAGAGTCGACCAACCGTTTGGCGATTTCCCGAAATACTAGGTGGGCACTCGGACCCCATGGCCCTAGTGTTTCAACCCCAAACGGCTCAAACACATAATTACCAATTAAATTATTGTATTTGCGCCGTTTGAGGTTTTCAGCACCTGCAGCAGCCATCCCAGCGCAGCACACTGTGCTAGGAAGATGGGATGGCGCAAGGGTGTCGACGCAAGTTGCGTCCCACACCAAAGGCCTACCCAACTTCCATGGCATTATGGTCAAACCATCTGGTCTCTTGCCATCGACGCGTGCCAAGCCAGTGGGTTCTAATACAGCTGGCACCCCGGCGGTGGCAAGAGCACGACGGATGAGATCATTAATGCTAGCGTGCCGCGCTATCCGACCTGCACTCTTACTGCAAGAAAGGCCATGGTGTCCGAGGCAGTCGACTGCTTCACCACATTGACAGCGATGTGGAGCCCCACAAGGAGCGCCCAAACGCAAACATGTAGCGAGCCGGAAGGTTGTGTCACCTAACATAGTGCCTATATTAGGTGACGGTAGTGCCTGAAGCCAGAGGCCCGACTCCCATTCACCCACAGCCAGCAGGCGGGCACGCTCAGCCGTATTGGTAGACGTATCAATAAGTTTATTACGTACCAACCTGCAGAGCGGCTCATCCCACTGTCTCTGGGAAAATGGGTTCTCGGGCCGATCCGTGTCCGGGCAAGTCAGTTTTATGAGTGTCGTTTTCTGTTTGTTTCTTGGAGGTTTTATGTAATTTATCTGCTGAAGAGGATAGTAGAGATACGATAGTTTCGGCAGCAAAATTTGGGTTATTAGAATTTAGTATTTTAGAGAAGTCTGCTTTCTCGATGTCAGATTTCACTTTAGCAATATAAATTTTTGTGATTGAAAGTTTTCGTGTATTTATTGTGATATCAGGATTACAAAACAGTACAACAGGGGAATGGCCAGTTATGTCACATTCCAATACCAAAGTTGTGGCAGTGTGTGTGACTTGAGCAACACATGATCTAGCTAGACAATTAGCAAGCCTGGTGGGAACAGAATGTGCGGGAAGCATAGCGAGTGATGCAGCAATGTTTAAATATTCATCACAATTTGGATCCACACTCGTAGGTGCAATATTAATATTTATAACCCCGATAAGAGAAATAGTCTTGAATTTTGCTAAGTGGTGGAGCAAAGCATCTAGACTGCTTAGAAATGGATTGAGATCTTTAATCGAAGGTGATCTATATACCGCGACAATTGCAACCTTGTCAGATAATTTCAGTACCAAACAATTTGCGTCATGAACCGAGGGAGTTTGAAAAGAGTATTGTAAATCCTTTCTGACGTAGGTGACTACTCCATCGTTTTGGTTTTTAAAGGAAGTGGTACAAGTATTGTAGCCTGATAGAGGGGGAATATTCGGACATTTGCTCAGCCAACATTCAGTCAATACAAAAACGTCCAGTGTATAACCCAATCTGCCTAGTAACAATGTCAGATTGTCAAAGTTACGCTTGATGCTTCGAATATTGACATGTAAGATTTTAAGTTTACATTCTGGCTTACTCGAATAGTTAACACTTGCCTCCGGAGAGCATACAAAACTTTCTGAGACAGAAAGTTTTTCGATCTCGGTATTAATTATGTTTAGATCATCCATAATGATTAGAAGAACATAAAACGGAAACTCTTTGTAGGGTCAGCACTAAACTAATATCTGTGCAGGGTATGGATTTAAATTTATTTTGAACAACCTCAGTTATGTATGGAATAGCTTCAGGATTAGGTAATTTTCTAATATAGTAGAGAGCAAGACTGTGTGTAGTATAATTATAAAACTTGCGGTATGTGCAATGTAGTGTTCATTTCAAAGTGTAGTAAAAGAGTTGTGTGTCACGCTCACGTAATGAAATAGTGTACAATTGATTGTTAGTTAAAATTATGGAGTTAGAGAATATTAACATAAAGAAATACAGGTAATTAAAATAATTAAAAACATATGGAACAGAAAACAGTAAGAGACAGTAAACAGCAATGCGGGTAATTTGGTTAGATAATCTGAGATTGGGTATGATCATGCGGACTTCTAGTAGTAGAAAGGTCAGCATCAGTCTTAACTTCGAAGTGTTTGTATCCTTCTGTCTCGCGTACGAAGATCTTGCCGTGTTTAATCCAGCAGAATTTGTAATCGTTGCATTTAGCCGCTTCACGTGCTAGGTAGTATAGACTCTTTTTCCTAGCTATTAGAATATGAATCGATTATTGTTTCTTTTTCGTTATAATGCCCGAAACGAAACATTCACATTTGTATAAGTTAGATTCGTCGACCACGGCATACCCTAGTCACTCCCGACGACCCTATCATCCTCCTTCTGGCAGTAGTTGGGAAACTAGTACTATTAAAACACACATAAACAAACCGCCGTCATTCTGACCCTGTTCATGCCCATATGCATATCTAAATATATAAAAGAAGAAACTGACTGACTGACTCATCTATCAACGCACAGCCCAAACCGCTGGGTCTACAGATTCCAAATTTGGCAAGTAGGTTCCTTATGTGGTCTAGGGGTGCACTAAGAAAGGATTTTTATTCAACTTTCACCCCCTAAGGGGGTGAAACGGGGCTCTAAAGTTTGAATGGGGAAACAAGATTAATTTGACTATTTTATTAAAAACTTCACAGGAGTACTCCTAGTGATGAGAGATGATGAGTAGACATGAGTTTTAGGTTTTTTCAGAATTCAACATTTTTCAAATCAGAATTTTTCAGAAATGGGGTGACAAAGTCAAAAAATCAATGCACAGCCCAAACCGGTGAGTCTAGAGATTCCAAATTTGGCACAAACGTTCCTTATGAGGTTAAGGGGTGCATTAAGAAAGGATTTTTTAAAATGTACTCCCTAAGGGGATGAAACGGGAGTCAAAAGTTTGTATGGGGAAACAAGATTAGGTAAGACTGTTTTATTCGAAACTTCACAGGAGTACTCCTATCGATAAATGAGTTAACATTTGTTTTTCAGGTTTTTTCAGAATTCAACCCCTTTTTTTTTTTTTTTTTTTTTCGGATGGGAAATCATCAAATGACTTCTCCCGCTCTGGGCGGAGCAGGAGGGAGTGTCAGACTTTTACTGACTAAAACCCATCCATGTTCCTTCATCGCCCTTTGTGTTCCGGGGTCACGGTATCTCTTTCGAACAGTCCCGCAACCCCGGCAGGCATCGGTCCTTGCGGACCCCTTCCTATTGCTGACTCTCTTTGAGGCGCGCGTGGAACACGAACGCGCCGTCGACACGGCAGAATTCAACCCCTAAAGGGGGAAATGGGGTAACAAAGTCTGAAAATCAACATCGCTATTGTTTGTATGGTGTATCGGGTCGGGTGTATTACAAAAACAACGATTTTAAGATTTGATGTGGCGGACCTGAAATGCCTTCATTCCCTGTTGGGGTGCGATGGGGTTGAAATGTCTAAAAATCAATGTGGGTGTCGATACCGAGATTATCAAGGGTGCAGATTACGAAAATGGTATTTATTTTGAGATCCAGAAGATGGCGGATTCGACTTCTATACAGATTTATTGTTGATTTATTGTGATGATTGTGATAACGATAATGGTGATTGTGATAATGATAATGATGATGATCATTGTGACAACGATTATGATGATTGTGATAACGATGATGGAGATTGTGATAGTGATTGTGATAGTGATTGTGATAGTGATTGTGATAGTGATAGTGATTGTGATAGTGATTGTGATAGTGATTGTGATAGTGATTGTGATAGTGATTGTGATAGTGATTGTGATAGTGATTGTGATAGTGATTGTGATAGTGATTGTGATAGTGATTGTGATTGTGAAAGTGATTGTGATAGTGATTGTGATAGTGATAGTGATAGTGATAGTGATTGTGATAGTGATAGTGATTGTGATAGTGATTGTGATAGTGATTGTGATAGTGATTGTGATAGTGATTGTGATAGTGATTGTGATAGTGATAGTGATTGTGATAGTGATTGTGATAGTGATTGTGATAGTGATTGTGATAGTGATTGTGATAGAAATTGTGATAGTGATTGTGATAGTGATTGTGATAGTGATTGTGATAGTGATTGTGATAGTGATTGCGATAGTGATTGTGATAGTGATTGTGACCAATTTAAAGGAAATTGGTTGCCGCTTAGCACGTGGGATTTTTTTTATTTTTTATTTTTAATATTAGATTTTTCAAATCTATGATGTGGTTAAATGAAGTTGCCGGCCGATTTACTTATACTAACGTTAGATTATAACCTGCTCATGACTTGTATGATGATATCTGATATGATACTTATGATATGATATGATGATTGATATCTCCAATTTATTCATTTCCGAAGGAGTAGCTTTACATACTCGTACATCACAAGTCTGCCATGAGGTATTTGATAGCTGTGAAGTGATTTTGCCATCTATCATGGTCATTAGCATCGAGTACTTAACAGCATAGCTTCTCATAATAGAAAGAGCAGTTCTGCAATCTCAGATTCAATCAGAGCCTTTTCTCCCACGATGTTTAACTTGTTTTCGTTTGAAAACTGAAAATAAATTGGTCTGCAGAACATTGTGGAAGATGGCTTTGGATTCCTTTTTTCGCCACAAACTAAGCGCAGAGGCACAAAGAACACATACAAATACTAGCATCGTCGTCTTCCGAGAAAACCATACGTGGAGCTAAGCCCGCTACAGAAGAGGAGAGTGGCAGAGTCCCTAACGCATAGCGAAAGCCTTGCTCATGCGACTGGTTTCAAAGCACAAAACAAGAATGTAGCAGATATCATTAAACTTGTCTCGGAGCATCCTAAAGAGGTTACAAAGATAAAGGAATTGTTAAAGCCAAAGAAAACTGTACCAACGTATTCCACTGATGAAGCTGTAGGTATTTTGACCTCATTGAAGCTTTCGAAGTGGCAGTATGTAACATTAAGAATTTAAGATCTTGTGCAAAAGAAGAAGGAATACCACTGTATCCTTTTTATACTGCCAACCATGAGGCAAAGAAGTACTGCTATCCCTCAAAAGATACCATAGACATCACGGAAAAAGAGGTAAACGCTCCTAGCAATTTTGGACAAAAGTGTAGGCTTGGAAAATTCCTACGTGTGGAATCTTCGCTAGATGGCAAAGAGTCAACACTGATATGCAAGTGGGGCTTTGATGGTACTTCAGGGCAAAGTTTGTATTAAATAAAAGATCAAACGTACATTTTGCTATTCGTATATTTTAATTATAAGTGACAATCCTGATATATTCGTTGCCCAGGAAACCTCAAACCAAAGACATAACAGCCCCCGGCTGCGATTCCAGTTGCTGCACTTGGGGTGCTGCCAACAGCTGGTCAAGATGGCGGCGCCAGACATTGCCGTCATCTGTAAGCACCTCATAGTGTAAATGTTCCAGGCGAGACAGGATCCTACCGAATGTCCACCTCTGATGCGCTGACGAGTAACTCCTAGCTTGGACCCTGTCTCCCAGTTTGAATTGTCGTAAATTATGTTCGAAGCTTAAGCAAACGGAAATGTCAGTCAACGAGCGTATGTGACGTGCCGCAATGTTTTTTTTCCAAGCGTTTTGGCTTTGTCACCAAGTAACGTAGTCAGTTCAACGCCATCTAGAGAGTTCTTGGAAACTATTTTTTAATCCTTTAAAAAGAAAACCTCTCATTGTAGGAATTTTGAACGTAATTTAGTACATAATTCTTCAACATCGAACCTGTAATCTATTTCTTTGTTTAGTTCACTATCTTCAGTTTCATTTTCAATTTCCTTTTGAAGCTCTTGGAATTTGGAAAAATTATCTTTCAGTGTTTGTAGTCGTGTTGCAATTTCTTCAATAGAAAACCTTAATTCTTCATTAATAAAGTTTTCAATCCTTGTGAATGTTCCTCGTAATGAGAATCGTATGCGTTTTAACTTTTTAACTTTGGCCATTTCGTCGCCAATATTAAATAAAAGATCAAACGTACATTTTGCTATTCGTATATTTTTATTATAAGGGACAATCCTGATATATTCGTTGTCCACGAAACCTCTATAGACAAACGACCAACCACAACCACCAAAGACAACAGTTTGTATAAGCAAACTATCAAGGGCAAAGATATTGCAGCACAGATATTTTTATTTGTTCCTTAGTGCCTCTGCGTTTAGTTTGTGGCGGAAAAAAGTTATGGAAGAATCCAAAGTCATCTTCCACAATGTTCTGCAGACCAATTATTTTAAATTTCGAACGAAAACAAGTTAAACATCGCGGGAGAACAGGCTCTGATTGAATCTGAGATTGCAGAACTGCAGCTTTCAATTATGAGAAGCTATGCTGTTAAGTACTCGATGCTAATGACCATGATAGATGGCAAAATCACTTCACAGCTATCAAATATCTCATGGCAGACTTGTGATGTATGTGTATGTAAGCTACTCCTTCGGAAATGAATAAGTTGGAGATAAGTTATAGCATCATCATACAACTCATTAGCAGGCTATAAACTAACGTTAGTCGATCGGCAACTTCATTTAACCACGTCATAGAATTGAAAAATCTCATATCAAAAATAAAAATAAAAATCTTACGTGCGAAGCGGCAATCAAAGGCGTATAAATTATATGTCATCTTGATCGCCTTGTATGGTACAATAGCTCATATGAGCACCAGCCCTTCAGTTCCATTCAGTTTCAAAAAAATGTACTTTAAGCGTTTTCTCCCATACAAAGAAAACACAAAACATTTTTTTCAACACACTTGCTCATAAAATGGCTCTAATTTCACCGCAATTAGGCACATAATGACACCTATAATCAAACTGTGACTTTTTCATTACTACATATTATTCACAAGTGAGTTATAGGGTTTTTTTTTTGGTTGAGGTGCTTGTTGCTTTGTTCCTACAAAAGTTTCTATATAAAAAATATCGTGATCAATAGTACAAATAAATTAATGTACCTATTGCTTGCTCATTTCACTGAAATGTAACTTTTGTTTTCTCTGTATTAAAGAAAACTTTGAATTCCCCATTTTGTACGTGGATTCGCTATCCGCGAAAAGCCAAAAAAACAAACCTCATTATTTTAGTCTATGGCCGATCGCCATTGTTAGATGCGCGCGCATAGGAAAACTGATTAAATTTTCCCGCCATTGCGAAAAACTTTTCATTACTCGTTTTCACTGTTGAAATTATAGTTATTTATGAATAAAAAATGTCTACAAGTATTAGTTATGAAGAAAATGATTTATGTTGTACACCGCCCGATATAAGATGTGAAGCCCTTAACGTTATGGAAAGTTTACTACCTGAAAACTCCAAGGACAAATATCTATTATCTAAATGATTTTTTTGTATTATTTTCTTCACAAGTGTGTTGAAAAACGTCGTATGACACACGTGTGTATTGATGATTACCGTCCTCGGCTCTCTTAAGACCCTCGCCTGACGGCTCGGGTCTCAATCGCGCCTCAGCGGTAATCACCAACATTACACACTTGTACCATAATGTACTATTTCTCACCCGTGGAGCTACTAATATCATCCTTGCGTTAATATGACGCAATTTTATTTTTTTAATTTTTGACATATGAGTATCTATGAGTATGGAGCTAGATTTCCAGACCACTGTGCGACTGCGAGGCCCTAAGCAGAGGCACGCCGAGGCTCGCGTAACCTACAGGGGGTGTCCTTATTAGCGCACTGTCGCTTAGTTTATAAGTATTATGCTCTTGGCTGTAGGCTTTACACTCAAGGCACCCACAGGATAGTCCGGTTAAGCAGAAGCCTGCCTGCGAGATGCCATTAAGAAAAAAAAACCTTTTTCGTCTCAATCGCGACTACTGAACATAAGGTCCCGGGTTCGATTTCCGGATCAGGCAAAATATTATTGGGTTTTTTCACTGGAAATTTCTCAGCAGCAGCCACGGAGTCTGAAATTGTGCCCGATTGATGGCAATAGGCTCGTCCCTTGTTACATGGGACTTAAAAGTTAAACATGAAATGTGAAATTACTCAACTAGCAAAATCAGTACTTATAACGCTCTCAAGACTACTTTTATTTTTACTTATAAATTGTTTATAATACTCTAAGAGTCTGGATTTGGGCGCAGTTATAGGCGCGTTTATTTCTATAACTATATTATAATCAACTTATTAAATGTTACTGAGCCCTATAATATTCTTAACGAAGCGTAATAGCTTCTATAATGATCTGAGACTACACAATTACAAGCACAAACGCTCTTGTTAGTATCTGACATAAGTATCTTACTAAAGCAATCTTGTTTATAATGCACTACTAACGTACTTAGTAAGTAAGTTATAAGTTTTATTTTTGTTCAGTTTATTTTGTGGTAGCAAAATGTTTTGTAGTAAATACTTAATAAAAACATAAGTTATTGTATTACTATCATTTTGTATTATTGTAGAATTTTAATTATAAAATATATATCGTAAATATAGTGTATGAACTGGTGGGACAATGATATGTACAGCAATTTAGTTAGTTTTTACAATCCCCTCCGAAAAATAGCACATTAGTATATTGTTGTTAAGAAAATATTTCATCAATTCTTATAAATATTCGCCATAATTTGAAATTGCTCTTCATTAAGTACTTAGAACTTTATAAGTAAATTAGTACTTGTAGCAGTTTCAGTCCAGATAAATCGCCTTCATTTTAAAACAATTTAGGGCTCCCTTGAAAAATGCCTGCTTTGCTAGTTGGGGTGGGAATTACAGGCGTGATGTTTTGTTATTTCTAGTCGAATTATTGCCGTGTTGCCGTTCTTTTTAGGTAGCCGTACAGTAAAGGGAAAAGGAAATAATAAATTAAAATTAGATCAATTTAGAAAAATATATTGTAATTACTTATCTGTTGACTGATATTATTTACAATATGTACAGTTTACATAAAACATTTTTTGATAAAAATAAGTCTAGAATTAACTAAGTACCTAATCTAGATACATAGCTGAGTATGTTTTTTTCACATATTTTGGGTAGGTACTTTCTATACCTAATATGCTTATTGTATATACTAATTTACGTAAGCTAAGTGTGATTTACGACTAATTAAATTAATTAAAATTTAAGCATTTATACAAACTTAAGGCACTGCTATCACAATACAATATTCATTACTTATTTGAACGAGGTAGGTATAAAGTAGAGTTTTTATTAATTATACATTTAAAATAAAACTATGTTGAAATTATAATTATTTACATTAATTTATGGTAAATAGGTATTGCGAATATCCCTGTCGCGTTAACATTCTTAATTATTATTTTTAATTTAAGTAGGTACTCTAACATAATAGCTACATGGCGCAAAGTTACATAGAAAAAGTAACATCCATCCGTGAAGGGACAAAATATAATATTTGTCAACACTTAACATTCTAATTCATTTATATCCAGAAGAAATGTGTAAATATGAGGATCAGCCTTCGCCGAGTAGAGCACTGATCGTGAAGCTTTTTACCCGTCGGCAGGGCGCCGGCGCGGCGGGAGGCAAAGGCGCCGCCGGCGGTGGCGGGGGCAGCGCGGGGCCCCACGAGAACCCGGTCGGTAAAGGGCTGCCGGGCCAGAGCCCTAGGTGCATGGGCATGTGTAGGGGGCCTAGGTACGGTAACTCTGGTGGGTAGAAGGCAGGTGGTGGGGGTGTTATATTCTCTGGGGGTGTTACAAGAGGAGCGGGGGACTCCACTAAAGGCGGGGATCTAGGCGATGAAGACCGTAAGCTGCCTTCCTCTGAGCAGGATGATGCGGCGTCAGAACAAGGTCTCTTAGCGTCGCTGGGTTCCGCGCTTGGCTCCGGATTGCCCTCGCTGCCGGAGTCAGGGTTCTTCCGCTTGCACTTGGACTGGCCGCACGCACGGAAGCCTTTGGCAAAGGGGTTGTTGTCGATCTTCAACTTTGTTATGCGGTCATTCTGTGGACAAACAAAAAATATACGTTTTAAAAATGTATTTGGTTCTCTTAAACGAGTATATAGAGAATCATTACCATTGCAACTATGTATGTACTATGTATGTACTATGCCACGCACGTTATTTTGTGTTAATCTGTCGCTCCTCAGTTATCTTTCCCTATCAAAATCCGTGGTTGCCACGTCACACGGAAATCTCCTTATCTCATTTGGAGAATGCAATTTAAACATCCGTTTCCGCATACATCCCGGCGTCGCTAATAGCTTGAAGGGATAATTGTCGCACATGTGGCATGGACTTGGCGACAAGCCAATTAGCATGGCATGTTTGCGTGTCGCCGTGTCGCCGCGACGTCGCCCGTCCGTCGCGCGGCTGTTACGCGCGAACTACTCTACTAGGCGCCTGTAACACGCCGCAAAAACACTAAACACTACTGTAACATGAAATCTGATACATGAACCGCAAGTGACGATGACAGTTAGAACTCAATGTTTTAGCTATCGCAACATTTCCTAATTGAATAGGACGTTCGAAATTCTACATGATTTTTTTCGCGTCTCGCCCGAAAATGTGTTTGCAATCGAAAGTCGAAATTATCTGGCGAAATCCTGAACGCAAATAGTGAGTTCGAGATACGTAAAGTCACTTGTAACGATTGTTTACTCGGCGTGATAAGGCGGCGCCGGCGGGAGTCCTGCGCTGCTTCACCAGATAACCGCCACCCGGCCAAGCACCAGAGAGTGCTAAAAGCCTGTTATTAGCAGAGCAAAGTGCACTTTTTAAGTCGGTCGGGTAGCAAAACGTGCTGCTCGAGAGCGGTGAGGCGCCGCCCCTGGCCCGCCCTGTCGCCCGTGACGTCACCACGCAAACTTGCCGTCGCTCTCACTTTTTGCGTGACTATTTCACATATTGGCGACTGTCGCCAGTTTTTTAGAACTGTGTAATTAGGGTCCGAGTAAATTTGGTTTATTTATCTAACAGATAGGCCCATAATTTACCGGGGGAACGAGCAAACAAGCAATGGCAGGCTAGAACGATGACGGTGCATTGTTGAATTCACAATATTAGGTCATTGTGTTGTTGTAATTGAACTGGTGTGCCACCTAGTTACGCTCTCGAATAAAGGGGCGGCATTTCCAAAGACGATTTCTAATTCGTTGATAATTCGCAACAATGGTTTAGCCGTCGAGCGGTCGCCTGTTGAGGGATAATGCGCAATGATACGCCGCCGAGCATTGTCGGAAAGCGGGTCCCGTTAGCCGGACAATCGGCGGATAATCCTTCAAAGCTTCCGATGAAATAGACGCGAGAAAACTTTCGCGCCTCGTTGCAGTCAACATGAAGGACGCCGAGGCGCAAAGAAAGCCGCTGTTAATTACGAGCGGGGATTATGCAAGGGATGGGCACGCTGCGATGGACGCGAAAGCCAGTAGTTAGTTTGGGATAACAAACAGCGGGGGGCTGTGTCTCGGTACTTATATGAAAGCTTTGGGCCAGATTTAATAAATGAATTAAAGTGTACCGCAACTTTATTGCCCAAGGCAGATGCAGGGAAATGTTCTTTCAAATATGTATTGATTTAGTTAGTCACGCAATGCACATTCAGTCTGCAACCCGGGCACGAGGGTAGGTACTTAATCCGAATCGTGAGACTTTAATTACAATAAGTAATTCTAACTGAACGTCTGCTCACTCTATTGTTTCTAATAAAGGTATAGTATCATTCAGTACCGTATTTACCGCTTGAGTTTACTGTTCAGCTTCTTCAGAAACTAACTGTAGCAACCTGATACACTTCCAAGATTTACCGAACGTCCCACAATGCTTCACAGACACCGCTTGAACAAAAACAGCAAATTAGTCTGTATTGTTTCGTTAAGAGTCCTTACACAATGCCCGTTCGTCGCAATCTTATTTTTTGTCGATGTAACTGGCACCAACTTATGTTCGATTTCGGTAAAAGCTTTGGCGCCTGTTGTAGCGAAAAAAATGCCGACGTCAGTCCGTATGTGCGAATCGGTGAGTTTCGTAGAATCGTAGTACGGATTCTGGGAATTAGAGGTGCGATCGTATCATGTGAGGTATTCCCTTGATGTCCTAGTGATAGTGGGAACGTTGTAATATGATTGATTTAGTGATGGTTGTAATCTTGATTATTACTTCTGCTTTGTTGCGACCGTGGCTAGTATTGCTTGTTACGAAAGCATGTTACGTCCGCTACGACAAGAAAACACATTTAAAACCAATTTTAACTAAATGTATAAATATAGGTAACATCGCTTTCTGAAAGCCTAATCAAAAGTTTTGTAAAGTGATGTCCTAACTTGTACTCATATGTTTTGTTCTTGTAATCGTTGCAATTATGACGTTGACTAAACGACAATTGAATAAGGATCAGAAACCGAAGTTTAGTAATTATGTCTTCAACTGTTACAAACCTGATAAGCGGTGACAGCAATGAACTCCGTCTCTGGGAAAGAGTAGGAGGCATGAGGAGCTCCCCAGGCCAGCGCGGCGGCATCACGTGCTCGCACCACCAGCACGCGAGGACGGTACTTGTGCATGGAGGTCAGCACCATCTGGAAGAGAAGGATGATATTAGTTCATGGCTATAGAAGCTTCTACTACCTACAATAATACCCATCGGGTCCACGAGGACTGCCGAAGCAAGGGGTTTAGTAGAATTAGTTGCATACACTAGGCCTGAATGCTTTATTACGGACGTACGGTCTACAATGGGAAGGCTTGCTTGAGTCTAGGAAAGTTCAGGCTAATTACATTATGCGCTATGACTGTGAACCCTTCGTGCGATGACTGTATTGCGATCCTATATTATTCCGTAAAAGGGCATCGGAAAATTTCCTGCGTCTGCGCCTGTTTTATTATCTCTATAATCTACTCGACGGATTTTCCGCTCGTTTTCACCATAATTAAGGATGTTCTATGAGGTACTTTAGAAAACATACTTAGTACATTCGTAGTCGAAAGGAGTTGATTAGGCCAGAAGCATAAACTTGCTAAAAAAACTGCCCCTTGCACGCTCCTTAGAGAATTCTAAAACTTGCTAAAACATCAAATCTAATCTTCATCCTCAAAGAACAAACAGTAAGGTCTGCCAGTGTCTGGCGACACCACTGTCGCGTCGTTCTGTCGCTCTTGTGTAAAGGGCCTTATCTACCACTTGACGCGAATAACGCTACCTGGGCAATGCGCGGGCTCCGCCGCCTGCATCCACTTCAAACGTAGAAGGGTTTGCACTCCATTGTCTATGGACTTTTTAAAAAGTTAATCTTAATAGTTAAAAGAGGATTTAAGTAAAAGTGTTATAATGGTAAAAAAATAATTTGCTGCTTTTTAGGGTTCCGTACCCAAAGGTTAAAACCGCGACCCTATTACTAAGACTCCACTGTCCGTCTGTCTGTCACCAGGCTGTATCTCATGAACCGTGATAGTTATTATAGACAGTTAAAATTTGCACAGAATGTGAATTTCTTTTGCCGTAGCGGCGACAAATACTAAATACAGAATAAAATAAATATTTAGCCGATTTTTTGCCGTTTTTTGTTCGATATTAATAACGGCAACAGGCACTTGAAGTATTCACAGAATAATAGTTGTATATTCACATTAAAAATAAATAATTAAAATAAAATAAACATTTATTAAGGGGAGCTCGCCCATACAACAAACGTGATTTTTTTGCCGTTTTGTCTAATGTTTTATAGATAATGGTACGGAACCCTTCGTGCGCGAGTCCGACTCGCACTTGGCCGGTTTTAATATTTTGTTTAATACTTTTGGGTGGTATTGTGTTGCGTTCAAGTTACAATGGTGAAGTATGAAAGTACAATGCTAATTTTATTTAACTCGATTGTTGTATCTATTATAATGGTAAAGAATAAAGCCTAGTGAGTAAAAACGATCACTGTGGTCGTTTTATACAAGTAGCTAGTGTTTTCTTAAACTTTTCATAAGGATCCTGAATTTGAGCAGTAGGAATCGCAAAATATCCCACTGATTGGTTTGGTGTCCTTGATAATCAATTTTTCGAGCAACAACAACAACAACAGCCCATAACGTCCACTGCTGGACATAAGCCTCTCCCATGATGGGAGGAATTTGCCGTAATCTCCACGCTTGGCAGGCGGATTAGAGATCGCAATGATGAAAGACTACCTAACAGAAAACGCTGCTGCCCATTCTCTGGTGTACGGAGGCGCAAGGTGTTTTGCCTCAGCCATTAGTCGCCTTATACGACACCCGTGAGTGTTATGGGTTGGTTCTATTCTACTCTGCCGGATACCACACGGCTGGCATTTTTCGAGCACTTCTGGAAAATTAAGTTGCAACTCCACTCTAATAACATCACCATTCTCTACCCTTATCCCAATTTATTTGTGGTCGGCGCAGCATGTCTTCTTCTTCCATACTTCTCTATTACTTGTCATCTCAGCAGTAATCTCATTTCTAGCCATATCATCCTTCACACAGTACTAACTAACTCCACTCTAATAACATTGGTTTAATATAGTAAGAGTTCGGAAAATCCTAACTAAGTAAATATGGATTCTACAAAACACATTTTGCCTTCAGCGGGTTTGGTTGTCTGTTCTCAATCATGCAAATGCCCTCCATCACACATGGACCACGAGAAAATCATATTTAAAATATTCCCACAGTATCCCAATGTGGCGGACAGATTGACAGATAGACAATACAAAGTTAGCCGCGTTCGGTAGCTCGTCGATCATAGCGAGGTGTGTTCAATCAAAAAAGATACAGCCTTCAGATTGGGCTGGTAAACTTCGGGAGTTTTTTGCGACGTAGGTAGGTACAGGATAGTGATCATGCCCGTTGATAGGGCTTCGATTAAGTGATAAAAGTGTTGTTCGTTTACACTCTTTGTGTTCCATTAGATTTCTTAATAGAGAAGACGACGCGACGACCGATACGAATCCAGAGGTGACTTGTTTTTCGACATAGCGTTGAGTAAACTAACCTATAAGGGCTGGCTTCTGCTTAACCGGACTATCCTGTGGGTGCCTTGAGTGTAAGGCCTTCAGCCAGGGACATAAAACTTATGAACTAAGTGACAGCGCGCTAAGGGCACCCCCTATGGGTTACGAGCCTCGGCTTAGGGCGTCGCTGAGGAGGGCATCAAGCGGACAGGCTGTATCTGAGTGAGATTATTTAAGGGCTGATTTTAAACTACTGGCTCAGCATCACAGGCTGGCTCGAGCAAGGGTCACACGTCGCGACATACCTCGACGGCGAGGTCGGAACGACGCCGGTTTGTGTCTGGGTGCTAGTTTCCCAACTACTTTCCTGAAGAAGTGTGATAGAGTCGTCGGGGTGCCAGAGATGACATTCTACCATGTAGCTATAACGATTATGGAAATGTCTAATATGTATTAGAATGAAAGAAGCTACCAAAAATCGTAAATCTTAACGCTTTGACATCGAGTCGTGGCCTTCTGCTTGATGTTGAAGAATAATCCGAATACTTTATTATAACATTCAAAATACACAATGAAAATCTTAACAATAATCAGAATGATACAAGAATCAATTCTTTAAGAAAATAAGAAGTAGGTAGGCATATATCTGTGCGAAATTAAATATCGCCGGAGTCAAAGGTAAATAAGAATTAAATTGCACATAGGTAGGTACATAGAATTATTTTGACCTACAACATTGAGACCACCTTTGAGTATAGCTTACTAGTCATTAATCAAGACTTGATGATGCTAGCATTAAAACCAATAGTTAAGATATCCAATTGGTAGCATTAGGGAATTGCAAAATTTACCTACAAATGCCTACAATACAATTATAAGACCACCTTTGAGCGTATAACATACTTGAGTAATAAATAAAACTACGTCTAATAAAAATACTGTTTCTTTTCAAAATGGCGCGTTCTAAGCCACACACAGTTATATCATAGATTAGATAAAGTTTTAAACTAGTGATTAAATCTATGGGCGGTGCGAGGAACATTATTGATTCACGAATAAACATTTTAAATAATGCCGGGGGCTATAATGTGGATAAATACCATCTATAAATAACAGAATTCGAGTAAGATATCATTATTAGAGAACGATAAATTATTCTGTTAATTGGGCTACAGTACATAATACTTGATAATTATATTTTTAAAGAATTAAATTGAATTAATAAGTAGTAGGTAGTACCTATTACAGGCACAAACTATATATTTTTCTTATTTTTTTTTATTTCCACGACACCTTATTCGAATTTCACAATATTTTTACCATACACGCACACCTCTCAGGGCTTATCTGGGTGCTGTCGAGTTTGTATTATACTTTTCGGTCTCTAATACATACTATGCTTGCTATTTATGCTATTTTAATACATTTTAAGTTTAAGTAAAACTAAAACATTATAAATATAAAAACGTTTTTTGGACTTGTAACTTCTACTTCTTGTACCTATATACTTTTAATGAGTAAATAGCTATAATCTGAACTGAAAACACGAAACGAAACTGTCTGAAAAATAACTTGTGCAGGTCTGAGAGTTTTAAATGACACATGCCGTGTTCAAAACTAAAAACGAATCTGGCTACAAATTCAATTCAATCAGACATATTCTTACAGTTTCTGGATAATTATAAAATGACATCTATAGCTATATACTTGGTATATATACCTAGTATCTGGTTGGTATCTGAAAACCGCACTTTCACCCTGAACAACTTTCAAGACTTAAGCCGTACACCGAACAAGCCCAAGATCAACTACCATCTACCATCGACTTTTCCAGTCCATCACACACGTGTAATCTCAAACAGACATCATCTTCTATCTGAATTCTCTCGAACACGTGTCTATCACTAATAAGACCACTATTGGGACACGCTACAGATAAGGGCTGGTTTCCGCACGATTCGGGGCACGAACCCCCTGCCTTCCGCTTCGCTGACCCGATCGCTTGTTCTGATAAACTGAATGCGCCACAAAACCTCGATGTTTACGAGTTTTTGCTGTAATTTCTGTAGCTATTAATAAGTAGAAAAACTCGAGGTAAAAAGTGACTTGAACCTTTTATAAGCCGACGGCTTTAATAAGCATTCGAAAGAACGATACAAGTGTGATATTTAAGTACAGACTTTTCCGAAAATTTCTTTGATGGGAACAGAAAAAAATATAGAGCTAACACGAAAAGCCGTTAAAATTAAATGTTCTTTACATTTTTTTTTTCTATCTTTCGATCTTATATGAGAGATAGCTGTCCGACGCGGTATCTACGAATCTTTACTTTAATATGGCTATAAAATATACCAATTTAATCACCTTATTACCCCCAATTTTCTCCATCTAACGACTGCTTCTAATTCTTAGAATCAATAGAAAACTATTCCTAATTGCGTGAGAATAATCTCTCTATAATCCATAACCTTTCATAATGAACTCGTTTAGAAATAGCTAGACTTCTAATCCTTTCACTGTAATAGTCTTTTTAAACTTTAATCCGTTGAGAGCCCTTATACTTTTTCACACGGCGTCTTTTTGAAGTATTTGCTAAAAAATAACCAACAAAGGGTGTGGTCACAATGTATAATGGTAGCTCCTTTTATCACAGGTGGTAAGACCTCAAGTGCACAGTACACGGGGATATCTTCCACGCGAATTGGTTCGCTTCTCTCTCAGTAGCTGGTGCATTGTTAGGCTAGGTGTACAAAGACGCCGCGCCGCTCTCCCGCGATCCCGGGTCCCGGGTCCCGGTGCCTCAGCCAAGCGTACGCACGCAGTGATGCGTACCCGCCTACAGTTTTTGCTGTCCCTACCCGTCATAATAATGTGTGTTATGATGCTTTGTGACTGATAGCCATGAACGAAGTTTGTTTTGATAGACAACCAGCTTTTATGTAGGTAGGTCAGGTTAATTGAAATGTTTAGTTGAAGGTTTACGTGTTTTTTTTATTAAAAAAGTAAGTCTTCGTAAAATTTACATTCCTTTAGAATACTTAGGTCTATCTCAGAACATCTTTGTACACATTGTAAAACATCTTATCGCTCTGGTATTACGGTTGTATAATATATAAACAGTCAAACATGCATCAAGTGCAGTCGTAAACTGTCACTCCGAGGCAGTTTCTACAAACAGACAGCGCAAACATTGTATAAAAATTCTACAACCTAGGGTAAAGCATCACAGTCGTCATTAATCGAGGCGTCAACCGCTCTGTCTAAACACACCGCCCGGATAAAGGAATACAGTTAGTTGCCGCTACAAAGCAATCATACAATACCTTTCAGCGTATCTGTTCAAGTGACGAAATGCTTATAGACGTCTTTGTACGCGGGCTCCCGCGGCGCGTATGAACTAACGCCCGCTCATCTACATTCAGCTTTACAACAATATCCTAAGATTGAAATTCGAATGAGAAATCGTCAAGAACTATCTTTTTTACGTCATCGCAAAACGGGTTGTTTACATTCGAATCTTATTTCAACAAACGTAAGGTTGAGTTCAGTTTTTATTGAATTTTTTATGGGAAGTGGTTGGCGTGGTTGCGCGAGAGGCGTTTCCTTTCAAAACGGCAATATATGAGGCAGAGTCACGAGCGCGGGAATGTTCAGCGAAGGCTGCGCTGGTAACTGTATCCAATATTGAAACTTTTTGTTACAATAGAGCCAATGTTTGCCGTTTGCGTCATACTTTTATTAGTTTGAACAACTTTTTGTTTATGGGCTTTCAATTAATGCTTACAATTGCTTCGTGTAATAGATTTTCTTTGAGGTGGCCGTGATCATTATTTTAAATAACTTTATGATATTTCGCGACATTCAATTGTAAATGAATATAGATGACGAAGATACTACCTACACTCTTTTTTCAAAGTATAGTAAGGAAAGCGGAGACCAGCCACATAATTATCTGCTAACGACTCCAAAATATTTCAAAACAATAGTATCTTTTGACTTCTTCTGGTAATTACCACACATTCCTGGATGCCAATGTTGCAAATCATGGCTCCCCTTATCTTTAGGGGTGACTTGTGACTTGTGACGTCATAGCCTGATAATGGCGTGTCATGGTGCTACTGACAAATTGCAGGCTGTGTCACAAAGTTATCGATTTTAAAACATGTCAAATATGTGCTATTTTGGGCCACAAAATTGCTGGTAAACTATTTAGACGATAACGTGGGTATGTTCGTGTGAATACGGACGACTCGTAGATTTAAAGTTTTAGTGAAAAGGACGTTGTTTTAAAGTAAAATATAAACGAAACAATGACTCAAATGCCTGTAAAATATAGTATTTATGCTATACTTACACTTTATATTCATCATTCATAATACTATTTATCATCCTTTTTTATTTGTTTCTATGTTTACACTCTCGATTATAAATAACTGAAATAAAATTTTATTACTCATAATTTTCATGTGACACTTACGTCAAATTTTCAAACTGTTAGTAACTTTTTTATTTTTCTTTCTGGGTTAGTCTATGATGGTTACTTTTTGGTTTAGATAATTTAAATTATTTTTATCAATATGTGCAGCTGAAATATTGTATTTTATAGATTATTACGATTGTTTACTAAATAACGTAATTTCAAATTATATTTATAAAATTCTTTACGCACTCATGGATATGTCCTGGCCGACTACACTTGTCAGATAAGATGATGGCCACAAGAAGAAAAACTAATATTTGAAAATTGGAAAAGAAGACTTCTTTGAAAACAAGCTGACGAACGGCTGGAAGCGGTCTACCATGGGATCTCAGATGAGAGGCTTGAGAAAGCAGCTTGGTTTTTGCTGTCACGTACATATACTTCCCAGGGGATCCAACTAACGATTCACCTGGGTCCGATCTTCGGAAGCTGTCTTCGTGCCTGCCACTAGCGCTTGTCTCTCAGAGCTACCCTGACGTCTGGCCCTAAGAACTATACTGGTGCCTTCCACCAGAGGTGGCCTGGTGCGTGACTCTGAAAACCGCACGACGCCCTTCCAGCAGAGTTTTCCCTGAAGCTTGATCCTGTTCCTGTCTCTCCTACAGTGCTGAACGGATTTATCACCATCTAAGTGCGTGATCTATAAACTCCTACCTTCATACTTTCCATAGTGCGTGCTAGGTAGGTATTTTATAATAAGCTGTATTTTTTATCTCATCTGTAAATTATTCATCTCTTTCACTTATTTAATTTCAATTGTACAAGTCTGCTTATATCCTTTTATTTTCATAGGATCAAGTAGATTTATTACAAAATGCACATGGATGCGTACGCAGGCCCTGTTGGTCATAACCAACACGGTTTTATCAACAAAGTTTTTACCATCAAACTAAGTAGGTACTGCTCTGTAGTCCTAGTGATAAATATTGGCGTTTAGGCTACTACGCGGTTTTTACGTAGTGTCGTCGGTGATACGCGATTACTCCTAAAACCCGGTGTTTACGCTGATCAAGGTAGAATAGCCCACGTACATTATTTTTTACTCAAATAGTAATATTTAATTAACAAATTCAAAAGCTTTCGATTTTTTGTTATTGTTACCACACCCTAACAATTTCTCCTGTATCGTGGATGCGTTTTACAATCATGTAAACTCACATACAGAAAGAATAGCGGAAATGTTACAGAACGATGACAACGACTTCATAAGTTATCACTATCACTATTGTACGAACAAATCATAAAATCACTTTCACTACATTATATCTATGCACTACATAGTATAAAACAAAGTCACTTCTCGCTGTCTGTCTGTCCCTATGTATGCTTAGATCTTTAAAACTACGCAAAGGATTTTGATGCGAGTGATTCAAGAGGAAGGTTTATATGTATAAAACATGCATAATATAGTAGAGAAACACTGATAATTTTAGAGGTTTCTAATGTGATGTCTTAAATAAACACATTTTTTTGCGCTTACATTGCAAACGCTGGCTGAACCCTACGAGATAGATCAAAATAATGTACTACAGTATTGTACACCTAAAAAAGGTCTACAAAAAAGGCCGCGAAGGTATATGTCTATATCTTAGGGATAACCCACAATAACCATTTTTAATCCTTTACTTTTTACGAGAAATAATGGCTTATTTCCGAAGCGATTTTAAGCAATACAGTATAATCCTTATCCAATTCAGTACCTTACATTGTGCATTTAATATTGATCAATATGGCCCTTTACAATGTCCGTAAGGATTGAGGAGCCCCTTTTTGTAGCTTAATGAAATTAATATACTTATTTAGTCAATCAGTACCTTACATTGTGTATTTAATATAAATCAATATGGCCCTTTACAATGTCCGTAAGGATTGAGGAGCCACTTTTTGTAGCTTAATGAAATTAAAATACTTATTTAGTAGTAAGTTTAAAAAAATTGTAGGATCGATCATATAGTATATATATATATGTCTTAGTCAGTGTGTTTTAATCAGTAAGTCTGACAGTCCCATCCGCTCCACCCAGGACGGGAGGACTCATTTAATAATTTTACTACCCAAAAAAAAATGGAATAAAATAAGCACAAACAGCAATAACTTTACATTAAGCGAACTTCTTTTTTTGTTCTAAATTGGTCCCGAGCGAAGCCGGGGCGGGTCGCTATTGAATTATAAAACCGTTTCACAATTCGTATTGCAATAAATTGAATGCATCTATGTTAACACAACTCAGTTAAACCAGTGAACCAACGGATTTGAATTATAACTACACGAACATTGCGATATTACAAGTTACCGCGGTTTCTTTGACAAATTACCGATTTCTTCGAAGCGCGGTTGTTGCAAAGCAATTACGTTGGAAAGTCATGTTCTTTCGTAAGACAATAGATAATTGATTATTATAGTATTGATTTCCCACGATTAAAGAGGATTGATATTTAATTAGCAGTTTTTGCTTATGTTTAATAAACTCTTGTTTGATTTTTCTTGAGGTCGGAGAATGAGCGGTATTTTTTGATATTTTGAGTCCCTGTTTATTGCTTCTTTATAAATAATACTACTATGAAAATAGTAATAATATCTACTACGAATTGATAGTTGTTAGTGATAGTCTCGCGTATCTAACTTGGTCTAATAAAATATCTGAAGAGTGCAGTTCATTTTAATTCTTTTCAAAGTAGTTATAGAGGCCGACTAACCAAATTTGCTGCTGGCTGATACTCCAAACTTTACGGCATGTTAAAACACAACCCCAGCTAGAAATAAACCTACCCGAGAAGCACAAGTAACATTAGTAAAAATACATTACAGAAATAGTAGAAAAAGAAAACACTTACGTGACCCTGCGCATCCATCGTATTATTCGTTAGCTTCAGTTTGCTGAACGATACTGGATTCGCAGTCCAATGATGACCAGGTGCCGGAGAGTCAGGATGCAGCATCAGCCGCCTCGGGGACTGAGGCTCTGCGCCGCCCGCAGCCGCCCAAGCACCGCCCGCCCAACGCCAGCGTCGCCGCCCTACGAGCGACAGCTCTAGCAAGACGCAGTACTCCTCGCGAGGGTCCAGCCCGCCGAGGGAGATGCGTAGAGATGGGAACATGCGCCTGGAAAGAAAATAAAAGTTAGAAACATGTTACTGTCTGTCTTTGGAAAAGTGGAAATTGCGTAGTTGTACGATCAATGTTCAAGAATTCAGATTTTGTAATATTCAGATGTTGGTTAAGCAGTATGATTCCAAGATCTAGGGAGACACGTAGTGGCCCTTGTAATAAATAGAGGAATGAATTTCGTTGATATTCTTTTGTTTTGGGAATTATCATCTAAATTCTGTTCTAACCATAATTATTCCTAGCAACGTAACTCTGCGTAAACTGTACCTAAATCGATACACAGTGTTTTTCATTCGTATACATTATATTACTTGATAACATCTACAATAACAAGGCTAACTGTTTGATTTCTGTAAATTATAAGCCCACCCAACAACTCATGTCGTGCTTTGCTAGTAAAATATTAGTAAACGAAAGATTAATCGGCATTATAAAACATTTAGCAACAATCAATTACTCACACTACAGACTAGGCAAATTACTGACAGCCGACACAGTTCCTACCTTTAAACCATTTCATCAACCCATTCGTACAAAGGTGATAACAGAATTACAAGTCAACCGGTGACGGTTCAGAATCAGTAGCACTCATATGCATTCCACTACGTTATCGGCTTTATAAAAATGTGATAGGGGCAAATGTGTTACCAACGAGGGCTTTTGGCACCCGTTTGTTTCGACCATAAAGAGTGTCATAAAGCCAGATATAGGTGGCGCCATCTTTATCTGTGATCGCCGTGGGTCCTTCAATTTATACCTTGATGTAATTATGTTAGTTAAGGAAATATGTGTGCCTAGCCTACCGCGGCGGTGGCTAATGTTTGACAGATGTGTTCGGAATAATGGCCGGTTAATTTGGATGGAAGTGTAAATTGCGTTGGTAGAGTTAGTGGTTTTAGTTGCACGACAGTGGATGAAAGTGTCGTTTATAATTTTCCGTGGATTTTGAGTCATGTTTTTGTTTAATGGCAATCTGAGCTTTAGCTAAGTAGCTTGTAGCTTTTTAAATTCATAGTTAGAGACAGGCCATCTCAAATAAACGATGGATGAACTCTGTGAAGGATGATATGGCTAGAAAGGATGTCTCAAACTCATGAGATGGCAATAGACAAGGGTGTTTTCTTCTTCGCAGCATGTGCTGCGCGGTCTTCAAATATATTGGAATAAGGGCAGGCGAAAGATAATGAATTAGAGACCGACCTTTAAACATTGCTAAAAGTCAACAAAATCCATAGGTCCTGGCCCCTAACCGACCCAAAACTCGCCAACAAAAAAACCACCGTCCATTACCATCAACCACAGCCACAAAACAAACAAGCGTACCTTATTCGCATATCACATAGACATGCCATCAGTCATAACAGCGCTGTTATCAGTGGCGGCGAGGGAGAGCCTGCGCCGGCCCGAGGCACTAATGCAGCCGCAGATAACGCGCCGACAGAAGCTCAATTAACAACAAACTAAATTAGCCTCCATTTAAAGTTTACGATCGCCGCTACCGCCTTACGTGAGTAGTGCCCTAGTACCGACAGCGCGACAGGACGATCAATACTCTGTGTTTATTTATTTAATTAACAGTTTATGTAAACACTTATAAACAGACCAGGAGAAAGGAACAGAAGAATACGTACAAAGGTGACGGAATTTGGAAAGGAATTCTTGAAAATGTGTCAATGGATAGGCAAAGCTTAAAAGGAAAAGCATAACATATCTGAAAGGAAAACTGTTGGCTTTCCGAAATGAAAAAGCGCAATAACACAAAAGCGAGGAATCAAATGTTTTTATGATACCTAAATAAATTATTTCCTAACATTTGTGTAGGTACCTAATTGTTTGGTCTACTGGTTATTATCTTAGTTTGAACGTTAAAATCCAACTACATGGGTACTAAACGGTATTTAAACTTCAGTTTCCGCTTAAGGAAACGATCTACCTACCCATTGGAATATAAACATGTATCATTATTTTACTCATATAATAAGTTTGGAACAACGTAAATTTTACATATAATGTGTGTCGGATATTGTAAGTGGTTCGTCCACCAACGCAACTGCCCACACAGCGGCTAAACGTCACCGCCTCGTGAAATATCTGTAAATCATTCAGTTTTGATGTGCGCGCGCTCATCACGCAGTATTAAGATCTCCACCGCGATTACATTCTTACCAGTTGATTAATAGGCAACTTTGTTCGCTAATTTATTACTTTCGTTAACATACGTGAATTATTATTGTCATTAAAGAATTTAAGTATAGACAGATTAGCTGTTATTTTTCAAACAACTGTTGTTCCAGTAGGTAATGTTTGAGCCACTCGTCCCATGTTTACATCAGTCCTTATGTCGTCAAACATGGCGAGACAAGACAGAGCAAACACAAATATTATGTGTTCTCAATATTGTTGGGTATCGACGTTGTGTGTTGACCGTACGTTGACAAATCCCTTCACTCGGCTACCGTTCGTTCGTAAGATGCGTCTTATCAGGCGGCGTCCACTTATCAAGCCGTTTGAAAGCTCCGCGCGCCGACAAAGAGGTGACAATCCACGCGCAAAATATCATGAAAAATTTGCCGCTTCAATGCACTATCTAAATCGTAATGTCTACGACTAAGCGATACAACCTACTGTACGGCGATCCTGGACCATTTAACGTTTGATAACCGTGATGACGAATTAAATCAGCATTTCTGCCACCCCTTTTATTTTAAGTGTTTTATGTTATGGCATTTTGTTTACGATACAGTTTAAACGAGAATGCAAATGAAATAAAGATACTATAAAAACGGGGCCGCCATAAAAGGCCTCTTGAGAGCGCTAAGCCGCGGCTTCGGCGGTGGGGAGGGACTTAGGGAACACAATGGGACCACCAGAATCGCGTTGAATAAACTTTAGAGTGGGTCGTAAATCGGTAACAACTTGCCAATTGCCGCACGGAGGCGCTAACAGCGGCCAAAGAAACTGTCATATCCGCTCTAGCATCCGCACTCGAAATGTTCGGGGCTGCGGTCGTTGCGGATTGTTTAGCGCGGCGGATCTCACGCGGACGGGTCTCAGGGCGACAACAACACTAGTCCACCAACATAACATGATATATACAGAACGTTCTTCACTATAAGTTCAGAAGCTCACAGCCATCAACTGACAGACATCTGTAAACTTTTAATGCCCCTGATCACTGTTTAACGTCGACACTAACCTACCCCTCTCGGCTGCCAGTTATCTTTACTGCTAATTTAATTAGTATTTTATCGTCAAGTTCAATGTTAAGTAGTGGTAGACAGCCGTTAACGCACAGACGACACGTTGTCCGAGACATCTGCGTTTCACTTCGGAGTAACTCGAAGGATAAACAACTTTGGAGTGTACAATGCTCGAGTTGTGTATCCAGCGCCTAACCCGCGCTTATTAACGCTCATACGAGAAGTCCGGCCGGTTTTTTCGTGTGCCCAGATGTGGGCCTGGGTAAACACCTCCGCCATTGTCTGGACATATAAAAAATCATACACCTGGAAGTGTCAAATTGTTCACTCTGACTGTGAGAGCGGCCCGTGTGAATCTCGCACAGACTCGCTCGCCCGCTACATATGTACACAAATATTTGTATTTAACGTTCTTTATCCTGCTCCTAAATCACGAAAACACGATTATCTACAATCTGCAACAAAATTATAGTTAAATGGTCAACTGCTTAGTGCACAAGGTTGTTTTTTGCATCATAATCTTGGGAACTAATAAAACGAACATATTATGAAGACTCTAAGCTTTTTTTTTAGTCTGTGCGTAATATTTCTGAAACCTATAAATGTAATTCACGTTCTATAACTACATAATTATATGTAAATTATCTTAATGGTTCGGCATCGCGATAGGCGGTTGACGTGCGCTTAGATAATGTACTACGACTGCTAAAAACCTTTTACTGCGTGATTATAAACGCGTAAACGGCAGCTTACGACGCAATCGTCGCAAGCGCCGTAATGAGCGGTGTGTGTGTTCGAACAAACACGACACGACTCTAGTCAGTCTCGACTGTTGGTCTCTTGCGCAACCAATTGATAGCCGTGCGCATGCGCACCGCACGCTCATTGTTATCCCACTTAAGTGGGCAGTTAAGACAGAACCGAACTTCATGAATCAGCAATAACGCACAACGATAACACATTAGGGGCGGTCAGATTCAGACCGGAAAATATCCTGTCGACACAATTTAAACGTCTCCGTTGTTTGCTCTAAAATTCACAAACATTTTCGAAGTAATAAAAAAAAAATGATTCCCGCACCATTCCCATATGCTACGAGGGCAGAGAGCTCGCCCCCGCAAACCAAACAAACTACACTTATAAAGAAATACACTGGTAACAAAACAAATAAACCAATTTGGGCACGACCACAAAAAAAGCCACGGAATCATCTCGGGAGATGTAACGACGTATTAGCATATTGATGGCTACCTCTATCTGTCGTCCTTTGTTTAAAATCAGCGACAGAGCCTTCAATCATAAGATCGCTTTCAGAAAAAAGATTTATTTTATTGGCTAGTTTTTGCCGGGCGCCTCGCGCGCCTGCAGGTGGCAACAAAAAAATATTGCACCGGCTACCTTGCTCAACAACCCTTGTTTTATAACAAAATTGATTAAGCCCCTTGACTTTGGAACAGTTATCGATTTCGTGCTGTATCAATACCTAATTTGAAAATTATACAATCTTGACATTTGGAACAGAAGTTGGATGAATCAGTTAGCGCAATAATGTGCAGAAGCTGACGTCATCAGATATACAAGTGTTTTAGGTATGTGTGGTAATGGAAGATGCTAGCTATATTTCAATTGGTCCTAGGATTCGCAGTGGTCGAAGGTGGCGGGGCGCGGAGTGAGGCGAGGCGTGCACAAAGCACGCCCGCAGCGCACGCGCACCTGCGCGACAAGTTTATGCGCATCTCGTCGCCAAATTTACAACCGCCCTGAACAAGGCCGCCGCTCTTGCGGAAATTGGAAATGTTTAATCACCAAATCGGCACCCTTTTAGCCAATGAGTTGCCGTCCAGCATAGTTTCAATTGCACCCAGACCCCTTTAATGCAACGTTCGCAGATTGTAAACGTATCTGTAAAGGGTACCGCCTCAATTAATATCCGATCTTACGCCAGTCGACGATTGGTTTTATTACCGCATAAGTAAATGAATTCGCCGGCTGTTTTATCTCAGTGTGTTTATTTATACATTGATAATGCTGCGGTATCAATTTTCGCTGCAGAACTGCTTTGGAACTTTATCATACAAAGTCATGTGAGCTTCATTACTTTAATACTACTTGATATCAGGCCGTCTGAAATCATTTTAATTAAAGTCAGAATACTGAGTCTACAAAATCTTAAGGTCGTAAAATTAAAATCGGACGCTTCACATAGAAAACTAAATTTATTGAATACGTAAACATAACAGTTTCGTTACAGAACTTCGATCTCAAATTCCAAAACTTGACATGGCATATAATTTAAAGTGGTATTTATTGAAGTCTTCAAAGAAACTCATGTAAATTTTTAGCATAATTAAATAAAGAGAACAAATGAACACCATGTTTGGACACGATCGTTGTATAAACACCTCGTAGTATGGGGCTTACGTAAAAAAGCTCAAATTTCAAATGAATATGGATGTCGTTGCGGTGAAAGTACGGAATTAATTCAGCACCTTTTTGGGCGCCGGCGCCGCGGCATTCACGCGTGGCACAAAGCTTGTTGCTCGTAAATTGCGAATGGAAGGACCGACAAACGCGCAGTAATTTAGTTGACAGTGGGTACCAGAGCCAAAGAACCGACGACGAGCGACGACCGGGGCGACCGCCGCGCAGCGCGGCCCCTGCACAAAGCTTATCTACCCGCCGCATCTAGAGCCTATTATGAGCCTGACGCCGAGCTCAACACAACAGATCGTTAAGATTACGATTCGCCAATACACAGTTCGGTAATTCATGCTGAACGATTAAAGAATTCGCCGACAATTAAAAATTAATTAGAGATATAATACCGGCCCCAAAAACTTGTACGAATAACTTCGTTGATGGAACGTGGCATTGATGAACGAGTTGTTATTGTTCAAAGCTTTTTCCTTACCAAAATCAAGTGCTAATTTGGATTCGTATAACAAAGTGAGCTAGTCATCAAACTGAAACAAAACCAATTCGAGTATTAATGAGAACCATTCGATTGCATTACACGTGGAGCTTAATTGTCCGATCAACAATTCTTGGGTCGAGACAAGATCTGTTTTAAAACTGGTCCTTAAGTACGCGGCATGCAGTTCATGTTCGCTTGGAGCGGTATGGGTCGCGGTGTGCGCCCCCAGTCCAGTGGCGATCGCTCGTTAGCTCCCGAGCCGGCATAAATCACACCGTTTTATGAGAACTCCCAATTTTTTAACATTTTGAGTTAATGAAATGCGAGCGCAGTATGGGACCCGACTAGCGACATTAAAAAGGACAACCCAAAGGAACGGACAGTTTCTAATTATAATCCTGTCAAAGTTGTGATATAAGCAAAGAATTGATGATCGCCACAAACGCGGTGATTTTATCTAAGATAATAGCGATCTGTTGATAGTAGCTGTTGAATTTTAATATTTGTCATATTTTTTATTTGTTCGTGTTGCAATAAACCCCTGCCAAGAAAGCTCGTAAAACTACCATCGGTTTATATTGTTAATTTGCTTCGGATACCGTTTAGCAAAGATCTGGCTGTCAATTATTGAAATATATTATTGTATTCACTGCTGTTCAGAAGAAAGCCGCTTGCGTAAGAGAACTTTACTCTTTGATTACTGACTGAAAGTAAATCTTCTATAGGCCGCTTCATTTCCCGTCCTCTTTATAGGGGCTTCGGATCGCCCACCGAGCCCTATGTCTTGCAACTAATTTGCAGTAGTTAACAAGAATAACAAGAGCCATTAACCACAAGTACAATAAGCGAACACGGTAGTGGCAGTCAAACGAGCAGCGATCAATCAAGCACAGGATCTCCGCTCACCGTACCGTGATGCCGCGATCCCTAGAACCACCAACATCCTTAATTACAACTGTACTTCATATTAATAGAGTTCATTATCCTTTGACGTAAGTCACAGAGAATGGCGCCAGTATTTTAGGATTTTCGAAGAAGCGAAGGGGTTAGGCTGCGAATTAAAGTTGCGCACACGCATGGAGGCGCGGAGGGGGGATCACTAGCGCCGACAAAGGCACCGCCGCACGCGAGCTGCCCGATTCACAATTAAGCCCGCGTGTGTTAATTGATATTAATTCTGTATGGATGGTACAAGCAGGGAACGGCTCGCGTATTAGTCCAAGCCATTATTTCTATAACTGTCTATCTGTTCGCGAATCTACGCCATTATCTCCTAGACGCTTTTGATTGAGCGTGACGTCACCCGATGCTATTATTTGGACTTGATTAATGATCGAGCGAATTCGTGTCGAAAAGTTTTCATAATTGCCGTAACTGTACTCTTCCAAAGAAATAATGTCTCTCACCTCATTTGATTATACTTTGCTTACCTATATCATTAAAATATGCACGAAGCAGCTTGCTATATTGAGAAGCAAGAGCATCATTACGCCCGCTAGGCTTCCCCTTGGTCCGTATCGCAACCAGTCAACTCTAATGTCAGTCGATTGGTCCTTTTACGCGAGTGTCGCTAATCGCTCCCACAAGATCCACATGACAGTCATGTAGGTACCAGGAATCGCACCAAGGCTGGCCGTAATGTGTCGGGTTCAAACACGCCGCGCCCGCGTCATCAACGCAATTAGTGGGCGTTGCGACATCCAGCACACTATTGACATTGAACCCTTGTTACATATTTCACAGAAATGTGTTTTGATGTCGCCTCATCGTCACGTCTCAACTAATATGTGCGGACTTTAATCTCGAACGCATTGCGCGCCACTAATTGCAGCGCACAGTCGTCTTTCAATTCTCATGTACGGTATCATGCACTGGCATTTTTCTGCGAAGACTATGATTGATATCAATGATGCTGTAGTTAGATGGGTATTTTCTGTATTGTAACGCGTATGACAATTGAGTGAGAGTTCAATTGCAACTTTACAAGTAAGTAATAAAAAGTTGAGCGGTAAAGACTTGATGGCAGAAGGATCAAATTTTATGCAGTTACAAAATTCCAGCCTCGTGCTGTTTGCGTTAGGAAAGATGATGTAACATGCATTCTACTTTTATTGCTCTGAGCAAACTATCTGTGAGCATCTCGACGCCATTACGTATTCTCGTCAACATTCGTGGGTCCAAATCAGTCATGTTCTCACAGCGTACACTTAGACGCCGGAGCGACACATTTATTCGAGAATCGTGCGTCCGTCTGCACCCAGAGTCGCCCATTGGGCTTATCTGAGGTTTCGGTAGCGGTCGCCGTGCGCGATACACATCGGCGCGTGATGTCGCGATGCGCGGGCGCGCCCGCCCGATGCTATCAGCGCACGAGCGCGCGGGTGGCGAGCATCCCTCCCTCCTCCCTTGCGTCCTCCCAGTCTCGGTCACTTCACAACGTCGCACATCATTGTCGCCACGGTACAGCCTTTTTGTAACGACTATTGAGTTACTGTCATTTAGTAAAGAGCTTTCTTTGTCGCTACTTACAAAGTTATACGGAAAAATATAAATATGGCCACTCAATGACAGATTCTTGAATACACAGTTTTATGCATGTTGAAATCTCTAGCCAAACTGTGAGACACGCAGAATGAACATATCTGCCCGAACGGCAAATTACTCTCAAACAAGCACGCAATACTATAAACTTCGATCAACATGTTGCTAATTGTTGATCGAAGACTGTAAATCTAACATTCTAAAAAACAGATCACACGTTCTGACGACAGGCTCGTTGGCGACGAATCTTGCGTGAAATTTAACAAATTCATATAAGTATATCACAACAGTTTTTTCTGACCGCTACCATTGTACGTGGGTTCCCATGTTTTTACGGCACGTTATGATAAACGACGCACCCTCAACAACTGTCGGGCCATAACCACCGCGTTCTGGGAGACGCATTATGGACACGTAGGATGAAGCACGTAATGTAGATACTGGATGCTTTCATGTCCTCCAATGTCAGATGCCATCTCACTCAACGTAATCTTGTGTCTATTGATAGTAAGCGAACAAACGACCCTTGTATCAGATCAAACAGATGAAACTGTATGTTTTAGATCAACAGGACAAGCCCAAAACATGAACACACAAAAAAGTAATGGCGTATCGGAACACATGATTACTTTTTTCTGCACCAAAGAAGTCATCTACAAGAATGCGAGTTGTCTCATTCGCTCACATTACAATTTGTTGGGTAGCGAAGCCAGTCGGACTCCGTGAGAATAATTCCAGAGTTCCGAGTAACATGGTTAAACGCTTGTATCGAGAGATACCGATCTAACCCGAGCTGCTCGTTGGCGCCATAAAAACAAAACATCTTCAACACGACCACTTTCTTCCCTAAATTATTCGTGGAATTTACGACGTTTCAACCGACAAAAATGTTATAACCTAATGAGAAATTATCATCAGAGCCGCTGTCTGTCGTCCGGCAAAAAACGAATCATGCGCCGCTCCAAGATGATGCCCGGACGCATATTTTTTATATTCTAAATTCGAATTATCATTTTCGTGTTTGTTTTTTACCTCGATCGTCGATTGTTTTAGGTTGTGGCGGGACAAAAAGGCGCGGGAGCCGGCGATGACTGTGCCATTCTGTTGATCGCTCAACTTTGGGCTCGGGGGCGATGATGGATTTCTCTCAATGCGCGAGATACAACGACGGCTTAGTAGGAAAACTTGCCACGAATGCCCACCTGATGCCAACGATGGATAGCTCGTTTTAAAAAATGTCAGGAATGGTGTGTGGTGTATTCCCAGGAGATATTGCGATATGATCGCTCGAAGGCGGCGCGACTATTCGGCGCGTGCTTCAGATTCCTGGTCCTTCTTTCCGGAATTACCCATTACATACAATGACATTACGTTTTTACAGCGACAATATTTTTTTCTAAAGGTTTCATCTAAGCCTTCATTACTGTAAACGGTTTCTATCAACTTACAATTGTACAAACAAGTCGTTCTATAAGTTAAAGGGTTCTAAATTAATGTTTACCGTAATTGTATTTCACTTTAGAACTGGTAATCGTTTTGACGTTTAGGAACTTTTAATCGACACCTGGGCACTCTAACAAAATTACTGAGTAGGTTCAAATTATAGTTTTTGTTTACCTGTTGATAAATGCTTGTTGGTTCAGAAAATTCTTAGGACTGCCTCTTTTAGAAGAAAGGGTCGTAGCAGATGGCATTGATGGTGTTGCATCAAGGATCAGATAGTCAGATGGACATACCATCTGACTATCACCGAGGTAGAGGCCACGTGATTGGCACACACAGGACAGAGATGTGTGCCTAATTAATAAGCAGAATATATGTCAACATAACCTGCAGGTAGGGGCAAAGGTTTAACAAATTTTCAAGCTAACTGATCGGACCTTCATTAATTTCCCACTAATTCAGTAACCTCCCGCTGCTGTCGAGTCTAAAACAAAGAGGCATTATGTCAATTCCGTAGCAGTGCAGCGCTAGCAGTCGCGATATCTCTCAATCTGGAACGTCGAGCAGTTCGAGAGGTTCTAACGTCAGGCGGTGGTGAGAGTTGGAGGAGTGACGAGGGCGAGGAGAGCGCTCGGAAGACGGCGACTGTCATAATCTGATTATTAGTGGTGCGTGGTTGGGGCGGGGCGCGCGGCGGGCGGCCGGCGCGCCGCAGGCGGTCGGCGCCCGCGCACGTCCCGCTCGCGCGCACCGCCCGCGCAGCACAGGGACGCACCGCGCAGGCGACAAACGACCCGTGGTAAAACAAAAGGAATGTTGCCGGCGACGCTTTGAGGCGCCGGCGCCGCTCCCCGCGCAACCTAATCACCCATTTTAATTACGACACAGATCGAATCAATTAATCGGTATTTCTGTTAAAACAAGCGCCGGAATGAGCTTACGCTCGTTTGTAAGATATGATTTCTGGACGTAGATTCGAGATGCGATTAGACTTTTATCTCGTAAAAGTCGGCGGTAAACGTCAATTACTGGCGTAATTCACGTTCACGAATCGACTGTGAGCAATGTGAGGCCATAACGACGGGTTCCGAGTGTTCTGACGGGTGAGCACGGAGCGTTGTGCTAGTGCCTGAGACTGCGCAGACGTTTTTAATTATAACTTATGATTTTTTCAAGCGAATTCGGGCGCGCCCTTCCCGACGAATAACACAAGAATAAATAACGAGTTTTTGTGTTGTGTGTTTGTTTTTAAAATGGCGGGAGGTCCGCGCGACGACACGCGAGCGATGCGCGCCGGCCGCCGCCGGCCCGACCGACTCGCCCATCTCGCCCATTTGTCATATTTCGGTTTTGAGAAAAAATAAATAACCTACTCTATTCCGACCAGTGTTTGTTTGTACACCGATTATTGAGGGTTAAGTATTATCTCTGAACATGCAGTGGAACAGATGGGACGTGTCGCCGACAGCTCATCTCGCCAGTTTATTATTGTGTCGAGCGCGCTACCAGCTGCATGCGAGCCTATATATTGTCGACACGATGATTATTGTTGTTTAATAGTTAATTTCATTTTGATTATGGCTGTAAATTTACAAGTTTTACAAGTCCATTCTTATGACCACTGAATTGCATTACATTTGTGTTCTAAACTTTCACAGTCCAACTCGAATATCTTGGAAAATTCTAACGCTGCGCTGTTAGGCCTAAAGACGATCGACGAGAACCTTGGATAAACCTGTCGAAAAGCAAACATCGGAGTACATACTGCCGCTTAGCCTTCCTATATACCAAACAATTTACAGTTCCTCAAAGGTGGTAAAATTGAGATGGCTGTTCCTACAGATCCGAAGTTAACACATAAAGCCGTTGCATGGCCGCCGAGCGTGGCAGGTGTTAACTCTGACTACACACGCCGCCTGCCCCGCATGCACAAACGAACCGCCCAAATCCACTGTTTGCGCTACCAATTAACCCACCAAAGCCTGCCCCATTCTGCGAACCAAACCAGATAAAGAACAGAAAGAACAGCTTTTAACAATGTTTGAACAACAACTAAAAGCATCAAGTTACACTCTCCACTGTTACCAGTTCCCAGCGATGGCTACTCATAGAATAACTCAATTACTGCGCGCACGCACCGCCTCGACTAGTGCTCAATACGAGAAATGCATGAAATATTTTTGACCCATTTCGATTCGTATGGCGCCAGGGTCGGCGCCGGCGCGCCCCCGGCCTCTCTCACGCGGCATCGTTAATACAAAACAAACAAAAGTGACCTCTAGACGGGCGCGGCCAGCTAAGCTAACGAGATTCACCAAACGCTGGATAAAGCGGTAAATTATCGGAATGTTAGCCGGGCGGCGGCGCGCGGTGGTCTGCGCTGGCGGCCGCGCCAAAAAAACGTGTAGGAGATGACAGGAGCACAGATGAACCCGGCTAATTACAAGCCGGGCAAAAACCCGGACAGCGCGCAGGCGCGCCGCGACAGCCATCGCGCACGACAGCTATTCGTTTGCGACCAGCGTCTAGTTTTTACCGGTGATTTTAATAAGAGAGTGGTCGACGACGCGATGCGGTCCTCGAACGCTAATTACACGCCATTAATTACGGAATATTTTCATTTTTAATTCCGTCAGAAGTCGAACGGACGTGATGCTCATTATTGATCGAACTTTCTTTTGGCGGCGCGCAGCTCTGGTGGTCGGCCTCCGTTCTATACCGTGAAACAATTACGTATCCAAAAATATTATGAATATTAAACGAGTCAATCTGCGGTTGATTGTGAGAAACATAGACAGTTGTAACTATTACATAATAATATAATGTTCCGGTCAGAGCCGTCGGGTGAGTACGAGTTCCCGAGGCTGCCTTCTGCTTATAACGAGATGCGGAGCGTAATGAGCGCGGTGCGGGTCTGCGCGGTGCGGCGCAACGGTGCGCGGTACGGAGCGGTGCGGGGCGCGCCTCGTGGTGGGTCGCGGCTCTCGCCCGCAGGAAGGGCGGAGGCGCCGAGATCGCGACGACTGTGTAATTTCTTCACTGCTCGCACCCACATTATCGATCACGAAAAAAATATAATTGTAGGGGTACCGTCGTAAAGCAAACAAGCTTATAATAAGGTGTAATTTGTGCTCGGCCATTTAGAGAAATGCACAAATTGCCGGGGCAGCTGTTTGTTTTGTCTATGACGGAGGTCCGGCCCCGTCTCCCAAATTATCCGTTAACAAGCCTCGCGTCAGATTCAGCAGTCCTAATGGGTTTTCGTTAAGTTTTTGTTATTATTTTGTAATTTATTACAAGTAATATGTTTTTGTGTATTCCATTCTTGGATTCCGACAGCTGCATCGTTTAATTGAGTCGATGGTTAGGCGTAAGACTTTTTTCAATGAATTCTAAATGTCGCAGGCGACGAGGTCGCGTTGTCGCGTCGTGTCACCAGCGCACGCGCAGGGCGGGCGAAGGGCGGCGCGCGACTTTCCTCGATATGCCGATAATAGCAGGGACAGGTGCAAATTATGAAATATCTCTTAATTAAATATCTAAAATAAGTATTTATACATGGAAAACAATTATAAACCCAATCCAATTACATGCTAAATAAATATCAAGAATTGTAGGATGTTTTGTGGAAATTAAAATGCTAAGAAACTATGAATACCACACAGCCACAGACCACAGACCACAGTTGTATTGACATATTTTACATAAAGAGTAATTGTACTAAGAAAAACGTTGTTGGTCAGAAATAAGATGTTAATTTAGAGCATAATTCCCGCAATTTAATTAAACTTATTGCTGCGAGCTAACGAAACAGAAACTATTACAGACCCACCATACAATTCACTTAATTTCGAAGAATTTATGTTTTAATAATTTTGGCCCGCAGGCACTACTTGTGGCGTAAAATGATTTCTGAGCCTTTCACATACTTTAGTGAGCTTTCACGTTCAGCATATAAAAGTGAACGAATTATTACATATAAATTATTGTCTCTAATTTTGGTCCCACATAACTTGTCTAATGTTGCTTAAATTGTGTTTAATCGTGATTTTGCGATGTGATATTATTTTTTTACCTTTAAAACTGACTGATTTACTTTAGTTCTCTGTAACGACATACATAACATCATGTCTATTATTTCCAATTGCTTAGACAGGAGTGTAGCTGTATCTACAGAACACCCAAATTTTGTCCGTTATGTTTGAGTCTCATGAAATATAGGGCTCTCCAACCAACCAGTCATATCCCCAACTATTCGAATCACTATCTTAATCATGCACATTGGGTACCACTACCTGATGCTCAGACCCTACAAACACATCCTACATGTGTACATAATTTTTGGTCCTTCGAGCCGGATGCTAAAAAAAGTTCATGAGTCACATTTTCCAGTCCACTGGGTGTAACTATGTATATGTAATGCATACTATGTTGTTGAGAATATAAAGTTTTCCCTAAACTGTCATCTTTATCACCTTTTTAAACGTGTGGGTGACTTTTTTTAGTTTGATTTGGCTTAATGAAAATAAAGGTATTAAGGTTCTGTTTTTCCAGGTTGCGTGTGGGTTTTTTTGTGTTAAAAACATTATAAACCAACAAACAACAACTACTTGATCATCGGAGCATTTTGTGAATGTTTACGCTTTTCATAAATAAAACTACATCGTTTTTCCAACGTTTTTAACACTGTTCTGAAAAGTTTTTCATGAGAAGCATGTGTTATGTGTGTAAGAAAGTTTAAGTGTTTTAGTTATATTGTAGTAACTGGACTCACCGTCCTCCCTTGGTGATGATCATTTCCGTGCCAATGTCGTGGAAGCGCCGCCAGAGGTCACCGTTGAGCAGGCGCGCCTCGCAAGCCGGCGGCTCGGCATCCGCGCCCACGCGGTGCTCTGCCAACAACACAAACATTTTCATATTTATTTTATACAAGCCTTGTTGGAAATTACTATTAAAGCTTTTACGGAAAAAAGTTACAAAGATTTTTGGAAATTACTAAAAACCTTTGCAGAAATGTAGGGTCATATTTTGCTGATATTTTTTATTTCTGTTGTTATTGATCATAGTCTTATTTATTTTGACAGATTTATTAAATTGTATAATACTCGTAGTATTTTTATCATAAAATTATTTAACAGAAAGTCTGAGAGACAATGGTCAAAAATAAAGACTGGCATTTCTCGTAGCACTTTGCTACGCAGATTTAAGTAAGAACTAAAATGTATTTTTAACAGACTTCAAAAAGAAGGAATTTCTCAATTCGTCGGAACCTTTTTTTATTATTTTTTTAGTATGTTTCCCGATTACTCAAAGATGGCTGGACCGATTTGGATTTTTTTTTGTTTGAAAGGTTATTCTTCCCCAGGTGGTCCCATGATCATAAAGTCAGGATCTGATGATGGGATCCTGGAGAAACAGAGAGAACTCTTCAAATTTTATAGGCACACTTGAAGTGATTTGGGTATAGTTTTTGGAAGAGTACTTTCTCGGAGTGGTTCCATTTCAATTTGGTGAAGATCTGATGAAGAACTTCGGATATAGGCAATGGAACTGCTCAATAAATGATAGCAAAATAATGGACTGGGATTGCTGAAATCTCATGTCTGTCTATTGTTTTTTTGTTCATAATATAACATCACGCCAGTACGCTGTGAAGGGGTAATCACAAGTGAACCACTAAAAATTGAAAAATAAAAACTTTTTCGCAAAAAATAAAACCGACGTCAAAAATGGAACTACTCAATAAATGATAGCAAAATAATGGACTGGGATTGCTGAAATCTCATGTCTGCATATTGTTTACACCAGTTCATAACATAACATCACGCCAGTACTCTGTGAAGGGGTAAGCACAAGTGAACCAATAAAAATTGAAAAATAAAAACTTTTTTGCAAAAATAAAACCGACTTCAAAAAACGCAAAAAAGTGAAAAATTGCTTTAGCTTCAGAAGTCGGTGACAATAAAACTAAATCAATCAAACAAAGGTCACAGACTTTTAAAGCTAAAGTAATTTTGTCACTTTTTTGCGTTTTTTGAAGTCGGTTTGGACATGTCATGTGATATGTACACCTTTTTACAATAAAAACATTATTAAACTAAATTCAATATCATTACCAAGCCACTGCAGAGTTAACTTTATTATGTGATTGTTATTAAGTTTATAAAACATAAAAAAAAAACAACGGAGGTATGTCTAGGATGACTCGTACAGTTATAAACTTCTATGTATCCTAGGCATGTATCGCCTTGGGTAAACATTTAAACAACTCATAATGAACTTTTATAGAAGCACCTAATTGATCACAAAATACTTTGTAATATGCAAACCGTATTTTACCACAAAAACTCGTAAAAAGATGTCTAGATAAGCCAAGTTAATAGCTAAATCAGTAGCATAAACTGTATACAGATAAATTACCAAGTAAATACTGAATACATTTTAAAAGTATTTGCATTTATACCAACTAGACTCGCCAACTTACTACGGTTCTGTGGGCATCTCCATCTATGAACAAAAATTAATTAAACTGGATACATAATACATTCAAATCTGTTTATTTTTGACATATTTAGAGAGAAGATAAGCGATACCAGATTTTATTTATTTTGAAATGTTATAAAGAAAATATTGACAAGTTTTTGTTTTTCTAACAAGTGTGTTGTGCTTGGGAGTTGTAAAAGTATGAAGAATATTATTTTTAAATGTCGTGGAATTCTACATGGCATACGTATTGTTGATATCATCATCATCATCATCAGCCTATTATGTTCCCTCTGCTGGGACACGGTCTCCTCTCAATGAGAGGGAATGGGCTATACCACGCGGGCCCATTGCGGATTGGTAGATGTCACATATCTTCGAATTTTTGATTCTAGGACATGCCGGTTTCCTCACGATGTTTTCCTTCACCGTTTTGAGAGCAGCGGTGATGAAATAAATTACACAAAGTAATGTGCCTGTCTTGGTTCGTAAGTCGGGGCCGCCACCACTGGGCCACCGCTGCTCCCTTCCTGTTGATATAGTGAGGTAAAATACGAGTAGGTACTAAATTCAAAGTAAGGAGTTAAATATTTTTTTCAAAAGCACTTGATCTTGTGTAGGTCTTTGTAACTCATCTGCTGGTGACAGGAAAACTATTTAAAAAAATATTTGAAATTGCCATTTTGTACGCCATAAATAAAACATAGTGCACACATTTTAGACGATATACTATCTGTAAATGTTATTACCTATGTTTCACAAAATAAATGATTGATTGATTGATTGATTCTGAAAGAGAAAAAAACAAAAAAAAAAAGAAATCTATGTAGTATAAGTAAAAATGACAATGGAATCATGTTGGAATGACGAATTTATAACATAGCAGACTTGGGCGCCAGGCTTGTGTCCCAGCAGTGGGAACATTAAAGGTTGTTTATGAGCACGATAACTATGTAGAAATACCGTTTTTTCTCACAATAATAATAACCAACACACTTGCAGACATAACTATGTAAAATAATTACATTATCAGCTCATTAAGATACAAGATAAAAACGTTCATACATTTAATAATTATAATTTGTATGACAAAATGATAATACATGCAGGAAATATCAATTTTCGATGGGGAAGGCTGCCAAGATAAGAATAACCATGAAAATATGCATATTTACTTATCCTCGTGCTACATTAAACCACTTTTAACGACATGTCAATTATTGTAAATATTTTTTTGTCGATTATTTTATTGTTAGGTTACCTTTTGCCCATGTTATAAAATGGATTTTACAGTGATATCCCTAACCATGATTCCATTTCTAAAAGGCAGCAAGTACCTAGCCAGAATATGTCCTTAAGTCAAAAATTTCAGACATATTTAAGGCCCGACGTCTGGGTCCGAACATGTTCTGCCTGGCGGATTGTTTGTGGATGGAAGAGTGATTTTCCAGACTTTTCTGCCAAAAAGGTGGTCGTTACTATTTGAACTAGACTAACTTGAATGGACGTTTTTATAATAAAACGGTGTTTCTTAATATTAGGACCAATTTTATTCGGCATATTGATTTTCCTTGACTGACCGTAATAACTGTCACAAATATTGGTATGACATCCGAGGTTATTCCAAACATATCAACGATTTGATCCAAAAACCATTTCCTATATCAATATTTCTGTTTTAATAACGGCAAAATAATATCCGTTCATCTTTAATTATAAATCGATGACACTGTAAACGACATTTCATGTAATCAAGGCGTCATCGTCATCCCGAGTATAATACTGCGAAAAATATTCATTCATAAATTTAAATTGTAATTTATGGACAGCGTGGGCGGGTCGTTTGATGTACCTTGCAGTATGGCGGGTATATATGTAGTATGTAATGTTTTTAAATCGCGGACACGGGAACAGAAATGCGGTCTCAAGTTATGGTTGGTCTGAGCGAGTGTTAACGATTGGAATACACGCAAAATGTAACTAAGTGGTATGTGAAATTTTTTAAGTGAGAGCTAGCCTTTGTCCGCGACTTAGCCCGGATCGGAAGCTATCCCACGGGAACTTGTAACCCGGTTGAAAAGCCTTTGTCCAAGATCCTAACCCAGGTCATGGTATATACAATCCATGTGCTAAATTGCATCCAAATCTGTACAACCGTTGTGACGTGAAAAATTTACAAGGCAAACCGAGTTACTTTATATTTTAATTATGTACATGTCGGCGTCACATTGTACAACCCGTCAGATTGTAATCTGTCTAGTCAGATTGTAAACTGTCTAAATATTGTCACCTGAACATACTGCTTACAATATAACGCATTATTTTTCGGCAGATTATAATCTGTCCAAGTGAAACCGTCAAATTGTGAAATGTATGCGGCGGATCTCACCTCACGCGCTGTGGAGTAGGGGGAGGGAGGGCGCCTTGCCCCTGGTACTACTCTAATGAAAAGATATGCACTATTCCTGAGAAAAACGATTAATGTAACCTAACCTAACACTTTATATTCGCCAAAAAAGTTGCGACACCTAAAAAGGCGTTGTCTATTTCTTTCTTCAGGGTTTAAAGGAACCTAACTAACCTAAAGTCGGGGTGCCCTAAGTCCCGATTATGGGGGCACATATAATTTGATCGCATGCTTTTTACAATTTGACGGTTTCATTTCGACAGATTGTAATCTGCCGAAAAATAAAAATTTACAATCTGACTAGACAGATTACAATCTGACGGGTCTTACAATTTGACGCTGACATATATAATATTATTACCTACTAATATATAATATTATATTGTAAGTACAGAGCACATCCTAAATCGTTGTAATTTGTTACCCAAAAGTGTTACTTACTTTGAATTCAAAAGGACCAAGAAATAAGAAGCTTGACTAATTCTTGTTACAATCTGAGGAGTTACAAGTTACAACATTATTGTTCCTTTCTCTTTAATTGCCGACAAATGTAGGATTCGTTTCGTCAATTACAACATTCCTAATTGTAAGTGTTGTTGGACTAACAAGGACGTACTATTTGGGTTTTAGTCAAGCCTTTTAGGAACGGATTATTTTAGCTATTTCAAATTGAGTCTAGGTATGAACTATAACTTTAATAGCATTAGTAACGTCTTTTAACTAACGAGTTTGATCTAGTTATCTGAGGTAACGATTTCTTTTTGTCACCAAAAACTAGGATTTTGCTACAAGAATTTGAAGAAGTATTTTGGGAATGTTACAGAATAAGATACACAATAAAATAAATTGTAATCAATAGTGCAATTAACGACATAAATTAGTCAATTAAACACTGTCTAATTCAGACAAATTAAGACAAAACTGCACACATATATATCCAGAATTACCGCTATAATGACATTCAATAAACCGAGGCATGTAACTGTCCGTCAGACGACAATCATTCACAACTTTATTAATTAATAAATACTCGTTAGTTCAGCATCCCGACACGCTCGTATAACCGAAGAAAGACGATATTCTGTGGAAACATCACTAATGAGGTAATATGACGAAAATGCTCAAAAGACCAGATACGATCTGACACCAATCCATTGCTTTTTACATCTTATTTTGATGCTTGTAACGTTCACATTCAAGTGTATTGATTCTTGGTATAATGGTGTAAGTTCTTCTTTACATTTGATGATTTTTAATATTGTTTTTTTACGAGTGATGTTTTGGCGACGCGACGGGCGCCATGCGCTGCGCGGATCAAAGGGCCGATGTGAAATTATTGTATGCGTTGTTCGTAGCGGTGTTTGTAAGTTTATTTATGTATTGAACTTTATGGAGATATTTGAATGCAATATTTATTTATGTGTAACTTTAATTATTAATATTATTTTTATTAAATCTTTAAGGCCACCGAGCATCGTGCGCTTTGTAACTTGTTGTATTACAATTAGTAACTATCGTAGTACCTAGTTGACTACGATAATTACCTACTAATTACAATATCACCTTTCATATAGTTCATCTATCGTTTTTTCAGCCCTTCCCTAGTCTTATACGTACTCATCCAGATACTCAAAACAATCCTCACAAATTTTCCCAATTCCTTTAAAATATCAAACCAGCAAAGCCCTACAAAATAAAATCTTCAAAACGCACAAAAACAGTGCATCAACGTCAATAATAAAAATCCTTTAGCTCGAACAAAAACCTAACAAACGAGGTTGTATGTAATTTGATGACACGACATTGATGTTCCAAGATGACAGCAACTCTGGGCCGCTTAACAAGCAATTATCTTTAAGTTGGAGGCTGCAGTGATCATCTCAACTCGCGCTGAATGGATTGAGAGTTGAATCTCAATGAAATGTTACTGTAGGGAAAATGTACCAGATTTTGGTCCTTTGGGATTATTATAGTAGAAAATCAGATATTTTTTGTAATAATAATTATTCTGGAACTTTATTGTTGTGGTAGGAAGTAGAAATGCTGACGTTTTTAATCAAATTACGGAAAATTTAAAAACCCCTTTACAAACACAAACTGCTGAAGCAGAAAACTAATGGTTCAAAAAATATGTCTTTGAACAATTATATTTTTATTGCTATTATTATATTATATACTATTATTATTTCTCAGCTAATTGTAATTTATTTTTAGTGGTTTATAAAAATAACGTGTAGTTACAACTCTTATCAAGAAAATATTTAAAGAGTTAAACGAGTAAGTCAACAAATCAACACTACACAAGTAAGACAAAGATAGGTGACATTATACTTGATTAAATGACCTAATAAAGGGCGGCAAACGCACATATTTACCTAGATTTCTATGAAATAAAACCTATTGAAATATCATTACTCAATTTTAAGCTGTAAAAGTTAAGAAATATGGTCCAATATCATATATAACTTTGTGGCAGGTGCGCTTCTATGTTCTAGGTATTGTGTGACATATTGGATATGTCAAACGATTATACACCTTATTGTGTTGTTATTTTTAAGTAGAAAAACAATTATTTGAAGTGACGAACCGGTGGATTAGCAAGAACTCAACATTTATAGGAACTTTAATTTATTTCTCAAAATTAATTAATTGACGCCCTTTACACCTTAATAGGGAGAATTACGTTGCAGCATTTGTAGGGGGACACTAAATAGGTATCCTGTACTGGTACTTGCTGTTGCAGCTAAATAATATATTGGTCTTCATGGATGCGAGTCGCACGGGACCGGTCAATGTGGCGACCGCGACACTCGGGGAAGGCCTATGTCCAGCAATGGACGTCTTTCGGCTGAATTGATGTTGATGGTGATGGTGCAATGTTGGGAAATGGCACTAAAGCGGTGGAAAGTTGAAAATAAAGTACGGTTCGGCTGGCACTAAAATAAGGCACAAACAAGAAGCCCGGAGTTTAATCAACTTTAATTTAGTAGATTCTAAAATGTCTTGAGCCGTTTGAGCCTATTTATTTTTAACGTGCTACCACAATATGGGTGGAAAGATGATTATTAAAGTTGCACATTTAGTTGTATTTACATGTTAATAAGAAAGAAGGTAAGGAAATCGTTGAAAAAATACCGTGTAGTAAAAAATGTGGCTGAATGACCATGACCTGTGACCATGCTTTTGACGTATATTAGGGAATAGAGAACCATACTGAGAGTAACAAATTACCATTGATCGCGGGCCTGTGGACGATGAGCTATGGACTAGCTCGCCGTCCGTCCGTCTTAGGACGACAGGCCGTGTCGACGGCGCGTTCGTGTTCCACGCGCGCCCCTATGAGATGTCAGCAAATGGAAGGGGTCCGCAAGGGCCGACGCCTGCCGGGGTTGCGGGACTGTTCGAAAGAGATACCGTGGCCCCAGAACATAAAGGGTGATGAAGGAACATGGATGGGTTTTAGTCAGTAAAAGTCTGACACTCCCTCCTGCTCCGCCCAGAGCGGGAGGAGTCATTTGATGATTTCCCATCCGAAAAAATAAAAATAAAAAAAGGGGGCAGTGATGAGTTGTTGCTTGAGAGCCCCTAGGGTTTGCAGTATTTATTTTTTTGCCCCTGGGTTTGCAGTATTTATTTTTTTGCCTTTTTGTCCATTTTGAATAAATTGTACAATTCCAACCATCTCATATTCCCAGCCCTTCAAGCCATTTACAATTTATTTACGTAACATTTATTGCTACAACGAACTTTAGTCGTAAGTCGTAACAGACATGAAACACACCCGCCACCCTATAGGTAAGGAGAAAAACGCGCGTTATTTAATCCACGGCTCAAACAATGGAGTAAAAACACTATGAATGAGACATGCCTGCACGGTGTGACGGGGTCATTATGTGTATTACTGAGTGTGTGGTGTCACGTGGACCTCCAGCACCTATGTAGTGCGTTTCCTTTGTGCTGTGTGAAGGTATGTTTGTAGTTAGACTAGTGAAAAGTTCCTGCTTTGCACGGTTTTTTAAACTTTTTTTTATTATAGATTTGATTAAATGTATAAATTATATATTATATTGATATGGCTAGAAAGGAGGTGACCACTTTAAATAAATAAATAAATGTCGCTGGACATTAACACACAGCGCCATCTAGTGCCACACTAAGTAACGAGGCTTGTGTCGTGGACACCAGATTGTTGATATACTACATACATACTTTTTGTTTGTAAATACATACTTATTATACATAAGTATCCATGTCATCCATGACTCAGAAACAAATGTCCATGCTCATCACACAAACATTTGCTCCAACCGGTATTCGAACCCGGGACCCTAAGAACGTAAGGCAGCCTCACTACCGCTGCGCCATTTGGGTCGTCTGCGGTTTGGGTTTGATGATGAGTAATAGAGAAGTAGGGAAGAAGAAAACATGGTGCGCCGACCCCTAATGTATTGGAATAAGGGCAGGAGAGTAATAATGATAATGATTTGATTATATAAGGTCTGTGCATGCACATACACACTTTCGGAATAAATTCTCTAAATGACAGTGAAAACCGCATCAAATTACATTGACGAATTTATAAGAACAAGGCGGTCGCACAGATAGACAAAGAAGCCGACATGATTTGTAATTTTCTGATGGTTATCATTATCGCAGGCTAACTGAAACATAGATAGAGGTTAAAATATGTTTCAGCAACATTCAAATATACTCTATGATCGGATTGCAAGGCATAAAGAAATATGTTGTGTCGATATTCTTACAAACATTAGTGTGTGAGGGTGAAATAGAAAATAGTTACCGTTTTTAAAGAATAAATGGGTATGCTTTTGTCTTCAACTTCGGGTACTTAACTGCACACATAAGTAAAACATTCGGCCAATAGAACATGCCAAATGTATGAATATGCGTAGAATAGACTTTCGAGTTCAGTACACCATAGTTTTAAACTGTAGGTTTTTAAATAGTAAGTGGGTATCTGCGCAGCTACGAGCGGCGCGCGACGCTACAACGCACGGTGCTCTGCGTTCATAGAAAAGACTTCAACGCGTTAGAACACCAAATTTTCATTTTTACAAACATATTGTGCCTTCTATCTGTTCTGTTGTATTTATAATAACAATATATTCTTATAATAACAATGTTATGTAACTGTTTATATGTTTTAGAAACTTCGTTTTTTATAAATAATTTTTTAATAACATATTTTATTTCCAATAGGTTTCTATTTTTCGCGCAACTTAATTTATGATATTGATCACTTAATGACTGTATTATCGAATAGGCACAGGACCTTTTTTTAAGTTATCAAATAATTAAAAATATGAAAGAATTTCAACATGTGAGGCAAATGAACTTTCGGGATTTAAAACTTTCAACCAAACAATCATAATTTTTAATTCAATTTTTCGGGATTTCTTCCATAAGTATTTTAAAATACGGTCTTTTTTCGGTATTGTAATACGAACCCACTAAGAGTTAGTAATTTACTTTTTTGTTCGTTTGTCATTTAGTTCTAATAAATATTCGAATACTCTGCATTTGACTTTTTTCCGTTCAGTCCTATTAAATTTTGTCTGAAATTAGTAGTACGAAAAGAACTTTTTTGTCCGTTTAGTTCAATTAAAATTCATACAGCAGATAGTAGTACTAAATGGATTTTTTTCTCCGTTTAAGTCCTATGCTAGTAGAACTGAACGGTAGAACTAAACAGACACAATGAAAAGATTTTGTAACAACACAAAAAATACCAATTTTACATTTCGACCAAATAACACTTACATGATTTTTATCGGAAAACTTTTTTATTTCTTTTCCGTCAAACTGAACGTATGTGTTCATTGTTTCCGACTTCCCGAAATAAAACTGTTAAACAAACGTTTTGTTATTGAATGGCGTTAATCAAGTAATTTGTTTAGCGTACGCCATTGAAATAGACCCCAATTCTGTTACACGGAGAGACCCCACCGCGAGTTAGGCTATTTGTTGTTCTCATCGTGTTTCTTTTACTAATAAAGATAAGGTTTTTCTTTCTTTAAATGTATGATTTATTTTTCTTTTGGTAGTAGATAAAAATGTAATAAGCTTGACAACAATAGTGCTGTAATTAAGTGTGTGATGCGTGTATTTTTTTACGTTTTCTTCTTATTTTATCTAGAGGAAATTCATTGCGTAATGAAGTTTAGGCATGTCCTGGAAAACGTACGCTATATGAAATTATTAAATATTTAAATAACTAATTCTAAAAAAAAATAACATTTTAAATTACCTAAATCATTCTATCAAACCGGGCCATCATGACATTAAAACTTGTCAATCTATCAATCAAAATAGCGCTTAATATTTCATAATTTTAATTGCCTTATCAGCTATTTTAAATATTTAAAATGCAAAAGATGGCACGACCGCGACCAATAGGATATTTTAGAAATATAAAACACGACTAATAATATGATAATTATAATTCTGTGTGTTAACGACTGACACTTTGTTTTAATTGGCGATTAATTAGCATATTCTAGCGTTTTGTTAATTAGTTCATACCTCATTATCGCTTTAAGAGATTATAAATTTCTTAGAAAATTAAGTGTAATGAAGTGATAAGTTCAATGAGAGTTGTAAAAAAGGTTAATTCAATTTATGTGTGGTTGTAAACTGGAAGGTTAAACCTTATATCTATGGTTAAACCACTATGGACTGTAGAAAACCGTAACTTTTGGATGATTAAATCCAAAAGCCATATGAAAACCGGACTGAGAAGCTCATGAAAATATACTACGTATTACTACCGTAGTACAAGTATTTTAGAAAATTAATTTGGCCTAAAGTTATGAGACTAATTTTGTAATTTAATATTTCAATTTTTCAGAAAATAGGAACAACTTTCAAATACATATCAAAATACACTAAACTAATAGCTTATCGCACAGTGTGATCAAAATTATACATAGTTATAATATTATTTATGCTGACGGCGAACTTGGGCGATTATAGTTTCAAGAAAACGAGTTCCAAAGACCTCAGAATGTGACAAGTGTGACGACATAGTGACCTGTGCGATACAAATGTGTATATAATTTTGATGATTATCAGATTAAGGTTTCGGTAGTGCAAATATTCAGAGTTTAAACCTGACCCATTTGAGACTTTATAATTCCTTTGTGAGGATTACTTGTGTCTAGGATTAAGTCAAATAGTTGCTTGGTTAATATTCTTTTCAACATCATCGTCATCTGCCTAGCCTTTTCCCAACTATATTGGGGTTGGCTTTCAGTCTAACCGGATGCAGCAATACCAGTATTTTACATGGAGCGACTGCCTATCTGACCTCCACAATCCAGTAAGTACTGGGTAATACGATACCCCTTGGTAAGTCTGGTTGTCAGACTTTTTGGGCCATTGACTACCTGTAACGACTGTCAAAGATCTACAAATAACAGCCGGGACCAACAGTTTAACGTGCTTTCCGAGGCACAGAGGAAACTCAGTATTGTAACCAACCTAGCCATGCACGGCTTAACCTAAAGATCGACCCGAGCGGCTGTAATTATTTAGCCACGAGCTCCTCTGTTAATATTCTTTTCATCACGATCAAAATTGATAAAGAGAAATGCAACTTACGCAAACCGCTGAGTGACGCAGCGTGCAACATTTGCTGCCTCAGCAAATACTCCCCGAAGTGAGCCTGGTCCATCATCATTTTACAATTACAATAACAAACACCGAATAACAGTCACTACGAGTCACTTCACAATAACATCATCAGACCAGTCTCTAAAAATACATAAAAACCTCCTTACAACGTTCCGAAATACAACACAAATACACACCCGACTCTCACAAAAAGTTCATAATTAAAAACAAACAAATAAGGAAAACGAGCACGACTATACGTGACTACGGAGCGACAGCTGCGTTTACACTGAATCGGTTTAGCGTAGCGGGCGGCGCGTGCGCATGGTCACGCCCCTTTCGTCTGATTGGTCGAGCATGGACTAATGGCGGCGGCCGTCAAAGCCTTCGCAGGTCGAATTGCCTTGTGGCGCTTTCCTCGAGCTTTCCGCCCGCCTTTATCTGACAGGTAATCGTGCTCGATTGTTACGATTGACATTCGAAATCGGTGCGTAGGCGCAAGTATCGATGAAGGCCTATTGTTGCTCTGAATGGATTCGACTTGAATACATGCGTGTGAGATGTATTATATTATATTGAGTGGGATTTACCTAACGCCTTTATTGATCATCTTAGATCATCTAAGTTACGTAACTTGAAAAACACCTGTATTCAATTACAAAAATCTTAAATATTTGATCAGGACTAGGTTTAAGTTTTGATATCCAAAACATGACTCAGTTATAATAACCTAAGTTACTTTATAGTTAACCGACTTCAATAAAGGTTGTATTCACGATATTTATATGTGTGTTGATCGGAGTTCGGGTGTGCCTACAAGGCGCCACTCTACAGGTGGTCCCGTATAAATTTCGTGAGAAACTGACGATACCTAATCATTTAAAATAGGTAGATGGTTTTGTACCTAACTACTTTAAATAAAAGAGCTGGGTTTCAGGTAGGTTTAAAAAGGTTTTTACTGTACAGGTAGACCCTATAGGTTTATTTATCTTTGTACCTACCGTTGTATGCAGATTGTTTTAATTTTTTCAAAATATCCATAAAATAAGTAAGTCGCGATATTGAATCAATAAAACATAGGTACCAATCAGAATCCACTTTTAAAACTTTAAAATAAAAGTCAATTTACAAAAAATATAATAAATGAGCAGAAGATACGTAGTATTTAACTGCCTAAACGTAGTATTGAAAAAACGAATCATTTAATTTGTTTTTATTATTCCATAATAGTCTATTTTTAATTAAAATGATTTAACATGGTTTTGTTGTACATTATATCTGAGTACATTACCAAAGTCAGTTAATTAATTAATATGAAAATTAAAAAAATAACTATACTTAAAATAATTAAGTAGATACAATTATTTAATAGCTAAATTCACCAACAAAATATACAGCTGCTGACTTTTTTTTTCATTCCTTAAACTAAATTCAAGTAAAAAAAAACTGAAGTAAGTCACTAAATTAAGTAGTTCTTTAGAATTGAATTCCGAAACGTAGGATCTACCTACCAACTACTAGGCATCTACGAGTATTTCGTGTCACGTGAGTAAATAGGTAATTAATTAGGTACTTAATTATAGTAGATCTAAGAACATGTAACAGGTTTGAAACCATGTCACCTGTATTTGTTAATTATATTACTTAATATTTCCTCTTAAAACGTATTTTTACGTGGCACTAGATGGCGCTGTGTGTTAATGTCCAGCGATATTTATATTTATTATTTATTAGGTTAGTGTGTTGGTTAGTAAACCACCAGTTTCTCGAATGAATTTTACCGTTTTCTGTTAACAGAAAAATGCTTTTGTAGTAAGTTAGTAGATAACTCAAAGAATGACTTTCAGTTGACTATGGAAACTGACAGATAAACCGGTCATATAAATACCTCATTTTAAGTCTTCTATTTTCAATAAAAAATACTTTTTTTTAATTCAGTATGTAAATGAAAATGTATGTAAATTAAAAAATGTATTAAAATAAACTAAACCAACGAACATTTAAAAAATCGCGTCAAAAAACTCCTCAACGCTGTCAACTGGTAATGTCCCCAAGAGACTGGCGGCGTTACCACGCTGCATGGCAACGCTAAGCCTTTGGCCAAGGTAAAAGCAAGCCCTAGGGTCACGGGAAGTGTCAACTAAGCGTTTTGAAATTTCCTTGAAAAGGCTGTGTGAGCACTACCGAGTGCTCACACAGCCTTTTAACCCCAAACTTAGCTGTATAAACGGCTCGAAAATCTAGTTACAAATAAGGTTGCTACATATATTTTCGCCGCTTGAGGTTCTCCGCTGCCGCAGCGGCAGCCTCTGCACAGCACGATGAACTAGGAAGATGGGAAGGCGAAAGAGTGCACATGTAGCATCCCACACTAAAGGCCTACACATCTTCCATAGAAACAAAGACATGCCATCCGGTCTCTTGCCATCGTCGCGTGCCAAGCCATTGGGTTCTAATAAAGCTGGAACGCCGACGGTGACGGTTTCTTATTAAATACAGGGTGAAATCAACGCACAAACGGCTGCGACGTTTTCAGTAGGTAAAACCTACATCATACTATATTCTATGAGTTCTATATGATGTAGGTACACTAGGTACTACCTACTGAAAACGAGACAGCCGTTCGGAATGATGTATACTGAAACCGTAGTGACTGTCTTCCACACTGTGTTTAAAAAAATAAACCTGGGAACAAATAAACAACAACAAATAAACGGTGCGTGCACTTATTTTTGTGAAAAAAAAAAGGAAATAAAAATAGAGCATTTTTTAAAAAACATCTATCTACCACGACCATTGATGATTATAGATTCAGTGATAAGAGATCCAATGTTTCTAATTACTTAACTTATATTGTCAATTACCCGTAACGTAATGTCAACCCGCGATCATGGCGCTTGCAACAGCGTCGAAATATCGGGAGCTCAAAACAAATAACAATCACGAAACATATCCCGTAAGTGACAATATAAGTTTAGTTTTAAACTGTGATAGCTTAAAACAGTGTTCGTATATTACGCAAGTCTCTACGTCCAAGATGTGTTACTCGCAAGCATCATTCACGTATCGACAAATAGCTCTCCAACTAATAAACAGCTGTCTCTTTTTAACGCTGGCCGCTTTTTCTATATTTTACAATGAATTTCTTTTAATAACGAGTATTAGACATTCCTAAAAGGTAATATTCAATTTATTTGATAATTTTTTAAGTTTTTATTGCAATTACCTAGGAAAAGTATTACTGGTAAATTAATTATGAAGCCGAGCCGTTTCAACGGTTTTCTATAAGCTGAAATGAAAATATTTCTTGTACTTAATCAAATATTATTATGGCCATCGGCAACATTTCTGTTTTGGCTACCTTAAGAGCTAAATATCCCTCAAATGGCTTAGCATGATCCTTCGTTACTCCTAAAATACTGCAGCATTAATTTTGAAATAAATATATGGTAAAGTTGAGGATTAACGTTAAGTCCTATGTGTGACGAAAACACGATTGCATAAACATTTCTCGTTAGAAAAAAAATCCAAAGTTACCTCCAATTCGAACAATAAACCGCTGGTATTCAAAAAGTACTTGAAATTAGATCATGAAACTTTGCATACTAACTGAACTAACTATAAAGCAGGTCTTATGTGTTTTATTTTTATAGTCCAATGAATAGATTTTTTGTAAATCGCAAAAAATCACTCATTTCGAACTATTCGGCCGCAGTGACTGACGTAACAACCGTTTTGTAGTGCAAGCTGATTAGAACTTTATTCTAACAGTATTTCAAACGAAGTTTGAACCACCACAAATATAGTTGATAATTTTAGGGTTAGAAGGGCCTTAATACAGGATGGAAAGGATGGTGGAATAAGTAGTTGGTATATGTATACCTACAATAGACATAGCCTGATGAAGGTACTTAAAGGACCAGAAAAAGACCCTGCAAACCTCTTCAGAAAATAACGACTTAAAGATTCATAGTATACCTATGTATTTTGATACCATCCAAAGTTATTCCAAGGATAGCCTTGTCCGTAACAATAGTGTTACGGACAGGAAATTACGGATAGCATTCCTTTGAACCAGTCCTGATTGACGATGGGCCGCCCTTTAACTTCCTAAGGTGACTTTTTCCACTTAGGCTTTTGGAATATGAAGGCCCGGATCGTGCGCAGGATGAATGAATGTGCATTGGCTCGTTTGCTCCGCTTGGTTAGGTTTAAAAACAAAGACGTGTAAAAGTAATTTAAATAAAATAATGACTTTTTTATCACTTCCCAAAAAAAATGGGTATAATAGGTGAACGGAGTAGAAGCAAATGGCATAAAACGTATTGAGTATTAAGCGTATTGCGATTTTGAAATTCGATACTTTTTTTTTCTAAATTTCTCTTATTTTGTTCTAATATAAAAAGTTTACTTGATATTTGTATTGTTTTTTTAAGATATGTATAATTTGTTTGTTTGTTGTTGTTGTTTGTGGAAAAAGAAAAAAATAATAATTATGCCATAAGCTTCTACTCTTTTCGCCTAATATACCCATTTTTTTTTTTGGAAAGTTATAAAAAAGCCATCCGGTATATCTTATCGTGTCTATCTTTTTGAAAGAAAGATATGGCAAGAAAGGTATCTGATGAGTTGACGAGTATTAGAGAGGTATGGAAGAAGAAGACATGCTGCGCCGACCTCAAATTAATTGGTATAGTTGAGGAAGAATGATGATATTTTCAGTTAATTCCCGGTCGAAATTTTTTAAGTCTATTTTTTTTACGGGACTGGTATATTCAAATATACCATGTGAGATTTGTAATAACATAAGTAAACAGAATCGGATACTCATGAACTATCTAAATCTGAATCCAAAATCGGAGTTCCAACCGAATTAGATGAATTTGGTTCTGCAAGCAACCCATCACTCAAATACATACTTCGCACATTCTTTTTCCATCTAAGTACTAGAAGCACGGGCCCTGCGAGGTGGAGAATGGCATACTCCTCGCAGAGAGACCTGTTTCCCAACCGTGGGAAAGTTATACGCGGCTCATAATGTACGCCGCACCGTAATTAGCCCTGTAAAGCGCTGTAAATAACACTGAATATTATGAAGAAGAAAAAAATACTAGTTACACTGCCTGCCCTGTTGTCCTTCCATCACTCTTGGTAAACTGGTTGAGACCGACCTAAGGCATTCAGGCAGCTTTTTTACTTTCTTCGACTGATAAATATCTATACTTTTTCAGAAAGCGACCTTGATACAAACCCTCTATGTTCACCTGTCAAACTGTATGACGGGGCCATTTATTACCGTAACGGTGTATAATATTTTTAAGGTGGTATAATTAGCAGGCCATGTTGGAGCAGGGCAGGGTGCCGACAGGTGTTCCACCTTCCGTTGTAAGTGGTTTTGAAGATATTATGTGAAATATAGATTTTATGAGTGTGCTAAATAAATATCAGTATATCCTTTTAATGGACTACTTATGTAAGGTTTTATCACCTCTGGACACATGTTTACTTTTGTATCTTTTCAGACTGTTAACATTTTTAGTACCTACGTAGGTAAATGGTACCTACTGAATTTTTGAAAACGATAATAAGGTTTGTAGGTACAACTGTAAAAATAAACTTTCATAAAAATATGTATTAAATTAATGAAAATACGTAATCAGTTATTTCCTGAAAAAGTTTATCCTGATTCTTGAGCAACATTAAGATGTTTCAAGGCTAAGGGATGCTATTGAATTACCTACTTATAGAAGATAAAAAAAAAACATTTTATAGTCAACAAATATACCATTTTATATTTCAGATTTTAAATGTGTTGTTCACTAGAAACACTAGTTAGGGTTTAGAATAAAACCACCAAATTATCAGTAAGTTTAGTAGATGAACCACTTCAAGGGTACGTGCACTCGCTGCCCGGGATAAGTGTGAACTGGTCGACATACGGAACCTTAAAGCTCACGCTACGTTTATTAGTAGGTACAATTTTTTTTGTGAAACGTAAAAAAACTGCGTTTTAGAAATACGTAGGCAATTCGAAAAACATAGCCCGAACACAAAACTACATAAACAACCCATCCTCAATAGCTGACACTAACAGCTTGTACGAGAAGACAGGCGGCTAATCGATACCTTTTGTTTCCCTAGTACTCGGCGCGCAGAAAGAAAGATGGACAAAAACAGCGGAGAAAGTTAACGTGCCGTGACCAAAGCGTTTTATTTATTGACTTTCGCGATTCGATTCGGATTGCTTAGCTTGTAATACGGGGCTTTTAGATCTCTGAACTGCGCTATTTTTATAGAACAGCCTTGTTGGTCGAGTAGTAGTAAGAGCGCCTGCTGAACATGAGGTCCTAAGTTCGATTCCCGGATCGGGCAAAATGTTATTGGGTTTCCTCAGTAGCAGCCAAGAAGCCTGAATTTGATCCCATTGATAGCAATAGGCTCGCCCCTTATCACATGGGACTTAAACATAACTGCCGTGGGAGTACTATTAGGTACATTTCTGCCTAACCCTTCGGGAATTCCAGGCGTGATGTTATGTTATGTATGTTTATTGTGTTAAAGAAACTCATCTAGCTAACAGTTAGCTGTGTAGATCAACTATGCAGCGTATAACAGAGAGGGTTTATACATATTTAAAATAATAAAGTAATTAGAAAAAAAAATCTTCAGTTTCATAAATAAAACCTAGTCAATACTACCTATATACCTACCTAACGAGGCGGTTATTTAACGGTTTATGTACACACTAAATACAGAAAATAAGAAAGGAAAAGAAAAAATAAATAAAAAACCCGACTGCGTAAAAAAATAACTAATAACTTTAAATAAAAACTGAAAAGAATAAAACAAGTTCAGGAGACAGGACATATTGATTGCAACAGTCGGGACCCATATTGGATGTAATGATTTTAGTCTAGAATTAGATTATTTAATAGGTCCCGACTGTTGCAATAAATATGTCCTGTCTCCTGAACTTGTTTTATTCTTTTCAGTTTTTATTTAAAATTATTAATTATTTTTTACGCAGTCGGGTTTTTAAATTATTTTTTTAATTTTACACGTTTTTGTTACCATTTTAAAATCCTCATCATGAGCCCTTTATCGAGCCGTTCAGGCTGCAGTGCGTGCCAAACATTTGAACTTGGCGCCAAAAATCCGCCATTTTCTTTTTTTAGTTTATTTTGATATACCCATGTCACTCTCACAGTAAATACAAATCTTACAACACCTCTCAAGCTAAAATCCATCGAGCCGTTCAGGCCACAGAGCGTGCCAAACAATTATACATACATACAGACATAGGTACATACATACATACATACTCTCGAAAAACATAACCCTCCTTCTGGCGCAGTCGGGTAAATAGATACAAAGGTGATGCTTATTTCTAAAGAAATCTCTTTCAGCACACCTGCGAAACGAGAGTTATAGATAAAAAGTTTTCTTCTTTCTAGTTAAAACATTCTGCACTAGGTTAAGTTTCAATTTAATAAATAATGACTATTCGGCTACTCACTACCAATGCAAACGTATCGAGTTATAGTACATTATGATATAAGTGCGGTAAGTTGAAAATTACAGCCGAGGCGATATTGCTAGCCCGAGCCGTAGGCGAGGGCTACAAGAAAGTAGAGGCCGTAATTATCAAAGCGCACGTATGTCATACGACGTTTTAAAACATATTTGCGAGGAAATAAATAAAACTCGGACTTTCTTAAACGAATAAATCTTTAATCACTTGTTAAAGCAGTTATAAAAATTTTAACAATTTCTAAAATTGATTATTATGTAGCCAGTTAGCATTTTTATTGTTGTCAAGTTATTATTATTATATTTTATCTCCCAAAGTAAATTTTATTCATAAAATGTTGACCACTTTTCTGACATAAAAACTCTTTGCTAAAAAAGTACCGTTCGTTATAGACGGAGCATCTTGATAAACCGTGTGTTTTACATTACAATAACGCAAAAGTACGTAATGAGATACAATACGATATTGAAATTGGTGAAATAAGAGACCCTTTACGAGAAAATGTGTTATAAAAATAATTACTAACTAACATACGCAGGAGATAATATAGTGCACAACTGCACAAGTGTGTTCGCAAGCATAGGTAGCATCTCTGCTCCTTAACCTAACTCACATAGTCCGATGAGTCAGCAACCTGCCACGAGTCGTGGCCGACGACTGAGAAGGATCAGACGCAGGGTCAACGGTTACGTGATTCCCATTTACGGGCTACGATTGAGTCGAAAAACCCAATAAGACCGACCCGGGAATCAAATCCAGGACACCACGCTCAGTATAGTCGCCCTTGCGATCAGTCGATCACGAGATCAGCGGGTTTTTGCTAAGTACTTTGTCTTCAAGCCGTTGAAGCTGGTAATAGTACATCCGTAGTATACAGGGTGTAAACAACCTCATCACGAAGCCGTCAACCAAGCATTCTGTACGTCAAAATAATTAACTTTACGCAAAAATTATTGCTGGGAAACGACTTTTTTTTTGGGTTAAAAATCATTTTTTGTGGAAGAACTCAATGTAACGCACTTAAAACATTGTGCTGATGGATGGATTGAATAGTGTGGGGGTCGTGGAGGTGTTTGAAATAAAAATCTTACATTGAAAACTTGTATTTAAAAATAAAAAGTTGTTGTTGACCCCCAAAATCTCCGTAAGTAGAAGGTATGGAGTAGAAAAAAAAATGATCGCAATGACGGGGAGAACAAGTGCCTTTCGGCTTCGTCAAGAGTCTTTTTACACCCTTTATTATGGAAAAAATAGCCAAAAATTGAGGGAATTCGGAGAGACCTACACTCAGCATTAGTGTTGCCCAAATGCAAGTCCAACACGAGACCTTAGCCAGTCTTGGTCTTGGTCTTGCGTCAATACACCTGTTTTGACACCAAATTGACAGAGGCATAGTGTAGTAACCACCAAATTAATAAAATTAACTTGACAATAATTTAAAAAAATGACGCAATTTACTTAGTACCTAATCGTAATTACTAACTCTATGTAGGTACCTTTAATGATTTTCTGTACGTGTACTGGCTATTATTATCCCGTCCGCTGTAGTGTTCGGATTCGAGTGATTGTGAGAATGTATCTTCTATAACTCATTCAATTTATACCTACTGCTGAGACATCTTCAAGGTCATTTAATTTTATCCTCTTGTGCCAACCCTACCATAAAAATAGGTAACAATTTTGTATGCTTCTGTCCATACTCTGTGGCGGCGAATGCGGCGCTCAAACAGTGTCAAATGCTGTGATACACTTGTTGCACAGTCTTTGATACACCGCGGCGTTTTTGTCGGTAAATTATTAAATAAGTAGGTACGTAATGCACCGACCGACCAACGGTTTATTCGCGCAACGTCAAATTTTCCCAATCAACCATGAACCTTAATGATTTAGCGAAAAAGTTGAAAATATGTTAAAGAAATTTGGCATATTGTAGTAACTTGATGTGCTGGCGTCTATACCATAATACGGCTATCTTAAAAACTGCTACTAGTACTAGACCTACTCGACTCGCTGTTAGTTTTAAATTTTGCTGAATAGAAAGATAATATAAACTTTGAAACATAAGTACCTACATAATGAATACCAACCTACTAACGTTAGATCTGCACATTAGACTTATACAAGCATAACATAATACTATACGTAAATATACCTACAAGGTATGAACTTTGCTAGAAAGTTATGCTAGATACATTTTTATCACATGGGAACATATTTGTAAGTAACAGGCTACCTACTTAATAAATAGTCGAAATATATAATAATCAATACAATACCTTTTAGTGTTATGACAATACGGTTTTGAAACTGGGGAACGTCTATCAAAATCGGGATTGAAACCAAATACCTACTATAACGCCCAAATCTCAGTTTGACTTAACTGCGAGACGCAAGAGTCTTGCAGGCTTAGTCTTGTTCTTGCTCAAGTCTTGTAGGGTTCAGTCTTGGTCTTGGTCTTGCTACAATAAGTCGGTCTTGGTCTTGCAAAAATGCAAGAACAAGACCAAGACTGCAAGACCAAGACCGATTTTGGGCAACACTACTCAGCATTGGGTGGCCAAAGGTTGAAGAAGAGAGAGATATACTATCTCTCTCATTCATGGGACAAGATCAACGAATTGTGTGATGGCGTGCGAAAGTGCAATCAGGATCAAAAGAATTTGATGAGGGGACCGTAAACCATAAAGCCTTTGCCATAAGTTCAATAGCAACCAACCTAGGGACAAAATGCACCTGTCTTGTTATTCTTTCACCACCTTTTTGGCTGATAGAGAATGCCTAAGGCATTGAGTCGGCGGCTTATAGGTGCTTATGTCTTATGTTAGATGCATCAGAAATAAATAAATAATAACTTGATTTAGTGTTTTTTTCTTGTTACATATTATATCCTGTAAGGCACAGCCCTCCACAAACTGATAGGATGAATTCAGTATGATACTAAGATGGTCGGTGCCCTGTATATCGATCCCACCTCATAATTATGCAGATACATAAAAAAATATATACTAAGCCCTATACTTACATGGGACTTAAACATAACTGGCGAAATGTGGGTGAACTTTTGGGATGACAAGGCGTTATGTTATAAGTAAAATATACTAAATGTAAACGAAAAAATAAAGGGGGCTCCCCTACTACGATGGTACGGAACGGTTCATGCGCGAGTCGGACTCGCACTTGGGCGATTTTTATGATACGAAAGGGTCTTTTCAAACGCAAACGTCAGTCAAGTCAAGTCAGAGCTTTCCATGACTAGTCTTCACACAATGATTAATCACCTTTATCATTTCCAAGTACAAAGCTTACCAGGTCCAGTCCATGCCAATAACTTATCAGTTATCAGATTGTGCAAGCATTGTGCCTATCACTCACCACAATGGGAGGTATTCGATTACTCACCACTAATCACCGGACGCTAATCACTGAACTGCAGAACTCAGATAATGAGTTATGAGGAACGCTTGTGACTAAGTCAATAGGTACCTAATACCTAAGCTCAGTGTATGTGAGAAGTTATTGGACACTGATTGGTTCCCACACCTTCATTAATGTGGAATGAAGCGATTATTGTATTGCTATACCGTTTGGAGTTTTATGTCTGGAGACATGTAATTTGATGGGAATCATTTGGGATCTGATAAATATGTATGAAAGGACATGCAATCCAAGTTCGTCCCTATGGGTGCTCACGTAGAGATACCTACAGGTTTTCCAGCCTGCTTAGATTTTACTTTTTCTCTTATATTGACTTCAAAACAAGGTGGAGGTCCTCAATTCGGTTGTATTTTTTTTTGTTTTATGTTTTTTACCTCATAACTCCGTCATTTATGAACCGATTTTACCTATGTGAAAGGATGTCGGTAGGTACTTTCCCATTGGTCCCATAGAAATTTCATGAAAATCGGTTCAGTAGTTTGGTTTTTTTTTCTTCTTGGCCTGTTGTCCTTAATAACTTCTAGTAACAATGTAAAATTGATTCATTACAAGAATTTGTATGGTAGGTATACCTACCACAACTCATCATCATATCATATGGCCTTGCCCATATTATAATTATATTATTATGTTTCTTGGGGTCGGCGTCTTTCTTCCATTCATACGATCGTACTATCGAGGACACTCCCGCCTGATCACAACTAAGCAAATTTTTGCTTGCACCTACAACACACAAAACGCTATCTAGCTCCGCCCCGTTGACTTTGTATAGAAATAAGTAATGAATGAAAAGAAACCGAACGGCCGAGCGCACTGACGACTCACGCCAAACGGCGCTTGACGCTGGAAGTTGACGCTTTCCTAATAGGCCTAAACTTTAAGGAAGCATGATTTAAGCGAAAAAAATAATTAACTAATCAGGCGGAAATAACCACGACTGTACCTACTACCTGGATAAAAAGTACCTATCATAGGTGTTAATCCATGTTATACATCAATCTATGTGTCAAATTTCATCCAAATCCGTTCATCCATCCTCACAAACTTTCCATAAGGATGCAATGGGGAGTTCAATCCCTAATTTTGCTTCGTATTTTCACTTCGTTAACTTTGCCAAGTCAGGTAAAGAGAGATTAAAGATCACAGTGATATTGACAGTGATGCTAAATGTGAGATAAAGGGATTTTAATATTTTTGCAAGAAGCCAGGCTTGCGCGCGCCGTCATTGTGGGTAGAAAACACTGATTATAGAAGCTGGTGTTCAGATATTGTAAAGTTTCTGCTGACTTCAAAATGTCGTCTAACTTGCTGTCGTCCAACCAGGGTCTGTGTGTGGTGTGCGTGTGTGTGAAGAGTAGAATACTTACAACAATAATTGGTGTTTGAAATGTTTGAATGACAGTCAGTCTCAGCCTTCTGAGACTTGTGTTGTTGGTAAACTTTTGGTAGGTACCTATATTGAAATTAGTTTCGATTAAGGTCAAGCGCCAAAAGAACTTTGCAGAGCTATAATCATTATTATGGAATCATCATGATCTGCCTAGCCCTTTCCCAACTATGTTGGGGTCGGCTTCTAGTCTACCAGTATTTTACATGGAGCGACTGCCTATCTGACCTCCACAACCCAGTTATTACTGGGTTATACGATACCCCTTGGTAAGACTGGTTGTCAGACATTTAAGGCCACTGACTACCTATAACGACGGTCAAAGATCTTCAAATGACAGCCGGGACCAACGGCTTTACGTGCTTTCCGAGGAACGGAGGAAACTCGGTATGTAAGGGTGGTCACCCATCCACAGACCAACCTAGGCAAGCACGGCTTAACCTAAAGATTGACCCGAGCGGCTGTTATTATTTAGCCACGAGCTCTTCCCTCCTATTATGGAATAGAGTTGTCAATGTCAATAAAATATCCCGTCATCTCTCAAAATACTTTTTTTTTATTCGTGGCAGTACACTGTATACTTTTGCTTCACTAAAATAAAAACTGTATTATTAATTATTGCCAGCTAAACAAAAAATGGCCATTCTCTGGTAAGCCTCTTAGTCGCCTCTTACGACACCTACGGGAAGATATGGGATGGTGCTATTCTTTACGTCCGACACCATACAGAACTAATTGTTCTACTGACGAACAATGCAGCGATCTCTGTGATTTTGTAACAACCGTACTGCGATCGCCAAGCGCCATCTACAATCAGCTTTGACCAGCCTTCCCCATTGATGAACATTTCACCTGGAAGGATCATTGTGATGAAATATGTATTAAAATAAATAGATTTGTTTTCGCTTTGAAAAAAGTTAAAGATGAGACCTCCAGACAAACTACGTTAATGGTATATCACGCCTATGTTTGCTCCATCATCAGGTATGGAATCATTGTCTGGGGAAACTCTTCTGAAGTTACTAGGGTGTTGTTAGCACAAAAAAAATGCATACGCTCAATCTACAATATGGACTGGACTGATTCTTGCAGACCAGTGTATAAATCACACAACCTTCTCACAGTTCCTTGTATTTATATTTATGAAATTGCAAAATTTGTCAGAACTAACTCTTCACTTTTTGGATTGAAAAACAATATTAATAAACGTACCGTTACACAGTATCTATTTACCATGCCTATACCTAGGATTGAATTATTTAGACGTAATTGTGTATATATGGCTCCACTCATCTATAACTCTCTACCAAATTTTATTACTGATCTTCCGTACAGAAAATTCTGCAAAATTCTGAAAAAATGGCTCATTTCACTTATCTTTTATTCCATAACTGAATTTCTCAAAAAATCTAATTGTCAATCTTACCATTACCGGAATGTATTGTAGAGAATTACCTAAATTATAATAATATGTTGTTGTGTTTGTATATTATAAAATATTTTATTTTCCTATTATTTTCCTTCTGTTAACAATTTCTTTGTTTGGTTTTAGCGTTTAACAGCAAAATTTTGTTTTGTATTGAGTAACTTCGAACACACTTAGTTACCTAATTTAATGTATGTTTCACATTCGGTTATTGTTTCAAAATTAGCATCTAATTCTTTAATGCAAATAAATAATTTTGACTTTGACTTTGACTTTGACATTGCCGAGTTTGACAGAAAACATGGTATTGCCAGGTAGGAAATTTGTAATTCCAACTGTCACCGCGTCAGACTCTTTTTTAAGTTTTCGAGCACTTATAACCTTACCAACTTTTTTTTTTTTTTTCGTGTGGGAAATCATCAAATAACTCCTCCCGCTCTGTAGGGCTATTACGTATCTCTGTTGACAGCTCGAAATGATAGTAACTGGGCTCAGTATCCATCAATTAACTGTCAAAAGGTTAGTTTCGTATTACGAGTATGTATATGTTTCGTATTACCAGTCGCGATCAAATTTGACGTCATTGATTGTCATCGTGGCTGATAGTCACCGTAACTCATTTTGACAGACGCTTTCGTATTGATATTTGCATTATTTAGATTATTTAAGCATAGTGGACAGCAAATTGAAGACAACTGAGTTTGTAGTGGCTTTTGTGAAAGACGTAACACCGTACCCGGACTGTTGTGTTAGTCACCGTAAAGTGAAATCCACTCAGTGCGATACGTAATACCAATATTATGACATTCTCGGTTGTCATCAAAGTTCGGTGTACAACCGAAGCTTGATTGTCACTGGATATCAGAAATATACGTAATAGGCCTACTGGGAGGCCTATCTGGAAGGAGTGTCAGACTTTTACTGACTAAAACCTGTCCATGTTCCTTCATCGCCCTTTGTGTTCCGGGGCCACGGTATCTCTTTCGAACAGTCTCGCAATCCCGGAAACTGTACCATGCTGCACTGTACTTTAGTATTTGGAAATCAAGGTGGCACTATCTGCTTCCTCAGTTTTGCGTCTCTGAACTTCAACATTTTTAAGCAATAAATACCTCAGTGGAGAGCGGTCCTCAGCAAGCGTTTGTTCAAAAAAAAGTAAAAAAAAACTACACACATCAACACGGTCTAGGGATATTTCATACTCAATTAAATAACTCGAAAAGTACTGGCCGCATTGGAATCTTTTATACACCGATTTGTTTGTAATTTATCTCAGACTAATTCCAAATTCAAATTTTTGAAAATTCTTTTGTTTTGGTGGCATAAAAATGTCTTGATGTATAGGAGAGGGAATTTTCATTTGTGCGAAATTTAGAAAACAATACGAATTACGTTTAGTTACAGTTTTTTTTCATTTTTAAACGAAAGATAAAGTTAAAATTGAGGTATTGTAGCCGTTGCAACGCCGACATTTGACGAGGGCGGAGATGTTACGAGCTGTGGGAATGCTGGAAGCTGGATCTGTTCAGCGTAATGTTGCTGAGGCCATAGGGACCCATCAAAATGTAATTTCAAGATTGTGGACACGCTATCGTGCCACAGGTGAAGTAGCGGAGAGGCACCGGGGGCCAAGTCGCATCACTACCCCCAGACAAGACCGATTTTTGCAAATTACTGCGCGAGCACAACCAAATGCAACGGCGACTCAATTGGTCCAAAGGCTGCGAGTGGAACACCAAGTGCTTGTGAGTGACCAAACTGTAAGAAGGCGACTGCATGAAAGCAATCTACGCTCTCGTAGACCACTCCGGGTCCCACCTTTACGGAGAGGCAATCGTGGACGACGATTAGAATGGGTTCGGAACCACGTGGACTGGGGCCGTGACCAATGGTCCAATGTGCTGTTCACGGATGAATCCAGGTTCGGCTTCCATCCAGATTCACGAAGGACGCGTGTTTGGCGAGTTCCTGGACGATGGAGCCGTCTCCAGAACCCTCAGGAAGTTCACCCATACCAAGGAGGAACAATTATGGTTTGGGCAGGAATTCGTCTTGGAGAACGGACGGATCTCGTTTGGGTGCGGGGCAATATGACGGCAGAACGATACGTCCAACAGGTGCTGGGGCCCGTAATCTTGCCCCACAGAACACAAATGGGGCAAGATTTCCTGCTCATGCACGACAATGCCCGGGCACACACGGCGAGAACGGTAGCAGCTTGGTTACATACACATAAAGTTAGGGCCTTAGACTGGCCTGCTCAATCGCCAGATCTAAATCCCATTGAGCATGCGTGGGATATGCTGCAAAGAAGAGCTCTGAAGGAAGTTCCTGAAAATCTGGCTACAGAAGATCAACTTTTTGCGCACCTCAGAAGGACATGGGACAATATTCCGCAGCAAGACATTGACAACCTTGTTCTGAGCATGCCGAATCGTTGCCGATGTGTTATGAACATCATGGGCGATTTCTCAGACTACTAACTTCAAGTTTATAAACACAAATTAAATGATTTTTCTATTTTTTTCAGTTTTTACTCACAAATTAAAAGTTCATTCATATACGGTTTCCGTCTATGCTTCATTTTTTTTCTATAAAATCCTGAAATTTTAATATATATCTTAACCATTATTAAAAAATGGTAGAATATTAAATAACGTATCTTTTAAATATATACATGTCATATAAATAATTAACACATTGATAGTAATTCGCTTTTTTAAAAATATCCCTAGACCGTGTTGATGTGTGTATTATTGATTCTTTAAAATTATTTTTTTGTAAAAAATGGTTGAAGTAATCATTTAATTATCGAACGGCCAAATTGCTGGGAAAATAAATCACACGAGTGGCAACACCGATTTAAAATGTCAAAATAACAAATTTATACCCGAAGGGCTTCTCTGAAATAAACCAGAAATTTTATAAAATCAATTGTTATTTTGCAAATATGATTTAATAAATTGGTTTAGAGCCTAACAGTTATTAATAATGCTTACCGTGCGATAGCTTTGCTTTAAACGATGCGTTGGTGCAGCTTGATGTCCTGACAATCCGAAAAGGGAAACAAAGCGAATTAGTTGTGTTGTGTACGAAAGGATCGGTTGAAGATGTTCTCCAACTCTTCTAAGAGCAAGGAGTCCTTCCTGAACCAGACAAAGGAGAAACGTGAGGAGCGTGCGCTTGAGAAGAAGCGAGAACAGTCTGCTGTCACCGTGCAGGCCTTCGTAAGAGGATGGCTCGAAAGACGGAGATTCCTCAAACGTATACTGTGAGTTTAGTGATCGTAATACTCGACGAATTTTCTAAACTTAATAGTAGCCACAAAATGAATTTCATATTTAATAATTTCGTAAGATACGCTGATATCAGTAACAGTAAAATACCTATCATAAGAATATCAAGTTATTTTCTCTACTTCTATCTTCCTCCAGAATGAATTTTATTTATTTTATCAAAGGTCGCCTCACATCTGCTAATAAGCAAACAAAAGATTATTCTTAACATTATTCTAATCACGGAGTACTCAGAAAAAATACTAAGAACAGCAGAGAGTAATCAATTAACTATCTATTTACCCAAATAAAACATTCTGTAATTCATTGAAAATCTTGAATACAGCACAGAGTAGGATATTGACCCATCTATTCTGTTTGTAGGTATGATTTTGACCAGCTCCTCCCAGAGCCACCAACTCCACAGGAAGAACCACAGGCGATAGAACTGATTCCAGCTTTAGATGTCTACAAAGTCGCATGCAGACTGTTCCTAGTCTTCGAACGGAAGAGAGACCGGAAACGTTTTGAGAAACTGTGCAAGTACATTGTTCAGAGTGTGCACTCGGAGTCTGTGAAGATGTCTTATGTTGGTGTCTTCTTGAATAAAGAATACAGGTAATATGCAGTATATATGGTAAATATGTTTTATTTTTCTTTAATCGTAAATCTTAATGCATTCTATATTCTTAGTTGTTTATAACCAATTATATTCTACTAAACAGATATGTTATACACCTACAAAACTACCAAAACAAGTGTTCGGCGGGGCAGGGCCAGCTCACATACATGCAGTGACGCAGAATAAAGGCAAAACGAGCCGATTGGCCCGTTTTCGAGTCTTCACGATTGTGAGCTCACAACATATCTGTTTATTAGAATATAATTCGTTATAACAATGTAGAATACTCTCATAGTGATAAAATGTAAGTACATAACATAATATGTTTACAGTGACAGTGTTTTTTTTAAAAACTTGCAAAGACTTTTAGGTGTTCAAAAAATTATGATTTCTCTTGGTTAAAACATACATTAATTTTTTGTTTTTAAATTGAAACAATTGATTGTTTTCAATTTAAAAAATAAATAAAACATTAATGTTTTCATATTAATGTTTTATTTATTAGGTACTCTTTGCAATTAGTTGAAATAGCATGTTCTTAGAAACATGTCACCATTTATTGAGCATTCATTTTGAATGTGTATGTAAGATATCAATAAGGATAATGTTTAGTTGCCAATTGTTCATTAGTGATGACTGTATTTTTATTCAAGAATTGAATCATACTATGAATTATAAAAACAGAAGGTCATTGCTTGTACCTAAAAATCTTTGAAGAAGACTTCACAGGCCTATGCAATGCTGCAATTAATTACCGCTAATGAAAAAGAATAACACTAATCATTTGCATTTTGGTTCCAAATGATTGTCTTATATTGCCTTTTTTTAGTAACATGCCAATCAGTGAAATACACAATGTTCTTCTTGTTTGGAGAATAAAAGAGTCTCAAGTAGGAATCGTCAAAAAGCTTGTCTATTTGGTGTGGTTTTCCATGTCTTTATCATTAAATTTTGTAATATACTGAAGATCTGGCTATGTGTTTAACATCATATAAATGTTTCCAGTCTCCGCTGGATATCTCACATCAAGGACCTCCTGTACAAATGCTGCATATACTTGGAAGAGCTGAAGCCTGAGTCTCCAGTAGACATGCAGAGCATCCTGGTCCACCTGCACACGTTGGTAGCGTTCACGGCCAACAACACATGGGCACTCACGCGACTGAAGAACTTTGAGAAACTGAGGGGAGGCATGAATCAGCTGTGTGCTAACATCATGGGCTCGTTGTTCCATAAGGGATATTATTTGACTTTGAAGGTGCGTAAATTACTGTATCTACGTATGTATGTACTAATCACAGTAGACAGAGCAACAGTGAACTTTTTTTTAATGAAGAGGCTTACGACGATTTCTCATTCAAAACAAAGAGTCGAGTTGTTTGTTAGCTTTATCATTTCCCTTCAAAAAGTGGATTAATTGCTACACACTCATATTTAATTCACCTATATATCTCTTATCAATTAAAATACAAGTCTTTTTAATGTTGAGTATCTTTCCAAAGCTGTTTGCAACACAGCCGCCAAATTTAAATGGAACTGGGCAGGCCACACCTGTCGCATCCAAATTCGGCCAAAGTGGCAACAGATTGGGTTACGAACTACAGACCCCGGCGACGCGGTAGGCCCAGAAGGAGATGGCGTGACAAGCTGGACTCTCGGAATGCTCCGAGGGTAGCCCGTGAAATTCAAATATTCATAAGTTTTTTGTATGTTGATTATTCGCGGCTGTAAGACGTATGTAGTTACACAATTATATTCATCAAAATAATCAATACAACCCTCTATTGGCTCTAGGCTGCATAGTCGGCTGATTATGCTTGACTGGCTCCGGTTGGTCGGGCTTCCTCTCCCATCCCAGAGCATGCTTACAAAAAAGTGCCCCTTGGTGTATCCGGCTTGCTCCTGGCTGGGTGTGGTGCTCAAACATCATCATCAAAATCATCAATACAACCCTCCAAGTTCATAAAGGTGGAAAATTTACTTTTTTAAGGTCAAAGTCATTCCTGTACCTCTATGAAATTGGAGGGTTGTATTAATTATTTCGATGATTATAATTCTGTAACTATATATGTCTTACAGCCGCGAATAATATTCTAATCAACATACAACCTGGAAATTGCAGCACTGGGCCTGTAAATTGCAAAAAACCTAAGAAAATTTGAATTTCGTGGGCTGGTTGGAGCATTCACCTTAAAAGGATTGAGCCCACATAGCCAAAGACAGAGATAAATGAAAAAGACAGAAGGAACACCTTTGCCCTGCAGTGGGACACATCAGGCTCATAATAATTCGATCAAAAAATTTACTGGGACCGAACTATAATAACTGAGAAAACCGTTAAGTACAATAGACCCGACATTACCGTTCACGACAAAACCAATATAACAGTTTTTTTGATTGACATAGCAATACCTATCTCACATAATATTCAAGCCACAATATCCGAAAAGCTCAGCAAAAACCCAATGGAAAATACAAACTGTTCATATAGTCCCCATTGTTCTCTCATCTACTGGTATTATACCAAAATCTCTCACACAAAGCCTCAACACTCTACAGATGCCTAATCACACACTTTACATACTGCAAAAAGCCACCATTCTCAACATCTGTCGAATCACCCGAAAGTTTCTGACTTCATCTACATTATCATCCACTTTCTCTATTTAAATTTCACCTTACATCCTTGGTTTGGACCCGCGTGTAAGGTGTCTCAGGCTCTCTCAAATGAGAAGAAACATAAGAACAACATAATAATAATAAATCTTTCCAAAACAAGCAATGATGTTTCTGGGGCTACATTCTCATTTTAACGAAATGATTCCAAAGTTTTGTTTAAACAGAATACAAACACTGTAAAAAAGTGCTAGCTATTTTTATCCTATTTCCAAGCCTGCCTTATATGCTTAATTAACTCTAATCCCCTGATAGTACAGTGTCACTTACACTAATTGGATAATTTGCATGACACACATATACTTGCTGCTTGTAATTTGTGAGTCAAACAAAATGTTATAATATGTTTATAGAACATGTTGTGTTCAACCTTTGAATAGGTTAGCTTTACCTAATACAAGGTATCCAGGATAGCTTATAAATATTAGGTAAAGCTAGAATTCAAATGTTGTTGTTGCCCTTATCCCAATTTAATTGGGGTTGTCATCATCATTCATTCATATCAATCATTTTTAAATATTGCAGTACTGGTTGATTAATTATTTTCAAACGGGGCCTTACGGGCGCCTGAGGAATAGAAGGGATATATCCTCTTATCGTTTTGATGACAAACTTTAACTATTACGATATTATTGCGGCTTTGAACTTGGTCACATTTTAATATTTCTATACTACACCGGTACCACTACCATTAGGTAGTGTATGTGAAACGGTTTAGTATTAAGGCTGATGCTCCAGGGTAGCCCGCGAAATTCAATTTTATTACGTTTTTTGTAATTTGCAGGCCAGTGCGAGGTTGTATGTTGATTAAAATATTGTTCGCGGCTGTAAGACGTATGTAGTTACAGAATTATAATCATCAAAATCATCAATACAACCCTGTAAGTTCATAAAGGTCAAGGAATGACTTTAACTTTGAAAAAGTCTTTCCTCGACCTTAACGACCGTTATGGGTCTTTTTGTATAAAAGACCCTATAAAGGGTATCCTTTATAGGCGCTTTATACTATTTTAGATTATGTAAAATATTCTGTCGAGAACAAGGCATCGAATTAATTAAAACTAAGCAATTGCTTGTACCGCGATCATTTCGTGTCGTGCTTGTCGTAAATTTAAATAAGTAACCAAGCAAATTGACGCCATAATGTTTAATAACTAGCATTTACCCGCTGCTTTGTCTTTGTGGTGATCAGAAATTGTCCCACGGGAACGTATTATCGAGATAAAAAGCCCTGTGCTTTGTCCTTACTCAAGTCATGGTCTATCTGTGTGCCAAATTTCCTTGGTATCCGTGAAAAGGGAACAGGAGTTATTCATTTCGAATTTGTAATATTACTAGCTTCTGCCAGCGGCTTCGCCCGCGTGAAGTTTGATAATTATAGTCCCAGGGACCTTACTACCGGGATAAAAAGTATCCTATGTTTTAAGTGTCCAAATTTTATTCAAATCCGTTTAGAAGTTTTTTGCGTGAAAGAGTAACAAACATACATACATACAAACTTTCGCATTTATAATATTAGTAGGAAGTTAAGGTTATACACAAAGTTGCAAGATAATACATATGTGCAAGTTTTATCAAATACTGTTATGTATTCATAACATTGGTGTTGATTCTGTGTTCATTGTTGTGCACAAACTAAACTTAATTTAGGCTATTGCTATCTTTTACTAAAAGGCAGTGCGAAAAAAGGACGACTATAGCTATGAACTAAGTTAGAGATTGCAAACTAGTTTATGCCTTGCGCTTCACCGTGTTGTTAGTCGACATGTTTTTACGCGCACCCTTAATTTGTATGGAAATATTAGTTCCAACTAAATTTGACAGCTCTAAATTACGTCCGTCTCTTTCTCGTTTTATTAGAGAGAAAAAGATAGCAACAGCCTAAATTAACTTTAGTTTGTGCACAACAGAATCGACACCAGTATTTCGAAAACTATGTATTTATTATTATAAAAACGTAGTTTTCCCATTTTATCTGCAACATGTGCACGTCACAAGGGCATTTATTTATACATTGTTTACGGATATTCAGAGTTGAAGCAACAACTTAATTTAATTTGTTTTAACTATTTTATTACTAATTAATGGTTTTAGATGTAAATGGTTTCGTAATTACTGAGATTGCATCTTATCTGTGGATGTTTTCTGTTATTATAATACGCATGAATGCATAATAAAATTTCATATTATGCATTCATGCGTATTTATTTTATTATTATAAATCTTATATGATCAAGTAGTTTATGATGTGATTATTAGGACTTATAACAAATAATCACTGTTTAGTATATCGCCTTTTCCCCATATTTTACAGTACCAGTCCCATAGTAATACTTGTTATTTTTCATGAGTACTACACGCCCCTTGGTTTATTGCCCATGAAATTAACAAATCACTTTGTAGTATATTTTTAATTTAGCCTATATTGTCCCACTGCTGGGCAAAGGTTTCCCCCATGGCCTTGTAGTCATTGTATTGTATTGTATTGTATAACGGGCTGGTGTCCGCAACTCCACGTCAAAGCGCGTATTTTGCGTATGTGCTATAATCCACCACACGGGCCCAGTGCGGATTGGTAGATGTCACATGTCTTCGAATTTTTAGTCCTAGGACATGCCGGTTTCCTCACGATGTTTTCCTTCACCGTTTTAAGAGCAGTGGTGATGAAATAAATTACACAAAGTAATGCCGCCTGCCTGGGTTTGAACCTTGTAGTCATATTTTATTATTTTCATTATTTTAGTTTTTGTTTTAAGTTTTTATTAATTTTTTTGTTCTTCATTTTTGTTTTCGTTTTTGTCCATTTTTTATACTGTGTGCACCTGTGGCGTGTGCCAAATAAATGTATTTTATTTCTTCTCTTTTTCTAATACTCAATTAAAATTTTGTTCCAGTCCCTCCTGCTCCGCGGACTGTGTCGCGAGAAGATCTACCTAAAGACGGTATCTTTGACCGCCATAGTGACGCTGTCGCTGCGACCGCTGGTGTCGTCTCAGTTCTCGGAGAAACTGCTCACCATGTACATCATACAGATACTGTCGGTTCCTACGTTAGTGTTCCATATGCAGCAGATATCACCTGAGGTGAGAAACATACAGGGTGTAAACGAACCCTTCACGAAGCCGTCAACCAAGCATTATGTACATCAAACTAAGTAACTTTACGCAAAAAAAATTGCTGGGAAATTATATTTTTTTTGAGGTAAAAATTCACGTTTACCGTAGAACTCAAAGTAACGCACTCATAACATTGTGCGGATTGAATAGTACGGGGGTCGTGGAGGTGTTTAAAGTCAAAATCTTACATTATTAAAAAAAAAATACCTATGAAAAAGTCCAATATCTCCAGAACAAAAAAAATGGTCGCAATGACGAGGAGAACAAGTGCCTTTCGGCTTCGTTAAGACCCCTATTAACACCCTTTATTCTGTACTCGTAGTTAATTATGATAATTCAGATCACGTGGTTACATGATTGACTACCGAAAGTGCACAGAAAGTTAAAGTACTTCGACGTACTTACTGAAACATTATAGGGGTATAATGAGCCTAACACTTAACTGAAACGTGACCCAAGGTGTGCTATGCGGCAGAGGTGTGTGTTACGCTCAGCTCAGTAATAAGGAGTACGCATTTTTTTATTTTTTTTATTTCGATATGGAATGTTAAAGTACTGTTACGAGCTGGGTATTGGATAAATTAATTACTACCGATTAAACAACAAATAACTTTATTTAATTACAAAACACTTATAACTCAATCACAAATACACTACTGATCACTATTCGCTTAGATATCGCACTTCTAGTTCACTTCGATTCGCTTCGATGTGTAGCCAAAATCAGACTGCAGCATGCATTCGCAGCAGAATTCGAGAAAGATCCACGACTTCCTCGAATCTTCTAGATAGTTCCATAGTGGGTCATTGTCCTTCGAGAAACTTCCACAACTTGTACAAAGGAAAGAAGTAGGTACTTTACGCCCTCGGCGTACGGTCGAAATTACAATGACAATTCCTGATGTTCTTTTATAGATAGTTTGCGAATTTGTACCTACATCATTCGAGACTCGTCCTACTACCTACCTACCTACTTGTAGGTACCTACTACCGTAATTGTAGGTACGGGTACGACGTAACAGTACTATAAAAGTAATGACAAAAAAGCGAAAACAAGACAGAAATCGGCCAAACAACACAAAAGTTATAACCTTTTAAACTTTTGTTTCTATCTCTTTCTAGATAAACGGAATTTAGTATGGATTTTGTACGTCGATGCAGCGAATGACGTCATTCGCTGTATCGTATCACTCTGTCCAATCAGCAGTTTCAAATGCTTATAAATTAGTATTTTTTAAAGATATTAAAAAAATAATTTCACTTTGCTATTTCTGATGTTAATACGCTTCGTTTAAAGTGATAAAAAAAAATCATGCATATACCCCTATTCAGTCGCTGACGGACGTGAACATCCCTCCCGCATCGCAAACCTATCTCAGGCCCCATCTTTGTTAAACGGTAAGCCTATAGATACGGCGTTATCATGTTGAATAGGGATGACGACTGACTAAAAAAAATATGATTCTGTTTAGTCCATGAGTTAGATTATCGAATACGTATTTTTATGTTTTATCAAATTAAACAAAATGGCCAAGGTAAAACGTGTCAAAGATCATGAGTGGGGGCTTGCGACGTCACATTTGTGTAAAAAATGTACTCGAAAGTGACGTCACTCGAGTTTTCGACGCACTGAATCGTCTTCATTTTTTGTTTACGTGAAAAAAGAAAAAATATGTGTCATGTATTTTTTGGAAATCTATCTGACGAACTAATTAGATTTTTTTTGTCATCTACCCTATTCTTAGAAACGACTAAAATAAAAACATGTACTGCTTGTCCACAGTCGATATCCTCATTCCGCTCGTACTCGATGTTCGACAAATGCCTGGAGTTCCTGAGCACGGACCAGAACATGCGCATCGTGTTCAACACTCTCGAAGGGAACTACGCGCTGTGCTTGCTCGCCAACCTGATACAACTGGCGCACTCCGAGCGAGAGTACGCGCTGAACGACTCCTACTACCCGACGTTTGTGGTGAGATAGATTGCTGTTAGCGGTAATAGTAGTGTGACCTCTTCGTAAAAGAGTCCGTCCAGCCCGCGTAGCATGACCACCGTATAAACGGGTTTCTTCAAAGAAAGAATCGACAAATTCAGAGATAATGACAGATTTATTTTGTTCATCTATCATTTTGTCGATTCTTTCTTCGAAGAAACCCGTTTCTACGGTGCTCATGCTACGCGGGCAGGAAAGTATTACCTTCTACTGGTTTGCCATAATACGTGTGCCTAAGAGCTTCACAAGCACATTGCACCATCTCCCTGTTACCATCAGGAGTCCAGACGTACTGCAGATTATCACCCAAACCGTGTCGATGTGCCACACATTCGCATGAAGCGCATTGCTACATCTTTTATTATGCGCACAACCAAAGAGTGGAATTCCCCGTCTGCGTCGGTGTTCCCAAGTTCATAATTATGACCATAAATGAAACGCTTTTTCGTTCGCCACGTTCGTTATCTTTTTCTTATCAAAACATAAGCTCTAAAATATTTTATTTTTCCCGCAGATGGTAGTAACCCGCTTCCTGGACTCCTGCCAGCAGTACGTGGTCTGCAAGAAGGGTAACCTCAGCAACTGGCACCCAATCCTGGGCTGGTTCTCCCAAAGCTTCGACAGCTACCTGCCTCCAGCGATGGGCAACCTTCGGAGCCAGCTGTCGTTGCTGTGGGGGGCGCCGATGCTGAAGAAAGTGTTGTCGTCGCCGCTAAAGGAGATGATAGAGGCGGGGGTGACGGGCGAGGAGGGAGCGGGGCCCTCGCAGCCGTCCACGCCGGTGCAGAGCCATAATCCTGCTGCTATTATAAGGAGGGCTATTGAGGCTAGGACTAATAGGTGAGTGTTTCACTTGAAACATAATAATAATAATAATAATTAAATAAGATATTATGATGAATAAAGGAGATAATAATAATAAAAATACTCCTGACACTGTCCCATATTACTTGCCCGCTAGCATGACCACCGTAGAAACGGGTTTCTTCGAAGAAAGAATCGACAAAATGACAGTGACATTTCTTTTGGTCATCTGTCATTGTGTCGATTCTTTCTTCGAAGAAACCCGGTTGGGGTCATTGCTATTCCTTTTTCAACCGACTTCCAAAAAGAGAAGGTTCTCAATTCGACTGTATTTTATTTTTATCTTCCATTTTCCCCTACTAGCCGTCACGCTATCACTTACTCCTTTTTCTTTCATAATTATTACCATTCCTCACACAATCCAGGGTAATAGTGCATTCTGCATCCAATCTTGTTTCCGCGGAGTTAAAATATTTTTTTAAGTAACATTTTACTTTTTTATCCATTGAATCCATTTTCTTGGTGTTTAATATCAGTAACAATCCGGTAGCTTATTTCACTCAACGTTAGGTAAATATCATACGTAATTCAAAATTTCCCATCATATAACTAGCCACCCCGAATATTGACATGCCTTTTATGAAGATCAACTTAAGGTTCAAATAAGTGCACTTTTGTAATACAATCCCTAAATTATAACTGTTGTTTTCAGGTCCAACGCGAACAAACACTATAGAAAGTTAGGCTCTACTGACTGTACCAAAGCCGCGCTTATTTGCTCCATGTACCATACGGCGCTACAGACTATGACACAAGTCAAACTTGATATACTTACAGGTAAGTCTCACCCTTTTTAAGGGTTCCGTACACGAAAGGCACCAACGGGTTACGGGACCCTATTACTAAGCCTCCGCTGTCCGTCCGTCCGTCTGCCTGTCAGCGGGCTGTATCTCATAATCCGTAATAGGCAGACAGCTGAAAAAACACCATCCACCACTAATAAAACCGGTCATCCGCGAGTCCGACTCGTACTTGGCCGGTTTTATTACGTTTAGCAAGTTAAGCCGTTGGTTCCGGCTGTCTTTTGTAGATATGGGTAGCCAGTGGCTCGAAAGATTAATAACTAGTCTTACCAAGGTTTATCGTGTTGAATACCTTGGTTTTTTAGTGCTTATGAGGTCACCGAGATAGATCTCTGTAAGTGACACTGTTGTCAACATCGAGAAAAGGACATGACAACGTCTGTAAGGTCAACTAGTTTCTATTTAAATCTATAACTGGTAAATATGACTTATCACAGATCACAGGCCACAAATTCAATATCACGTGCCATAATTTAAAAGAGAGGAGGCCTGTGTCCCAGCAGTGGGAACATTAATAGGATGATGATGATAATAATTTAAAATTAAACTAAAATATTGTTTTCTCTTTCCAGGGTTATGTAATCAAGATGAAATATTATACTCGTTATGGCAATTCTTGTGCACATTGGGACCAAACTGTGGATTGAAATCTTTCCTCGATCTCTTAGCTGTAAACACTAAGACGTCGGCGCCGGAGTTCCAGATGTTGATACTGTTCGCCGACTGCATGACGCATTATGTGACGTGAGTATCTCATGTTATTCCCTTTACTATTAATATTATTAAACACAGCAGTCGAACTTATAATACCCCTCTTTTTGCGTCGGGGGTTGAAAAAACTTATCGTAATCGTTACTTATCGTCGTACTTATCTATGACGCAACATAGGAAATAAAATTCCGACATCGTTCAAGCTAAGTTATCCGCGAGTACTACACTCATCTGCAGACGTGCGCGAGAGAGAAGGATAGATCCGAATATATGGACGAAGCGTTAGAGAGTAGGGCCCCAGAACTGTTTCTAAAATTAGAATAGCTGTAAAAATATCTTTATCAGTCCAGTAGAAAAGGAGCAAATTGCTTATGACAGATGGACAGACAGATCCACGAGTGATCCCATAATGTTTCGGGTAAGTTATTTGAGCGTACGAAGCCTTTAAAACTTTATTCTACACCACTTTACGGCACCAAACATCATTAAAGTGGCGTCTTTTCCTTTGCTTGCAGAATATTAGACGATATGGAGATGTACGAGCAACAGGATCCGTTCAAGTTGCAAGACTTTATCAACATGTCGCAGTTCCTCAACATGTTTGTCTACAAGTCCATTATGGGACAGTTGTTTGGTAAGTTACGTCCTCATCTTGTTTTTGAAGCCTTAATAAACCAGTGGACGTTATCCACTGCGGTTAATGGGCTTTTATTTAAAGAAATTTAATAATTCGTACCATCGATACGGAAGAAGAAGAATTTAAATCTGCGGTAATATCCAGGAACAAAAATAATAAAAAAACGCGTGCGCGCGCGTTCTTAGCGTGTCGATGGCTATTCAAAGTGTGTCGGCCCAGAACTGAGCTATGAGATTGTTCGTATGAAATTAGGTTTTGAATCCACTATTGATTACACAAATGTGTCATTGCAAAGCAAAGTCTTGCATTAAAATAATTTGAAACAGTAATAGCATCTTTAAACACGTGTATTTAAATCCGCAGATCTCAGAACAATCCAAAGCAACGAGTTGTTCAGTTCGCTCCACACACTGCTACTAGTTCTGTACCGCCGCGACTGTCGCCGCTCCTACACGCCGGCTAACCACTGGCTCGTGAGGGAGATACGCGAGGGACAGTTCATGGCCGATCTCGAGAAGGGCAAGAAGCCTCAGCAAGTAAGTCATGATTTTAAGTTTTTATATGCCATTAAATCATATTGTTACGTCGTACCTGTACCTACAATTACGGTAGTAGGTACCTGCAAGTAGGTAGGTAGTAGTAGGTAGATAGAACGAGTCTCGAATGATGTAGGTACACATTCGCAAACTACCTATAAAAGAACATCTGGAATTGTCATTGTAATTTCGACCGTACGCCGAGGGTATGAAGTACCTACTTCTTTACTTTGTACAAGTTGTGGAAGTTTCTCGAAGGACAATGACCCACTATGGAACTGTCTAGAAGATTCGAGGAAGTCGTCGATCTTTCTCGAAAGTTCGGTCGCCATAAAAATAGTGGACGTGTTTGCGGGAGCAGGCAGTCTGATTTTGGCTACAGAACGAAGCGAATCGAAGTAAACTAGAAGTGCGATATCTAAGCGAATAGATCACTATTCGCTTAGATATCGCACTTCTAGTTTACTTCGATTCGCTTCGTTCTGTCTACTGATCACAGTAGTGTATTTGTGATTGAGTTATAAGTGTTTTGTAATTAAATAAAGTTATTTGTTGTTTAATCGGTAGTAATTAATTTATCCCATACCCAGCTCGTAACAATATTACCCTGTAGCTGTGATATGGAGGTCAGATAAGCAAGCGCTCCATATTAAATACTAGTATTCTGGTCAGACTAAAAGCTGAACCCAACATAGTTGGGAATAGTTTAAGCAGATTTCAAAATCGTCGATCTAATTTTAATTCTCTGGCGAAACTCAAAATTTGGCCAACCAACGATTTTTTGCAATTTAGGTGGGAGTGATCTAAAAGTGTTATATCTAACAAAACGGTAAAAATTAAAGCCAATTATTGTTATTTTTGTTAGAACATGAATTTCAAGTTTCATATGGGATTAAAAGTGTTTTTTTGCGCATCCTGGATAGTTTTGACTTTAGAACTAGGCTGACGAAATGTGTAACTATTGTAGATAACTAAGGGCTCGTACAGACGAGCGGCACTTTAAACACCACTGCCACCACTTTTCATACCACTGCTAGATAAATCTGCAGCCGTCGTCACTGGTCGACGCTTTGCCGACTGCCACCGAGGCGTCGACGGCTACTTAACTGCCGGCAGGTGATGGCGGATGCAGTTTTATCTATAGTTAACAAAGTGTCGCTCGTCTGAAAGGACCCTAAATGTACTGCTTGTATTTTGATTATAGTAATTTTCTGTTTAATCACATAATTATTATTTTCAGGTCTTAGTGCAAAAAACGCCACATATGATAGCACACGGCGAACGCGTCAGATTATTTCGACGCGCCGTTGCAGATGAGAAGGTAAGACAATAATTTAGATCTTTTAATATTTTTTAGGCAAAAATTTGATAATTTACAACAGATTAGCGTGATCTACAGACTCCGATAACCAAATTATCTACGCATAAATACATTCTCATACAATACCATTCATTTTTATCCCTATTTTTATCTTGTTTAAAAGAGACTATGACCTCTGAGTTTGTTTCGGCTGTTTCTCAGTAGTCAGGTAAGATAGGTGTATCATACGTGTATCAAAACGTCATTTTTTATTAAAACTAGATGGGCCCACGGGCCCCATCTAGTTAGTAATAAAAAATTACGTGTAAAAAAGTGTTTGTAAAAACCTATTTGCAAAATAAACATAATTTTTCATTATCACAACGTATAATCATAACGTGTATTTGTGTAAGACCGTCGCATCACTTTGGGCCCTATCAGAATACCAGCGCTGTGACTTTTTATTTTTTTTAAATGTCATAGCACCCTGCTGAGAGGAGCCTTTTGGCCTTGCACAAGACCATTTTGATTGTTTTTTTCTTTTCTCTTGTTTACTTTTTGTTTCCGTTGTGTCCTATGTAAGTTCAATAAATAGTTTTCTTTCTTTTAACGTGTTGTGAAATGATAAAAGCAATCCCCCGTCCCACGGGCCAGGTGGTGCTGGGGCTGACGGAGCGCGCGTGCGGCGGGCGCAGCACGCTGGTGACGGTGCGGCGCGCGCGCCTGGTGGAGGACGGGTACCGCCAGCTGGCCGCGCTGCCCTCGCGCGCGCTCAAGGGACAGGTGCGCGTGCGCTTCATCAACGAGCAGGGGCTCGACGAGGCGGGGATCGATCAGGACGGCGTCTTCAAAGGTGAGCCTCCTTTATTTATTCATTTACCCTTATATGCTACACCAGAGGTTCCAAAACTTTTTTTTCTGGTAGATCACTTTCAAAATTTTCTGGTTTCGGTTCCTGTTGCATTTCTTTCCCGCCCGTGAACCAAAAAAGAAAAGCAAAAAATTTGCAAAAATATTTTTTCGCGGTATTTGTTAGGGTTGTATGAGGATCGCAACCCCTAAGTTTCTTTATTGGCAAGAAATCTGAAAATTAGAATCAAATGCTTTTTTTAAAGTCTCAAAACGACCATTTTCACCGAAATACAACCTGTCATCACCGGAACATTTATTATATTTTTACTTTTTCGAGTAGCTTATTATCTGCCTACATTGATAGATAAAGCCAAGTCAACATTGTAACATCTTTTTAAACTGGCACGCAAAATAAAATGAAATTGTGCCAAATTTGTGAATGTCGGAGTGGAAATCTTGGCATTTTAGAAATAAGAAAATGTCCCATTACCTAACAACTTCAGTGCCTATTTTTGAAAATAACAAATCTGTTTTTTTTTTGTTTGTAGCCGCATTTTCACATTGATCAGTTGGCAAATTGTTTGTAGAAACGAACCCGAAATTTTGTATAAAAAAACAAAAAATTGTCTGACTCATCTGCTTAACCTTTTGACCGCTATTGTCACATATACGTGACAAATTGATAATTATATGAATTCAACTTCTTTTGTATAGCACTTGATAAGGCAGGCGATATTATCTACTAACCAAAAAGTTCTCCACGAAAATGCATGTCACATAAAATCTTTGTTACAGAATTCTTAGAAGAAACAATAAAACGAGTCTTCGATCCGTCACTGAACTTGTTCCGTGTGACAAGCGAAGAACGCTTGTACCCGTCACCTACGTCGTGTCTGCAGGAAAATCATCTGCAGCTGTTCGAGTTTATTGGACGGATGCTAGGGAAAGCTGTTTATGAGGTCAGTCAATCCATACATACATTCCACTGCCTAACATATCATCTGCCCAGGCTTTTCCCAACTATGTTGGAGTCGTCTTTCTGTTTAACCGGATGCAGCTGAATTCTAGTATTTTACATAGAGTGACTGTTTATGTGACCTCAACAATCCAGTTAGTATTGGGTGGGTAATACAATACCCTTTGGTAAGACTGGTTAGAATTTCGGTCCACTGTACTGACTGCCTAAGGACTGTCAAAGATCTACAATAGGCGAGATGACAAAAAAAACTAATTAGTCCGTCAGTTAGATTACCAAAAAATTATTGACCCGTGTTTTTACTTTTGTTACGTAAACCAAAATTGACGAAGATATGACGCTTTTAAAATCCTCAATACGTCACGCCTAGGTATAATTTTTAGCTAGTTCTAACGTCACGAGGCCCCACTCCCGAGTTTTGATGCGTTTTATCTTTGTCAATATTCATTGATATACAAAAACAAAAAATACGTGTCCATTAATTTCTAATACTCTAACTGACGGACTAAATAGATTTGCTATTTTTTGATACTGTCGTCATGCCTATTGACAACCAGGACCAACGGCTTAACGTGCTTTCCGAGGCACGGGCGAAACTCAGTATGTAATGTGTGGTCACCAATCCACTGACCAACCTATGCAAGCGCGCCTTAAGCTGAAGATCGAGCCGAGTGGCTGTTATTTAACTGTAGTTAGCCTCGCAGCTCCGCACTCCCTGACATATACATATCCAAATTGTGCGCCACAGGCTAGGTCTAACCTTCCGCAACCGGCCTGTCCATCGCTTGTCTGACTCATCTGCTTAACCCTTTGACCGCTATTTTCTCATATACGTAACAAGCAAGCGCGTGCCCTGTACGCCAAACTACACAAATATGTGACTAAATGGTAGCTGAAATTGTGGCTTGGCATAGAGGGCACGCGCGTGTGTTAGAATTATAAGGTATACATGTAAATAATTACGTAAATATATAATTAGATGTATGTAAATATTTATTCTTCGTTACTTATTAGATAATAATGGAAAATATAAACAATGGGATTCAGTTCATAATAACCTTATATTTATATTGTAGTATATAACAACTAACTGTTGTGGTGTATATTACACAACGTTACGTTAGGTAGCAATATACCAACCATAATTAATAAACTAACTCTTATGATCCGTACTTAATATACATCATAATAACATTAACACTTCATAATCTATAGTTTATTCAGCTTCTAGTACAAAGTGATGTCTGTCCTCGACCATTGATCCCCAGCAAGTGCCCCCGCTCCGAGTAGTATTCACAACGCCCCCGCAAGGGGGCGCGGTAGGCGGTTCCGGGGCTATGCCCCCTTGCCGCGGAAGCTATACCGCGGTCCGTTAAAACGGACCCGTCCTCGGGGTGGACACTGTCCATTGGTCAATTGGGCGCATGGTGGCAGCATGCGCCCATGTGTGTGGTTGCTATGTTGTGGACTGTAGGCGCGCCACAGCGCTGTTGCACAGCGCTGTTTTCTTCACGGCACCTCGGCGGTCTGTCCCCGCCAGGTGAGACCCGAGGGAGGCCCGGCGGAGGACGACTAGCGGCAGAGGTGCCGACTTATAGCGCACCTACAGTGGATGTGTGGTTCCCGCCCGCCCCACTAACCAGAGCTAGCCAGCAGTGGACCAGACTGAGGAACCGACGTGTGTGTGTGGGCGGTATTGTATTGTGTAACACCGCCCAGTAAGTGCGTCGGTCGCGGGCTCGCGCCGCTTTCCTTCGCGTGAGTCTACGTGAATGTAGAGACGTGCATGTGTGGTTTCACTGCGTGACGTACCTATATTAACTTAGAATACGGCACGCAGCTGGGTGCATGTAGTGGGTGGAGTCATATTGTGCAGATAACCTGCGTGTAGCCTGGTACAGCTTAGCCGGGTCAATCCGGTGGGGCGGGGTCATCGTCCGCTACCAGGTCGCGGGGGAGTCGCCTCGCGTCAGGGGGGCGCGCATGCCAGGGCGCTAGGTGCTTGACGTGTGGCCAAGCAGATGCGTCGGCACGCGCGAACATTCCCGTCGCGAGGCGTCGGATGAAGTCGTCCAGGCTCTCAATCCCGAGGTCCCGCTGGATGACATCGTTCCTCACGTAGCGAGGGGCGCCAACTATGGTCCGCAGCGCAAGCGTCTGTTGCGCGCGGAGAATCTTCTTGTTTCCCTCGCTAGTGAGGGCGAACCAGGCGGGGGCGGCGTACGTCAGTATTGAGCGTACATATGTTTTATACACGTCCAACTTGACGCGCGCCGGGAGGCGGGACGAGAGCGCTGGACGGAGCTGGGCGCGGGCGGCCCTCTTCCGGCCCGCGACCTGGCGGACGTGTGGCCCCATGGTGAGCCGGCGGTCGATGGTCACACCCAGGTACTTGGCCCGGGGTGCCCAATCGACTTCGGCACCTTGGAGAGTCAGGCGCGGTGGGAGGGAGCGCGCAGACCTGAAAACTATCGCCTGCGTCTTACCCACGTTCACAGACAGCCGCCACTTGGACAGCCAGTCAGGGAGGAGGTCGAGCGCGCGCTGCATTTTGACCGCCGCGTGCCCCGCGTTAAGCGAGGTGGCGATGAACGCGGCGTCGTCAGCATACAGCGCGAGCTTCACCTGTGGCGTAGTGGGGATGTCGTCCGTGTAACGTGAGTAACACGCCGGCGACACGCAGCTGCCCTGCGGGACGCCCGCCAGCACCGGGCGGGCGCTGGAGAGCGCTCCCTCGACCACCACGCGGAAGCTCCTGTGGGACAGAAAGGATTGGACCACTCTTACCACGCGACGGGGCGCTCCAGAGGTGGCCAGCTTGTAAATCAGGCCGTCGTGCCATACACGGTCGAAGGCCTTCTCCATGTCGAGGAATACTGCAACGGATTCCTCTTTCTTGTTGGATGCAGCTGTCAGGTCGTGCAGTACCCTCGACAGCTGGAGCGTCGTGCTGTGTTCCGACCGAAACCCGAATTGTTCCGGCCGTGGCGTGATGTGCGGCTGGAGATGCCGCAACAGGAGTACTTCGAACACCTTTGAGGTGTTCGGCAGCAGCGTAACGGGCCGGTAGCTCTCCGGTTTCAGGGTGTTTTTCCCCGCCTTAGGCAGCATTATGACGCGCCCCTCCTTCCACAAAGCGGGGAAGGCCCCGGTGCGCAGTATCGCCGTGTACAGGCGCGCCAGCGCCGCTACCATACGGAGTGGCAGGTGGCGCAGCGCTGTGTTGGTGATACCGTCTGCACCGGGGGCCTTCCTAGGCTTCGTTCTAAGGATGGCGCGTCTGACTGCCCCAGGCGAGAAAAATATGGCGTCCTCCTCGGGAGCTACCGGCGTGGCGAAGTAGTGCCCAAGGTGTTGCTCGACTGTTGCGACATGTTCGTGGTCGGAAGTCGGGTTCGGTTGGAACTGATGCCCCCGCTCAGGCGAGGCAACGTCTTTTTTACAAGAATCCCCACTACTCAACAGTTACAAACGGACAAACTATTTAAATGAAGATTTATCGATAACGGGTATTGAAATCAGAGTTTAGCTTAAAAATACATGTCTTATCTAAAAATGACGAATTTACTTCAAATAAAATAATAACTGAGTATGTTTACGATATAAATCAATTCATAGAATAACGGTTTTTGAGTAAACTTCAAATATCGAATTAATTTTATACAAATCGGCAGTGTACATTAGAAATACGAATATTAATTAACAAATTAACTTTAGATAATAACTGTGTGGTTTGAATCAACATAACTAAAGCAACAATAATAATATTCTAACACATGCGTTTATGCTCTGGCGGTCTAAAGGTAAAACTGAAAATAGCCCTTCAACAAACATTGACATCTGCAAATAAGGCTCCCTCAAGCTAAAGCACTTATCCAGAGCGTTTTGCATGCAACGAAATCTTCCGACTTTCAGCAGCGGGCAGTGGAGCAGTGCAGTCTGAACTTATCAATATGTGGCTAAGCATTATAATTTTTTCGTACAGGGCATAGTAGTGGACGTACCCTTCGCGTCGTTCTTCCTCAGTCAAGTGCTGGGACAGACGTCGCAGGCGCTGTACAGCTGGATCGACGAGCTGCCCTCACTCGACCGCGACCTGTACCGGAGTCTCACGTATATCAAACATTTTCAGGTGAGTACCAAATTCTTTGTTCAATCATCTGGGTAAAGGCCTCTCCTCTCTTCTGCCACACTTTACGGTTCCGTGTGTCCCTCATCCAGAATCTGGATATTGATATATTCAAATTTCAAATTTGGAGATTAGATTTCAATATTCAAATATGGAGATATTGTCAAAGTCGTGGGATACCCAACGAGCTCTTGGACAACCCTGGTTTCCATTTAGTCCCACTTACTTAAAATATTTGTGATTTCAGGGCGATATATCATCGTTAGAACTTACCTTTTCGGTGGACGAAGAGAGACTAGGAGAAATAGTAACCCACGAACTTGTGCCGGGAGGTAGAGCGGTCCCAGTTACTAACGAAAACAAGTAAGTAAGACAGCTTACCACCATATCTTTTAAATATTACTAACATTCAAAAATGGAAGTTACCTCTTCAATTAAAAGTTAAAAAAGTAAAGTAAATTATCAGTTTAAATTTAATTTGTCTTTGAAAACTAATATTTTGTAAATTCTAAAATCCGCTCTAATACAACTGTAAGATATTGGCTACTTCCATTTCAATAAGATTTTACGTAACATTGTGTTGATGCTGAAATGTGTTTTGAATATTCCAGAATAAACTACATCCACTTGATGGCCCACTTCAGAATGCACACGCAGATCAAAGATCAAACTAATGCGTTTATCAAAGGATTCAGGACTATCATTAACCCTGAATGGCTGTCGCTGTTCTCTACACCAGAAGTTTGTATACTTTCTGATTATATTTTCACGTTCCAAAAGTTTACTTTATGTTCCATCAATGTGACCTACTTTTCGTATCATTTTGTATTTCATACTTCGCCTGAACATTTAGGTAAGTATTTTATCTACACCCATTCTATAAATCCTCTATAAAAGTATCTGAAACAGTTAGCTTATTGCCAACATTAAAACAGCCAGTGTCATAATAACCATTATAACATCCAAACGAGTGTTATAATGTTGTACTAAATTTCATTATGCAACTCGTTTTAAAAAAAGAACATTGTCTAGCACGTGCGATTCACTACCACAGCGCTGTAATAAAAAAAACTTATTATAGGTTAATTCGAATTCACGTCGTATCCCGCCATTTTTGTTCGATATTAGTATTGCATTATGTACGTATACTTTGTTGTTTACAAAAATGAATGATACAAGCTTTGTGCATTTTAATAATTTTACAATCCAAAATGTAAATAATTATATTATTACCTATACATGATTTGTTTGTATTAAACACTCAGCAATTAAACTTTTCATGAATTTCTATAAACTTCTTACAACACTACAACACCCTATGGTTTCAGAACCTTTTATGGAGGATTCATATCAGAAAGTAAAGTTAAGTCTTGTATGCAACTGTACATAATTAGGTATTAAAACACTCATGTGATACTATTATCACACTCGGCTTGGTCTCGTGTGATAAACCCACATTCGTGTTTTAATACACATATAACAGTTACATAAAACACACACACGTATACATTATATAACAGTTGAATAAATAACTATTAAAGAATCCCTTAAAATACTAAAAAGTATACACGCTGAGCTAGGAAGATAAGATGGCGGTGAAGTATCAACTTGGATAAAGTTCTAACCTAACCCTTAATACCGATTTACAAGTGACCTAACCTAACTGAACGAACGTTTTCACCAACACTAAGTGACACCTAACTGAATGCCTAATGCTCGTTTTTACCAACACTACGTGACACCTAACTAAATGCCTAATGCTCGTTTTCACCAACACTAACTGATGCCTAACGTCCGTTTTCATCAACACTAGGTGACACTTAACTGAATGCCTAATACTCTGTTTCACTAACACTAAGTGACACCTAACTGAATGCCTAATGCTCGTTTTCACCAATACTAAGTGACACCTAACTGAATGCCTTACGCTCGTTTTCACAATGCCTAATGCTCGTTTTCACCAACACTGTGACACCTAACTCAATGCCTAATGCTCGTTTTCACCAACACTAGGTGACACTTAACTGAATGCCTAATGCTCGTTTTCACTAACACTAGGTGACACCTAACTCAATGCCTAATGCTCGTTTTCACTAACACTAGGTGACACCTAACTCAATGCCTAATGCTCGTTTTCACCAACACTAAGTGACACCTAACTGAATGCCTAATGCTCGTTTTCACTAACACTAGGTGACACCTAACTCAATGCCTAATGCTCGTTTTCACTAACACTAGGTGACACCTAACTCAATGCCTAATGCTCGTTTTCACCAACACTAAGTGACACCTAACTGAATGCCTAATGCTCGTTTTCACTAACACTAGGTGACACCTAACTCAATGCCTAATGCTCGTTTTCACCAACACTAAGTGACACCTAACTGAATGCCTAATGCTCGTTTTCACTAACACTAGGTGACACCTAACTGAATGCCTAATGCTCGTTTTCACTAACACTAGGTGACACCTAACTCAATGCCTAATGCTCGGTTTCACCAACACTAGGTGACATCTAACTCAATGCCTAATGCTCGTTTTCACCAACTCTAAGTGACATCTAACTGAATGCCTAACGCTCGTTTTCACTAACACTAAGTGACACCTAACTGAAAGTACAGTATAAAAATTTATGAAATTGATACTCAGCAGCAGATTGTTACAGTCTGAAATACAGGTACTTCAGAACATATTTATGCAGTAAATGAGTTGGTAATGAGTCAATGTAGTTGCCAGACAGTTACCAACCATGATGCTATCCAGCCTGAGGTAATGGAGAACCCATACCAGGTGGAGAATTTGTCTCAGGACAGCATGTTGAACCAACAATCAACTAATATTACACTAGATAATTCACATGTGGTACATCCTGAGTTGTATGATAGTCTGCCTGAGATTGGTAATTTTGTTTCTCCTAATAGTCATGATTGTAATCATTCAGTTATGTTCTCTGACAGTATAGGTAGGGGGCTAGGTAAATTAATTAGTAATAACCTGAGCTATTGTACCCAAAACAATTGTATGCCAGGGTCACCATGTACAGGGGCGCATAAATTGATAGCATTAAATAGAATTGTTGGAGCTGCTGAAGATTGTACAACTGTCTTTGCATTGTATAGAATCAATCTCTAGTATTATATAATCGCATAGCCCATATTGTGTGAGTACAATGTACTAGAAATCATCATATGGTGTATCATTTTCATTGAAATCCTACGTCTTTTCTTGACTTGAATGTGCCCTGGCGGTCATGCTCACTCTAATGTCTCGCTGATGGTGGCGCGTGTGTCGGATCATTCAGTTCCCTTCAAAATGGTTGAGTTGAATGGTGCTGATCCATGCGTCATGTTCGTGAACGGTCGCTATCAGTTGTGACTGGTCATCTCTTAGTTGCCATGGCTTATTTGAATGTTCATTTTTGAATTGTATTTTTTGTTTTTACTATGGACACTTTTAACGTGCACATCTTGCTACATTGTTCTCACATAATATACCATCTCAACATGAATGATGTAACCAGGATTTTGTAACAATATTTTGATTTATAAGAGTGTCCATGGAGTTTCTTGCCCGTTCTTCTCCATAGAGATCTACGCTAGGAAATGGGCAACTACAGTACTTTCACAGTTTTTATGTCTTGTGACTGGGACTGTAGCTTCATTTAATTTTCATTTTTGTTTCGACAATTCAAAAGTGCCTGTAACTGGCCTACTTGAAATAAATGCTTTGATTTTGATTTTTGATTTTTGAAAGCCTAATGCTCGTTTTCACTAACACTAAGTGACACCTAACTGAATGCCTAATGCTCGTTTTCACTAACACTAAGTGACACCTAACTGAAAGCCTAATGTCCATAGATGTAATAAAGAAGGAGATATCTAGCCCGCTATACGAAAAGGTATCGGAACCCTGTGTCGTCACTTTGCCCCTACTCCACGGCTACTACTACAGAAACAGTTCAGTAAAAGCAATAGATTTGCGCAGTTGATTTTGAGTCGCGCACATGTGTGAATCATCGCATGATGCGCATGCATGATATTTGACATCGATGTCAAATAATGTTTTTTTTATGTATTTTGATTCGATTTCGTTTTTTTTTTTTGAGATCGATCTTCCAACCGGGTTAAAACGGTTGACAAATTGAAAAATAAAACTAAAATAGCAATATTTAATTCGTTAATCGACATTGTCGATAGCCTACGTTAGTGGACCTGCACAAGCACGTCACTAACTCGTCGCAAGAAGCAGCGGCCGTACTACTTTGATTCATCCGCTTTATGAAATATCGTTTTGTGATTCTTACATTACTTGTTCAGTCACTTAGCGTCAAACTTAGGTAGTGGTTAAGGAGTAATGTATTTATTGCAAAAATAGTGTAGTCGCTGTGATATTAGAAAAACAAAAATAACATAGTATAAGCAAGAAATATTTTACAATTTGTAAACTAAGGCCCATAGTGCGCATTTAAACTCAATCAAAAATGTACGCTTTTGATGGCATATTGATAATTATATTTGTTCGTCAGCTACAACGTCTAATAAGCGGCGACAACGTGCCGCTAGACCTACGCGACCTGCGGCGCCACACGCAGTACTACGGCGGGTTCCACGACTCGCACCGCGTCGTGAGCTGGCTGTGGGACGTGCTGCAGCGGGACTTCTCCGAGAACGAGCGCGGCATGTTCCTCAAGGTGACATTACACACAACGTCTAATAAGCGGCGACATGCCCACGCGTCTTAAAATGGTGATAAGTTCACAAGTTCGGTGGTGGTGTTGGTGGTAAGTCTTTATACGACCTAGTCACGGTAATATTATAATACAGTACTCCAACTTCATACAAACGGACGAAACGCGAGCTATACCTACGCGCCTCAATCTCGGGGTGCGGCTGTACCACAGTGTCGAACGGACGGTGTGTTGTTTTTTAAACAATAACCGCGCGATATTTTTTCTCTAAAAATCAGTTAATATGACGAGTAGGAAATATTGTGCTGTTTTTGGTTGTATGAATTCGTCAATAACGCATCCAGACATAAGTTTTTTTAAATTACCTGGAAACTCTGAAAGGTAAGACTATAAAATAATTTTACTTACTAGTAGGTAGGTACATAATGTGTGTCTTTTTAATGGATAAGTATTTCCTTTTATCTCACGAATAAAAAGGTGTTTGGATTAATAAATAAAGCGAATAGAGTAACATGATTTTTTAATTAAATCTACCAATCAAAAAACAACACGCATTTTTATTGAACACTTCCTATTCAATATACAAAGTATTTCATTTATTTATATAAAAAGGATATTTACAATCACAAAACTAAATAGAAACAGAAAGTAGGCAAATGTAATTAAAATGCTGGAGACGGGCAGCCCTAACGCATGTTTACGTACCGCGCGGCTGTAGGCATTTATTTCTATCATGCGGCCGAGTTATAATATAATAATATTACCGTGACCTAGTCCTTTTTGCTCCAGAGCTGTGGGGGCAAAAAGTACTAAGTCGTCTGCAAATCGTAGTTTTATCAACCTTTTATTGCCGATTGACGATTTGGGTCTGCCAGAGTTTTAAATTTCATTTCATTTCAAATATTTTATTTCAGAATTACATCCATATATTGTTAGTAGTAGTATAACTTAGCCTAATATTAGTATTAAATTAAATTTAAATTTACTACAATAACAATGAACTGTTCGTTCAATGGAACAACAGTTTATTTGGATAAGTGTGTCTGAACACTTATCCACCTTCTTAGGAGAGGAGAGTCCCACCGGTCTGAAAACACATTCAGGATGCCATTGGAGGAGGAGCGCAAGCGCGTCAACATGGAAGCGCATCTCTTCCGCATGATTGCGGCGAACCCGTCGACGCGCGCTTCCGCAAACATCCCTACATCATGCTACATCGCCACGGCAACCCCAAAAGCACCCTGAATGCGTTATTGTACTGTACGCGCAGGTCGCTGTATGCCCGCTGGGTATACTTGGTCCACAGGCTGCACGTGTAAAACGACTGGCAGTATGCCTTAAAAAGCGATATCTTTATCGGTTCAGTACAGCGTGCAAACCTGCGGGCCAGCATGTTGCAGCGGACAGCCAGCGACCTGCGCTCCCTGTCTATGTCTACATTGTCTTTTAAGTCCTCAGTGACCCAGTGGCCCAAATACTTAAACCTCGAAACCCGACCTAGAGGAGACCCAGAGAGTGAAAGTTCAGGCAGCTGTTCGTAGGTTAAAGTACCCGATTTAAAAACCAGCCATTCACTCTTATCGGTATTGTATTTGAGCCCATGAGCCACTGCATAACTTTCACAAATTTTAAGTAGCCTTGTCATTGCACCGATAGATGGGCTCAGCAGCACCATGTCATCAGCATAACTGATGTTTGTTCACGCAAACACCGTCTACGTGATAACCGATTTTAGTGCTACTGAGCCTACCTATCAGTTTGTTTATATATAGGTTAAAAAGTCGCGGGGAGCTCAGCCCCCCCTGCCTCACCCCACAACCCAACCCATACATATCAGAATATGAGCCTGCCCACTTAACTGTATTCTTTTGACTACTGTACCAATATCTAAACAGTGATATCACATCAGCTGGGACAGTAGTGTCGTGAGTGAGCTTATGCCAGAGCAGGTCATAATTGACCAGATCGAAAGCCTTCGATAAATCCAGGAAACATGCCATTACAGGAGTCTTTCTGTCTGTATAATATTGGACAGTCTGCTTAAGGCATAAAATTGCACTGTCCGTTGATAAGTTCGGTCTAAAACCAAACTGAGCATCCTCGAGAACAATATGCTTAGCTAGAATTTTATCAAGCAGACTATCCAACACCTTAGCACAGACAGTGGCAAGCGATATCGGCCTATAGTTGGAGATATCGGAGGCGTCACCAGTCTTATCCTTTATTACTGGCACAACGACCGTATTGCTAAGTTGTACAGGTAAGTAACTATGACTTAGACACAGGTTAAAAATCATAGCAAGTACTCGCGGTAAGTGAACCCCAGCGTATTTAAGATGTTCTACGCTGAGGCCGTCGAGACCGGGGGACTTTCCCCTCACCATGTTCTGTATACTTCTCCCGACTTCTTTAGCGGAGAACCTAACAGGAGGAGCCCCGGTCACGGCTGCCCCCGCGCCGCTATTTGATGGTTCGCTGTAGCCACACAACCGCGAGTTTACATTAAAATGTTTTTGAAAGGCATTAGCTATATCCGTGGGGGGTCACTCACGCCCGCGACGCCCACCGGTATCCCCGATCTATGTTTTAATTTATTCGTTAATTTCCAGAACTTATTAAATTGTTTACTTTCATGACAAGATGCTAATATATCCATTTTAATTTTCTCTTGATTGTTTTGACAATATTTTAATTTAGTTTTAAAAAGTTTTCGCGATGTACACATATTTTCATAAATAAATCCAGAAGTAGGTTTATTGTATAACAGCCACATTTGATAACACAGTCGGGCATCACGGTGAGCCTCGCGAACGTGTTTATTCCACCCTGCTACATACTTTCTTTAATGATGCTTTTTAACAGAACTAGCATGAGTGAGTTCGGCTCCCTTTTTCAAAATACATAGTAATTTATTATACAACCTATCTATCATCTATCATCCTCTAATGAGGGGCTATCCCGCAAGGAGTGTGGAAGTGAATTCCAAAGGCGCACAGCACCAACAGTGAAAGATCCATCATACCGTCTTGAGGAGTGGGAAGGAAAACGAAGGAGAAGAGATGACGATGAGCGACAAGGCTTACCTCTAGGAACAAGATACTCAAAGCGTTCCTGAAGATACGAAGGAGCCTTAGAATTGTGAAGAATGGAAAAGAGAAACGAAAGAGTGTGACAATCTCGACGCTGCCGAATAGGCATAATTGTTTGTTTAATTGTTTTTTTGTTGTTAATTTAATTGTTTTAAAATAAATTGTTTCTCGTTTCCAGTTCGTGACGTCATGCTCGAAGCCGCCAGTGCTCGGGTTCGCTCACCTCAAGCCGCCCTTCTCTATCCGATGCGTTGAAGTGGGCGACGATGAAGATACGGGTGATACAATAGGTAAGACTGTAGCTGGTAACATAACATATAATCACGCTTGCGTTACTCGGAAGAGAAAGCAGAGAAGGTTAACGTTTAAGACCTAATAATAGGGAGCGAGACTGTGACTTTATACCTAATAAGTGTCTAATGCACTAATTAGGAAAGTCGACTTTAAAACGAATGAACTGAAAACATCAATAAACCCGCCAATTTCTGGTTCCTATTTCATGAATTCATACCGTTTGAGGCCATCGCTTACTTAGAAAATTGTTTTGATAACTGTTATGATTATAATCAAATAGAATGATCAGAATCATAATAGAATTTAATTCTGAAAATACTTCTGAAAGTAAGAAAATTTTAATTTCGCGGGCTATCCTTAAGCTAAACCAAATGTCATCATTTTTATCATTACAACAGTTGTATCTGAATCAGCAGCGGTGGCCCAGTGGTGGCGGCCCCGACTTACGAACAGTAAGTCGTGGATTCGAACCCAGACAGGCGCATTACTCTGTAAAATTTATTTCATCACCACTGCTCTCAAAACGGTGAAGGAAAACGTCGTGAGGAAACCGGCATGTTCTAGAACCAAAAAATTCGAAGACATGTAACATCTACCAATCCGCACTGGGTACGCGTGGTGGATTATAGCCCATTCCTTTTCATAGAGAGGAGGCCTGTGTCCCAGCAGTGGGAACATTAATAGGGTGATGATGATGATGATGATGAACTGAATCTAAATAACCGGAAGCCATAAACAAAAAAAAAAACTCAAAATATTCTCTCTCGACAGGCAGCGTAATCCGAGGCTTCTTCACCATCAGAAAGAAGGATCCCTTGAACCGTCTACCCACATCGTCCACTTGCTTCAATCTTCTTAAGCTGCCAAACTATCAGAAACGGAGCACCCTTCGTGACAAACTCCGGTACGCCGTCAACAGTAACACTGGATTTGAACTATCTTAAAAATAGGACGGAATTTTTTGAAGAATGTGGTCAAGTCTGAATCGTTATTGGATGTTCTTAAACCGACAGCACGGTTGGCGTAGTGCTCGTGTCGCGGGTTCGATCACCGCACGGAACTAATATTTGTATGACTTACAGCAGGTAGTTGTTCCGGGTTTGGCTGTTTGTGCATGTGAGTTTAAATGTTTGTAAACGCACCCACGATACAGGAGAAATTCCTAGTGTGGAGCAACGTATAAAAAAAAACCTTAATTTTGGCAGATTCAATAACAGCCACTTAATAACAACCTATAATGTAACTGAAATAAAGTTCACTGTGATTATAGCAGTTTTAATAAATCTGAGGTGAAATATTTGTCAAAGAACTAGACGAGAACAATCTAGTCTCGGGAACAAAACTGTTTTGCCAACTGGAGACAAACAAAACTGTTTAAGAATCCGCGGGGTGATTGCGTTACTACCTAACCGGGGCGCCCTGGGGCTTCCCTGGCCAGTGATTAATGCATAGATGTGCGTGTTCTTTTTAAACCAAGATATAAAAAGCTGGTCTTCTACTTAGCCGAAATGGCAACACTTCTTAAGAGGTACAAACAATGAAATACTCATTCTTTCTCGATAAAATTGCACGGATTTGGGGCAATTTTTAACGACACTTTTAATCTTTTGTCAGACCAAGATTTCAATGTGGATGCACTGCACTATTTTCACATTTTTAATCATTCAAGTGTTAGAAACAACTATAATCACACTTTGGGCACGTTTACTGTATGCTCAAATGCTTGAATTTAATCATGTGTCAATATGGCAGGAACTTACTCTAAAGTTCCGTACGCTACACATACTGTTTGTTCACAAATAGAAAACTTAACCAAAGAACATAACACTTATGGCGGGAAAAATAGGTTGAGTCCAGTAGGCATAAATATGTGCTCACATAAAATCCTTTTGAACAAAAAAGTGACTTAATAGTAAGGCAGCAGAACTGATTCTTCATTAGCTGCTCGAAAACACCTGATTCTAATATTTTAACGACGATCTCATAAAATATTTCCCTAAGAGAAAATAACGGCAAATGCAAAAATGGAGTACATTGAAAAGACTTGAGAAAATTGGAGTTTGTAAATTATAATGTGTGAAATTATGTTGCATATTGGTAGGGTTAAGGTTTTCAAAAAATTGTGTGTGACCGTTGCACCATTTTAATGCAATTTCTTTACCTTTTATAGGCCAGTAACTTAATATTACTAGCATCTATTAAGTGTGTTAGATTTTTGTAATATTTCATAGAAAACACCCAATCGAGAAGTCATTGGGCCAGTTTGTTTCGGGTCCTATATTAACCTGTTTTACAGATTAGGCCCAAACAACTGAACAAGTTAATTCAAAGCCTACATTATTGATACGAATTATTTATAACATTGTATGTAGAACGAATGTACGTTTGTAACCTAGATCTCGAAATTTACCCATAGCATGTAATTCACGGTGTAAATCGGTATCTAAAGTGAATTCTAAATAATCCTGTCCAATGTATAAATAGGTGTATATAGACAATAACGTATTAGAACTGTACTAATAATGAAGTTTATTTTATTTACCTTTTTATGTACAGTCATATCATACCTTTGGTAGTCCAGTCAAATTAGATCAAAAAATAAGGGTAAGGTTACAATAATTCGCATGGAGCTAAAAATTGGTACGAATGTTGGGAACACCATTAAAAATGAAATGTCAAAAGTCCCCAAAAACGGTGACGTGGAAACGTTTGATTATTATGAAGAACACAACTTTTTTAACAGGTTTATCTAAAAAATGGTGATTCTTAGGAAAAACACAAAAATACAGATAACTGCACGATCTACAATTTTGTCGAAAAAATTTTCATGATAAAAACTTACCGTTTGGCTGAAAAATGCAAAAAAAAACATGTACGCGACCTTTGGCCTTGATTTTTTTTTTTGCAAAGGTCGGGGCGATGGGGATTTTTGACTTTTAATTTGTAATGGTGTTTTTTCCCAACATTCGTACCAATTTTTAGCTGTATGCGAATTATTGTAACCTTGCATGTCTAATTCGACTGGGCTATGGATTGTCATTTTTAGATCAAAATTCATATTCTGGATGTCATTTTAAGAAGTTATTTTTGTTGTTGTACATACCGACTCAAAGCATCTAAACGTAAGTGATCGGGAAGATTATGGAACAACAAAGACATCGCAAACTTAAAAATGTACAGTAGCATGTCATGATATCATTGCCTAGAGAATCTGAAATCACTTCTAGTATACAGCATGGAATATCGACGCACAAACGTCCACGTATTAACATCTTCCTAAAAATTAAAAATGCAGGGCTGTCTTTGTGGACTGCCGATAGAAGTCAAAACTAAGTTTGAATAGTATCAATCCAAAATAAACTTTGTCTTAATTGAATAAGGTTGATTTTGACTAGCCGTTCTATGAAAGCGTTCGGTGACGATGGCGCGAGTTCTATGATTATTCTTCACCCAATAAGTGCTTAACGTGCCTAAAGAAATTTTCAATTCAAAAACTGCTGTTTCCTATAAAAGTGCGATACCTAAACAGCCAAAATGTATGAAAAAGCAGTTTTTTTTATTACCCATGAACATTTTCTATGCAATCGTATGTGGGTCGATGATTCCATCCTGTAGATTTTATCCATTCAATGTTTCGTTACACGAAAGATCTTTTATAATTTCGCTATGTATAAACGTATTGATATACAGGACTGTACAATGTTATTTATTGTTAAGGAACAATCTAGATGTGACTTTCAAGTCTCGTATTCATGACTAACAAAAGTTTAGTAACATTGCAAAAAATCTGTATTGCTGGCAACAAGTTTTCAAGAAATTAAGCTAGCCTAAGTTACCCCTTATAACATCAGCTGTCTGCCAGTAAAAGTCTCGTCAAAATCGGTCCAGCAGTTTCGGAGATTTTTAACTGTAACAAACAGACAGACAATAGTACCGTATATACTTTTCATCTAGTATGCATTCATTAAAAAGCTTGAATTTTATTTATTTGTTTAGGTTTTGTGGTGCAAGTGAGCTTTAGGGTGTTACCACACCAATCGATCAATGGTAGAATAGATTAGTCGACGTCGTTCGATAGTTTCTACTACAATACTCGACCGTCGACCGATGGCGATCGATGGCATCGATCGAAATCGTTCGATCGGTGTGGAACCCTTAAAATGTAAAGAGTGTAAAAACATCTTAACAAAGCCAAAAAGCACTTGTTCTCCCCATGCAATAATGTTTTTGTTCTACACCATACCTGGGAACCTTCTAGTTACTGAGATATTGAGGGGTCAAAGTTCCAACTTTTTGACAAGTTTCTTTTTAAATACAAGTTTTTAGTGTAAGATTTTTACTTCAAACACCTCCACGACCCCCGTACTATTCAATCCATCCATCAGCACAATGTTTTGAGTGCGTTACATTGAGTTCTACCACTCTAACGTAAAACGTGATTTTTCATCAAAAAAATAAAAGTAGTTTCCCAGCAATAATTTTTGCTTAAAGTTACTTCGTTTGATGTACAGAATGCTCGGTTGACGGCTTCGTGATGAGGTTGTTTACACCCTGTATGTTGCTCAACTTTTATTTATCGTGAGTACGAGCTTATTTTTGTGTCAATGTAATCTACACCCTTAGTATTGCACGATAATGTTTTATATCATCATATTTACAATTAAGGTCTTCAATAGTTATATTTTGCAATATTAACATAGAATTTGTCCCTATGTGTTGTAATTATTTGTCTGTAGTCTATATAACATCATATTTTATTGTATAAAATTTATATTTCGTTGTTATTTTGGTGCAATCGCTTTCAAACAATTTTATCAACATTGTATACAAGAAAGTCGACTGCAGAAAAGTTTTTTTTACCGAGGAGGACAATCATGCAATGTTAATAACACCCCCAATTTTAGGCATCGCTGCAGTCGGGTAATAAAGTTTATAAGTTTTCTGCAGTAGCGAATAGTGTTCCCATTTTAATTGAAAACTTTTTTGTATTTTACTAATATATGCATAGACAAGGATCATTGTAAGGGATATTTTGTACTAGCCACGTAAATATGTTGTATAACACAATGTGATTCTCTGTGATAAAATAATTGATATTTATTATTGTGAAGTTTTATTAAAACCCTTTTTTTGTGCCCATTGTGTGACTAACACTGGCTTGGCCACCATCAGGGATTTTAATTTTGATAGCACAAAATTTTTTTCGCTAATTTGTCGCTCTCCAGATCGGCCACCTTATCTTTTGAACTAGTGACCGACAAATTCTGATATTTGTCGACAAATTTCGACTAATTAGCGACATTTTTTTTTGTGTTATCAAAATTAAAATAATAAAACTTAATTTGGGCTATTGCTATCTTTTACTAAAAGGCAGTACGAGAAAAGGACGGCTATAGCTATGAACTAAGTCAGAGATGTCAAACTAGTTTATGCCTTGCATCGTTTATAGTCGACATGTTTTTACGTGCACCCTTCATGTGTACGGAAATATTAGTTCCAATTAAATTTGACAGCTCTAAATTAAGTCCGTCTCTTTCTCTTATTAGAGAGAAAAAGATAACAATAGCCTAAATTAAATTTAGTTTGTGCACAACAGAATCGACACCATTGTCAGTTAACGCGCCCATGAGCACCATTTATCCCAAAAGAGGAGAGCACAAGTGGTTTCTAGTATAAACACTCCATTGAAGAGAATCAGAAAAAACAAGACTCCCCTCTAAACTAGGTGATTTATAATTCGACGCATTCCTTGCACATAACTAACGAAATGTGGGGGTAATAATAGGTACACCTCTGCTGAACCCTTCAGGGATTACAGGCGTGTTGTTATTCCTTAGACGTTATGGAACGCAGTTTGGCCGCTAAGAGAATGCGTTCCTGACAGGTCGCGAGTATTAGTATTATTGGTGATGTGATACAGCATAATAATTAGCTTACCTATTATTACCCTTTTTGCCGAAGTAACAAATAATATTATTAAAATCGATATCACTAAATCAATTATCATTAAATGTTATAATTTCGCGCTAAATTTATATACCAACTGACAGACGTCAGAAACGCATTCTCTCGCGGCCAAACTTGTAGTTCCTAAGACCCCGACAACACTGAGTCCAAACCGTAGTCACTCCAATGAGGAAGGCTGGTCAAAGCTGATTGTAGATGGCGCGTCCATAGCTTAGACCCAATCTGACCAATGAGGTCAATCTATTTTGAAATATAAAATGACATTGACAGATTTTCAACCAATGACGATGTTTGGTTCATGCGCTGCTAGCGCCATTAGTTTCACCAGTTGCCCACCCCATTTCTTAAATCATATAAGGAAAACCTAACGCATCCGGGGAGCTAACAGAGATCGCGTTACGTTTTCTCGATAGTACCTTGTATTTATTTTATGAATGAACGGTCATGATGAAACCTTTCCGAGTCGGGTATCTCGAAGTTGGGGGTTGGATCAAGGGCCTGATTCAGAAGGCGGTACTCTTCGTTACGGCCCGCATTGTGAGGTGGTTCCTGTCTCTGGAGCGTTGGAGCCCTAACCACCGGTAGCTTGGACCCTGCTCCCGAGTCCCGACAGCAACGGATCAATTACTATTTTTTTAATGTTTCTATATGGTTTTTTTAAGAAGTTTTTAAAATTGTGTTTAATAAATCAATAAAAGGAATAAAATGAATTGTAATGAGTTAAATATTCATCAAAGAAGCAGAACAGTTTTAACATACAAATCGGAGAGCCACAAACTAAGCATCGATTGTATCTTGTGACCTTGTAAGTCATAATTACAATGATTTTTGCAAAAGTTTTTGTAAAAAGTTTTGCTTGTTTATACTAAAAACTTTTATGAAAAAAAAAACAAAATTGACAACACTGCACTGGCCGTCATAGCTGCACTAGCGCCAAAAAAGGAATATATATGTCACGTTTAATGTTTTTTTTATTTGAAAATATTCAAAATACTCGCTTCAAGATGTTATTCTAACATTATTAATATAAGAATTTATTTAATTATAAATCACTACAATCGTTTGCCATAAAGGGAATTCAGTTTGGTTCTCATCTCAATCTCAAGCACAGCTGTTCACCGCGCGTCGTCGCCATTGTTATTTTCTGTCTCTTTTTAGACCGCGTCCTCGCGCGGCTCCCTTCTCCCCTCGCTTCAACCAGTTTCGCTCGATTTTCGTGGTGCGTGGACGTCTGTGCGCAGCGCGGACAAACATTTCTCGGTCTCATCCTTTGTCCAGGAAGAAGCGAACTCCACAAAAACTCGTAACCACGACTGAAACTCCCTGCTCAAACGTGAAATAACTGGTGTAATCTACAGGTGTTTCGTCGTTCCGTGTGTTGTTTAGTGATTCCCGCATAGTCAATCGAGCATGAATAATAAAGAAGTAACCGGTGATATAGTCGTGTGTCCACTGGGAGGCGAGGTCTGGTGATCGGGCGCAGTGTCGAGGTCGTAAGGTTCGGCGTGTGATGAGTCTGCGGTGACGGCTCGCCGCTGAGCGGTTGGATGGCGGCTGTAAGCGGCCCCGCGCGGCACTCTCGCGTCTCCATGAGTGTGTCCATGTCGCTGATGCAGGGCGGTACGCAGAGCGCGCCGCAGGGCGCCATCCTGGCGGCAGCGGCGCCCTACTACCAGACGCCGGCCATCCCGACGGACGTGCAGCCTGACCGCCCGATCGGCTACGGCGCCTTCGGTGTTGTATGGTGAGTCAATCTTGTTGTTGTTTATATTTTCAAATTGCCCGCGTCACATTCAAAACTAATTGATGAAGTGTCTATAAATTTGATCGTTGTGGTGCTAACTTTTAAACTTGCGTGAGCCTGAGCAGTGAGCTAAGGAATTGCAGTATTGTGTGAAAGAAGGTTTATAATCGTTTGTAATTTGAAGCTTATTCGGCTCACGACTTATGTAGTCGCATTGTGATTGATAGTCAATCTTTGGCTATTGTGTATGTTTAGCTATTCGCTCAATGATCACAATTGATTCAAAAACAAGAGCATGGTTCGCTGTTTTAGACTCACGGTTTTTCACTACACGTATAGTACTTACAGGAAATAAAGAAAATCACGGATATTATCCCGTGAGTACTTTATGTGAAGAGCATGGTTCACGTTAGATTCCATAAGGTTCAGAGAATAAGTACCTAGCTACCTACCTAGGTCAGAGAGTCTTGTTTAACTTAGCTGCTACAAAAAAAACGTACTATTGTTGCTAATTACATTCAATTATTGTTAAACAATGAACATCTATGTGAATAGTACCTACCTACTGACCTGGACTCAACTTTATTAATCATTTCAATATTTCTACAAAATCTACTCTATGATCAAACCCTGCTTCATAAATTAGTCTTCATGTCTTTGAGGGTAATATTAATTATAAAAATGAAAGATGTGGAATGTCACTGTAACTAAATTTTGATTCATGTTGGAGACAAAGTATTTTAAATCTAAATGTTTGAAACAAAAACTTTGTGACAACATAAAGGATAAGTATATGCAAAGATGCTCCGCTTTTATCCTAGAATTAGTTCCTGTAAAAAATCTCATTGGTATCGAGACATTTTTACCTGAAAGTCCAAATTTAATTATTGAATAATTGATTGCAATTGTGTGTTTTGAATCTGCTTTATGGTTGTTCAGTAACAAAAGCCCGTGAAAAATATCATCTTTTTCTGTCATGAAGTATCAAAATAGACAAAAAGAACATGACAAATTTCTTTTCAGCATCTTGTTTTTTTTACCTCCATTTCATATAGATAACTGGAAATTTTAATTTTTTTAATGCTATAGTGAAAGTGTATCATGATGTAATAAGTTAGTATAATTGCCGGCTGTTCAGTCAACAGCCGTCTGAAGCCGCCCTGAAGGTGCAGTCACCTTCAGGGTTTACTATTAGATTTCAGTAGTGAGACAGATCCAATGCCTTTTTTCAACATGTTTTGTGGCTAGAAATGACTAATAGGAAAACACATATTTTCCACATTTTGAGTACCTCTGCTCTCAAGAACATTGGGTTGGGTTTCGAATCAAGTCGCCTGAATTTGAAGATTCTGTCACTGTGGGGGGCTCAAGGGAAGTAGATCTGAAGCGCCCCCGTGTGATTTTAGCTGCTGGAGGAAAAAATAAATTTACGTAAGTACCTAACTAACGGGGCACTGAGAAAAAAACAAAAATTTAGCCAAAAAGTCTTATTTTCGCAAATCGTTTATTTTCTCCATTCTACCGTATAAAACACCTAAATATAAGGCTAAAAGTATCTTGGTGCTTTTTGTCTTCGACTAACCGTTTGTCGTAAAAACGATGTCAAACGGATTCCGTTCACTCCGACCATATAGGTTAGGTTAGAACTGTGACCAACTACGCGCGAGCGGAGCAAACGGTTCTACCTCGAAATTGACCGAAATTTCGTATCCACTGACCGAAATTTTTAATAGACCCCGATTCGTATCCACTGACCAAAATTTTCAATAAAAATTGTAACATTTATAAATTAAATTTAAAAAAAAATACTCATCTCCGGCAGGGGGTGAAAGTCGTGGGCGACTATACACTCCTCCCCCCCACCCCCCAATTCAGGCGACTCGATTCGAAACCTTACCCATCACATTGTAGCAGTTAGGATGTGTGCATTCATGCACCATAGGTATTTTACAAACTGAATTCTTACATTGTCGTTCTTATCGAGTCCGAATCAATTTTACGAGCTACAGCTCTGCTACACTCAAAAAATTTAATACGAAAATCTCATAAATCTGAGAGTGAATGTAACATACGGGGATTTAGAACTTCAGTGTTGCCAAATGTTCGCTAACATTGTTTTTCGACAACAGAAATCTCCAAGTGGTTATAACCACTTGAAATTTCTGGCACCCTCAAGAAGTACCTAAGGCGTATTCTCACGTTTGAAACTACTAACAAACTGCTCCTATCTCCAGATTCCTATTCCTACACGTTCGTAAAATCCCGAAGCAATTTAAAGAAACAAAGACTATACCGTTATCCCGAGCATCGTGTTCTCGCTACTCTGCTCGTCGATAAGTAAAGCGCACTAAGCAATTATTACTAGTCTCTACGACCAACGTTCGTTTTACTACCACTGAACACGATGCAACCGTTAAACCTAGAAAGCTACGATTCCATTTTCAAATCTTCCATTTTTAACGAGCAGGACCGCTTTATTACTCAACCTAAATCTTTCTGAGCCTTTGTTTACATCAGTAACATCAGTTCATCAGTTGTCGAACTAAACAAGTTTTGAAAATTTTCCAAAAGTTTACATTGCACTGAAGTTAGGCAGTTCACCAGTCTAATCTGCACCAGTTGCCTTCTGTAAACACGTGGAGTTTATACCGGCCGGCGACGGGCATTCGATTCAGCGTGAACGACATAAGAGCGCTTTTCAATATTCATGTTCCCCGCAATCGTATGCACATTGCGTCTGACGGCCGAAGTCACTCCCCAAACGAAACTGTGCTTTATTGCACTCTTCTTTAGCTAGCTTTTGAATTAATGGTTCCGATATCTGTAATTGAAACGGAGGTAGAGACCGCGTAGTTCCCTCTAGTAAGCGAAATTCACCCTTACGTCAATAGGTGAAGATACGAGTTCGAGCACAAGCACAGTGGGAGCGCCCTGAAGTAGTGCAACGTTCGTGCATCAGGGGTAGCGGTTGTTAGGTATGGGTGGATGCTTTGTGTCGACTCGTCGTGCGTAGGTAGGTCCCTCATGGCGCTTGCCGCGTCGATTGTGTGTGAACGACCGCGACGAGGGGAGGCACGCCTGATTATTCCGAGCCCGCGTCGATCGCCGGTCGAGAGCCCTAAAACCCGGCTCTGCTCTGCTCCTATCCCTCCTTCCTTGTACTCGCCCGTTGAATGCAAATAGGGACTCCTTAACATTAACATTTTTGTTATTTCTCTCCTTTTTGAGTGTTTTAATTTATTCTGGTCCTGATTTCTGTGTTTAGATATCTTTGTGTTCATCTGCTCAGTAATCAGCAGCCAGATATGATTTTACTTTTTGGTGAAACATTGCAGTATTACTTTCGATTTGCTCATCCTCGCTAGTAACTAGTCCATTTCGTACGTCACTGTTCGGTGGTGACAAGAAAATCACGATAGCGCGCTGTCATAACAACTTGTGTCTCAGAATAACAGCATACGCAGTAGAAAGCCGCAATAAAAGGAATTCTGCAAGCGATCAACATACACGACCACGAGATGTTTAATTATCTGTTGACCTGAAATCGTTAAATATGTCAAGAACCTGAAACTGTAAATGCTAACTACTTTCGCCGTGGACTCACCGAATGTCAAGATGACTAGTGTGAAACATAATGTACGAATAAGTTAAAATGTAAACAGACATACTTATCTGTTGCTACACAAATAATGTTCATAGAAATCAGAGAAACCACTCGTCTCGAGAGAATACACATCGGTATAGCCACACAAAGAGAAAACAGAGAGAATTACATTGCGTCCTTGCTTACACATTCACATGTAATTTAATACCGAGAAACGAGCAATATCAAACGATAACAACTTGATCTTCGGTGCTCGCGCTACCTGCACGCCAATTGAGGACGATTGGCAATTCAAGGTGATGAACTTATGTGTCGGGGCAGCTAGGATGGGCCCGACCTATAGTAAATTAATTACCACAAGCGTGCAGGCTGATAGATCGGGCTGCGCGAGCCCGCCGCGCCTCGGGTCGCGCCTTCGTACTCCACCCTGCTGACCGTGGCTAATTGCTCCGAGCCTGTTGAAAAACTTGATCCATCCGCCTTTATAATGGCGAACTCGCTCTCGAATGGAGTTTTGAACATAGTTTTTGAAACACTTGATTAAAAGTACACCCTTGATGTTATATGTAATGTTAAATGTCTAGAACACCAAGCTTGACCATGGCTTTAGAATAAAAACAAAGTATTAAAAGGCGAGGGTACTTTGATTCCGCTCAAATGCATCTTAGTTATTATAATAGTCAAAAAAGGGAACATTTCATGTTTTCAGCATCAAAGATTTTTTATTGACGGTTTCATAAAGGTTCTTAACCTGCTACGTAGCATGAATAACTATTCGATTACCTGCCTAAGTCAGACCTCAACGTCCTCAACCCTACACGAGCATTCAAAGATGGCAGTATGATAAAAAAGTAGGAAAAGAAGAAGTCAAGAGATTGAAGTTATTTAAATGTACTTACGTGCATTTACCTAGGTCAAGAAAGCATGACAGAAGCGAAACGGATATTCTACCGAATCGAGTCGATTACGACAGTTTTTGTTTGTGTTGATTTCCGTTGAAAAGCCGTCGAGTTTCACTCGGCTTAAATCGATCATACGCTCACGACTCACGATAACCATTCGACTCACGATAACCATTGTTTTACTCGTCATCTTCAGCATAATCTTCAGTAATAACCGTATCTAGTGACGTATTAACGTATGACGAAGTGTTAATAACATCTGTACCATCCCAAAGTCCTCACCCATTTCATTGCCACATCCTTCTTTGTATAGAACCATCTCCGTAATCCGTAACGCTAGACAAAAGAAGTAATAACTTTAGAAACCTTTTGCCGCTGAACACAATAGAAACCATTTTTGCTAATCTCGTTACAACACTCTTGCCAAGGAGATCTGATAAACTAAGGATTGTGCGTTTATCGGCACATAACTTGGCATTATGTGAGGATGTAGTATGACACAACTTTGTGGATCCATCGTCCAAATTCTTCAAACACGATCATTCCCAACTAGTCCAGAAAGTTGAATAACTCGTGAATCAAGCGATATCTGGTAGTTTTGGTCGTTTGATACTCGACTTTTAAATTGTTTAGTGTATGTGTGAAGTAGACAAGATAACGGCGGCACCATCGCGAGTACCGACAGCGAACTGGCCTGCTTACTGCCAAACCAGGTCACGGGGATCTTATAGTCCGCCAGCCGGCTATCGTGCGTGCATTCACTGATGTGACATAATTATAGTGTAAGATTTCCAGCTTAGATGCACCAGAAGACAGCAAGATTAATGGCTGCAAAAATATCAACCAAGTTGCGAGATTTTCTCCTTCGATATTTGGTTGCAAGTGCAACGGAGACGAAAAGTGCGTCCTGTTTTTTGAAGTTCTGAAAAAACAACTTCTTGCTGGAGACCAAGTTTCGTCGATACTCAAACATTTGTTTTTTTTTTTTTTTTCGGCTGGGAAATCATCAAATGACTTCTCCCGCTCTGGGCGGAGCAGGAGGGAGTGTCAGACTTTTACTGACTAAAACCCATCCATGTTCCTTCATCGCCCTTTGTGTTCCGGGGTCACGGTATCTCTTTCGAACAGTCCCGCAACCCCGGCAAGCATCGGTCCTTGCGCCTCAAAGAGAGTCAGCAAAAAGGAAGGGGTCCCCCTTCCTTTTTGCTGACTCTCTTTGAGGCGCGCGTGGAACACGAACGCGCCGTCGACACGGCCTGTCGTCATGAGACGGACGGACGGCGAGCTAGCCCATAGCCCACCGTCCACAGGCCCGCGACGATACTCAAACTTGGATTCTTCTCTTACGCTACATCGTGAAATTAACCTTTGTCTTTCAAATTCTCTTCTGTCTTCGATTACTGTTCAAAGTCACACTTAAACATTGAAGCTCTCGAGACTCCCCGCGTTGTGTGACCTGAGACAACACTTAGTTGCAAGTCAGCCATTAACCACAGAGGTTTTTTGCTCCATCACCGTGCGATAATTGGTGTCGTGAGAAAGGAACAGAGATTGACTGATATCGGATTTATATATTATTTAAAGCTGGCACTGATAAAGGTTTGGAATATTCTATAAGATATTTGAGCTCGGTGTCAGGTCACGGCAGGCTAGTCACCTGTTGGATAAATTGAATAAATATCAATATCTATGCCCCAAATAGATTAAAAGAGCACCAATTTATGATCAGCAACTGTCGAATCTAGCACATTTATATCTCGCGTCATTTCTAGTTACCGAGTTTCATACTACATCCTTGTTGACGATGTATTATAGTTTGTTCTATGGAAAGGCCACCCCCTCGTGGCTATTCAGTAAATTCTATGCCGTGGGTAAGGAATTGTGTCAAAATGGCAGCATCCTCCTTTTCTCTAAAATTAGCATTCCATCTGTGTAATATTTGTATGGGGAGTTCCAGGTTCTGTGAAGGACATCATGGTTTTTTTTTAATTTGAATAAGGTAGTTCATACCCTCGCGGAGCTCCTGTTTATTCCATTTCGCCGTTACAGCGTACAAATTCCTACTTTATGAAATCCAGTTTTCCTTATCTGTTCCCCTAATCCAGAGCGCGTGGTACGCCGTGACGTCAAGAAACACGCTGTGTTCGCATAACAAGTTCGTTTCAGCTATCTTTACTATACGTTGTTTGATAAGCCTGTTTTGGGAATAGAGAAGGCGTCAACATTTGGTGCGAGTTAAATATTGCTTCAATAAAAAGAAGTCCATTAAAAATATTTATTATTTAAAATACTGGCGCATTTGACCTATCTAGGTTTATTTGCCAATAAAAGGGCGTTTCAGAGAAATGTTGAATGTCATTAACCTGAATATCGCTTGCAGCTCTTACTAAGAGCTGAATTTGGCCACATTTCAACTACCATTGGTGTATTAACTATTATAATGGTTCATACAAATACAGCAATGGACATTGAACAGTAGCCAATGTTACTATTGTTTAGGTCAGATCATCAAACATAATAGGCTTGTGTCCTGAAAAAATATAATTAGTCCGTCAGTTAGATTATCAAAAAATATTCGACACGTGGGTTTTCGTAAACCAAAATTGACGAAGATATGACGCTTTTAAAATTCTCAATACGTCACGCCGTGCTATATTTTTTAATGCGTTGCCGTTGAGACATCACGAGCCGGACTCTCGAGTTTTGATGCGTTTTATCTTTGTCAATATTCATTGATTTACGAAAACAAAAAATACGTGTCCAATATTTTCCAATACTCTAACTGACGGACTAAATAGATTTGCAATTTATTGATGGTGGAAACTAGCCTATTATTATGAATTTCCGAATCACAACATCTGATTTCTTTGAAAGGACAAGCGTTCTTTTTGGCTAGGGTTGATGTGCTTTTAATAAATTCTCAATCACCTATTGATACGGCAAATAGCAACAAGAATTGGGTACCTTGTAAATTATGGGTGTAGAAATGCTCGCCTCGGATCCTTGTTTCGGAACAAAAGCGAGGCGGCCATTACTTTTTTTTTATTATTATTTATAAAACAAGCGGTGAAGTTTCTATTGGTAATCGTTACTTGACAACCGGCACGTGTATCGTCAGTCTTCCGTAGTGTATTTTTCTCACGAACTCAAAGCCATATTTGATAGCATTGTCCACCACCAAAACGTCAAACCAACTACAGCTATAACTCAAATCCACGGCAATCAAGTAAATGAACCAGTATTTACTTCAAAACAGAACAAAACAACAATTGAAACCTAAATGTAGCCTTATTGCCTCTAATGTTGAGCTATTTCACAAGTTTACGCTTCTTTGTACAAGTTTCAACCTATAACGGCAGACAACGACTGACAACGCCGACTGTTTTGTATTTGTTCCGTAATTGTACTGTCAGTTTAATACCTCGACAAATTGTAGTATTATTCCGGGCAGTCAGGACTAGTAATACCTGTGTTTTTAAACCTTCTACTTGTGGAATTGTACTAACGAGTAATTTTCGGAGTAGTTCAATGAAAAAAATCTAATATAACACGTTTAAGGAAAACAGGGACAGACTAAAAGGGCATAATAACAATGCCAGTGATTTGGCTTCACGTCAAAACGTTGGTACTGCGTATCGCACGGTATCTAATGATAGTCGTAGCAACGCGATTAATTGGCAACAGTTTACTGGACACGGCTTCCCCATGGTTCCGCGGTTCACGCAGGTCACTCAACCTCGCGGTGTTTATCAGAGATTGTGAACATTCGGCGGTGCGTGCACGCCGTTTACGTGCCATTGACATTCGGGACTCGGTTTTGCATCGGAAATAGCACACGCTAATATTAATATTTCCCCGACGATGGGGACTTTATTTTTATCGCGGGTTCAATTAGCAAGTAAGTGCGCAGTTCATGCTGTTCGGTGGCCGCTTTTAGCTGGAACTGTCAATGGAACGTATCGTATCATGCATGAGTTCTGCGCTAGTTACTGCTTTATTGCACCATAAAGTGCCAAATGTTTGATTTCTATCGGCAGTAGCCCTAAAAAATGTTTTATTCGTCGCTCTCGCTCAGATTTACTACGAAAATATAAATAGTTAGTGTCTCGGGTTATCGACTTTAATATTTATGTTACCGTTCAGTTTCCTATGAATACGTCCGTCCGATAACTAATCCAATCGACATCCAAGCTGCAAATAATAATTTTATTTGCCAATTCAAAATCATCTTGCGTAGTTCGTAAATGCCTAATCAGTTTCATCTTAAGATTGCACAATTAACCTTATATCTTACCATTAGTCTCTTTTATCATCGTAGTTTACACTCAAGGCCGTGACTTAAATATCAAGAAATTGGACTTCTGCCTATTCCGTAATACAACACTGTACTGTGAGAATAGTGCGAAACTAACAGCAATTTAGCATAATTTAACGTTTCGGGATCGATTTTACTTAGAATAGTTCCATCAGTCCCCGACGTTAAGGCGAAGTAAGCCAGAAAGGGGAAATTTGGAAAATATCGTCAACAATTAAACCGTCATTACGTTTCATTTCGTTCACGGGTTGCAAATTACCCTCCTGCCCCCATGGAGGTGGAAGTTAGACGCGGGCGTTGGGATGGGCGCCTACTGGATATTTTATTGTATCCAGGCTCACCCCGGGGGCTTTAGAAAATGCCGCACCTACTACCACGTACCTTGGTCGTCTTCGGTAACTTTGGAAAAGATATTTTTTTCCATTTTGCCGTCGGCGTCGTTATGGTTGATATTAGAGGCATTATAAGTGGAGAACCCTTTTTTTAATCAAGCCTTTTTCATTACCCAATATCCAGATGGCTTTATGCAGTTTTGTATTTGAACGTCGCTGGTTTTTCCCACATATCGACATCGACGATAATTTACGGCAGATTTTCGTATTATACTTGTCACACAAGTAACATGACATGTGTGTGAAAGGAGACGGGCATTAGACGTAAAACTGCGAAAAGACGAAAATTAAATTTACATTTTTCAGCTGCTATCGATCACACATGTGGTTCGACGCACGTCGCTAGTTTCCTCCCGAAGCTCATTGTGCGTGTGTGACGCGCGGGACCGCACACGGAGTCCCAGCCCCTGCCCTAGCCGTACATCAATCACTTTCTAATCGAATTTATGAACGTTTGAACACTGCCTGCCATGTCCTGCTACCCTGGTATTTACACTGACAACTCACTACCGTCTATTTAGACATGCTACAATTATATTAACAAGGTCGTGCACTCCTCTGCCACTTATAAGGTTTGTCATGTAACCCTGGGACATGGTGTTGACCTCACATAATTAGGTATTCATCGTTGGCTTCAAATATCCCAGGGTGTACTTTTAAGGCTTCCATGTTATGTGTATTTAAAACTGGATCGGATGGTGTTCACCTGACTTCATAAGTTAGATCTCTACCTACGTAACTTTGACGAAGCTATTTCCAATGTGTTTTAGTATTATGTAATTCTAAGCGACTGCTAATGAGGCTTCAGCTCGTTAATTCTGTTGGTTCAGTCGCTTTTACAGGACCCAAGTTGTACGGCATACCTCGATAAACAAACGACACAATTTAATCACTTTGTCTTTTAACTTTAATAGGATGCTGAAATTTTGTATTCTGCTTACAAACATAAATATTCTAAAACATGTTTTTGAATTAAAAAGTTAGAAGGCTATGAATTAAACAAGGCTTGCTGCTCATTTGTGTTTCGAAATTAACTTAGTTGATAATGTCGCAGCCCTGGAGAGTGGAGCCCGCAGTTTTAATCATATTCTTTGGCCGAGGACTGTTCTAGCGCGTTTTGTATGCAAGGAGCGTGACCCGAGTTTCCGTTTTCGGCCCCCATGTGAAAACGTTTACACAATGTCAAATTGCCTACCTGGCCGCTTGCAAAACACGGCCTTCCTGCGGGGTCGGGCATTGTCGACGAATGCCCAATGTTAATATCAACGATAACTGTATCTGACTGCTCATTGTTCGTAGTTTTTGTCTTCGGTAATTGTGAAATTTACCATTTGTTAGTACGCGAACGGACAAATGAGGAATTCATAAGGTTTTGTGTCAATCGGTGTATTGTTACGCCGTATTTGCTCGAAACAAAGGATTTAACATTTCTAGCATTTACACGTAATGTACACGATAAATTGTGCGGTTTTGCTCGTTATAATTCATAACGAGTGATTAGTCAATTTCAAACACAACTAATTTTCAGTAAAATTTTAATGAGGGACTATTTTAAATTACGAATTGTGTAAATGCTTGTTAGACTGGCTTGCTTCAAAAATAGCAGGAAACCATTTCCCTTGGAACGTAAACCATATATTTCCATTACTACTACGGTATTAGATAAATTTACCAACTTCAATAATCTACGCTGAGCTTATACTCGTAACGTAATGTTTAAGTGCGTATTGTTAATATGTTTCCTTCATAACTCGAGACCCGTTAGACGCCGGATACTGTTGGTCACTGCGGTATTAATACTATGACATCACTCATGCTTCCCACAAAATTGTAGTCATTAGGTCATTGACACACATAGCTTACCTCCCAGAGTTCGCTGAGCTAATTTAGCCTAATACATGTTATTATGAATTCCGTTTGGATTTAAACTTCTCACGGCAAAAAATCCTTTAAAATTGCTGTGTCCGAATGATACTCTGCTTGGTCAATTATGCGTTTGTGTATTGATCAAGTAGCATCTCAGCATGCATTGTATTCTAAATATATTATTTGCATCGTGTCCCTTTACCGTAGGTTTCACTTTCTTGCGGAATTAGTCCCATTCTAATTCCCCACAAAGATGCTCCATCGTTGATTGAATATTCCCCGCGCGACACTGATCTCTTTCCTCTCCTACACCTACTTTAAAATCGACTTTATCCGGATTTAACGGCGACTGGCTTCTATGCTTTATGCAATTAGTCAGGTGCTGATCTGATAGTTATGTCATACTATATGGTTTTTTAGGGCGAATGATTCAGTTGTGGTCATTTCCAAAACCATCTTGAAATGTGTCGCTAATCATATTCTCAATCGCATTCTTATTATGTTTAAGTTTTATAGCCATTGACCAATATTCGAGCTTTCCAGTCAACCATTCTACGAACTTGCAAAACTTTCTAGCCTCACAACACAAAACGATGTCCTGATTTGTGTGCAACTTCACTTGAGGTATCTGTCCCAAGCTACTGATGACGCTGCTGACGTGGAAGAGTTCTGATTGAAGCTCATATAACATTTATAATAAAAGAACCATCGACACGGCGAAGAAAAAAACTCGAACAATTTAAAGAGCCCCCATAGCGTGACAGAACAGTGTCACAGTGCCAAGCGGGCTAGTTCTGAAACGGATGTTACGCCCATATACGACTCGCGGTGTAAATTCGCACGATGACATGGCGCGCGCGTTCCGATCCGTCGTCGCCTCGGTACGTTTGGAATCCTTAATTTAACTGCTCTCGATGCAGGCACTCCCGGAGATGCAGGCGGAATGAGCTTCCCGCCTGTGATTGCATTCGCACCCGCTTCGTGACTCCAAATTAATGTCGCGTCTTACGTTGCCTGACGTGAAACGTGGCCCCATAGATTCTGTGTCCTGTCGCTTCTAAGCCAGTATTTTTATTAGGTCTAGATAGGAGAACCTTTGGTGTTAATGTTGATTCAAACTAACGTGTTGGGCTTCAGAATTTAAGAGTATGTTGAAACTTTGTTTTTTTAGTTATATGTGCTAATTTTGTTATTTTAATTGTTACAGGTAAGCATCTATGTTCAATATTTAATAGATATGGGTTAACACAACAAACGTAAGTGATTTCTAAAAAAGTTTCAATTGCATTACGTTTATTAACGATCGAATCAAAATTAATTGGTTTTACAATGCTGTATGCACCAACTCATAACTCGAGATCCGATTTCGTATTTTGCGAAAATACAAAATCATTTTTTAAAGCGATGAAAGTCGAACAGTTACAGGCGTGGGGCAGATATTTAAAAAATACACCATTCAGAGCATTTACGTCGAAGAGAATGCACGTTTTGTACTTTTAAAAATGTTCTTTTTTTATAAGCGTTGAGTTAAATCTCGGTTGCCTGCAGTCATTTTGAACCTCACACATCTTTGTGAAATAATTACTGAACGCGTTTTATCACTTTTTATCGTTCAAAGCGTTAAAAATAAAACCCTCACTAACTCGAATTTAATAGTCGTGCAAGTGTTAATTAATCATTTGTACCGTCCTACGAACATAAGAGGTGTCGTTTAGAAAGCACAATAAAATACAGGGTGTATAATAACGAAGTGCTGAATAGGTGGTCAAACGTGATACTATACTGGTCTTGCTAAAGAATTGTAACCGGCTCTGGTGATCAATTCCAGATCCAGTACATAGCTATCTTGTTACTGGGTGTAAAGTTTCCGTGTCGCCACGGCGCGTCTCTCACACAATGAAAATTCTCACAATCAAGTTCTACTCGACGTAAGTTACACTAGAATGTGGAGTCGTAGACCATGATACTGAACACGGCTGCGAACGCCTTTTATGACCACATTAATGGCCATTTTACGACGCTAACTGACAACTAAAACTAATTTTGAAAGTTATTCCTGGCAACAAAGTTCTAATTTCTTGTCCAATTAATAGAATAAAACCATGTGGTAATATTTTAAAAGAATTTGGTTCTAGAAACATGGGTTTAACTTTGGGAGAGAGTTTATTGAACCAGGCTTTAATGTTCCCCTTGCACGGACACCCATACAGCAGGCAGGCAGAGGAGGCCGCTCCTCTTCTATGAGAGGAATTGAGCTGTGTTCCACATCACGCAGGCACAGTGCGATTTGGCAGATGTCACAGACCTTCAAATTTTTGGTTCTAGGACCTGCCAGTTTCCTCAAGATGTTTTGTGTAAACGCATGTCTTACCGATTGTTAAGTATAGTTTGTGTTATTGGCAAAAAATACCTCTTTTTCTAAAGCACTGCAGCCTTGCAGAACAATGTTCCCACTTACAATAACTTGAGTTACCTAATCACATCGCGTCGCTGTAACTACTAAGTACTTATTAAACTAGATTAGATGAACTTTAGTGATCAAATATTATTATCTGATTCGAGATGAACATCTTAAGGCCAATTTCACTATGAAACTGAACGCGATAGCTTAACTAAACAGTGTTCAAGACCTGTCAGTGTCAATATTCCGTGAAATTGACACTGACAGTTGTTAAACGCAGTTTAGTTTTGCTGAAAGAAACCTCTCATTCACCAGAATTCACCCTTTGCTACTTTCATTCCAGGATAACCACAGATAGTCCTATTATTTATTTTTTTCCCTCAAAATCAACCAATGGCAATATGTATTCGTTATGCTTCTATTGAAAGATTCTTGAATGTCAAAAGCGTCACGTCCCACTACGGTTATAAAGGAAGCACCGGCTGCTGAACCATTTATTACAATAATAGTGGAGCAGGGACTACACTGGCCACTGCGTTTGATTGATTGAAGCGAAGCACGACTGCGCTCATGACCTTCGGGATGAGCCGGTTTTATAGATCCTTTTAAAAAAATTACAACTAGAATCCCTAAGATGGATCCAACGTAGCTCGGTGATAAATCACGCCTTGTGTTTTTATTTTATTAAGCACTCTTCAAATATTTTTGATGACTCAGGCGGTTTTAGCATAGAATAGATGGGATCAAAGGTTACGTTTATCTATTTGGTTGACCGAATACCTACTTACTGCACTTAACAAAACCCACAATACACGTTTCCCTATTCACGTGACAGCAGCTGAAAACGTGACGGTTTTCCTTGTTTGTTTACTTATCGAAACAAGGACTAATTCTGTTTTATTTATAAAATATTATTACAAAACAGTCGGAGCAATGAGCGGGGTAGATTTGTGTTTGATACGTGTGAAGTGAAGCCAGGCAGCGAGGCGGCAGATGCGGCGGAGGTCACCGCACTCGGGACCAACGCAGCTGGATATTAAGCCGCCAGTTTTTGTGCTCCCGGACTCCACCATCTAGGAACGAAACGAAACTTCAAACTACTGAGATAACGTCTTCCATGGAAAAACGATCCGATCACATGCTCCCCAGCTCAAACATATATCTCGAAACATTTCATTTTTATATCGCCGCCTAATGCGTTACGAATTTAAAATTCAAGATATTTTTTTTCCTTTTATCTTCACTGAACGGGCACTTCGTGACTTGCCCGGTCTATGCGGTCGACGGCGTGGCGTAATTTTCTCGTTTTAAGTGGTCATTAGTTCCACAGGGACAGGGACTTTGTCAGTCGCACGACCATTAACTAAACACGCATACCCGCATGCTTACCCTAAACCACTCGAAAACTTAATTCTTAAATTATGACGAACGTGGTAAAGCCTGTAAAATATTAAAAACAAAAACGCGACTCAAAGATTTCGAGAGAGCGCAACTATGTTACGCTGCTAAAATGGAGATACTTTATCATTAGTTGGGCGAGGGTTTTTGCGATGTGAATAGCGTGCCCCTACGCTGGCGCTGCTCGCCGGGTGCGCTGCTCCGGGTTTGGGGTGCGTTCACCGCAGCCACGCGATCGATGCCCGGCCCCAGGCCAACTCCGCACAAAGACCCACCTACCAGAGCTCGTTTTCATTTAATAATAAAAATAAAGCCCCACACTGCTACCAACGTCACAACTCTCGAGCACCACACTTACCCTATCATAATCGTCACGGGGCTGTATTGATTTTTTTTCGGCACTCTGAACTCAACAAAACAATTGTTATTAAACGAATTTATAGCTCCGCTCCGAAGTGGCTGGCTGCTGGGAAACCGTTTCCACTTACGTTTTCCCACAGTCTACGAGTTCTCCAGCATCCATTTATCGATAACATTGTGGTTTTGGTTCATAGTATTGATGGTCTAAGTGAGTTCCGTCACGCCAGAGCGGCCAGACGCTAAGTTTCATTTTCAATAAGTGTTGCGTGCCACAAATAATTCATAAAATTGCTTACTCATCGATATGAGTCGATACCGGATTGTCGGGGCGGAGGTGTGAACGCTTTCATGTATTTTAATTTGATGTGATTAGTTAATCTTCGTAATTTAAGTGTTGCCGCCGCGAACAGAGGTAATTGTAAAGGGACCGAGATAAGCGAGCAACTACCAATGTCGAGAGCTTCTCCGAACGGTCGGCCTACAAACTGGTTTGTTACAGGTACACGGCTAAAAATTATACGTAGACAAAACCCAAACCCGAATTTCGACACCGTAGGATGGTCCTTTGACAAAGGCGCATTCCGATCGCGTATCACCCTGGCACAAAGGAGACCTTCTCAAGTATTGTAGTGGTGGAGCCCGGAGGTAATAATAATGTGCTGGTGAGCCGGCTTTGAGAGAAACTCGCAGAAAACTTTTGACGAATAAATAAGATTAGTAAAATTCGGGTTTCCTTTTGCAGGTTAAGATTTAGCTTTAACAAATTATACTGCGGACGGCCCAAAATCACAAGTAAAGAGCTATTTATCCGCTCACGGTCCCGTTGGCCTCCCCTATATTTTAAGTACAGAGGGAATCGATATTACTGCTCCTGTCGTGTGATCGTGTCCCACGAGTCACGCTTGCCGCCCAGACTATATTTTTATCTGTTTCATTTTTATCTCGAGTTATTATTCTTTCCTTGAACCATATTGCAAAGTAAACTCACTTAATTTATGTATGACGCTAGGGACCGCCGACATCCAGCTTCGCGAAAAAGATACGAGTTAAGTACTTTACAACTTAACATACAAACTTGTGTACTGACAAAAGCCTCTGGAAGACGATAATATCGTAACTCTTGTTCCAAAGGGAACGCTTATGGAAGATATTTTGTAATTTCCGAAAAGCGCCTTACTTACTTACTGATACCATAAAACTCGCCCATCGGATCTTCAAAGGCTAGGTTTGTTTAATAACTTTCGTGCTTGCTCGTAAATTGCTTCTCACCGGCCGGGCGGCCCCTCGGACGATTTAACGGCCCTTTACACGAGTAACATGCACTAAGACTATGAAGAAATTATGCTTTAAGGCGCTGTTCGCCTTTTGTGTTCATTAACTCACCACTTTTAATTTGAAATAAAGTTGGTATTTTTATAGAAACTGCAGCATGTTTCATATTTTTTTCTCATTTTCGTTTATGGGACTTCAAATATAAATTCTATGATGCGATCCCTTTTCGAGGTTCGGCGGTCCCGAGGAGTGATTGGAATGCCCGTCGGAAACCGCATCAGGTAAAGCGATGCGATGAACCCAGTCTGTGAAATAAAGCTGGGCGCACACTGGGTCTCGCCCGTCCGCCCATGCGAAAAAGGTACATTAGAATAAATTATCTCAAAATGATGACGAACCGGCGCGTCCGGTTGTGTTTTATTCGGGCGATGGTCTCGTAATTAATATAGGTAGACGTACGGCTGAGTCGGCGGATGAACTTCATGTTTCGAGAGCGGAAACGAGATTTACTGTCACGGTCCTTGACGGCGTCGTTAACGGCAATGACAACTTAAACTGGAGCATCATTGGCTCAGTGTACATTTGCTAATTAAAAATTGTTCTCTTAAAACCTTTCTCGGCGTCCGCTCAGCTTATCTTGATTAAGGTTTCGGGGTTGTTGATCTGAGAAGTGGGGTGTGAGCGTAGGTTCCCCCGCGCGCCCTTGCACCCCCTGCCCGGGCCTTTATGGCCTGCTCATTCATCGGTAACTGCGCCCTTCAAGTTTTCGCGACCTTTAAACAAGAATGGAAGCAAGGACAGATGTTTACCAAACGTTAAAATGCTTTGAGCACCAATTTAATAACCTGCTCTTATAAATTGACCGATTTGATATAAATACTTTTCTCAACAAAAATAACTCTGAGCATATTTGTTCATGTCTAATTAAGACGTATGCCACATTTAGGGTTGCCACCTTTATTTTGAACAAATATATTTTATTTATTATTATAATTTCCCAAAAAAGCTGCAAAAATATAGTACTTTTGGGAAATTCGCGAAAAAAAGACACATTTATTTTGACATGATTTTTGTACATGATTTATTTTTCCATATATATATAATATATTTGTTATTGCTCTTCGCTTTGGCCATCAATGATCTATTGCATTTAAAATAATTATATTAATCTGAAAAATTTAGATTCATATTAAAATAAATTAACAATTAATTTTTAGATGTAAATTAATAGATGCTCTATTTCTTTCTTCTTTCCATTTTACATTCAATACGGAAAAAAAACTTTCCGTAAAAGCGGAAGTTGCAGGAATGGAAAGAAAAAATTGCACCTTTGGTAGTCGAACTCTCATTCGCACTTATATTTTTGAAGCCTTTTATCATCTTTTTTGCTTTTTCTTGGGTGGCGTGCGAAAACCATCTTCACTTTCCATGTTTTTTTTTATTTTCACAGCAGAAAATAAGCGCAGATAAAAATCGGGCGGCATTCATCGACAAATTATTGACAGTTTGACAGTTGACGTTTTGTTCCCGCGAATACGTTTCGTTTTGAAATTCCCCGTGCAGCGCTGCGGGTACGTTCCAGACTTCCTGTCACAGTTACTATAAAAAAGCGCGACAGTTGAATTAGGGATAAAATATAGTATTTTCGTACTATATTAGTTTTCTATATTATATAGTATAATTGACTGAAATATAGTACTATAATATATTATAGTACGGGTGGCAACCCTAGCCACATTGGGCACCCGCTTAAACGGCACCTGAGTTATTCCACATACGGCACCTATCAATATTTTTCGCAGGTGCCATTAGTGGAATAGTTTATTATTTAAAATTTTATTCCACAAACGGCACCTACGGATCAGTAGATACTAGTGTTATCACGTTTATTTTTAATAGGACGCAAAATTAATAAGCTGATCAGAAAATAGTTAACAACATTTTTTTAATTTATTTGGAACAAATTGAATTCCGTACGTACATTTCTTTTATCTGTGAATCATTTGGAATCTTTTGTCTTGTAATACATTTTCTTGTTCAAATACAAAGTTGAATTATTAAAAAGTAGTACTAGTATGGAGGCAGTTCATATTCATTCGACTGAATTCTTCTTCTTCTTCTTTGCGTGTGGATAGACTCAAATAACACCCGAGCAGTATGAGTATCGACTGAATTTAACTGAATGGATAGCAAAACACGAAATCAATGATTCACCTGCCGTAATTGAGTAAAGTTATAGAAACTGTAGTGCTTCATTTAAATATATGAACATGTTGTAAATAGAATATCCATGGACTTTCAATGTATAACAGTCAAGGAGCAATAACATCAAAATATGCCCAATCGATTGGATCTACGTGGCTCTCAAATGGATCGTGAGATAAAACTCGTAACTTGTATCGCCTACAACCGATTCTGACTTCAAATCGATTACCCATTTCAATAATTGATAATTATAATCACGCGATTATGCAGCCCGTAGTACCTGAAGGTTTTTGTTCTTATTATGTTTGTTTATTACATAATTACTTTGTCAGTAATTAAAGTGATTTATGTGCCGGAACGTGTGTGCACTTGGTTTTAATATTCATAGAACATAAAGTTAATCTTCCGTAGTTAGTAATTAATACGAAGCGAGCCTGAATATGTGTGAAAGATTAGGTGTAGTGTGATTATGGTTTTATGGATGTGTGGTGTTATTTTTTTTAACTAGCCTGTTTTGACCAAATCCTGGGCAACAGCAACTCTCCACTCTTCCTTAAAATTTTCATCAACACGTAGTTTTAATTTAAATAGATAATTTTCACCTTTAACAATAATAAAAAAACCACAGTTTTGATTTATTTGAGCACCATTTTTTCTAATTAGGTACTTATACGGTTTTTAGGGCCGAAGGACCAAGGCATCAAAATGATGAATACATATTTAAAAATGAAAATACACTTTTTTTGTGTTAATGCTCACGAAAGTGTGAAAAACCCCGATAAAAATACGTTTGCTACTCTTTGGTTTGAGCGACAAAACTTTTTGACAGTTTGTAAAAAGAACTGTATCTTTAGCAAGATAACATCCAGTTTTTCACGAGTTTGACTTTAGAAGCATTTTCATCATGAATTTCGTTCCTTCCTCCTTCCTGTTATCACTGAACGAAAAAAAATGAATATTGTATTTATTCGTTTGACAGAAACCTGCCAAAAAGTAATGAAAATATCAATAGATTCTGGGAAGGAAAACTCTTTTCAAAGTATTATCTCTCTTGTCAATACGAAACACTTGGACGCTAATAAAAATATGAGGAATCCGGCATTTCAAAGAACCAAAAAATCGAAGACATGTAAAATTCACCAATCCACACTTGACTCGCCTGGTGGGTGTCCCAGCAATGGGAATTTAAATTATGCTTATGCTATATGAAACAAGTCAACAAATATTAGTAATTGGAAACTGAAATATTTCGCTTCTTTCTGAAAAATATTTGAGCAATCCCGTTTCTCATTGTGAGTTGAACGGTGAATCAAATATCTTACAAGATGCATACCTGCAACCTGCAACCGGTCAGACAAACAATTAAAATATATTCGGAGTGAGTCACCCTCATCCACAATAACTTCGATTCCAGCTAACTTTATATTTCGTAAGTAACTGCTTGCCTCAGCAAATTGGGTTTGAATAATTTAAACATTAGTCATTCGTGAGAAATTAATTTTAAGGTTCTTATTAAGTTATTATGGATCATTATGAAATGTAGATTATTCTGGTTTAGAGATTAAAGTGTAGTTTTTTTTTTCGTAAAATTAAGTCGTTGGCAGTTTTTTTTAAGTGTGAACAAATTCGGGCGAAAAGAAAGCGTCTGGAATTTTTATTCTTCCTAATAAACTCTACTAAATTGTTGAGTTGAGTAGAAAAGTTTTCATGCAATTTACGTTAATAAATCAAATAAAGTTAATTTCATTGTTTCACTGTTACAAAAAATTTAACTGTTCATATTTTTGCTGAGCCTTTTAACATTATTTTTTTCTTTGCTTTGTTAACACAACCATTTGTTAACATTAAACGTCACCAAAGTTTTAATTATTCCTTCATTTTAACAGGATTAAAGTAAGAAAGTTTTGATTTAATATACCTATGATGTTGAAAAAACTACCTAGTTGTATGTCTATTCAATATCAAATGTAGGAGGAGGAGGAAGGTAATATATAAATGTATAGTCAGAGACACATGGCCTGTATTTAGCATACAATAAATATTGCCGCGATTCATCTGCCAAATGTACGCGGTAGGATGTTCAAGCGCGGATGCTATTGCATACCAAATACGCTTACCGTTTTAAAGGAAGACGCTAATTCTAAACAGCATAAACTACCCATCGAAATTTTGATATTAATCTTATTTACTTTGGATCTAAGATCAAATGTGCGTCACAGACAGTTTAAGCGCTTCCTCGTCTTTCATGCGCTTCGGTCAAACTGAATTAATTGCAGTATATTTTCTACATTCAGTTGAACTAATTGAAATCTATGCTAATCGATAGTCACAGCGGTGACTGGGTCCACAATCACTTCCGCACTAGGTGCTGGCAATCAATGTAGGTTAACTGCCGCCTGCCCAGCAAGCTGGCACGGTCGGCTAACACTACAATGTTATTCCTACATGTAACCGCGTGTTTTGCATCGCGGCACCTTTAGTTAACCCACTCTTTGTTATCCCTGGTAACCAATCAAAGTTTACGACAACTATAAAAATTTAATAGGAAATCAAAATCACTACCATTTTATTCCACAGTGCATAATTTACTCGTCGAGGAGGCGAATCGCTGTAAAAATCTATTTACTCGGAATGCGCTTTCTCACCTATAACTGTCCAATGTTCCGATAGCTCGATTTACTCAACGAAAAGTGCTCTCTAACCTAGTAACAGTTCGTGAATGTGATTTTTCAGTGTAATTTGCTGAACAGCAAGAATTTGCGAAAGCAGGAACTGATGATTTAACGTTCAATCACCGTTTTAATATTCAGACAGCAGACGATAACGTCGACAGTTTTAGTAGGTATTCGTGTGATATATGAGAGTTTTTACGTAACGCGATTGAGTTTGAACCTAATGGTATGTGGCGAGCAGCGAGTGGCGTGGTTAGACCGCGAGGCGGTAGGCGGTCTTTTGGTATCGCATTCGTATCGTGAAGTAGGTCGGGGCGTCGTGCTGCAGCGCTGTCAGTGCCAAGTAGCCGAGGCAGCGCTCAGCTGATCGCGATACCGCACACAAAGGTCTCTGGGTTAATAGTCCGCCACCATTATACACTTAATTGTACCCCTTACATGCTCACCAGTTACCTGCCGCACTTCTACTTATTGAGCCGCACTAAACGGATCATTTCACTTTAATACACGTTATTAACCCACTCTTAAAAAATAAAACTTTTACCCCGTTAACACGAGCAACTTTACAGAAACCACTAAGTGTTCCGAGAATAGTTTGCAATTCAAAAAGACTTTCTTTGTAATGTATTTGAATTGAAGCATTGAAGGCGATGCTGACCTTTAGCAATTAATTATGGGAATTAAGAATAGGTACGGCACCTAATCGGATTACATAATGAAACAATGGTATGAATTATAACTTTCTCGTATTATTTATTGTTCCCTGGTGAGGTCCAATTAAGTCTGTATCTACCGAATTAAATGTAAAAGCGACCAGCTGCGCCGGATAGCAAATAAGCGGCCGGGACAGGAGGGATCTTGTGAAAATATCGCCATGGCGCGGCCGGGCGAGAGCTCGGAGTGGGCGGGATCGCGGGACCGAGGGGATGAGATGATTGATAGCGGCGGCGTACCATGAGGTCTGTACAACATGCAGCAACCTCCAAGGACTATCTCCAACACATAATAATACTTTTCATTACATAATAACAGCTGCAGTAATCAGATCTCTCAATATACTTTAAATTACTATTTACCGCGCACAAGAGAGCCGCGGGCGCTCCAACACCCGCCTCCAATATTATTATCATTGTTATTACTTCGAAACTGTAGAGGTAACTCAACAAATTATTACCACATTGATAACGTTGTTTTAATTTGTAATTGGATAAGAATAGCTATGAAAGTAATAATTAACGCGCGAAAGATAACTGGTTATCACGGAAAGCCTATAATGGTTTGACAAGACAAAGAAATGGAATGGTATGGTGCAGGGATATGCTTGAATGTCAGCGTGTTATGTGCACTGCTGCTGCAGCTCTTTGAATATCTGGAGTGCACTCTGGGACAATGCCACAAGACAGGAGAAGACAATTGTGAATAAGTCTCGAGTGAGATCTGAAGTGTACTTATAATTTGTATTCAGACTGAGTAGGTTGTCACTATTGCCAAACAAATATAGGTTGCCATTTGCCAAGCCTTTTTTTTTCGGATTGGAAATCATCAAATGGCTCCGTGAGTGTCAGACTTTTACTGACTAAAACCCATCCATGTTCCTTCTTCGCCCTTTGTGTTCCAGGGCCGCGGTATCTCTTTCGAACAGTCCCGCAACCCCGGCAGGCATCGGGCCTTGCAAACCCCTTCCTTTTGCTGACATATCTTTGCCAACCCTTAGGGTTGATCCTGAAGCTGATGAAACGATCTCGTCTTACCTTAATATCGTGTCCTGCGAGTCATGTTGCTTGCTCGTTCAAGAACTGATGGAATCTACTGAAGGCGCCAAACTCGTTGCTAAATTCTGGGCAAACTCACTTCAGACTGTCATCAAATACGCTAAAAGCGTCAACCGCGAGCATTCGTCTTTAATGTAGCAAACGGTTCAGATTCACCTGTTTCTGTACAAAATCGAATCTTGGATCTCCCGGTATAGCACCGTAAGAAGAAGAAATCTAACCTCAACGACATCAATCTAGTGACTTGAAATATTCTTGAATAGTTACAATACAATATACAGGCTAGTAACAATGATTGTGCAAAAATCGATATTGTCCGATACCAACTTGGAAAAGGTGAATTATGTCGTGAGAAACTTTTTATCAATAATTCATGTTGAGATAGCGTCCGATATGATTCATAATAATATTTTGTTCTTTAGGTAGTTCTGCTGATAAAGCGTCATCAGTGGTTATAAAAATGTATTTTTTTTTTTCTATTTCTCCCGGAACCCGGTATGTAATGGGTGGTCACCCATCCACAGACCAAGCTAGGTAAGCGCGGCTTAACCTTAGCCACGAGCTTCTTTATGACGAATAGAAAAGTGAGTCTAATTAAAATGGACACGTCCATTTTAAATATACTCACTTTTTTATTCGTCCCTTAACTACCAAAAAGATTGTTGAGTTTACATTTTTCCAAGGCCCCTACGGTAGATCAAATTGAACGTTTTCGAGTAAAAGGTTAACATAGTAATAATTCGTATTTCTTTAACTTGTAATTAAACTAATTTTAGCTGTGTGAGAAATTATGGTTAAGTAGGGCAATGTAACAATATTATTGTTAGGTAAGTTTACGTGCGAAGGAGACTATAATAAAAAGCCAGTTAAAGTGAACCTTTATTTGCTTAGTAAAAATATTTTAATACCATTTAATATTACGATTACAGTACAGAAAGCTAAGTTTTAAGTTTCACGCCTGTCGTCGTCAATTGGGCACACCTTCAAATCTATCCTCAATTTTTTTTATTAACATGACAAGTTTAGTTTATCTAGGTACGTTATGCTATGGTCGAAGTTATTAGTGCCTCTTACGTTTTATATCAAATATTTTCATAGGAATGTGCCCAGCCCAGTGTCCCCGATTTGAGCACGGCATGTTTTTTTTTTTTAACCATTCCTGCATCAACACGATTCTCCTGCCATGTCGCCGCAGCATGTCTTCTTACTTCAAGGTTTCCATTCTGAAATTAGAAAGGTTCCGTTAGGTTTATTTTTCAATTCTTGAATTATTAAAAACATAATTTCCTTCGAAGTCCGGACAAATGACAAGTCAGGATGGTTGCATATTAGAAAATCAAAACTTTTCTGAGCAAATTTCAAAAGAACAACGTACAAATCAACAAAGTTTAAAATAACGATGGTCATTTGATCAAAAGTTCAGCTGACCAAAGTCTGGAATATCAATGTTTATATTATTTATTACACTATTGACCAAATCGTTTAAAGGTCAAAATGGATTACTGGATAAATATTAATTTAAATTACAAATAATATAGGCGTTACAAACTGTTTGAAGCGTTTTCGTTTTCACTCGTGTTCGATTAATTAAGCTACTAAAAACAATCTCTTTTTTATATTAATGCAAGTCGTTTCTGGCGCTCACTGGAGGTCACAGTTTTAACCTAACCTAACCTACCCATTTTGTTTAAAGAAGAAATTAACCTAACTTTTGATCAGTCATTCATTTGATGTCACATACATTGGGATTCTAAAATTTTTCTAAATAAAACATTTGGTCATTAAAATTTTGTTATTTCGTTTATTGTTCTTTTGAAATTTGCTCGAGAAAGTTTTGATTTTTTAATATGCAACCGTCAGGATAGGGACTTAAACTCCCGACTGCAGCTTGATTATATTTAGTAATAGCGGACTTCATGCGGTTTCACCCACGTAGTTTCCGTTCCTGTGGGAGTACGGGGATAAAATATAGCCTATGTTACTGAGGGTGAATGTAGCTTTCTAATGGTGAAAGAATTTTTGAAATCGGCGCAGTAGTTTTTGAGTTTATTCATTACAAACATACAAAAATACAAATATTTCCTCTTTATGATATTAGTGTAGACGAATTTATATTAGTGCTGCTACATCTAGATTATAAGTATACTGAAAAACGGGCCGCTTAGTTTGTAGTTAGTTAATAACAATATTTTACGAGCAGGTTTAGCTTGTGGTTTTTCTTGTTCGACCAACATAGATTATTTTCATTTCACTGCTTACGTTTATGTGCTAACTATTTTGTTGTTCCAACATATTGTATTACGTGGCATAAAATGTAACTTTAGGAAAATTATTATAGAGCTTTTTCCTGTTTCTCGCAATACATAGTGTTTTTGCCTATATAAAGTACAAAGTAATAACAAGTACTAGATGTATAATTTGTAGTATATGATTGATAACTTTTTTCATAGCCCACATAGTCGTAACCTTTGAATACTCAAGTTTAAGCAGTCTACGCAAACCATAGTGCACTTAGGGCGCAATCAATGCTGTGTTGAACACAACTTGCAATCAGTGACGGACAAACAGACAATCTTATCACTCCTCGTATTTGATTTAATTCATTTAGTTTACGCTATCTTATCTGTAATATTTACGACTTTCAAACAATTATATTATTAATGTTGTAAATGCAGGTACTACTTTCATATTTCGTACTTTCCAGTAATGGTTTCGTTTACTGAATGTCTCGTGACAATTTATTCTTTATTGTCAAAATTAAATGATTTTCACTTCCGAAAGTACGTTTGAACTGTATCGGTAACTCTTTTCGATGAAAACGACTTTCTTGAGCGACTTTCAGCGAAGTCGATAAACTCAGTGGGTAATTTTTTTTCGACTGACTATGTTTACAGTCACGAGTACTAATATGTGTCCAATGGTACACTTAGCAAACTAACACTTGCTAATATGCACCTTTTTCAAGAATACTTAAAATTACATTTAGGTAAATAGATGTTCTTCTTAACAACATGAATTTACAAGCAATACTGTATGAGACAATCTCTTTTAAAAGTTGATACATGTAAACATCAGTGCTCGTGACTGTATGTATGTAGGGCATGTTTCTATGTAAACAGCCGTTAGAGAGGAAGTTTTATTTGTTCACAATGGAAGGGCTACTGGTAGCCTAGCTCGCCGTCCGTCCGTCTCATGACGACAGGCCGTGTCGACGGCGCGTTCGTGTTCCACGCGCGCCTCAAAGAGAGTCAGCAAAAAGGAAGGGGTCCGCAAGGACCGATGCCTGCCGGGGTTGCGGGACTGTTCGAAATAAATACCGTGGCCCCGGGACACAAAGGGCGATGAAGGAACATGGATGGGTTTTAGTCAGTAAAAGTCTGACACTCCCTACTGCTCCGCCCAGAGCGGTAGAAGTCAACGAAACGATGGATGATTTCCCATCCGAAAAAAAATTAAAAGGGCTACTGGTAGCGTCCCAGCCCCTAGCTCATTTCCGCTCGGGTACGATGAACCCAACCATGACCCAACCAACACAGTAACCACCTCGTAATTACCTTATTAACGAGCCAATACACTCGCTTACCGAGTTTTACCTGTTATACATACCTTGTATTGATTGGTTCACTTGTTCAGACTGAATTTTCGGCTGTAATTTGCATGACTAGCCGTGCCTGGGACTCTGCTTGAATCTTGACCTGAAAGAAAGCATCTCTATTAATTACAATCGAATATGGGGATTCGAAAGTAATAAGCATATGCTAAAGCAGTGGTTCCCAACCTTTGCGACCACTTTGGTGTCTTTATTGTTAGCAGGGACCATAAGGTCCTAGATAAACATGGACACCGACAGGAGGATTATATCTAGGGGGTGATCTTTAACTCACACACTGCAAAAATTGGAAAATGGGATGAATCCTTCAGAATTAAGATAGTGATACAAAAGCGATCGAAGTAAGCTCGAAAAATGTACCAATCATACGGAAATACGAATAAATTAGTAGAAACTCGAAAAAAATTAGCAACTCGCCTCTGATAGGTTTAATTAGGTTGGGTTCTTTTGTGCAAGTTAAAAAGTACGAATAACATTTTAACCTTTCGCAGACCATATTCAAGGCTCCTGCGGACTACCGGTGGTCCGCGGACCATAGGTGGGGAACCATTGTGCTAAGCAGTGTTTTTCAACCTGTGGGTCACCATCTTATTGAAGTTTCGCTTGTTTGTCATTAACTAATTTCTCCCATCGTGGTTAGGTTTTTGCTACATTGAGAATTAAATAGAATTCCAAATTAAAAAAAATGTGTTAAATACCAACAAAATTATATTTATCCGAATCCTACCTATGCAAATGCATAAAAATTTTGTATGGATTTAATATTTGTAATTTAATGAAATAAATGAAAAAAAAGCGAAGGGTCGGGGGTCGCCAAATACTTTTTCATACTATGAGGGTCGTGTCATGAAAAAGGTTGAAAAACACTGTGCTAAAGGATAGAAAAGTGATGATCTCGCAGCCAATTCAAGAAGGTGATGCGTTTTATCTACTAATATTATAAACAGGTATTGTTTGTAAGTTTGTATGTAGGGGGTAATCTTGGGAACTACTGATCCGATTCCGAAAACTCTTTCACTAACGGAAAGCTTCATTATTCCCCAGTGTCACAAACTTTCCCGTGGGTTAATTTTCGTACATAACGGGAGCGAAGTGGCGAGCAAAAGTTAATAATTAGATAATTAATTTAAAAAATTTAAAAACCCGACTGCGTAAAAAATAACTAATAACTTTAAATAAAAACTAAAAAGAACAAAACAAGTTCAGGAAACAGGACATATTGACTGCCTGCAACAGTCGGGACCCATATTGGATGTAATGATTTTAGTCTGGATCCCGGCTGTTGCAGTCAATATGTCCTGTTTCCTGAACTTGTTTTTTCTTTTCAGTTTTTATTTAAAGTTATTAGTTAGTACTTAGTTATTTTTAACGCAGTCGTTTTTTTTATTTTACACGTTTTAAGTTACTTAGATATACTTACCATTTTAAAATCCTCATGATGAGCCCTTTATCGAGCCGTTCGGGCTGCAGAGCGTGCCAAACATTTGAATTTGGCGCCAGAAATCCGCGATTTTGTTTTTTTTTATTTATTTATTTGGATATACCCAGAGTCACTCGCAATAAGTACAAATCTAACAACACCACTCAAGCTAAAATCCATCAAGCCGTTCAGGCCACAGAGCGTGCCAAACAATTATACATGTAACATCCATACATGACATACATACTATCGAAAAACATAACCCTACTTCTGGCGCAGTCGGGTTAAAAACAGCTAAACACTTGGTTGCTCTTTTTAGTAAGGCTGGAAGCTGACCTTAAAATACTTTAATTAATACAGATAAAGAATCCCATTTTCACCTATAATGTCTCTCTTACCACAGGGGATGTATACCTACATAAATAAATACCAACAAAAGCCTTTACCCTTTTTGACATTTTCAAAGCATGGGGGTCAGAATTTCAAATGCATGTAAAATATGTATGCCCTGTAGCAGTATTTTCGTTTCATTCCGTAGAACGGTTTATGAAATAACGAAGCGTTTCAGTAAAGAGAGGGTAGTTGAATTAATGAACGGCCTCCATAATCATCTTCGCAATATTTATCAAGGTCGAGCCAGTCTGATTATACTTAGCAACAAGAATAACTATCTAAGTTTACCCACTGTTCTCGTAAAAAAAACAACTAATACTTAACATTAATTAACAGAATATTTCATAATTTTATTATTCTAAGCGGTTACAAGGCTAATGATTGCAGAATGCAGTAGACTAACAAAAAACATTACTTACATGCTGTTCACTTTTCAATTTCAAACATATTAACTGTTTGACTGACACTTCAACGCTAGTTATTTTTTTTTTCAAACTGCGTTACTAGACTTTAGGTATGTCGTCCGTTTATATTTCCGAAACGTTCGTTATTTATTGGTTTAAAAAAAAAAATTGTTACTAATCACTTTTCTGTGCTTATTAAGTACCGAAAAACGTGTTGTTTGTATTATAATGGTTGCATAATGCTTATTAATTCTAAAATAACTAATTTTGAACGAATTATTTTACTCACATAATGTACAATCTCAACATGTATGATGTAACGAAGGTTGTTGGAAAAATAATCTGATTCAAAAGAGTGTCCATGGAGTTTCTTGCCCGTTCTTCTCCATAGAGATTACGCTTTGGAATGGGCAACTACAGTACTTCCGCAGTTATTAATTAGGCCTGGAGACTGGGACTGTAGTTTCATTTGAATGTTTTTTGTTTCGACAATTCAAAATTGCATGTAACTATAGCGCACTTGAAATAAATGATTGATTTTAATTATCTTCTAATGTTTTGTTACCTTTTTGTTACAGGTAAGCTCGCGTTCTGGATCACATTTCATCCATATTAAGTCGTCCATTCGTGAGTTTAATTGTCTACAAAACCATTCATATTAATGCATTGTTTCATTTATTCATTGGTCATTGTAGAACGGCATGTATCAAGTAGAAAATTAATTAATTGATTAACAAGTCTTACGATTATTCTGCGAACGCAGCGTTAAATTCTCCAGTCTAATTGAATCAAATGATTGTTATTAGAATCTCTGATATTTTTGACACTGATGGTTTTGTGAAATTGAAGGAACATTCATTTGATGTACAAATTCGAAAATATTCGAAATACATTGTTGAGCACGTAAAATACTGGTTGGTTTCCCACGAGGGGGCACAGGTGGTGTGGTGAGGGAAAAGAAAATGGCGGTGACAGCTGGCACGCGAGCACCTGCCCATCTGCCACACTGCCAGCCACCTTTCTGTGGATCGTTCGTTATTACTTACAATACTTACTAGAGGACGTCACGCGGTTTCACCCGCGTAGTTTCCGTTGCCGTGGGAGTACGGGGATAAAATATAGCCTACGTTACTCGCTGATGATGTAGCTATCCATTGTTGAAAGAATTTTAAAAATCGGTCCAGTAGTTTTTAAGTTTAAAGTTAAAAAAAAAAACAAATCTTTCCTCTTTATAATATTAGTATTAGAATAGTATTTGATAATATCCTGTTGGCTGAACGGAATGGTCGTGTAATATGCGCTCAAGTCGTTAATTATCGTAGTTCTGTCAAAACGAAAGCGAAATTCATTCATAAAATAGAAACATTTATGTTGTATGATCCTAATGTCGCTTGTTCGCCGATATAATCGTACTAGAGTAAGCTAGACATTGAAGTTGTAAACATACCTTGTGTAAAGCCTCTTCAGAGAAAGGACTTCGTAAATAGGTCATAAAGGCATTCATTAGGTCGACTGATTCCGCGGGATCCGCCTGTGTGGGATCAGTTTATTATAGAGCCCAAGGCAAAAGCCCGTATAAAGTGTGCAACACAGAAACCTCCTGGCCTGTCTATTACAGTATTTCCTGATCAATTTACGCTGATACAGTCCTTCTACATTCTCTCGAGTTCGAATTTTGCGAAATCGACGCGTCAACGCTGTGTGATCAGTGTGCTCAAACAAACATCCCCTCCAAACAAAAACGTATCATGCAATTAACGGTCCAACAAAAATAACGAACCGCTGCCGTGTAAACGGGCTTCAAGTTACTGATGGAAAGGTACCCTGTAGGTTTGTAAGTAGGGTATCCAGCAAAATATTGATACCCATCTAGTAATATATGGTGGATGCTCCAGGGTAGCCCTCGAAATTCAAATTTTCTTACGTTTTTTGCAATTTGCAGGCCAGTGCTAGGTTGTATGTTGATTAAAATATTGCTCGCGACTGTAAGACGTAGTTATAGAATTATTATAATCATCAAAATTATCAATACAACCCTCCAAGCGCATAAAGGTGCAGGAATGACTTTGAGTTTGAAAAGTCATATTTCTACCTTTATGAACATAATTCTATAACTACATACGTCTTACAGCCGCGAATAATATTTTAATCAACATATAACCTAGCACTGGGATGCAAATTGCAAAAACGTAAGAATATTTGAATTTCGCGGGCTACCTTGGAGCATTCACCTTAAATAACTAGAAAATATCGCCGCGATTCTCTCACTCGTAGAGGCGGCCCCTAATGGCGATGGCGCTAGCTTAATTAGCTCCAAGCATCGACATTTGTTTCTATTCACTCGTCAAAGAGGAGTTACATGGAGAAAACCTCTCGTTAGCAGACACCACCCCCTTAATATCATTTAATATTTCGAAATAGCTCAACCTCATCGGTCAGATTGGGACTTTGCTATAGACATAGACTATTAACAATAAGCTTTGAACGACCTTCCCCATTGGTCTTTATCAAAAAATGTGGTTAATTTCTTCATCAGCCCTGAAATTAATCACTCTTTGTTGAAAAAATCAGCCGTCTGAAAACACTGATGTCGCAGGAACTTTCGAGTATTTGTAGTTTTGGACCAAGTTTCGATACTTCTCGTTTGTACAAGAATCGAGTCGATACTCGTTTTCGTATCCCAACTCGTTCTCGTAGACCGTAGGTTTACATTCTTTTTGCATTAACAAGGAATTTAGTACCGCATTCAGTATAAATTCTTACGATCATGTGTTATTGCACTTATTGTGTAGGTCTTATAGTGTACCATTTATGTTATCTACTTTATGTTTATATACGGCTGTTAATGGTTTTAATGTAGTGCTATACCTTCTTGATTATCAATTTTTGCCAAGGAAATGCCTGTTAAGGCAGTTATCAACTTATCAACTTGAGTTACCTACATGGCATATTTCGAAGTTAATAAGGGTTTTGGAATTTAATTAGGAATGTCTTGTTTGTTTGAATGTTTATTATTACAATAAGCATAGAAGAATAAGATACCAATTAGGTTTGTTCAATTAATAAAGGAAAGAACATCTTCTATTTGAAATATGTACCAGCTCTAGTTTGGGATTAACCGTAAGTACTATCAATTTTGGCTTCCGTTTGAGGTGCCTTCAATGTCAATGTTAAATTCAATAGTTTCCAGCCCCAGGCCCAAGTATTTTGCAACCGGTCGCTGCTAGTATTTAGTAACAGTTATTCCGCGATGGTAAACTATCTCACGGAGTACCTATATATCTGACTAGCAGTTCACACGGAGGATAACGGCCACCCACACCACAATCGGGATTTGCGAATTTGCCTACATTACAGCGCCAATACCTCTTGGCCGAACTCCATTTACTTTGATCTGTCTTATCAAACCAAGCTATGACTTACGACACTCAAGATAAGACTCAGTTTCAAACAATCATCGGCCAATAAGGATGAAGTAGACATGTAGCGGTACCGACTGTTTCCCCTGTGAAATGTGTTATTTAAGTACAGGTTTGCGTGCCGAGGAAATATCATACTGTCAAAATATTGGTATTGCGATCGTTTTGCAAACGCATTATTCAAGTTACTCAATTTTCGGAGGATTTAACGACATTTTTTAATGGGGCTTTTAGTGCGGGACAACAGTTTTGGCAGACAAGTTATCGATTTTGTTCCCATCAAGTTTTCCTATCATGAAATGCAATCCCCATTTGGTGCCATGTCGCTCGAGGCACGAACGCGGAACGTCGACTGTGGTGCTTGGTGACTCATTCTCACGCCGAAACTATAAAGCGCTCGTTAACCTGACTCATAATAGACCACTAGCCTATTTTCAAGCAAGTCGACTTAAGAGAACCAAATCTGTCCAGGTATAAAACTCGTTTATAATGCAGTAGTGTTTGTATACTGAAGTTGGACTTCAGGTACTAAATATATTCTAATGCTCGGTATTGTTTTGGCTGAATATGGGAATATATCCATTTATTACCAAGTTTAAATGTTAGGTGACACATTCTCCGTATATCATGCGTGCGTCATTGTAAGTGTGGATAGGCTACACTGGTAACATGTTCCGTTTGTTGAATGTTTCTATTATTACTGTTCTATTTTAGTTGTGTTATATTCCCGATACGCCAGTTTTTATCGATGGATGGATATGTAATAAATGTCACATTTGATTCATGACTATTGAACAATCTCAAGTTTGATCAAATAACATGAACGGAACCCGTTACTTCTGATCCGCTGCTGCGTTTTTACCGCGGATATCACGGGAACATTTTAAATTCGTGCGATTTTCCAAATGACAGAGTTTCGATTTTCCACCTTACTTGCTATTTTGATATTCCGAGAGATTTGAAGTATGAAACCGCAAAGTATCCGAAGCGATTAAATTCTAATGATCAGTCAGGGTTATTTCTTTGGAAGTGTTTTTAAGATGCAGGCAGCCATTTAGTTAGCAGATAGTTTCTTTGACGAATTTTATAATGGTTTACCTGCCTTGTAAAAAGTTTGATAAAAAGTCATTCTTTGTTCGCCGATATTGAAACAATTAAGAACCTCCTAGTGTTCAGGCAATGTGGCGAGTTCCGATGACCTCCAGAAACGTGAAGACAACAAGAAGTATTCGCTGTGATTTTTTTGCTGCATTTTATTGGCGCCGAGCCGTTACGTAGTTTGCGAAACGGTACTAATTTGTTTATAGCAACACGCTACGATAATAGTAGATGAACTTGAGATAAACTACCTGAGCACCGAAATAATAGCAGGTAGATAAGAATAAAGTTGAAATGAGATTCAAAACATGCCAGCCAAATGGGGGAATCGTTTTTTGTCCAAACAAATGAATAATTCACAGAACACAGACCGTTAATAAATGATAATTATTATTTATGTCTCTACTGGCAGACTGTTTCACATATTTTGTCATTGGAAAACTTGTCAGATGCCGTAATTAACAACCCATTGCGGTACATTTACTGCATAAACCAAGTAGAATCTAATAACTAATTGGTATCGCCAGCGAATCGAACAGATGTGCTCAGTGTTCGGTTACATTTCGTATCTCGATCTTATAAATGTCTACTTTTACGTGAAACATTGCCCAATGTTTTGCAAAACATCGTACTTGAGTATTTCATTGTGATAGGTTTTTTGGTCATACTCTTTTTGGTTTCCATACACACTAACTCTTTTGATCTGAACACCTTTCCTTTCGATAAAATGTCAATATTTCATCTACAATTGAAGAGATGAAACTGTTCTTCTCTTGTTCAGGTAATTTTAAGGGCTTGGCTTTGAGATTGGCGAATTTAGTGAGTTGTAAGACACTTATAGATGGTGCTGCCCGTCATATTAACATAATCGATACTTTCAATACCCACGCTAAAATAAATGGAGTCTCGACTACTGGTCGGTAACTAGAGACTATTCGGGACACGCGCAAAATTCCTGATAAACTAGCGTAACTCGTCGTTTAATTTTGGTATATACACACATCAAAAGTATCTAGGGATCAACATATATTTTTGCAATAACTTTTCTCCTGATTGATATTAATTAAAATTTTCTTTAAGGATTCATCAAATAAAGTGTTTTCGTTTGTCACAGTAACGATAAACCAAGTCACCTTTGCATTAATAAAGAAATTTGCCATTTTCCTAATAAAGGGATTTTTGACATTTGAACCACTAACATTAAAGTTCGAAAAAAAGACTGAAATAACAGTTTTCTTTAAAATTTTATTGGGTAACTTAAACAATTAATAATCCGTGTTTCTACCGCGAACACTAACAACACAAGAACATCGGTTTGGCATACTCAAAATGAGTTCATCCAAATCACGCTGTGGAATGGCCGCCCATGTTCGTTGCAACAACAAAAAAAGGTCTTCTTGCGACTGGATACCCTCCATATTCGGCAGAGCTCTTCTCTGTAGCATATCCCATGCATGCTCAATCGGGTTCAAGTCTGGCGACTGAGCAGGCCAGGGCAGGACATTGATGTTAGCTGCGGCGAGAGTCTGTCTTACAACTCTTGCGGTGTGCGGTCGTGCATTATCATGCATTAACTGAAATAAGGGACCGATTTGCACTTGTAGAGGAACGATGACGTCTGATACAATCGTCTCAGCATAAATTTGAGCGTTGAGGTTGCCTCTGATCCAAATCAACTCAGTTCTTCCGCCGATCCAAATACCCGCCCATACCATGATGGTTCCACCACTATAAGGATGGACTTCCTGGCAGGATTTTAATCGCTGTTGGCGTCCAGGGGTTCTCCAGTGTCGTATACGTCTTGTATCCGGTCTCATACCAAAACGAGACTCATCAGAAAAGCACACGAAACGCCATTGTTCTTCTGCCCAATTTCTGTGTTCAAGAGCCCATTGATATCGAATCCTACGATTGTGCATTGCTATAGGTGGTACCCGTAGCGGTCTTCGGGAATGAAGGTTCACTTCATGCAAGCGGTTTCTGACTGTTTGGTCGCTAATTAAGTTCCCTGAAGAGTGATGAAGCCTCACGGCTAACATCATGGCGGTTATTGTTGGAGCTCTTCGAGTTAAGATTTGAATGTATCGGTCTTGTCTCCGTGTGGTGCAGCGATACCGTCCTCCATGGCGCTCAGCCACGGTACCAGTGCTTCGGTAACGTGTCCAAAGTCGACTGATAACACTCTGACTTGTATTCAGAGCTAAAGCTACAGTACGTTGCCGGGAACCAGCTTCTATCATTCCCACGGCTCTGAGCATTTCTTCCCTGCTTAAATGACGTCGCCGCTCCATAATAACGTTGGTTTTAATCAGTAGTAGGGAAACAGTAGCACTAATAATGTCTTCAATGCGTTGTATGTTTTTATAGGGAAAATATTGACAGCTTATTTTCATCTTTTACTCGAATTTGATTGAGAGTTCCTGATTCAAATTATGAAATGCACCAAAAAGGATCCATATAAATTTATAAAATCATAAATTTATTACAAAGCCACATCTCAATCTCAAGAAATCCGCATAAAAATGCTTGATCCCTAGACATTTTTGATGTGTGTATTTCAGAATAGTTCCGTCTCAAATCTGTAATGAATTGTTTACTTTTACATACGCAGCCAAATGATGTGACATTGAGTGCTAATAAAATCAAATAAACTTGTCACGACACTCACGACTAGTTTTATGTTGATGTTCATTAAGAATTATAAGCTTCAAGTCATTTGCATTATCACACTCCGTAGCCGCGTCTGATGTAATATATAACAATTAAGCATCTGAGAAACATTTCTTTTTAGTCATCGGTTGACTTACTTATGTAATTACCTGTGTTGATTCATCATAAATGTGAAAAATCTTTTTTATTTCTGAGCACTTAGGACCAACAACGAAAACTCAAAACGCGAAATATTTCTCAAAGAATTTTTGTATAAAAGTTCCTTGTAATAATTAAAGCGTGTCCGGTGTGGGTTTGCCCCCTTAATCTTTTCTCTTAAAAACATCGCTCGTTTTTATATCGTCCTGGCACCTTGCCGCGTAAGCTATTCACGATAAAAGCGGACATTTTGCGTTGAAGGAAAAAAAATACCATTGTGTTATTGGTCCTTTTATCCGCATGCTGTTTTTTGTCCTTTTACACGAACTGGCGATTAAGTTATGGCAAACAATTAACGAACCACCAGATTTAGCAAAATGTAACGGCAAAAAAATCGCTTTTGGTTGCCAAAATTAGCAAATGATCACCAAAATTAATCCCCATTTTATCGTAAAATTAGAACGAAAAATTTTTTTTTTTATTAAATGACCACTAGAAATTGAACTGTTATGCTCTTGCATCCGAGTCGAGGGAGACCCGGTCCACGGAGCCCCGCGAATTTGGAATGGTTTATAAAAAATAAACACGAAGGTATGGCGGGGTCTATTCGCTCATTCGACCCCGCCATACCCTTCTAACTTAATCTATCCGTGTCGGGGTGCCCCAAGTCGGCCTAGGCAAAACTAGTTAGTCATCAACCACCTTATTAATATTTGGTGCTTAACTTACTAAATTTGGTGATCAATTGATATTTTAGGTGATAGATGTTAATGGTCACAAAGTTATTTTTGGTGGTCATTATATGATTCCATTGAGGGTTTCAATATGTTTTTAACTATTCAATGCGGTTTCTATAGCAGATTTTTTGTTTTATCTTGTATTAAGTACTTAGTTGCGGTTTCGCGCATAAGTTATTTTTTTGTACTGTGCTGGGAATAACATTGTGAGTTCTTCGCACTTAATTTAATGTTAGGCCGTAACCCCAAGCCTACGTGACTATTCTTGTTTTGGCAAGGAAAAGTATGTTAGTAGATTCTTTTCCATTTACATAAGCTTTGCTAGATAAACATATTCGATGTGCGTATTGAGTGGTAGTTGTACGTAACTGTATGTTTTGAAAACTTAAGATTAGCTAATTAATCTAATTATACGTTATTATCAAACATTGTCAATGTAAACAGATGGTAGATGTTAACTTTGCCAATTCATGGTCCTGTTCCTATTTCGCATAGAGCATAAAGTTTATTTGTTCGTGTGTGTATAAGTTGAGAAAAAACAGATTTAAAACTACGTCACGAACACGTTACGCAACACCCGATCGAATGTTGTCACCCCTAATCTTATCCCCATCATTTTACATAAAAAAGGAAGTTCTCGTTTAAATGTGCACATTTTAACGATAATCTACTTTCGGACAGCGAGTGTAGTCAGACCCGGATCACCGAATTTATTCATCGATTTCCCCCATTAGCTTGGCGTTACGTCGCGGCCGGTTGGATGGCGGCTGGCGCCGAGGTTGCAAATTTCACGGCGCCCCTGCCTCGCTCTTCGTGGCTTGTTTGCGAAAATGTCACGTTGCTGAGTGTACCCCTCCCCCCCCCCTGCCACCACAGCCTGCCCCGCACTCCCCAGCGAGCTCGACGTGTTCTTCTGTTGGTAACTTGACTCCGCTTTGTGAGTCGAGACGCGAGGCGGCTGAATACGTGCACCACAAACTTATAGGTAGTTCTACTGTTTCCAACACTATTGGTGTTCTTCCCATAAAAACGAGATCACGGTTCCGACGTTACGCAGCCGTTAAAGTAGAAAACGGTAACTTTATAGGCGGACTGTATATTTTTCTCATCTACTTTCAATATCGCCCCTGTTATAACTTTTCGAAATGTTATTTTTATATCGACTTCCGCCTTCGATTAAGTTCGCTGTAGGATCAAAGAAGCAGAAGATAATGTGGAAATTGAAAGGGATTATTTTATTGAAATAAATTCTTTGTACTTAAACTTATATCGTGCATTTCGATTTTTCAGAATAGATGAAAATACGTACGGCATTTTCGGTCCTTTCATCCGCGAGATTTTGTAATTTGTCACAAAATTCATTTCTAAGCTTTCTATTATGAGTCCAATGCCGTTTTATTTGCAACAGAGAATAGTAGAAGCCTATACCGCATTTACCCCAAACTTAGTACCTACAGAGCGTCACCCTAAAAGCCATCGGGCGAAGGCAGTCATGTTACACGAGAGCCAGAGCCCCCGAATTCCTCACACAGTGATATTTCCGAAAGAGGGGTTTACTATGAAAGACTGCGTTCGCCTCCTGCCATTTTATTTGAGTATTTCTACCCGTGGGAAATACAGACGACTGCTTGCATTGCGTGGCCACTGAAACTTTTATCCCTTCTTTACAATTTCGTGTTTTATAAATCATTTAAATACTTATTTGCGTGGGTATCGATTGACATAAAGTACAGCACGTTTGGAATTAATCTGTTTAGGTCGACGTGCTTGGATTTACACACAATGGCAGCTCGGGCACGTTTGCGTGTGTAAACGATGAAATATTAGTTAAGTACTCATTGGATCGGACGGCATGGTTATCGAATGACCGTGGTCAGCGCGCGCATGCTCCACATTGCTACCATTTAAATTTTAAGCTTTTTAATTGGCCCAAAACTCGACAATTTTTTTGTGCCATCTAGGCCTAAGCTCCTTTTGAAACGTCCGATTCCAAAGAGCGTCCGTACGGACTCCCAACCCTCGTCGAAAACTGCCCTATCTGACGGGCAGCAGCTTGCGGATTATCAAACTTAAATCGAGCTTCCTTCCGCATTACTTACATCGCATCAAGGTCTCGAGAAACCGATAATGTTCTGTTTCTGTAGGTTTCCATTACTTGATGTTTATTTATTAAGAGGCTGGTTGGATTCGGACGCGAGTGTGTAAAGAAATCTAATGGAGCTCCCTGTCACGCACGTGTGTTATCCAAAGCACCCGAATGGCGGCAGCCGTTCGATTACATTACACGTTATAATTTACGCATGCCTTCTGTTTTTGCATTAATGTCATGTTTGTTTGTTACATTGTTATAGCGATGGTACTTTAAGTTGATGAAGAGCATCGAAGGGGGAATAACGGTGTTCGTTTGTTAGATTATTACAGTCAGGCGTGGCGAACGGAGTCGAGGGGCGTTCATAAGCGCGATACGCTCCGGTTCCTTATCTCGATGTGCAATTCTTTGTTTGCTGTGTACGCAATTTCCCAAACGGCGTCGAGTCGGGCGGGGAGATAAACCGCACAAGGCCTAGCCTCGCTTGGAGATGGCAGATATCTTGTGCGTAGTTCGCAGCCTCGCAGCCTTGCCGCCTCACCGCCGAGGCAGCAATATTTCTTCGGAACGCGTCGCCTCGCCTTCTTCGGTCGCCACTACTCCCGCCTCCGCTGAAATATGATTTGGATTATGAAATTTGACGGCAACATTCCCCGGATAGGCGTTTACCAATTTATTCGCCGTTACGGACAGAGTAGTGTGAAATTTTTGATGCTAAATATTCCATGCTACAACATTCTTCACGCTTTTTTGCTTGTAATTATATCAGTGACTTCCAGTTGGTTAAGCATGTAACTGATGGTATATTTTTTTCTAAGTAAAGCAACAGTTTGCAGGTTGGTTGCTACTCGCAGGTGCGGGTGTGGCGACCAGAACGGCAGGTGGTGTTTGTCCTCCGCCACTATTTGCTCTGTTTATTTTTCAATTCTCGTTGTTTCATGTTCGCCCGGTCGCTTATCTACTGTTTTATACCTAGCTCCGTTATTCACTGTACTCTGGCATAGTAATTAAACTAATTTGCTCGCAAATGGTGACTTTACTTTTACGCACAAATTGCCTTACATTGTGCGAAGACGTTCCAGGTAGGAAATTTTGTTAGCTAATTAGATATTGGATTTCTTTTTCTAGAAGTAATCAAATTGTTTCTTAAATTGCCGTCGTTGTTCGACGTAAAAATGTTATATACTCAATAACTGAGTTTATACAATCATACTATTTACCTGAGTTAATTGTAAGGTAGGGTAGGGTACGTACGTAATAGCCTGTAATAGCACGTCGGTCTGTATGCAAATGCAACGTCCGCTCGAGGGAATCACGGTCCGCACGTCGCGGTTTGGTGAGGACCGCCAGTATCGTTACCATGGCCCATGATGGTTAACTATGACCCACGATTGTTTGACGCAGTAAGTGTAACGTTCGATTTTACCCTGTAGTACGATCGTCGACATGAAAATGCTAGCTATATGTTCAATAGTTAAATGATTTTAATCGATGAGGATGAGCCCGGTAAATATTCTCATTATTGTAAACGGATATAGATTCGGACGCCATCAAATTACCTGGGCCTGTACTATTTTAAAATACTTTGGCTTCATGTTTAAGCTACTAATTATACGCTGCCAAATACCATTACATGTTATTAATTAATTTATTCTAGAATATCAAGATAATTAATCTATCGCTTTCAGAGATTAATGAACCGATGACCTTTAAAATTTTGTGGTAACATTTTTTCTTTCTTGATAATTTTATATACGTGGAACTAGTATCTACATCTAGTATACCACCCACGCGTTAAAATAGGTTTAGGTTTCTCCCTATTGTGTTGCTTGGCAAACAGTTTATCTAAACCATCTATCTATCCGCCATATGCAAACCAGCTGGTTAAACTAAATATCTAACAAGTTAGTTCGTACCTCACTGAAACGAATGTCGACGCACGGTAGCCGATGACCCCGTTATTAATCACTATAATGACGAAATTTTTTTGTTACCAACTAAATAAAATGGCCGTGACCGGTTTGAGAACCTATCGCTTAGATAATAATCGCATGCGAAATGTAAGACTTTAACTAGCGAAACGAGACGACAAGTTATGTTCCAGTTCCACGTTGATTATTAAATGTCCAAGTGGGCGACAATTGATTGATAACGCAATACGGCACAACTTTCCACGTAATTGGTAACTGGATCAGAATTCAAAATGATTAATTCAGTGTGGAGTCGCGATTTGCGTATAAATATGAATGCGACCTATTCTGTGATCTGTGCTAGTCGCGAATCGAGCGTGGGAGCGTTACTATGATTTGTTTACACCGGTCGAGTAGGTGCGACGTGCGATCAGCTGGGCGCGTGACGTGACGTCGACAGGCGTGCGCGGGCGCGGGCGTCATTGTGACGTGTTCGTCTTGCCCACTAAAGCTTTGTCAATCATAATGAAATCACAGTAGAGCCGTTCAATGCTCTGTCTGACTCTGTATATGATTTGTTTCGAATAATTTTAACGTTTGTATGAGAACTAGGATTTCTTTGATTCTCTGCACAGTTTATTGGGTAAGTTGATTCCCACATTAGCTTTTGTCAACAGCTTCGTCTGCTTGGAGGTCACAAAGTATTCCTCGGGAACGTACTTCTGGGATAATAGTTTTCTAGGTCCTTAACGAGGTGTCAGGAACCAGGCTTGACAATTAGCAGTCCTAGTTACTTTCGCATTTATAATAATCATCATCATTTCAGCCGAAAGACGTCCACTGCTGGACATAGGCCTCCCATAACTGTCGCCACATTGACCGGTCCCGTGGTCTGGCATCCAGCGGATCCCCGCAACTTTCACCAGGTCATCGGTTCACCTAGTGGGAGGCGTTCCAACGCAACGAATAACGAACGCGACGAATATGTTTTATAATACATACATGGATACATTTCCAGGTACTTAAAGTGTGTTTGCAGTTGATCTCATTAATACAAATGTGAAATCGGCTGCCATAATCAATCAGATTCAGCAATTTATGGTTGTAACTTCACGTTCACACTTCAATGTAATTATTTTAAACGCCCATAGTCGCTGTTGCAAATTTAATATGTTTAAATCAATGAATTAAGGTGTCCCAGTACAGTACTCTGGCCGCAATGTGGATTGGTACATTAATAACGTGTAACATAACTAACTGCCTTGAATTCAATATTGCTACTGAATGTCAGTTTGCCTAGGCTGATATTGATCTCTGTTGACATTTGTACCAGAAGACTAATTTAATGAAGCCAGTGTTTAGTTTAGTTATAATAAAGCAATTAATTTAAACCAAACTTACAAGAAAATGTGTTACATCTCCTCTAAATTCGAGTCTACCCGAAAGTTTTCGAAGAATTAATAAGTTAACAGGTTCCTCGGAAAATACTGAAATTACCCTCCTATCTGGTCCATACTAATATTTTACTCGTACATACGAAGTTGATGTTTGTTCGTCTATTCTTTTTTCATTCGGAAAGACCACGACCCAAGTTAGTAAGACAAGATACTTTTATCCCGATAGTGTTTTCCTCTACGATAATTTCAACTAGAGCAAAGTTGCCGGCCGGCAAAGGCTAATAAATAATTAACAAGTTTACAAACTACAGGTTCTACCCGTGGAGCGTAGACTGCATAGATACTGTAAGCACCCACCCCATAATGCCCCATATATACTAACTTAATTATAAAATCGTTTGTCCGGACTAAGGGACTACTCACACATAGGGATTACTCACACTTATTCAGCTCTATTCAGCTTATGCCCGTAGAAAACGACGATTTTGTATGAGACGCGTACGTATCCGTTCAGTGCGCGCAACGCGTACGCGTCTCATACAAAATCGTTGTTTTCTACGGGCATAAGCTGAATAAGGGACTACTCACACTTATTCAGCTTATGCCCATAGAAAACAACGATTTTGTATGAGACGCGTACGCATCCGTTCAGCCCGCGCGACGCGTACGCTGAACGGAAGTATAGCTGAATAACTAAAAAGTGTGAGTAGTCCCTAACAATGAACGCACAGCTCGAACCACTGGACGGATCGGGCTAGAATACAGATAGCTATTTGTTTGACATTACCATCGGGTAAGTAAGGATTTTGGAAAATTGAACCCCTCACCGGGAGAAATAGGTGTTGAAAGTTGAATAATTTAAGCTGGTACTGGCTAGTGCCTAATGCCTATGACATAACATAACTTCACGCCTGTTGTCTTTAAAGGGTCAGGTTGGGGTGTACCTAATAATATTATCACCAGAAGTTTTAATTGTATAAAACAAATAGCTTCATTCAATAATTTATTACATAATCTGTGGAAAAATGACGCATTTTAGATTCACTCCTTCACTCGCGCCCCTCCACAAATTTCATGTAATTCCACGCAAAATTCAATTGAATTGAATTGAACCAGTTTTGCCTATTGCCATCAACCGGGTACAAATCCAGAATCCGTGGCTGCTACTGAGAAATTCCTGATGGGAAAACCCAATAACACATTGCCCGACCCGGGAATCGAACCCAGGACCTCATGCTCAGCAGTTGCATTTGCGACCACTACACTAACGCGGAAATGACAGCCATGACATATAAATGTGATAGTGACTTTTCACACCTTTAACGACTGAAAGGAATTAATTAACTGGGTGAAATTGTCACACAATTAGGCCATAGCATAGGTTTGGTTATAGGATTTATATCTCGGTTACACGTACTATGAGCTCGGACGAAATCTCACCAACAATACGACTCTTTTTGCTTGCAGCATTCGGCCGCTATTGAAGCGCTTATAAATAATATAATTATGTAGTATATATTCGCGTATATGCTCGTCAACCAATAGCATCGCAGCATCTGATCCCTTGTTTTTGTTAATGAAAAAAAGGGTCCAAGGAAAATAAAAAATAAGACCTTCTTCTTCTTCTTCGTGTTGATGATTAGTTAAGAGTGGTAAACAGATGTGGAGATCGTGTGCACGGGATTTTGTTTTAAAAATGAGCAGATTTCGTCCGAGCTCATGGTATAGTTCGGTTCAAACATAATGGCGGCTCTGAAGTTAGCTGCAAGTGACGATCTGCGCATTATACAGACAAAACGATGCGTCATCTGCGCCCCGTTGATATCTAAAATTGTTGTCTGCGCATCTTTACATTAGATTTTCCGAATCGCCATAAAGTTTAAAGCGTTATTCCTGCGCAGACCGTCACTCGCAGCTAACTTCCGAGCCGCCATTAAGTTTGAACTGAACTATACCTACCTTTCCAACAAATACACAGGCGAAGCCGCGGGCATAAGCTAGTCTTCATAAACATGCGCCATAGAAGTCGTCCTTAGTTAGCAAGGCGGTTGTAACCGCACTCGTCGTATTAAGTTACTGGCTGACTCCTGGACCGTGAGGATTCATACAGATATTACATGATACCTGTATTAAATAGGTGAACATGGAAGTAAATCTTATACGTGTGGGTTCTGTGTTGATGGTCAATAATAATTGTAGATTTTTCAAGGAATATGAACAGAGCTGGTCCTTTTGTCTGTGAAAATATTGGTCCTTGGATCATTTCGCTAATAATTTAGTCACGAAAATATCTTCATTTTTATACCTAGTCTATATGTTCACTGTTTAAAGTTTCCAAAAATATGGATTTTTCAAGGAATATAATTAGAGCTGGTCCTTTTGTCTGTGAAAATATTGGTCCTTGGATCATTTCGCTAATAATTTAGTCACGAAAATATCTTCATTTTTATACCTAGTCTATATGTTCACTGTTTAAAGTTTTCAATAAATAGTAATAAAGTCTAGCTTATCAACACCATAGTAAGTGACCCATTTCTTTTGAGTCGACATCTTGTTGCGAAAGATAAACACTCCCTTCAATGCCCAGATTACTGCGAAATTTCGTTTATCAGCAGCACATGTTATGTTACATTCCATTTTTGTGAGAAATTCCCCGAAGCGAAGACGGAAGGCCAGTTCCAGTATTGTTATCGATCAAACAAAACACAAAAGACCAAGTTCTTTTGTTTAGTGCGTTCAGGAACGTGGTACATTAACGGATCTGTCCCTCGGATGATATTACTCAGCTCTTATTGTATTTACCGAAGATGTGTTGTCGTTGCTATGCCTAATATACACTGAGGCTTGACGTATTCAGTAAATATTATTCATTCAGTAAAGTATCTCGCACATGCTGGTCTCCAATATTTTTATGGATCGGAGGAAAAAACTGTGATTAGGTAGGTACTTACTTGGTTGAGCTTACGGTCTACGTAATGAATGATGTATCTTCGATTTTGAAATTTGGATTCTGGATGTTATTGGTCCATTTAGCCAGCTGTGCAGTTACTGATCTCGTGATTGATTTTGTTTGAATGGCTGCCAATTTTGAACCTTTTTTCCTTGTTCTGAAAGCACTAATTCGGGAACACAACATTATTATAATAGGGGTTAAAGTATGAAATTGCTGTTGTATAGTAATAGACACTTCGAATTGACATAAAATCTTCATAGTGTGAGATTTTCGTGTGAAACTTTTTTCACGTGTTTACCTGAGGTTCTTCTTTTAAAAAATGCGACATTCGATTTTCAATTGTTTTTTTTTTATTCAGCTTAGACGTAAAGATGGATACTTCTAAAATCCGAGTTATTTTTGAATACGAGTTCAGACGTAAGGCGGCAGAAACGGCTCGCAATATCAACGTTGCGTTTGGAGAGGAGACTGCTTATGAACGCACCGTGCGTTTTTGCTTTAAACGCTTTCGTAATGGAAACTTCGACTTGAAGAACGAACCACGTGGTAGACCGCCCACACAGGTGAATAACGCTGAACTATAGGAGATGGTAGAAGCCGAACCGAGTCAAACTACCCAGGAATTAGCGGCATGGTTTAACGTTACCCTACCTGTAATATTGACTCATTTGCATCAAATCAATAAGACAAAAAAAAATGAAAAATGGGTGCCTCATGATTTGACTGATCTGCAGAAAGAAATGCGTGTTGAAACTTGTGTTGCCTTGTTGAATCGGTACAGAAATGAAGGAATAATGGATCGAATTGTGCCATGTGACGAAAAGTGGATTGTTCACGATAACCGTAAGCGAAAAATGCAACAGCTGAACCCAGGTCCAAACGCCGCAACAGTGCCCTAAAGCAAAGCTTACCAATAAAAAGGTAAACTGTTTGGTGGACTCTTTATGGTGTTATTCACTATAGCTTTCTCAGGTCTGGTCAGGCAATAACAGCAGATGTTTACTTTGCCGAACTTCGAACAATGATGGTGAAACTGGCAGTGAAACAGCCCCGACTCGTGAATCGATCCTCACCATTATTGTTCTATGATAAGCAAGACCTCACACTGCACGAGAAACCGTTGTAAATCCACAGGAGCTGCAGTTAGAAACTATACGTCATCCTCCGTACTCGCCAGACCTTGCTCCAACGGACTATTATTTGTTTTGAGATTTGGACAATTTTCTACGTGATAAAAAAATTTCTTCCCTGGAGACATTACAAAATGGTTTTACACAACAGTTTGTCGAATCTAGATCCTCAGAGTTCTATCGTAAAGGCATAAATGAAATGCTTCCGTTTAGATGGCAGCAATGTATAGATAATGAGGGTAAATATTTTGATTAAATAAATATGTTATATCTTAGAAAAAAAAACGAGTTTCAATTTTTCAGTACAAATAGGCAATTTCATTCGTTAACCCCTAATATTATTTTTCGAACATCAACCGCTATACCTGATGCACATTAAAGGCAAAATGTTGTTTCTTCGCTTGAATATGTTTTAGACCCACCTTTTCTGACGCTCGCGTCCTTTCCTTCAGCAAAGTGAGTTAACGGGTTCAAAATGAAAAAGTTCCCCTTCTGAAACAAATCATTGCACGCTTTTAGTTCCCAGTAAAATTCTAAAAAGCATAAACCCAGCGAGATAACGTTTTTAATCCATTCTCGGACTTTTAATTACCACCCCGACTTCCTAATTTGTATCTGCATTACGTTCCGCGACATTTCATATGATAACAAGCTGTAGCGTGGATTAAATCCTTGTTTGTTAACATTAAACAGTTGACAGCCCCTGTTTTATAATTACAGCGGCTTCTGTTAATATTTACATAATATATGAAGAGATTTATGAGTGTGAAGCGACAACGGCCCTCCGCGCTCCGCCTGAAATTCATAAATAGGTACTTACCTAGTTATATCGTTCGCTGTGGTAAACCCATTTCCAACACAAGATATTTCGATTACAGTACAGAATTTCACATGAATATTAGTTAGCAAGAGTATAATTACTTGTATTCATTCCATGTTGTGGGTTTAGAAATTATGTAAACTAGACTTTTCATGAATTTTATATGACAATGTGGCACCCACGTCCTCTCACGTTTTCTTATTATGAGTACCATTTAACACGTGGTAAGTACTTCTATTTATAAAATATACTTTTATACACTCTTGTTCTAATATTACACAAATGCAAGAAGTAACCGATGGTATCATGAGCTTCATACTTATGCATGTCCCATATTCCGTGCCATCGGAGGATCCTCTCTACTCTGTATCGCTTAAGCGTCTTACGCGCTGGCGTGAAACTTTCGGCTCTCAAGATTAGCCGTTACCAACAGACAGGCGGTTCCTGGGGAGTAAGGGTAGCGATTAGTCGATTCCTTTTTGCCACCCCCTGCTGTACTCAGCGGAAACGTTCCTCGTAGAACTTTTATATCGAAAGCGGTTTTAAATTTTGTTCGTACTTTCGTAGTTTTATTCGCTTTTTTCTGCGATTTCTAAGGTTAAATTTGAACACGCTAGAAGCTAGACCATTAATATTCTTTTGATTTTGATTGACGTTGATTAAAACTGTCAGATTAATTCAAGAAAAGAATATTCTCAAGGTATCGTTAGTAACATTGTTCGCACAACAAAATCATGTCTAGACGTAGGCAAGCTCGCATCTTACACGCCTTACACGTGCCAATCTATCAAGCAACTTTGTAGTTTGTAACGTAACCAGATACATTACCGTTCAAACCTTGGTATTCAAACATATACTCGTGTGGGAGACTTGGGTGTTACCATGCACTAAAGAACTCTATTGCGACAACTACGTTACAAAACTAGTTTACTTCATATATTACTGTAACTCAGTTCATACTACTTGCCGGCTTCTCCAAGGCCTGGAGATAAGGGATAAAACGAAGAAATATAGAGGTAGCTACAACCTACGTGCGTAATGTCGGCCGGTTGGAATGGAATCGTGATGCCCTACGTATAGGTGGAACGAGGGCGTGCGTATGAGTCCCGCACCCATTTGAGCTGACATACGGACGGAGGGAACGCCCGATGTTTCAAACTAGGTACTTCTCATCCTTTTGCGTTCAACCTGAAATAATAAACGCGAGCTAAAGGACTAGAAATTAAAATAGAGCTAGAAACCGCAGAACTTAGTACTCTTTATTGTCCTCCTTTTAATGACAATGACTAATTATGTAGGTACAATGTTTTACGAAATAACGACTGCGTTCATGAACACAATAAACAGGCATAACATTTAACACCATAAACTAAAATTGCTCTCACTTTATCCTTATTTGCTTTTACAACTTATTTCGCAATTAAAACCAACCTGCACAGTTTCGCATTTAAGGGCCTCGGTATTGATCAACCTCAGTCGAAATCGGTAGGCTCATTGTTTCCCAGCAATTATTCCTGCATAATAGGTCAAGCACCGATGTACTAACGACTTCCGGGCGGTGCCAGGTTCGAGTGTACAGCTAAATATAAACTGGTATCTGTGTTAGTCATACACTTACACTGTATAGATAACTGTACACCGAAATAGATCACAGGCCCAGAGCAAAGGGCCTTGGTGTGCGTCCCATTTCTTTTTCGCGTAATACCTCATCGTTTCCCATTTTTTTCAACCGCTCCTACATCATCTTTTTTTAGAATCATGAAATCTTATGTAAATCCTCTTCAGACCCTACCGCAGCTCATATACTTAAAGTTACATTTTATTTCCAATTTTCTTCAATGTGGGTCTTTCTTTTCGGACATTAAAGCCTACCTTAACTCAATTGATATAAGGTCAAGGAATTACTGCGGCTATTGGGAAATACAATATCGTTTCTTTACATAAGTTTTTGCGTCTAGAAATCTTGGGAGCTTGGCTTCATGAGCCTTTTTGTTGAGGTCGAAGGCATTACGTGAGGCCCGGTCGTATCGCCTACATATTTGACAATGCTTTACGCTCGACATTGGCTGGGCTCGGTGTACAATAATTCACTGAGACCGAGTAAAAAAGCCCCGATACGCTGACATTGACACACTTCCCGCGTGGGCTTCCTGCCGGCTCCCACTCGATACAACATTTTGTTTTTGTTGTTTTACTCCTAGTCCAGTTCGCTTTCATACCGCTTTTCGGTCGTATTTTCAGGAATTTCCCTTTCATAAACATTTTTTTTATTTATTTTTATAACCAGTTTATTCTGCATCGCTTTTCGGCACATTCGATTGATGACTTTTTAATTTCGTTCGTTTACCCAGTGTAAGTGTTCGATTGCAGTTTGCACTTTGTTAGTGGCAGAAATTTGTATATGTATTTATTAATGCGTTGTATGGTTAAAGTCTGTGGCATTGATCTTTTGACATTAATATCACATGTTTTCCGTGAGAAATGAATGCTTATTTATTACAAGGGTAACTTGACGGATTTAAATGTTTAAATCCGTCAAGAGATTCATGTTTTGTCCTAAGAAATTTATCATTTATCGAAAATTTTGGGGTTAACAGAGAAAGGTTTCTTGTGATACTCGTAAGCACGGGCTCGCGTGTGCCCAGTATTTTATTTGGGTACCGCATGGCTATATTTGTACAGTACTGGAGCTATAAATATTGCAACCTGATCGTCAAACCGCCCACGGGAAATTGGCTCCTCCCTATTCTCTGTATCATTATTGCTAACCTCTTTACTTTATTACAAGTACTGCTTTACTTTTAAGGAGCACTTCAAGTTTTACACACGAAACCAACCTCATTCGTATTTGCGATCGATTATTTTGCAATTTGGATTAAACCAATTTATTGAGTGCAGCCAACGATTTACCGGTCTAGTTGACAAGTAGAATAACATCAGGTACTAAGTGGTTTTTTTAAATTGTACCGTACGTAGTGCCTAAAAATCTGACAACCAGTCTTACGAAGGAGTATCGTATTACGTAGTACTAACTGGGTTGTTGAGGTCAGATAGGCAGTCGCTCCATGTAAAATACTGGTATTCAGGTGCATCCGGTAAGATCGGAAGCCGACCCCAAAATGGTTGGGAAAAGGCTAGGCAGATGATGACATAATGCCTAAATAGGGAAACAGGTTTCCCGATCCTTCAAAAATACATCGCATCGTTTGAATATCGAATTGAATGAAAAATGTTCTTCCCATCCTTATGCTAGCCTTTATTTATGCTTCCATCTTTATGCACAAATACCCAGAGATAAAAGACGTACCTTCTTATTGTTGATTCACAAACCATTTCTCCTTTACAATGGACGCAAAAAATCCTATCGATGGAATAAGAAAAGCTGGTTTTATTTCAATGAAATGTCGAGATTCAGCCAGGGCTTTTAGACGTTCATTGTGAATTATTGCTTAACTTCAACACAACTTTCAATGTAAAATTTTATTGCTTTACCGCGATTTCTGGCAGTAATTTACCTGTGTTCTAAGGTTACTTCAGCGTAATTTGGTACTTTCATTTTAACTTAAACAGAAAATGTGCTGACTGCAATAATCAAGCTTGAAAACATGTGTAAAGTCTACCGTTTCTAAATTCATATAATTATACCTAATCTCGGAAACCATCTTCAGGTCATCGGTCTATAGAGGACGGGGAGCAACCACTTGAGTTTTGTCAACTTGTCGTTTTCGCTAGCACTCGTTAACTCCACCGGCTATCAGTCTTCGCCAGACGACCCGCCCACTACTTCAGCTTGCTGACTCTGCAAACTACCCATCGCCAGATCGCCTGTAAAGAATATTCTCAAAATTACTTCCATAAAATACACAAAAATGTGCCAGAAAAACTAATGCTAGTACGGGTAGTAAAATAGGTGGCTAACCCCTAGGGTTTACGGAAAGCAAATCCTAGTGGATTTATACGACCTAGAAAATGGTCTGCTACTTTTTCTGTGGTTCTGATACGCAGGTTTTTCTAACATCCCTGAAACCTATCCCGATAACGACTTTTGTTTAATGTGGGCTCTGAAGACGTAATACGGGTAGACCGAGAGGTAATGTCTTAGTACTAACTTGAAACACTTGAAAAGTGGTCTTTGATCCTTGAGTTAGGTGTGTGAAAATGTCTGACGAGCGTCTGACAATATTACGCTGAGGAAATTGATGATTTGATTGAAGTTCGAATTATAAATCTTAAGTGTTATGGAAAAAAAAAAACTAAAATCGTCTTTTGGTACGGATTTCTTAAATGCTTCGTTGCTTACGAAGGACTACGAAAGTCGCTGATGATTGTGACCATGAACTTCGGAAGTTTACAAATATTTCACTTTAAATTACTGGTGTTATCTGAAATAAATAATTTACGGTTACGTTTCCAATATTCCCCGTATACTTGATACATTTAACGTTTATTGTTTCTTCAAGAAATTGGTTTATTTATTTAGGTTAACCAACAATTGTTTACACTATGTACATTTCGGACGTAATGACTAGAGTAACATTTACAAGTGCAACAATTAATTACAGGTTAACACCACATGCACAAAAAACGGTTTAACATAACATATTTATATTATTGACATTAGAAACTTATACATACAAAGAATAAATTAAAACAATAATAAAGAAAACTATTCTACTATACGTAACTAACTATACGTTTGAATTTTAAATAAAATTTTGCACTATTTGATTCAATAGGCATAAAAAGGGGCGTGTTTATTAAATACGGGACATTAAACGGGAAACGTAGGAGGGAGGTAAGCGACGAGTTACCGGGCGGAAACGAAAGTTTTGGCGCCATCGCGCCTACGCTTGCACGCCATGCCATTTCAAATACTGTATTAGACTAGCGTATTTTCATATTATAATCTAACATTAACAGAAAAGGCTAGGCAGATGATGATGAATCATAACATTAAAATGCAGATTAATAGATATCGTTCACTTTAGCTTAGTTAAATGAATCGTGATTATATTATTTTATCGATACAAGAAGTAAACACAGTCACAGCTTACAAGTACTTACACCTTAAAAGTAGACTCAGGACAATCAAGACTCCAATTCACAGCTTCATCTAAAATACGAGATATTTGCAGTTCCGGAATCTGCAAATTCTCCGTTTCAAACTTTCAAATGAATGGAGCAAATTCCGCCGTGATATTCAATTCGTCTTCATCAAAACTGTATTTCAATGAACTCGCGTTGCCATAGGAAACGTAGGCGGGCACTCGCTGGCTTATCGCGCCCCGCCGACCGTGGATTCTTACTCGCCAGAAAAATGAATGAACGCGTTCAGACGATATCAGTACTTACACAGCGCACGTATTTATGTACGTAGTTATTTGAACGAACCTCGACGTCGACGTGTATGAGAATTTAGCGCTCGGCGCCCGGGCTCGAAATTCGAGGGAGAGTGAAAATTATTATAGCAGTTTTTGTTTGGGTTTAGATATGGATTATGAGCAGGATTCTGTCCCCCGTTCTTGGTATACGAGGATAGAAAAAAAACAAAGAGTTACTTTAGACATTGCGGTTGTTGTTTCCGCAATACAAGATGCTTCCGGCTTATGCAAAAGGCCTTAAGTTGTGACGACACAAAGCATCCTTAGTTTATCTTCTTTACCCTTGCTATATGTATAGTTTCTGGCTTATTGCCAGGGTCGTGTTGAAAAGAACTACTCGTGCGTTCATCAGGAACCGCACGCGACTCGAAAAACCAGAAAACACGTCTGCTAACCTGTTTTTAAACAAAGCTACTTGAGGGTATTGTTCATAGTCCCTTTACAATAAGCCAGGAAAAGCTGGGACGGGGAAGACTTTAAGTACACCGTAAAGTAATGCAGAGATAATATGCATATCTTTCGAAAGCCGGAGGCAGGAAAGTAGTTATTTAAAAGTTAGTTCCTCTAAGTTTTTAAAACCGAGTCTGGGTCCATTATCAAATCTCTTTTAAGACCGGCTTATCTTTTTGACGTACTTAACTTTATAATTTCGTGTGTTATCAGGGCATTCTTTTTCACTTCTCTCGACCATTTTGGAAGGGCAGATAATAAAGAACTGTTAACTTAAAATGTCTTCGGAATGAGTTCAGTTGTCATTCTTTCTGTAATAAACAAGTGTTGAACAAACTGTTATGTAATGTTATCAGTTATGGGTATTGGAACAGATACGCTACGGTAAACGGTATAATTGGTAGCTGTAACAATGTAAACATATTCTACATACTTTTAAGGTATCTGTTTGTTGCCATACTTAGCACACGTTACGTCCTCCGTAAACAGTGAATAACCATAAAATGACAAACTACCGTCTTTGTTACATTACGGTAGTTTCTGGGAGTTCAGATCTTGTGCTATTGTTCATCATTTGGGAGTTTCATAATGAAATAATAATGCATTTCCATGTTTAATTTCGATGTGTGATTTCCCGGTAATGCACAATTTTGCACATTAATCATTATGACTGGTTGCGACGTTTCAATATTATTATCTTGTCACTAGTCAGTGTTTGATTTATTTCTCGAATTGTAAGTTATCAGTAGCTGAAATCCCATAAATGGTCTTTTTGTATACGACAGGGGTCTATGGTAATGAACATTTTATAATTATTGAGCAAAAATGTTATTGTTTCCACAGATATTGATAGAACAAGAGCGTCTAGCATTCATATGAGAATTGTAAACGTTTTGTAAATAAATATTGAGAGGACAATGCAATATCCAAGACAGAATTTCACAACACATCTTTCCACTAAGCGTGTATTGTCTTTCTTTTTTTCTATTAATATTTTCAAGAAAAATAATTTATAATAACTATTGCGTAGTCAGCCAATAAAATGGTTTTATGCATCAATTCCCGTCTCAGGTTTTGATATGTTGAACACTATCTGTCTATGGCGTTTTGCTGTGTTGGTCTTTGTTAGATTTTAAATATATCTTCCATTTTATTCACCAAAACACGGTTCATGATAATATTCGGTAACAAAATCCTTTGAAACAAAAAGGGAAGACACAACTTAAAATAAATCATTTCAAAACCTACCATTGTGATATATTAATCCAATTTAAATAATAGAATCTATAGCTTTTTAAACTTCAACATACATAAATTACACACGATGTCAGCAACATTACCCAGACTAACGTTTTAGGGCCTACCGTCCTAGCGTAAGCTATGTGTAAATATGTTTGTGTACAGCAGGCGCCTCCACTCATTGTTTCCTATGGATTTCGTTAGACTGTGGCCCGCCCCAGGTCACTGTATAGAGATAACCAGTGAACTCACTGGTTCTTTTTTGTGAAATCAAACGCTTGGGGTTGTCAAATACACTTTTGTTATGTGGTTCTGCTCCATACCCATACAATGAAACAATTATCTTGATGCTACAGCCCCAACTATGAATAAGTTAGGATTTCGAGTTAACTGTTACCTGAAACATGCTTAGAACTTGTCTATTTAATATAAGAAAAAAAAATGCATACTTTGCTGGTGTACGTCCGAGCCGACCATTTGTTGAAATACTGAGTTTTAATACTGTGGCCTTGTTATCACAGTGTACTTGTATGGCAGTAAAGCCATTCTTTTTGTTTGCCACCGTTACTTCGTGGCTCTGAATATAAAACCCTACATTTGCTATGTTTGAAGAAGTGTTTCGGGTACTTGACGATGCGTACATAATACACGTTGTGTTAAGTATGTAGGTACATATAATTTGGTGGCTTGTATACCTGTAGTAAAATATTATGGAAGGTTTTAAAAGGTGTGTACAGGGTACACGCCAAACGTGACACTCTTGTAGATGCATCAATTTACTTACAGCTGTAAATATTAGAGTGACTTAGTTTATTTTTACGGGCGTAAGTATACAACCTTCATCTCCATTATTTATTATATAATAATGTAGAATGCGTAAGTAAGATATTCTTTATTTGTCAAAATTCGCAGTCCAGTAATCCTAATTTGGCTAACACAAAAGGCGAAGCACACAACACGCCACATACAATATTTATTGAAAAGACGTCCACCGCTTTAGTAATTACCGCTATTACAATAGAAACATACGAACCGCCCACACCCCCCAGATGTCGCCACCTGAATATTAGAATACTGGAATAGAACAGAAATGCACGATATAAGCATCTGTCCCTCTGCCAGCGATTAGCGAGAAGCCCCTCAGAACTGCTCCTTATTGGTAGCCCACACTAACAAGTTATACGTCCGTGTGATTGAACCCAAGCAGGCGCAATACTTCGTGTAATTTATTTCATCACCACTGCTCTCAAAGCGGTGAAGGAAAACATCATGAGGAAACCTGCATGTTGTAGAACCAAAAATTCGACGACATGTACCTACCTACCTACACTGGGCCCGCGTGTTGGCTTACGGCCCACTCCATCTCATAGAGAGATAGCCTATGTCCCAGCTGCGGGAACATTATAATAGGTTGATTATGCTAACGTAGCGTAGCAGAGCTAGCAACTAGAAACGATTTATTTATTTGACAAAATTCTCGCTGGTCCGGTGCCAACAGTCAGCGATTCTTATCACGGAACCTATCAAACAAGTGCGTTTTTTAAACGAGATAATATAGTCGATCGCTAGTCGCTCCGCCCGTAGTGGGGCAAGTGTCTTACTTGCTTTTTGAAAAGGAATACGAGCTTTGTGTGGTGCTCGTTAGGGAAATATTCATGTTAACTAGCCATTCCGAAGCTTTTTGTTTGTACTTGGAATGGTGAAGGATAAGTTTTATGTGTGAGCTTTGAACTTAGGGTGTTATCTAAACATTTGGTAGCTATCGTTTCCGGTAGTTTTATTTGATTGTGAATGAGATTTCTAGAAAACTGTAATTTTTAGTTTTACTGTTAAAGTAATTAATCAAGTTTTAGATTATTTGAGTTGTTGATTGATAGAATTATTGCCCGAACATTATATAATTTAAATAAAAAATAAAAAACATAGAACAATACTTAATTGTGTAGAGAAAAAAACAATTATAATTTTCCTAAAAACTTTCGAGTCGTTCATCAACTCGTCCCACAAGCCTACGGCCCATTTGGGACGTCTATTTTGTAAATTTTGTAAACAGTAAAATAAAAAAATCTGGATTTTAAAATAAGACTTGAATGTTGTGTATTAAGTGTGTGTGTTAAGTAACACCAGCTATTTAATAGGCGAGATGACAAAAAAAAAACTAATTAGTCCGTCAGTTAGATTATCAGGAAATATTTGACCCGTGTTTTTTCTTTTGTTACGTATATCAAAATTGACGAAGATATGACGCTTTTAAAATTCTCAATACGTCACGCCTAGGTATAATTTTTAGCTAGTTATGACGTCACGAGCCCCCACTCCCGAGTTTTGATGCGTTTTATCTTTGTCAATATTCATTGATTTACAAAAACAAAAAATACGTGTCCATTAATTTCCAATACTCTAACTGACGGACTAAATAGATTTGCAATTTTTTGATACTGTCGTCATGCCTATTAATGCTGTTGAAAAAATTTTATTCTCACAGTAAAACGAACAATTATTCTAAGCAGCATTTCATGATAATATTAAAAACCAACACATAGAGTTAATCATAACACAAGCACTTAAGTACACTACGCTGAGCACAAAAGCATTACAACCACAGTGTTACTCGTCTTATGAGTCAAAGTATTTTACACTGTGGCATAACTTGAAAAATGCTTCCTATAATAATTTAAAAGGTTTAAAAGTTGATTTCTTCGCATTGGCGCTGTTGGCGAACTGCCAAAACGTTGCTTATCGGTTTCGGACCTATAACCCTGGACTCTTGAATTCCAGTACTGTAATTTTAAGCTGCAGGTCTAGTTTTTGGCCCAATTCAATATCCTACTAATATTATAGATGTGCAAGTTAGTATGTTTTTAACTTAATCACGCAAGAACAGCTGAACAGATTTGGATGAACTTTGACACACAGATAGCCTGGATTTATAACCGTGATTAACTCAGGATTTTTATTTTTCCCCTGTAAGGGTTCTTACAGACGAGCGGCAGGTTGCCAACGGCAGATAAACTGCAGCCGTCGCAACGCTTCGGCGGCTGCCGTCGGCGCGCCGGACGGCAGCCGCCGAAGCGTTGACGACTGCCGTTGACGCTTGCAGTTGTGGCATCCCGCGTAAATGCGTCGACGGCAGCTGTCGACAGGTGGCAACGGCACTGCAGTTTATGTGTAGTTGGCAACGTGCCGCTCGTCTGTAAGAACCCTAAATGACATGGCGCAGACGAAGTCGTAGTGTCGCCTCGCAGAATTCCTATTTTTTTACGGACCCGTGGATGGGTGACCTGACAACCTATTACATTCCTAGTTTCCTCCGTGGCTCGGAAAGCACGTTAAACCGTTGGTCCCGGCTGGCATTCTAGATCTTTGACTGTTGTTGGGGTTATGTGTGTCTTGATGTGTGCGGGACGCAGCGGGTCTTTCCAATGATGATCTTTATTTATTTACTATGACTCGATTTATTGGTATATCAAATTTACAAAAATATATTTGCAACGTATAAGGACGACGCGAACGCGCGGCTGTCCAGAGACCTCGTAAGACAAGTGTGTCTTTCGGAAACGGATGTGGCAGCCGTCATGACGCTGCGACGAGGGGGGCGCGCTCAGCCGGTACGGAGCGCGCGGCAGATGATTAAGGCCAGAGTTGCCCGTTGCGGTGAATAGATGGCGCCAACAGTCGCTTCTTAACATGCCGGCAGCCTTGGAAGAACCATTCCAACACGAAGAACACGATCATGATGTAGGTAGCGGGCAGATCTTTGAGAAGGCCCGCCGGATGGTACCCGTGGCTGTACGGATGTCAGCGACGCGGGAAATGCCGTCCTTCCCAGGGAACACTTGCGTGACTCGCCCCAATTTCCACTTGAAAGGCGGAAGCCTATCCTCTTTGATAAGGACGAGGCTGTCTTGAACGATGTCTTCATTGCCAGTCTTCCATTTCGTTCGTTGCTGGAGTTCGGACACATACTCCTTGGACCAGCGTTGCCAGAAATGTTGCCTCAGCAGCTCCACTCGAGCATAGCGCCCTAGTTGTGTAGGCGTGTTGGTCGTCAGGTCTTCGCGGGCTGGCGCGGTCAGCGGTCGGCCGATCAAAAAGTGAGCTGGAGTCAGAGGAAGGTAATCGGTCGGGTCGGAGGAGAGAGGGGACAAAGGACGGGAGTTGAGGACGGATTCAATTTGAGTTAACACAGTTTCAAATTCCTCGCGTGTCAACCGCGCGTCACCCAGTACACGCCGCAGATGGTACTTGCAGGACTTGACTCCTGCCTCCCACAACCCGCCAAAGTGAGGACTATAAGGGGGTATGAACGTTAGACGAATTTGATTTTGATTAGTAAAATCTACGATATCATTCGAATTTTCAAAAATTACTGCTAATTCTTTTTCAGCACCCACAAAATTCTTTCCATTGTCTGAAAAGATTTGATACGGCTTACCGCGACGTGATATAAAGCGTTTCAAAGCTAAGATATAATCTTGTGTGGATAGGCTACCAACTAACTCCAAATGTATGGCTCGAGTGGTAAAGCAAATAAACAGACAAATGTATGCTTTTATTAACTTGGCACCTCTGCCTTTGCGGTCCGATATGAGCAATGGCCCTGCGTAGTCAACGCCACATTGCATAAAAGGAAAGTTTGGTTCCAATCTTTCGGATGGTAAATTACCCATAATCGGGGTCAATGTCCTACCTTTCATACGTGTGCATGTAACGCAGTTATGTACTACCTGCCTAGCCAAATTTCGAGCTCCCAGTATCCACCACCGTTCACGCATGGAATACACTAGAAGCTGAGGTCCTGCGTGAAGTAATGTTTTATGTTCGTATTCACACAACAACCTGGTAAAACGATGTTTACTACTCAGCAATATCGGGTGTTTCTTATCATAACTAAAATCAACCGCGTTGTTTAACCTACCACCTACACGAATAATATTTAATTCATCTAAAAATGTATTTAAACCCGCTATTTTATTAAATAATTTATTTTTATGGTTTAACGGTATATTATTTTTAAGATTGTAGTATTCATCACTAAACGACTGTTGTTGAACTAATTGAGTCAACACAGTAAGTGACTGTTGTAGTTCGCTTACTGATAACGAACCGGTTTTACGGCTTCGACCGTCGTCGCCGGGAGTGAGCGCACGCACATTACTTATGGGATTTGCAATTTTTTGATACTGTCGTCATGCCTATTGAGAAAAGGCTATGTATGTAGATGATAGTCTGAACTTCCTGAATATTTAAACTGAACAGTCCTTAACACTACAGTTCAGACTATTAGTCTCACATTATTGGATTATAGCCGGTTAACTGTCCGTGTTTGCTAATTAACCAAAAGCACAGAGGCCGTGCACAATTATATATAGCTTGTTTGCTTGGCCCTTAATCTCGTTACACACACGATCGAATGCTAGACCGCACAGTAGGATATATGCAGTAAGTCCATTTAGACATTGTATGATAACTTCGCCAGTTCATGGGGTTCATCTCTACCTAACCTTACGGGTATTACAGGCGTGATGATACCTAATTTAAATGTCATGAAGGCTGGTAATTTGGTATGTAGGTACTTATTAGTCGTAAATAGGTCCAGTAGTAAATGTGTTCGGAACTTTACTTTCCTCGTTACCCATGAAATTTTATGATTTATGGACAAAGCAGAAACATCAAAAACCGAACGCAACGAGCTAATTTAGGACGAAAAACTAAACAATAGTTTTGTTTGAGGACTTTGTTCTTGTTTGTTTTGGTTATAGTAGAGTGTATAGGGTAAATTATAAAAAAAAACACTGCACCAACAGATCACATAAACAACAGGTTAGCTTCGCCTCGCGTTTATCACTTATCCCCATATAAAATCCAGTAGAAATACATATTTTTCTCTACGATAACATTAAGGGTTCTTACAGACGAGCGGCACGTTGCCAACGGCAGATAAGCTACCGTGCTGCAGCTGTCGCCACCTGTCGACGGCTGCCGTCGACGCGCCGGGCGGCAGCCGCCGAAGCGTCGACGACTGCCGTCGACGGGTGGCGACGCTTGCAGTTGTGGCATGCCGCGTAAATGTGTGTCGACGGCTGCCTTTGATGTGCCGGCGGCAGCCGCCGACGCCACAACTGCAAGCATCGACGGTAGCCGTCGACAGGTGGCGACGGCTGCAGTTTATCTGCAGTTGGCAACGTGCCGCTCGTCTGTTAGAACCTTAAAAACGAATGGTCGTTTGGTTCGGGTCTTCTTGTGTATGAGGGTATGGGGCTTTGCGACTAGTCTCGCTAGCGACAACACGTAACTACATTACTCAGTACGAGTACATCCAATTTACAAGGGACGAAAAAATTCGACTTGTTTCTCTTTAATTTCTTCTTGTACTGTTAAGTGAACGTAGGAAGGAACTTTTGTTAACTTGTTCACTTTCAGCTACAGTAAGAAGTTTCTTTCGTTTATCTATCAAGGTTGTTGAGATAGCTAATTGTTTCCTGTTTGTTTTGGTGTAGTCTTTAGTGGCAGATTTGATTATAAGTACCTACTAGTAGTCTTGGCTTGGGATTCCTTTAAAAAAAAAATCGAGACTCACAATAGATATAATACAATCATACAGTCACATTACATACTTCATCAGCATCTGTCTAGCCAGTATTCAACCGGGAGCGACTGGCTATCTCACCTCCACAACCCCAGTTAGTACGATACCTCTGACTTGTTGTCAGACTTTCGGGGCCCTGACTACCTGAAACAATATCAATGACCTACAAATGACAGCCGGGACCAACAGCTTTAAGTGCTTTTCGAGTCACGGAGGAAACTCTGTATGTAATGGGCGGTCACGGACCAACCTTGGCAAGCACGGCTTAACCTGAAGATCGACCTGATCGGCTGTAAATATTTACCCACGAGCTCCTCGGTTTGCTCCTGTCCTCTCCCTGGGGGTCCTAGTAGATTAATTCGTAGGTAAAAAAAATCACAGCTAATTCCGAGAAGTACTGACAAGTGTCAACTATTTTGTGACAAACTCAACAAATCACCTCACACGTCATGTCACGAATTCACGATATAGCGTGTCAAACCTCAGATAACGTGAACGCTATTATACGAGTAGACCGCACATTTGTTCGATAACACAAGGGAAATTCACGGTCTTATAAAGTGTGTAAATAGACTCTTAACGAAGCCGAAAGGCACTTGTTCTCCTCGTCACTGCGATCATTTTTTGTTCTATACCATACCTGGGAACCTTTTACTGAGATATTGGGGATCAAAGTTTCAACTTTTTCACTAGTTTTTTAAATACTGGTTTTATGTAAGATTTTTACTTTAAACACCTCCACGACCCTCGCACTATTCAATCCATCCATTAGCACAATGTTTTGAGTTTTACCGACTCTGTGATTTTTCACCCCAAAAAAAAAGTCCGTTTCCCAGGGATAATTTTTGCGCAAAGTTACTTATTTTGATGTACAACAGAATGCTTGGTTGACGGCTTCGTGAAGGGTCCGTTTACATCCTGTATTTGAGGGGTAGTGAGTAATGTGATTCCGGAATGACCGAGCGTCCGCAACGTAATTGTCCAACTTCAGTCCTATTCGGAATCCGTACGGACGATATGTTATAAATGCCACAGAAATGGATTCGCGATGTTAGAACTAATATGACTATGACCACGGTTATTATAACTTGTTGTTTATGGGAGCAATTAACTTTATCTAAGTTAATTGCTCCCATAAACAACAAGTTATAATAATTATGTCCTTAGTCGGAACCACGGTACAGTGAGTTATAATTAGGGGAAATAATAAATATCGCTGGACAGGTGGAATAATGGAGTTGTTAAAACCACCATAGAATAAAAGCATGAGTAATGAGACCGATAGCACAATACTGTTACAGCCTGCATCGTCCCAATGCTGCAATGCACCCACATTTCGTCAGTTATGTTTCAGTACCATATAATAAGGGGCGAATCTATTGCAATCAACCGGGCGCAAAACCAGAATCCGTTGCTACTACTGAGAAATTCCTGATGGAAATACCAATGACACTTAGCCCGCCCCGGGAAGGGAACCCAGGGCATCATGCTCAACAGTCGTGCTTGCGACTACTAGACTAACGAGGCAGTCACTGCTGCGTAATCATGACAAAATAACAACTTATAATGCACTGTTATCACGGATATATTATCCCGTAAGTACTATAAGTGTAACAACTTATAATATTCATATTTATCATCTTCCTTCGCTTATCCCATGTTACTCGGAGTCGCCGCAACACGTTTTTTTCTTCCATTCTCCACTGTCAACCTTCACGCAATCATTTACACCTTGTTCCTTCATATCATTCCTCACACAATTCATCCATAGTTTCCTTGGTCTTCGTCTCCCTCTCCAGTCTCCATCAATGTACATTTATATTCGTCACTCTTATCAATAGATACAAATAAAGTCAGTCGCCCATTCTAGTTCCATAAGCATGTCAGTCTCCCTCGACAACACCCATTAAAAGAAAATGCCTTGTTCTATTCTTTGTCTGACACCACACGACACGGGTATCTGTCTTTAATTAACTCTTGATAACTCTATTGATGTCTCTTTTTATTGCCAAGAGCATACCAGTGTCATGCAAGACTTTCAACCGTTATAAATGTCAAGTTTTTATTAACACCTTACCTAATAAAGAGACGCACATAATATACGTCGTTAATAAAGAATATTCTTTACGTCCCGTTGCTAGAATTAACGTCCGCCATTCCGTATCTGGCGTGGCAATTAATAACCTTTTATAGATCTGTTTTTACTCAGCCAGAGTAAACGGTAGTAGTACGAACTGAACTTTTTAAATAGCAACTTGCTCAATTACTGTCAAAGTTGGCGGAACAGAAGCGAGTTACTGTTGTGAACTAGTACCTGTAAACGAAGCATAAAGTCATTAGGGTCTAGGGATGCGGCTATTGGAAAGTCTGGAACCTTTTTAGCCAGGATAAATAATAGGTAGTACGTACTACGTACTAGCGTGGTAATAATCATTGCTCGTGCATTTTCTGTACGAGAAGAGGCCTTTGCCCAGCAGTGAGACAGTAATATGCTGGTATTATCATTATTATTAGTACCTACTCGGTACTCGGTAACTTGGTAGTACTTACTACGTCCAAGTAGTTAAGGGGTTCCTTTTAAACAACCACTGTATAAGCAACGCTGTGTTTTGGTACTTAATTCTGTGTTCCGTGCGAAGAATTCTAAATGAGCTATGATGCTAAGTATGTTCTGAATTATTTCATTATGTACTTAGTTTTGCAAATAAGTTAGCGGTTATTGAATAGATGAATAAGTTCATAGAAATACCTAGAAAAGTGTTTTTCCTCTCGACTCGATATGTGCGAAATACACGTATGAAAACCTAATTTATTTAATCTTCTCTGCCAATATAAATATAATTATACAGGATGACTTTTATCACTTTCCAAAGAAATGGGTATAATAGGTGAACGGAGTAGAAGCAAATGGCATACTAACCCCCGAATACTGAAACGTCACTCAAAATTTAAGGGCTGCTTAACATTTGAGCAGCTCCTAAACTTTAAATTTCGTATGGCCAAACGTCACTTTTGAGTATCTGTTAAATATAAGTACTACTTAAATTTTGAGCGACGTTTAAGTATTAAAAAAAAAAGTGGAAAGTGATAAAAAAAGACATCCGGTATACAATATTTATACAATATAAATTGTCTAATAGTTTATTTTCCCAGTAAAAACGTCTAGCCTTCCAAAAGCTTTAAAAACAAAATTTATATTGTAACAACGGCTAAATTAAAGGCGGACGTTACTTAGTTTACCGAATACCTATCTACCTCCCCTTTGTGCAAGCCCACTCGTTCCTAACATTACCACCATTACGTTTTACCCGTTTTTACAAATACTTGAAATTTTTCGGAGGTTAAACAGACCTGAATTATTTGTATGTAGCTGGTACACGAGCGTGGCCCCTGGGACTGCTTGTCAAGTACAAACAATTACTTGTTACTGTTCAAAATGATCGCTAAAAAACCGTAAAAAGATACGACACATCCAGACGGTTTTTTAGCGAACTTGCAGAGGTCATAAATTTAATATGTTTAATTGCTTTTTGTGAGTTTTGTAGTGCTGTAAACCATAAAATTACGATTTGAACGTATACTTTTTTATGTTTATATTACCCGTACGATGGATAATGAAGCTGCAAAGGTGTGAGAGACTAATAAAAAAAATCATCAATTTCAGGTCCGAGACCCATAAAAAACAAAGAAAGAAACCAAATACAAACACATACATTATTGAAATATCAGAATTAAGTACATTATAATGACATTAAAAACATTATTGAATTAAACTAGATTAAATTAACAAGTCAAAATAAAAATACACAAACGATCCCGAACAAATAAATAAATGTCAAAATAAATTATCAAGTCATTAAAAGATTAATTACAAAATGTGAAATTACACGAAATAAATTATACAAATATGATACCAATAATACTAATTCAAATTCAGTCACATAATCAAATAATTACAGTAGTCTCTTACGTGCGACACTTAACTTGTCTGTCACAACAGTGTCGCACATAAGGACCGGACGCCTAAAATACTGCAGCATTAATTTCGATATAAAAATATAATATAATTAATGCTGCAGTATTTTAGGCGTAACGGAGGATCATGCTAAGCCATTTGAGGCATGTTAGGTGTTAGGCCCTTAAGGGCCTATACTATACTTAGCATGATCCTCCGTTACGCCTAAAATACTGCAGCATTAATTTTGAAATAAATATATGGTAAACTGAGGATTAATGCTAGGTACTATGAGTGACGAAAACACGATTCCATAAACTTTTCTCGATAGAAAAAAATTGCAAAGTTACGTCCAAATCGAACAATAAACCGCTGGTATTCAAAAAGTACTTCAAATTAGATCATGAAACGTTGCATACTAACTGAACTAACTATAAAGCAAGTCTTATGTGTTTTATTTTTTTAGTTTAATCAATAGATTTTTTGTAAATCGCAAAAAACCACTCATTTCGCACTATTCGGCCGCAGTGACTGACGTAACAACCGCTTTGTAGTGCAAGCTGATTAGAACTTTATTCTAACTGTATTTCAAACGAAGTTTGAACCACCACAAATAGAGTTGCTAATTTTAGGGTTAGAAGGACCTTAATACCTCGATACAGCTGCTGGGCAATAGCTAACTCTAAAAATTGCCCATAAGAGAGCTTCTTCTCGTACCCCATAACGTGAATCCTCGCTCCACTGATTTCGCATGTCAAAGTTCCTATATAAATGTTGTTGAACTTGCAGAACTGTTATGGCATAAATAAAAAGTGAGTAAGTTACTCGCGGCCAGTGTTTCAATGAGGATACTTCCTGCCTTTGTTTAAAATGCTTGTTCAGCATTCGGTTTGTCAAATGTCATGTCATGCGACATAAATAAAACGCCCTGAATCCAAATGATATTGTTTATTGAACGGTTTTTTGTGACGTGAAAACGCTTACAAATAAATATTCGTAAATATTCTCCGAAAAGTAATTTTTTCACTTACAATGCTGAACATCGCTTTACGGAGAATCTTTTGTGAAATATGATGCTTAATAGAATAAGAATGTTAAATAATTTATCCAATGTTAAAATGTTTTATTGAAGATGGTTCAAAGGGTTTTTTATTAATGTAATGGATATAAATTGTCAACACCAGGTTATGAACCCGGTTCTCTTTTAAATGCTTCTCGAATTCACACAGTACGTAACTGTACACTTTATCTTTGTCAGGTACACACTACTTAAGCGAATAACATGGCTACAATAGAATTCCGAAAATCGAGCGAAACGTGTAGGCGCGGACAAAAGGAATCAAATTAAACCGTGGTCCTACTAAACGATTGCTTGTTCCGTATTTATTCTCATCTATTTGGTGTATTTCAGCGGGCGATAAATCAGTGACATCCGTAATTTGAAATCTTCCAAATGTTTCCCGGGGCTAGCTCGGAGTAGCTCGCCAGGGTTCGGTCGTTGCTCTCGGGGCCGGTCGGCGCGGCATCCCTATTTCCCTCGCGACGGATATTATCGGGCCTGGCGTTCCGAACGATAATAATCGCAAGGGCAGACCTAACGGGAACCTTTAATGCGAGGGTACGTTTCTCAGCCTCCACAATACATTGCATTTTCAAGCGCCGTTTTTGTCAAAACAAGTTTTGGCGTAATTATACTTGTACGGATTCGGAGCTCCAAAGCGTTTCGAACGGTTCTGTTGTATTATATCGAAAATACTGCGGTTGTTTGGGTTAAAATAGAAAAGTTTAATTTGAACGTAGGTAGCAAATTAAATCTTAACACCGTTAGTCGTCAGGATATTAAATAAAGAATGAGTAATAAATACAGTACGGCACTTCAATTTTTCATATCTTTATAGCCACGCGGATGGCAGTTGCACCTTCTAGGGATAAGCATTTTGTTATGCTAATTCTGAACTTTGGATTCCGATGCTTATGTCAATACGTGTCACGAACCAGTGGGTAAACTCATATTGTAAGTTACCCGTATTGTTATGATAATCAAGTATTGTTAAAAACCGGACAAACTATAATAGGAAGATACTGCATTTCGGAATGTTAATGTTTGTCAACGTATTTTTTTAACCAACAGATGGAACAATCTGTCTTGGCAAGCGCACTGAGGGCAAAGTGCGAGTTTTTATACGTTAGCTTAAGCTTGAATTGGTTCTTAAACTGATCTAGTGGTGCCGTCTGGTGACAAAAATGGGATGCACAATTTTTATACAAATTGATGTTAACTTTCAACATGATTGAGTACAGTTTTGTTTGTCTTTATCTGGGTTCAATCTAATCAATGATAAAAAATTATGTCTAACAGAACAGTTTTATCAAAGCGAATAAAAATATATTTTGTTAAATACACGTAAAACAACTCTTTAATTTGCTTTTCCTTACACTCCTATAACCGCAAGGTGAGCCAGCTGACGCAATAAAAATATTAACTTACCTTTACTAATATTTACAAGTCTGCTGGCATTTATATAAATAAGTTATGTTAAGCCACAAATTACGTTAAGGTGCTTTTAAAGGCGACATTCGCCTCATTTTGGTTCGGACGACACGACTCCCCACCGACCCACGAGACGTAAAGCTCCTTTTCTCCGGCTCAAGCCGATTTCACATCTATAAGTGTGGTCACTCCTAAAGTGGTTGAATTTACAGACTAAAAGATCCACATCAACATTTAAAAACAAAAGTAAAAAAAATATGACAAAACATCTTACTACTGTGGAGTGTAGTAAGAATGAGTGCTGTTCATTATCTTTAATTTGACCATGATATTTATGTCATCCTTGTCCTTAATTTAATTGAAATTAAATTTTATTTCAATTAAATTATCTTTTAACCTTAAGGTGGACGCTTCAGGGTAGCCCGCGAAATTCAAATTTTCTTACGTTTTTTGCAATTTGCAGGCCTGTGCTAGGTTGTATGTTGATTAGATTACTTTTTCAAGGTCAAAGTCATTCCTGCACCTTTATGCGCTTGGAGGGTTGTATTGATAATTTTGATGATTATAATTCTATAACTACATACGTCTTACAGTCGCGAGCAATATTTTAATCAACACACAACCTAGCACTGGCCTGCAAATTGCAAAAAACATAAGAAAATTTGAATTTCGCGGGCTACCCTGGAGCATCCACCTTAATTAACAGTAATCATTACACCCCCATCATTTTGATACTTGTTGATAAAAAACTTCTCATTTTAATTATTTTGGCATTTGTATCCATATCACATATTATTATCACGACCCTTATGACCAATTTCAACTTTCTTCCTTTACTTTTTGTTTTGTTACCGTATACTTTATTCATGTCTTCTTTGTTTTCGATTCATAATGGAGGTTATTACCATTATGAATCTATGCCAAAGGATGTCCCTAAGATTGCTAAACAAAATGTTACAATGTTCTTTCTTTCTTGTTCTAGGGCGGTGACAGACCCTCGCGATGGCCGGCGGGTGGCGCTCAAGAAACTGCCCAATGTGTTCCAGTCGCTCGTCTCCTCCAAACGCGTCTTCCGAGAGCTCAAGATGCTCTGCTTCTTCAAACACGAAAACGTAAGTCCTATACACAACATCTGACCCGTTTCCACGAAGGGTTAAAATCAAAATAAAAAATCAAAAACAAAGCATTTATTTCAAGTAAGCCAGTTACAGGCACTTTTGAATGGTCGAAACAAAGATGAAAATTAAATGTAGCTACAGTCCCAGTCACAAGACATAAAAACTGTGAAAGTAAGGTAGAGATGTATGGTGTACCAGTATACACTTCTGCCTTAGGCTTCTGTCTCTTAAGATACAGGATACCCTTGTTTAAAAGACAGAGTTTTATCTATTGTGTACAGATTTTTAAAGCATCCAAATGTTTAATGTAAGTGTTCTCTACCACTAGTTCAAAATTGTAAACTGAAAGTACAGTTATCTGTGTTTTTGGGAAATAAAGATATTTTATTATTTATTATTATTATTAGGCTCCGTTTCCACCAGAGATGAACGTGGATGCGTAGCAAGGGATGCAACTAACCAATAATATCGCTTCTTTTTCACAGCTTGAGTTATTCTAGCTATGTGATTAGTTCCACACACATCCCTCGCTACGCAGCAACCTCGCTTATCTCTGGTGAAAACGCAGCATTAGTATTTAAATAACCATAAATAACGTTATCCATGATAGCTTCGCATCGTAAACGATGACTACTTACAGATACAGTAAGTAACTTCTATTAGAAAAGTTGAGAGTTTATAGGAATATATACATATAGGAAACTTCGATTACACTGCAAATGAAGTTAATCGGTGAATCTTGCATTGAGTAAGCATTTATTAATGAAGACCTACCAAAGCACGAGCTCACGAAGAGGAGCTCGTGGCTAAATAATAACAGCCGCTCGGGTCGATCTTTAGGTTAAGCCGTGCTTGCCTAGGTTGGGCTGTGGATGGGTGACCACCCATTACATACCAAGTTTCCTCTGTGCCTCGGAAAGTACGTTAAGCAGTTGGTCCCGGCTGTCATTTGTAGATCTTTGACAGTCGTTACAGGTAGTCAGTGGCCCAAAAAGTCTAACAACCAGTTTTACCAAGGGTATCGTATTACCCAGTACTAACACTACTAACTGGGTTGTGGAGGTCAGATAGGCATCCGGCTAGACTGGAAGCCGACCCCAACATAGGTAGTTATGACCAAAACAAAGTCACTGCAAAAGTGTATATTTATTGATGAATATGAAAAAACTAAAGATTATCGCATTGTTTTGTGACACATTAAAGCACACTCAAATTCTCTTGGCTTGGGAGACCGACGACGACAGCTTTGATGCGTCATACTTCTAAAAAGGTATCCAAAATCAAAAGTATGTTGCTTTGATGTTTGTAGTTTATTTATCTATAGTGAGTTAAGGATTGCCAACTAAATCATAATCATTTAGTATTTAATTATGTGCAAAAACAGGATAAAGGCAACGATTAATTATTATTATCACGATTCTCAAATTAAATATTAGCTCAACCAAATATTTAATCAACGTTATAACTCTCGGCATTCGCGTAAACGTTGAAACTTACTTAGCGTTCAAGTATTTTACCAATTTCACGATCACTACAAGTTTTGTCTTCAGATATTTAAACTAGGCATAGTTGAAGCCAAGTTTCGCCGTATTCATAATACCGCTACGATATAAAGGGTGTAAAACACCTCTTAACGAAGCCGAAACACACTTGTTCTTCTCGTCATTGCGATGTTTTTTTTTTTCTACACCATACCTGGGAACCTTCTAGTTACGGAGATATTGGGGGTCAAAGTTCCAACTTTTTGACAAGTTATTTTTAGATACAAGTTTTTAATGTAACATTTTTACTTTAAACACCTCCTCGACCCCCGTACTATTCAATCCATTCATCAGCACAATGTTTTGAGTGCGTTACATTGAGTTCTACCATAAAACATGATTTTTCACACCAAAAAAAAAAGTCGTTTCCCAGCAATATTTTTTGCGTAAAGTTACTTAGTTTGATGTACAGAATGCTTGGTTGACGGCTTCGTGATAAGGTCTTTTACACCCTGTATAGTGTTGCTTATTATAGCTAACTAAATCTAGACAAGCATGCGTGGCTGCCTAGATTCAGATATTAGATTACTTGGAGGCTGGAGCCGATCACACTTCCTCTGTAAATAAAATCACACATCCATATAGATAGCGAAAACATACGCAAAACCCTTTCGATGGAAGCCCAAAATTTTCATTTCAATATTTGACCTCGATTCTCCGTCCTTAAGGTGAATGCTCCAACGGGGTTGCGGGACTGTTCGAAAGAGATACCGTGGCCCCGGAACACAAAGGGCGATGAAGGAACATGGATGGGTTTTAGTCAGTAAAAGTCTGACACTCCCTCCTGCTCCGCCCAGAGCGGGAGGAGTCATTTGATGATTTCCCAAAGGTGAATGCTCCAACCAGCCCGCGAAATTCAAATTTTCTTACGTTTTTTGCAATTTGCAGTCCAGTACTAGGTTGTATGTTGATTAGAATATTATCCAAGTTCATAAAGGTCAAAGTCATTCCTGCACCTTTATAAACTTGGAGGGTTGTATTGATTATTGTGATGATTATAATTCTGTAACTACATATGTCTTACAGCCGCGAATAATATTTTAATCAACATACAACCTAGCACTGACCTACAAATTGCAAAAAACGTAAGAAAAATTGAATTTCGCGGGCTACCCTGGAGCATTCACCTTAATAAACAATTACCAGACGATTGCTCCCATTTCTTTGTTTGACATTTAAAACTCCACCATGTTTTCTTATTCCAATAAACTTGTTTGGTTCAAAACAGCCTCTGACCCTCTGTCCAACTAGTTGTTCCCACGAAGACTTATTAACAATGACCAAATTAGAATACCTTATAGACGCGTTTGTTTTTTACATTTTCTCATTAGAGAGACCAGCCATTAGAGCCAGGCCTTACTTTATAAATGTTAATTGAAGCTTTTACATTCACACCTGCGCTTTATAATTACTCCCTTGGTGATTATACAAAGAACATTTTCAATTTATCAGTAATAACACGATCCGAAACCTGCGAATTCACCTGACTCCAACCTCTTTAATATGAAAATAGGGTATACAATGTATTGGACATTATCACGAAATAATTATAATGCGGTGTGCGCTCTCTACATAATTTATTCATTTTCACTGTGTTTTATCGATCAACGTGTATTGTTTGCGGTTGGTGAGCGTTTGCCCCCTCGTATAAACATGCATTTGCATTGCAACGAGTTGCCGTTCCATAGTGTTGATTGTGCGACCACTAATAACGTTACCGCAAGCCGCTGATGACGTTTGTCGCGGACAGGACGCCCAACTAATGTGTGCTTTTTATCTTTGCAGGTCTTATCGGCGTTAGACATCCTACAGCCGCCTAGCCTCGACTTCTTCCAGGAAATGTATCCTTTTTACCGTATAGATAGTGTAACATTACTAAATAAATGTTGCCGTAAACGATCGTGTGACGGGGTCGTTTTAACGGTGAACGTAGGCGCATTGACCCCACACGTGAGTCCTCCAAGATTGCTTTTCTACTTAGGATCGCCGGAGTTGTTAAAGCTCCCAACAAATGGTCCAGTGTTTTATATTTTATCTCCGCTGCAGCATTATTGAGTTTCGCTCGTTGAATTGTCAGCGCTTCAGCGGCTTGATACTTTATCTTTGTTGGATTTCTATCTGCAGCCAAGATTTATAGCGGCGAATTGAAAGTTTTGAATTTGTCTTATTTGTTGTAAATTTTCGTGTGCCGTAGTACTTACGGTAATTTGTCACGTCTGACATGATTTGACATTCGTATTTGCGTGTAGATAACGACGTGCCAAGGGCGTGACACATGGTAACGGGTGTTGGTTCTTATTTATTTTTTAACGCCCTTTTTTTCTTTTTTGTATGGACATTTTAATTTATTATTATTTGTCTTATTTTTCAACTAAGATATTAAGAATCCTGTCCTCCTAACCTTTTAGCAACCAGTTACGGAACTAATTTCGCCGAAAAGCAACTAATTATAATACATTTTTACAGCTGGGGAGTAATTTAATTTCACGCTGTCAAATCGAATGACAGGAGAGTTTGATCTCATAAGTGGTATACGTCAATTTTCAGTAGGTCTCGCGTTACTAAAAATTTCATCATAGGTCGATACAACCAAAATTTATCTTTCTCAACTGCCATATAAATATCCAACCAAGTAACTGTCGGTTTTATGTTTCAAATTTTATATCGCGTACTCTATTGTGATTTTTTATGGCTTGGTGGAATCTTTACGGCTTAGTTGTGTATTTTCTCCATTTAATAAATCGCCTTTTGCAGTAACTAATTTATGAAAATATAAAAAATTGCCTCTGCTTCTCTGTTTCATTTTAAGGTAGTTAACCTAATTTAGCAACTGAGAGATCGATCAGCTGTCCCATTTACCATGTTCAAATTACCTAAAATAATTCGAACATTAAATCTAGTCGCAGGTCTAAAGCCAAATTCTAGTAGGCTACGGCCTGTGACAGCTTCGAACATGAATATTTAAACGTCATTATGTTCGCCAATTTCCAAAATTAACCATAAACCGAGAGAATATAAACTCACAGCAGCTTCACGGTGGCGTATATTATTTAATAATGACTGGCAATTATATTAATAGATGTTTCAATTGATTTTAATAGCCAATATCCTGTCTGGCAGATGTGTATTGAATCAACACTGACAAAATATGTGTTCGGAAAGGGTAATTAGCGACATAATGGCGTTTATTATTTTTCGAGTTCGTATGCGCGTCAGCTGGCTCAAACGCCGGGAACACAATATCTCGTCGGTGCCACCCTATACCGATTTATTCCCCTTTCAAGTTTTATTGAAATTCGAATGGCTCTCGTTCGCCGGCCTGCTCCACAACACAACCTAATAGTATATGGAAAACACTCGGCACAACTTTTAATATAAGAAACTTGCCTTTGATAGAATCGTAAAGTTTAATTGAATGCCAACGTACCAATGTGGTTGATGAACCACGTGAGAATGTGTGTACACTAAAGACTGGTTCTGATCGACGATAAGCTGGAGGGGAAAAAATCTTTTGTTTCCTTTGATCCATTATAATTTGTAATTCAATTTCACTGCGATCTCAGAAATACTCGGAAAAGTTTTCTCTGGTGTTTTTGTTAATCAATATCAGTTTGAACAATTATATTATTTACAACATTTGGCAAGAAGAAAAAAGGAACCTCAGTCATAAACTACTCAAACAAAGTTAATAAAATTTATGGGATTTATTTTGGGTCCACCGGTCCACCTCTACTAACTGAAAAAAAAAAAAAAAAACTAGAATCAGTACAGCAATCACGGAGTAATCGATGTACAAACTCAACAAAAAAAGATGTAGGTAGAATACATAACCTCCTCCTTTTTTACAAGTTGGTTAAAAATTAAATATCATTCTAAATAAGTCCCAGCCAGGGTTTTGGTCCTTTAGTCCGAAAAATGTTCCTTCATTTTCAGCTGCAGTATTAAATAAGCGTTAGGTAACAAAACGAATTATAAAAGGTAAACGAGAATACGATAATGGAATTTAGCATAAAAAAATCGCGGACCCGGTTACTACTAGCAGGTAGAGATATAAGCCAGCAGTTTTGAAAAGACCGACACATTGAAGATTGGACAATAGGATTTGAATTTATATTGAATACGTAATACGTATATATTTATGCGTTCAAATACCTTGTTATTGACATCATGTTGCCTACTTGAAAATTATGCAATTTACATAGAAACAGAGCAGCGGAGGCCCAGTGGTGGCGGCCCCGACTTACGAACAGTAAGTCGTGGGTTCGAACCCAGACAGGCGCATTACTTTGTGTAATTTATTTCATCACCACTGCTCTCAAAACGGTGATGGAAAACATCGTGAGGAAACCGGCATGTCCTAGACCCAAAAAAATCTAAGACATGTGACATCTACCATTCCGCACTGGGCCCGCGTGGTGGATTATTTCCCTCTCATAGAGAGGAGGCCTGTGTCCCAGCAGTGGGAACAATTAATAGGCTGATGATACATAGAAACATGAAAACATTACATCACTATAAATAAGAAGATAATTATAATTATTGATCATGAAGTCATCTTCTTTATCGGCTAGTAGGGCGCAGATCTCTCTAAAAGAGGTAGAGGGCTATTAAAACCACCACGCAAACCCGGTTTGGGTAGATGAAGGTCAGATGTCTTCGAATATTTAGGTTCTGCTCATGGACATGCCGATTTCTTCAAGACAACTTAGCAAATGCATTCTAATCAATTCAGTAAAATTATAGATAACTCTTTACGATAATTGATTAATATAAATCTGGGTCTGTCGATTAACTCTTTCTTGGAAAAACATGTTAAAAAACCGCTGACTAATGTTGTGACATCAGCGTATAAATATTTTCTTTTCATTTTCCCGGAGATACCTTGATTGATGCTATCATTTGGAATGATTTCGTTGAAAATGTGAATGGGTAGACATACTGTTTGGTGTTATCGTCCGATAAAACTCAGTGCTGAAGTAATTTTTATAGGTATAGGTAGGTACTACATATCTGCTAAACTAAAGTTTTCGATCACATACACACAAACATAAACTGAGGAGCCTGTGACTAATTAGTAACAGCCGCTCGGGTCGATCTTTAGGTTAAGCCGTACTTGCCTAGGTTGTTCTGTGGATAGGTAACCAACCAACCACCCATTAGATACCGGGTTTCCTCCGTGGCTCGGAAAGCACGTTAAGCCGTTGGTCCCGCCTGTCATTTGAAGATCTTTGACAGTCCTTACAGGTAGTCAGTGACCCAAAAAGTCTGACAACCAGTCTTACCAAGGGGTTATCGTATTACCCAGTACTAACTGGGTTGTTGAATAGGCAGTCGCTCCATGTAAACTAATGGTATTCAGCTGCATCCGGTTAGACTGGAAGCCGACCCCAACATAGTTGGGAAAAGGCTAGGCAGATGATGACACTCAAACATAAACTCACGCCTTTTTCACATTGGGGTAGGCAGAAACCGCAGAAGACCACCTGCTACGATTCTCACTTACTCTTTTTGCCTCATCCATGTTCATATATCTGGACATACACCGCACGGTCGCGAGTACTCTGTCCTACGCACTGACCTTTCTGAAGAATCTCACCAATAAGGTATTCGATTATCGATCCTAATATAATAAACGTGGCATATGGGTAGACCATGATCTGGATACTCTATCCCAGTAGTGCGTTCCTTTGGGATCAAAGCCGCGGGCAATAACTAGTCGGAAGTAACATTAGTTCCAGCAAACAGTTTGATTTCCTCCCCGTATTTAGAACCGATAGTGGCGAGGTGCCGAAATCGTAGAGTAGTAACAAACGAGGATCCGTCGAAGTAACCGATGAGATGTTTATATTCGCGGCGCGATATTCGGGGGCTTTCACATCACCGAAATAGAACTAAAAGCTTCCGTAGAGTTATGTGCTCCGTCTTTGTGCTTTGTTCATCGCGGATGCATCATCCATGAGATAATGCGAGGTTTTATTACTTACTTTTACTCTTGGATTAGTCGTAAGGATTGGGAAACTAGGACATGGGACGCTCACAGTCGCCAAAGGGTCTGACAACGGTGTAGTGTCGTACGCTTCATGAAATAGAGGGTGTAGTTTGTGTTCTCAAGCTTTTATTAAACCAGATAATGAGGCCAGGAAATATGGGCCCACATATCATATTTATGAAATCCGCATACCTAGATAATAATATCTAGATCGTCGAGATGACTAAGAAGCAATATAAAGCGTGCAACGGCAAAGTAATGACGATAATCGCCAGCCCGCATGGTTTTTAATGCGAGGCTTAACGTACCCAATTGCTGAGTCAACCCCTCGCATGCGGTCTTCTCAGAAGTGACATTAAGCTACCTGTAATGATCTCATCTACACACGCACATTAAGTGTCGACGGAATATTCACATCACAATGAAACATGACAGCTGGAATGACGGCTCCAAGTAATGAATTCCAATCCAACGTCGTTTCGTACAAACTCAACAGCCCGAAAACAAAGAATGGAAAAAGGAAAATTGGCACCGGAGCGACGGAGATTCGAACCAAAGTATTTATTGCTTCTCGCGGATGTTCCCTATTGTAACAGTTTTTATTGAACATATATTCTAGTCTCAACTTCCTCGGTTTAGAATTGACGCATTTTCCCTATCCTTAATAATTTCAACGTCAAAGTTTCTTGAGGCGTTCCGTTAGATTTATAGCGTCTCATAAGGAAGTTTCTTCTATAAATTCTTTTTATGGCTAATAGAATGCAAACATACAATTCTTGGCGCTCGTCGTTGTCGGACACGTCAGAATTCGTAACAAAACATAATTTCACACAACACCCTTTGTGCCTGGAGACGAGGTGGCATACTCCTCGCGTTTCCTCCGCCACGCCATTGTTTTTGTTCTCTGGCCATTTCTTTTGTTACATGAGCAGTTTCTTTTGTTCAAATGCTTGTTTCGTTTGTCTGGCGGTGGTTGTCTTTGTTTCACCGGTTTTGTGGAGTCGCCTGCGCATCGTGCGCGCGCCGGTGCAGCGCCCTTGCGCGTGCGCTTCCTAATTAGCGGTTTTGCGTGGGCCGCCTGGCCCGATTTAACCTCGCCGCGTCACGCCGGCCGTGCTCTCGCGCCGATATCGCCCCTCTAACTACCACTTTATTGTATTGTGGAGTATAAATTGAGATCGCGGTCCAGATTACTGTTATCTAGGCACGATATCGCCTATTTACCTAAATAGGGATGCGGTTTCATGTAATTTTGGATGCTGTATTTGCATAATTGCCTTTACTTGACTTGACTCTTTGAGGTTGTACCGCCCTCTGATATTCACTTCATTACATGTTGAGAATAGAAAAGTTGTAGTTTACAATATCTGAATAAGCATGAGAAAAATAAAGCCAATTTCACGTCGCGTTTACAGTACTGAGCAAGTTACTGAAACTTTTATCGTGCTCTGTCACTCATTTTCAGTTTGTTCAACTTTATTCTCTATTCATTATGTTATGACTGACATGTGCTATAAATTACGATACGAACACATCACACATTCATCTTGCTCTTGATTTATTTGCGCTCACAAAACGTACCGCTTTGTAAAAAAGAAATCACACGAGTACCAAAATAATTGCAAGTGACGTTTGTCAGCCTGTTATCTATTATACTTTAATAGGCACGCCAGTCGACGCTCTCATAAAGGGGCGAAAGAGAATTGATTGAAAGTCAATAGGTCACGTCTCGTCACACGACGCACGTTTCAAAAGTTTCATCGTACGCCATGAATGCCCAAATTAAGGGCTCCAACTATCCTATTTGTTCGAGGTCTTTTATGAACAGCTGGTATGTTTTTGGTCCTATTTACTCTTTATTTACTTGTTTTTCTAATAAGTTATTTCATCAAGTTCTTATTGAAAGTTTAGGTCGCTGTCCTTGCTTTAAGGGCTACACGTAAACAAATCTCACATTTGACATTTACAGAAACAATGGTGTTGTGTGAATATTCTACACCTACCAATTGTATTATAGCTAGGTTTTTAGAGCACTCCATAAACTATCTCGCAAATGCAGACGTTAGTACGCAGGTAAGCCTCTTTGTGTCGTCACCTGGGTGGGGGTCGTCACTGGAGAGAAACTGTCGCGCGTTTTAACGTGTGCTGTTTTATTGATGTAGGAGGATGAGTCTGTCCTGATTCACACATGGACGTACAGATGTACACTCCCGTAATGTGTTTATGATGAAACATTGACACGCGTGACGTCACAGCACTTCCAAGGATTCGGTGTCGAAGTGTCGGCGCCCCGTGTGTCCTTGCTTTGTTCCAAATTGCGTGCAAATTGTTAAGATTAGATTTTTTTTGTTTGCATATCGATATATTTTATCGCCAAGCCTTGTAATTGGTACGAATAATTGGGACGTTCCAATTTGCTAAAACCGATATGAAGTGAGTCCTTGACTTGTTACCTTTGAAACTCGGTTTTAATAGCACCTCGTTTTAAAAAAAACTCTTCTACTATTCCTAGATCTTCTTCATAAAGATACTAATTCTTTAAAGATACATTCTTCTAATAATTAATAAAGAATGTCGGGAATGCATATTATACGCAAAGAAAAACAACCGTGACAAAAGACAGTCTCGTCTTCATTGTCTCCTTGCATGTCATTCGTCAAAAGAATGAAATTAACCGCTATTGCTTCATGCATGTCTCTTGTGAAACAAGTATCATACTACACGTTAGATTGGCTAATTTCTACAATCATCAACTGCCCTGCCTTTCCCAATGTTGTGGTCGGCTTCCAGTCTAAACAGATGCAACTGAATAACAGTATACTTAGAGCGACTACATATCTGACTCCACAACCCAGTTACTGCGTAAAACGATACCCCTTGGTAAGACTGGTTGTGAGACTAGCTTCTGACTACTCGTAACGAATGTCGAAAGATCGTACCTACAAATGACAGTTGGGACCAAATGCTTAACGTGCTTTCCGAGGTACGGAGGGAACTCGGTGTTTAATAGATGGTCACCCATCCAAATACTGACTTTGGCAAGCTGTAATTTGCCACAAGCTCCTCGAACCCATTTTTGCAATCGTTGAACATAATTGCATTCTAAATCTAAATTGGATGAATAAAGTCCACAAGCCCACAGCAGATCAAAGCCTACAATACAGCGTACTGACCGCTAAACCTATTATGCAGAGGGGATGGCATAATGCAATTATTAGAACGCTTCGCAAAGGGGCTGGTGTCCAGTGTCCAGTATTGGTTTGTTCGGTGTACCCAGGTGGGTGATGATTATAGTTCGCTATACAGGACGATGTAAGTGGTTATCTTTCCTCACATTAATCTAGATCCCACATTTTTTCGGTAAAAAAAAAACTATTCCATACATTTTGACCGTGTGGTCAAATATTATTACACTTTTGTAAGTGAAAGCTGTTTTTTTAATAAACTGCGAAGAAAAAATACACTGGGTTTTCATTAATGTACTGAATTCATGGTAACCATAAGTGCGTCGATGGACCCTGTATTATATGCTTATCGAAGCTACAATAGTACCAAAGGACTAATTTAAATGAACAATATTTTTGTTCTAAACCTACTCAGTGTCATGGACTCGCTACAAGCAACGAATTTACTCGTAGCGAGTCACTTTTGCTGCGTCTTTTATACAATGCCACAAATTCCAAACCCAAAGCTTTGTTACTTTTCTTCTCTTCTTAAATGATTCTTATTAATTTCGTCAATCCAAGTCACGGCCGTTCCACCGTGTATGCAGCATTACTTCACCGGTTTTAATTTCGTAATTTATTTAGATTTGCCTCTTACATGTGACAGTAGCGTTTATTTTAAAGTTTACTTAACTTATATCCGAAGGTCGGGTAGGTTAAACACGTCTAATCAATTTATTATTAATACCTTGTTTAAAATGATATTAATTAATAATCTGAAGATGTACACTAAATTTTACCCGAGCGTGGGACTATAATTTTGCTCTGAATTTGTAGCGTAGTGCGTAGAAAACATGAAACAGAAGTTTGGCAAGATCCGTGCTGTGTCATTTTCCTATCCTAACACAAAGTACACAATTGTAACCAAAAACTCGGACAAAGAATTATAATCCTTGTAAGTTTGTACTGAATGTAACAAAGGACCAAAAGTTCCATTTCGATGTCGCCGATCGATATTTCCACGATAACTGCGAACCCTTAAAACGTCATTATCGGATAAAATATTCTTCTAGTCCATTTTCTTCTGATCGTCTACCATTAAAGTGTTTACCGTTTCCCACATTACGCCTACATTCTGTTTTACTTTTATATCTTTTATAAATTATGGGCCAAGGTTCACCATTTATAAACTTTTCCATACATTTCCAGTAACTTTTATTAGGTACAGTATTCCCAGTGCCTTCAAAATTGCAGCCATTTAAAATAATTGTACGGGTTTATTTCCTCCACGTCTATGTTAATGTTTCCTAAACAAACATTATGTCGACTATAACTTCTTATTAAAGCCCGGGAGTTCCGTACTCTGTACGGGATTCTGTTTTCGTTGGCTTTTCCTTGCTATTGTTCTGGCTTTAATATCAGAGTGGTCTTTGCAATGACCGAAGGATATATTGAACTAGATCGAGGCTTGTTTTGTTTTGAAATTTGTTATATTATTTCATGCTGAATTGAAATGAAACGAAAACATTAATATTGCTTTCTCGCTCTACTGCAAAAATGAGAGATTAACGGATAAAATCTATTTCAACACTGTTTCAGTTAGCCCGCGTCATCCCACTGCTGGGCAAAGCCTTTACCAATGACTCGATCCTGGGCTAACGTGGATCACTGGTTGTTGGATCTGTTCAGCTGTTCCTGCATCTTCTACAAGGTCTGCTGCGATGCCTTTAGCTGTGTTCCACTATTTTGGCTGCAAGCTCATTGAGTTTCCTGTAGACGTAGCCAGCTCAGTCAAGCTTCGTCATTTCAACACTACATCCCTATGATTTATTATCTCATTCTATGTACGAATATATCCATATATCCCCTCTATAATATCCACACTAACGGTTTATTGCAGTTCGTAGCCATGTGTATTATATATATCAGTATTTAAGAATTTATCACCAGATCAGTTTATGGCGGTCGCAGTCGGGCTCGTACACCGTGGACCGTTAACGCTCGGCCGGCACGCTTAATTGCTCCCCAATTGATGCTGGGCCATCATCTGTTTACCTATAATACGCAGATTAGCCAGCCTTTTATAAGCTTTTCATGGCGCGTTAATGCTGAATTTCTAGTTCAGCAAGTTTGGGTTGTTAATGTTATCCGAACGGGGATCAATTTTCGTACTAAATTGCATAGATACCAACATTATGAATGTTAAGCTAAGCGATTTTTCCGGATTTCGTCGGTGTTTATATTAGTGTTTCATTCGGATGAGCCTTCTTTTGATAAATCTTTATCTCTATCTTCATTATCCTAGGTTTATCTAGTCTAGGCGTCGTTTTCTGGCTTAGCTTTACAAATAAGTATTTTCCCTGAATAACCGAACATGATGCGTTTTTATTTTATCCATAACCCATGATTTATTTGGCTTTTCAGTCGTCGCTGTTTTGTTAACGCATTTTGCGTTTCAAATAATATTTCTTTGCTCGTAATAAGTTATGATCCCGCTATAATCGGTCCACTAACTACTAAGGTTTTATCTTCTTCATACATAACAGTATCCTAATGGATATTTGTGATGTCCTTGTCAATTGTAGTAATTCTGTTTGCTTCCAAAGTGGATGGGCTCGTAACGGAGACCTGATATCGAGAGTAGACAGGTACGGTAATATAATTTATGTTTGGCTACACTCGGAAACTTGTGCTCTGAGAGGGTGATCGATTTACTTAGACAGCTGGATGCTTAGTTATGTACGACTATCGATTCAGGTTTATTTACTTCTCGCAAATATATTAGATCCTGCTCCGATACTGTTCAGGAGATAAGATTTAATTTTATTTTATTCGAGTTCTGTTTGCGGTCGTCCGCAGTCTAGGCTGTTTTGGATTTACGTAAGAAATTTTAGTCGACGGATTTTCGATGTAGTCTCAATGAACTTTTATTTTGCATACAAAAGACGGTAATGTTAAGCTGTCGCTTTGAGAACACAAACCCGTCATAGTCGGGCCCTTCAATATTTATTATTCATGACAACGTCGTGATTTTAAAAGCAAAGTGCAAAATGATGTTTAAAAACAGGTGCGTTATTTGTGGAGTAAAACGAGTTGCGGCGGTAATTTTTGTAATACTTACAAATCCACAATAAAAATGCAGAAACTTGGGATTGCTTACTTTTCACATCCCGCAGTCACTGACCTCATTGTATCGGTGATTTTCCCAGCTTACTCGGTTTCGTCTGTCCTTTTGTTGACGGACTCGTAAAAAAAAAACTGTATTGCTAGCACTAAAGTACAGAAAATCATTACGGCTTCTTCTGTGTATTTAGGACCTGGATCGTAGTTTGTTCTCAGTTTAACAATGTTAGGAACATCGTGCCACAATCTTTTTTCTAAGGATTCAGTGCAAGTTTCTAGACCACGCTGAAAAAAATCAGCTGTTTGATACAAATTCAACAGCGCAGATTTATTTGAATTTCCGACAAATAAACAATGGTGGGTCTAGAATATTGCTGAATCCTTAGTAAAAGGTTTTGCCACTATCTCCTTTACACCGTGAACAACGAGTCGATCTGATATATCTCAGCTATCGTTACTATCGTTGAGTCAGCGATAATTACCGTTAGCGATGTTATGTATGTAATTCTACGCTTCGTCTGGTTTGCATCGTGTCTTATTGAATAGTTTATGAGCAAATACTCACTATATCAGTTTTGTTTATGACTTCATTCATGTATGTCAATGTGATCATTTGATTTTGTATCTATCATTCACTGCTTTTGGATTTTTCTCGTGCTGCAAGGATCATAGTAGAAGGAGGAGGGGGAGAAGGGGTTAGGGGGGTTAGTAGTAGGATCGTAGTAGTTAAATGTTAGTTTATAAGGTATATATTTATGTAAGACACTTTTTAGAGGACATTTTGAAAAAAAAAAAACCAATGTGACGGTTTTAGTTCCGGTTGTGGTCACACACTACAAGATCCATGTACGGCTATAGGTTTCCGAATGTTATACTTGGTTTCAAAGCATTCTGTACATCAAACTAAGTAACTTTACGCAAAAGTTATTGCTGGGAAACAACTTTTTTTTTTGGGGTGAAAAGTCATGTTTTGTGGTAGAACTCAATGTAACGCACTCAAAACATTGTGCTGTTGGATGGATTGAATAGTACGGGGATCGTGGAGGTGTTTAAAGTAAAAATCTTACATCAAAAACTTGTATTTAAAAAAAAACTTGTCAAAAAGTTGTAAGTTTGACCCCCAATATCTCCGTAACTAGAAGGTTCCCAGCTATGGTGTAGAACAAAAAAATGATCGCAATGACGGGGAGAATAAGTACCTTTCGGCTTCGTTAAGAGGTGTTTTACACCCTTTAGTATCTTTGGGTTGTGATGTTTTCCATAAGCAATTGGTTTTCTCTATAGTTCGAACTTTCAACTTATGTTGCCATAATTTGACTGTACCGTGTGGTTGGTGCTTCTAAGCTCATACAGTTTGAAATTGCAAATCTTATATTGCATGTCTGCCAGCAAATCGTATACTGGTATCGTTTTAAATTCGGAAGCGAAGCATGTACACGGAAATCCTAGTAATTTCTGTAGCATGAATACATTGAATTCTTCAGCAGAGTCTTTATAGCTATGTTGCTTGATTATGCAGCTCAAGTCTATTCTAATCTTTGCTTCCAATTAATGCTTTTTCCGCTTGGGCAAATATCAACTATAATGTTGATAGTGTAAATTAGTATGTTCAGTTTACGCTGTTGGTGTGAAAGTTATTATTCTAAATTGTAAACGTAGTTTAGATAATTCGTTTAATTTTTCATCTGAAGTAAGCAATCATAAAACACCCTCAAATTCAGTCTTTAAATTCTACTTCAGTACGTTATTTGAAGTAAAATCTTGAAGTTTCAGTCTCAAACAAACGACGCCAGTTCCAAGTCGTCTAGCGCCATAGTTTGTTGAAAATTTTGCCACGTGGGACCTCCCCATCCGGATTACTAACTACGCCTTGCATGTTTTCACCATATGTTTTAGTTTTGCACATGTTCGTGTTTTAGACAGCTTTCAGTTAATGTATATTGCTTTTATCTGTAATTATTGCCACTTGCGACTAATTTAGAACGGAAAGAAAAACAGAATGTCTGCTGGTCATTGTCCCGATGTAATTGAAAAAGTCGGGGGAAATGGTTACTGTAGCACGTCGGCTATATGATGGCCTTTTCACTATACAAGGCATATTTTAATCAATTTCCAATCCTTTTATGCCCAATAAGGATTTAAGTAGCACTTTATAAATCTACTTACCACGTTAGGTATAATTACTGTGATGTTATGTATGCATTATGGGGATTCTTCATGCTTAGTGCTTCCATCATGTCTGTCAGTTTTTGTTCAGTTCAACGATCGGTTGTAAACATTATTGCTGGATATATTGCCTTTGGTTTACAATGGCGTGTGTCTACTACCAGTTTTATGTCAGTATCTTCTGAGGAATAAAAGTTTTTATCGTTATTCTTCTTTAAAATTAAATTGTTTTGTTTGAGTTCAATATTCTTGTTTCCAATCTAATGCTCATAATTAACTCCCCTGATTACATGAGCGTCAAAACAAATCAAGTCACAATAAATAGATAACATAACATCAAACCTCATCAAACAAATTGATAATCTGAATATGTCCTTATCAATATGCAGGTAGACCCTGCCGATCCTTTTGATCTACCTAATAAAATATTCAGTAAACAGAAAGAACTAAGCACTTACCGACTTTGAAAGAGTACCTGATCAAATAAATGGATTCTGGATGTTTGCATTCCAAAAGTACCAATATAAAATGAAAGTTAGTTCCCCGAAATGGTATTTGTGTGGTTCACGAGTCGTGTACTGGTCGGATCGTCAAGGGTACGGTAACCCGTAACACGTTTTATGTTTATGGAACATCGAGGTAGCGTTATTTATGTAGCGTTGCTACTCTTTATTTATCCTTTGAAAGACGCACTCAAAAGACGTTATAGGTCAGAGAAAAATGAGCCAGTGTGTACCGTGACGCCTCGGAAGCCTAGGCGCACTGAACAAAAATCGTAAAAATTTGACGTTCATAAAAACGGCACTAAAACTTGTAGGATGCGCAATAAAATCTGTTGCCTGCTGTTAGAGCCTTACGCCATCGCCATTACAAAAGTATTCGGAGCAATATAATTTTTATTTTAAAAACGCTTTGAATTTTGAGGGTGTTTGCAACTGCTTTCTGAAGCGTTTACCAGAAGTATTAAATATAATTTCACGCCTGACGATTGAAAAAACTAACTGGTTTGCACTTAACGTTGCGATACACCAACTGTTACTGGCTGTCGTGTTACAAAATAATCGTCAGTTTTTTACTTCATCATACAAGTGTGAGACATTGTAACAACCTTATCGGGAATACACAAAGAACAATGCTAACTACCAACAAAAGCATGCTAAAAATGACGTTACGCATATAACATAACGTGGAGACCTTCGTGAAACATTAAACCTTGGTTTTATTTACTGCTTCGTCGTTTAAGGTAGATGAATCTCGCCGTAAATAACCGCTTTATGATATATCCACGACTTCATTAAGTCTTTCAATGATATAACTCTGAGAGTTATAGCCTGACAATCATAATACACGCTCTTATTGTGTACGCAAAATAGAAAGTATATTAATTACACTTGAGCACGAATGTGAACGATAAAAAGTATAAAAACCCGTAATGCGACTAAAATTTGCGATTCAGAGAGATTTTGTGTCGTAGCTTAGTTGCAGGTTGTTGAGATAGGGCGGGGGCAACCCTTCCTGTTAATGTATTCTGGCAATTTCGCTAACGCCCTCCCGGGAACTCGAGCCCTGGCTAGACCCTAGATTAAATTTGTACTCTTCTGTTTACCATTACTTTTTGTTACTTATCCTGTCAGCTCAGCCGGTATAGATGCTTGAGCCAAGGCTTAATCTATCGTCCAATCTATATAGCCACAATTTGTGTCTTCGTTCAAAGTAGTATCTGTGTGTCCATATCTCAAAATGTTCCCGCGCTGCAATGAATTCACGATTAAATAATGGGAGTATTATAAACTGGGAATTTTAACCGCTAACGCAAGAATTTTCGCACAACGATTTCTCTACAAAATGTTTAACGAGCCCACATATCAAATGTTCGGAAAATCTTATCCCTTGGAAATATATGTCCTAGACATTTGACCATTGACATTTGTCCATCTCATTGAGTAGTACGTAGTATATTTGCCCCAATCCATATTCTTATTTTCCAATGGACTCAGTAATGCATCAAGTTACACTTACGTTAAAACTGCTACTTTTGGCTCCGCGTCGTATTCTCGTGAGACTGAGAGCGGTTTCGTGTTTTCGCTCGCAGTAACAACAACTTCGGACCGTTTCGTATGACGGCGACATTCCCCAAGAGCCCGACCTCTTCCGTACTCATGTGCGAACCATGTCCGCTCTTACATAGAAACAAAATCCCAAAACAGTCAATCAGTCATCGATTAATGGAGACTAGCGCTCGCCAACTGACGTGCTCCTTGGATGATTAATCGAGCTACAGAATTAGTTCTCATCTTGTTCACTTGTCAAATATTTTCTCTGCAGCCGTCGCGATCAATGGAATACAAGCTTGGTATATTGTTAAACTGAGACTGGATTATCTTCTAAAACCAACTTAATAGCAAAAGCTCTGCCAAGTAGCTACAATTATTTTTAACGCTACCTGCAATCCATGTCAGCAAAGAGCGTTCGACTTCTTGTACGTTTTGGAATAATTTGAGGCAGACACCGCTAAGGGTTCGTAACGCCCGGCGGTACTTGGCACGGGGTGACCGAGAGGCTTCTTGGCTCGCAGGCTCGAGATCAGCGCTGGCGTAGCCCCTTGTGCGGCCCCGTCTCGATGACGTCTTGGAAGCTTGCCCGATAGGCTTTAGATAAACGTTACCGTATTGCGGCTCCCCAAATCAACTTTTTTTCCAGCTCGAAGCGTTAAATCCACTATGAAATGCACTGCCTCGGTTAAGTGTATTCAAAATTGTACTTCCGCAGAAAACAGACGTCTCATTCGCAATGCAAATGTATGCATGTCCGTAATGAAGAGTATCATGTCGCATTCAATCTCCACCTGCCACCTGTGTTCGTTAACCAACGCAAGTTTTTATATTTTTGCCTCGCGCATTTCGGAATCGCTCCTGAAGTTTTGAAATGTTGGACGGTATATTTCAGCGCCTGGCGCAGACTTCGTTACTGGAAATGATTGCGGGCGGCACAGCTCGCAGTTCGCGTAATGTGCGAGTGCGAGTGTTCGGATACACAGAACGCGGAACGCGTGTTCGCTGTGTTTGTCAACTGCTTTAACTGTGTGTGATGCATGTCGTCTCATTACTACTCTCTAGAGATTCAATTCACAGATAACTGTTATTCAAAACAATTACTGTTAATTTTGGAATCCAAGTTTTCTCAATCTGCATAAGCGTATTAACCCAAAGTTCACTTTCTCTTCGCTTTTATTGTTTGTAAAAGTCACGACTTCAAAACTCTTAGGGAAAACGTTCTCAGTAGGTTTTACGAACGTTATGCTCTAAATATTTAGACTTGATACAACATATTTCTCACAGTCCTCCAAATTACATTGCCTATTCAGGGACGGAGGAGAAATCCACCGTCGTATTCAACTGATCGTAATTTTGTTCAATTCGCGAAAGTTTGCACTGAAAAGTTTTAAGGTCAACCTTATAGTAAGCTTTCACATTAAGTTCTCTCGTGTTTATAAATGAAAATGAGATTTGTAATGCGGGCCTTTTTTTTCTTTGCCAGTTAATTTCCATTGTATAGATTAGCATCCTGCGGAAAATCCCGTTGTGAGGGGAATAAAGAAACTGCGGCGGAAATTCGTCGGGTCCCGCGATCGGCGCCGCCTCCCCACCGGTTAATGAGCGTGCTTCATTGACTATTCTGTTAGAAACTTTTGCTTAATAAGCTAATGCAGATACATAATTGGGAAGTATCACGCTGTTTACTACTGGTGTTATTACCACGTTAACATGTTCCACCGGACGTCACGTCGTATCGGAATCGCGTGCTTTGAAGTTTTTATTATTCATCGGATTAGTCGCATTCGTTTCACTAAAAACATTGGATTTTATGGCGGCTTTTAGTCTGAGCGTTCCCATAGCTTTTCTGGCTTTGGGATTTTATGTGTTTATCTCGCTTGAACAGTAGTTGTTTGGTAGTGTAGGACATGTCAAATTAATATCGGGTGGCATATGAAGCCTAGCAGTTTATAGGCGCGGAGGCTAATTCTTAATAAAGTATCGTGTAATCCGACGCTCTTAGCTCGTTCGCCTTTGGCAGAGGCATACCTACTGTTTGTAGCTAGATGTATATTATGTATTTTGGAAGGGGTTCCAAATGCGCATTAAATAAGGATTTTGGTAGATACCCTTGTTTATCAGAATACTAAATCGTAATAATCTAAGTTGGCTTCCAAATAATTTTGAGTGGAATTTTTAGGCCTACAATCAGAATCAAATAAATTATTTGTGTGAATACCTTTTCTCTTAAGGACTGTCTCTAATGTGTTGGTTCGTTCCTACATTTACCATTGCCGAAGATTTAAGCTCTTCAAAAAGTTGAATACAAAAGTGTCAACGTTTTGAGCGTCCCAAGGGATTAGTAAAACCTCTTTTAAAGTCCAGGCAAAAATATTAAAAATAACAACACGACAAGTAAACGCGGCGCCGCGCGCCGGAGCGGTGGCCTGCGTCCGTCGGTCCGGCCCGTCGATCCGTCCGTAAGCCGCTATTCATCAACGTCCGACCTTTGCCCGCTTTTACGTTTACTTGGCGTGTTCACCCCGAACTTACCCGACGTGTTTTAATATTCATTTAAAATTAAGCCACACAGAAATATGATTATATTTTTTTCCGTTTAGATTAACAATCGCTGGGGACGCAGTATAAATAATGTGAATTTCTTCTTTTACATTCGTGTGTAACATTAATTGTGAGTTTATGTTTTGTGACCTCCTTTTGCTGTAATGATTTCGTTGGTAAACTGAATTATAATCATTCGGTATTATTTTTCCGGGTATTTTCTAATTTCGTTGTATGTTTGTGGGGCTACATTCTTGACATATCTCATCAGATTGCTCGAGGGTTGCTAGAAAAATGAGTTTTGTAGTACTGTTTTCTTTCGTAGACATTTCTAGATACTAATTGACGTAGATGTATCGACTTTTAACTAAGTATGTATGAAGGAAATTGGTATCAGTAAAATACCTACGTTCGAACTTCTAATGCTGCGATTGTGATATTAAAACCTTACTTCTACTACTATCTATGCGTTTAAATAAAACAAATAAACCCACTGTCTGCTACCCATATGGGATCAACTCGTATTAGTTGGACGATACGTGGTGCAAACGTCCCTGGATCCCTCGTGACTTTGATGTATAGTGGACGAAGTACCCAGAGAATAGCGGGGACACTCGGATTACCACCGTAATAACCCAGATATCAAGACCGACACCAATCATACTCAACGACGGCACAAACTTCCCTTATTTATGGTGTTCCTATACATTTTTGTGGGAACACAAAACTTGGTAAAGGAAGATTTGTGGAAACATGGGTTGCGATCCGGGCTCGGATTTCCTCGTAGGATTTCGTGGAGGAAAGATTAGAGATAGAAGCGAATCGAGAGTAGTGAAGTGTGCGAACAATGTTTTAGAATTTCCGTTTCAGAAGTTTTAGTTTCCCTTAGTTAGGATTGCCAACAGTAGGTTGTGGGCGATTTAACTACAAAACTTTTTGATATATGTACCTATGTTCCCATTTTTAGTTCGAGTTGTCAAGAATTACTGCTTTATTAGCCGATTAGTAAAACAGGATTGTTAGTTAGCAAGGCGCGATGTTCGTTGATATCCTTGAGGCTATTGGGAAATTTGCTGTCCCGCAGACTTTGCATTCAGACTCCATTTTAGATGTAATTTTTTGTTACTATTTCTTGTTTCCACCAACGAAAAGAAAAGCCATCTTTATTCTTAGTTATCCACGTTATCTGTAACTCGTATATATCTACTTTGTTATTGACTTAGCAGGTTCTGTTTGCGTTTCTGGTTTGTAAACATTAATTACAATCGTCCAATAATTAACGTATAACCATTAAACACAGTTGTATATTAATAACATTGCAGTGTACTTGGCCAGTTTCAAGAATTAAAGTTCCCAAGAATTTTATCATTTGTGTTTGGAGAGAGCTCATTACTCATTGAAGCTTGACAAAGAAGCCTTTCACATCATTTCATATGGAGTAAAATGTATTCTGATCAGTACGTTTGTCCAGCAAACATTACTGAGAACGATTTATCAACGTCTCCCTTCCACGTACTGTCTTCGAAATGGTCATTTGCACCGACATCGCTGAATGTCTTTCGACGCATCTTAAATATCCGTGATTTACTTCTTGTGTCTCTTCCGAGGGCACTGACCGTTTACTGATTATATATTGTCCATTCCGTGTCATCAACTCATTTCAGTCTTCAGAAATGTGAAATTTTCCATGAAATATCTTACTATAAATTCGCGTTTCATACCCGAATATTTTTAAAGAGTTTCGGTGACAATTTACAAATGTAGAAAATTGTTTTACGACTAACAGTTATGCTCTCTCATGTTGCTATCTTAGAAAATAATTCGAGTCACGAACAAAACGTTTTCCATATTTCAAGTACGTTCTATGCAAATATGACGGGCAACTAGTGTCAACCGGTTTCGTTCAATAAACCGGTGTCGATGATCCATCAATGTCACATCTGTACCTGCTCTATCCGTAAAAAGGATGGTAAGAAAACGTAATGCGAGCTCGAAATTGCGACAGAAGGACTGTTAAGTTTGTTCCACATAATATGCATGTGAAGAGAATAGTCATAAATTATACACGGCAATTAGGAGAGAGACACTGTAGTGCAGTGTCGGCGCGTGCATTGTGTGGGGCACAGACGCGCGTTCCTACCGCTACCGGTCCTGCGCCGTGAAACAATGGCTGAAACATACTCCAACCGTAATGTGCGTTAAAAAGGGCCAGTCTACGCTCTCGTAAACAGAAGAAATCCCTTAAGTGAATATTACCATTTGTACATCGATGGTGTAATGTTACCACACAAATGCCATTTCTGCAAATTTCCTGAACGATTTATTATGCACCTTACATGTTTTAGCACTGTTCTCCATTTTAAGTTATTCTATTGATTCTGTACCCAACAAAGACGAGTTTTTGTTGTAGAACATAAAATGTTTGAAGGTAAACTTGTCTGGGGAAAATGTTGAAATTTATTTTTCTTGTAGACCGTGTCACGCCCACGACTTATAGCCCGCGCTGAAGATTCACTAAACAATCAGCTTTGTTCCATCAGTTTGTTTTTAAACGTTTTATTTCGTCAACATGGTTATTGGTCGTCGGAAATCAGCGGTTATGTTAATTCCGTCGCATAAAATAAAATAGAAACCACTTTTAAAACTCGAAAAAACACTAACGAAAAAATGCATTAATCTGATATAATAATTGAAACTGCACGCAGTGTAAATTAATAACAATGAGAACAAAAAATAGGCGCAATCGTGAACACAGTTATCAAAAAGGTCGATTGCATAATATTTTAATGTATTGTTTTAATATTTAATGCTCTAAACATCGATGCTAGTCACATGTATTCCGTATACGGATTTTAATAAATAAAACAAATGAATGAATACGTAATTTCGTAGCAGATCAAAAGCGTTTTACGGCTTATTAATTTTTCAATATTGCCGCAACGCCCTTTCAGTGTTGTGCCTAAGGTTATAACTTATAATGATTTATCAGTCGCGAACAGAGATGTCCGATAACGACTTGTTTGACTAATCGATGCTCAGATAAATATCTGTTTTTTTTCTGCTAGGGCTCGAGTTTGTGTTGTAAAGGATTTTTTGTGTCTACAAACGTATTCGGTTGTCGGGTTTGGGTGCACAGCTGCACGACATCCGGGCTTTCAGTCCACAATTTATATGTGTGCTCCTACGCCATATGAACACAAGTGTAATTCACTGTTTCTTCTTGTTTGCGTACCCTAAATACTTTCCACATTCGTTACGGAATAATGCAGTTTGAAGTAAACAAGAACTTTTTAGAAGGTTCATTTTAATAAATAAATATACTGGACTATTTATTTTGATCCGATAACAGACTTGTCTACAGAACTTCCTGCGGTTATCTTATCTCTAAACAAAAAACTTACTTAAAATCGCGACCGCTAAAAGTTTTTGCTGACAGTTTTAAAATGTCAGTACTTTTCTACTTGTTCTGTTTCAGGCTCGATTTTCTGAAGTAAAGTTTCTTGTTGCGATACAAAGGTAGGTATTAGTCGCACTCCAATTTAATTCATATTTTTTTTGTATTCTATCAGACAAAACAAAAATAAGTTCGTAACTATGAGAAATGAAACTAAAGCCCTTTATCGTAAAAGTGTATCCTCCCATATACGCCATCCTGCGTGTCGTGTTTGATGGGGCGGTAAAAGGGGGTGCGGGAGCGGGGGTGGAATCTCAGCCCCTCAGTAAATAATTACCGCGCCCGGCACAGGGGTGGAGCCCCAAAACCGTCCGTGAGCCTGTGGGCCCCTGGGCCAGCCCGGCTCTTCCAGCGTTGTTGCCAATTCTTATTGTATCTCACGAAAATAAATTGATATGGCAAGCGAATACGTGATTTGTTGGAGGTAACTCACTGCTTAGTTATTTTTGCAAAAAAATTTAGAATTGGTTGTAGATAATTTTTCGGGTACGTGATGAATAGAATAGGACGTTTGATTTGAAGTTCCTAGCGATTGTGATTTAAATTTTGAGAAATTTGAATAAGATTCCCGATTATTCCTTTCTGTTTTTGTGACAGTCGGATAGCATAAATTACTAAAATGTTTATGTCAAGATAAGTCTCGGGATAGCTTTATTAAATATTCTCTGGATACCCAAAATCGCTCAAAAATTCAGTAGAAGTGATTGGCAATACCTAGTTAATCAAATTTGATTCAAACACAATCTAGGTCGACGCATGCCAAATCGTGTAATCTTTTACGCAAATTTTACGCTGTTTTCTATGTCAAGGAGCGATTAGACACTCTTTCCATTCATTAAAAGTATGAATGGGATTCATTTACGTTACGAAATAACTTGACGTGTTCAATATTAGGTATTCGGGTAAAAACAGCTGAAAATGTTAATATTTAAATGCTCAGTGCATATTGACAGAACTATATCTACCTTACTAGACAATATGGACATCCTGTATATTATACCTCTGCTACCTACGTATCCAAGTTCTATGTCCGTATTCATAGTTCAATATCTTGGTATCTTTTTTTTGTTTCAATGATAAAATTCCGACAGCTACTATCGCATTATGAGCGTAAATGACGCGTTCGATAATCTGTCTCTATTCGTCACATTATTGCGTAGGTATTTATAGACAAAATATACAAGGTGACGTTTTATTTATTGTGATTAATTAATTCGTTGTAAGTATCACGTGTATTTAAAGTGCTTTAGACACCCGTGAATTTTGGTTTATTTGAAATATTTTATCAGCATACTTAAATGCGGTTAAAACAAATACAGGTTGTTATTATCAACAAATCATGTATTTCATTGTTTTAATTTACCTTCATTCAAACGGCTGCTATTCTAGATTTATGCTTTCAAACAGTAATAAAGAAGCATTTCCAAACCTACACTTACGTCTAACTGCATTAAACATTTGAGTACCTAATTCAAATAAATTCTCGAGCAGTAATATAATAATATACAATTTTTCAAAGCGTTTACCATAGATAGCGCAACGTAGACTCGATTCGGTGGGGTCTCGAATAGAATAGATACAGATTAGGCAAGCGACCGCAGCCTGGGACGTGACCGGGACATATTTTTGGTTCATTTCTTTGATCATGGCTCTTACTATACATGAACAAATGTAATTTTGCTCTTGGTAAGTGTGGGCTAATCATAGGGCCAGGTTAGTACGTGGAATCGGTATGCAGCTTTGCTTTGCTTCTTAGTTGATTACTCTTGGCTAAAGTTTAGAACATCATTATTTAGGGACGTAGGAATTCAGTACAGTAGTGTAGCCATGAAGACTAAGAGCTCTGGTTCGAATAGTCTACTGCAAAAAGATAAGATGTAATTGAAATCTTCTCTGTACACCTAGAAGTACCTATTTGTCGATGCTCAGGAACCCAGGTGCTAATTAAATAGCATCCGTTCGTATACGGCTACCTTACTTGTCTTAATACTCCAATATTACCTTCGCGCTGATAATCTTCCCAGTACGTTAAGTACATACTTGTCGTATATTCATTCACACCTCATTGAGATTGCCATTATGTCGCCTGGTAATGGCGGACGATGATATCGCTTTTCTAACGCGTACTAACGATATTAAAAGGAAGTCCGTGAAAATATAAAAATAAACACCTAAGGAAGGGATACATGCTGCGGAAGAAACTGGATAGCCATGAGACAAAACTGCCAAAAATTGAGAGATTTGGAAGAGACCTATACTCAGCATTGGGTGGCCAAGGGTTGAGGAAGAGAAGAGAAGAGAGAGAGAGAAAATGCTGGCGAGTAATGTAGACACGAAAGAATAAAAGAAATTGAAGTTATTCCTAAAAAAAAAGTTAAATTTCGCTACGATTAAAACGAGTTCCAAACTAAATGTAAAGGGTTCAACTTACAAATTAATTAATTCATCAGGTACCATAATTTGTGTTCACATTGTAATGTAAATAATGTAAACGAAACACATTGAACTAAAAACTTTGGAATTGTGATGAAATACGACGAAACTTTTAAAGAGAAACATGTTTTCATTGTTCTCTCGTAGTATATTGTTCGTATTTGTGCGATTACGTAGATGCCCACGGCTGGATGTGGGCCTCCCTCGTCGACCGCCGTTACAACGACGGCTCTAGGGGAGGATAATACCACAATAGCAGAGGGTGATTGGTGATCGCGTGATGTTAATAATACCAGTAAACGTCGGACATTCGCCTATCCTTGTTTTGGTCTTTAAAAACTTAATCGACTGAAAAGCTTATTTTAGCCGCGTGTGGCATACATCCACGAACACAAATTTTACGTTGGTAGCAAATACTACACAGCACCTAAATTTCCCAAGTTAAAAGTACCAGTGTGCACGTTCCCAGTCAATCCTTCCAAACATTTGACACGCTTTTATTATGCGCACGGTACTGAAGTTTTACTACAAAATCGATAGGAATACGTGAGCATTCGCCTTTTCTTGTTTTTTCTTTATTCATATTAAAGCCTGGCTCGGATACCATGCACGTGACTCATAACATAACCATTAAGCCTGTGGCGCGAGGGTTTTCCACAGATATATTATCAAAGGAGTTTCATCATGACGGTATTTATGATTTGATAGAGACCTATCTTATCGCGTGCCCTTTACAATGTGGATGGCATTTCTGGTAGAACTCGTCTCTTGTTCTTTTTCTTCTCCCCAATAAGAATTAACGTTATTATTTTTTTATTTAGTACTTGGAAGGCAAGAAGTCCTTAGGAACGTACAGAAGAGTAATTTTCCTAGATTGAAAGGAAGTAGGATAGAAAGAAAGTAGGATATTATTATAAACATGCCAGAAATATCTTCAAACGACTGATCACAAACTTGAATTGTTATAGAACTGATCAACAATAACACTTAACGAAGTGTCAAGAGATTACCGGCACCTGACAATGCACACAACGGTACTATAACTATATTTCGAGACGAGAGTAAACTCCTTTGTACGACTGACGTTGAAGATCTTTTTGACTGAAGGGAATTAGTCAGTGGTAAGAGAAAGTCGGTTGTACGTAGTAGGCCGGATGCCGAAATAACCACGGATTGTTAGTGAGGGATGTGGTTGACCGCATAAAATATGGGATATGGGGAGGACTTTCCTTTAATGAGGGACGGTGAAATCCAAAGGTCAGACTAACTAAAAATAATCATGGGCTAGATATAGTAGTACTAGTACCTATTTGGAAGAAAAAAATACAGCGTCAGTCAGCGTTAATATCGTGTCCTACTTCTAAACTTGTTGTAAACTTGGTCGAAATAAGTGTTTTTCTGTCTAGAACTAAATATACATCACTGAATTCCTGAAAAGGTCATCCCAATCCGTCAAGTTGTTCCCAAGATAATCTTCCATCTTTTCTTTTATATAAGGTAACAGCTTCAAATTGCTGTTCTCGGTAGCGGCATGTAGAATACCACTAACATCGTCTGGGTATATATACCTATCGTGTAAGTTAATATCTACGATAGTTTCTATATAGCCAGCGTTAATGCGTCAAGACTAAGGTCGAATGTAGGCTTTATGGCCGTTATTCAAGACGCTTCGTGCTTCACGACCACAATATTCATCGCTACGGATTAAATAACAGCCACTTACACAATTTTATAGCCAGTGCCATGTGCCGATATTATTCTAAAGTAATTTGTGTTAGAGTTTGTATAATCTTACGCGGCAATTTGCTAATAGGCGAGACGACAAAAAAAAACTAATTAGTCCGTCAGTAAGATTATCAAAAAATATTTGACCCGTGTTTTTTCTTTTGTTACGTAAACCAAAATTGTCGAAGATATGTCGCTTTTAAAATTCTCAATACGTCACGCCTAGGTATAATTTTTACCTAGTTCTGACGTCACGAGCCCCCCCCCCACTCCCGAGTTTTGAAGCGTTTTATCTTTGTCAATATTCATTGATTTACAAAAACAAAAAATACGTGTCCATTAATTTCCCATACTCTAACTGACGGACTAAATTAAATAGATTTGCAATTTTTTGATACTGTCGTCATGCCTATTGGATTATATTCAACTTTTAGTCGCACCAGGGAATACTAGCGGTAATCTAAATTAGGCTTTAAATTCATACGTTATATGAGGAACATTTTCAACTTTTATTTCTATACTCAGTGGGTGCGCTCCCAAATAACAATTCGTTGAAATTCCAGCGGTAACTTTGAAATTGTAATGTAGCTTGTCCGCAACAAGTGTGTGGAGCGTACACGGTCGGTCTGTAATTTTGATAATGGTCAAGAGGGGCGTGCTACTGATAAAGAGAGATAACGGATGAGACGGTTGGACGGATCGCCAGACCGATCCTCCGGCATGCGGGTGGTGGGACATCCCGAAACCTCCCTTTCGGGCGGTTGAATAACGCCTAGCTCCAGTCACGCGGCACCGTATGGAATTTCCGAATATCGTAACTTCGACCAAGTGTGTAAATGGGCTCATGACGTAGGATTAGTAATAAATTCAACAAAAACAAAAATTGTTCACGTACATTCATCACATAACAAATGCTCCACTATACCTACAATTATAGCACACGAACACACTTGCCTGCATAACTCGCTACAGACTTGCAAATGTCCGTTAGTAGAAGTAGTCGACAAACACATGTATATCGGTCTAATGGTCGATAGCCGATTCTGTTGGGGACCGCATAAAGACTACGTATGCAACAAACTGAGGTCTATTCGAGGTAAGCTCAGAATACTTAAATATAAACTGCCTTACAAAACGCTTAGAATGTTATATTTGGCCCTAGCAGACTCTGTTATCAATTACGGACTCAGCAGTTACGGGAGAACCTATCATACATACTTGACGGATATTTACAAGTTACAACTAAGAATACTAAAAGTAATTACGCCAAAACATATAAAAAAGAAATACAAAAACAATGACGGCGACCTCTTTAAATATTGTCAAGTTATGAATGTGTTCAATAAAGTTGAATTTTTTACTCTTACGGAAGTCAATAGACCTGAGCTGTTAACCGAAAGAACAAGACCTGACTTTCTGAGAACGATACCACATAAAAATAAATACATCCTACCGACGTTCAATAATGTGTACGGGACGCGGGTTGCAGAATATTTAATACCTTTTTTTCTTAATAAACTTCCAGAGGACTTGCAAACGCTATACAAAACGAGTTCGAAAAGTTATAAATACAAATCAAAACGTTTCCTTATACAAAACTTCTCCTAAATTATGTATGTACCTTTAAATTTTTATCACCATCATTTAAAAGTACCTAAGTTTTATTGTACCTATCACTGTAGTTGTAACATTTTGTAAAAATTAAACGAACGGCTCGCCAGCACACAGATAAGCCCTGAGAGGTTTTCGATGTGTGGCTAAAACCTAACTGTAATAGATTAAGTTTTTTAGATATTTAAATAAATAATAATAATAATCGTACGCAAATGTTTACTAAGCCCTGCCCTCTGTAAAGAAAACATAATCTGCATCTTGTCTTGAAGAAGATTCATGTTTCAATTAACTTTTAGTTCCAAAATTTCGTTCATTTACAGTCTGAAATTCAATATCTTAGAATTCCAAGTCTGTGCTGAAGTGTGATTTAAGAGAAAATGATTCTCTTTGTTCAGATTTCTTAAAGTAATGTTGTATTATTTGTAGATTTTTTTAAAATGTACTTCGATTTGTTGACCTCTTTCTATCTTGTTATAAGGTTTTTGTTTACTATAACAGCATTCTAAAAACCTAATATATTTAAAAGAAACCATGGGGTTTCTGGCCGGATCTTGTCATAGGGAATGAAACGACCAATTCTAACCGTGCTCCGATTGATGTTATGTGAAATAAAATATGTATTAGAATTTACAAAAAAAAATATAATTGTGCATCTATATCAGAGTATAAATGTACTTCTTCATTTTCGTCTTCAATGTGTGTGCAAACAACGATTTCCTTGACCAGTCCCATATCAGTTACGTGATAACCGAACTGCTGCAGAGCGACTTGCACAAGATCATTGTGTCACCGCAACATCTCTCCGCCGACCACATCAAAGTCTTCCTCTACCAGATATTAAGAGGTGAGTCACAGTTGTTTTTACTTGTATGATAGTAATTATAATGTATCGTGAATACCCGTAACATTTCTGTAATTATACGGGGTGTAACAATAAACGCAAGACCTTTCGTGCGGTGGCTCAGACCATGAAATCGAATCACTTTTGTTCCATGACTTTTGGAAATTCATAATCTTTTTATAGCTTTGATTAGCTGATCGCATCAATTCCTAAAGAAAATCCAATTTCAAGAAATCTTAAAACAAAATTTGTTCAGTTTCATACACCACCACCATACACCTTGTATACCGCATGACGGCGTAGTAGTGATCACATGATATTGTTAAGGTTTAGTCAAACATTTAAATTGCGGACACGGTTTCAAATATCAGATATTGAGGGATACTGTTCTAAATTATCTGTCTGTGTCCGGTGTCCGCAGCCGGTCCCCAGTTAGTCCGTATCAAGCGGATACCTTACGATCAGTCTACGAGTATCCCTTTGGAATTCTCTTTTACATGCCTTTTATCATTCCCTGGGGTTACGAATGCATTGCTAGGATCCAGAAAACCACTCGGATAATAGTAGATGAGTCTATTTCAAATCCAAATGAATTTATTCACATAAGTTTTTCAGGTAAAATAATTTACATTGGATTTGTCTGCATTTTATTACAGACATTTATCTTTTAAATATTTACGAAGTAAACTCTAATGGCGACCACGTGGGACTTCTAGTGTCGTTATTAAATGAGGATGAGATGATGGGAGGATGACAAATTGTGAATTATTACAATTTCTTTTGGTGGTGCTAAGTGCTGATAATGTTGTTATTTTACTTAGGGCTAAGCGGGTAATACATATGTATCTACATTACATACTTACAAAGTTATACATATGTATTAAAGTGCACGTGTTAATAATTCACACGTGTTACAGTACAAAGAGATACGCTCTGTAATCGACTTGGGAATCGAATGCAAATGAGTCGAATATAAACTTATTATAACTTCTGACATTTGTTATTACAACAATAAACCCCGTGGGCGACTATCGGCAAGTGAGCTGTTACATTATATTTACCACATAAAATATTCACAAAACCGTTTTACCATTTACGTAGTTAACAATTATTTAAAATCTAAACTCTTTGTGTTTCAACATTTACATAGCGTATCACGAACAAACGACGAATATATTTGTGTAATAATGGTGGTGAAAGGGTGCACACTTATACAGTCTAAATGGTCAATTTGAAAGGGTTGCGATACATATCGACCTTGGCTGAGACTTTCACAATTACAGGATCCGAGTAGGGACGGGCCAAGGCAACCCTATCCGTGCTGTTACTAACGAGGAAAATTCCAACAGCTTTAGAACTGTTTCAAACAATACAAATTATTTATTTGAGAACTTTTTTAAAGAACAACCCGTTGGCACGTCAAAGCGAGGGATTTTGTATCACCGGAAGCCGAGAGATTGTAAAAAATAAAAGAGTGAAGTTTTTGCGATTTTCGACAGCCCTATAGATAGTCGCATTACCGCTACAGCCGGAACGGGGCAATAACATTTGGCTCGCCTGATTCATGCTAGGGGTGGTCACAAACCGTACACACTCAGTCCATTGTATCATGGTTCATTAATATGCGAACCCCGCCCGATACTTTAATACTTAAATATTACATTTTCGGCTTCGTAATTTCAGATCTCGTTTCACGTTTGATTGGGAATTCGGGGGTACTGTTGTTTTTTTTTTCTGTAAATACCTAGAATGGGAGAAATAAAAAGGTATCGAGTGTTTATCTCCGGTACCCTTCTTTACCAAAGTAAATTATAGGATTATCCGTGAAGCACCCATATCGGGATGTCCGTTGATGTTATAACACTATTGAAACCGGCAAGCGTTCTTCAGTAAAGCCACGATGTTCCCTCAGAAATCTTAGTCGAATCTTACTAATATTATAAATGGAAAAGTATGTGAGGATGGATGTTTGTTACTCTTTCACGCAAAAACTGAAAGGATTTGGATGAAATTTGGTATACAGATAGTTGGTAACTTGGATTAAAACATAGGATACTTTTTATCTCGGTAGTATGACAATAACATGGGACAATTATCGAACTCGGGCGATGTCACGGGCATCAGCTATAGTTGGTGCCAGTTAAGATGAGAATAGCGGTCATTGACATTTATTAAACTTCTTAACTTTGAAAACCAAAAATAAGCCTGTTAGATTCTGGAATCGTCATCTATCGTGATCTTCAACATTTTATGAACGATACATGGTTTATTTGTTTTGGTTCGTACGAAGAAATATTAGGGAAAGGGCAATAACCGCTGTTCTCATCTTAACTGGCACCAACTAAGTATAGTCAATATTTTTTTGCCTAACATGGAACTGGAATGGCATCCAATACTCGCGGGGCGTTGTTGCACTTGCGAGACTAATGATGTGTAGTAAATAGCTATCATTATTCATGACATTAATTACCCAAAGCGAATATCCATTGCAATATCCATCCATCATTAATTAGCATCGATCACGATTACACTGACGCCCATTTAAACGACACATTGCTGTATTATTCAGACTAGAAGATCACAACAGTCTTAACCAGTTTTCAATTTAAATACGTGTAGCATCTGTCGCATGTTTTTTGCTCCTACACGCTTTGAAGCTTAGCGGTGTCGTTGCAAAACGTCACTGAAAAATATCGCGGGCACACAGGCTTTTCGACATGACATTAATATTTGACGAGCTGCACTTTTAATTTCAAACTTCCTGCACAAGTGTAGAACATTGCTCCAGCAAATACACTTTTATTTTTATTAGCTTTCGCACGTGGTTGTATTTCGTACCCCAGGATGCTTTTATTAGGTAGTGTTTTATGATCGAATGCTTAATGGAAACTTCTTTAATGGATATCTCTTCCAAAGTATCCAACTTTTTCCATTAGCACACTTTAGCGTCAGCTATGGTTGTATCCGTTGTACTTAGGCCAGTTAATGGAAGGTGAAACTTGATTGAATCAGAAACACTTTGTTTTAGTTCAGTGCACATCATTCATTTATATAAATGAGAGAAATATGCTACAACAAGTCTGGAGGCGGATGAAGTCGGGCCGTTTGCGCAGCAGCTTAGTAAACAGAGGCGGCTGATTGCGGCCGAGCTCGGACTGTGCGCGCCGATAAACACGAGTTTAAAACAAACCGAGTCGTGAGCTCCTCCGAGACCAGCTCGTGCCCGACCGATACAGCGCCTCCGCTGAGTCTCACAACCCGACCAAGTACACGCCCCGTTCCACCTGCCGGTAAATCAATTAAAACTCCCAAGTGCTACCAACTTACAGCCCCGCACTCGAGGCAAACGGCGAGGCGCCACAAAAACTACTACATTACCTTTCCACCGCTCAAAAGACACTTTATGACGACTAATTCCGCCACCATTAAGCTCACTTCAAACTTTAAAAAACCGTTCACTATGTATGCTAATGTAATCCACTTTCGCAGATGAAAAGAATCGCCTCGCAGCCGTCGCCTCGTCTCCCGATTTCGTATTATTAATTTGTGCAATTATTCGTGCAGTGCCAAGAGATTTCCCGGGAGTAGAACGCGCGAAGGGAATCTAGAAAAATGCGGTCGTTAAGCCCCCACCACCTCGAATGGCGCGTTTAATTAAAAACTTTATAGTTGCACCGCCTTGATGGCTCCGCTCTAACTGAAATCACATAGACAACCACACTCCTGTACTAAATGGATCTCTTTTAATCACGATACTGCTTGGAGAAACATAATCGATACTGCATCAGGGTGTGTGAATGTATCACGTGATATTTTCTGCGGAAACGGTTACTAATATGGGTAGTGTGCGTGTATGTGAATGCAACCATCGCGATTAGGGATGTCACACGACTCGGATAGTTTTAATATTCTGCGCGCTCTTTAGATTAAACTTGCTCGTCGCTTTTGTCTCATTCAACGTCCAACGAACAGAAGCAGTTTAATAAAACCCACGTCTAACCTGCGAGTAATGAGGAATGAGTGAGTAAAAAATACATTATGTTCTACAATCTACATTATCCCGAAGCATCACTGTTGCAAAAGAATAAAAGTTTTTATGCTGAGCTCATGTCAGTTATTCAGGAAATGTGACTCAGACAGATGGCGCTTCATCTAATGGCAGCTATGAAATGTCGGGTTGTGCAGAATAGTTTGACTTATACGTAACAAATGCATAGAGCGCAGTAGTGCATATTTCGCTCGTGTTGGACATGCACCATTGTGCAAGGGCGCACCGTCGCACACCGGTCAGCTATGCTAATCGGGCGAGCCCGGTCGCCGACGGTCCAGTTGTCTTGCCCGATATTAATTATGTATGTATTGTGGTGCCACGGGCCCACAGCCCCCCCCCGCTCAGGCGCTCAACCCCATATGATGAAATGAAATGATGATGATGAAATGATGTTTATTTTTGCAAGTAGGTTCTTACAAACACTTTTACACGTCATTTTTTTTAAACTAGATGGGGCCGGTGTTTCGTACCTGACTACTCTGAGAAGAAACAGCCGAAACAAACTCAAAGGTTATAGTCTCTTTTGAAGTCCAGACATAATCTTGTTCAATTCAGATGAGGACTATGCAGATTAGTGTCTGAGATGGTCTTTTGAAGACAGATTTACCACACAGATTTGAACCACACAGATTTGAGTGGACCTGTCCAGTTAGCGCAAGCATTTGTCAGTTATCGTGTAGCTCGACTTATAACTCAAGGAGCTCAACGAAACGACGAACAATAGCAAAGAAAGGACTTTTGTGTAGGTCGCTTATACACACATCAAAAGTATCTAGGGATCAACATATATTTTTGCAATAACTTTTCTCCTGATTGATATTAATTAAAATTTTCTTTAAGGATTCATCAAATAAAGTGTTTTCGTTTGTCACAGTAACGATAAACCAAGTCACCTTTGCATTAATAAAGAAATTTGCCATTTTCCTAATAAAGGGATTTTTGACATTTGAACCACTAACATTAAAGTTCGAAAAAAAGACTGAAATAACAGTTTTCTTTAAAATTTTATTGGGTAACTTAAACAATTAATAATCCGTGTTTCTACCGCGAACACTAACAACACAAGAACATCGGTTTGGCATACTCAAAATGAGTTCATCCAAATCACGCTGTGGAATGGCCGCCCATGTTCGTTGCAACAACAAAAAAAGGTCTTCTTGCGACTGGATACCCTCCATATTCGGCAGAGCTCTTCTCTGTAGCATATCCCATGCATGCTCAATCGGGTTCAAGTCTGGCGACTGAGCAGGCCAGGGCAGGACATTGATGTTAGCTGCGGCGAGAGTCTGTCTTACAACTCTTGCGGTGTGCGGTCGTGCATTATCATGCATTAACTGAAATAAGGGACCGATTTGCACTTGTAGAGGAACGATGACGTCTGATACAATCGTCTCAGCATAAATTTGAGCGTTGAGGTTGCCTCTGATCCAAATCAACTCAGTTCTTCCGCCGATCCAAATACCCGCCCATACCATGATGGTTCCACCACTATAAGGATGGACTTCCTGGCAGGATTTTAATCGCTGTTGGCATCCAGGGGTTCTCCAGTGTCGTATACGTCTTGTATCCGGTCTCATACCAAAACGAGACTCATCAGAAAAGCACACGAAACGCCATTGTTCTTCTGCCCAATTTCTGTGTTCAAGAGCCCATTGATATCGAATCCTACGATTGTGCATTGCTATAGGTGGTACCCGTAGCGGTCTTCGGGAATGAAGGTTCACTTCATGCAAGCGGTTTCTGACTGTTTGGTCGCTAATTAAGTTCCTTGAAGAGTGATGAAGCCTCACGGCTAACATCATGGCGGTTATTGTTGGAGCTCTTCGAGTTAAGATTTGAATGTATCGGTCTTGTCTCCGTGTGGTGCAGCGATACCGTCCTCCATGGCGCTCAGCCACGGTACCAGTGCTTCGGTAACGTGTCCAAAGTCGACTGATAACACTCTGACTTGTATTCAGAGCTAAAGCTACAGTACGTTGCCGGGAACCAGCTTCTATCATTCCCACGGCTCTGAGCATTTCTTCCCTGCTTAAATGACGTCGCCGCTCCATAATAACGTTGGTTTTAATCAGTAGTAGGGAAACAGTAGCACTAATAATGTCTTCAATGCGTTGTATGTTTTTATAGGGAAAATATTGACAGCTTATTTTCATCTTTTACTCGAATTTGATTGAGAGTTCCTGATTCAAATTATGAAATGCACCAAAAAGGATCCATATAAATTTATAAAATCATAAATTTATTACAAAGCCACATCTCAATCTCAAGAAATCCGCATAAAAATGCTTGATCCCTAGACATTTTTGATGTGTGTAGTACTCAAACTGCCAGACAGTCGTGGGGAAAAGAATAAAATAAAATATGTGACCCACATGGTCCTCACATTCACAATAATTAAATAAAATTAACAGTAATTTACAAAACAAAACAAAAAAAAAAAAAAAAACATTAAATGTCACAATAATAATAAAAATAAAAAAATACTTAACAAAATAAGTATTCATGTCAAATCAATACATGTCACATAAAATAATGTAGAATAAAGTAAAAATAATAAAATACTGAACTAGGTGTCAATGTCAAAGTGTGTGTAGTATGTTACACTCTCAGGATTCTCGTCTGTCATCGTATTTCAGTTTTTAACCGACTTCCAAAAGGAGGAGGTTCTCAATTCGATTGGTATTTTTTAAATATTATTAAGTAATGCAGCTTATTATTTTGAGTAAGTATGTGTGCGAGGTTTTCGTAATAAGACATTGAACAATGAGGTATTTATTAACAAACGAGCGGATAGTGATCGATGACTAATTGAGATAACCATAAGTAATGAAAATGACTCAGAAGTCGTATGAAATCGGTGAATTAACAGTTTGGCTTTTTAACAGTTTGAAGGTTCTTTATTGAGAACATACATCTAATTAGGTTTCATTGCATGTATCAAATTAAAGAAACTGCGCCAATTTTAGCAAAAGGCATTTAATTAATTTTATTTACGTATCCAACGAAAAGAGCAGATAAGATCACGCGCGGCGGCTGCGGGCTCGGCGCGCGGTAACGAGCAGAATTATGGAAATGCGCCGCGCTGCTCACGACCTACGAGCTACGTCTACACTCTCATATTATTTATACGCGAGCGCTTCCCTCCAGGAAATCACCACGCACACCCCTGTAATGTAAGCTACCGAGGATTTGCTCTGATAAATAGCCGACTTCCGTTCTGTCGCCACCACCAATGACTTTTCTAAAGAATAAATTTAAAAATTCAATCACGCCGGCTGACCATTCGACGCTCGCTTGCGGAAAATCTTGAATAGAATTTCTATATTTCCAAAGAAAGTCACGTTTGGACCGAGTCTGATGTCTGAACAGAATTAGATTTGGAAACATTTTCGAAAATAATTGCGACGATAAAGGAATTGGCACAAGAAAATAATGTATTGATGGAACACGAGGGAACCGAAGGCGACGACGCCGGTCGACGGAAAAACCCCTAAGTGGAAAGGCCTGCCGGTGTCTCGTTCGCTCCCTCTAATGGAATTTACTTCAGGCTGTCTTGTCGCCATCTGCGAAATAAGCTCCGTTTTATGTATGAATGTGGACACACTACTTAGGAAATGAATGTTATTAAAACATTTAGCATTGCGGCCTTATTTCTCTGTAGCATTAGAATACATTGTGATATGTAAGGACGGTTTTGTAGCAGGATACGCATGACACGTATAATCTCCGAATACATGTTCCCCGAAATCCCTCTGTGTCAGTCCTGTGATCCGTATAATTCGTCAGAGGACAGCCAAACGGCTACACTGACATAATTGTATCGGTGTTCATCCTTGTCAGTGTAACACGTAATCTCTTCCTGCTGCGTCCGTAAATATACCACAGAAACCTTTCTAGCGACCACAAGCTATTTCTTTATCTTCGCTAGATGCAGTTGTGTCGTGATTTATTCCAATAACTTATCCTAGTAGTTTGCTTCCAGGAAGCTTACTTTATCGTAGTTGGCTAGAAGATAACCTTAGCGGCTCTCCATCAGAATGTTGATTTTATATAATCTAACAACAACAGAACCAATGATATTTTCGGCACCTTTCTTTTGTGATAAATAGCTGAGCGCTGATAAAGTGAGATTTGTAATTCCAATTTCGTTTCATAATTGATGGCGACCGCGGCGCTTTGATGAGCCTCTTGTCTTTGACGTGGCTCCCTAACGGTGCGCACCAGTTCCGTCGTGTTGGGGCGTTAATTGAGAAAGCTTCATCCGCCACCGGAGCCGGGAGCGTGAGATCGGGACTCACGCGCACAAACTCTTGTTTGTTCGACGTCACCGCGCGTGAACAAACATTACGGTGTGAAGCGATTTACTGTTAAGTGTTACTATCGTACTTATATCTCCGGGAGCGTTGATTTTCGTTGCTTTACTTATAAAGCGGTTCTCAAATCGAAGCCATTGACTCCTCGAGACTCGGTCCTCCTTTGTTTACGAGAATTCCTTCACGCTATAAATACACCTTTATTAGATATTTAATAGGGTCTCCTTTACACGAACTTTATGGTTGCGGTGAAAGCGAAAGAATTGAACGTTGAACGAGCAGTCATTAATGTTGGAGTGGCGGAAACTTTGATTGGGTGGCATTGCGGGGTTACAATTAAAGTGTAATGGCGATGGTCAATGGTGGTTGGCGGAGCATTGTCCCCGGCTGGTCGCTGGGAGTCAGGACCACGTCGCGGTCGGCTGCGCGGGCGCGTGCGGCCGACGACCTGCAAGTAATGGACTCGCCTCTCAATAAACAACATTTACGCGCTACTTTTCTCGCCCCTTTTCATTATTGCTGCTTTGTTCTCTCAAGTTTTTACGCCATCTTTGAGGCTATACTATGAAAATTGTGTGGCAGACTCGCATAAAATAAATCTGAGTAGATTATAGATTGTGACTTCCAGGCTGTTTCGCTTCGTTTGGTTACGGACAGTTTATATTCATGGTCTCTTGTTCTGCAAGTACTTCAAGGAAATATGCAGGCGAATTCATAAACCGTCACACGACAAAACTGTAGTGAAATCATAAAATATAACATTCAGCTTTGATTCCCCGTTAGCTCTTACATCAATACATTGCTAATGAGCTCAAAGTGTTTCATCACGTGGTTTAGTACTCGGTATTCGTGAGATAATGTGTGAAATTCGGGGCCTCACTTTTGTAATTATAGTAACGGTTTTCGCGAAGTTAGTTCGCTTATTTCGTCCAGGTTGCGTGGTTTTATGATAAAACTCGGCCGTGTTGCGTGTACGTGAAAACTGCGGTACACCCGCTGGGAAATTAAACTCGTTGCGACGCGGCGAGGTGTCGTTAATTTGTTTTGGCACAGACAGCGCTGGGGGGCGTCGCTAGCTTCCTCGCCCACGCTGTCCTGCAGAAATTGTCCGAATGTTGCGCACCTCAGAACTGATTTGATAACTTGAAAGAGGTAGTTCCTAATAGAAGTATTTCGGTTGAAGATGTATTAGATTCGTTGAGCTCCTAATATTGCCAAGTGGCTAAGTTTATTGATATTGTTTCCATTCGTAATTGACTTTGTCTGCAGTACTTGTTCATAGAGCCTCGTTTAGTTAATAGTAGAGAGGACAAAGTTTTATCCTCATGAGTAGCAAGTAGCAACAGATTGTATCTTGTGAAGATATCTATTTCATGAACATTCATGAATCTTACAAGCGTTGCAAAGGCTACACCTTTGCAAGGCTTGTAAGATACTGGAGACTTCAACTATAACAGAAACTAATTCAACGAAATGTTCCAATTGTGCTTTGGCTAAGTAATTCGATACAGAATGCTTTGTTCGACCCTTGCCGAACAAAGCATTCTGATCTTTGTATAAGAATATGTTTCCATTTTTCTGAGAATTTCATTTGGGGCTTAGGTATTGCTGAGATAGGCTACCCTGAATACCGGTATATCCGACAAGGTAAATCCGATTTACCTTAGTGATGTAAGCTTATTTTCGGCTTTTCATAAGTTTACTAAACCATACAAAATAAATCGTTTTCGACCGAACTAACGCTAATTAATTTCTTGTGTTAGCTTGCTTCCAAAAAATCATATTTACTTGTAATAAATTAGTTTCAAAGGTTCCAGTTTCAGGAAAACGCAAAGCTAAACCGGAAGCTTAGCTATATCGCGTCTAATGAGATTAAGCTGTAACTGTACAGCTGCTGTACTAGGTACTATCTTTATACAAACTACATATACTTACGCCTTTTCTCTATGGGGGTGGACAGAAACTACAGAACTCTACAGAATTCTCCTTGCCCCTCGTCCACTATGTTACAATGTGTATAACATAACTTATTTGAATTGTCTTGTTTTCGTATTGTCACAAGCACATATGATTCTGTAGACAACTACAACCACAAACGACAATATCGTCACCTACGCTAGAGTTTTTATAGAGTTACATAGAAACCGAGTCGTGTCGCTGCGGTCTATCATACAGCTGTCCAGTACAGAATTGTCGAGGTGTGCTGTTCCAAATCGCCTTTGGAATTGTACCTTCAGGAAGATCTCTTCCAGGGCTGCGGGACTGTTCGAAAGAGAGACCGTGACCCCGGAACACAAAGGGCGATAAAGGAACATGGATGGGTTTTAGTCAGTAAAAGTCTGACACTCCCACCTGATCCGCCCAGAGCGGGATAAGTCATTTGATGATTTCCAATCCAAAAAAAAAGGAGGATCTCTTCAATGTTCGAGTGAATCAGTTTATTTTAGGCGGCCGTGCTCCACCCTAGGCCGCATCATCGCTTCATATCAGGCGAGTTGTGGCCAAACGCAAGCCTGATTCGTGTAAAGATAAAGGATAGTTTCAAGTTTGTGTTTTTAAATACCTAAGTTCTTATTTTCTAGGGGTCTGTCGCACAAACGTACAGTCGAGTACATGAACGTGAAAAGGCCAGTAAAAACAGGCCTTTTATTTTGTTAAAATTCCGAACTACGCTCATCATCTGCCTAGCGATTTCCCAACTATGTTGGGGTCGGCTTCCAGTCTAACCGGATGCAGCTGATTACTAATTACATGGAGCGACTGCCTATCTGACCTCCACAACCCAGTTAGTACTGTGTAATACGATACCCCTTGGTATGACAGGTTGTCAGAATTTCAGGCCACTTACCTGTAAGGACTGTCAAAGATCTACAAATGACAGGCGGGACCAACTGCTTAGCGTGCTTTCCGAGGCACAGAGGAAACTCTGTAAGTTATGGGTGGTCACCCATCCACAGACCAACCTAGGCAAGCACGGCTTAACCCAACGATCGACCCGAGCGGCTGTTATTATTTAGCCACGAGCTCCTGAAATCGGAACTACGCTAAGTCAGCTAAATATTACAGTGCCACTACCAACGCGAGGTTGTTTGTACTTACATAGATGCTATTATCCTATTATGCACCCCTATCTATTATGCCTCATCATCGCATCTATTGTCCAACATGACAATGACGATTCACGACGAAGATGAAGACTAATACATAGACGATCAGAACATAAGGGTATAGGGCCAAATCTCGCGTCGTGTACCTGAAAGAAGCCCCTTAGAAAGTTATTGCTTCAAGTTGAACACACGAAAAAACATATAGAAATATTATAACATTCGCGGTTGATGCCTTTTTGAAAACCCGACTGCCAAAGGGTAGCGCTCAGTTCACGGATATAACTTATTAACTGCATTCGCAATCAGTCGTCCAGTTCCATTTCGATTTATTCCATTCCATCCTTTTTCAACTGCAGCCCTAATAGTCATTCTGTACTTTAATTAAGTTTGTGTTTTTAAAGCCATTAGGAAAAAAATTAATTTTGCTTTGATGTATTTTTATCGTCTTCTCATAAAGAATGATAGATTGAACACCAACTTCAGGATACTGTTTTAAGCTTTCACGGTTCATAGCTATACTTAAAATGTCACTTACGGGATATCTTCCGTGATTATTGCTTATTTTTGAGCTCCTGATATTTCGACGCTGTTGCAAGCGCCATGATTGCGGGTTGACTGGAGAATGCGGGTGGATGGAAAAAAAAATATTCAAAAATAATCAATATCCCGTAGGTGACATTTTAAGTATAGCTTCAGGATACTTTTGAAGTTTTCTTGTCTAAAGGGTGTCAAGTGCCAACGGGGCCCTATAACTCCACTTCACCAGCAATTCTTGAGAGATATTTCTTGACGGCATGTAAAGCTAAGTCAGAGGCACATAGGCGAAAACTCTGACACCGGGTCGTTAGGCACTAACCCCACGATACAGAAAAAGATAAGTATACTTGATATTTTTACAGAGTGTGTTTATCTATGGCCGCTTTAATAACAAATTAAATAAACTTAAAAATTGACGGGTTTTTTACGAAACCCTTCGTCTGCGAGTCCGGTTCACAATTGGCCGGTTATTTAGACGTTAAGTGTCAGTTTCAGACCCAAGTAATGGCGTATCGATATTGAAATAACCTTACGCCAACTTAAATTTAAAACAAACCAAAACACGTCATCATCAGTGGCTTTGTCTATAGAACTCTTTCTGTCATTCCCAGCCCTGGTTAGATTTGGGTCAATAAGCTCAACCCACGGGGTCACGTGACAATCGGACAACTTGACATATCCGACTGCCGTGAAACGTGATCTGCAAATACTAACAACGGGCTTATGATAATCAAACAAATCAGCTTGTATGCGTCAGAGGCTTTTCAATGTCAGATATGAACGGCCAAGGAGAAATCACATAATTATATGATTTAGTATAGACAATATAGAATATTATAGCCTTTTCCCAACTATGTGTGTTGGGGTCGGGTACTAGTCACACTGGATGCAGCTGTATGTTGAATACCAAGAAGAATTATGGAAGAAAAACACTTGCTCCACCTATCCCAACTAAAATAGGATAAGAACAGGGAATGATGGTGAGATATGGAATATACTCACTATTATTGGCATTCTTGTTACCAGAAAAGAGGATACCTCTGCCCATCCGCTTAACGTAAATCTTCATTTGTTTAACAAAACCCATGTGTTTTGGAAAGGGTAACATTTGCCGGAAACCGCACCAAACTGCTAACAATTGCGAACCACGAAACGTGACCTAGTAACATGATCGGTAGCCTAAAAATAACCAGCTAGGGGATCACTCCGACCACATCCCAACCAGACCAGACTAAACCGGATCCCATAGAAACAAAACTTTTGATTAGAACTAACGCAAAGCGGCCAAAATGTGGATCTTAACAGTTATGATCTCAACTTTAGCTGTTCGGACTGGCCGTCAATACAATGGACAATAAATTCATTGATCATTCACTCGAATCCATTTTCAATGATGTTTATAAGAGATCACCGGCACGACTTTAATGAGAGGTTGGTTGGTCGAAACCTGGAGGTCTTCAAAGATTTGTTCCTTTGATGGTGTGGTTTAGATGTTTATTACTGATTTATTTAGTAGTATTGCAGACAGCAGTGTATTCCGACTGCAATTCCTGTTTACTCCGCTAATATTAGCACAAGATATTTAGTAGCAAATTTCGCTGTTAGCAAAATGCTGCACTTTGAATTGTGTTGTGAGGTTTCCATTTTATTCTTGAGTCCTCACTTCAGCAAGACTTTTATATTTATAAATATCCTGAAATTGTTCAGTTTAGAAAATATGTATAGAGAGTCTTGTTTGAAAACAGTGAAGTATTAGAATAGCATGCATTACTCATATTCAGAGAGCTTCCTTTTGCAGAATGCATCGGGAATTGATAGCTATTTATTCTAGTTCCGTTGTATCGTGTTCTTTGTTTTGTTTGGACACAATTTGCCAATAAAAGTTCTCATGCAAGGTGTTTATATTTACTCCTTGTTTTGAGATTATATCAGCCTAAAACATTCACACCGCTGAGACACAGTCCAGCTCTTCGAAAGAGTGGGCCACTATCCACCACAGGCCAAGTACGGTTATCCTACCGCTATAACAATTATTACTACCTATCTTATAGTTACTGTGATTTCTTAACATCTTATCAAAGAGATTGTAGTTCTAATTGCATCACCCAAGCATCGATTAATTTATACACTATAACTTCTACATTACAACCCCTATTGTCCCCAGGTCTCAAGTACTTGCATTCAGCACGCATTCTCCACCGCGACATCAAACCTGGCAATTTACTGGTGAACAGCAATTGTGTGCTGAAGATCTGCGACTTCGGACTAGCCAGGGTTGAAGAGCCAGATGCGAGCAAGAACATGACGCAAGAAGTCGTTACGCAGTATTACAGGTAAATAACATATTTTATTATTTATATTTTTCTTTTAAAGAAAGTTCATTACAGATATTGAGAGGGAGAGGAGAGCATTGTCGGTGCGTGCTAACATGTTGGTGCATAGGTTCGCAAGGTGTACAGAACAGGTAAAGGTAACTTTGTTCAGAGCATCTGTCAAAGCTTTTACACCAGCACCCTATGGACCAACTATACGCAGCGGGCCTACAATGCTGTTAGAGTGCAGTACAACAACGCCTTTAGGATTCTGGTGCGGCTGCCTCGGTTTTGTAGCGCCTCGGGCATGTTTGCCGACGCGAGGGTGGATGACTTTTACGCTATAATGCGCAAAAAGTCAGCCTTACTAATTCGCCAAATTCGAGGAAGTGGCAACGGAATCCTAAGGATGATTGCAAAGAGACCTGAATCTGCAGTTGTAGGAAGGCTTATCAGGCTGCATGTTGTCTAAGCAATTTTTCTGACTAACATAGGTTTAAGATAATGTTACTAACAAATTATGGACATTTTATTAGTCTGAATTAAGCGTATATTTTTTATTTTATTTTTATTACAAAGTGTGTGCTACCATTTTCAAATTTGCAGTCCTGAGAAAAGCCGGACGCTTGTAAAGAAGGACATTTATATATGGATATTATTTCAATCTTTAATTTTTCTGTACAATGTTCATATAAACTTTTTTGTGAAAAACATCATTGTATACATAGGATAAATGTCAAAGCTCCGGGCAAATCCTGACGGATGGTAACTAGTGTGGGAGGGGATGTCTATGTAATGATTATGATGCTTTGGGCCTGCGGACACTGCTTTTGCCTGTGACATACATATACATTTTACTATAAGACCACCAACTGATGAGAGCACATCGTTCACAGCTGTGCGAAGTACAGTAATACATATATGTATATTACTGTTGTTATTGTCGTAATTACTCTTAATTGTTAATTTAGAAATGTTTAAGGCTTATTATTTACTGTTAATTGTAATAGTCAATTTCAGTTAAGCCTTTTCACTAGATACACTAACGACAAGTTATAATTAATATATGCCGTCGATTAATTACACTGAATTCGAGTTTGTCATGAAATTGCCCAATTACATTATACTTAGCCACATAACTGTAATTCACGATCAAACAAATATCATTTATCAATACAATATCAACTGGACTTTGTAAACACTGTTTATAATCGTCCAATTTCACAATAATCGGTTTGTTTACATTTGAGTTACTTACTGTAACTGTTAAATTGAAATTGACAGCCAATGTGTTAGCATTATTATGTCAATAAAGACATGTTTATCCATTATTATGCTTTATATGCGAAAGTAAATCTGTCTGTTAGTTTGTTACATGACTAAACGGATTTGGATGAAATTTGGCCCACGGATAGACTACTTCCATTTCTGTATTACGGTGCCGGGGGATAATTTCCAACCTTAACACGGGCGAAAACGCGGGCAAAAGCTACTTTACTATCAATAAACACAATGTCGTAAAACTTCTCGTATCGTAATTTATAATTTACTCAGAACAGTCTGATGCGTAGGAATGAGGAAACCGCCGCCGTGAGGAGTTTTGAGTACGTTTGTGGATAGCTAAAATAAATATCGATGGACATTGCACACAGCGCCATCTAGTGCCACACTAAGCAACGAGGCTTGTTTCGTGGACACCAGATAGTTGATATACTACATAGATACTTTTTTGTTTGTAAATACATATTTATTATACATATAAACATCCATGACTCGGAAACAAATGTCCATGCTCATCACACAAACATTTGCTTCTACCGGGATTCGAACCCGGGACTCTAAGAACGTAAAACAGCCCCACTACCGCTGCGCCATTCGGGTCGTCAAAAAGAGTCGAAGAAGACCAAAGAAACAATGGGTGGACGGACTGTTGCAAGAAAAAAGCTGTCTGATGGTTATGAGTATTAGAGAAATATGGGAGAAGGAGACTTTCTGCGCCGATCTCAAATGAATTGGTATAAGAGTAGGAGAATCATCATTCTTCTACTCTTATCTCTTATCATCATCATGACTCAAGCACAATCATTTCTTTGAGTATCTGCCGCGTAGCAAAGAACTCGGTAATCAACTAAGTTCCCGGAAAATATCCAGACCACTAGACTGATTAGTTTAGCTGGTAAAAATATCAAGGTAAACAGATAAGCTTATGAAGAGTACGAGTATATAGGCGTCTTATTAATTAAAGCACGATGTTCTCGGCCAAAAATATGACTAGCTAAAACAAATTAGTGGGCCAACAAGATGCGGATAGTTCCCTAAACTTTGCTGTAAAGGTCAGATAGTATGAAGGTGTTCACATAACCGCCTAACACACAACATACATTAACAACAACACAACAACATTAACAACAACAACAACAAACACATGAACAACAAACAAAACAACAAACAACAACGAACACGTTCACGTTCGTTCGTTTACACGTTTTTTAACATTATTTAGTTTAAAACGTGAGTTCTATATAGGTGTGAGCAATTGTCATTAGTAAGTACGTTTTTGGATTGGCCGTGGAGTGTTGTCAAATGAGGACAGTGTTCAGGGTTAAGTACTTTTTTTTCTATTTATTTTAAATGTTTTTTTTTTTAAGTTCCTCTGAGCAACATCTTCCAAAAGAGTTAATATTTTACACCTTTATTATACAGGGTGGATGTATGAGAAAAGTTTTTTTGTAACTTCTGACTTTTTTGGTACTCCAACGATGGTTGGTCCGATAGAAGTTTTTTATCAGTATTGGAATGAGGATTGAAAGGCACCATATAAAAAAATGCACGCTTTTTTTTTTTAAATCTGTGAATTGGGATCAAAATTTTACAAAAAAAAAATGGATAGTCTCCTAGGTCCATTTTCGTGTAGCTGTAACGGTTAAGGTAGTTCCTCTTACTGCCCCACTGTTTCCACCCTGTATGTACCTCTACACCTACGTAATATAAAATTTACCGTTTCTCTGGTATTATTACTATTAAATGTTCGTTTCGTGAAACAATCTTCTTTTTAAAAACATCATCAGACATTCATCTTTATTAAAACTTCGCTACGTGTTTCGTTCTTACTGTTCTTAGAAATATGGATAATCCTTTCCCGGAACGTTTATTTGTTCACGTCTGTTTAATCTAGCAATAAATAAATCCCATAACAGATTAAATAGTGCATTTTCTATGTTGAAAAAAAATACAGAAAAGGAGGTTTAAAGGTCTACTTAGACCGGGACGGCATGGCAAGGGATTTAAATTTTTGCCAATGGAAATTCAAACGTATTGGTATAGAAATACGACCGTTTCGCGTTTTTCAATACAAATCCCTTTCGATGCCACAGCATCATTTTAAAGCATAGCAATTTATGTCGAATTTCTATATTAATACGTTTTAATGTCCATTGGTTAAAAATTAAATCCCTTGCGTAGGCCTTTAGAGTATTTGCGATTGTCTTGCTTGTAACTAGCCATTCGAGATGTGTTCGTAACACGGTGAAAAGATTCGCCAGCCATGATCTTGGTGGCACTGATTGTTCAAGGTTCGCCGGACGTACTTAAGTTTCATCATACGTACAAACCCTTTTTAGGGTTCCGTACCCGAAGGGTATCCAACGGGACTTTATTACTAAGCCTCCGCTGTCCGTCTGTCTGTCTGTCAGCGGGCTGTATCTGCAATAGGTAAACAGTTGAAATTTTCACAGAATGTGTATTTCTGTTGCCGCTATAACAACAAAATATAATAAAAATTAAAGGGGGTAACACCTCTACTACGATGGTACGGAACCCTTCAGGCGCCAGTTGGACTCGCACTTGGCCGATTTTCAATACTCCATATTTGTTGCGCGTTTGTTCTCTAGAACCGTTCACGATCACTCTTGCTCCATTCTCACGACGTGCGGCGAAGCGTTTCGCAGTGTTGAATGAATAAAAAGTGAATGAATGAATGACCTGTGCTCCGCTGACCGCAGTTTTGAAAGTAGGACGCCGCAACCGCGTGTTGTGCCGAAAACATTAGTAGTACGCGGCGGTTTCGCCAACGTTTCGTCTAAATAGTTCACGCGCATATCAAGTCGACGTTAGTTGCAGAAGTCACGGTCGCTGCCCACATTTCACACGCCAACAGAATATAAATAAATATAGCTGGACATAACACACAGCGCCATCTAGTGCCACACTAAGCAACGAGGCTTGAGTCGTGGACACCACATAGTTAATATACTGCATAGATACTTTTTGTTTGTAAATGCATACTTATTATACATATAAACATACATGACTCGGAAACAAAATGTCCATGCTCATCACACAAACATTTGCTCCTACCGGGAGCTCCTCCTATTTGGTCGTCAAAAGAATACCCATCATAACATCACGCGCCTGTAATCCCCGAAGGGTTAGGCAGAGTTGTATCTAACAGTTCAACCACGTTTCGCCAGTTATGCTGCCAAGCTATGCCCCTGCAATGGGGACGAGCCTATTACCATAAACCCAGTAAAATTCAAACTTCGTGGCTGCTCTTAAGAAATCCTTGATGGAAAACAAAACAGTTTGCTCGACCTAGGAATTGAACCCTGGACCTCATGCTCAGCAGTCGCGGTCGCGATCACTACACCAACGAGGCAGTTTCAAACCCATACCCACCATATTTTCATAAATACCCTCTTTTGCCGTTGTTTGTTTACGTGATCCCGTGAGGGATCTCTATGTTATGTTTCGTATTTCATTTGAGCTTATCAAATGAATGCGGTTTTCTACCGCATGCAAATGAACATAAACCAAATGTACTGAAATATATGTAAATTGGTATAAATCCGACATCTCTTATACAGGTACGGTTTGTTTGTCACGTTTTCAGGGGACGGATTAAATTTTAAATTGGAAATATTTTGTTTTGTTTAGCTTTATTGAAAACGCATAAAGTGGTATAAAACGGAATGGCTTTGTTTACTCGTGTCTGTGTCACAACCAGTTTATTATTCATGCGCTTGTGCCGGGCAAATGAACGTTTCTTGTAAAACCATCCTCTTTATATTCCTACTCTTTTAACTAAGTTTCACGCGACACACGTCCACCGACCAACGCTCGGGATTTCTTAACAGCGTCAATTTAAAGTAGTAAGCAAACAAGATAACCAATAAAATTCCTCTCGGCTCTAGTTTCAGTTCATTATATAACCCAAGATCCATTTCAAGTGACCTATAAAAGTCTTTTTTATCAATTTGGATAGCCTACAAAATCCAAAAATATTTCAAAGAAACAATATCCTCGAAAATCTCTTTAATCATACTGAAAAGCCTTCCTCAAATTAAAAGGAATAAGCTTGTTTAATGTTCAGATTTAATAACACGAGTGCAAATGTTTGCCGGATTTATTGTTCAAACTTAATATATTTTATCTCTGAAATATTTACTTGACAAACAACTAACAAGTCACAATATTTACAGAAGCCACAACGTTTTACTGAAAAGGGCTGCAGTCATTAGAGCTACTAACGCTAAGGATGATCCTCGTATGAATATTTTTATAGAATAGAATGTTGGCAATGCAGGTACAGACTGTACAGAGATATCTGTTGGGATAATCCTTTATTACAAGGCTTCGCAGTAACAGGGACGTTATCACTAACACTAAAAACGGGACATTTACCATGTTAAGGGCTATACATCCCTCAAATGGCTTAGCATGATCCTCCGTTACTCCTAAAATACTGCAGCATTAATTTTGAAATAAATATATGGTAAAGTTGAGGATTAATGCTAAGTCCTATGTGTGACGAAAACACGATTCCATAAACTTTTTTCGATAGAAAAAAATTGCAAAGTTACGTCCAAATCGAACAATAAACCGCTGGTATAAAGTACTTCAAATTAGATCATGAAACTTTGCATACTAACTGAACTAACTATAAAGCAAGTCTTATGTGTTTTATTTTTTTAGTCCAATCAATAGATTTTTTGTAAATCGCAAAAAAACACTAATTTCGCACTATTCGGCCGCAGTGACTGACGTAACAACCGCTTTGTAGTGCAAGCTGATTAGAACTTTATTCTAACAGTATTTCAAACGAAGTTTGAACCACCACAAATAGAGTTGCTAATTTTAGGGTTAGAAGGGCATTTTTTTTTTTTTTTTCGGTTGGGAAATCATCGAATGACTTCTACCGCTCTGGGCAGAGCAGGAAGGAGTGTCAGACTTTTACTGACTAAAACCCATCCATGTTCCTTCATCGCCCTTTGTGTTCCGGGGCCACGGTATCTCTTTCGAACAGTCCCGCTACCCCGGTAGGCATCGGTCCTTGCGGACCCCTTCCTTTTTGCTGACTCTCTTTGAGGCGCGCGTGGAACACGGACGCGCCGTCGACACGGCCTGTCGTCATGAGACGGACGGACGGCGAGCTAGCCCATAGCCCACCGTCCACAGGCCCGCGCCTACGGTGGCCGGGGGCCACATGGTGGCCCCCGACGCCCGGGGCGTCTTCCGCGGTGGCCGGGACGCTGTGAGGTTCTCTCCCTCTCACGTTCCGCCACCTCCTTCTCTAGCATTACTACTTCGCAGAAGGAGGTGACGGCGTCCCATTCCGTCTCGAGGGTTAGAAGGGCCTTAAGTTGTAACACGGTAAATGTCAATGATAGTGTTAGTGACCATGCCTGTTTAAAAACTTATTTCTGCAGCGATTATCCTACAACCAGTTCTTCTCTCAAGACTTAAGGCTTAAGTAATCAAACCAAAAATCATTTATTCTAATTAGGCTGAACATCAGCAATTCAGCACTTTGAACGTCAAAAACTACATAAATTACAGAGTCAATGAAAAGTAATTAAATGCTAAAACATGACTGTTTCTGTTTCCAGAGCACCTGAGATCCTGATGGGCGCGAACCATTACACGGCTGCGGTAGACGTGTGGTCGGTGGGCTGCATATTCGGAGAACTGCTCGGCAGAAGGATCCTCTTCCAGGCGCAGAGTCCGGTACAACAGGTATGTACAAAGGCTGTGAAAGAAAACTTCTTCGTATACTGTCTTTATACTCTACAAAGAGTATGTATTAGGGCGTATTTTACAAAATTAAACTGAACTGTAAGCGCGGTTTAGATGTTCTGATCGCGTTCAGTTTCCTTGATAGAATTCGCTCAAGTAAAATAACTTTTGCCTAAGTTACATGAAGATTTATCTGCCGGGAGGGAGGTTTTGCTGGATCTAAATGTGGTGGCGCGTTGTGATGTCGTCGGTTGCGTAATATATCTGTCTTTAGAATGGGGAAGACCGTTAAAAGCTCATTGTAGATGGCGTGACCATAGCTAGGTCTCAATCTGACCAATGCAGACAAGCTATTTTGAAATATAAAAGATTTTCAACCAATGACGATGTTTGGAACCAGCTATACCAGTGCATTAGTTTCACAGTGGCCATCCCCATTTGCAGGTTCACAATTCTCCTGTTTTGTGTTGCGAGTGTCACGTCATATGATTATATAGAATTTGTGTGACACAATACACAAAAGCGATGTAGCATCACTTCCTCATGGCTTGAGTTGACCTTGTCCTAAAAGCCCTTTACAAAAGGCTTCGGAAATAAAAGTGAAGCAATAAAGGTGTAATTAATTTCTTCCTGTTAAAAAGTTTTGGTAAATCACGTTTTATTTCACCAGCAGTCACGTTTCTTTGGCCTCTTTGCCAACAACGTAACTTTTAACGGCGGGTCGACCAATACAATGAAGGGTGTAATAATTTACGAAATAATTAAAGCCATTTCTGCGAATTCGTTAGGGGAAAGTCCCAAGGCAGGAGCTACGCATGTGTCTACGCACGTGTATAGAAAAATCAAAGAAAGCTTTCTGTGACCTTTTGTTTCTATCGGTCCGTAAGCTAAATGTCAAACAGACAGAGATAGCAACCTACGGATACCTGTTAGTAAGTAGGTAGTTGGTAGTATTTAACTGGTTGGTCCTCTTCTCTCGGATGGATCCTAGATTATCCAATCCAGCTAATGTAAAAAATCTAGGTGCAGGTACATTCAACATGATCTTGTTAAATCAGGATTTGCTCTTGTTATTTAATTTTCAAAGCTAACATAAAAATCCTAAAAAAAAAAAAAAACTCGGCTGCGAAAAAAATAACTAATAACTTTATTGACTGCAACAGTCGGGACCCATATCGGATGTAATAATTTTAGTCTAGATCCCGACTGTTGCAGTCAATATGTCCTCTTTCCTGAACTTGTTTTTTTTTTCTTTTCAGTTTTTATTTAAAGTTATTGGTTATATTTTACGCAGTCGGGTTTTTTTTTTTTTTTTTTTAATTTTACACTTTTTAGTTACTTAGATATACCATTTTAAAATCCTCATGATGAGCCCTTTATCGAGCCGTTCAGGCTGCAGAGCGTGTATCTTATTTTATATTTATTTATTTACTAAGGTTCACCTACAGCACATACATACACTTACATAAACTAAATCATACGGTAATATTCTAATATATATGCCAATTACAGGTAAACACAACATTGACAACAAAGACTCCAGATTACCGCTTAGTTGCTAAGTCTAGGTACAATCGATTTGAAAAGAAAATAGGATATAAATGTTATAAAGAAAATGAAAATGAAAACAGGGTAATTCATTCAACAGTACAGTATAATAACAGTAAAATAAATTTTGATTACGTTTATATTGATATACCCAGTGTCACTCTCACAGTAAATACGAATTTAAAGACACCTCTCAAGCTAAAATCCATCGAGCCATTCAGGCCACAGAGCGTGCCAAACAAATGTACATACATACATATACCCGAAAAACATAACCCTCCTTCTGGCGCAGTGGGGTAAAAAAACTGATAAGAAAAAAACAAGTTCAGGAAACAGGACATATTGTCTGCAATAGTCGGGACCCATATTGGATGTCAGAGTTAGGTGCTGGAGTCATTATATCCGTATTGCTTAACCTTTTAAGAAGACTCACCTTTAGAAGGTTGAATGCTACTAACAGTCGGTCTCAATGTTCAGGTGCCATAGTTGGTGCCAGTTAAGATGAGAATAGCGGCCATTGCCCTTTCCCTAATATCTCTTCGTACGAACCAAAACAAATAAATTATGTATCGTTTTTCACTACAAAAAATGTTGAAGATCACGATACATGACGATTTCAGACTTGAACAGACTTATTTTTGGTTTTCAAAGTTTAACAAATGTAGGTGGGTCAATGACCGCTGTTGTCATTTTAACTGGCAGCAAGTATATAAGATGCGCGTTGCATGTTCCAGCTGGAGCTGATAACGGAGCTGCTGGGCACGCCGTCGCTGGAGGACATGCGGCACGCGTGCGCCGGCGCGCGCGCACACATGCTGCGCCGCGCGCCGCGCCCGCCCGCGCTCGCCGCGCTCTACACGCTGTCCGTGCAGGCCACGCACGAGGCCGTGCATCTGCTCGCACAGGTACCTAACAGAACTCACTATTGTCCCATACCTACGAGTACCAGAATCTCTTGGTAAACTTCGACTTTTATTTATTTAATGCTAATAAATGCGCCTGTTGCCGGTTTAATTTGGCACTTTAAGGTGAAAGCGTCAAGGTAGTCCGTGAAATTCGAGTTTTCTTACGTTTTTCGCAATTTGCAGACCAGTTCTAGGTTTTATGTTGATTAAACTATTGTTCGCGACTGTATGTAGTTACAGAATTATAATCATCAATACAACCCTGCAAGTTCATAAAGGTCGAGGAATGACTTTGACCTTGAAAAAGTCGATCCTCGACCTTTAACTACATACACACATCAAAAAAAGTTTGAGATGACTTTGAAAAATCGAAATCTTTTTTGTTACGGTAGATTGTGTTATGATTTCTTCTTCTTAATATATTCTTAAATTTAAAAAATATAGATTTAGAATACAAAAATAAAACAAGAATGTTTCTTGACAAAGTTCAATTTAAAAAACTATATCACCTTATGCTAGTGATCACAAGCTTTTTTGCTATGTATACGTTTTACAGTCGCGAACAATATTTTAATCAACACACAACCTAGCACTGGCCTGCAAATTGCAAAAAACGTAAGAAAATTTGAATTTAGTAAGCACCTAAAGTACTCTCACATTTTGCCAGTTATTTCAAGTCCCATGTAATAGGGGCTAGCCTATTGTCATCAACCGGGTACGATTCCTGATTTTGAGCTGTTCTTGATGCATTACACTTTCTACCTGGGAATCATCATCATCTCCCGAGCCTTTTCCCAACTATGTCGGGGTCGGCTTCCAGTCTAACCGGATGCAACTGAATACCAGTATTTTACATGGAGCGACTACCTATCTGACCTCCACAACCCAGTTAGTACTGGGTAATACGATACTACTTGGTAAGACTGGTTGTCAGACTTTTTGGGCCACTGACTACCTGTAACGACTGTCAAAGATTTACAAATGACAGCCGGGACCAACAGCTTAACGTGCTTTCCGAGGCACGGAGGACACTCGGTATGTAAGGGTGGTCATCCATCCAAAGCCCAACCTCGGCAAGCATGGCTTAATTTTAAAATCGACCCGAGCGCCTGTTATTATTTAGCCACGAGCTCCTAAAATGCCGCACGAGCTCATAATTAGCCGTGTGGTATCCGGCAGAGTAGAATAGAACCCACCCATTACTCTCACGGGTGTCGTATAAAGCGACAAATGTCTGAGGCAGAACACCTTGCGCCTCCGTAGACCAGAGAATGGGCAGCAGCGTTTTCTGTTAGTTTTTCATCACTACGATCTGCAATCCATCTGCCAAGCGTAGAGATTACGCCAAATTCCTCCCATCATGGGAGAGGCTTATGTCTAGCAGTGGACGTTATGGGCTGTTGTCATAAAATGCAGTCGAGAATATAGTAGTCGTAATAAGATGTGCTGGCGTTCCGTAGATGCTAGTGTTCGACCCGGCCAAGCGCATCGGCGTGAGCTCTGCGCTGGCGCACCCGTACGTGGAGGAGGGGCGCCTGCGCTACCACTCGTGCATGTGCAAGTGCTGCTACAGCGCGCCGCCCGCCGCGCGCCACTACGCGCCCGACCTGGAGCCCTCCGCGCCCGGCGCCTTCCACGACAACTGGGAGCGGAAACTCACCTCCGTGCATCAGGTTAAAGGTATGGCCTATTCGCAATGGGACGAGACCTTACTCGACAGTGGCACCGTCTGCCACTGTCGAGTAAGGTCTTGTCAATAATTATATTTTATACTTTAAAGTACCAATAACGTCATAAAAAGTTTATTTTATTACGTATAACAACATAGTGTAAACTTCAGGTACATATTTTACAATATTCTCCCTAAAATTAGCAAGCATGAAACATTTAAAAATCATTCTACCTTTACGTACTAACAAATAAGATCCTAAGTTGCTACTTAAAATCTTTAAGTCTCAATTAATCAGGAATGGCTCAGTCTAGAACACAATCGTAAGTATTAGTATAAATACGTGATTAAAAAACCACACAACGCGCAAACACTGTATGACATCTGACATTTCGGAAGACCTTACTCTACACGAACGCCTCTAGCGGCGAATTCATGCGCGATAGCCCCCATTCGGCTACGTTGTGCACCAATAGCGTCTAAAAATTCTTATAACGTGCAGACTGTGCCTGCAATATTATGTTAGGTTAGAATTCTCGAGTAACTGGGTTTTCAAGGTCACTTTACGATTCCTCGATCTCTCCATTTACACAAAATACCAAAGAATACACCGTATTTTCGGACGATATCGATAAAATTCGACCGGTCATTGTATTCATCATTATGAACAACTCATACTATGGGACCAAACCCTGAATTGCTAAAAAAATACGCTGTTCCATACATTTAGACGAGTTAAATGCGAACATAATTGTATGGAACAGCTGTTTTTTTTTTTCATAATGATGAATACAAACCGGTCGAAGTTTATCAATATCGTCCAGAAACACATATATTCACCTGCACCCCGCAGTCATTTTTTTCTGTGGCTGCTATTTGACAATGAGTGCCAGAAAAGCGGATATCATTTGAAATGCGATTCTAAATCATGTGCAGTACAAGTAATGCTTTAACATGCTTGTTAACTGTCATGTACAGGGTTATGGTATGAGCCTAAGTTTTAAAAGACAATTTTGTGAGTTATTTCAAACCTCATTTTTCCGTCCGCACCTTTCTTCTCACTTTGACGACCCGAATAGCGCAGCGGTAGTGAGGCTGCCTTGCATTCTTAGGGTCCCGGGTTCGAATCCCCGGTAGGAGCAAATGTTTGTGTGATGAGCATGGAGATTTGTTTCAGAGTCATGGATGTTTATATGTATACTAAGTGTGTATTTACAAACAAAAAGTATCTATGTAGTATATCAACTATCTGATGTCCACGACACAAGCCTCGTTGCTCAGCGTGGCACTAGATGGCACTGTGTAATGTCCAGCGATATTTATTTATTTATTTTACTTAACGTTTCCCGCATGCAAATGTTTCAGAGGAGATACACAAGTTCATAGCGGAACAGCTGCAGACATCTCGGGTGCCACTGTGCATCAACCCACAGTCGGCGGCGTTCAAGAGCTTCGCAAGGTAAGGCGCCGCAACATCAACCAACCGCAACCAACCGCAACCAACCGACACTAGGTGATTTCTTTGCGATACGTAACCTAACACGCCTTAGCGACCACCCGCACCCATATGGGCCACGCCAATTGTAACCAAAATTCGTGCAGACAACACTGCCATCTATAAATTCTTCTCGAAAACTCGCGATTCGCCCCGAAGCGTCGTTTTAGCGCTGCAACGTGCACTGTAACCCCTAAAATGTTGCTTCTTTCTTCCAGTTTTTTTTTTGCGCATTTTATATATAATCAGTAGTTTTTTTTGTAGATTTGAATGACATTTCCAAAGTTTCCAGTGTTGTCCGCACGCCTGGCGATGTTTACGATAATAAATCAGAGAAAGCAAACAGTCATCACAACTGAGTGTGGCACGGTGCGAGTCTGTTAGTGTGTGCACGTGTGTCGGCGTACAGTACCGAGTACTAGTGTACTAGTGCGTGTACATAGCGCTAGGTGTCGCGTCGTGTCGCCGGCCGGTGGTCGCAGGAACATGTCGCATCCCCCCCCCTCCCGCCAACTGTAGTATTGCGCGTAGGTAACAGTTGTGCAGACTTGTGTACAGTAACACTCACACACGGGTCGATTTTGCTAGAGCCCGACTTGTGCATGGGTTGTTTTACCTTTAAATATTTCTTACATAACGTTCCGTTTCGCTCCCCGCGCTTCGAGCGCTCTCCGTGTACATACGCCGCTGTTTTCGAGCAAAATCAACCCTCTTGAAATGGTGGTGTGTCCCGCTTCACTAGCACCGCTGTTCACTCCCGTACGGTAGTTTTAATTCTGCTTTTTTGTGTGTTTTGCGACAGCTCTAGGGCGGGTTCGAAAGCGAAAGTTTGTTCCCCTTTCAAGACGGCGGCAAAATATCTACTGCTATCGCCCGTGATATTTCTGTGCGCCGCATAGCGTGGAGCCGAGTAAGCGTCCGCACGCATCCCTGTTGTACGCCGACGTCCCGCACACGGCGTCGGCTGAGTCGCTGACGGACGACGTGCGACACAACATGCCCGAACGCTCTAAACTTACAACTACGCACCCCTCCACACAACCAAACTTTTACATTTAGTTTCATATTCCACCAAAAATAGGGTAAATGACAAAAAAAATCTAATTAGTCCGTCAGATAGATTTCCAAATAATATTGGACAAATATTTTTTCTTTTTTCACATAAACAGAAAATGAAAACGTCGAAAACTCGTGTCTCGTCACATTTGAGTACATTTTTTACACAAATGTGACGTCACAAGCCCCCCACTCATGATCTTTGACACGTTTTATCTTCGTCAATTTTTATTAATTTGATAAAACAAAAAACACGTATCCAATATTTTTCGATAATCTAGCTGACGGACTAAACAGAATCGTATTTTTTTAGCTAGTCATCATCCCTATTCTTAATTTTCCACTTTTCTTAATCGACCCGGTGTCTGAGAAACCAATAATGGCAAAATTTTCTGTATTGTTTCTACAAAACGTACTTGTACACACACAAATGTGGAGGGGCGCGGCAATTCAGGTTTAGAGGTTCTGATAACTTTGTTGTTAAGTTTAACTTGAGTGACAGAGGCGTTGTTGCCTTCGACCGTCGTCTCGTTTCAAAAGGGTTGATCGTTAGATAGTGCTCGCTCCGTCCTAACGGTTCGGTTGCAGTGCATGCGTTAGTGAAGGCTTCGCACTTAAGTTCGGTTCCTGCTTGTGTTATTTTTTTTATCCTACTAATATAAGAAATAAAAATGCTGAATGCTTGTCAAATAGCGAAAATTACAAGCAATTGATGATGGTGATTAAAATATCTTTCTACCCAGAAAAGGGTTATTAATTCCATTTATTAACCGAACTCGAGTATGAGGCTTTAATTTCCTCAAAATCGACAAAAAACAGTAGTTTCGATTTTGAAGAAACTTCAGTACGGAGGTTGAATTTTGTACGATTAGTGGGTTTTGTCAGCCCTAGCAGAAAAAAATTGTCTTCAAATGTGAACTTTATATCTTCGATGTAAGGTTGATATTGAGAAGTGGGGTTGTTTTCTGTTAGGGTTGCCTCGTAGTGCATGCGTAGTATGAGATGAGCACTGTGCCAAGCACATGGTTGTGGTGAATTTTCATTAAATTTTATTCAGTAGTTAATGTAGCGTTTGATTTGTGATGCAGTTTTGCTATAAGAATTCTCTTTTATTATCATAGATTTTGTTCAAAGATGATAAATGCATGTTGGTTTGTATGTTGGACTCATGATAAAGATTGGCGAAGTAAGATTTCTAGATTCGTTTACTAAAATAAAAATAAAATTAAATAAGTCTACAACTTTTTTTGGCCATTTTATTCAAAAATATCTTGACAAAAGACGCTGTTATAGATTCGACTAACGAATAGGCTTATTTAAAGCAATTTGATATAATTGACATAGAGACCACCAAAAAGTTCCCATTGCGCGTTCAATGAAACTATTCCCGTATAAGTTCGCTATGATCTGGTGTTGTGAGTCCAGCACATGAGCCCGTGGCGTGGGTGTGGGTCTCAGCACACAAGAGTAGCACTAACTGGGCCGACTCTGCACCCTCAGCTCCACAGTGGCCCACCCGTCCGAGCTGCCGCCCTCGCCGCACCAGTGGGAATGACACGAGCACACGCGCGGCAACGACATAAGGCGCGAGCGATAACACACTCTGTTCCAACCGATGTAAGGATCACAATGGATTGTTCGTCGAACGAGTTGTAGCAGCCTCGGTGATTCGTGATAACCGACTTTATTATAACGAACGGAAGGTTTATAGTGGACTATTGGGCGAACTCGTGTTGAAGCAAGCTCGGTGGTGCGATAGTCGACTTCGCGACTGAACAGTTGACAAGGTCGATTATGGATTGATGGTTGGCTTACACCTCTGATAAACGATATTTGACTTTATTTACGGCAGTGTAAGGTCGGTTATGGACTGGTGGTTTCACGAATTCGTATTTATTGTGGCTACATCACCTTTATATGGTTGATTCTGCTTATATTAGCAACTTAATACCTAATGTTGCAAAATGTGAACAAATAAGTTATTTGAGAGACAAAATCAAAGTGTTTTTTGGTTTTGAAAATGTTTATTTCACTAATCTGCTTTAAAATGTAAATGTAATTAATATTATACAATTAGGTGTCAATAAAATAATGAATATAACGTGATGTCTGTTACTAAATATATGAATATTTTAAAAACCAACTACACTTTGACGATAGCCGTTTCTTTTCCACAAAAGTTCGGCATTTTATTGAAAAATAACTGAAACTGAGCCGTTTAAAATGATTATCTTCACATACGAATTCGCTTGACCATCCAAGTTAAATCTAAACTGGAATTTGAACTTTTTTCTTTTATACATTCTCGTCTATGTACAGTCAATATTCAATCTTATTTTTAGATAGCAGAGTACAAATTCCAGTTGCAGTCCACACGTCACATAAGTCGGGTTTCTCCCAAACTGTGTTGTTTTGCTTTTAATTGACTTTAATATTGTGAATGTATTAAATTTTGGATTGTATAGATACCGCACCATACCTCATCGCTGTAACTAGAAGGCATTAAAACTTACGCGCATTGTATTTAAATGTTTACCTTGTGGAGATTTCATATTACTATTGGGTAGATAAATTCCTAAAATGGATGATATTTTCTAATTAGTTGTAAAAACTAAACTAATTGAATTCGAAAAATAATAATATGTATTTGAAATTACAGACATGCTTTCTAAATTAAGGTACTTTGGCTACCAAAAATTTTACTTAAATTTGTAAATTTTAAGAAAAATAATGTCCCCTATCCAATTCCAAAACGTGCATTTCTTATATCTCCACAAAAAGCGCATTTTTGACGTAAGCAAAAGCAAAACAGCAGATTCGCGACGTCATTACCAAAAATTATTCATTTCTGATATTGTATGTAATGTAGCGTGTAGCAAATGTGTGTAGCATAGTGTAGTTGGCTGGTATACTGTGAATATAATCGATAAGGGAAAGCTAAGGATCGGGAAATGATAAAAATGTTGATAGCAACAAGATTTTATACAACGAAACGTCGCCCGCGCGGCAGGACGTGGCTAGGTAAGGATTTGGGAGAAAGACAAGCAGATAAATGATCGTTAGGAATGGCAAATGGAGGAGAGGAACGGTCAATGACCTACTGTAGGCGCGCGAGTTGAATGCAGAGCTTAGAGTCCGTTTTCACAAAGTGGAAAGATCCTCGCGCTTATTTTTGATGTCACTGAATTAAGGATTGTATTAGTAAGTATACCTTTAAGTATACAATTCGATGCAGACATAACCGTCTCCTCGCACTTGCTCGAGGAAGCTCGAGTGCCCAATTTTATACTTAAATGCAATACTAATACAGTCTTTTATTCGGTGATATCAAAAAAGTGGGCGAAGCTTTTTTCCTTGGTGGTGGTGATGCGCAAGCGCATGATAAGTGTACAGGGACAGCTCAGCCCTACTGCAACAACTCGCGCGCATACAGTGCCTCAGAACAATATTTACGGTAAAGAGACGCTTCGCGTAGTACTAGGTTATGTTTCATTTATCTCCGCGATTCCATGTAATTGTAAGTGTGACGTAGTGTCAGTGTGTGCCTGATTGTGTTTCGTACGGACGTTGCAAGCAATAAATGTTGCAATATTATATAAAAGCGTATTGACATATTTTTTTTTTATAACTATTGATTTATTGATTTATATAATTTGTGTTCTCTTGTACTCCTATTTTTAGGACGTCTACAGATGAAAGTTTCATAATTAAAATGGATTTGAGTTGTGTGTCAACATGAATCTCTTGCAAACTATCGTCTGTAGACAACCTATTTGTGTATTATAATTACTAAGCTTAATCGTTAACACCATTGTATGTAACATCGACTGAACATTTTTACATAGGTTAGAATAGTACTAGATATAAACTACTAATTTACTCGACGCAATGAATATAAATAGTAAATAAAAATAAATGTATGAGTAATATTCACATACAAATCATTGCAGTAGTGAGATATTTTATAGCAAAGTGTTTGTAAATGTAATGAATACATGTGTATTTCACGCATTTAATAGTTATATATTAGAGGTTTGACATTATTGTACTGGGATGTGTTAGTGTGCGTGAGTTATGTCGTTTTGTCTAATTATTGGCATTGGTAATCTTATATAATATACTCTACGAGGTGGAAATGTAACATTTATGTGTCTTTTAAACTCGACAACAGTAACTAATACCAATAATTACTAAGTTTTTGGTGTAATATATATCATGGCCTCGTATTCTGAAGTGTTTAAAATTATCATTCTTCCGCTGCGAAAAAGAGACGATGCTATTCCGTATAGCTCTATCTCTCTATTGCATTGAAACAATGATAGTTCTAATACAGTCCCTGTGCCCTGCACTGTTGTTAAGTAAAAAGACACCGTTTAGTTCCATTCCCAACTCGTATCATTCAAAATTGATGTTTCCATATAATTTGTATTGTAAGTAGTCTTACTACTTTATCACGCTGCTAACATATAATCTAGCATAGAGAGACTTTGTGTGAATGTCGCCAGACGTCGTAGCCTTAAAACTAGTTCAAAACTATATAAAAGATAAAACATAAAAAAACGTTGTACATAAATGCATAGTATTAATGTTAGTCTATAGTACGGGATGTAAACCGACGTAGCAAGCCCACAACATGTAGGTTGGCCTCACTACAGACCGCAGCGCGACCTATATCTCCTTTTCTGTGAATAGAGGGTAGTCAGATATTATAGTAACATATTTACACATTTTGCGTTGTTTAGTAGTAAATATTGTACATAGTTATGTGGTTGAGCAGCGGTTTGTATGAGACTTCGATGGTATAAAGGAGGAGTGCTCGATATTGCGTTGGTTTTAGCTGCCTCACACTTTCATGCGTTTAGTTCTCAAACTTAGCTGAACTTTATTTCTTAAACTTAGTAAATTTCAAGTTAATGTGGCCTCGATAAAAAAAAAATATATATATCGCTGGACTCACAGCGCCATCTAGTGCCACACTAAGCAACGAGGCTTGTGTCGTGGACACCACATAGTTGATATAACAACAACGTAACCATAGTCGACAACAACAACAACACAACATCGTGTCTGACAGCGGTCGATGTAATGAAATCATTTCCTGCGTCGTAATCAACCAATAATGTGTTCCTTTCAACAGTCAATCAGTTGTCTAATTTCATGTATTATTTCAGTCTACCAATAATTCTCGAATTACCATATGATTCGACAACAGATCTACTGGGAGGTACTAATGAAATCAACCAAGCTTTCTGAAATAGGAGAAAAATGTATGCAATAAGATATTACAAAAATCTATCAAATATGGCGCTGTTATTATGAATTTCTTTAATATTACTACATCAAAACGTAATATCACTCTGTGTTGCATTAAAATAATTATTATAAACTGCAAAAACAAAAATACTATCTTGTCTTCATTACGCGACAGCTTAAACCACGCAACCGATCCCCGACGGACCCACCTTGCCTTATCTCAGATAACTGTCACTGTGATCCGTAACGCGTAGTTTTTGAACACCCCCCCCCACACCCCTCACCCCTCGACATGTACAATGTACTGTATATAATATAATATACAAGTGCTCGTTAGATAATTATTATTATCGTCATTGGTTTATTAGAAATTTGCTTAATTATATAACTGCTGTATACTACGTGTCCTCCGATGTGAAAAGACGTTTGAATGTATGTAAATAGGGATATGATAAGTAGACGAATATTGTTAGGTTGGGGTGTTCAGTTGTGAGGTGTGGATGAAACTGTACTACTGTTAGTAAGTCAAAGATACACACCACAAAAGAACTAAGTATACAGGTCAACAAATATAATCCATTTATCTATCTATCACTCTTACTAGACCGATATACTGCCAGTTAAAAAGATAGACACTACGTATGCTCTTTTGTCTATCGTACAAGAGGCAGTGTTAAATTGGAATTCATAATTATTGTCAATATTTATACTGAAAATTCTAAAAATAACTCAAAAGCTAGGATGTAAATTCGATAGTAAGAATCATCTTTTTTATACTGACTATCTAATACAAAATTGATGATTGATGTATTCCATCCGCACTTGCGCACTGTCACCCCGGCGGAGGATACGAGGGCGTGCGACTCGTGCGCAGTATTGCGGCGTCTAAACGAACACGCTTCTTATTTTATGTAATTGTACGTATTGCGTTTCCAGACTTTCAGAGATCTCGTATTATTTTAAGTTTTAAGTACACGACTGTTCATTTTACACACAAGTGATCTTTAGTTGTAGGACGTCACGTTTATATTGTACTGCGGCCAGTTAGCCAAGGGTTTTCTCTTAATTTTAAGTGATCGCACACTCGAATGCTCCTGCGCACGCGGAGATATTCACTGTCTTTATGTTTTCATGTAAATATTAGTGGTAATGCGGTAAGACTTAGGTTTCGTGTTAACAATTAGATCGCCTCAGTTCTTAGTTTGTGTTCAGTAATCCCACATTAATTTTGTATTATAATTTCCACAATATATAAAAAAGTAAAAAAAAAAATACAAAATAATATGAGAATATAATTGTATTCTTCGTTTTTGTAGTTATGACATTTGATTTAATTACTATTATTACCAGTCGTAGTGTAAATAGATACTTTGTGCACTGATAGTCGTGTTTAAGTTAACTTTAGATATTAATATCAAATGGCTGTATCGATTCTCTTTATGTAAAAGCCCAAGACACAACATTCACTATAAGACTTTGTAGAGATGTTTCCTTTGCGATATTGTCCTCTAACATGTAGTGATGTATAGAATGGTTTTAGTTGAGGTGAAAGCGCTAGGATAGCCCGAAATTCATTTTTTTTTACGTTTTTTTTTTGTAATTTGCCAATCATATGTATTTACCGAATAATAATCATTAAAATCTAAAATACAACCCTCTTGAGTTAATTTAATCAATATATCATTGAATGACTATTTGATCTAACAGTAATTCAATGGAGTTAAATAAACTTGAGGGTTGTATAGATGCTTTTAATGATTATAAATCAGTAAAGCCATAATTAGTTACGGTCGCGAATCACATTTTGAGCCGTACAACCTAACACTGCCCTCCAAATTGCATAAAACGTAAGAAAAACTGAATTTCGCTGGCTCCACCTTAACATTGTCACGACGGACGTTAGTATTATGATTTAGTTGATCACATGTACAGCGACCCAGGAACGTAATGTAAATGTAAATATTAATGATACATGTTTCTGTCGTGTACTGAGTTAGTTGCATTTTACCATTGTTGCGAACTGCCAAAACTATTGTAATAATTTTGTAGCGTGATACGCCATTACACCACATCAGTAACTCTATCACGCACACAATTTGAAAATGAAAATCCTTATAAGTATAATGTGCGTGAATGTAATTTTATTTGAAAATTGAGCGATAGAAATTTTAAAAAACCTTCCATTTTCTGTAATTACTCTTGCATTTTTTTTTAAGTATTTGTAATCCTTCGCGCCTGTTTGCTCAAATTGCTATAAATATTGCCGAGACACAAATAATCGGAATTTCTGTCGTTTCTTTACGCTATCCTTTAATATAGTTTTGTATTCGTAAACAAATGATTGATTAGTGTGTAGTTAGTCGTGTGGTGGGTGGCGTATGCGTAGCTCGCGAGCCGGGTAGACGAGACCGGCCGGCGAACCTGTGTAACAATAAACTACTGCATAATTATATACAAGACTTTTATTTCAACCTTCTAATAGAATAACCCTTCGGATAAGACAAGGTATTGGCGACGCAAAGATTCTAACTAGCGCCTCAAGTGTCAAAATTGTGAAGCTGTCTAAGAACGACACTTTGACAGTGTTCGATACATTTTACGTCACGGAAAAATTAATTAACAGATTTATGTGGTTTCTTGCTGGACGAGATATTAAAGCGTCTGCAAGATACACAAAACCAATGCGTTCTGGCGAGAAATCTAGACGTTACTGCTATTTGGAAACAAAAGAAAACTTATTCCCGAATCTCCGTAAGTACTTCTTACTACATTGCGTAACACAACAATATTTCGTAAAGGTTTCTGTATGTAATCGTAATCCATCTGATTACGTCATGCTCCCCAGCCACCCCATCATCTATTTTGCTGTTTATACATTCATATAACAATTGTACCCAATGTGTACCGAATTAGTACATACTTAAAAAAATAAGTACCTTAACAGATTAACAGGTACAGGTAACTGAATTATAACTTTTAACTATAACTTGGACAAATTTATGGTTTTATGGTTTACAATTTTTTACAAAATCTTGGCATACTTTCAAACAAAAAAAAAACGCTGTGGTCGCGCCATTGAAACACACACAATACACTTTGCTATTTATTTTTCTCAGGCGCTTATAATGAAAATTTAAAATAAACATTATATGTAGCCATAGTTAGCACAACCTGTGGTAAAAATAAGGGTACAATTTTTATCAAACACTTGTTTACCTAATAAGTAAGTGTTTAGGTAAAATTATTAAAATTTTACTTGGGGTTTGCTGGGGAGATGCTCTACAGCCAGTCATAATTCAGTTGCCTGTACCTGTTAATTTGTTAAGGTACTTATTGTTTTAAGTATGTACTAATTCGGTACACATTGGGTACAATTGTTATATGAATGTATAAACAGCAAAATAGATGATGGGGTGGCTGGGGAGCATGACGTATCTGATTATGTCTAAACTTAAACCTCAACTTTAGAGCCGTATCGTTCTTAGAAAACTTCTAAATTTCGCCGCTAGAGGCGCGCGGAAAATCTTTGCATCGCCAATAGAGCTGTATGGTTCTTTCAGCAAAGTTTCAATAGGGAATATGCATAATATAATAATTTAACTAAATGTGCTTTATTCAAGCAAACATTGCAATAACAATATTATAATAACATCTTAGTGAAACTTTAAGTAGCTAGTTTTCATATAAAAGCATTTCTTTGACACAGTATTTGACGTTACTACCGGCGTTATCGTTTCACCAAAAACACGCCACATTAAATATATAATTGTAAAATATTTCTCTCACGTACCAACAGTGCCCTGATAATATTGTTGAGCGCTGAAAGAACCACTGTACTATAACTCACAAACTGTCTCGTTGCATTGGTGATATTAATATAGACCTCAAACCCAATAGTACAGATGACCCCTGTTTCAACTATCTCATTCTAAATGCTTCCCACGGTCTTCTTCCAACCCACAGGTACAACACTCGGCTGGATAACTGTCTAGATCATGCACTCGTTAAAACTACCCTTCCTGTTACTACCCTTGTATTAGACTCTCACATTACGGACCACAAACCGGTGCTACTTAATATTGCTAACACAAACCCTGATAATAAACCACTCCACATAGCTACCCGCATAGACTACGATGCAGTTAAGTTAGATTTTGAAAACTCGGATTTTACCCAATTGTACAAAATTATTGACCCCAATATATCCATGAATATGTTTATAACTATTATTTCTTCAGTAATTGATAAACACACTAAACAAATTAAAATCCCAAGGAAAAAAAGAATAATCAAACCATGGATAACCACCGGCCTATTAAAGTGTATACAAAACCGTGACCGGTTGCACAACAGATCAAGAAAAGATCCCAATAATGTTATCCTAAAAATTACCTACACGCGGTACCGGAATTTTTGTAATGATCTGCTCCGGAAAATAAAAATAGCCCATGAAAAACGCGAACTTGAAAAATCTCGTAACAACCCTAAAGCCCTTTGGAAAACGATAAAACAAATCACCAATACCACCAAAAAGAAAACTAGCCCAGTAGAACTATTGGACATCCGTGAAAACGCTACTTCATCCGTAAACGAAATAAGTAGGTTTTTCAGTAACATAGGCACTAACTTGGCAGAAAAAGTCCCAATCTCACCAACCTACAAACCCACCTATGAGATCAGGACAAAACCGTTCGTCCAGCCCTGCCAACTCCCTTGTGATACTTGAGGTTGATGAAACTGAAGTGGAGTCTCTTATTCTACAACTGCGTAATGATTGCGCAATTGGTTGGGATGGCATATCCCCCTTAGTTCTAAAGAGCTGCCGCCAGACCCTAACGCCACCTTTGACGTTTATCCTTAACTCCTGCATTCAAAAAGGCATCTTTCCTGATGCGCTAAAGAAAGCTATCATCCATCCAATTCCTAGGGGAGGGAACAGAAACTGTGTCAACAATTACAGACCCATATCGGTCCTATCAGCACTCTCGAAGATACTAGAAAGGATCCTAAATAACGGTTTAAGTAAATTCCTCAACAAACATCTGCTCATAGCTGATAATCAATATGGATTTCGCACAGGTTCCTCTACTGAAGACGCAGTTCTTGAACTGACACAATTGGTTGCGAGGAATCTTGACAGTAGAACCAAAAGTCTTGGGATCTTCCTAGACCTCTCTAAAGCATTTGACACAGTCTCTGTTCTCAAATTTATCTCTAAATTGGAACTTCCCAAACTTATCTCTAAATTGGAACTCCTAGGGGTACGAGGAAATACCCTCAAAATTTTCATAGACTACCTTAACAACCGGACCCAAAGAGTAAAAATTGGAGAGCATATAAGTGAAGAATTTTCGACCACTTACGGTGTACCTCAGGGAAGCATTTTAGGCCCCAGCCTCTTCCTAATCCATACATCAATGAGTTGTGCAGAATGACCATCCCCAATTCCAAGATCATTGCGTATGCTGACGACACCGCAGTCATAATTCACGGACCAACTTGGGATAGCGTTAAGCGCTACGCAGAAGCGGCAATGTCATCTATAATGAAATGGCTCAACCATAACTTGCTTACCCTAAACTGCGATAAAACATCGTACATTCCCTTCGCTATCCGGCGTAACAACCTGCCCGACTAATCCTTCTCCATAATAGCGCACACCTGCTCCAAAAAATCCCCACAATGCTCACGTCCGACGCTTGTCAAAACTTATGATTGACTGATTATGTGAAATATCTGGGTGTCCAAATAGACGGAGGATTACGATGGGACAAACATGTTGACGCCACTACAACTAGATGTTTAAAGCTTTTGCATATTTTCAAATCCCTTAGAGACTCGGCTGCGCCTGATATCCTGAAGATGGTCTACTTTGCATTATGCCAATCCGTCATTGGATATTGCATTACAGTATGGGGTGGCGCAAACAAAACCAGTCTTCTGAGGATTGAAAGAGCGCAGAGAGCCATATTGAAGGTGATGTCGCGCAAACCTTATCGCTATCCCACTACACAATTATACGCCGATTCTAAAGTACTTACAGTGCGTCAGCTTTTTGTACTGCAGTCTACTGTTAGAAAACACGCTAGCATTCCCCCAACTGACCCTAAAAAAAGGAAGAAACTACCCCTAAGTACCCCTCACAAAACCGCCTTCGCTCAACACCGATACTACACTTTGAGTACATACATATACAAACAAGTTCACAAAAACCTAAACGTTGTCGATCTAAATAAATATGAAATAAAATCAAAATTAACGGAATGGCTACTGGAACAGGACTATCTACAAACAGAATCCTTACTTAAGTACGTCTCCTAAATACCTACATATCCCCAATCACACACACAACACACACACACTCACGCGCACACACACGCAAACAGACACACACATCACGTATAAATATAAACTACTACTTAAATTAGCTTTGTACGAGTATTCATAATCGCTCAGGTAGATCAACACAGTCTACTAATATACTTATAGCATCACTTTTTACGCTGAATCACTGTCTCTCAAGATACAGGTTACCTACCTAGTTTAAGAGGCAGGGTTTTCCATATTGTGTACAGATTTCAGTTCCTAGATTGTATTACATTGTGTTACTACCTAAGCTCATTTAAATTGTGTTTACTTAAAACATGTTAAATCTGTGTTTTTATGAAATAAAGTTTTATTATTATTATTGGTCTAGCAACCAAGCGAGCTCTACAGACTGCTCGCTACTGCAGCGATCTTGGGTTCGATTCCCAGATTTGACAGTTTATTAAGTAAGTCTAGGGTTTCTCCAACAGGAAAGCCGTTTCAATTTTTCCCCAGTTGATAGCAATAGGCTCGCTCCCTTTTACATGGGACTTCATAAATACACTTCGTTCTGTCCCTGAAGTGCCGGGCCTCCGCTGGCCTCCTTCGTCGGCCTACGGCCCGGTGCCCATACCGCCCCTAAAGGGTTAAAAAACACAACACTATTACCTGGTGGTATCGTTTAACTTTAAAAAAACCCACCGACCACCAGGGGTACAGTGGGTCTGTATTCACTTCAAATTAACTAGAGACGCTTAGATCGCTAGAGCTTTTAATTGTCGCAAGTATGTGTGTGTGTAATTAAAAGCAAACTATTTTATTTCACAAATAAAATAGTTTGCTTTTAATTGTCGCAAGTATGTGTGTGTTGTGACTGCCGAGAGCAAGGTCTAGGTTTGCCTTATGGAATATTGCAATATCTTTTTGCCAAAGGAACTTGCTTAATGATCATCAACTTCATGCAGTATAAATCCAATAATAAATAGACAAAGGTCACGGTGGTCAGTATAAAGGCTATCCATCCATCCAACGGGTATGACTCACGGACGAGCAGTGTTAGGCTCTATTCACATAATACATTCCTAACAACTGCCTATAATCGCGTTCAATCACAGATACAAGCAACGTCTCTAGTTAATTTGAAGTGAATACAGACCCACTGTACCCCTGGTGGTCGGTGGGTTTTTTTAAAGTTAAACGATACCACCAGGTAATAGTGTTGTGTTTTTTAACCCTTTAGGGGCGGCATGGGCACCGGGCCGTAGGCCGACGAAGGAGGCCAGCGGAGGCCCGGCACTTCAGGGACAGAACGAAGTGTATTTATGAAGTCCCATGGGCTACATGGAAACTTTATTTATAACGTTAAAATATAGGTGCACGGCGGTTCGGGTTGGTTGTTTCCCATGGAGAAGAACCGGCAAGAAAGAAAATCCATGGTTTATTATTAGGTATTAAATCATGTGTTAGTGGTGTCGATTCTGTTGTGCACAAACTAAACTTAATTTAGGCTATTGCTATCTTTTTCTCTCTAATAAAACGAGAAAGAGACGGACGTAATTTAGAGTTGTCAAATTTAGTTGGAACTAATATTTCCATACAAGTGAAGGGTGCACGTAAAAACATGTTGACTAAAAACACGGTGAAGCGCAAGGCATAAACTAGCATCTCTAACTTAGTTCATAGCTATAGCCGTCCTTTTCTCGCACTGCCTTTTAAGTAAAATATAGCAATAGCCTAAATTAAGTTTAGTTTGTGCACAACAGAATCGACACCACTAACAATATTATTACAAACTAGGTATGTTAGTAGGTAATACACTTACAAACAAAACGAAACAGAAAACAGATTGTGGGACATGATTGCTGCAAGGTGACAGGCCCAGCTGAAACCTTGCAGCAGTGGTTCACAAACGCACAATCAAGTCTACTTGCAGTCATAGACAGGATGCTGTTGGCACTGCCCCGCACCCTATTTTTTAATTTACTTTTTTTTTATGTTCCGTTTTGAAATACTCTGAATGTTTGTTATGTTTGTTGTTTCTGTTTTCGAATTTTGTATGCACGTCATGTCCCTGCGATGAATAAAGATTTTTTCTTTCTTTTCTTTTCTTACGGACAAGGGATGCGCACCGTTTCCGCATCACCGTGTAGAAACCGTAAAACAGTTTACTTGAGCTTCAGCAAACATCCCACATTCATCCCCATTAGCACCCTGAATGCGTTATTGTATCGGCCGCGAAGGGCGCTGTTTGATTTTTGAGTACAATGACCCCACAGACTGCAAGTGTAAAAAGACGTGCAGTAAGCACTAAATAAAGGGTGTCAAAAACCTCTTAACGAAGCCGAAAGGCATTTGTTCTCCCCGTCATGTCATTGCGAACATTTTTTTGTTTTACGCCATAGGTACCTGGGAACCTTATAGTTACGGAGATATTGGGAGTCAAAGTTACAACTTCAAGTTTCAAGTTTTTTTTTTAAATACAAACTACTTAAAATAAAAACTTTTATTTTATGATTTTTACTATAAACACCTCTACGGCCCTCGTACTATTCAACCAATCCATCAGCACAATGTTTTAAGTGCGTTACATTGTGTTCTATCACAAAACGTGATGTTTCACCCCAAAAAAAAAGTAGTTTCCCAGTAATAATTTTTGCGTAAAGTTACTTACTTTGTTTTACAGAATGCTTGGTTGTCGGCTTCATGATGAGGTTGTTTACATCCTGTATAGTGCGCTTGACCTCTTTACCTATCTAAAAGAAATGGTTTGACAATGTTATTGTTTTACAGTTTTACTGTTGCGGGCTACCACCAGGGTAGCCCGCATTTCTTTCTTTCTTCTAACCATTTTTTTCTTTTCTTTCTAACCATTTTTTTCTTTTCTTTCTTCTAATGACTAAAGCAACATAATAAAACAAAGTTGAAAAACATAGAAAAACAAAATCTCTAAATGATCAAAGTATTATCGTACCTATACCTTTCCTCTGCTTGCTGAAGGATCCAGGCGGCAGCTGACAGCACAGTATGGGAAGACATATGACTCGATCTGGTGATCGAACCCTGTGTATCTACCGCACGCAAAGTAGTCACAGTTACGAGATTAACCACCCATTCCAAGATTTAAACCTTAGACCCAACGCTCAGAAGAAAGAAAGAATAATGTTTGTTTTGACGTCAGTTCATTAGGCATACAGAATAAAAAAGATACAAAATATGTCATAAATAAGAGACGCCGATTAAAAAATACGCACACTTACCTACCTACGTCAAGTCTATTCCGAAAATATTGATTGGAAACGAAAGAAATAATCAAAAACATATTTGTTTACCTACAGTGCGTGGGAATTTTATAGGTTCCGAGGAACAGTTTATAATCAAGTGTAAATAAACTATTAATGTTAGCTCCACTATCTTTATTACATGCATATACTTAGTAAGTAATAAAAGTACTTATCGGTGGTCAGGGACTGTTGTTTGTACGGAGAGCATCTTGGGAGCGGCCGTCTGACAAGATAATTATGGAGAAATACGTGATTTTTGTGCTCTGTGTTATACTGTGTGAGTATTTTTAATTTCAATAATTAGTTACTAAAAAAATGGACGTGTTTAAACAAATAACCTACCAAATCTGGTTTTCGCTAACACTAGGTGACACTTAAATAAAAGCACTCTGTGTCATTTTCAATACTTGGCTATAATATTAATGGCTTCGTTTTGTCTATCTCCTGCTGATATGGAGGGAAGTGGAAAATATGTTAGTCCTACTCCTCCGCTATTCTTTTCTGATTAATTTAGTTGCGGGATTCAAGACGGTTAAATTGTTTCTTTGAAACTCCGTCGAGCTTCATTCTCTCGGCGTTTTTCTGGTGGTCGCCACTGTTGACTCTGGCTTTCAGGAGTTGCAGTGGTTTAGGAATAGTGGGGCGGGCTTGTAACTATTTCTACGAGAAAAAATACCTTAAATACCTGTCAAAGGCAAATATTTCAAGACGCCATCATTGTAATTGAGTAAATTCAAATATTATGTTTCTATCTCATACAGTTTAAGTCGTTATTTTAATCAGTTTTAAATTTAAAAAACAAAGAATGAATTAAATTTACTTACAGGTATTGTATTGTATTGTATAACGGGCTGGTGTCCGCAACTCCACGTCAAAGCGCGTATTTTGCGTAAGGGCTATAATCCACCACGCGGGCCCAGTGCGGATTGGTAGATGTCACATGTCTTCGAATTTTTGGTTCCAGGACATGCCGGTTTCCTCACGATGTTTTCCTTCACCGTTTTGAGAGCAGTGGTGATGAAATGAATTACACAAAGTAATGTGCCTGCCTAGGTTCGAACCCACGACTCACTGTTCTTAAGTCGGGGCCACCACCACTGGGCCACCGCTGCTCTCTCTACTTACAGGTCAACAAAAGAGTTGAGGTATGCAGGATCGATGTTTGTTATTCTTTCACGTAGAAACTACTGAACGGATTTGGTTGTAATTTGGCAAACAGATTGATTAGTTATAGCCCTTTCGCCTTTATATTTAGTAAGAAGATTGCTAGCCTGCGTATCTAACTCTTGTTAACTGAATATCTAGTTGTTATATTATATAATTCTAGCACTTCGCGCGCGAAAAAACAGTGTTTTCAATGATATAGGTAGGTACAACTGTTTAGTTTACAAATAACTCTGTTATCACAATTTTTGTCGAGCCAGGCGGAAAGAAATACCTCTTAATATTCTTTCCGACTAGCTCGACAAAAATTGTGATAGCTCTGCTAATTTGCATGACATCAATACAATTTATAGCCTATGTTACTCGGTAAAGATGTAGCTTTCTAATGGTGAAAGAATTTTTAAAATCGGTCGAGTAATTTTTTAGATTGTAACAAACAAACAAACTAAAAAACTAATCTTTCCTCTTCATAATATTAGTTAGATTAGATTAGATAAAAACTCTACTGTTGTCACAAGTACCTATATCTACACAAAGAAAGTCACCAGGTTAAATAATAAACTATGTACTATTAATAATACCTATCGCCACAGCTTAATTAATAAATGATAACCAACATCTCGGAGAAAATATATGCTATACTATAAAAGTCATGAACGCAATGTGTGACAGTGTGATTGATATTTATGACCATTTTATATGTCGAGTTATGTGTAATTAAGTAGTCAGGTTCAGGAGAGATCAAGTTTAAGTTAGAGTCCAGAGTAGGTACTGACTGTGGAACTGACGTTTGTTAATATCTGTTGTACCTACATAAAGTACCTATACCTTACACATTGACAGCCTTCGCTTGGTCTATAACGACAACTCTACTGCTGACAATGCCAAGATCTTGAGTTCGATTAGCAAAGTGTTAATGGGGTTTTCCACTCGGAATCAATCGGTCCATTCAGTCATAGAGCATCATATATCCACACATGGGTACTACCCGGTTACATTATCTCTGGACCTGGCGTCGATGAATAAAAGTCCAAACGTAACAATTAAATGAAAATATCACGACGTGACTATGTATTTTCAACCATGCCGATGGTACTTGTTTTTTCAACATTTCATTGTTACTTTTGGATTTTTATATTGTTAAAAAAGTCACCGACGCCAAGTCCACAGATTAATGTAACCAGGTTGTAAATGGGATTTAAGTACTTAAAGGCAGGTGGGTATCTGTATCAGAATCACTCATAAAAAATAACACGACTTAACTCTGATGAATATTGGATTAAGATTCAGGACGTAAGCGATCCGTCGTACGTAACTGGCCTACGCCACCGTTCGATTCAAACTGTCGCATAGAGTAAACTGCCGAGACGGTGGTTGCTTGACGTTCTTGACGTCGAGTGACAACCCCGTTGTCACTCTCGTCCGCATGATGTTCATTCGTTAAATCATTCAGTCAAAATAAGGTCTTATTTATTTATTTGTCTACAATTTTATTAATCCTATTATATGGCGCTAGGGCCGCACCTATAAACTTATAAGTACGGTGTATTACGTATAGGTCCGAAGTTTTATTCACATTAGGTACCTAACGCTTTCACTTTGGCAGAAGCCCTCAGTAGCAAGGTTAATAGGTTTTGCCTATAGACCTACAAATATGGAGTTAAAATGAAATAAGAGCTGTCAGAAGCCTGTTTATATCTTGAGTTAACACCCGAATACCTACACCGTTTATTAATAGTTATTTATGCAACTGTTATATAATGAGGGGTATTAAAACACTAATGTGGGTTTATAATGTTATATAATGAGGCGAAGCCGAGTGTGATAATAGCATCACATGAGTCAAAATCAAAATCAAAATCAAAGCATTTATTTCAAGTAAGCCAGTTACAGGCACTTTTGAATTGTCGAAACAAAGAAGAAAATTAAATGTAGCTACAGTCCCAGTCACAAGACATAAAAACTGTGAAAGTACTGTAGTAGAGTGTTTTAATACCTAATTATGTACAGTTGCATACAAGACTTTATCTACATCCATGATATGAATCCTCCATAAAAGGTTCTGAAACCATAGGGTGTTGTAGTGTTGTAAGAAGTCTATGGAAATTCATGGAAAGTTTAATTGCTGAGTATTTAATACAAACAAACCATGTATAGGTAATAATATAATTATTTACATTTTGGATTGTACAATTATTAAAATGCACAAAGCTTGTATCATTCATTTTTGTAAACAATAAAGTATACGTACATAATGCAATACTAATATCGAACAAAAATGGCGGGATACGACGTGAATTCGAATTAACCTATATACGTTATTTTTTATTACGGCGCTGTGGTAGTGAATCGCACGTGCTAGACATATGTTCTTTTTTTAAAACGAGTTGCATAATGAAATTTAGTACAACATTATAACACTCGTTTGGATGTTATAATGGTTATTATGACACTGGCTGTTTTAATGTTGGCAATAAGCTAACTGTTTCAGATACTTTTATAGAAGATTTATAGCATGGGTGTTTTGAGAGCAGCGGTGGCCCAGTGGTGGCGGCCCCGACTTACGAACAATAAGTCGTGGGTTCAAACCCAGGCAGGCGGCATTACTTTGTGTAATTTATTTCATCACCACTGCTCTCAAAACGGTGAAGGAAAACATCGTGAGGAAACCGGCATGTCCTAGGACCAAAAATTCGAAGACATGTGACATCTACCAATCCGCACTGGGCCCGCGTGGTGGATTATAGCCCATACGCAAAATACGCGCTTTGACGTGGAGTTGCGGACACCAGCCCGTTATACAATACAATACAATGGGTGTAGATAATAAACTTATAGTCAACCCTATCCTCATTAACGTTGCAGCATCAACAATAGCAGCCCCACCGAAAATCACCAAAAAATACCGCAACGATTACGTCTATAACAAGAGAACTGATGCCTTCTACAAGTTCCACATAGAGAAGGCACGGCACTTGAGGGTCAACGACCTGTGCGGTATAGAAGGAGCCCAGTTAATGATCCCGGCCTCGGACTATGATATCATGCAGCTTCATTCCATGTTCAAGCAGTTTCCAGATCTAGGGGACTATGTTTGGGTAGGAGATGATGGTCAGAAACACGAATCTGCTGAGGAGCAACCGATTATTGATTGTGAGTATAAAATAATTAGGTTTTTAGGTAAGTAGGTAAGTCATCAAATGTTGATGGATGGAGTGGGAAAGAAAGGCCAAAGAAAAGATCGGCGAAGTGAGTGAGGATTGCTATGAAAGAAAAAGGAGTAAATGATACTGTAACGGTTGACAGGAGAGAATAGAAGATAAAAATGTGTTGCGCCGACCACAAGTAATATGGGTCGAGGGCATGAATCATAAAGCTAATCGCATCCCTACATCCGCATCAGATCAGAGCCCATCGCATTGCAATAGGTACCTATATAAAAATCAGTTTAGGCTTGCAGCCTGTCAGCAGTGTGTGTTGGTTCACACAATACGTACAAATGTGATGTAAGCTTACGCTAGGCAACGCAGTGTCACTAGAGGCCGCACTTTCATTCAATCCTACAAGCTTGACTAAACCTAACCTACTAGTCATCATAATGTTAGGGTTTCTGAACAGTCATGGTCTTGCCGTATTGTTGGCCCCTCACGCCGCGTGTCACCCGCCCCAAACATAGCTGGCTTTGCAATCAAGTTACGTGAGTATTGAGGGCTGATTAAAAGATATAATAGATTTTTTCTAAGTTCGCCTTCTGCCAACGCAGTGAGAAGCCAGCAATCAAATTCAAGTCTTGTTGATAGCTGCTTTACTCAGTGTTTATCACTTTGGAATGATAACGCAAAAAACCGTCGTCAATGTAGGATCTAGTTTTACATTTTATTTAGAAAACTGTATCCATATTTTGGGAACAAACTTACAAAATGTGTTTAGCCGAGAATGAGGTCGAGGTCGGGCAAGGTGTCATTCGGGTTTTTCATTAGCAGGAATTTTTCATTATAAGGTATTTCTCATTAGCAGCCACGGAGTTCCTACTTCATGGCAATAGACTCACCGCCATTCATATGCGGCTTAAACATAACTGGTGAAATGTGGGTGTACTTTTGGGTATACCTCCACCTTGCCTAAAACCCATAATAATAACCTAAAATGAGATTTTCGACATGAATTGATAAACTAGTTATGTCGGTTTAGTGATAATGATTATTCTCTTTAAATTGATGTTATTAGTAGGCTTAACTATAACTCGTATAATGTTCATATACATTGCATTCTTGATTGCCTGCAATAATCAATTAGAATTTACCGCTTGGTTTGCTACTTATAAGGAAGAGTGTTGTTCATCGCAATATACATACTTAAGGAGGTAAAAGGAAACTACTATTTATATAAGAGGTCACGGTAGGCTTCCAGGACCTATTCTAAACTCGTTTATAATGCTTGTAGTGAGTCCAGCAAGTTCTAGTGAACAAGCACACCAATCCCTGACGGACACTTTAGGACGATGTGACGTGGCGACGCGCACGGGGGAAATCGAAAATATGATGTGCTACCGAGAGCTACCGTTCATCTGCAAGGTGGAAGCTAAAGACGCACCATATGACGAGCACTGCGGTGTTTATGGAAAAAGTGAGTAAAAGATATAAGCAAGAATATAAAATATTCATCGAGCCTAGCCTTTCCAGGCTTTCTTTGGTCAGCTTCCAGTCTAATCGGATGCAGCTAAATACCAGTATTTTACGTGGAGCGACTGCAGCCTCTAAAATCCAGTTAGTACTGGGTAATACGATAGCCTTGGTTAGACTGGAAAAAATAATATACATAGTAAGTAGCTAATTTATTCCAGACTCAATTTTTTTAGTAGATAATTATGTTATTATGAGTGTCTTCGTGACTTTCGAAGGAAGCCTTATAACACCCGTGGTTAACCAAAATATTGGGCAACTTCAATACTGGTATTGTAGAATGCAGAAAATGAACCATCTGTAAACTTAACAGTTTATTACTCATGCAAGAAACTGGATCCAGTATAGACATCAGTCATCACTAACAAATTGCCCCAATTTTCAGACTACAAATACTACTCATCAGTTGGTAGCTGCTACAAGATCCCTCGGATCCCATTCACCTGGAGCCAGGCATACTCCGAGTGCCGGGCTGAGGGGGCCCACTTGTTGGTCATCAACTCAGAGGCAGAACATGACGCTATCTTCAATCTCACGAACACTGAAGCGAAGGTTCAGGGGTCCAGGGTCTTCTACTTCTTCTTCGCTGGATTCAGAGCTGAAAAGCCGGTTGGAAATGCTACGGTGGTGTTTAAAACAATTTTTAGTGAGTAAACCTATTTTTGTTGTATTAAGACCTATAAGTCTGAAATAAGTTATTGTAGTTAAGTCCCGAGGTAGAGAGAATTAGGAAGTATTTTTTGAAAACCAGCAGTACGTAATATGGACCCAAAAGGTGCCAAGTGCAAATTGTTTCTAAAGTTGACACTTTGGTACTGACGTCCATTTGAACGAATTCACGATAGTAATAAACCTTGTATATTTTCAGATCAAACTTTAGAAGAAGCAGGCTACAGCGGATGGGCAGATAACGAGCCAAACAACGCGTTAGGCAAAGAGTTCTGTGGCTCCATCTTCAAGAACGACGGGAAACTAAACGACGTTGAGTGTACCCACGAATTGGGCTTTATTTGTGAAAAAGAGGTCCATTCATTTTCATAATTTTTGTATCGTCATCGTTGACTGGAATAAGGGCTGAGCCAGATTGATTGGCCCGCGCAGTTAAAGTACTACAAGACTAACTTGGCGTTTGCAATGTTAATGACAGGGGACGTTGTTAACAAATATTCGTAAATGGTTTTGTATTGTAAAACAAAATATCATTAATTTTGATTCCACGCGCCAAAAGAACCTTGTACAGTTATACAAGCGAACTTTAGGTGTTCGTGCGTCACGGTAAATTGCGATTCAAGGCGGATAGATCTGGTTTAGCTCTTAGGATGTGGGTTTAGTTTAACTGAAATTTCAATTGAGTATCGCGCAGTATTGTTAAAAAAAACTTGTGGAAAACGCTGAGAACTCATAAGAACGCCTGGTCCCCGGGATCTATAAACTTTTAAAATAAGAATCTATTGGAAACCAAAAATATTTGCTTTACCATTTATTTTTTAACAAGTCTGATAAATGTATTAAAATACTCGTATAAATAATTACCGGGCTTATTACGTAACTTGCAAAAGCGTACCGGGCTCTTCATGGGCTTGATGTAGATTTTCAAGCATCCGTGTCCTGGCTACGTTTCGGCGACCTCTTCGGGAAAACTGAAGGTTTTGTCTGTGCGATTATGGACGAAGTTATGTTGACGAACAGCTAGCGAAAACAGCTACCTAAAATATATTATGAAGGACGGGACGGTTACGGCGCGTTCGTCTTCCACGCGCGCCTCAAAGTGAGTCAGCAATATGAAGGGGTCCGCAAGGACCGATGCCTGCCGGGGTTGCGGGACTGTTCGAAAGAGATACCGTGACCCCGGAACAAAAAGGGCGATGAAGGAACATGGATGGGTTTTAGTCAGTAAAAGTCTGACACTCCCTCCTGCTCCGCCCAGAGCGGGAGAAGTCATTTGATGATTACACATCCGAAAAATAAAAAAAAAAAGGACGGGATGGTTGACGTGTGTCGGGCATGCCACCGCCGTTCCGGGTGAGTCCATAAGATATATTATTTCAGGTTGTTCTCGTCTGGCTAGTGGCGAGTACTTGCACAGGCACAAACAAGTAGCCAGGATTATTCACCAACAACTTGCCTAAAAATATAAATTTGTGGAATCTGAGGTACCGTACTACAAGTACCTATTTGCTCGACCCAGTTCTCGAGAAAGACCATGTCACGCTGTACTGGGATCAGTCTATCATTACTGACAGGACTATTATTTCTACCTGACATAGTGGTGATAGACTGCGCAATGATACTTAGTCGATGTTACCATACGAAAGACAAATAAAATATCTCGGCTTGGCATACGAGGTTGTCGATATGTGGAATGTGAGCTCGGCATCATTGTGCCGATTGTCGTAACGAGGTCGTGGCACACGAGGTTGTGGTCGAGGCGACCGTCCTTCGAAGCTCTCCTTAGGCGGTAGGATCAAAAAGACTTGACTCAGAAGGCATAGGACTCCTCGATATGGCTCGAATTGTGAGGAGGTTCCTGTCTCTAGAGCCCTTACCACCTAGGTAGCTTGGACCCTGCTCCCGACACCGGCGGATTACTATTTTTTATATTTGTAAATGTTTCGATATGTTTTTTTTTAAGAAATATATATTAATGTTTTAAATTAATAAAGGAAAGGATGCCAAATAAAAATACCTATCGAATTTGCAATTTGGAATTTTGTTTTATACCTTTTTTATTTTAGTTCTTTTTTTTGTATCTATCAATCAGTCTTGTGTACTTTAAGGGGCTCCCCCATGCACACTAGCGCCACTTTAGTAAAAAAATCAGAACTCGTTAAATACACAATTAATATTAAATCTGATTGACAAAATCAATGCTTTAGAGTTCTAGATTATTGACGTATATTTAATTCATTAAAATATACTTCAGTGTAGTTACAGTTAGAAAAATTGCTAAAAACGGCCGTTTTTTTCCATTTTGTATCTGTAACTACAGCGAGCTATGTTTCAATGAGTTAAGCAGACGTAAATAATTTAGAAGACCAAAAGATTGATTTTGTCAATCAGATTTTATATTAATTGTGTATTTAACGAGTTCTGATTTTTTTACTAAAGTGGCGCTAGTGTGCATGGGGGAGCCCCTTAAGCAGATGTGGTAAGTGACATTTGGCAGTTTGAAGGTGCTCTCCAGCGAGAGCAACTACTCATAGGAGGCAAACAGACAGGATGACGTATGTCTTTTCTTTTGAGACGTTTTTGGTACGAGCGTGTTGTCAACCCAGCGGCCAGTTCATTTGGATGCCTCTCCAGCCTTTCTAAGTATGTTTTGGTTATGGCCAAGATTTCTCTTTTTTACCAAGTTCATCTGAAGTTGGTTGTGTATTTCAGCATTTGTAATGAACCAAGGCCCATTGTATAATTGTTGTTATTGTTGTTTAATTTTATTTATTTATTAGCATTTTGAATTTTTGTGGCGTTTCAATTCACTACTGGTCAGCCTTTTGTGCTATTGTAAAATATTATTGTTTAGTTTTAGTTAATGTAGTTTAGTTCTTCATAATGATGGAAAAGTACCTAAAGTAGTAGTAACATAAAAGCAGAATGTTTTATATGGGAGCTACATATCTGCCAACAAACTGCTTTACAGTTTGGCAAAAGTAACATTTTATGTAATGCGATGTCACCACGAATAAATGCTTTTCCATTTCATTTAATTTTCATTTCATATAGTTCTCAGAATCACAATTTGCATTCGCTGTATGATGGAAATATTAGAGTTGCAACCGCTTCCCCATAGCTGGATGCCGTACATCCAGACAGGCTTTAGAATGGTTTTATATATTAGGAGTTTGTTGTCAATCGATAATTTACTGTTCCGCCCTAATAGCCAGTGTAGCTTTTTGTAGCGCAAGTTAAGATCATCTTTCTTGGTCTTTATGTGCTGCCTCCACGTTAGGCGGCGATCGAGGTGTAGTCTAGTAAGTTGTTATTTAGATTTACTGGCGAACAATCGCCTCTACGTAGCGTAAAAGTGACCTGTACCGACTTAGATGGGCTGACTGCTATTCGCCACTTTTGGAGACAGTCAGATATTTTGTCTAGACCATTTTCCAGCGTTTGTGATGCAATTGTGGGGTCATGGTTGCTAGCCAGAATTGCCATATTATCAGCAAATGTAGCTGTAGTCACGTTGTCCTCTGCTGGCAAGTCTGATGTATACAACGTGTACAGAATTGGCCCTACCACTGATCCTTGAGGGACGCCAGCCTTCATATCCAATAGCTCCGACGTTGCCTCAGCTTCTTTGACTTGAAAAAGTCGATCTGTTAGGTAACTCTTCATTAGCTCATGGAAGTTGTGAGGAAGACATCTATCTTATAAAGTAGGTCCTTGTGCCAGACGCAGTCGAAAGCCTGTTGAATATCCAGGAAGACTGAGCAACGGAACTCCTTTTCCTCCAGCGATTTCCTAACCCTGTCGCACACTTTGTGGACCTGCTCGACGGTGGAGTGGTCAGGTCTGAATCCAAATTGGTAACAAGGTATGGTGTTATTTTCCTTTAAAATTGGTTGTATTCTGCAGAGCAGGAGTTTCTCAAAAATTTTCGACTGTGAAACCTTCCATTCATGTGGAAAGTACTGCACTCTTAGGGACCCCATTGTAAAGTGTCGTTAGGAACACAATGGCTTTTTTGGTAATTGCAGTAAGACTTCCTTTGTGATTAGTACAAAGCCTGGTGCTTTTCTACTACCGAGGTTTTTTATTGTAGCCTAGACTTCTCTGAAAGTGACGCTCCGCGGCGGAGGTGACATTTGAAAATCTTGACTTAGAAATGAGTTTATTTCTTCTTCAGATACGGCGTTTGTTGCCTCCTTAGGACGGAATACGTTTGCCAAATGCTCAGCAAATGTATCAGCCTTTTATTGGGGTGTTTTTGCCCAACCTTGGTTCCTTCTGAGAGGTGCTACAGCTACCTGGGGTCTCTGTCATTAAAAGCTCAACTTTTTTTTTTTGGGGTTAGCCCATTTATGTTGAAAGTTCCAATTCTTAGGGCAGTCATTTTGTCAGTCTGTCGACGAGTTTAGTTATGATGTTATTTTATACCTACGAGTATATTTTGTGATGGTCACATTCATAATCTGGTTTTTAGTAGGTATCTACCCGAGTTCCCCGTGGGAGCAGTAGACCAAAACCCTCCATCAAAAACCAAGACAATTTAAAAAATATAAAAACAAATACCTCTACATTGGCACATTGAATGTGAGATCACTGATTGAACTGTCGAGATTTACCGAATTAAAATACGCTATTACTTAAACTAAACTGTAATGTAATTGGACTATCTGAAATAAAACTTGCAGGCAAGGACATTATAGAACATCAAGATTTTATCTTCATGTACTATGGACAAACCCATAACAGGAACGGTTTTGGTTTTCTAATAACAAGGTAATTTAAAAATAACATAAAAGACTTTGTACCAGTATCCGACATAGTAGCAAAGTTAAGCATATATACTGATGATAAAAAAGGATATTATTGCAGTTGTTCCCAATGTAAAATCAAATTTAGTAGCAGACAATTTTACCATCTCTCAGCTCAAATATACAACAGGATTAATAAAAACATATATGTACACAATAAAAACAATCACGACTGTAAAAAAATAATAAAAAACTGGATTCAGTATCTTAGTTATGAGGATACGGAAGCTCTTCTGGTTTTTCATGAGTGATATAATTACACACCATAACGATACACACCTCACTCTACTTCACACACTACACTACTCTACACCACACCGCACCACACACCACATCTGATCACATCAAACCACACCACATCATCACACACGCGCCACACCTAACTAAGCACACCATGCTTCACATGATACATACTCAAGATGTTAGATTAAATAATAACAATATGCTGTAATATTATGTAACATATTATCTAAGATATGGAGGAGCGGAGTCTCCTAATACAGGCATTGTTTGCCTAAAAAGAGGCTCCAAACACAATTCATTGTATAAGAAGCAGTTTGTTTAAATAATAAACATTTTTCATTTTCATAACAATTCATATTATCCAAGTGTATGCGCCAACAGAACAATCAACATTGGAGGACATAGATCGATTCTACGAGGATCTCAGAAAAGCGATGAAAACGCCTGACTGGAATACGGCAATTATAACCATACTCTACAAAAAAGGTGATCTAGGCCAAATGGACAACTACAGACCACTCAGTATGCTGCATTCACTTTATAAATTATTTACAAACCTAATATTAAAAAGGACCTGAAAGACGTCAGACGAAAACCAACCTAGAGAGCAAGCAGGATTCAGATCAGGCTTCTCTACAAACGACCACATTTTCACGATAACACAGATTATCGAGAAGTACAACGAACACAATAAAGAGCTCTACGTGGCCTTTGTAGACTATTCCAAGGCATTTGACTCTATCTCCCATGAATCTCTATGGTGCTCTCTTTGGACAACAAGGAGTCCACATAAAGTACATAAAACTTTTGAAAGAAATTTACAAGAACAACAGAGCCATCGTTAAACTTGAGAAAAAGGGAGAGCCATTTAACATTCAAAAAGGAGTCAGGCAGGGTGATCCCATCTCACCAAATTTATTCAAAGCCGTTTTGGAGAATTTCTTCAGACAGCTAAACTGGTGCGATGTCGGTATCAAAATAAACGGTGAGTTTCTCAGCTATCTCCGCTTTGCAGATGACATTGTTCTGTTAAGCGAAACACATGCAGATCTTGAGCGCATGCTGAAGTCTCTAGATGAGGAAAGCTGAAAATGTGGTCTTCACATGAACGCTAAGAAAACACGCCTGTTAACCAATAGCATAAGAGTACCTACGATGATACAAAGCACATCAATCGCATACGTAGACAACTGTGTTTATCTGTGGTTATCATTTCGTTTAACAGACCGACAGAAAATGAAGTAGATCGTAGAATAAACAGTGCATGGAGAAAGTATTGGTCGTTGAAAGAAGTAAATGTAATCACGCATCCCGATCGCTTGAAAAAGAAAGCTATGGACACCTTTATATTACCTACTCTACTCTACGGTTGTCAAAGCTGGACACTAACAAAGGCAGTCACACACAAACTTCAAGCCTTCCAACGAGCAATAGTCAGTAGTATCATCATCATCATCATTTCAGCCGAAAGACGTCCACTGCTGGACATAGGCCTCCCCCAAGTGTCGCCACATTGACCGGTCCCGTGCGACTCGCATCCAGCGGATTCCCACAACCTTCACCAGGTCATCGGTCCACCTAGTTGGAGGCCTTCCAACGCAACGTCTTCTGGTTCGCGGTCGCCAATCCAGAACTTTTCGGCCCCATCGGCCATCCGTTCTGCGAGCAATGTGCCCTGCCCACTGCCACTTAAGTTGTTGTAGAGAGGAGTATGTTGGGAATTAAACTCCGAGACCGTAAAAGAAGCAAAGACATACGGCAATGCACTAAAATAATAGATGCTGTAGAATTAGCTTGCAAGTTGAAATGGCGATGGGCAGGACACGTAGTCAGAGCGACAGATGGACGCTGGAGCGAGAGGGTTCTCCATTGGTACCCTCGCGATGCACCACGCACCCCAGGCAGACGCAGGCGTCGGTGGTGCGATGATGTTGTGGCCATGGCCGGCCCCACCTGGACTAGAATAGCCCAAGGTAGAGAAGATGGGCATAAGATGGAGGAGGCCTTCGCCCTTAAATGAGCACCCAATTATAGTAATTTAACAATTGATTATGTAGCTAATTAATTTTATTTATTTTATTTTGATTTTAATCTATGACATCAATCTATTTTTTTAATTTAATTTAATTTTTTGGTTAATTATTGTTAAAATGCATGTTCAATAGTTACGAATTAATTTATTAGTTCTAAGAACCAAATTAATATTTTATTTAAGAGATTATAAAACGAATTTCAAAATGTGTTTTTTTTGGAATAAAAGGCTTTTTCAACACACTTGCTCATAAAATGGCTCTAATTTCACCGCAATTAGGTACATAATGACACCTATAATCAAACTGTGACTTTTTCATTACTATTATTCAGAAGTGAGTTATAGGGTTTTTTTTTTTGGTTGAGGTGCTTGTTGCTTTGTTCCTACAAAATTCTATATAAAAAAAAATCGTGTTCAATAGTACAAATAAAAATAATGTAGGTACCTATTGCTTTCTAATTTCACTGAAATGTAACGTTCTTTTGTTTTCTCTGTATTATAGAAAACTTTGAATTCTGATTTTGTACATGGATTCGCTATCCGCAAAAAGCCAAAAAAACAAACCTCATTATTTTAGTCTATGGCCGATCGCCATTGTTAGATGCGCGCGCATAGGAAAACTGATTAAATGTTCCCGCCATTGCGAAAAACTTTTCATTACTCGTTTTCACTGTTGAAATTATATTTATTTATGAATAAAAAATGTCTACAAGTACTAGTTATGAAGAAAATGATTTGTTGTACACCGCCCGATATGAGATGTGAAACGTTATGGAAAGTTTACTACCTGAAAACTCCAAGGACAAAAATATCTATTTTCTACTAAATAAAATGATTTTTTAGTATTATTTTCTTCACAAGTGTGTTGAAAAACGTCGTATGACACACGTGTGTATTGATGATTACCGTCCTCGGCTCTCTTAAGACCCTCGCCTGACAGCTGTGGTCTCAATCGCGCCTCAGCGGTAATCACCAACATTACACACTTGTACCATAATGTACTATTACAATATAATAATATAATAATAATTTACCCGAGGTTCCTAGAAGGTATTAATAGGATTTAGGATCAATAGGAAATTGGTATCAGTAGGTACCTACTATCGATACATAACACATAACATGTTTTCATACCAATGGAAGGCATAAATATCCATGATAAAATTTCAGCCAAATGACGATACGCAAATTCACATCGCGGGATTTTTTTCATTCGCTATCTTAATTATATAATAATAATAAAAGTACTTACTTATCGGTGGTCAGGGACTGTAGTTTGTACAGTGAGCATCTTGCGAGCGGCCGTCTGACAAGATAATTATGGAGAAATACGTAATTTTTGTGCTGTGTGGTATACTGTGTATGTATTTTTTATTTAAATAATTACTTAATTACAAAAATAGTGTTAAAACGAATACCTACCATTTTTTTTTCTATACTTGTCTCTTCGCCAAAAGTTGTTATTCCAACAGTGCAAATAGACTAGCATTTAGGCTTTCAGGTGTTGTTTACCGGTAGGTATAGTGATAACTGGCATTAGTATTAAAAAAATACATAGGTACTGGGTTATCCGTTACTATATAAAATGGAAATACCTCTCAAAGGCATAAATATTTCAAAACGTCATCACTGGGCATTTATAATTTGTGTATACAATTGTTATATTTTATCTCATACAGTTTATGACGTGCTGCAAGTACTTAATACTTTCAAATTTATAACTGATAAAAATAACGACATAAACTTTATGAGATAAATATGAAAGGTGTAAAAAAACCTCTTAACGAAGCTGAAAGGCACTTGTTCTCCCCGTCATTGCGATCATTTTTTGTTCCACACCATACCTGGGAACCTTCTATTGACGGAGATATTTTGGGGCAAAGTTTCAACTTTTTGACAAGTTTTTTTTTTAATACAAGTTTTTAATGTAAGTGTTTTACTAAAACACCTCCACGACCCTCTTGTTATTCAATCCATCCATCAGCACAATGTTTTTAGTGCGTTACATTGAGTTTTACCACAAAAAAATAATTTTTCATCCCAAAAAAAAGTCGTTTAATAGCAATTATTTTTGCGTAAAGTTACATAGTTACTAAAGTTACTAATAATAGGGAGAGAGTATTTATATAATACTAGCAACCCGCTCCGGCTTCGCTCGGGTAGTTAATACACAAATAAAATAAAATACTACTTTTGTCTGTCCAGGCAGCTTTTTCGATGAAAGCTCACAAGCGACTTGACTTTTTCCGGCACTTTTTCCAACAATAAATCGCAATATTTCGACCAATTTACATAAAACCTTGACAAATGATAATTTGTCAAGATTTTATGTAAATTGGTCCATGTCATTAGTTTATGTAAATTGGTAAATTGGTTTGATACTTAAACCTTCCTCATGAATTACTCTATCTATTGGTGGAAACGGCATGAAAATCCGTTCAGTAGTTTTTGAGTTTATCGCGAACAGACAGACAGACAGACGCGGCAGAGGACTTTGTTTTATTTATAATATGTAGTGATAGCGATACCACCAACTGTGTACCTATCTACACAAAGAAAGTCACCAAGTTAAATAATTAACTATTAGATAATGAATACCTATCGCCACAAAACAATAATAAATGATAAAGTCGCAAAATACTAAGTAGGTACTGTAAGTTTATGTCATAAACGCAATGTGTGATGTATATTTTTTGGCCATTTTGTGTGACTAGCTATGTAGGTATAAGTAGCCAGGTTCAGGAGAGGTCAAGTTCAAGATTTTTAACCGACTTCTAAAAGGAGGAGGTTATCAATTCGTCTGTATTGTTTTTTTTTTGTATGTATGTTCAGCGATATCTTCGCTAATTGTGAACCGATTTTGATGGTTCTTTTTTGTTTGGAAGAACATCATTTCGCGGTGTTCCTGTTTAAGTTTGGCGAAGATCGGATGCTGATTGATTCGGAGATATATAAGGGAACTCTTCAATAATAGACGGCAAATTGGTAGCGATTGCAGCAATCACGATAAAAGAGTTCCCTAAAAATGGAAAAAAAAAAAAAACTTTTTTGCTAAAAATAAAACCAACTTCATAAATACAAAATAAGTTAAAAATTAGTTTTGCTTCAGAAGTTGGTGGCAAAAAAACTGAATCAAATAAACAAAAGTCACCGACTTTTGAAGCTAAATTATTCACTTTTTGTGTTTTTGAAGTCGTTTTTATAAGTCCAGCCAGACTACTGGCGTTTGTTAATTCGTAGGAGATTTATCTATTGTGGTCACATTGACAGCCTTATTGGTCTACGGGCTATAGCGTTCTGCTGAACATGGAGTGAAGCAGCATATCATGGCATTTAAATGTAAATGGCTACGGCGTATTATGCATAGGTCTTAAGTTTTATTCGCGTTAACTAAATACTTTTTACATTGGCAGAAGCCCTCTGTAGGAAGTATCTACCTAAGGACATATACACCTACAAATGAGGAATCAAAATGAAATAGGAGCTGTCAGAAACCTGTTTATATCTTGGGATACCACCCGAATATCTACTACGTTTATCAATCACTTAAAGTGAACATTATTCACATTAACATTGCAGCATCAACAGTAGCGGCCTCACCGAAAATCAGCAAACAATACCGCGACGATTACGTCTATAACAAGAGAACTGATGCCTTCTACAAGTTCCACATAGAGAAGGCACGGCACTGGCAGGTCAACGACCTGTGCGGTATAGAAGGAGCCCAGCTAATGATCCCGGCCTCGGACTATGATATCATGCAGCTGCATTCCATGTTCAAGCAGTTTCCAGATCTAGGGGACTATGTTTGGCTAGGAGATGATGGTCAGAAACACGAATCTGCTGAGGAGCAACCAATTATTGATTGTGAGTATAAAATAAGGTCCTGAAGTAATTCATCTTAAAGGCTAAGCTAAATGTTAATTAATGAAGAGGGTGAGAAAGGCCAAAGAAAAGATGAAAGAATTGTGTGAGGGTTAGTGAGGATAGGGTCCCGTACCTGGTTGACAAATTAGAAGAAAAAAATGTGTTGACTTTTTGAGCCGATCCTGGAAAAGTGGGCACGGAGGTGACGCACAACGTTGTCCTGCCGTATGGTGCAGGTGTTGTCAGGGTGGGGCTACTTTGGCAAATACCTGCACAAAGTGGCTAAACGGAAGGCGTGTGTCACCAACGCAGCTGCAGCAAGGGCACGGCGCTTCACACCCCCGCGCATTGTCCTGCTTAGTGCAGCGCCTTGCTCTCTCAATCAGGGGCAGACCTCTCCTTGCCTGGGCCAAAGCCATGGTCAACAGCAGGGGGAATGGGAGGCAGTAGCATCCATCTGCGAGGACGTCATCTCGTAGAAGGTGGCGGCGGAGCGCATCAGGGAGTAAGACACCCTCGCTGACGTGATTTGTCGCGAAAGGACAGGGCAGTCGAGGAGGTACCAGCGCGCGATAGATCTGGGAGTCTATCATTGTCGCATTGCACGGCCCTCACTAGTGCTGGCGATGTCTCAGGTGAGCCCAAATATCACCAAAGGAGTTTGGTGCCCGGAGGAGAGCTGCGCTGCATGGTTGGGTCGAAAACGTCATGAGTAGCAGTTCTCGCGGCTTATCTACCAAGGCGATAGTAGTCTCACGGCGGCGTTTTTTAGTGGGTGCAAGCCCCACATAACCAAACCGTCTCTCCTGACGGAGCGGTACCTATGCGTTTTTCACCAGTTTGAAAAAAAAAAATCTCCCAGGACCTATTTTAAACTCCTTTGTAATGATTTTAGTGAGTTCAACAAATTCTGATGAACAATCACACCATGCCCTGATGGACAGTTTAGGACGATGTGACGTGGCGACGCGCACGGGGGACATCGAAAATATGATGTGCTACCGAAAGCTACCGTTCATCTGCAAGGTGGAAGCTAAAGACGCACCATATGACGAGCACTGCGGTGTTTATGGAAAAGGTGAGTAAAATTAGCTAAAAATAATAGTACATTATGGTACAAGTGTTTAATGTTGGTGATTACTGCTGAGGCGCCTTTGAGACCCGAGTCGTTAGGTGAGGGTCTTAAGAGAGCCGAGGACGGTAATCATCAATACACATGTGTATTGAATACGACGTTTTTCAACACACTTGTGAAGAAAATAACACAAAAAAATCATTTTTCGCAATGGCGGGAAAAAATAATCAGTTTTCCTATGCGCGCGCATCTAAGAATGACGATCGGCCATAGACTAAAATAATGAGGTTTCCTTTTTTGGCTTTTCGCGGATAGTGTTTTAGCCACGTACAAAATGGGGAATTCAAAGTTTTCTATAGTACAGAGAAAACAAAAGTTATATTTGAGTAAAAGTTTTATTCATTAAAAACGTATTAAGTTGAAATTATTTATTTAAATACGAAGTTGCATGAAATGAGCAAGCAATAGGTAGGTACCTACATTAATTTATTTGTACTATTGAACCTGATATTTTTTGTATCGAAACTTTTTTAAGAACAAACCAACTCGACCAATTAAATAAAAAAATATTCACAAGTGAGTTATAACTCACTTGTGAAAAATAGCAATGAAAAAGTCACAGTTTGATTACAGGTGTCATTGTGTGAGCCATTAAGAGAGCCATTTTATGAGCAAGTGTGTTGAAAAATATTATACTGCATAGATACAAGTTTTGTAGTCGGTATGTTATTCTGGGTTAAGAATTTCCAAAGATTGGGCAACTTCAATACTGGGACTGTTAAATGTAGAAAATTACCCAACTGAAACTTAACAGTTTACTATACTTAACAAATGGATCTAGTACAGACCTCAGTCATCACTAACAAACTGCCCGAATTTCCAGACTACAAATACTACTCATCTGTTGGTAGCTGCTACAAGATTCCTCGGATCCCATTCACCTGGAGCCAGGCGTACTCCGAGTGCCAGGCTGAGGGGGCCCACTTGTTGGTCATCAACTCAGAGGCAGAACATGACGCTATCTTCAATCTTACGAACACTGAAGCGAAGGTTCAGGGTTCCAGGGCCTTCTTCTTCTTCTTCGCTGGATTCAGAGCCGATAAGCCGGTCGGAAATGCTACGCCGGTGTTTAAAACTATTTTTAGTGAGTATTTCATTTTTGTCTATAATATTTTACGCCAACAATTACATAATTATTATGAATTGTCACTTTAAGACAATTTTGACGAATTTGAACGTAATTCATATTATTATACTTTTACGATTCTGCTAAAGCGGCCTTTTTAGAGAGGTTATGCTTTTCGTGATCATTAATTTCAAATCCACATGGTAATTGGCTAGTGATATTATAAAGGGTGTAAATAGACCCTTAACGAAGCCGAAAGGCACTTGTCACACACCCAAAAAAAGTTGTTTCCCAGCAATATTTTTTTCAATACACTTCCTCAAAAACTGGTTCTTTTCGCACTACGATTAGGTTCAACATGCAATATATTTCACACGTGTGCGTTTTTTCTCATTTTCCAACACGTGTGCGGGAATGAAAATTGCCACAGATACCAAACACTTAGTCCAAATTGGTTCAATGCCTATAGTCGGCGGTGATTGTTTTTTTTTTTATTTTGGCAAAGAGTTAAGTGTCTTTACGGCGTTCATATTTTTTGAATAGGTATTTAAATAATGTTTATAAATAGAATATCATCAAAAACCATGATTATTAAAATAAAGTGAACGTTTGTGAACAAATTATTTGTGTACAATTATTTGTGTTCTAAACTCAAAAATATTTGAGTTTTCTATTTTTCATATTAGGCTGTTTAGCGGCTGTATACCTTTGCTTCTCCTTAAACCTGGCGAAAGCAAAGCGCGGAAAAAAAAATCAAATCATGGTTTCCTAATAATAATTCATGACAAAAATATTTGTCGTTTTTTTATTTTATTTCTTCAAAAGTGTATTGAAAAACGTCGTTTGATACACGTGGACATTTGTTATTGCAGTTCTTGGCTCAATTCCGCCTCGAATACAATAACAAACTTTCTCCACTTGTATCAAAATGTATTATTTCGTAGTTACTTATTTTTATGTACAGATTGCTTGGTTGACGGCTTCGTGAAGAGTCTGCTTACACCCTGTATGATATGATCCTTTGGAACTTACTCCGCACGCGAAGTAGGTGCTCTTGCGTTATCTAGGTGTATCTAAATCTGTGGCTTCAATGCATATAATTTAAAATACTTAGTGCCTCAGTTGCATATTACACTGAGGATGGTACGACTGCCTATCTGACCTCCGCATCACAGTGCTGGGAACGAAGTCAATAGGTAATAATAATAGTTTTTTTTTTCAGATCAAACTTTAGAAGAAGCAGGCTACAGCGGATGGTCAGATAACGAGCCAAACAACGCGTTAGGCAAAGAGCTCTGTGGCTCCATCTTCAAGAACGACGGGAAACTAAACGACATTGAGTGTTCCCATGAATTTGGCTTTATTTGTGAAAAAGAGGTCCATTCATTTTCATAATTATTGTAACCTCATCGTTGACTGGAATAAGGGCTGAGCCAGACGGATTTGCTCGCGCACGTAAAGTACAACAAGAATAATTTAGCGCTTGCAATGTTAATGACAGGAGAATAAGAATAATCAGAATCAGAATGCTTTATTTGTAAACATAGGTCAGATTACAATAGTGGTGTTACAGATAGGTAGGTCCTCTATGTTTGGAGGACGTTGTTGTCAAACATTTGTGAATGGTTTTGTATTGAAAAAACTTGATTGCATTAATTCTGATTCCATCATATGCCTAGCCTTTTCCCAAGTTTTATTGGGGTCGGCTTCCAGTCTAACCGGATGCAGCTGAAGACCAGTATTTTACATAGAGCGACTGCCTATCTGACCTCCACAACCCAGCCAGTACTGGGTAATACGATACCCCTTTGGTAAGACTGGTTGTTAGACTTTTTGGGCCACTGACTACCTGTAACGACTGTCAAAGATCACAAATGACAGCCGGGACCAACTGCTTAACGTGCTTTCTGAGGCACGGAGGAAACTCGGTATGTAAGGCAAGCACGGCTTAAGCTAAAGATCGACCCGAGCGGCTGTTATTATTTAGCCACGAGCTCCTCATTAATTCTGATTCCACGCGCCGTAAGAACTTTATACAGCTATACAAGCGAACTTTCTTGCAGGATGTTAGTGCGCATCGGTAAATAGCGATTCCAGGCGGATAGGTCTGGTTTAGCTCTTAGGATGTGGTCTTAGTTTAACTGAAAGGAGATGTTACATTTTCGGCCATAGGATTGTACATTTATCGAATAAAAGTTTTTTATTTTTCCATTTTTAGTTGTAATATCCTATACAAATATTTGCTATTCATTTATTTTACATTGTTAACAATACAATCATGGTAATAGGCTTATCCCTAATCAAATGGAAACTAATATAACTCTCAAAATCTGGTTGTACTGTGCACATCTGCGTGCCCCCTCAGAGCATACGGGCGTGATGTTACGTCATGGTGTTGTATAAACAATAAATATCCAAGCGATTCCAGCAATTACTGCAGATTTGTCGTCTATTTTTGAAGAGTCCCATTGTATATCTCCGAAGATCAGCATCAGATCTTTACCAAATTGAAACGGGACCACACGGGAAGCACCAGCTTTCAAATAAAAAAGAATCATCAAAATCGGTTCACCCAGTCGAAAGTTCTGAGGTAACAAACTCAAAAAAAAATAAATATATATATACAGTCGTATTGGGAACCTCCTCTCTTTGGAAGTCGGTTGAAAAGAGGAAAACATCAACATCATTCGACTAATTATAAGCAAGTATGGTGATTTCATCGTTAAAAAAATATAATAGGTATTTCTTTTCTGGAGTGTACTTCTGAACGAAAAATTCAAAATGACATTTTGTTTTGACAAAACTCATCAGTGTCAGTCAAATAACAATTTCTTAGGTTATGTAAACGTCATCTCTACAACCTGTCATAGCCATGACAGGTTGTAGAGATGACGTTTACATAATCTACCGTCATAACTCTCACGACAAACGTCAAATATTTTTAATTTTGAGAACTAAATTATACAATATTATAAAAAAATAAAAATCTATTAAGGGGTTTGTTTCCCAGTTTTTCTGAGAGGTACATGTCTTTCAATTGAGTTTTGCGTAGTATTGTTAAACTACCTAATGAAAACACGACGTATAGCAGTGTGGAAAACGCTGAACACATCCGAGTCTCCGAGATTTACAAATTTACAAGATTACAGATTTACAGATTTACAAGTTTTAGAATCAGAATCTATTGGAAACCAAAAATATTGCTTAACAATTTATTTTTTAACTTATAGTCTGTTAAGTGTATTAACATATTATGTATTATGTATGGATATTAATTAAAAATCCACCAATCATCAAACCAACCGAATTTGCAATTTAGAATTTTATTTTATACCTACGTGTATTTTTGTGATGAGCACATTCATAATCTGGTTTTTGGTATCTACCCGAGTTCTCTTGAAGGTATTAATAGGAAATTAGAATTTCAGCTAAATGTCGATTCGGAAATAACCAGCGTTCAAGCAATTTTTTACGTACAAAGGGGTATCTAAGTTATTATTTTGATGAAATTGGGACTACAATACGACTCAATAATGTTAGTCCCTAATAAAGAAAATATACAATGAATACTGAATTGGAACCATTTTGGATTATTGGATGTCCTGAAATAAAAAGTAAAGGGACTTTATTTTTAGGTCAGCTTTTGCCCACAGTTTTGCCCGTTGGGGTCGGAAGCTATCCCACGGGAACGAACTGCTGGGATAAAAAGTATCCTTCATTCTAACCCAGACCATGGTCTACCTGTCTGGCTTGCCTGCCTAATCCATTAAATGTCGCGAAAAGGTGGTAGACAGACAAACTGATAGAAAATATCTATGCAATGAAAAATATCCTAGTCTACTACTAGTAGGTATACGATAAGTATAGATAATAAAGAAGTTTAGATTTAGCGAGACGTGTCTATGTGTATTTCTGGTATAGACATTGTTACTAACGACCTATTAACGACCCAGGAACATGTTGGGCCATGTTAATGTTTTGAGGCATACACAGAAAATCCATCATGGCGGCATAACTCGTCGGGGCCATTAACAGTCGGCGGGCTGTCCCTAATTGAACCACTACCATAGTTAATCTTTCCTTGTGTCGCCTAAATAAGATTTAAAGTTAGTCTGACCCTTGTAATTTCCTTTATGTTGGCAGCAATTTGAAATCTATGTACACGTACTCATATAACAAGCTACACCCGACGAATGTTTGGGGTTAATTTAAATTCAGTGCCTCCGGTGTGCCTATCCGAAATTTAGAAAAGTTTGGGTCTATAATTATGTAAAGATTATACCAAAATATAGGCGAATATTTCTCTGTGGGGTGAGCTAATTAATTTTATGCTTAACCTTTATACGAACAATATTAGGATCAGTTTCAAAGTTATCTAATTTCATTCATCCTTATTTCGTAGAACAAAATGTATAAACTTGATGAAATTATTCTTAAGGTTTCATTTATTATTCTTGGAGACTTGACTCGGTTTATACGGGAATCATTTCTGTGATTCTCAAACTCTTGCCAAACTACAGCAATTTCGGCGCGGGATACGGGGAGAAATTAGCTTGCGCCGATTGTACAACTAGTGTAACTGTTCCAACCTGATGCAAATTGTCGCGTGACTTCCTATTGCAGTCATGTCCCACATCCCGCGTGGGATGCGCCTCAGACCGCGGTCACGGCCTCGCGATGCGGCTAGAGACTTGCGTCCAGCGACACGTGCGTTCGTCACTTATTAGTACTGTCGGGTCGCTCGCAAGTCACTTCGCGGGAACTGAAAGAAAGAAAGAAAAAGCATTTATTAGCCCGCACAGGACAAAACACAAATTAAAAAGGTTAAATTAACAGTACAACTAATAAAAAAAAAATTAAACAAAGAGAAAAATGAAAAAAAAAAAACACGAAATGAAATTGGTCCTGTACTAAGCCCAAAGGCCCCTATCTCAGCATGGTGCTGTAACATTTAAAAAAAAACGTCACAGCGCTGGTGGCGTGATGTACCTAAACAACTTTCATTGTTCTTCATTTGTTTCCTCCACCGTCGCTTGCTGTTGCAAAACGCGCGGCTGAGAGCGTGTAGATCGTGTCCATTAGGTCAGTGTGACCAGAGCTTCATATGGATGTTATCTTTTTTGCGGCTGCCTGTCGGCTTGCCCGTTGAGCCGAGAAAGGACCTTTCATTATGTCTGCGGGCGGTCGAAGTGACATTGTCACGGGGTAAATCACCCGTCATAGGAACGGTTCGGGATAAGATGCTGATCACGCACGCCACATGAGTTATAGTGGACGATGTGACGTGGGCAAGTACTGTCATACGTGTTGAATAGTTTTTTCGGAGGTCGCATTTTGTATGTGTGATGCGGTGGGATTTTGACATTGTTATTGCTAGTTTTGTATTTTTTCTTGAGTTTGAGGATAAGTTGTGGTGTTTGGGGAATGTTTTGACTTGTGTCAGGGATAATGAATTGGGTTATTTTATATAAGAATTGTGATCTGACCAACGTGGAGTTTCTTATCCATTCTTCTCCATAGAGATCTAGGCTTTGGGATGGGAAACAGACTACGGTAGGTATTTTCACAAGTTATTATGCCTTGTGACTAGGACTGTATCCTCATCCTTTTGTTTTTGTCAATCAAAAGTGCTTGTAATGAACTAATTAAAATAAATGCTTTGAGTTTGAATTTGAACCAACCAAGCCAGTGTTTCTTTCGTATCTAGGAGGTTTTAATACAGTAAGAATACTCATAAAGCTACGTGTTAGGCAAGAACAATCTGCCGACGCAATCTCAGCCTCCGAGATCACTAGATAGCAAAACAAATTCCAATTTTAATTAATATAAAATGCACAGCTCACTATTTCACCAAACCCTCAATTTACGAACACCTGGGGCAGAATTCGCTTCCCTCCACAAAAACGGAAGGTGTTACAATAAGCACCGTTATAGGAAATTCTTGGGGTATTTACCCAGTTACCTTATCCGACGAGTGTTGACCCTTAGATATCACCTCCTACTCCTCACATCTGAACGAGCAGGGGGTCACAACCCGCTGGTTGTGTTATAATGATTTCGTCGACACAATAGGCCAGCGGAGCGGTTCGCCGTTCTAATTATCGTTGTTAAGAGTTTCACTCAGTCATAAGCCGGAGTTCCATTCAACAATGGTGACACGTTTCAGTTTCATTGTTCGTTAATACGCCCGCAAACTTCGACTTGATTAAGATGGGCGCCGTGCACACCGTAGCGTAAAGTTGGAATGCGCGGCGAACGTTAATGAGACCCACCGAGCGACTTTCAGCGTCTTCCGCTGTTAAACTTCCTTATTAATACATAGAGTTTTCTAAAGTTCCTTTATGTGATAAAATCGTGCAGTTACTGTGATAACAGCCTCCGGAATGGCGGGGGTAATGTATGCGCGCTATGTGATTTTCTCATTTCACGGTTGGCTGTTCTAATTTACTGTGTAACAGGTAGCCATATTTTGCGAATAATAACGTTGCGTTCATTGTAATGTAGTGAACAAAAACATTATTTCTTATATCTTTTTGGACGCATCGGGGGGATTTGCTGTCTCTTTTTGGAGAAAAATTAATTAAGTTTTATTATAGGAGGTAAGTTTAATACTGCCTAGCATGGACAATAATAGTTAGGCAATGTCACCAAGGAACAAGGTTGTCAAATCATATCAGATTCCGTTCCATGTTTGTTATTCATCATCATCATCATCATCAGCCTATAATGTTCCCACTGCTGGGACACGGCCTCCTCTCAATGAGAGGGAATGGGCTATAAATCCACCACGCGGGCCCAGTGCGGGTTGGTTTGTTGGTTGTTTGTTATTAGCAGAACGTAATCGTATAAAATTAATTTATGGAATTTCTCAGTAGCAGATACGGAGAGCGAATTTGTGCTCGGATTTGGCCATTGGCTCGTTCCCTTTTACATAGGCCCTAAACGATAGCTGGCGAAATGTGGATGTACACATTGGATGGGCTAGGTAGAGACCTAGTCCTTCAGGAATTGAATGATGTAATCTAATTTATGGCTTAAATGTTTTCTAATTAATTTTGAGCCGAAATAATGCACGAATTCCAAAATTGTAGTAAAAAAATATTTTCGTAAATCAGGTTGCCAGCTACAAAAATACATCCAAACAAGCGAGTTGTCATGTGATTGTCTCAGGTTATTGATGAGGTCCCGCTCCCACAGTTCGGCACCTGGCGACATCAATCACTTGGCTCTAATCAGATCAGATGCTTGTGATCCTCGACGTTGACTGATGCGGTTTTACAAATGTACTACAATCACGTTAATGTGATTTGTGTTTATTGGGGAATGCTTTGCTTATAAATAGATTTAAAAAGAAGCTTTGCAGTTTGCGCTGGTCCGTAACCTGCAAGACGTTTGTTATTGTTTATAAAAATAATAAACCATTTATTTCAGGTAATAAAGACCCATGGATAAATACTTTACCTAAAAATACATACTAATAACAAATTTTTGTTAGTAGCAACTTAAAAAACTATGTTAGTAGCACTTCACTTTCACGATGTTTTGTGCATACTTGTGGAATTTGTCCGCGGAAGCGACGGAATACCTCATCCTGCGGCCAAAAACTTTCTTCCAAGACCAGATGGAGCAAATAAATTAAAAAAAATATATATTATTAAATTATTTTTTATTTATAAATAGTGCAACGAGTGGTAAAATACTGGTATTCAGCTGCAACCGGTTAGACTGAAAGCCGACCCCAACATAGTTGGGATAAGGCTAGGCAGATGACGATAGGTAATGATGCTTGGAACCCGCTATGCTTACGCCATTAGTTTCACAGTTGCCAACTCCATTGATTTTAAAAGCAAAATGGTGTCTTTATTTCCGATTAAGGCCACGTGCCAAAAGACCCCTCCAGCACTATATCACTCATACAAGTAATACCACTTTGACTAGACATTAAGAGGCGACCGATGCGTAGTTCATACAAACGTAATACCAAAATAATTTGTATATAAACATGTTCTTAAGTAGCGTGTCTTTATTCCGATTGGAATACAGAATATCTAGGTACCCAAATATATATTTTAAATGGATATTGATTTAAACAAGAGTAATGAGAAAAATAAGTTTTCTATAAAATAAAAACAAAATCTCATATCTCGTCTTTATATCGCTGTCCTTTCCTTTCACGTTTGTATGAACTTCGCATCGGTCGCTGGCCTCTTAAGTTCAGTATAGTTGGTCGACATTACAAAACACAACACGTCCCTTTGAAAGTCCTAGCTGAAACTGCTGAAAGTTTACCCCGACTAATTAATGAAGAATTAAAACTTACAGTCTAGTTCTTAACAAACTTCAACACGTTGTACAACTTTTATAGAAGCGGGTAAAATAGGTTCTTGTTTCAAGGGTCGGCTCTATTGAAGCAAGTGAGTCTTAAATGGTGATTTTCTATTTAATTAAAGGTATTTCAGTCCCTTGTAATGGTTAAGCTTATAGTAATTACCGGAAATCGCTTCCATTAGGGAAAATAACTACGAGTAGAAACGGTAGAAAAAGAAAATGGTAATAATAATAAAATCGGTAGTAATCTTTTTAAAACTCCCTAGCCATTTAAGATAAAAACATGGCTGGTTATAATTTGAATCAGGTATAAGATGGTAGTCTTATTTTATCAAAAATCCCAATACATAAAATCGAGGCGTAGCGGGGTCTACGACGGTGTAGACTCAGCTACGCCGTAGTCATGGGTACTACGGCGTAGCTATAGTGGTGGGTCACGCAGTGGGTGCCAGAAGACTGGCGTCATCGTCGAGGGAGTCCTAGCAAACGGGCGGTGGCGTGACGACCTTGTTTGTGCGAGATTGGCCGCACGGAAAGAAGAGCGGAATGCTATGGGGGAGGCCGCACGCGCTGCCCAGCAGTGGGACATTAGAGCCTAAGTAAAAAACTATACTTTGAAACCTCCATTATTTATATCACACCGTTCCAATAGTATACTATAGGGACCGACATGAATATAATATTACTCGTAATAATATAGAATGCGTATTGAAATAAAATAACTGGTTTTAGAAATATTTTCATCACTTCATCACTTTTGTTCAGCCCTCCCATCACATACTTAATCACTTTTTTACTTTTACGTACACCAAGTCAGTAAATTCTTAAATGACCCTAAGTGTCCCTCGTTACAGTACAAAATCGTGCTCACGACTGTGCAATCACCTAAATAGATTCTAGAATCCTAACTTCCTAACTAAATGCGAAAGTAAGTTTGTTTGTTATCTTTAAGGGCCAATACTACCTCAAATGGCTTAGCATGATCCTCCGTTACGCTTAAAAGACTGCAGCATTAATTTTGAAATAAATATATGGTAAAGTTGAGGATTAATGTTAAGTCCTATATTTGGCGAAACCACGATTCCATAAAATTTTCTCGATAGAAAAAAATTACAAAGTTACCTCTAAACTGAACAATAAACCACTGGCAATCATAAAATACTTCGAATTAGATCATGAAACTTTTTATACTAACTGAACTAACTATAAAGCAGGTCTTATATTATTATTTTTTTTAGTCCAATCAATAGATTTTTTGTAAATCGCAAAAAAACACTAATTTCGCACTATTCTGCCCGCAGTGACTGACGTAACAACCACTTTGTAGTGCAAGCTGATTAGAACTTTATTCTAACAGTATTTCAAACGAAGTTTGAACTATCAAATATATAGTTGCTAATTTGAGGTAGTATAGGCTCTTAACGCCTAAACCACTGAACCAATCATCCTGAAATTTCGCATGTACGTTATTTTTATTCCCAGAAAGGACATACATCCCGAAAAAAAGTACTATTTCCGAGAAAAAACAACAATAACGTTCATATGATAATAGATGGCGCCACGTGTCTTTCGAATCATGATTGAATATTATTAAAAGCCGAGTACCTACAACCCGAACTGATTGTCAAATTCTAAATTAACGCGAGCGATGCCGCGGGCATAAGCTGGTATAAATATATTAGCTGCATATCACCCCTCGCGACTCGTAAAACTGGACACTAAATGGATTACTGCCGATTTGGTCACTTTATAGATCTTATGCACTTACGCTTTGGCCTACGTGCTCACCTTAATGATGGAAGGAGCCCCAGCAGTGCCATTGTATAAAAAAGGGAAGGTGTGTGCAGCGACGCAGATACTATGGCGCACACATACAAGCCGCGCGCGGTGCGTTTGTATGAAGATATTCTACTTCCCCTTTTTTATACTATGGCCATGTAGTACGGTAGATTGTGATGTCCTGCCCAGACGGATTTTGTCGACGGAAGAATTGACAAAATGACAGATGAACAAAAGAAATCTGTCATTTTATCGACACTTCCGTCGACAAAACCCGTTTTTATAGTTGTCATGCTACCTGGGCTGCAAATCCATATGGGTGCTCTATTAGGTACAGTCACAAACACTATTATGTTAGCACTTAACAACTATTAAAAGTGTGTTCATCCTACTGTTCTGATTAAAATTTCATGTTGTTACGAACATAGTATTCTGGAACTCAAATATTTTTATGAAAAAGATCCTATCTCCAAGTTACAGTCGTTATTTCTCGCGAAAATTGCTTTTAAATTATCGATCTACAAATAGCAAAAAATAAAATAATTAAACTTCTATTCAACTACGATTATGACACACCCACATCCAAACTATACAAAAATACTAAACTAATGAGCATTCAACAACTTTACACATTCAATTCCTGCGTTCTCATTAGATTTGTTTTTAACAAAACCATACACACACAGTTATCCTTCAACTCGAAAGAAACCCTAACCAAATACAGACGCGCCCCCCGCGAACGCAATATTGCAGAAAAAATAAAAATTACGAAGGTGTTCAACTTTATAACAATCTACCGGCAGATATCAGGAACACATCTTCTTTTAACTTATTTAAAGCTAAACTCAAGCAGTACGTCACTAACAACAAGAAACCATTAAGTTGACGATATAAACTAGTATTTCACACAATAATAAATGTCTACCTACCTACATTAAGAAAACAAAACGATTTACTACTGGACTATACGTTACCTTAGTTATGTATTTATTCGATAAGTGAACAATGTATGTTCTTTTAGAACAAATAAACAATACATATTTGTCCTCGTGACTATACACCTCTGCCTATCGCTTCGGGATTGATGTTACTTTGATAAAGACGATCCTTCGAAAACCAAATCACATAAGTAATTATCTAGCCACAATGGTAAATTCAAATTCAAATATTTATTGCTCAACACAGTACATTTGATACATTTACAGATGTCAAGTGAATGTATAAAATGTACTGTGTTGAGCAATAAATATTTGAATTTGAATTTAGATTTAGATTTTATTTGGTATTCAGATAAAATCTCTATTTAAATTCAAATAATATCATTATACTAAAAGTAACGATGATTTCAATTCCATTGCTTAATTTAAAAGAAAAAGAGCAGATATCTAAAACCTAACTTCAATCAAATACCAATCTTTTTCCACTTTGAAACAAAAGAGGGAATTTTATCGGTAGAATTTATTTTATCGTTATAAATCACATGGTTTTACAGTACGAGGCAGTCCTATTCTTTTATCTTCAATAATTTATTCGATAACGGGCTTCAGGGAGTTTAGAAAATGTTTTGAAATCACAGGCACGTTTTAAAGCCCGATTATTTTATCTTGGATGTATTTACGACGTTAAAAGCAGAGTTAAATGTGAGTAATTGTTAGTGAGGCGTTTGTAATGTTCAACAAGTCGCTTTGTAGATTAAATTGGAAAAGATTGGAAATGAAATATAGCTACGTTATTTTATTAAACACTAGCTGTGCCCGCGGTTTCGTTTGCGATTTAGGGTAAAAAGTAGTTTTGTCTTTCTTTAAATGGCAGGCTACCTGTTTGCCTATTTTATAACGATCTATTCTGTGGTTTAGGCGTAAAAAGGTAACATGTAGACATACAAGGTTACTTCCACATTTTTAGTAATTAATTGGTTCGATTCCCAGGCCGGGCAAACTGTTATTGGGTTTCCCCATCAGGAATTTCTCAGTAGCAGCCACGGAGTCAAGATAGCCCTGTTGCTGGCATTAGGCTCGCCCTCTATTACAGGGACTTAAACATAGCTGGCTAAATGTAGATGTTCTATTAGGTAAACCTTCGGGGATAACAGGCGTGATGTTAATAATAGTATAGATAGAAGGATGAATATGTGAATCGTGGTTGTTATTTGATTAAAAAAAAAAAAAAAAAAAAAAAACAATTTTTAATGAAGTTTTATATCAATAAATACAGATTTGAAACAAAACTGTGGTGTGAAAACTGTGTTCAATCTTTTGAGTGCCGTATATTCAAAAACATATATAGTTCATTATTATATAAATAACAGTAATAAAGCTACAGGACAGTAAGAAAATAAACAAAAAGCCCCCTAAACATAATTACGCCAAAACTGACAAACCTAAAAAAAAAAAAAAACAGTGAAAAAAGATTTGGCACACCGGCAGACGAAATCAATCATCTCTTTCCTGACTGTGGCAGGCAAATAAATAAGTCCTACATACAAGGATATTATGCGAAGGTCAGAGGAACCTTCCGGTGGCCATCACTCAGCTTTTACTTAGATCAAAGGAGAAAAGAAATATAAAAGGAGGAAGTATATGAATTGGCGTTTTGTATGAAGGGTAAACGTAGCATGGGTAATGTATTTGCTAACTAGTAGGTATATTCTGCAGATATTTTTAGGTGACATGAGGAGCTCGTGGCTAAATAATAACAGCCGCTCGGTTCGATTTTTAGGTTTAGCCATGCTTGCCTAGGTTGGTCTGTGGATGGGTGACCACCCATTACATACCGACTTTCCTCCGTGGCTCGGAAAGCATGTTAAGTAGTTGATCCGATCGGCTGTCATTTGTAGCAAATTGACAGTCGTGACAGGTCAGTGGCCCAAAAAAAGACAACCAGTCTTACCAAGGGGTATCGTATTACCCAGTACTAACTGGGTTATGGAGGTAAGATAGGCAGTCCCTCCATGTAAAATACTGGTATTCAGCTGCATCCGGTTAGATTGGAAGCCGACCCCAACATAGTTGGGAGAAGGCTAGGCAGAAGATGATTTTTATGTGACATGAGAAACAGCATTTGGATGTTACATTGGGACAGCGGACAGTGTTCTAAATGTAAATCAAACAGATGAATGTAAAATGAGAGAGAGAGAGAGAGAGATAGATAGATTGAGATTTATTTGACGACCTGAATGGCGCAACGGTAGTGAGGCTGCCTTACGTTCTTAGGGTCCCGGGTTCGAATCCCGGTCGGAGCAAATGTTTGTGTGATGAGCATGGGAATTTGTTTCCGAGTCATGGATGTTTATATGTATAATAAGTATGTATTTACAAACAAAAAAAAGTATCTATGTAGTATATCAACTATCTGGTGTCCACGACACAAGCCTCGTTGCTTAGTGTGGCACTAGATGGCGCTGTGTGTAATGTTCAGCGATATTTTTTTTTTTTTTTGAGTTATTAATTTTGGTTTTAATTTATTCAATTTCATTTAATCTGATTTTATTGTATTTCATTTGGTTTTATTGATTCTATTTAATTTTATTTGATCTAATTGTTTGTCTTGGGATTTCTATCGATTTATGTGTAAATCAATAAATGAATAAATGTATTTATTTCAGGTAAATAACACCAATTGCATCGAGTGACATTGGAAAAACAGTATTTTTTTTATAAGTTTAACTATTCGATTAGCTCTATTTCTAAAGCAATTATGACTGCCAAATGAAAAATTGAAAAGATTGCAGGTTACTGCAGGTGCAGGTGCAGGTGACTGCAGGTTGATTATTTTCTTTAATTATTTTGAGTTTAGCACAATTTATTCGAGAGCAGTGGCACAAAACACCCAGATAATCTAACTCAAGAAACACTTTTATAAGCGAAACTTTTGGTAGAAAATCTATAGGTAGGAATTATTATATCAGAATATTGGCGTGAAAAAGGTTCTGTGATGTTTATTCAATCATTTGGTGGGCATTGTTAAAAGGCACATATTCGGTTTCTTTGTGTGAGCCAAGAAAAGCTTTTTCATTTCATCTGTTTTTGTAGGTACGAATAAAATGAGTTCGTGAAACAAGCACATGTAAGTATAAAGGTTTATGCCATCTCTATTATTTCGGTTTAGTTCATGTACAATTAATTAGGGGAATGCTTTTGTATTCCTTTTAATGCTTAAATATCTCAAGCATACTCAGAACCCACAGTTTTAGAAAAAAAAACATTATATACCATCACGCCTGTATATTCCGAAGGGTTAAGCAGATATGTACCTAATAGTACCTACACCCACATTTCGCCAGTTATGTTTGAGTCCTATGTAATAGGGGTTGAGCCTATTGCCATCAACCGGGCCCAATCCAGACTCCAGAGAAACTCCTAATGAAATTTTTTTAGTGGTATGTTCAATTTTATGCTCATATTATTTTTAATCTTGTATATTTCAATATGAATCCGATTTGTTCAAAATTATTATCATAAATATGCCTTCCGCTGTAAACAAGTCCTTTCTTGACTCGAACCCCAGTTTCCAAGGAAATATCCCTATCAAAATACAACAAAAGATACAAATTAACAAAGTTGAACTCCAATTTCCGGGCAAACTTACCGCGATTCTGTGCGAAGTTTGCTCCCTACAGCTTGTAGAACATGGTCCTCATTTGCGGCATGATAAGTAGCCGTTGTAACACCGATACATGGCAAGATTGCCTGGCTGTTCTCCAAATTAGTTAACTAATGCACGCAATAACTGGTTTGAAGCGGTTCGTGATCGTAGTTTGGGAGGAGGCATTTTGTTTTCGAAGTTTGTTTAGATTTTGAAGTTAGAAGAAGATTATTATTCTAATGTTTCTGTGGACACTAAGGGGTTTTTGATACTAGAGAGGGAATATCAGAAAAAGTTTAAGAAAAACTAGTTTATAGTAAAAACACGTTATTAAAAACATGCTTTTAAATATCCGTGTGACGTAATATTATTTTTTTTGTATTGTTCCCAGCCCAATTCCAGCCCTTACTATTATTTTATAGCAATATCATGGGAGTGCAAAAATGTAATTAGTCCGCCATGTTGGATTTAGAGTAACGTTACTTAGCTAACCAAGCATTGTCATCCGAACTAAACGTGCGTATATCTGCTCGGTTTGGGATAACTGTTTTAAAATTTATTTGCAAGATTTGACATAAACATAAATACGAACACTGCAAAAAAAAATCTGATCCTTGTAGCAGTGAAGCCTTTATGAAAAATGACACAAAATTGCCATGTTTTACACTTTATACGAGAACGAAGCGAACTGGCAATTGCTTGCGCATCTTGATGAGCAAGCAATTGCCAGTTCGCTATTGAAAGTAAACTACGGTTTTGTTCGCATTATCGTATTGTTGCGAGCCGATGGCTCAAAAGATGAAAAAAATATATACCTATAAAATTTTTGAAACACGAGTTTGGTTTATAACAAAACTAACACTGTCATTTATATATACATCTCTTATATCGGATTCTTCCGGGATTTTCAATTATTCTGAGCTCCCACAGACTCAGAAAGAACTCAGAATAATTTAAAAATCCCGTAAATAACAGTGTTAAAAATCACAATATGAGAGCCCCCCCTAAATATTTATTTTATTCTGTTTTTAAGTATTTGTTGTTATAGGGTCAACAGAAATATCACATTATCTGTGAAAATTTCAATTGTCTAGCTATCACGGTTCATAAGATACAGCTTGGTGACAGACAGACGGACAGACGGACAGTGAAGTCATGGTAATAGGGTTCCGTGTTTACCCTTTGGGTACGGAAACCTAAAAACGGAGAACCTGCAATCTGTTTTTCCAATCGCCCACCAATATGATGTAAAAGCTTTGTAATACCCGTGGGATACACCACGTGCGGTATACACAGTATACACAAAAATTGTGTACAATATACATTGGGATATCGAAAAACATTAACTAAATAGATATCGGAGCGTCGGTCGTCGCCCAAGCGAGACATATTCACTAATACCTCATAATATTCTTTATTTATCTTTGATTCGACGCGGCCCTACCATGAGTTTCACATCATACATGACTGCCTGGTGGTCTAGTTAAGTCTAGTAGGTAGTTGTAAGCGCCGCTGAGCATGAGGTTTGATACTCAGGCCGGGCAAAATATTATTTGGCTTTTCATCCGGAATTGATGAAACCGGTTGATGGCAATATACAAGTCCGTGATTAGACCGGTCGTCGGGATCAGAATGCTGGGCTGTGAAGAAGATGAATGAAAAACGATTGCATGTAGTGTAGATGGGAATGTTGAGATAGATGTGTGGAGTGACCAGAATGGATACAGTTAGGAAAATTAGAGGCGCCAGTTACAGAAAAATGTAAAGGTAGTCGAGTGTTTTCCTGCACGAATGGCGCGCGGAGGAAACTCCGCTGCCGCGGCAAATTGTCGCGCAGCGGACCGACTTCCGGCGTGATCTCATGGCGACATGGAGAGAGCGACTGTCGCAACCCCGTGCAGGGCACGCCACAATAGTGGCGGTAAGTCCCCTCTTTGAGGAGTGGCTTGAGAGACGTCACGGCGTCCTCCTCTTCCGCCTGACGCAGGTCCTCACCGGACACGGTTGTTTCGGGACGTTCCTGTACCGAATCGGGCGGGAGGAAACGCCCGGGTGTTTCCACTGCGAGGATCGACCGGAGAAGACGGTGGAGCACACGGTGGAGGTGTGCCCCGCGTGGGCGGAGCACCGCCGTGTCCTCGAAGCGGCGGCGACCTCTCGCGTCCGGCCCTGGTGCGGAATGGGACGCCGTCACCTCCTTCTGCGAAGCAGTAATGCTAGAGAAGGAGGTGGCGGATCGTGAGAGGGAGAGAACCTCACAGCGTCCCGGCCGCCGCGGGAGACGCCCCGGGCGTTGGGGGCCACCGTAGGCGCAGGCCTGTGGATGGTGGGCTATGGGCTAGCTCGCCGTCCGTCCGTCTCATGACGACAGGCCGTGTCGACGGCGCGTTCGTGTTGTGTGAGTCAGCAAAAAGGAAGGTCCGCAAGGACCGATGCCTGCCAGGGTTGCGGGACTGTTCGAAAGAGATACCGTGGCCCCGGAACACAAAGGGCGATGAAGGAACATGGATAGGGTTTAGTCAGTAAAAGTCTGACACTCCCTCCTGCTCCGCCCAGAGCGGGAGAAGTCACTTGATGATTTCCAGTCCGAAAAAAAAAAAAAAAAAGTCGTTTGTTTTGTGTAGTTATTTAAACCTCTGCCATACCCTTCGGGGATTACAGGCGTGATGTTATGTTATTTATTATAATCGAAATATTATTAGGAGTTATATAAACACCCGCAGTGTCGCTGTAATTCTGTTTAGTGACTATACATTTCTACTAATATTCTAAATCCGAAAATCTATTTCTGTCTCTTACCTTTTCACGCCTCAACGGCTGTACGGATTTCGATTGACGCACCTTAGGGCTCTTGTATTAGGACGTTGGTCATTTTTGTCTTTATAGTACGTTCCTTTAATATAATTTTTGACTATCGAGTTAGGAAGGCTGCGAGCTAAAGTAGGCAGGTAGTGAAAGCCTCGTTGTGTGACCGTCATCGTCGGACTGCAAAGTCACAGGTTTTGAGTTCGAACCCAAGACATACACCTCTGACTTTTCAGATTCATGTGCGTATTGTATAACTATCACTTGCTTCGATGAAGGAAAACATCGTGAAGAAACCGGGAGATTTATCCCGTCGGCATGTATTAGCCAAGTCAGAGGCCCAGGTGCCACCAGGCACCGGGTCAGTTACTTACCACACGAAAAAGACAGAGAAGTTGAACAATAACAGAACATCCATTGTAATTTATTTCTTTAATAAGATCATATTAGCAATTCTTTTTATTATTGTACAATGCTTATGTAGACGAAATACTTGTTTTTATATTTTTCGTCCTTTGTGAACCTCTTACAACAATTATATTCGAAGCAGGTTGTAGAATTACCTGAGCAATACTCCACAGAGAGAGGACCTGCCACATCGAGATTCCTAGAATAGTTTAACAATATATTTTTCTAGACTAGAATATATTCCTGAAAAGTGATAAATTGTGTGTGCATACTTGAAAAACACATTAGTACACGTCCGGGAGCGAATTAACATCGAATTCGCTTTCCTTACTACAAAAACTGTTTTTAGTCCTTTGATTATTTTCGAAATGTTTTCACATTATTTTCAATCTATTACTTCCCATTTCTTTAATTAATGACAATTATAAAAATAAATCGTTTGGGTCAGCCAATTTGAAGGAGTGAAGAAAATGTCAAGAAAGATTTGACGTGATTTTGAATGGCTATCGGGGGAAGACCAAATAAATGATGGATGGCTAGTGTGAAACATGATTTAACTAAAAATGGGGTGCCCACTTAGATGACAACTATAAATAGAGAAATATAGAAGAAGATAGCAAACTGAGCAAATCTCAAATAAACTGGGAAATGCCGGATTCTTATTGTGGTCTAAAAAAGCCGTTCATTTAAACATATAATAAAATCGTAAAAGTCCAAATCGGTGTTCCGAAATGGCGCAAAAATTACGCATATGGATGGACTGTGTGAAGGGTGATATGGCACGAAAGAAGGTGTCTGATGAGATGACGAGTAATAGAGAAGTATGGAAGAAGAAGACATGCTGCGCTGACCACAAATTAATGGGGATAAGGGCGAGAGAATGATGTTATTATTCTGTACAAATATTTCTTAATGGCTTCCTCAAATGTTTGGTTATAAGTCTCACGCTACTTTCTTAAGGGGTTGAGACATTATTGCACTATGTCCGTATACGTCAATTGTTTGACGTGTCAGTCATGACGTGCATGAGAACGGCTATTTAGAACAAAATGTCAACGCAGTAAGCAGCTTTTATTTTTTTTGGATTGGATTCATCAAAATATGACTCCCCCGTTCTGGGCGGAGCGGAAGGGAGTGTCAGACTTTTACTGACTAAAACCCATCCATGTTCATTCAAGCTATGGTTGGTAAGGTAAGGTTTCATTTCAGCTACGGGTTGCTATATAGTTTTAATACAAATCTGCAAGTTTAAAACATTTTCCAACTCAAATAATAATGACATAATAAAAACTTTTCAGACAAAACAAAGCCGTCGGTAACAAAATAGATCAGTCCGGAGTGCAACTCTGCAACGTTGCATTGCATATGAACGTGAAATACGGCCGCTAAAGTAAATATATGAACCATTACTGTAACATATGGTAGGAGCCCGATACATACCTACGTGTTTTTCCGTCAGAGTAATTTTATTACTGTTTCATTAGTAAATATGTTACAAAAACGATATCTTTTTCGGTATTTAGGAGGGTGTGAGAGGAAAATATTTTGTGTACTTTTATGGATATTTAAGTATTTCAGTTTCTTTATTTTTTGCACCATATTCGTTGGCTATCTTGATACGTATCGCCTTATGTTAACAAAATAAAGTGTAAATGTTCAGTGTAAAAATAGAAAAGGTCTCAGATCGCCTGAGGAGTATAGCACGTGTATACCTTTGTATCAAGCAATATTTCCAACATTGTTTTTCAGCACCAGCAATCACCTTATCTTTGCACGTTTCCAGTTACTGAGGGCTTTTCATAAGAGGCTGATTGGCAATCTGTGTTGCAAGTATAGGGTGAGAGGTAGGGAGAGGGTGTTAGTATACATTTGTGACATCGTTTGAAATGTATTCAAAAATTTCTTGGCTGCGTTGGGACCGAATCCGCGTCAAATGCGTGCAGCTATAATTATGTTCGATTCTCGTATTTAATGAACCCATTTTTAAAAACAATTATCGGTTTTCCCTTTTACCGAGAGTTTCATCAAAAAATTATGAAGTTGGGAAATATATTGACATTGCAAAACAACGTCAAAAGTCAATTAAGAAGCGCCGAATTCGATTGCGAAGCTCCACTTTTTGTTCTGCTAACTGGATTCCAATCTCTGCGGAGTTTTTCTGTTTTTGTTTGTTAGGGGTTCCGCATTGAGTAGGGGAAACCTTTCGTAATTGTTGTGTTTATGTGTTTATTTTGTTATGGGATATGTTTAGGTTACTCCCGAAACCTGCACGTGTATAATTCTGTGAAGCATAAACAATATCTAAGTTTAAGTAACAATTATGTTAAGTTTGTCAATTGTTGAACTTCTCCAAAGCATGGTTACAACGTGCAACGACTTAGTTCAGTATTAAATTTGCATAAAGACAAAACCGTTAACTTACGTACTTCTGAAACGACGTCTGCCTCATTGGTCGTGTGGTCGAAAGCGCGACTGCTGAGATGGTACTATGGGTTCGATTCCCAAAAAATGTTAAGAGTAGACTTGTAGTTCAACTAATTTAAACAAGGTTTTGCACTTATGACAATTTGGATACCAAAAAAATGTCGGAACAGGGGACGCTATTTATACATTAGTGGAAGATATTATTAGTAAATTGAATAGGAAAAAGAGGGTAGCTGGCATTTTTATTGATTTAACCTCAACCTTTTTTTTTTTTTTTTTTCGGATGGGAAATCCTCAAATGACTTCTCCCGCTCTGGGCGGAGCAGGAGGGAGTGTCAGACTTTTACTGACTAAAACCCATCCATGTTCCTTCATCGCCCTTTGTGTTCCGGGGTCACGGTATCTCTTTCGAACAGTCCCGCAACCCCGGATTTAACCTCAGCCTTTGATACAATTGACCACAAATTACTCATTGCAAAATTGGAGCATTATGGTGTGAGAGGCAAAACTTTACAACTTTTCTCTTCATTTTTAAGAAACAGGAAAATGTATGTAGCTATTAGTAATATGCAAGCTAATGCAGTAGTAACAATTGCAATAAATCTTCTATGCAAGATATAGTAGCGGGCGTACCCCAAGGGTCGATCTTGGGGCCTATTTTGTGTATATTATTTACAAATGATTTAATTAATTACATGAATTCCATATTTCCTGACACACAGTTGACAGTTTTTGCAGATGACACCAACGCAATAGTTGAAGCTAACGACATACAGGAGCTTTCCGCTAAGGTTAATGCAATGTTGGCAGTTTTAAATCTTGGTTTGAAAGTAACAAGCTTTTAATTAATACTGAAAAAACTAATGTAATGTTATTTAGTACAAAAGCTCGTAATAAAGACAACATGATGATCGCACTTAATGAAGTTAAAATTGATATATTTAATGAAGTAAAGTTTCTAGGGATTTGCATTGACAAATATTTAAATTGGAAAAGAGAATTGCAAGCCCTTGATTCGTATGTTTGCACAGCGTGTTATGCCTTACGCAGTCTTAGGGACGTAATAGACTTAAAACACCTTAAAATGGTATATTATGCTCTAATAGAATCAAGATTGAGATATAGTGTTCAGTTTTGGGGAAAAAGTTTTAAATATAATTGCCAGAGAGCCTTTGTGCTCCAAAAGAAAGCTATACGAACTATGGTCCGGATTTTGCAAATGGAGAGCTGTCGGCCTCACTTTATAAATTTAAAAATTCTTACTGTGCCCAGCTTCTATGTTTTAGTATTGTTGGTGAATTTTAAGAAATACCTACATAACTATGAAACAGATGAGGAGAGACAGTTGAGGCAAAGTACGCGCAGGAAAGATTTAAAAAACAAAATAATACCCCACTACTTACATAATATTGTGCGACATATACCTCAATATCAACCAGTGCGGATTTTTAACAGATTGCCATTGGACATTGGACATTATTTACAAAAGCTCATTTAAGTCAAGACTCAAAGCATTCCTATTGGAGAAATGTCTGTATTCAATAGACAATGACATATCCACATTTTAATATTTTTTTTATTTATATCAGTTAACATGAGACTGGGTAATATTGGTATTATAGATTTTTTTATCTTATTAATTTTGGTTGTAATTAAATTGTAATTGTAATCGTATTTCGTAATTTGTAATGTTACTGAATTTTATTTTTATTTTTATTGTTGTATTATTTTCTATAATTTATTGTTAAATGTCTTAGTTTTATAATTTTAATGAACGTGATTTTAGATTGTGTTTAATTTTATTTTTTATTTGTGATTTAGAACACAATGTGAATTGTTCCTCAATAAATAAATTGAAATTGTTTGTATGTATGTATACCGTAGAAACGAAAGAGAATCGACAAATCTTTTGTTCATCTGTCATTGAATCGACAACATGACAGATAAACAAAGGATTTGTCGATTCTCTTTCGTCTCTACGGTGGTCATGCTACGCGGGCTGCAAAGACCAACGGCTGCTTTCCAAGGCATGGAGGAAACTCGGTATGTCATGAGTGGTCACCCATCCAAATACCAACCTAGGCAAGCGCGGTTTAACCTGAAAATTAGTAGCGATTTCATAAAATGACAACAAAAAAACTCCTTTTTACAGCGTTGAAACCATTAAACGAGTCTTTTAGTTTCAACGGAACCCAACTCCACACAAAAAATCATAATCCCAAAAATTAATTCATTTTTTTAATCCCTCAAGAAGAGAAGTTGGCTTCTATACTATATTTAGTTTGTTTATACGATGATATCCCGTCGTTGTACATGATAGATGACTTGACAGTGTGATAATGCGATCATGAATTACTTAGTGTATCTGACCTTTAAACCTATTAGCTAAATTATTATTGGGAACTTTGGGGAGATGGAGAATGAGGCGGAATATTTCATAAATTATTTTTGTCGCCTAAAAATGTGAAAATCGTTATCTTAATAATGCCTGTTAGCAGTTTATCGACTTTGTCCTTGATTGTCAAAAAGAAACGGTAGGTCTAGGTAGGCTCAAAATTTTCCTCACTACATTTTCCTCATTCCGTATCACATGTCCATAGAATAGAATAGAATAGAATAGAATAAATACTCTTTATTATGTACACCATAAAAATTATAGACACAAATGTAAAATATTTACATACTGCTTTTGTCCCACTGTTTCTGCATGAAACTACCAAAATTCATACAAGATTTTAGTCATTGTTTTGTTTCCATTGTAAGCAGGAAATAAGGTGTGTTTTCATCCCTCCACGATGTCAGGAAATTGAGAAACAGATAAAAAAACATGGCGCCTACGGGAAGGTAAAACTACATAGTTTTTATAAAGGAGTTTGCTACGTGTGTGCATTATTTATATTATTTTTAGAAATAAATTGAAGGAAAATGGTGTATATGGCGAATATAATGGCAAAAGCTTGGCAATGTTTCCATGTTTTTGTTGGAAACCATGATTTTTAGGAGTTACTGAATTGAAACGCGTGTATACGCCACCGTTGTACCTATACAGTATATAAGCAATCTTGTTAGAAGAGCTGCAATAACAATTTTGTGTAAAATAAAGAGTATTTATGCTATCTATCGTTAAATAACTTTTGTTAATAACTAGTTACAAATTACAAACCAAGAGTTCTGAAAAGTTTTCGAAGGAGCTTTGGCGAATCAAATCCATTCACGTTCTTGAGTTCTATATTTATAAACACGTTATTTAAGCCTAGGTTTAGCAATCACAAACAGTATTTATAATTATTTAAGAGATACAAACATCTAATTAAAGATACAAAATTTATCCGAAATTAAATTCGTATCAACGACTCGTGCATTTGCCATTTTCATATAAAACTGTTATATATAACCTCATGACTTGAAGCTCTTATCACCCCGCAAGTTAAACAAAGGAAGCGCGCTTCACAGGAATAATACGTCACTCTTAACATTAAAGCGATTATATCTCACGTCGAGTGATGAAGTGTTACATTTCCCCATTCATGACGTCATTTGTACAAAAAATTCCCGTGTTAATAAAGGTCTATGTTTTTTAGGGAAGCTGTAATGGGAAAGGAAAGTAATAGAATTAATTTGTTAGGACCAAGAGCATTGATTTTCTCGCAAAATGTTCAGGTATCCGGATCGAAGGACCATTTTTGTTTTTACTTTTTGTGATGTGATGTTGTGTTTTTTTTAGAATACATACACACATACCCTAATAATAATTAGTTGTTTGTTACAAGCGGAAATAACCTGGTAACCCTAAGTCGTAGTTTAAAAAAGTAAAAGTCTAAAAAGTATTTGATAAAGGATTCCTGTTATCCATACGCATTTTTATCCAACACTATAGCGGACGTCACGCGGTTTCACCCGCGTAGTTCCCGTTTCCGTGGGAGTACGGGGATAAAACATAGCTTATGTTACCCAAGGTGAATGTAGCTTTCTAATGGTGAAAGAATTTTTGAAATCGGCGCAGTAGTTTTTGAGTTTATTCATTACAAACATACATACATACACACAGAAATACAAAAATACAAATCTTTCCTCTTTATAATATTATTATATACTAGCTGATGCCAGCGGCTTCGCCCGCCCGCAAATTATATACTAAAACCGTCCTCTTCAATCACTCTATCTATTAAAAATAAAACCGCATCAAAATCCGTTGCGTAGTTTTAAAGATCTAAGCATACATAGGGACACTGTCCCTATGTATGCTTAGATCTTTAAAACTACGCAACGGATTTTGATGCGGGTTTTTTAAAACAAAGTCACCGCGTCTGTCTGTACAGACGCGGTGACTTTGTTTTATAATATGTAGTGATTAGTGTAGACGTAGATGTAGATTAACCTTTGCCTGTGGTTTTTAGCATCGCGCAGATCTGAAATAATCCCACTAGAAAGTATTATTGAGATAAAAAGTGTCCTACACAATTTCATCGATATGAGTTCAGCCGTTATGGTGTTAAGAGATAAGCAAGACAGAGTAACTTTTAAATTTATAACTAATATTAGTTTATTATATTTTTAAATGTTTATTTTTATTATTTAAAAAGGTAATTAGTTTGTAAAAAGATAAATAAAGGATTAGTATAAATATAAGACTGTCCAATGCCCCTGAAACTTCATTTTCAACTACATATTTTTATTTTACATCTTGAAAGCAAGCAAGTCATGCTGAAAAGTCGTGACATAAACATTTCGGAGATGGCATGTGATTTACAAGTTACAGCACTGTGTTAGCTGTTAATGTATATCAACATAATGTACAATGTGAATGTGTGTGTATGATTAACACCCGCCTCGTGTAAATATGTGCTTTCTTATGGTACTGTAATTTGAACTTTTTCAGAGCCGGGTAATAAGATGAGTATGATTTGCAAAGGATGATGGGCAGGTATTTAAAAGGCAGATGTGAGTGAAAACACAGGGAGGGTATACCCTAGAGAGACACACTCTTTCTACTCATTTTTGTTGAAGTTCTTCAGAAAGGTCAGATGAGTAGAGGAATTGTAAACGGTTTGTGTGTATGACTAGATGTATGAACGTGGACAAGAAGTAATGCAAGAGAACTAATTTAAGGATCGTAGCACTGATGTTGTGTTGTGTTGTTGCGTATAGTTTATATAAATGTAATGGTCAGGTATGAACCATTTAGTTAAGACAATCATTTACTGGCATTGTTTAGCTCCAGGTATTTTCCGCTAGCATTGAATAAAAACAATTCTGCTTAATGGGACGTGTAACATGTTTCATACTTTTGATATAATACCTACAAAAAACTGCAATTAATCTAAAATATTACCCAAACCTTGACACAGCAATTACATGTTTGTCAAACACAATATTGAGCGTAACGCAAACATCACAAGTCCGTACATCATGTTTATTACATGTATTAATGGCCGACAACTGTTTGTCATCGGTTTAACGCGAACGTGCGTGTAAACGTTACCATCGGGACCAGGAATCGGGTTGGAGAGCACCCATATTTTGTGGTTATGTTAGTGGATAGTTTATGTAGAAGTTTATCAGTTATTTTGTACCTACTTGAGCTATATCTCTAAATTAAATATAAACACATTCCGTCACCGGAATGGGATAAAGTCGTCGAAGTTCTAACATAGGGATTGATGATAGAGATTAAAAAAACTACATAATTTACCATATAATGGTACAATACCATTTTATAATTTGGGTTCATTTCAAATTACTTAGAGACGTTGCTTGTTTCTGTGATAAGCTGAAACAATGGGTCTTCCGACTCTCTAATAAACGGCATCAAAATGTCAAAACCGCCTATGACTTACGTGGTGTTAGATCATCAACGACGATACCACTTTTGCCTGACCTGGGAATCAAACACAAAACATTCAGTAATTGCGCTTGCGAGCACTAGATTAACGAGGCACGAAAATACGATATACGGTATTTTTTTTAAAAAACATTGACAAAATTTAAATGAAAGCTGAGTATATGCCGAAATCTTAAAACCAAAACACAAGTCTCCTAAAACGTGACCTCCTCTTCAGAAACCTGTATTCCAGCCACTAATTTAAGTTTTCGCTCACAACCTCCAGAACACTGCATAGCCAAAACAGAGAGACCTCTCTATTACTTCGAATACTTAAGATTCGCGAAGAAGTCGGTAGATTAAATGGCCTCGCAGGGGTCACATATTCTGGTCACGTGAGGGGGCGACCCTCAAATTTCAGTGGCGTTGAATTCCCGAGCACCTCATTAATTTCAGAGCTTCTTTCAAAGTTTTTCGTCGTTTCATTTCGGGGTTTGCTTAATTAAATCTAGTTTTAGGACTTCATAGGGTTCTGGGGACGTCTTGAGGTAAAAATGTCTTCTTTTATATTTTCGTTTTACAAGTAATTGCGGATAGACATCTACGTTAATTGTTAGGTAATTTATGTTAATTCCGACAAGTGTAAAAAACAGTAAAACAATGTTGCATTTTGTCCCCATTGCACGTGACATCCACAACCCAGTTAGTACTGGGTAATACGATACCCCTTGGTAAGACTGGTTGTCTGACTTACGGACCACTGACTACCTGTTACGACTATCAAAGATCTACAAATGACAGCCGGGACCAGCCTAGGCAAGGTGGATGGGTGGTCACCCATCCACGGACCAGCCTAGGCAAGGGCAGCCTAATCTAAAGATAAACCCGAGCAGCTGTACGTATTCAGCCACGAGCTCCTCATACTTCTATAACATAATAAAATACGGTACAGTAGGAAAAAAATTAAAATAACTCATTCGTTTAAATTCCCAAAAAAAGAAAAAGCAAAGTGGATATTCAATTAGGCCTTAGTTCACCGCGAACATTCTATTACCCTCCTCAGACGATCGTTTGTCAACGTCGTTTATATTAATTTGCATTAAATTCCCTCTTACGTTGATATGCCAGAAGCCCATTTATTTTGTTTGAAGTTAACTCAATTTCACGGTGAGCGTGGATACCATAACGGTTTCTGTTTCGCGCATTACACCTCGAATTATGGATAGGTGTACTAAATCTGCATGTGTTTGGGTTTCGGATAGAATTAATAATAATCATTTTATTTCCAGGCAACTAAGGCCCATAGATAAAATATACAAAATAACAATAAACTAATACATATTTAAAACCATGAGAAACTAAAACTATACACGTAACGTTTTACGCGTCGTGTTTCGCTGCGTGGTGTCGCGTAACCGTCCTCGGAAACGTCGATATACGACGGCCCTTCTGCCAAAAGTCCTTCTTCATGCAGGACTGTAGATGGTGGGTTGGAACACGTACCACGGCTGGGTTGGAACTCGTACCACGAATGATTTATAGTTGATGTTATGGCGCGATTCCAACCTTTCGACCCTAGAGTCCAGTTGGTCTTCACTTTCAAATACTGCACCACTTTTAATAATCAGACATCACTGTATTTTTTCTTACACTAAATAGGCCTGCGTTTGGTCGCAACTCGCCTGATGTGAAGCGATGGTGCTAGGAAGCTAGGAAAAGATGGGAGAAGAAACCGATTCACTCGAAATTTGAAGAGATCCAGATTAAACGATCGGGAAACAGAGAAGCCGTTCACAGACTGGCGGTTCGCACAATAAATGTGGAAGCAAAGCGCTTTGCACGTATAGATTCATGCCATTCACACATACTTATAAAATCGTTAGCCCTAACTGACTATCAACGCACAGCTAAAATCACTGGACGAATCGTGCTAAAATTTAGCATACAGATAGCTATTGTGGAAAGCATCTGTCAAGATTTTTTTGGAAAATTCAACACCAAAGCGGGTGAAATAGGAGCTGAAAGTTGAAGCATGAAAATCCGTCACCGGGCGAAACTGATGCTGGTCGGTTAGTGCAGGCATGTACTGAAAACTTTCAGTATTCATAGTTCTAAATCCCACAGTCTTGAGGTGCCAAACCAACATTTAAGTCGCTACTGTGATAAATAACTTCTTGAAATTAAAGTGCCCACCAGGTTACAGCGTTAATAATTCCTACCAACATGCGAAATTTTAAAATGCATCCATAAAACGGGTTTTGTGGCCGTCCCTAAAAATAATTACTCTCTCTACTCTACTCTAGCTGAAGGTTCTTTGAGAACCTTGGCAGCACTAACAGCATATTCTTGTGAAAACATCCTCAAGTAAAGCTTTCAATTTTAAAGTTCAAAGTCTTTGAGTGAGCACGTAATCCTGTGGATGGTTGAAAGTCTTTACTCATTTTCATTTCACTTTTTTTGGACTGCATTTCAAACTCATCTTGAAGCATTTGCATGTTATTATAGAACCAACACAAAGTGAATGCTTTGTGCGGTATTTTGCATAATGTAAGTTTTATTACTTGATAGTTTTTGAAAGAGTTTTTTTTTATCTATTATTACAGTGAGTTTTCGTTCATCAGATATAATAAAACCGGCCCTGAGCTCCACCCAGAGCGGGAGAAGTCATTTGATGATTTCCCATCCGAAAAAAAAAAAAAAAGTGTTGACTTTTCTAGATATTTAGAACATTCATTTTACGAAAACATACGTTGATAAGCAATAATGTTTTACGAGATTTAGGATCTAAAATAACAATGTTCTTACTCAACTATTTATTGATTTCAAAGCAACTAAAAATCGTATTTGGCAATTAATTGAAAATAAATCGGGTTTTCAGGCCCAAAATAAAGTGTTTTTTTGGAGATAGGTGTCTGGGAATTATTGTTTTATGGTGCCATCTACCCTATTCATACAAGGAAATTATCATTTAAATATTCATCCACACTGTAGTAAAATTTGTCTAGTAGTATCCCCTGAAGGGACTGTTTGAGAATGAATAACATTTTATTGGAATAGATACAATAGTACCACATACATTTCCATTCTTGTAGTAGTTGAATAAACAACATCCAAGTCTCGACTGCAAGATGAACTGTAAAGTTACGATTGCAAACAGTCACAACTCTACACCAGGCACACACAATGCAGTGGTCACACAAACTACGCAGTCAAACATTCAGACACGAAACAAACATCTGCGGACTGAACCAATATTTGTTTCGATTGGAATCCACTCCTCGATCACAGAACTGAGGCCGAGATACACGTATGTATACATCATCTGCCTAGCCTTTTCCCAACTATGTTGGGGTCGGCTTCCAGTTCACCGGATGCAGCTGAATACCATATTTTACATGGAGCGACTGCCTATCTGACCTCCACAACCCAGTTGGTACCGGGTTATACGATACCCCTTGGTAAGACTGGTTGTCAGACTTTTTGGGCCTCTGACTACCTAACGACTGTCATAGATCTACAAATGACAGCCGGGACTAAGGGCTTAACGTGCTTTCCGAGGCACGGAGGAAACTCGGAATGTAATGGGTGATCACCCATCCACAGACCAACCTAGGCAAGCACGGCTTAACCTAACGATCGACCCGAGCGGCTGTTATTATTTAGTCACGAGCTCCACCGCACGCTCCTCGCTCACACGTATGTATACAAGTTTACATTTTGTTTACTCTAAACAGCTTTTATTATGAAATTCCTGATATCGTGAAAGAAACCAGATGTTCCCTACATTTTGACGATTTATGCTAACGCAAATGGGCCGCCGATTTTTTTTCTCGATTTCAGGATTGGTCCCATAGTAAAAGTTGTTTATAATGATGAACACAATGAAGCCAAAGGTGTAGGGTAAACCAAAACTAAGGTTGTATAAATTTTACTCAGGGCGAACTCTGGCTAAGCGACATTCCTGCAATTGTCAAAGATAATATTTTATTTTTCTTAGGTGTTGTACGGACGGCTCTGCCGAGGGCGGCCCAGGAAGAGGTGGCGAGACGATCTGGATGCGTACCGTGAGGGCTGCTCCGAGGAGGCACGAGAGAGCACATGGAATTGGGGTAGGCCTTTGCCCAGCAGTGGGACAGTAAATATTAAATAAAAAAGAAGGGTTGTAAAACTTCTAACTAATTAAATTACGAGTACATTATATTAGGTACTTTTTATTTGTAAGACCTTATTATACCATATTCTATTCAAATAAAGAATCGTTAATCTTGAATAGGATAAATACACAAACACAAGTGCAAAACGGAAACGGGAAAATGTCTCAGTCAAAGCTCGCGCTAAATAACGTTTATAGATCTCAAACCTTAGGGTAGGAAGGTTCATATTTCAACTAGGATACGGGATCCTAAACAAGGACATTTCCACGCTGTGTACGATTGAGTATCTATCATCATTTACTCTCGATCCGATCCGAGATTGAAACTAACACACTCGTATCTTTTTCGGTTTTGAGACCTGAGAGACGATGGACTTTAAAGTTTTAGTTCCTTTTGACAAAGTTCCTTTGTGTTGTGTAGTTCCTTTTCATGCTTTTTTGTTACTGAAAACTTTAAAGTTTGACTTCAGTCAATTACACTTTTATCTATTGTTAAGTTAAAGTAATTACTTGAGTTAAGCAACCATTAAGACAAGAATTTGAATGAAGTAAGAACCGTCAGAGAAAGCATAACTAAGAATAACTTTTGACAGTTCTAACTTCAAGAAAAAAAAAACTAGTAGGTTCCCAGGTATAGTCCGGAACAAAAAAAATATCGCAATGTCGGGGAAAACAAGTGCCGTTCGGCTTCGTTAAGGGTCTATTTACACCTTTTATTTAATAGAGTACCTATTGCTAATAACCCAGTACAGAGAGTATTTTCTTATTCTTCACGAGCTCTCTCCAATTCATCCTGCATTGAGCTTCTGCCTTCTTAAGTTGGCATTCGCTTACCATAGATACAAGTAAATCGGCCCTTTAATAAATCATTTGGCACGGGAAACAAACGTGGAAATTACTGTATGATTTCACGTTTTTATAGCGAGATAGTAAATGTTAGTACCAGGTGCTTAGGGTAAGTTAAGTTTTCTTTTGGAACTTTTACAGAATTCTGGGGTCCCCTTGGATCGCGAGACCCTGGCCGCTTGCCCAGAGCGTCCAGTAGAAAAGTTGACCCTGGCGAAAATACTCTTTTAGTTAATGCTGCAGTGGCAGAAACGCGAAATAGAGAATTACTTAATTAGAGTACGGTTGTCATCCTTAGGACGAAGTTGTAAAAGTCATCGTTTTGTCGGTAGAAAGCGCAATAGTATTTATTCTCTGTATACACTATACAGTAACAACAACGTACTGTCAATCGAATCACTATCGTTCGCAGCGATCAAATCCGAGCCAAATGGATTGGATTGGCCAAATTGTCGAAATTGCCCTGCCTGGCAAATGCTGGGTCGTTATGGCACTGTTACCTCACGACGAAATATTAGCAGCTTCCGGATTTCATTGGGGTAATGTAGCAATTTTAAATCAGAATTGTGGTTTTTGAAGCTAATAAACCGGACCCTGTTTTATTGTCTTTGTTGAAATAGCACTAATGCCAATCGATAATATAATAGTAAAATGTGTATGGGAGAAAGGGGAGAACAGTAATAACAGCTTATCCGGCCCAAAAGTCAACCTCCCTGCAAACGTCGCGCGTCGGTAGTTCGTATGAATAGACAACAGCGAGGGTTACAAACCCTCGCGGTGCTCCCTGCTAGATAACGTTAGCTGCTAGGTAACTCTGCGTCCGGGGCAGATGGTGGGAAATGGACTACCAACCAGAATGATGTAGGAAACCAGGCATCGTCTGGAAATCGGACTACTGGAATTTCCTTCGAAGTGAAGATGGGGAGCGTCCAAAAGATTGATACGTGGAATGTGCGCGGAATGCTTAAATTAGGCAAACTTGACATTCTGGAGAAGGAAATGGAACGCTGTGGAATAAGCCTCTGTGGTCTAAGCGAGACGTATTGGAGGGGCAGTGGTCATTTCGCCACCGAATCACACATTGTCTACTTTTCTGGAAACCAGGATGACAGCAGAAATGGAGTTGCCTTCTCCTGCCGAAAAAAAATAGTAACTGTGTGATAGGATATGAACCTGTAAGCGATCGAATGTTGAGTATTAAGCTAAAGGCCAAACAGATCATTTTGAATATCATACAGCTATACGCACCAACTAGCACGGCAAGCGACGCAGCTATAGAAAACTTCTACACTGAGCTGGAATCAACCATAGCCAAAATCAACCATAGCCAAAATCCCTAAAAGGGAAATACTGATTATAATACTACTACTACAACAACCGCCCATAACGTCCACTGCTGGACATAAGCCTGTCCCATGATGGGAGGAATTTGCCGTAATCTCCACGCTTGGCAGGCGGATTGGAGATCGCAGTGATGAAAGACTAACAGAAAACGCTGCTGCCCATTCTCTGGTCTACGGAGGCACAAGGTGTTCTGCCTTAGACATTACTGATTACTGATTATAATGGGCAATCTAAATGCGAAAATAGAACACGCTGATCAGCTTAGCCAATGCATAGGGAAATCTGGACTGGGACAGCGCAATGAAAGAGGGTAAAGACTTATAAAATTTGCCGTCGAGAACAACCTGGTGATATCAAACAGCTTCTTCTAACATCATTCAAGAAGACTGTATACGTGGACTTCACCTGACGGCAACCATCGAAACCAAATCGACTACATTATGATTGGTTCGAGGTGGAAAACTTTCATAAGAAATGTTCACACTCTGCTTGGAGCTGCTCTCATTGGCCCTTGCCAGGGTCCCCTTCCTGTGTGCTGACATCTCTTTGAGGCGCGCGTGGAACACGAACCATAGGCTCACCCCATGTAACATGGAACTTACGAATGTGGGTGTACTTCTTATTTACACCTCTACCTAAACCTTCGGGGAATACAACGCATGAGACGTTATGTGTTGTAAACGAGATCCTGTTTCATTTAAGTCTAACTAGTTTTCCCATCTGCCTCAGTCTTAAAGGCACCTGCTACAGCGAAGCTTAGTCGAGACTATGGCCTCTCGCCAAGAAACCGTGCTGCACAATAGTTTAGTACTACTTATGTCTTTATATCCCGGAGGAGCTCGTAGCTAAATAATCACAGCCGCTCGGGTTGATCTCGCGCTTGTCTAGGTTGGTTCGTGGATGGGTTACATTACATACCGAGTTTCTTCCGTGCTTTAAAGCACGCTAAGAACGCGTTGGATCCGGATGACAATGTAGATCTTTGACAGTCGGTAAGTAGTCAATGGAACGAAATTCTGACAACCAGTCTTCAAGGGGTGTAGTATTACCCAGTACTAACTGGGTTGTTGGGGTCAGATAGGCAGTCGCTCTATGTAAAGTACTTGTATTCAGTTAGACTGGAAGCCGACCCCAACATAGTTAGGAAAAAGCTAGGCAGACGATGACTTATGCCGTTATATGCATTGATGTAAACAAGACACCTCAATATACAATCGAGAATTAATCCACCACTTACGGCGACCGATTTCAACCTCAGGACAAATCACTTCATGAGTCATTGACCCGGAGCTTAGTCAATGAGTTAGGTGGCTCAGGGACGTAATATATGGCAGTGCCTTACCATATAGAGTATAGACTATATTATATTGAAGAGACTTCTTAAGGAATCCATTTGGCAAACTGAAAGAGGTTGGTTTTGCTGTGCGAATATCTTTTGAACGTGTATTTTAATTCAAGTATTCAATTTAAAATATGTATCGTTTACCTCGCCGTTTCTTGTGCTATTGCCACAATAATCGTTATCAGTCTTTAGATACCATCTATTCAGTTTGGGATGAGTTAATTAAGTTAAAGGGCATGTAATAGAGCTTTTAAAATGTTATCATATTTATTTTTTACCCCCCTACAACTAATTTTTTAATTATTTTTTTACAGCCGTTTGACAGTTCTCTAAATTATTAATACTTTAGACTTTCACAGTTAGTATAACACAACTAACTAAGGTCCAATTCCGAATGTGACTACAGCGGAAAACCGTAGCGGAAACCTGTTGCCATAAAACTGTAGCGGCAAAACCGTAGCGGCAAGACTGTAGCGGCAAAGCCACCCAATCGATATGGCAGACGTTTTCTAAGTGACTCTATGAAAATGCTCCTTTAGATTGGTGATTTTGCCTCCTGTGGCTATTTTCATGGAGCTACATGGAAACCATGGCAGCCATATCCAACCTTGTCGCTGCGAACTGTTGTCTGTAAAACTGTTTCTTTTTAATAGTTGTAACACGAAGAATTAATGTACGTGGGCCACTTGTAGGATTTTTAAACTTGAAGTCAATTCAAAACGAAAAAAACCATTTTTAGTGTCCGTCCTTTTTCGTTCAATAATCAGCCGTAATTTTTCTTGGCTTTCACCGAATTTCCCCTTAAACTATCTATATCCTTTGTTCATTTCCTTAGAGGAGGATGAAAAATCCCTAATAACAAATGGGGTGGAGCAGCGCTGGCCTTATTGATGACCGTCATTATTTGGTTAGGCGTCCTCTGTGCCAAATTATTGGCCAAATCTGTAATAAAGAATTTAATCGCGGATTTTTAGGTAGCTGATAGATTGTTATTGTACAATGGTGGATTTTATTTTGTGTGGGAATATGTTTTGATTGTTTGTTTATGTCTATGGATATGGATGTCGGTTCGATTGATTTTAGATTAAAAAACGATGTTAAATAAAAAGGCAACAGGCTTAAAATAATTTTACGAACGTATTAGAAAATCAGTAACCATATTTTAGGGTTCCGTACCCGATGGGTTAGCAACGGGATCCTATTACTAAGCCTCCGCTCTCCGTCCGTCCGACAGTTAAACTTTTAACAGAATGTAAATTTCTATGGCCACTATAACAATAAATAATAAAAATAAATTTAAAAAATAAAGGGCTGTCCTAATACGACGGTACGGAAGCCTTCATGCGCGAGTTCGACTCGCACTTGGCCGGTTTTTTTAGCTCCAATTTGAATTATAATTTTAAAATAACCTTGAGCTGGTTCCGTGTAGTGGGTGAGTCTGTTGCCATAAACAAAGCACAAATCTGATATCAGGGCTGCAACTGAGAAAATCCTGATGAAGAAACCCAATAGCACTTTGCCAGACCCAAGAATAGAACTAACCACCTTGAGCACAGCGATAGTGCTTGCGACTTTAGACCAACGAAACGCCTAGATCAATGCTTTCTCTGTATATTAAACAGCATTTGCTTTTTTTTATTTCAAACTTAAATTATTTTAAGATTACCACGTCTGTCATCGCCGAAAGATTAGGCAGAGGTTTACCTACAGTACACCCAGATTTCGCCAGTTATGTTTAAACCTCATGTAATAGAAGGCAAGCCTATTGCTACCAACCTGACAAACAAATCAAGACACCTTGGCTGCTACTGAGAAATTCCTGATCCCTCTCCTGACCACTTTGCCCAACCCAGGAATCGAACCCAGGACCTTATGATAAATGATGTTTATTTTGCAAGTAGGTTTTTACAAACACTTTTACACGTAATTTTTTTTTAAAACTAGTTGCTGTAGTATGCTCAGTAGTCGCTTACGACGATTAGACCACCAGGGCAGTTCAAAAAGACATTTAAACTCAAATTGTCCTTAAACTGGGAAGTAGATGTAAAGTACTATCAAAATACTCATATATTATTATAAATTCCATGGCCACCAAATATCGATGGCTAAGCATGATAAATGTGACATTTGTACGTTAGAAGGGTTCGAGTTAGTGTCGCCGAACTTTGGTCTAAATTGCAGATTAGTTGCCGGATCATTGAGCTAGTAATTCATTATAGATGCTCGGGTTTCATTGTATGGTTAATTAGATTGGTCTTCGAAGGTACATAATTAGCCAAAGCTCCATCATCATCATCCTATGAATGTTCCCACTGCTGGGACACAGGCCTCTATGAGAGGGAATCGGCTATAATCCACCACGCGTGCCCAGTGCAGATTGGTAGATAACACATGTCTTCGAATTTTTGGTTCTAGGATATGCCGGTTTCCTCACGATGTTTTCCTTCACCGTTTTGAGAGCAGTGGTGATGAAATAAATTACACAAAGTAATGCGCCTGTCTGGGTTCGAACCCACGACTTACTGTTCGTAAGTCGGGGCCGCCACCACTGGGCCACCGCTGCTCCATCCATTCCACTAGTTTTGTGTTTGTCATGTTGCTGTCACTGTTAGCCTGTGTTATACCACTGCTGGGCAAAAGCCTCTCCCCATGACTTCCAAATCCTTCGATCCAGGGCCAATTTGGGCCAGTTGTTGTTGGTGGTGTTCCGCAACGCCTTCTGGCTTATAGGGTGGAGCCCTGACACAGCCATAGGACAATTGTCATGTATAAGGGACACATTCAATAACAAGATCGAAGTCAAGAGCAGGCCCATATTGTGTAAAAAAAAAAAACAACAGCAACGCATTTAATTGCCTAGCTGATAAAATAAAAATAAAATAAACGTATAGTTTTCAAAATGCCTCCACGCGTAGCGATCTGCTATGGCAGCGTAGCACGCGTAGCGGTAAAATCATGGCTGATGCTACGTAGTAGCATATTACGGGCTGACACTTGACCAAGGGTTTTGTATAGTTATCTTATTCAGCCGGTATAGATATTTCAAATCAAACAAATAGTCATAGCCAAATTATTATGTAACTTTTTTTGCAATCGATCTCTGGGGATAATACCTCGCTAAAACCACCCCGGTGGTCACAATCCGCCCAAATAGAAAATTTTCGTAGGTAATTTAAAAAAGAGAACCTACACGGTAAAAATGTATGGAACAGCTATATTTTTTAAAATTACCGACGAAAAATTACGGAGGAGCTCGCGGCTAAATAATAACAGGCGCTCGGGTCGATCTTTAGGATTTTTTTTTTTTTTATATTTTAACTCGTGTCCCCCTGACATAGTCAGAGACCTTATTGGGACTTTTATCTTTTTCTTTTTCTGTTTTGTTTTGGATGCTATAATTTTGATAAATTTTATGATGCCTAAATATATTATGAGACTATTTTTATTTTTTATTACAAGTGTACTAGGAATAAACAATATTATTTTAAGTTCTTATTAATAATCTTATGCCCTATGCTTAGATCGTATATCCTTTCTAGCAGAAATATTTATATATGATAAAGCATAGTGTTAAGCTTTTCTATTTCTGTTTACTACTCTACCTGAAATTTTGACGCAGAATTCTAAAAATATTTTTCGAGTTTTGTTGTCACCAATAATTTTGCTTATGTTTGTTTTGTTAATAATTGTCTCTATCCTGTGCTCCGTGTTTTGCCTCTCTTCGCAGAAGACCGGGCATTCCGCAAGAATGTGGGCGACCGACTCGACGGCTTCTGGTTCGCAGATGCACGCTGGGTTCTCCTTATACTTAAAACGATGCAAGTATTCGGAGAACCCACCGTGCCCCGTCAAAATTTGTGTGACAATTCCGGCTGGTTTTATTTTTCGCACTATCCTGTAGGCGTCGATAGCGTTTGGGAAGAACATTTTAGTGACGCCAGCTGTTTCACCTTGCTGATACCTCCGGTTCCATTCGTCGAGCGACCCCAAACGGATCTGTCGCTTGACGAATGAAACCGGGCAGCGGTCATAGTCTGGCCTCTTTCTGGACCGGAGTGCAGCCTCCTTCGCGAGATGGTCCGCGCGCTCGTTGCTTTCGAGCCCTGCGTGTGCTTTTACCCAGAACAAGGATACATCTTTGCTCTGGGATAAAGCCGCGGCAACGTTCGCTCTCGCCTCCACGGCCAGTGCGTGGAGGGAACCTTGGTTTGTGACTGTTTGTAGTGCGGCCTTTGAATCCTATAGATACCGAAGGTTCCCTCTTTGCGCTTGAGGATTTCGCGCGTGGCTACGCATATGGCCAGAAGTTCCGCCTGGTAGACCGTGCAGTACGGAGGCAAACTAAGTTTGACAGACTTGGTCTCGGCATCACCCTCCCAAAAAGACAGTGCTGCTCCGACCTTGCCCTCAATTTTGCTGCCGTCCGTGAACACCCTTACTGCTTGACTGTTGTGGCTGTCCACAAGCGTCCGGTCTTCCAGAGACGATCTTTAGGTTAAGCCGTGCTTACCTACGTTGGTCTGTGGATGGGTGACCACCCTTACATACCGAGTTTCCTCCGTGCCTCGGAAAGCACGTCGTTAAGCTGTTGAACCTGGCTGTCATTTGTAGATCTTTGAAAGTCGTTACAGGTAAGCAGTGGCCCAAAAAGTCTGACAACACAGTCTTACCAAGGGGTATCGTATTGCCCAGTACTAACTGGATTGTGGAGGTCAGATACGCCGTCGTAGTGCTATAATTTTTGGGATTCATTTGATGTACAGAATGCTCGGTTGACGGCTTCGTGAAAGGTTCGTTTACACCTTGTATAGATAGCACCCCTAACATTTCAGAGTACTTCAGTACGTACGTGTAACTTAATATCAGTAACAGAACTAAAATCTCTGTTTATACAACAAGCGCGGAAAGTTGTACGTTCCCGCTTTAGTTTACCTTGATTATTTACCAAGTTGCAGTTTTGTTGACTTCAAGTTGTTAAGCTGCTGGTAAGACGGAGCCGTGATTATGAATTCCAAAGCTAAGTTACTAACTTTAGAGCTACAGATGTACTTGAAGTAGCCAATCAATGACTTGGGGTGCTTAGCGGTAGTGTAGTTTTAGTTTAGGTATACATGAAAGGTGTTTATGTGTAAAACATGTATTAAATCGTTACCTGGTATCAATACGAACCAGTTTTGTTTGAGACAAAATGTTCTAAGTGTCACGTTTCCGAAATATATAGCATTGTGGTAGCTACCAGAAGAACTTTAAAAGCATAAATCTCGGAATCTACTTAATATAAACGTAAAAATGGTTGGAAAATATTTTTCTGAAATGTTTTCTTTTCAAACTCATGAAACCTTTTATTAATAAACGCAGCGTCAGGTTTAATCTAAGATAATCCTTATAATATTTAATAATGAATCGGAAAGTCGTATTGGTTGTTATTTGTTCTCCACTTTTATTAATTAGTTGACCAATGACCGCAAAAATACTATTTGAAAATTCAAGAACATTTTTTCACTAAGGGGAGGCTACATTATTCTCGATTAAACACTGTTTTAAGCTTTTACGGTTTATTCTATACTTAAAATGTCACGTATGGGATATTTATATGTCCCGTAAGTGACATATTTTTATTCTCGATTGTCTTATGCTACATTTAAAATATTTTCGTGGGTTAATTTTCGTACATAACGAAAGCGGAGCCCAGGGAATAAGCGAGTTAAAAATAACAATGCATGCTTACAAGAAAAAAGAAATGATAATTGCTCTGGTCTGAATATTAAATGCTGATAGTATTTATAACACTAAAAAGACCCAACTCCAAAAAGATGAATAAATCTACAAAAAAAAAACCGACCTAGCTATTCTTTATTTAAATCCGTACCGCAATAAAGAACCATAGCTAAAAGATTTGGGGACGTACATTTATAAGGGGCATGTCACACGCTCTACTATATGAGGTCCAGATTCGACCGGAGGTCAAGGCTGGCAATAAAATAGGTAAGGGATGACGGACCCACACTGCATTCTGATGTCGATGTGACTCGTGATCATATTTTTTTCACAAACAGAAGTTTGTATTGATAAAGCTATGAATTTGAAAATGTCTCTTAATTTTAAATCGGTTTGGTTCGAATATGGAACTCATCGTGATTGTCGTCGTGGCTTTATCATGACATTTAGCCGCTGAAGCGACTTTTGATCGAAGGCAAGATAAAAGTATGAATCAGCTTTGTTCAAGATAGCGGTCGGACATACGACAAGTTGTAGTTGTGGCTGCGTAGTGCGCCAGGTTCCTTAAACTGTTTTTGTTGCATATAAGGAATATTTTATTGCAATATGATGTGGACCCGCGTTGAGGTTTACGATCCACTCTCTTTCACAGAGCCTTGTGTCTTAATAGCGCACAGTGGGTACATAATAGGCTAATTATGCGAAGATGTCTAACGATAAAACTTTGAATGTAAGTAGTTACATAGACTGTTCTAGTGCCACTTTAAAACCGGCACAGCAAATACGCAGCTTAAATTCGAAGTGCTGACGAGTTTCAGGAATAGAACACATTTTTTTTCCGATACTCTGACGAATCGTAAAAAACGTGTCGTGAACCGTTACCGAGTGGCCGAGTACCTATTGAACAAAAGTGATTCGTGTTTTTTTTCCTTGGTACTTATTTGAAATTTGTCATTTTAACAAAATGAGATTCCAATATTCAAAGAAAAAAACGGAAAAGTAGTAAAAGTTGTTGAATAATAAAACCAGCTTTTATTATCTTTCCGAAATGTTTTATAAACGACGAAATAAGTAGGTTACTGACATCTTACTATCTTTTCTCCAATAAATATTTATACTTGTGCCTATCGCAAGATGGGTAAAGAAACAATTTCTCTTTTATGACGTTTGGGAAAGCGGGAAAAAATCCCGGGAATCGGTGTACAATCGTAAAGTTTGATTGGTTGTTAGAATGCATTCTATGTACTCGGCGAATGGCTGAATTTAGGGGATCACTGTTTTATGTTTATTGAACAAAACAGATGGGTATTATGAAGGAGGTATTGTTGAACGGTATTGTAAAATGCGCGTTCGTCTTAGGCCTTCATGAACGCGCGTTTATAAACGTAACGTAAATTAATGTACGTTCTGGTACTGGGGTCATATATATAGTTAGTTATAAGAGTTGTTTAACTATGTTTGATACTTAATTGTGCTTGCTGCAAAACTTTTAAACAAACTGTTAGTTTATTTATTTCTTTTCAAAAACCATTCGAATTTGAATAAAGTTTACGTCGTGTTTTCGCACAGCTGCTAGTGTTTCGCGTTTACATGTTTAGTCCCTTATTAAAAGTTGTTGTGTTGGTTGTTGTTGTTGTAGTTGCTGTTTTACTTTTAAGTATGTCTAAGAAATCACTCAGTATAATATTATATTATGGGCAGTCCACCTATACTGTCAATATAAAATTTACAGACGTAGAAGTACAGTACACGTTTTTTAAAGCAACCTGAATTGGTTTTACAAGTGTGTCACATGAAATATTAGTGCTTTTAGCTTTCTGTTACAAAATGGTTTCTGTTTTTCTTACAAAAATGTTTTCCGATATTCTATTTGTCATCCTTGCTCAAGTACAATAAAGCTAACAGTCTAGTCATTTCAAGTTTAATATTTTTTAAAGGTTCTCTAAGTTCTTTTCATCCCTTCTATTCGAAAAGTGTCGTTTTGTTCCCCTCTAAGCGGGAGCAAAGTAGCTCTTTTCTCCACTAGACTTTTTAGCGGGCAGTAGTGAGATTTGAATATGGAACATGAATCGTTCATTGAAATCGAACGAAAATTGTATAAATTACTGGCTGTAAGTGTTTGCTGTACGGTGCGGGGGTCAGCACCTGCATTGTAGAAAATATTAAATTAAGAGCTCACCCACACCATTGTCGCCACGCCCGCGCACATATACTGAGATTACAATCAACATCCTGTTTAAATAAGTCCACAACTATATCAATCCCAAATAAAACACACACACAGTGACAATAAATTTTCAAAATTTCGCCAGTGTATTAGATATAAATATAAATTTGTAATTGACCTTTATTACATTCATGTCATTTTTTTAATTAAACTTATTCATTAATTACTTAAAAGTGTCTCTTATTTATTTTCTCATAGAACGAGATGAAAAGTAGAATAAATGACTCGAGAGTAAACATATTTTCTCCTCGCTACGCTCAGGATTCAAAATAGCGCCCTCGCCGTAAAAATACTATTTTGCTCCCTTGTCATACAATCTACTATTTAAGGTGTTTTGTGTATTAGGTCGGTATGTATTTTCTTCCTACCGATGAGTTTCAGATATTCGTGTATTTTTTAGGGCTACAGTGTATTCAAGTGTGGTGTGGCAAGGATAATTATTGACAAGTTAAATGATCAGCTGATGCATCGGTTTTCTTTTAAGATGTAAATGTCAGAATATACTCTTTCTACGTCGTGTATGTTTCTCTTCAGTCTTCATTGACAGTGGCGTGAAGCTACTTGGCTAGCAGAAATGGTAGGATTACTTCCTAAGTACTATTAAGCCTGAGAATACGCATGCTGCGTAGTAGCACGATACCATGCTTCTGTGTAAATGATTCATGCTTAATTTAGGTACTTTATCTTGTAGCAAACAAGTGTGTTTATAAATAGTTACCGGTTTAGTGAACGATACATAAGCAGGTGAAACTTAGACAGCCATTCATCAGTAGTTTTGAACCACTTTTACTACGGCACCAACACTGAAAACGCGATTAAGATCAAAAAAAAAAAAATCTCAAAAAAAAATCAAAAAAAAAAATCAAAAACCAAAAAAATCCAAAAATCAATCAAAAAAAAATCAATCAATCAAAAAAAAAAAAAAAAATCAATCAAAAAAATCAAAAAAATCAAAAAAAAAAAAAAAAAAAAAAAAAAACCAAAAATCAATCAATCAACAAAAAAAAAATCAATCATCAATCTCAAAAATCTGGTCATTAAAATCTCTGCATTCTAAATCCACATTACCAATCAATGTAAAATGCAACTACCAGGTGAGCAGAAACGTAGTAAGTTATTTGTGGCCATTCGTTCCTTTAATGTTGTGTACTTTTTTTATAATAATAAGCCTTTTATACATTTGGCCACAAGTCGCTTGAGGTGAAGCAACTGTGGAGGACGCTTGCGTAGAAGCAATCGATTCACTCGAACTTTGAATAGATCCAGATTATAATGATCAGGGAACAGAGAAGCCGGCGGTGAACTCCACAGACCTGCGGTTCACACAACAAATTACTGTACTTTATGATTAGCTTGATACTTGATATCTAATGATCAGATACAAATTCGTATGCATTAAAAAGTAATGGGTACATAATTGAGTATCCTTAGAAAACTCTTGAAAAATAAACTTGGGACATCACCACCAACTGAAATCTCCTCATTACAAATCCACATTACCACCCAATGTAGAGTGCAACTACCCGGCGAGCAGAAACCGCGAGGGCGTGTAATTAGTGGCCATTTGTTCGTCTATCCGTCTATCGGTACAAACGGTACAAATGCAAATCCGTCTGCGAACCGGCTTATGTCACGCGCGAATTAATGCGGCCTACACTTAATTGATGAACCGATGTCGTTTAGAATTAACTTGTTTGTTAACTAGACGTGATTTCAAACGGCATCCTTGGAATTTATCCCATCAGCTAGTAAAGTGGTTTTATGACTTGGAGCGATTCATTAAAAACAGATTCCTGATATGATTCCTGACTAAAAAAAATATGATTCTGTTTAGTCCGTCAGTTAGATTATCTTAAAAATATTGTAAACGTGTTTTTTGTTTCATCAAATTAATAAAAATTGACGAAGATAAAACGCGTCAAAGATCATGAGTGGGGGCTTGTGACGTCACTTTCCAGTAAAAATAAATTGTGTGTACTCAAATTTGACGTCACACGAGTTTTCGCACTGTATCATTTTAATTTTTTGTTTACGTGAAAAAAGAAAAAATATGTGTCCAATATTTTTTGGAAATCTATCTGACGGACTAATTAGATTTTTTTTGTCATCTACCCTAAATCGAGTTTATTATGAAGTACCACCAGTGATAACTATCGTGTGACTTACAGTCGATAATTATTACTGATGTCTTCATTTCTGATTCGAAGAAGTAGGTAACTTCTTCGAATCAGAAATGAAGACATCCGCAAGAGAACCAAGGTTACCGATGTAGCCCGAAGAATTGTCAAACTTAAGTGGCAGTGGGCAGGCACAGTGTTCGCAGAACGGATGGCCGATAGGGCCGAAAAGTTCTGGATTACCTGGTGAAGGTTGCGGGAATCCGCTGGATGCGAGTCGCACGGGACCGGTCAATGTGGCGACACATGGGGGAGACCTATGTCCAGCAGTGGACGTCTTTCGTCTTAAATGATGATGATGATGACCTACCTCTTTCTCGATCTTGTATCGAGAAGGCATTGGCCTCTAACGGACCGCACATAAGCTACTGTCGCCAAACTCATTAGTCGAATTGAGCCAGTCCCGATTCATTAGTAGCTCAAGCCGCTCGCTTGATTTGTAGTAATGTAACAGTAACTTATGTAACTGTCCTGACGTTTAAGTGACCGATTGTAGAAGCGACTGTACTTAATAAAAAATACAGGTGACAGTATAATAATTTTACAGTCCTATCAGTTATTTTACTTTTGATTTGTCAATGAAGTCTTTACTTTTTTTTTGCAATAAGGTCGCAGTGCCATTTAGTACCTTACTTAGCAACGAGGCTTGTGTCGTGAACACCGGATGGTTGATATACTACATAACTAAGAAAGGAGTGAAGTTCTTACAACTACTGCTGTGACAAGAAAGTCGCATAATCAGTTGTCTTGGCATTTACCAGAGCGATCTGCAATCGGTAGTATCATGAGATACAGTACGCTGACAGATAGACGGGCAGCGGAGGGTTAGTAGTAATAGGGTGCGTTGGTTACCTTTCGGGTACAGAACCCTAAAAAAGACACGAAAATCGTTAAAAATAACAAGCGTCAAATTTATTATAGTTAGTTAAATATTCTGCTTCCGAAGCTTAGACTCGTTCCATCAGCAATTAACTCTCCAGATCGTATACGTGTTCTAGAATATTCGGCCTTGAAGCAGGCAGCTTTAATTTTAAAATAGTAACCTAACACTTTTCGTAAAATCTGTGTCGTCGTAACCCCATACTGGGGTCCAAGATACCGGCTGACATCCAAGTTCCGGGTGTCATCTCAGGTTCTGACTGACCACCATAATCAGTAACCGCGGGCTCCGCAACGGTTACCCTTTTTTTTTACCTGCGTGGCCGCGACGAGTTTCTACGGGTCGGCGCGATTATCTGACGTCCGTCACCCTACCTGGCGTATGCAGCGTGGCACACCGCTACGGACATCGTCACGCCGGGCTGAGCCAGGAGAGTACCGTGCAAACCCGCCAGGCGGGCTTGGAGAAACTGGTGACCATAGACCTACCCACTCCCGTTTATTTTATTGATTATATTTTTTATGTTGACCTGGTTCCGTGGTTTCCTTCAAATTATTCCCACGGACACCCTTTCCGTCACATTTTATTATAGTTACAGTTAGTTTGTGTTCATGATAGGAGAAAGAGTGCAAAGCAACTTGTTGTTTGCGATAGCAATCCATGTATTACTCCTGAGGCTCTCAGGTTAGTTCAACATACTGTACGCAGTACGCACAGACATAATCGCACGGATAATATGACGTTTTGCCCGCTGGCGAACTCGTAATATACGACCTGACGTAGTAGATATCTACATACGAACAGTCGCGCTCTGCGTTACCTGATCTCTCTTTCAGGAGAGAAAAAGTGCGGTCTGATAACACGGCGCTTACTATACGGTACAGAGATTTATCTGTGTGTTTCTGTGTGTTTTATCTCGAGACAAGCTTTTATATCATTACACATTAGTTAATGTAATAAATTGAAGGTTTTAAGTGGTCTGGCCAAAGTAACGGCTTAGAATTTAGAATAATAATTTAAAGCCAACAAATTAAGGCGATCAATTTGGTCACACTTTATTGTATCGACTACCGTTCCCCTTCAATTTAGTTCCCATGCAACAATAACAAGAGCTCTAATTCCGATTCAAATTCAGAATTTCGTAATTCAAAATCCGAGGCTTACCGCGTGATTTGTCCGGACAGTCGGCTCGGAATGGCTTTTAGGCCGGTTTCACATTGAGCGCGAAAAGGCGTGAAATAAATGTAGGGAAATTACTGTAATTTATCAATATAATTACGATAAATCGGCAAAATTAGGTACAGAAATAGGTTATTTATTTATTCATAGCTAATAATTAAATATTTGAGGGATACCTATCTTTATTTTGATGTTTTTTTAAATAAATGCAGCGAAATATGGCTGTACCCAGAGGTACAGCCTAGTTTCGCTACAACTACACTACAACTTTATGAAATCGATTCCACGTCAGCATAGCTGTTCACAACGCTTCGATTCGATTCCGATTCGGAAAGTCGTATGTCTATCTCGCTCGTCTTCGTAATGCCAAAAACACTAAAAGAAAAACACAAAAAAGTTAAAAATAACTTTAGTTTCAGAAGCCGGTGAAAATAACACCAAATCAATCAAACAAAGGCCAAGCTTCAGAAGTCGGTGACCTTTGTTTGATTGATTTAGTGTTTTTGACACCGACACCGACGAAGTTATTTTTCACTTTTTTGTGTTTTTCTTTTAGTGTAGTTTTTTTATTTATTTTTCCACTTTTAGTTGTTCCCAAACAAGTTGCCATGAATTTATTTTACATTATTAACAATACATGTCATGGTACTTAATAGGCTTATCCCCAATAAATGGAACTTAACGTTTATTTATTTATTTAACTACAACGGTTATATTTAAACCAAGAGGAGGAGCTCGTGGCTAAATAATAACAGTCGCTCGGGTCGATCTTTAGGTTAAGACGTGCTTGCCTAGGTTGGTCTGTGGATGGGTGACCACCCATTACATACCGAGCTTCCTCTGTGCCTCAGAAAGCACGTTAAGCAGTTGGTCCCGACGGTTAATTAAAGATCTTTGACAGCCGTTACAGGTAGTCAGTGGCCCAAAAAGTCTGACAACCAGTCTTACCAAGGGGTATCGTATTATCCAGTACTAACTGGGTTGTGGAGGTCAGTTAGGCAGTCGCTCCATGTAAAATACTGGTATTCTTCTGCATCCGGTTAGACTGGAGGCCGACCCCAACATAGTTGGGAAAAGGCTAGGCAGATGATATTTAAACCAATTACTGTAACTAAACTAGAACTTAAAGAGTAAGAGATAACATAAAATTAAAATATACAAAATAACAAAGTAAAGGTTCCCACATTTATAAATTCCTCTCACAATACTTCTGACATGCCAATAAAATCTTTTTCCATCCATCCGCAAACATACCCAACTGTCGAAATCTGAGTGTATTGTACACATCTGCGTATCCCCCTCATAGCATACAGGCGTGATGTTACGACATGAAGTTGTATAAACAATAAACATCCAAGCGACTGCAGCTATCACGACAGATTTGCCATCTATTTTTGAAGAGTTCCATTGTATATCTCCGAAGATCAGCACCAGTTCTTCACCAAATTTAAATGGGACCACCTCAGGAGCATATTCTTTCAAATTTTTTTTTTTGAGAATCGGTCCACAAATGGGAGAGAAATCAGGTAACATCCATAAAAAAAAAATACATACACACGAACATATAACCTCCTTTTTTGAAGTCAAAAATATATAGACATACGACTTTCCGAATCGGAATCGAATCGAAGCGTTGTGAATAGCTATGCAGAATGTGGAATCGATTTCATAAAGTTGTTGTGTCAAAAACTGAAGGCTAGGTAAAAATAAATGATGGAAAAGCATAGAACTATGAAGTAATAAGTGGAAAATTTAAAAATGTACTGGATTTGACATAAGTTACCGAAAAGCTCACGTCAACCCTAGCGAAAGTTGAACAGCATGGCTCTTGAAATACCAAACGTCACCATCTCGTTTTTCGCTTCGCAGATAAATCCTCAACTAATGACCAACTCAAGGGCAATAAAATCCTTGTGGAACTTTACTTAATTAGTCCAAGGAAACCATAGAAAATACAGATGAAACAAGAAAAATATAAAATAACAATGGAAGTTCCCCTTTACCGAGTGCCCTCAATGATAGACAGCGGCTAGCTCAGAGTCCATCGAGCGGGGAATTGTTCGGAGCGTGTGTTGTCCCTACAAATCTAAAATGTTCTAGATTGTTTTAGTTTTGTACAGTGGTGGTGTTTAAGTAATAAAACAAAATGTTTAAGGGTGTAACGTTACATTTGCCAGGTAGGAGCCAGAAAACTGTAAGGGTGACCTTACAGTTTTCTGGCTGCTACCTATTAATGAGCACTCACCTACCTAACTAACCTAACCTAACATTCGGACAAAAAAAAAAAACGGTTCTAACGGTTAAAATAAATAATCAAGGGAACAAGGTAAGAGAATTTATTATTAATAAACAACCTAGCCTATAGAGCCTACCTATACGGTCTCGAGCTACCTAACCCTAACTAGGCGAGAGAAGCCGGAGTACGGAGCTGAAGATGAAATGGAGAGAGCCAAGGGTCGTCAGACATCAGCCTTGACCGCGGAAGGCCGAGGGACATCAGTCTTCTGTCATCGTAGCGGAGTGTCCAGGTTCTAAAGTCGCCGCCCTCGGAGGGGTAGGTCGTAGGGAAAAGGCCAAGAACCACCAGCCGTCGGAGTGTTATTGCTTGCTGCCGATAATGATGTTTCTGTAACACGGTGATAATATTTATCGACGGGCTTTTGTCCACATGGCGTCAGGGGTTATGACAGACGCCAGGGCTAGGCGTCGCCGGCTTGGCGACCCTCTGGAGGCGTCAAGGGTGAAAACGACGCGTAGCTTTGTTTGCAATACCGACATAGCTTTTAAATATGCCAAGAGTAGGGAACTGCCCATAAGCCGGAGAGGAGGGGAACTGCCCTAACATCAACCAATACTTAAAATCACCAGACTTCTGGCCGACACGAGCACCAAAAGTAGACTGAAATTTTTACCACCTGACTCCCGTCATCTCCAGATGATTGACATTTTATAATTTAGAATGAATTTCTAGAATTTCTTGTTCTATTTCTAGAACATAATAAAAAGAAAAGATAATGAGGTCGATATGATTTACCTATACGACCTACAACTAGCTCCAGCAATAAATTAAAATAAAACTAGGCCTGTCACTAACTGACATTACAAACGTAAAAAAAGATTCAAGAGATTTAAAAATCTACAGAAAAACTTAAATAACATGAATTGCAAGGTAAAAGGTATGCTGAGCCTCCAGGAAATGAGCATGAAGCTACTACTACTACTACTAGCTAGAGAGGACGAATGCTTAATATAATCACAGAATGAAATAATTATTAAATGTAATGATTGATCATCATTATTTCATTTTATTTGTATCTACTACCTTTATTTTTAAAGGTAAGAATTAATTTAACCTAAATCGTTTCTGAAAAGTGTGCTGTTGATTCAAAATTGTAATAAAAGCCGCTTGAATTCGAAGAGAACACAAAGAGTGAATCATTAGGTACCACATGAAAAAACTCAAATCATTTAAGTATTTAAAATAAACCGGTCAGAGTACCAATCTGTCAAAAAAAGATTACTTATATAAAGATCACCACAGAACGAAAAACAATAAATTAAATGCACATAATTTAATTCACTATTGTCTATTGTATAACCACGTGTATATGGTCGTTCGAAGTTTAAACATTCAAGACTTGACGAAATTCTCTAGAAATATTTACTGTTCGGAAGTGGTTGAATAAACTAGTTTAGAGCTGTTCCGTCTCGAAGCGTCTCGTGAAATGTATTCATTTAGCTTTCTGTCATAAATCTTTGCATTTTCAAACTTTCCACCAAAATACTTCCTTTAGAAGTACTTTTCGACTTCTTTTATTTTTTTTTCTTTAATCAGAACAGGAAACCAAGAAGCGAAGATAATCATCAAGGCGAATGTTTATCTATATTTTTAGTTACTTTTGCACACCTTTCACAATGTTACTGACATAACCTAGTGCTCCGAGTTAAGCATTGTTATATTTTTCCATAGTCAAATTTTTTTTTTTACGTTGTTTTACTGTTTGGAAATTTAAAAAAACAAAGGGCATCACTCGGCATCACTAGCCTTTAAAACAATATTGTACAATCATCACTTTCTAAAGAAAAGTAAAATCAAACCAATTCCATTATCGCTGGAAGACCAATTCCAATTTCGAATTTAACTCGATGTTTTATCGTTCCAATTTCCAAATTCAAATGTTGTTTTAGCGCCCGGTTCATCGTGTCATGGCGGTACTCGCAAAGATAATCTCCCCCTTTCCTTTAAGAAAACAAGCTGCAGGAGTAAACAAAGAAGTTTTAATATATCTTAAGTAAATATATAAAATGAAAACAAGCCCCCATTACCGAGCTTGGCTGCCGCAGTGCTAGTTCTTGTGAAATATTCCCTCGTTTATTACAGCCAAGTGACTCGTCAGATTGGATTATGGCCGTCTACAATGTCTTTCAAGAAAAAAAAAACACAACAACAAAGAAGTAGGTTTTATGTTGAAAAGTAGGTCTTATAAGGGTCAAGGTTTTAGTGATACTAAAACTGTTTAATTTCTTTATTCGCCCGGAAAAAAGTGTTTAATCTCTACTAACAGTAGAGTTTGTAAATGTGTCTGACTGAATAGTTATTTTCGTGCTGAGTAAAATCGTTTCTTTTTTTTTTTTTTGGAACTAAAAGGGAATATTTTTAAACGTTATCCTTTTTTTTTGGTGCTAATAGCTTTCTTTATTGGTAGGTTAGGCCCACAGGCATTGTTTCATCTACTTTAATATAAAGAACTGGTAAGTTTAGTAAGTACTTATATACTTTCATATGCATTCAGTAAAAAGCTGTTATTTTGCAATAAAAAACAGACACTTAAATTTTGTTTACTTGTAAACATAATAAGGCGTCTTGTATAAAATAGCTGTGTTAGTTTTTTTAGGAAAAGTCCCATGTTTATATAATTCGAAAAAACCCGATTTCAATGTGACTGTAGCGCCTGAACATCCACAGATTTATTTATCAACATTCAAACATATTCTTTACCTGTTTTGTCGGAAGAGACGTGTCACAAACATCGGGTCAATATTTGTCGACTCACAACACGACATGTCTCGACAAGGCTAATTTATTTGTCTTACGACTGGTGCTTGTTAAGTGTCCGTGGGAATGTCTCTGGCTGCTGTGTCGTGCAATGTGTTCTATTGTTGCGAGTTTAGTGTATTTAGGTACAGTTAGTGCACCTCAAATGAAGTAGGGTGTGGTTTTTATGTAGGAATATTTTAGGAAAACTGAGTATAGTGATACTGAAGAACGGGGCTTCACAAAAAATAGACGGTGCATTTGTTTCTTTGAGCTAGTAAACATACTATGACATAAACTTATTTTGTGAAGTATTCTATTATTTTAAAACATAACATCACGTCTGTTATCCCCGAAGGGTTAGGCAGAAATGTACCTGATAGTACACCCACACTTCGCCAGTCGAAGAATTGCCAAACTTAAGTGGCAGTGGGCAGGGCACATTGCTCGCAGAACGGATGGCCGATGGCGCCGAAAAGTTCTGGAGTGGCGACCGCGAATCGGAAGACGTTGCGTTGAAAGGCCTCCTACTAGGTGGACCGATGACCTGGTGAAGGTTGCAGGAATCCGCTGGATGCGAGTCGCACGGGACCGGTCAATGTGGCGACACTTGGGGGATGCCTATGTCTATGTTAAGTCCTATGTTATAGGGGGCGAGCCTATTGCCATCAACCAGGCTACTGTGAAATTCCTAATGGAAAAACCGAATAACAATTTGCCCAACCCAAGAATCGAACCTAGGACCTCATGCTTTGCAGATTGCTTGCTTTTTTAGTTTAAAAACATCAATTAGGTGTTGTCAGCCCCTTTTTTTTTCGGGTGGGAAATCATCAAATGACTTCTCCCGCTCTGGGCGGAGCAGGAGGGAGTGTCAGACTTTTACTGACTAAAACCCATCCATGCTCCTTCATCGCCTTTTGTGTTCCGGGGCCACGGTATCTCTTTCAAACAGTCCCGCAACCCCGGCAGGCATCGGTCCTTGCGGTGCTAGCCGTCGACACGGCCTGTCTAGCCCATAGCCCACCGTCCACAGGCCGGCGCCTACGGTGGCCGGGGGCCACGTGGTGGACCCGGCCACCCAAGGGGCGTCTCCCGCGGCGGCCGGGACGTGAGTTTCTCTCCCTCTCACGTTCCGCCACCTCCTTCTCTAGCATGACTGCTTCGCAGAAGGAGGTGACGGCATCCCATTCCGTCTCGCTCAAGACCATGGCCTGAACCAGGGCTTGCTGCCTCAAATATGAATGTAAAACTGCCCAAAGTCAAAGAGAAAAGATTCAGTTAAAGTGAATAAGCATAAAAGTTCAAAGAGGTAGCTTAGGCGCTTAAATCGAACGTTTGCATCACTGACCTAATTCAACAGAACCACTTCCCCGACATTTTGCCACAACAATATTCACGAAAATGTTCCACCGCCGAAAACGCAGCACTACGGTAAAAATGGAGCTTTTAAAAATCAAATTTACAAAAATGTGTTCGTTTGCACATCCCTGTTTTAGTAACACGAATTTATGTTAAAAAACAGTGAGGTGTCGGACTCTCTAGGTATATAAATCAAGAGGGGAGCGTTGCTTCGCAAATTGCGCCGGGAAATATATGCCAGCTTTTAAAACTACAAAAGCATACGGGCTGGATATAATGTATGCCGGTTTTAACACCCTCTGTAATCGTATAAATGTCTAGTTTTCGTATGTTTGTGGTGCGTATTACTTTTATTCTTCTCTCGTGAATTTTTGCAACGGGAGTAAACTTTGAAATTTGAACGGAGCTTCTATTCATTTGTCTTTCATAAGGCCACGTTGTAAGTCTATCAGGCAGCGGCGAGTAGATTGCATGACATTATATGCATACAACGTCTTATTTACAAACTATCTGTAAATATCCTGTATTATATCCCCATCCCCGTTAAAGACAAAAAAAAAGGACAAAGGGGATTTAATAAAATATTTAAATTAAAAAAAGTATGCAGTTGTAAATTTTTTCGCGTTATGCAGGAAACTGTAAGAACAAAACCATGGAAGAAACAAAAAACAGATTTTTTTCAGCCAATTTCGGATAGCTATTCTTACTTAACCAATTGCAGTACTATTTGCAAGTAACCAACAAAATAGTACATTGTAATACAAGGGGCTAAAATGACCCATTATACGGGGTAGTCCTAAACTACCGAGCTTTAGCGAGGTATTCATTAAGAACCGAGTTATAATGGCATTTTAGCGCCGTGTTTTTCACTTTATGTGCGAGAAAAATAGTCAATTTAGTCAGACGGACAGACAGACGGACAGACAGACAGACAGACAGACGAACAGACCGACGAACGGACAGATGGACATACAGACGGATAGACAGACGGACAGACAGATGTCAGAAAGACGGACAGATGGACAGCGGAGTCTTAGTAATAAGGTCCCGTTTTTACCCTTTGGAGTTTGTCTATGTCACATGAAGGAAATTAAAAAACGAATTACTTTTACTCCCTAGAGACTAAAAGGGTCACTTTAGTCCCGCTTCGTAGGGCTATATTGGCGTACTTTTAGAGCATGAGAAGTGAAAAATTACTAAAATCACCAAATCACGAGGAACCAAAAGCCTCTCAAATAAAAGGCGTAATGATAGATATATCAAACGGGCTTGTGCATATTGAAGGCTCTCCCGTAAATTCACCTAGCCTAGTGTGACGTCACAATGAAATCCGAGCGAGTCACCAGTTACGGAACCAAATATTTTCAGGATGCTTTACGGTTCACTTCATTATTTTTCGTACCATTTAAAGTGAGATATTGAAGTTTTCGAGAGTTTATTGCTGTTCGATTCGATAGTGCATTTTTCTGAGGTAAGGTAATTTAGCCTTAGGGCCTAGAAACGAGCAATAGTGATGAAGTGCTAACGACTAAAGGTAGAAACATACTACTGTATCGTATGGCGTCAGAAGCATTTAATAATACTTAAGCAGGTTTCATGCATTTAGTATGATTTTTTTAAACAAAAATACACAATAGGGATGATGACTGACTAAAAAAATATGATTCTGTATAGTCCGTTCGTCAGATAGATTATCGAAAAATATTGGATACGTTTTTTGTTTTATCAAATTAATAAACATTAAGGAAGATAAAACGTGTCAAAGATTATGAGTGGGCGCTTGTGACGTCACATTTGAGTAAAATATGAACTCAAATGTGACGTCACACGAGTTTTCGCACTGTCTCGTCTTCATTTTTTGTTTACGTAAAAAAAGAAAAAAATGTGTGTCCAATAACTTTTGGAAATCTATCTGACGGACTATTTAGATTTTTTTGTCATCATCAAGAAGGAATTCGTCAATGGTATTTAGCATTTCTCAATTAAAAAAATATTAGATAATATAGCTGACATTAGCATTGTGAAATATTAACACTGAGTACTCTAGAACGCAGCTTAGATGTATTGTCGGTGTTCAGTTTCATTGGCAGTATTTCCATCAGTAAAATGGGGACTTAACTCGTTGCTGATTAAAGACAATTTAAACAGGACACGATTCTCATTGGAGAATTAGCTTGCATGTGGGTTCAGAGGAGTAATGGACCGATCGACGGCAAAATGTTTCCCATGGGCTTTTTTATGGGCTGTTACCCATCGGCTTTTTGCTATAAACGCAGTATTTTTTCATTTAGTTTCTTATCCATCACAATAACTTACGGTCCAATCTTGTGATCGATTTTTCACCGTTTTCGCTAAATCGGATTGACTTGAAATATTAACTTTTTAATTATTAAATTATATATAATATATATAAATAATTCTAGTATTCAGCCTACCTATCTTTTTTTTCTTTGTTGGTATTAGTGTTATTGGTTGGTTCTTGTAAAAAATCTGCTGTTTCCAATAAAAGTGCAATACTTACGTGCTACGCTTAAAATGTATGGCATGGCTGATTTTTTTAAATATCTGACGATAAATTTCTAGGAATGATTTTATATTAGTCCTCCTGACAGCTTTCGGTCACAGCGGCCAATCTTAGCGAAGATAAGCCTTCGGCGCGGTAGATATTAAAGTGCAAAAGTGTGTGTGCAGATACAGGTGCACTCTCTGTCCCAAGACACGACCAGAGAGAGATCAGGCGCAGTATCAACGGCTTAACGTCCTTTCTGAGGCACGGGGGTCTACTTAACCACCAACTTCCAGACTCCGGGCTACTACTGAAAAATGTTTAATGGAAAACCCCAATAACACTTTTTGCCAGACCTGGGAATCGAACCCAGGATCCCACACTCAGCAGTCGCGCTTGCGACCACGAGACCAACGGGGCAGTCAGGAATGATGTACTAAGTATGTGGTAAGCATTTGTGCGTTGTTGTCCTTTCGACCCTGCAGATCTAGCCAAGTTACAAACGTTTCGTATCGATTCTCTTTCTACAATCGTAAACGCCTCGGGCGGCGTAAGCGATTGTAGAAACACGGACACGGCTGAGTCGATCGCTCGTTCTATGTCTGTAGAAAAAACCTACACTTTAGTCTATGGTGAGCGTTCCTACCAAAGAGTATAGGGATCAACATTGTAGAAACATTCTATTCTATCATTTTGAACGATGTAAACTTGTCTATGAATTTTCTATTCGTTTGTGTTGATCACGTGATTTAACGTTGAGATGATGTCATTCCCATACATTTGATTAGTTTTCTACTAGCGTTAACGATTGTAGATTGTCAACTTGGCTAAGCCTGCAGTACCTAGCCTAACGAAACCCGATTCAATACAAGAAATCAAAAACCCCCATTCTTTTTTTTTATGGTTGGAAATCATCAAATGTCTTCTCCCGCTCTGGGCGGAGCAGGAGGGAGTGTCAGACTTTTACTTACTAAAACCCATCCATGTTCCTTCATCGCCCTTTGTGTTCCGGGGCCACGGTAACTCTTTCGAACCGTCCCGCAACCCTGGCAGGCATCGGTCCTTGCGGACCCCTTCCTTTTGGCTGACTCTCTTTGAGGCGCGCGTGGAACACGAACGCGCCGTTGACACGGCCTGTTGTCATGAGACGGACGGACGGCGAGCTAGCCCATAGCCCACCGTCCACACCGCCCGCGCCTACGGTGGCCCCCGACGCCCGGGGCGTCTCCCGCACCTCCATTGATCACGTATAATAAAGATCACATAAAAGCATATCTATATAGCTAATTAAATATTATTTCGCAATATACCTGCACATTACCTTTAATAAGCTACTATCGAGCGCCCATGATCGCACGTTTAGACCAACTAGGAACCTTTCACGACCATTTATGACGTCATAAAAGATATCGGCAACAAAAAGGTGTAGTGTATTTAATGTCCTTATTATATGGATGCCAATAAATAGACAAAATTGGCAGGTTTGATATTGGAAATGAAATTGTTTCGGGGGGAAAGTGGACGCGTTTTTTCATTTTATCTTTTCGAAATGAAATTGCAAACTGATTGTTTCGAAGGATTTAAGAGGGCTTTTACAATTTTTCTTGTTTTTGAGTGTTTTAAGAGTCTAGCACTCAAATACAAGAAAAGTTTTGATTTTTATTTTGAGCGCTCACTAGAGAAATAATGAAACTTTCTCGGGCATATTTTAATTTTTATTTTGTGGCCATATCTAAACCATATTAACACTTCAAAAATCTCAGTTTAGAAGTGTGATTATGGTTTAGAAATGGCCAATTCAATTTAATCAAAAAACCAAACCAAAAAAAAATGGCCATTTTAATTTGAGCTCCCGAAATTTCAATGCTGTTGCAAGCGTAAACTCGCGATCATGGCAACTCATTGTTCTAGAAATTGGGTGGCATTGTATTCCTAATATGACTGTATGTGTCAAAACCAATGATATTCTAACAAACAGATATGTTATTCACCTACAAAACCACCGAAAAAAAGTGTGCCGCGGGGCAGCGCCAGCTCACATACACCCAGTGACGCAGAATAAAGGCAAAACAAGCCAATTGGCCCATTTTCGAGTTTACACGATTGCGCGCTCACAACATATCTGTTTAATAGAATACCATTGGTCAAAACAGTCAGTCATATTCGAAACCTAAAGATTTTTATAAGATTACGTTAGTGAAAACTCGAACTAGTGTCGACGTCAATATTTTACAGCTAAAGTGAAATATAAGTATTTGTTTTCTGCGAAGCTACACAGTCTGCAAAAGTCCAGGAAATCGAACAGTTTAGATTTTTGGCAGCAGCATAATGTTCATAGCAAACTTAATTTTGCTATTACTTCTTATTATAATGGCAAAGAAGATATCGAAAACTGTGTTCAACTCTTAAAAAAAGAGCCACGGAGTTAAGTGAAGTTTTCCACTATAGAAAAAAACTTTATGGAGAAGACTCAGTATTTTTCCCAAACAAAACAAAAATGAATAAAATAACTGTAGGCACACATTTTTTTCTGTAGGTACCTAATATTTTTCCCGCCACACTGAGCTGTCAAATACAATAGACGTCATACCATAGACACGACCCAGATGTTAACACAGCGGGCTTAAAATGGCTGCTTTAGCAGAATCGTAATATGTATCACGTTAAAAATAAAAAACTCTTAAAATGGACTTTAAGTACATAACCATAAAGTTCATTTTACGAATTTTAAATTTTTAACATGATTCGTATTACGATTCTGCTAAAGCGGCCATTTTAGACCCCCACTACTCCTTGTTATTTCCATAGATAATAAATGTCATCTTGTGACTGACAATTTTATAACTTTAGTAATAGACAGGCACATCGCCGATCAGGCAATACAATTTTGGCTTTAGCTTATGTCACAAAAGTGCCTTATTCTAGAAATGTCAAGAACATTGCGTTGCTCTCCGTTGCTCCCCAATATTCTTGCAAAGTACAAATTGCTGATATTTTTACTAGCGAAAATGTGTTTGTGATCATTCAGTTGAACCGGCTGTTTTCCAAAATAATCAAGCGCTTGTTGAAAGTTTATTGAAATTGCACTAAACGCTCAACATAGAGGGTCATCACAGATTTATCATGCGGTCCACGTCACAGCATACTAGCTCGGAAAACAATATCTATTGCGTGGTGTTACTGGTTAAACAAAGGACTAACTCAAAAATCGCACAGTTATGGTCTTTACAATAAACAGACGCACGGGTTCGTCGAGGTTAGGCAGTTTTGCCGAGGTCGGTCCGTGGATGGGTGACTATCAATACATACTGATTTCCTTCCGTGCCTCAGAAATTACGTTAAGCAGTTAGTCCGGCTATTATTTTAAGATCTTTGTCAGTCGTTACAGATTTTAGAAGCTGTAAAGTCTGAGAGACAGTCTAACAAAGGGCTTGTCCAGAAAGGGCGAATCACGCGCGAGTCGAGGGTCTGGCGTTATGCACGCGATTTACGCGCGTATTTTGAATTCGCGCGATGCTTGTGGACGCGATGTATTCGTGCCTAGTATCTCAATAGCGCGCGAATGAATTCGCGCGAAACGTTTCGCGACGAATTCGCTTCTTCTGGATAAGGTCAAAGGGTGTAGAATTGTCAAGTTACTGGGCTTTGGAGGTAAGATAGGCAGATGCTTTATTCAAAATACTGGTATTCAGCTGTATCCGGTAAGACTGGAAGCCGATACCAACATAGTTGGGAAAAGGCTAGGCTCGTGATGTTAGGCTTCAGGAAATAATTGTGAAAAGTAAGATGTGGATAATCTGGCGCAGTTGACTGCAGTCGGCTATGTATCTTCTATTGTTGTCTCTTATTGCTTCAAAGTATTGAACGGAGAGGCAAAAATGAATGAAAAATTAAGGAAACTGGAATGTGGTATTTATGAATTTAAAGAACTCACATATTCTTCACCGACAAGGTCGCATAAACCAGTGACAATTGCTTTCAAACCGTTTCGTATTTCTCAATCGATTTTTTTGGTTTTCAAAGTTACAACTTTAATAAATGGAGGTGGTTCAATGACCGCTAGTGTCATCTTAAATGGCAGCAACATAAAAAGGTTTTAAATATTAGAATCTCGTGTCAAATAAAAAAAAAATGTTCCATAAAAATGTCCTTCGTTTACCTAGCTACCTAGTCTGTATATTGAATTCCAATTTCAAACACTGCACGCTTTGGAATTTTAGTTAATAATTATAATGCATGCAGTATTAGTAGTTTTAATATTCTATGTAATTAGCTCGGTGTTGCAAGCTTTGAAATATTTTGTGAGGCTAAAATTGCATATTTAATAACAACCGGATTTGATAACTGGGTAATAGCTTGTTTGGAATTTGATTAGAGACTGTACGATTTAATATTATTTTCACTAAGTATTTCCGAATAAATTCCAGCTAATAAATCTATTAGATAATTTCAATTAATATTTGGTTGTTCTATGTATCTATATACAACACTATTTTTTAGTTGTTTTAATTACTTTTAGGGCGTCTAGTACACATAAGTCGAGCTACACGATAACTGACAAATGCTTGCACTGACTGGAGAGGTCCACTCAAATCTGTTTGGTTCTTTCTTCAAAAGACCATCTCAGACACCAATCTGCATAGTCCTCATCTGAATTGAACAAGATTATGTCTGGACTTCAAAAAGACCTCTGAGTTTGTTTCGGCTGTTTCTTCTCAGAGTAGTTAGGTACGACACACCGGCCCCATGTAGTTTTAAAAAATGACGTGTAAAAGTGTTTGTAAAAACCTACTAGCAAAATAAACATCATATAGGTATCATGAAAATGAACAACTTTTACTGTGGGACCGACTATGAAATCTTGAAAAAAATATAAGCTGCTGCCATATATTTTTTCGAGTTACGCGACCAATATGTATAAAGGGTGTGAAACACCTCTTAACGAAGCCAAAAGACACTTGTTCTCCTCGACATTGCGATATTTTTTTTGTTCTACACCATACCTGGGAACCTTCTAGTTACGGAGATATTGGGGGTCAAATTTCCAACTTTTTGACAAGTTTTTTTTTAATCCAAATTTTTATTGTAAGATTTTTACTTTTAACACCTATACGACCCCCACACTATTCAATCCATCCATCAGCACAATGTTTTGAGTGCGTTACATAGAGTTCTACCACAAAATATGATTTTTCAAACCAAAAAAAAAAGTCGTTTCCCAGCAATAATTTTTGCGTAAAGTTACTTAGTTTGATGTACAGAATGCTTGGTTAACGGCTTCGTGATAAGGTCTTTTACACCCTGTATGTAGGAGTTGATTTTTTCCTTGGAGATTTTATAGTCGGTCCCATAGTAAAAGTTGTATATTTTAAGTAATTAAAATGACAAAAAATAGTGTTGAATTTAGACTGTACAACGGGCTCTTATATTTATGAAACCTCTTGATTAAACTATTCTAACCCGCAGAGGCTTAGCCAAAACGAATAAGAATTAAAAAACCTAGTGACGACGATAAAGAAAACATAAAAAAGAATATTCTTTCCACAGCTAATTAATTCAACAAACTTAAAGTCCAAAGTTAAATTAATCCAATATCTATAAGAATTTAATTAGAAAACAGTGGGGACTGTAGTTAATTGCAGTTTTATAACACAAGTGTTACAAAAGTCGTTTCGAACTTGTTTCACTGTTAGCGTCGGCTGAAACTAAGCGGGAAACTTTAACTGGATCATTTAACCCCTTCCACTCTAGAAACTATTCTAATTCCGTGACCGTAATCGAGATTAGATTATCGATGTTATTATTGTTGGCTGAAATAACCGTAAATTGCGGTTTTTAGGTGGGAAAGGGGGAAAGTAAAGTTGATTCTCCCAAGGGCAATGGTGTCGATTCTGTTGTGCACAAACTGACAGGTTGTGTTTTTGTAATGTGGATCTGGAGTTTTTTGGTTTAAACGTGTTTCAAAACGACATTCATTAATGTTGAGATGGTTTTTGGCGTTTTTGATTCTATTGTAACAATTAACAAAATGTTGAGGAAAGTTATTTCAATACACTTCCCCGAAAACTGGGCCATAACGCACTACGATTAAGTACAACATGCAATGTATTTCACACCCGTGCGTTTTTTTTCCATTTTCCCACACGTGTGCGGGAATGAAAATTGCCACAGATAACTATACCTATACTTAGTCCAAATTGGCTCAATGCCTATAGTCTGAGGTAAAGTTTTTTTTAATTTCGTCAAAGCATTAAGCGTCTTTATGGCATCAATATTTTTTGAATATTCAAATTGTGTTTATAAATAGAATATCATAAATAAACATGATTATTAAAAACGAATAGTTACTTTTATACAAAAAATAAAAATATTGTACATTAATAATTATTTGTGTTCTAAATTCAAAAATAAAAAAAAAAAATTGTTAGGTTATTTAGCGGCTTCATACCTTTGCTTCTCCTTCACCTGGTGAAAGTAAAGCGCGGAAAAAAAGAAAATTAAAATCATAGTTTCTTAATAAATCATGACAAAAATATTTTTCGTTCAAAAATTTATTTCTTCAAAAGTGTATTTAAAAACGTCGTTTGATACACGTAGACATTTGTTATTGCAGTCCTCGGCTCAAAAACACCCTTGCCTACGGCTCGGGAGTTAATTCCGCCTCTTAAGCAATAACAAACTTTCTCTACTTGTATCAAAATGTACTATTGTTTCTAGTCATCATCGTCATCCGCAGCCTGAATTACCCACAGCTATTTAACGATAAATAAAAAAAAACTATTTTTTTTAAGAAAACAAATAGCTAACCTAACCGAGTATCACAAACAACAATCACGACCTTTCCCACAAGTTCTTACATCGATTTATTCAAATACCCGTGAACACTGAATTCCCCAAAACAAAATCCTTACATCTATTTCCCTCCACTTTTCAACTATCAGCTCATTTGTCGCACAAGAGAGGAAAAACAACACGTTTACATTACTTCGCCTTGTTTTCAAGATTCTAGTCGACAAAGAGCAAGACTTTTTATTCAATTTGTCTCATCTTTGATACTGTAAGTGTGACAAAGGTGGCTTGGTCTTATTTTATTCCTTTCTTCTAGGTAATGGTGGAAAGCTTTGTCGTTTTTACAATAGACTGGTAATAATAGGTTAGTAGGATATTCAGCCTGTATTTTTTTGTGGTAGACGTTTGAATTTGGAATATTGAGTTTTGTTCAAAATTTGTGGTTGTTTTATTTTTCTTTTTGTGTGTTTAGGCTTTTATAAAGGTTCGTTTATAAAGACCAAACTTCTTTGTGACAAAAATAGTCTGTTATTTGTGTCTGACGCGAATTTTTTGTCAAACTACCTACTGATGGTTCAAAGATTTCAAGAAAAAAACTGCGCTGTAAAATGTCATGTTCAATCAAAATTAACAAAAATCGGAAAACGCTAGAAAACTGAAAAAATAAACGGTATATTCCTCAAAGAAAAGCCACTATAACACCAACCTCATTATTCAATACTCCCTTGTACAACGAGCAACAAAATCCTCTTGCTATTCATTACATTGTAATTAAATAAAGACGGCTGCCGCGATATTTAATATTGGCTTCGGAGCCTTCAGCCACCATCAGTCAATGTCGTTCAGTCCAACAATATTAGGTATAGCAGGAGATTGATGCGGCCTGCCGCGCTTTGTCTGTCTCATTGTTACTAGCTTCGGACGCTGATATTAAAAAAATCACAATTGCTTATGGTCTCAATATGACAAGGAAAATTGTACTCTATCTTTGAAGAGCCAGGGTTCGGATTTGCATGGAGGGGTTGGCCAATCGATTCTCCTCTTGTCCCAACGACCTGTGTAGAGTGCTTAAAGTTTTTTTTTCTTCTTTTATGGCATCACTGAAGAGGATATCTATATTGACAGTAATGTTTTCTTTGCCCTTTGATGTTCATGTAAATTTTTTTGAAGGTAGAGCAGTTTTTTATTGAGCGTTGCCTTTTCACTGAATTTCTTTGAGTCTTGCTTTCATTTCGCTTGTTTGATTATGTTAAATTATTTGTTTGTTTTATTTACTTAATAATTTGATATAATATTTATCTTTCTTATATTTATTTAATCATTTACATACCATTGAATACCAACGATGATTTTCAAAATAATTGCATCAACATTTCTAAACCAGAGGAATAAGTAATGTTAATCAAAATTTCGGTGCATTTTTAGGGCTTAATTTGCATACTTTCATTACAGAATTAATTAAATAATTTACTTACCATAAAATGTTTCCTTTTATTCGTAAACGAAAATGCCGTATTTTAAGGTTAATTCTGAAAGTAGTTATTAAATCTCTCTTCATTGTTTGTTTCGTTAATTTTATTTGTATTCAGAAATCAGATTGTGAATACATAATTAAAATTCCATGCTGTTTTCAATTTGACAAAAGGAGTCAAAACAATAGGTGGGCAAATCTAGACAATACAATTAATCTAGTTTAAATTGAACTCGTTGAATTAACAAAGGGACGTCGAGAATTTCCATTTTCTGCTGTCAATGTTGAAAATCGCGTGATAAATACCCAATATTTGAAGTGGAAAGATGTAAATGCTGAAAAGGTAACTTGCTTACTTGGACGAGAGCATCGAGAGGATACGCCAACGTTTCGTATTACCCTGTTTTCTCCAACAAAAATGAATTGATTTTCACAATTTTTTTAACTATGTTTATGAAGACTTTGAGCAACGCTATGTTTTCGTTTTTGTTTATACCCTTCAGTCAGTTACTAGAGATTTTAAAACTGCCTATGTGTCCTCCAGCATAGCTATTCACAACGGTTCGATTCGATTTTCGATTCGGAAAGTCGTATGTCTATCTCGCTCGATTTCGTAATGTCAAAAAAAGATAGACATACGACTTTTCGAATCGAAAATTGAATCGAAGCGTTGTGAATAAGGGGCCTGAACCCAGTTAGTACTGTGTAATACGATACCCAGACCAGTTGTTTGACTTTCGGGCCACTGACTACCTGTAACGACTGTCAAAGGTCAACCAATGACAGACGGGACCAACGGCTTAACGTGCTTTCCGAGGCACGGAAGAAACTCGGTAGGTTTATGGGTGCTCACCCATCCACAGATCAACTTAGGCATTGCGAAAAATTTCATAGCACGATTGGCTGCTTCGTAATGTAGGTACTGTGTAATTAATATATTATAAGGAAACAAAAACAATGTGAAGTTAGCCGAACTATCAAAATCAATTGACAGATCTAACAGAAAAACTTTGACAGCTCTGCGGACGGGCGTGTCACTTGCGTATCGTATAAAATGAAAATTCTTTTGTTGTTAAGTGTAGGAAGATAGAAATCAATGAAAAATTAGATAAAGTTTTAGTTTAATCATTAAATTTATCATTTTTGTAAAAATAATTGTGTTATTTGCTTTTAATACAGTAACCAATACAAAATGTTCCTTTCAAGTAAGATACAAACAAAATTGCTAGACACAAACCAGTCAATACTAACTGAATTAGCAACACTAATACATCAGAGTATGTATTAAACTCGTCGTAGTTTGGCTTCATTAATATTGGTAGACTAATAATAATTCCGAGCGATATTATGGCAGACGTCGGCTATCATAATTCGTCATACGACGCTATGGCAGGAGTAGATAGTCAACAGAGGCCGAATTTATATATAGAATCTAAACATCTGGGCACAAGTTTCTTCCAGTATGACTAAACGTTTCTTTGAATCGACATAAACTTCATCAGATTAGGTTGTACCACATTGTGCCTATAATTTTGCTACTGCACAGACACAAACCGCCTTCTGTGTAAGGGTGACCCATAATGCACTACGGGCCCAGTGCAGCTTGGTAGAAATTCCTCATGTTTTCAAACATTTGGTTTTAGCCCAGTCAATAGAATGGGACATTGCTGCTTAATCATGATCATGATAGAGGGACTGTCATGAATCTTTTACTGGCAGGCCAGTTGCCAGTTTAACAAGACCTTAAGGCTAATGGGTCACGGGTAACTGGTTTCAAGTTTGCATTTCAAGGAACAGAGAGCTCTCGCATCTATAGACTTACTTCAACAAGCACAGTATCACCATGAAAAACATTTTATTTGCTTGGCTTGACCAAGCCTCTCCGATGTTGTAGTGCGACTTAATGTGGTGTAGTTTAGTCTCTGTTGAATCTCTACTCGTTGTGCCATATCATGTTTTCACGACGTGTAAACAAAATGGCTGCTGTAATTAGTTTTTATAAGCGAGAGATGTTTTAGTAGTTGTACTGTTGTCGGGCAGCCTTACAAAAACTGTCTGAATTAATTGGTTTAGTACTGTAAAATAAATGTGCTACGATTCCAAGGTATTTCTTTTATGTAAGACTTTGATGATTCTGGTAACAAATTATCACCATAAACCACATTGGACACATACGGCACACGAAGATAGGTGGACCATGGTCGGCGGGGAGACGCCGGCGCCACATTCCTATATTCTGATATTTATAACCAAATAATTAAAAAATACGAGCCATATATTAGGTTAACCCACATAGTGGGTTTAACAACAATTTACATAGTAAGCAAGCTTTGATTACATAATATTTCCATAGATTCCCTCCTTAAGCAGAACAAGTTAACTCGAAACTTCTAACTATTACTAGAACAGGTAAACCGAAACCTCTAACCAAAATAGAGTCGGAAAGCAACATCACAAGTAGTTCCCGTCACACTTGATGCATGAGGGAGGGGACGATCCCGGGACAAGGCCGGGACGACGTGCCCCGGGAACAAATGCGCTACAGCTTCAGTAACAAGGAAAACATTGGGGACTGATGTGATGTTGCCAGATTGAACGAGACTTTTTTTGTGTAGTAATAACGTGCCGTTCAGGACCTCCTTCCGAGGCACTAGCTCGAGGTCGCGTGTAAACGAAACGTGAATACGTCGATTTTAAAATTAAAGATACTCCTTTCACATACAGGATGTAAACAGAATCTTCACGAAGTCAACTAAGCATTCTCTACATCAAACTGAGTAACTCTGCGCAATTTTTTTTGCTGGGAAACTACTTTTTTTTTGAGGTGATTGATGAAAATTTGAAAAATCACATTTCACGGTATAACTCAATGTAACGCATTCAACAATCACATTTCACGGTATAACTCAATGTAACGCATTCAACAATCACATTTCACGGTATAACTCAATGTAACGCATTCAACAATCACATTTAACGGTATAACTCAATGTAACGCATTCAACAATCACATTTCACGGTATAACTCAATGTAACGCATTCAACAATCACATTTAACGGTATAACTCAATGTAACGCATTCAACAATCACATTTCACGCTATAACTCAATGTAACGCATTCAACAATCACATTTCACGGTATAACTCAATTTAACGCATTCAACACATTGTGCTGATGGATGCATTGAGTAGTAACCGGGTCATGGAGGTATTTAATGTCTTTACGTTAACTTAACTTAACTTATTATAACATTAAAAACTTGTATTTAAAACAAACTTGTGGAAAGGTTTGGAACTTTGACCCCCAATATCTCCGTAACTAGAAGGTTCCCAGGTATGGTCTAGAACAAAAAAAAAACGATCGCAGTGACGAGTAGAACAGGTTCCTTTCGGCTTCGTTAAGAGTCTATTTACACCCTTTATAATATTTTCATAATATTAACAATCAATTATTTATCCTTTGCCTCATATCATTACTTTCCAGATTTTATACCTATTAGCGACACTAGCGAATGGTGTAATAATATTTTTTTTTTCAAAATCAATTGGTTCGTTTCCTGGCTAGGAATATTGTTTATTCAAAAATCCAATGATGCAGTTTTAGTTTTCATCAAAGTCGGGCTCGAGAAATTGTATATATATTTATTAATTAAATGAAAGTTTACAAAAGTCTTCAATTTATGACACACAAAACCACAAAACCGTTTTCAGGGTTTGTCTGTGGGAACGGTACACGATAACGGTACACACGATAACATCTTTGAGTATTTTTTGGTATTCCTCATAGTTTCGGATTTGGCCATCCACGCCCTCTTGAAAAATTCACAGAACGGAACAAAAAAGTTGTCAGCTTGCACGTCGTAACTGCGAAAGCAGGTTACCTCTCTCCATGATGCTGTAGTATGGGGGGCCCACAGCACAGCGCAAGTTCAAGATGACTTGACCTTTAAGCAAAATTATAATCAGCCTACAACATTCTGACAAAATGGTATTTTTCTTTTTTTTTTTGTACTCTTTCACAAGGCTGTCCTATTTGACCCAAAGGTTGACTGGTAGAGAATGCCGTGTAGAATTAAGTCCGCTTGTGTACGAGTACCACTCTTGTACATGAAATTTAAATAAGTATTCCTAGTGCTGGGAGCAGAGCCCTCCTCTTTACGAGAGTGAGTGGACTGTGCACGCGGCCCTAATGCAGTTTGTAGATAACGTTTGTGTTTTGTAGATAACGTCATTTATTCGAATTTTTGGTTCTAAGACATGATAAATCCACTACTAGTATACAGAGCTCCTGTATATGTGTGAGAGAGACAACCGTAATCCACTGCGGGCTTGCGGGTTGGTAGATATCATTGTCATATCACATGTTTTTTGGGATATAACCAGATTTTTCCTAATGATGTTTCCTTTTACCGTTTTGACAGCCGTTTAGCTCTTTAAAGTCCCTACTACAAGTGATAGCTGGTAAAGGTTTGTCAATTTTCTAATCAGTTTTTAATCCAAAACCAAACGAAAATACGTTAAGCTATTTTTACAATATACATCCACTTAGAGCTGTCACACACAAATTAAACTGAATTGCAACATTTGTGTACAACTTTACCTCAGGGCGCGCCGCAACGAGCTGGCGCTTGCAACGAAATACATTCAAAATGACGTTGTACACACAGTGAAGCTGTCTGGTATTCAAGCTCATGGGTATCTCGCCATTTCATTGGCCTTGCCTTTTCCCAACTATGTTGGGGTCGGCTTCCAGTCTTACCGGATTCACCTGAATACCAGTATTTACATGGAGCGACTGTCTATTGAGAAATTCGTGATGGAAAAACGCCAATATTATTTTCTCCTCCTGAGAATTGAACCAAGAAACTATAGTCAATCTTGTGTTACATCTTGTTAACATTCAAAAGTTTTTTGAAAGACAAAATTACAAAATATAGTCTCCCAAAATCTTTCACCAATTCCAAGTGTTTATTTGAGCTGAGTCAAAGAAGTCGTGCAACATTCTCCCCAGCAACTCATGTATCTGTTAAGTTAGAAGAAAAATTTGTAAGAAACCTGCATACCTTACCTACTTATATAGAGGAGCTTGTGGCCAAATAATAACAGCCACTCGGGTGGATCGTTAGGTTAAGCCGTGCTTGCCTAGGTTGGTCTGTGGATGGGTGACCACCCATTACATACTGAGTTTCCTCCGTGCCTCGGAAAGCACGTTAAGCCGTTGGTCCCGGCTGTCATTTGTAGATCTTTGACAGTCGTTAGGTAGTCAGAGGCCCAAAAAGTCTGACAACCAGTCTTACCAAAGGGTATCATATTACGGGTAATACGATGGAGCGACGAGCGACTGCCTATCTGACCTCCACAACCCCGTTAGTACCGGGGATTACTAACGGGGTTGTGGAGGTCAGATAGGCAGTCGCTCCATGTAAAATACTGGTATTCAACTGCATCCGGTTGGACTGGAAGCCGACCCCAACATAGTTGGGAAAAGGCTAGGCAGATGATGACCTTACCTACTTATCGTTTTTGCCGTTAGTACATTACCTATGTAGGACATGTACAGTTTTCTCTTGGGAACAAGCGGAGATTCGAGACACATTTACGAGAACTGGGTAGAGCAGCGTAATAACATGTAGGTCGTAATGCAATTTGGTATATGGTAGCTACAAAAGTCATAGATTTATAGTTTTAAAAGTTGTAACTGTTGTGGCCTGGACGCTGATTTAAAATATTGTCGTATAAGGACCTTTTGGCGCGTGGTCTCCGGAACTAACGTCGAGAAATTCCTGATAGAAAAATATCGGGTGGAGCTGTGTCGGTGCACACGGCTGTTGGTTTTAATGTGAAACGTCTATATCAGCGAGTCGCTTTTAGTGTTAAAGATTGAAAAAAAAAAAGAATAAGTGTTAATTTTTAACACTTATTCGAGAGTCGAGAGTTATACTGAATAGAATCCAGCGAGAGCGCATTCTACACAGTGCCCCTCCTTCTCCCATGCAAACTCAAGGTCTGAGCAGCGAGCTGACTATACGCTAAATAATGACACTAAATTCATGTTTCTACGATGAATACTTTTGTAGTTATTAATGTCAGACGAAATAACCCAATTCGTAACAGTCCGGTTTTCTGACATGGTACCTCGTGTATGGTACTGATTTTAAAGGCGTTTTACGTCAAAACCCAATAACACTCTGCTTGACCTGGGAAACGAACCCTGGAGCTCATGCTCAGCGGTCTCTTGCCCTTGTCCCAGTTCATTTGGGGTCGGCGGAGCATGTCTTCTTCTTTCATGCTTCTCTTTTGCTCGTCATCTCATCAGACACCTCCGATCGTGCCATATCACTCTTCACAGAGGTCATCCATCGTTTCTTTGGTCTTCCTCTACTCTTATACCCATCCACATTCATACTCAAAACTTTCCTCACGACATTTTCCATGCCACGGCAACCGATTACCACACTAGTTTTCAGTTAGCGGCGCCACTTTCAGACTTCCTCTTATGTAGTCATTTCTTATTTTATCCATCCGCGTAGTACCACACATCCCCTTAGCATTCTCATCTCAGCTACATGCGTACTTGTTACCACAATGCACTGTTTTAGACTTTCACGGTTTTTCACTACACTTAAAGTACTTACGGGATAATATCCGTGATTTTCTTAATAAAATAAAATAATATCTTAAATCACGGATATTATCCCGTAAGTACTTACTTACCACAAGACCAAGATAAATGAAAAATGATATCTTAAATACTGCACAGGTCAGGCAGAACAATATCTTAATTTTAAACTCCGTTTTAATGTAAGTACTGTTTGACTACACGATCAAGAAATAACTTTCGAGGTGGAAACAAGGAACACGTAACTTCGAAACGTTTTGTACATGTGCTCAAAACTTGTATTAACATTCATAAAGTCTCAGTAACTATATACTTGAATTAACTTAGTTGCAAAATAATATCGCTGAATCTGAGCTTGCTGTGGACTACGATAAATATTTAAAGTGGATAGATACGTTAGGGTAACCCGCGAAGTTCAAATTTTCTTACGTTTTTTTGCAATTTGTAGGTCAGTGTAAGGTTGTAGGTATGTTGATTAAGATATGTTTTAGAGTTATAATTAGTTTTTTTTTTTTATGAAACAGACTACCGTGGCGTTATCTTTGAAATTATTTAGTATTTTTCTAAGCGGTCGCATTATTATTATTTTTTATTTCATCACCATTGCTCTCAAAATGGTAAATAGAAATATCGTGAGGAAACCGACATCTCCTCGAATCTTGTGACAACTAGCAATCCGCACTGGGCTGCGTGGTGGATTAAAGTCCGTACCCTCTCATGGAGAGTACCCTGTGTCCCAGCAGTGGGAACATTTATGCTTAAGCTGCTAGTTATGCAAAGAATCAGCATAGCCATCCAACTTGGCAATTCTGTCAGCCTTCTGGGCACTTTCCCTGTTGACAGCGATGCGGATGAACTTTTTGACGCCCTTTAATTATTTTCTGCTTTTGATACATGTACATCATCTGCCTAGTATCTATCTGCCTTTCCCCAACTTTGTTGGAGTCGGCTTCCAGTCTTACCGGATGCAGCTGAATACCAGTATTTTAAATGAAGCGACTGCCTATATGACCAAAACAATCTTTTTGATACATATACATATTTTTATTATTATTTTAGGTCTGTGTAGTAAATAATGTATGCGGATATTTTATAAGAAACTTAATAAAAGCTGCTTAAGTTATGTTGCTAGTCCCTAAAATTAAATAAAATTCAAGAGCCAAGAAAGTCCGCTAAGGATTTTGAATTCTAGACATACTTCCCTTTGCCTCTTCTGGCGTGCGTTGATAAAATGCATGAATGTGTCAAATCCTCCTTTTATTCTTCATTCAGAGATGTCAGGCTTGAATTGAATTATTTGTTCGCTTTTCTGTGCAGCTAAAGTGACAAAGCTTCCGTACAATTTTGTATTCTATGCTACAATTATTATTTATTACTTATAAATGTCGAAGTATTATACTTTGTCTACTATTCATTTAAAGTATTTTGGTTTAGTCACTGAAATTACTTTTATATAAAATCCAGAGGTGTATCTAATTTAAAGTACATCCACATTTCGCAAGTTATGTTTAAGTCCCATGTAATAGGGGACGAGCCTATTTCCATCAACCAGGCACAAATCCAAACTCCGTGGCTGCTCCTGAATAATTCCTAATGAAAAAACCTAAAAACACTTTGCCCGACCCGGGAATCGAAACCAGGACCAAAGAGGCAGACATTAATTTAATATTTATCCACTAAAAATCCCACAATCATACTTTACAAAGCAAAACAAATTGTTTACGGACTCTACTGTAGTATTATTGTACCTGACTCATACATAAACATATCTCTATACATAATCGAATCAACTCATACATAAAGGTTGGCACAGAAAAACCATGTAAACTAAAGCGGCGGAAACACAGGCTATTTAAACGTAAATAAAACTTATTCTTATGTACATATACGAGTATTGGAGGCACACTGGGCGACACTTTCCAGTAGGTAGCTGTGTAAAATACATTCAACTGGCTTATGCCCGCAGCTTTGCTCGCGTCGAGTTTGACAATAGTGATGATTCCTGACTAAAAATCCGTCATAAATTATCCAAAAATATTGGATATTTTTTTTTTTTTTTTTCAAATTCATAAAAATTGACGTATATGAAACGCGTCAAAAATCATGAGGGGGGCTTGTAACGTCACTTTACGGTATAAAATGTACTCAAATGTAACGTCACACGAGTTTTCGACGCACTGTATCGTCTTCATTTTTTTGTTTACGTGAAAAAAGAAAAAATATGTGTCTAACATTTTTTGGAAATCTATCTGACGGACTAATTTGTTTTTTTTTGTCATCTACCCTATTGTCCCACGGGAGTATACTACTAGGACAAAAAAATATTCTATGTGTTAATCCAGGTTTTAAACTATCTGTGTGCGATATTACATCTAAATCCGTTTAGTAGATTTTGCGTGAAAGAGTAACAAACATACGTGTACACACACATACAAATTAATGCATTTATAATATTAGTGTGATTCCACTTACCTTGGTATGAGTTTACGGGAAACTGTCGAGTTCAAATAGCTTTAGTTGCTCAAGTTTAATTTAATAAAAACAAAAAATAAAGCTTGTTAACTCCTTAGATATTTCCTAAAAAATAATCACGGATCTCTCGAAAGTTTTCGCAGTTTTATTGAAGAGATTGGTTCTACAAATTTTCCATTTCTGTCGGGGTATGGATTCAAGCTAATCTTCAAACTCTTAGAAGTTAGATTGAAAAAGTAATATAACTAATAAATATTTCTTTCAGCTGAGAATGGTAAAAAAATTAAGTATCTTGACTCGCACGTGAGGTTGTCGACATGTGGGATGTGGACTTCGAATCATTGTTCCAATAGTCGTTATAGTTAATGGACTTATAGCTAAGAGCCTCGACCAACATCTTGAGAGGCGCTCATTGCGTGGTTGGTTTAGAAAGCGTTACTCCTGGACATGGCACGCATAGTGCGGAGGTTCTTCTCTCTGAAGCCTTGACCACAAATTCTTGTTTAAATATTTCTTATTCAAACATATCAGGTATCATTTCTCCAAAACCAAATCAACACTCCCAACTCAAACATAAAGAATACACCACCGCTGTAATCTAAAAAGCTTTTCCATTCGATTGAACTCGTTCTGACGTCACACATAGACTGGGACTTTGCGTCCGAGTCTAACGTCCAGTTCCCACGGCCCTATTTCCACATAGTATCTCGAGACGACGGGTCCTACACAACGAAGACGCTTACAGAAGCTTGGATCTGCACAACCAGTAAAGTTTGGTAGATGCATGGTTTTCTTAACTTTGCAATCCAATTTTAAATATAGTAACCTTATTGGTAACTATATTTTCGAGCCGTTTGGGGTTAAACTCTGGGACCGTGGGGTCCGAGTGCTCACAGCCTTTTCAAAGAAATTCACACTTCTCGTGGCCCTATGGCTGGCTTTTACCTTGGCCAAAGGCTTAGCGTTGCCATGCAGCGTGATTACGCCGCCAGTCTCTTGGGGACATTACCAGTTGACAGCGTTGAAAAGGAGTTTTTTTACGCCATTTTTTAAGTTTTAGTTTATGTTAGTTTAGTTTATTTTAATAGATTTTTAAATTGTAAAAAATGTACATACTATTTTCTTTCTTTAAATCAATAAATAATATAAGTTGAACGTTGTTTGATTTCAGATTCTACTGACAACTATCCTGCTTGAGTGTCGTACGGTCGAACAAGCTATTCGGTTCACATTTTATAATGTAATTCGTTGGTTAAACGGTAAACCAAATAGCTTGTTCGACCGTACATTGATTTATGTATGTGACATACCTGATCACTTTCTTAATAGCATTCTGGTTTTTCTCTGTTCTGAAATTTCAGTGTTTAAGTTGCTTGTTCTTGTTCTACAACAACTTTCTAAAGGATTGATGTCGTGTTGTGCTGCGTGTCGCGGGTTTGATCACCGCAAGAAACAAATATTTGTATGGCCTATACGGAGTTGTTTAAATGTTTACCCGGAGGAATTATCTGCATTTTACCTCAAATTACAGTAATAATAATACCTCCCACTAGGTGGACCGATGACCTGGTGAAGGTTGCGGGAATCCGCTGGATGCGAGTCGCACGGGACCGGTTAATGTGGCGACACTTGGGGGAGGCCTATGTCCAGCAGTGGACGTCTTGCGGCTGAAATGATGATGATGATGATGATGACAGTAGATAATTAATCTCCACCTGTATAAGGTGGGGATACAACCCTCACTCCCAAACTTAGGCGCAGGACATATAGAAAAGACGTAAGACGCAGACGGGGCGCAGACATATTATGTCTCTTCCGCGTCTTTTTCGCACAAAATGTAAAGAAGCGTCGCGACGCAAAGCACATAGAAAAGGCAGGGTGTGGACGGGCGCGGAAACGACGTTTGCCCGTCTGCGCCCTGTTGTAAAGCACATAGAAAAGACGATTTAAGACGAGGCACGGGCGGGGCGCCACCGGGCGCGTTCGGACGAGTGACGGGCAAAAACGGGAGTGCGGGCGAGGAGGGGTACGGGTGCCGGGACACGTGCTACGCGCGCGTCGCTTGTTTTCTCTCGTGGCGCCCGATGTCACGCCCGCGCCCTGCCCGTGCGTCGTCTTTCCTATGTGCGTTGAAAAGTCGCGACGGCGCCCCGTCTGCGCCTTGTCCGCGCCCCGTCTGCGCCTTGTCCGCGCCCCGTCTGCGCCTTGTCCGCGCCCCGTCCTCGTCTTACGTTTTTTCTGTGTGCCCAGCGCCTTACCCACTACTCACATACACATTCATCTCCACACCATCTCCTACACAAATCACTGCGCGTTATTTTTTTGTCTCTCATAAAATACTGTGAACTAATTTTATTCTTGCATTTTTATTTGTATAAGTTCATTTAATATCTTGATCAGGCTCATTAACTTACATAAAATTAATAGACATACGACTTTCCGAATCAGAATCGAATCGAAGCGTTGTGAATAGCTATGCAGAAGGCTCCATACAAGTGTACGGTACGCAGGTACATAACTTGGGGAAGGACGGAGCATTCTAAAACAAGCAAACTGTTTGTTTATAAGGATTCTCGCCGTTGTAAATAGAATAAGTTATTTAAGTTGAAGCAATAAACTTTTTTTTACCCACGATACTGGAGAATTACCTAGTGAGAGCCAGTTTGACTACGAGATCTCGTAGTTCCTTCGGCCTTCTGTATCTACATGTTCTGTGGCCCATAAGTCCGTGGGGACCGATTTCCCTAATGTTGTTCACCGAACTTACATAACATTTGAATATCTCATCATATTTCGATTTTTTATTTTGTCTATTTCCTTTTGAATGGCTTCGACGGTTTGGCGTTGTTATGCGGAATTGGATCCTCTTGGTGTGTGGTGTTTGCATAATATGGAATGTCTAGTAATTTCCTTTTATTGTAGTTAATACTTTTTATAGCACCATGAGACGGAGTGGGATGTAATCTTACAAATGTCTTCGAATTGTTTTGTTCTAGAACGTGTAGGTTTTCTCCCAATGCTTTGTTGATTTATTTTGAGAGCAGTGGTGATGAAATAAATTTTGCTTGGATTTAAACCCACGAAGACCGATACTTCTAAGCCACCACCAGCATGAGCCACTACTCAGACCAACAGAATAATCATCTACCTAGCCTTTTCGCAACTATGTAGAGGTCGGCTTCCAGTCTAATCGGTTGCAGCTGAATACCAGCATTTTACATGGAGCGACTATCTATCTGCTCACGACCCAGTTAGATTTGTAAAATACGATACCCCTTGGTAAGGTTGACAGACTTTCGGGCCACTGACTACCTGGAAACTACCTGTAACGACTGTCAAAGCAAGCTTTCCGAAGTACGGAGGAAACTCGTTATGTAGTGTGTGGTCACCCATTCACGAAACAACCTAGGCAGGCACGGCTTAACCTAAATTTCGACCCGAGATGGCTGTTATTAAGTATTTATCCAAGAGCTCTTCTACTATGTTCTACTATTCAGAACAGAGTATACCGTCTCAATTCATAATTAACAATTAGGTACATTGCCTAGTGACCAACATATAATTTCAATACCTGCTGTATTGTGGGAATGTAATTGGTATTCAGTACAATGGTCGGCATGTAATTGGTACAGCTTCAAAGGTATTCTGACAATCAGCCGTCCATGATACAATGTAGTACTACACTAGGTATTGTAATTATTTAGGTTAACTCATGTATAAGGGATGCATGACTTGGGAATTACAGTAATTTCACAAGTTATTATGCTTTGTGACTGGGACTGTAGCGTTGCTTTCTTTGTTTTTCTGACATTCAAAAGTGCCTGTACCCTAATAGTTTTGTAGAAATCAATGCTTTGAGTTTATTAGTACTTACCTAGGTTGCGCTACTAAAAATGCAAATCTAAAGCTTCTTGTTAAGGGTTCTCTTTACTTCATCTTAAGTATGTAATTAAGTACCTACCTACTTACTTACTGCCTTAGGTTTTACATTTCAAAACATTAGCCGTCAACCAAGTATTCTGTACATCAAACTAAGTAACTACGCAAAAGTTATTGCTGGGAAAATATTTTTTTTTTGTGGTGAAAAATTACGTTTATTGGTAGGACTCAATGTAACGCACTAAACACAGTGTGCTATTCTATGCATTGAGTAGTAGGGGTCTTGGAGGTATTTATGTAAGTAAAGTAATAACATTCAAAACTTGTGTATTAGAAAAAGAACTCGTGGAAAAGTTAGAACTTTGACCCCCAATATCTCCGTAACTAGAAAGTTTGGTCTAGACCTCTAGAACAAAAAAAAAATGATCGCAATAACAGGGAGAACATTATGTGCCTTTCGGCTACACACCTATTATTTATGTCACTACATACAATTTTAAATTATAGTTGTTGCTAGGGATTGTTTAATTATTTTTGATACCCAACAATACCATGGTATAGTTAATTAATCCTTCTGTGTCCATTTTGACGCAAAAACAAATAAAGTATCCACCCGTCGCATCCCTCATTAACTATTAATGAGGGAAACGCCTCGTTATGAACAAAATAAATCAGTATCCCTTGTACGTATAAAACCGTATTGTTAAAAAACCTCATCGTTGTGTTTTACATTATTTACGGTCGGCTACTGTCTATATTCCATCCTCTAGTTCTATCTTTTTTTTATGTGAAACTTGTTTTACCAAACCAAAATTACAATCCTCATTTACTCGAAAACCGTCCACTTCTTGACATAGAGCTGTGATTCCCAAAGTGGTTCAGGTAGACCCCCAGTGGTCCATGGTAGACCCGACGAGGATCCACGTTGTTGTGGAAAAAATTGGGGGTTCGCAAGTTGTAAGTGGGGGTTCACGAAAACTGAACTGGTTTCGATAATATAAAACAAAAATGTTGGCTTGACACTATCTATCAATGTAGGCAGATATTAAGCTTTTCAAAAAAGGTTAAAAAAGTTGTATTTCGGTGAAAATGGTCGTATTTCGTCGACTTTAAAAAAAGCATTTCGAAGCTTTAAGATTCAAATTTTCAGATTGTTTGCCAAAAAAATCTTAGGAGCTACGGACCTCATGTAATCCTAACACATAGCGGGAACAAATAGTATTGCAAATTTATTGCTTTTCTTTGTTGGTCCACCGTAACCAGAAATTTTGAAAGGACAGAAAAAAAAAGTTTGACTTGAGCATTCCCCAAGTATCGCCAGCACAAAATCGAAATAATTTATTTGGGCACTTTCATGGGCACTTATAAAACGTCAAGAAAAGGTGCACGGTTCGAGTTGGTCGTTTAATATGGAGACGAAGCGGCAAGAAACCACATGGTTACTCTTTTAAAATTACTGGTTTTACAATATTATTATATAATGTTACAGCGTTATTAGGTGGTACTTATAAAACACACACACAGTTCTGTTCCCGCCTTCAGCATCCTGTCTACCTTTGAAAGATTGGATTGGTTCATCTAGCTGGTAGAGTGCGAGAGATTATACGCTTGTCGCTTATGTATGATACGTGTTATCCACTTCAGGACTCATATTTTGATCCCTGGGCTATCATTGATCCTTTGACAAGCATGGCCTGCTGTCACTTTATTTGCGTACTATGAACGTGTTAAGAGGGCCCTTCCCGGCCCGTCTATCGTCAAAACGAGCATGGTCAAAAAGTTTGTTGTTTCATCCAGAGCCACAGCGGTGGTTTTCTTTCAACTCCCTGTCTTACCTAGGCCCGACCCCGCACTGTTCGTCACCCGCGCACCTCATACCGCCTAACGCGACGACATTGAACGAAAAATAGTGTTCGAAAATTTATAAAACTTTTTCCAGGAAATACGTGTTTTTGAATAAGTCTTACAAGTTTGTGAAATAAATATTTGTCATTTAGAATCTCCACTACATTTGCAAGGCTTCTATCAGGATATTTTTTTTACTTTTACAATTTATGAGTACATTATAAACGGCTAAATTTGAGGTAAAATTTGTGCAAAACACCAATTTTTTTTTGCTTTGATAGAAGCCTAGATATAGTGCACAAGATACCTTTAGTTTAAAAAAATTAAAGAAATATGTGTAACAACGGCATAATCGACGAGTGTTTGTCAAAATTCTTGCGAAAAGTATGGCGGGTTGGCCGCTCTTAAGGTCGTTTATTGATAATAAATAATACCAGCCTATGTCCCTGCTAGGAAAAAACCTCTTGACCTCAGAGGCACGAGCATTAATGACCACGCTTGCTCGCGGCTGATTTGTGATTTCAGACTTTTAAAATAAAGGCTAATTAAATATGAGTACGAGATAATTATACAGTACAGATGAATTCCACGATACCCCAAAAAATTATCGTCCGGAAAATGTCGAGGTAAGCGTTATACCGCCGTTTTTTACTTTTGAAAATCTCTGGCTAGCGTAAAACGCTAAATGACATTAATTCTGGTGGCGATTCAGCAGTAAATCGCGAAAGCTAGGCCAACAAAAATGAGGACTTGTCTTGATTTATAGGCTTGGAATCGCAGTTCAGGATACTTGGACGGTTTTGAACCGAGTCCTTAATAGAGTAATAAATGACCGGTTTTTTTGTTGCGATTTTTATTTGGCGGGATTATTATAATTTTGTGTTCTAATTAAGTTTTTAATGTTATGTAATATAACTTTACTTTAAATGGGGTTAAAGTACATATGAAATTGCCGATTGGTGGTACTGAAAAATTAAAACTATTTTTTTTCCAAGATATAACATATTTATTTAATCAAAATATTTACCCTCATTATCATAATTGCTGCCATCTAAACCGAAGTTCATTTATGCCTTTACGATAGAACTCTGAGGATCTAGATTCGACAAACTGTGTGAAGGCATTTTGTACTGCTTCCTGGGAAGAAATTTTTTTATCACGTAGAAAATTGTCCAAATCACGAAAAAAATGGTAGTTCGTTGGAGCAAGGTATGGCGAGTACGGAGGATGACGTATAGTTTCTAACTGCAGCTCCTGTAGAGTTACAACGGTTTCTCGTGAAGTGTGAGGTCTTGCGTTATCATGGAGCAATAATGGTGAAGATCGATTCACGAGTCGGGGCTGTTTCACTGCCAGTTTCACCATCATTGTTCGAAGTTCGGCACAGTAAACATCTGCTGTTATTGCCTGACCAGACCTGAGAAAGCTATAGTGAATAACACCATGAAGAGACCACCAAACAGTTACCTTTTTATTGGTAAGCTTTGCTTTAGGGCACTGTTGCGGCGTTTGACCTGGGGTCAGCCATTGCATTTTTCGCTTACGATTATCGTAAACAATCCACTTTTCGTCACATGTTACAATTCGATCCAATATTCCTTCATTTCTGTACCGATTCAACAAGGCAACACAAGTTTCAACACGCATTTCTTTCTGCAGATCAGTCAAACCATGAGGCCGCCATTTTTCATTTTTTTTTTTATCTTACTGATTTGATGCAAATGAGTCAATATTGTAGGTAGGGTAATGTTAAACCATGGCGCTAATTCCTGGGTAGTTTGACTCGGATCGGCTTCTACCATCTCCTATAGTTCAGCGTTATTCACCTGTGTGGGCGGTATACCACGTGGTTCGTTCTTCAAGTCGAAGTTTCCATTACGAAAGCGTTTTTAAACCAAAAACGCACGGTGCGTTCATTAGCAGTCTCCTCTCCAAACGCAACGTTGATATTGCGACCCGTTTCTGCCGCGTTAGCTCCGCGTCTGAACTCATATTCAAAATTAACTCGGATTTTGGAAGTATCCATCTTTACGTCTAAGCTGAATAAAAACGAAACAATTGAAAGTCGAAAATCGAATGTTGCACATTTTTTAAAAGAAGAATTTCATAGGTGTCACGTGAAAAAAGTTTCACACAAAAATCTGATTTCGCCATGAAGATTTTATGTCAATTCGAAGTGTCTATTACTTACAACGGCAATTTCACACTTTAACCCCTATTACCTCCACGATCCCCGTACTACTCAATGCATCCATTATCATGTTTCGAGTGCGTTATATTGAGTCCTACCGTGAAACGTGATTTTTGAACCCCAAAAATAAAAGTCGTTTCCCAGCAATAATTTTTGCGTCGAGTTACTTAGTAATTCATGTACAGAATGAATGAGTGCGCTACGTGATGCTATGCTTGGTTGACGGCTTCGAGAAGGGCCCGTTTACACCTTTTATAGGACCAGAGACAATTACATAGTTACGGAAATTACGAAAAGTAAGGAACCTGTTTGGAAAGAATTCGAGTGTGTTAAAACAAACAAAGCGGATTGAGTTAAAATTATACAGATCATTTACGTAGTTGTAAATATATACGTAAGTAGGTAGTATGTAGTAAGTAGTTACTTACTTTAAGTCTTATTTTTGTAATTATGTTAGTTATTTGTAGTCTGATAATGTACATAATTACTTTAATATGTAGATTATTCATATTATTTAAATAAATAAACAGATCAAGTTATAAATTGAAAATAACGATGATAAACTTATCAAAGATAATAATTATCTTGATAATTTCAAACCTAAACACCGAATAGGAACAAAAACGACGCTCCTATTACAGAAACAGGGCTGTAACATGGCTGTGAAAGTAATAAAAATTACTAAAGAGGTCAATTGGAGTTTTATTAATCGACCCCTCTCAAACAATTCCTGTTAAGGATGCTTGAATCCTGAGCAGCGTTTTAAGACCTGCGGAATGTTTCTGAGGAGTTTCAGCGAATGTCCTTATTCTGAAAGTGTACTTTTATACTTTTTTATAGTTGTTTTATACTTTTAGGTAGTCAAAATGATGTTGGAAGATAGAATTAGTAAGTATACTGCTCTTAGGAAGTAAGTCGTTCCAGAATGTATTGTACTAAATTATGACCGCGGCATCGCCCGCGTGAAATTGAATAATTGTCCTACGGGATCATACTACCTGGGTAAAAATCTAGTAGTAAGTATCCCAATGTTAATCCAGGTTATAAACTATCTGTGTACGAAATTTCATCCAAATCCGTTTAGTAGTTTTTGCGTGAAAGAGTAACAAACATGCATCCATCCATCTATCCTCACAAACTTTCGCATTTGTAATAATAATAGTAAGATAATATTAAAGTCACCCAAAGGGCAATGGAGAGGGCTATGCTCGGAGTTTCCTTGCGTGATCGAATCAGAAATGAAGTTATCCGCAACAGAACCAAGGTCACCGACGTAGCCCGAAGAATTGCTAAGCTTAAGTGGCAGTGGGCAGGACACATTGCTCGCAGAACGGATGGCCGATGGGGCCGAAAAGTTCTGGAGTGGCGAAGACCTCCCACTAGGTGGATCGATGACCTGGTGAAGGTTATGGGAACCCTTTGGATGCGAGTCACACGGGACCGGTCAATGTGGCGACACTTGGGGGAGGCCTATGTCCAGCAGTGGACGCCTTGCGGCTGAAATGATGATGATGATGATGATAATATTATCTTACTAATATTATAAATGCCAAGTCACGAGCATTAATATTTGTATACATCACTTAAGAAACTTCAAAAGCGATTTTGTCATGAAATAACGGTTTCTACTTTGAACTGAAACAAACTTCTTCATACTTCATCAGAGTATCATCATCCTATCATATCAGCCCGGAATCACCCTCTGCTGGGTAATAGGCGCTCTCCTTTTTTCTGTCACACTTCCTGGTACTGTGCGTCCCTTATCAAGGTGTTTCCCGCGACTTTGATGATATCGTCGACCCAACGAGCTTTAAGACGGTACTGGTTTCTGTGGCCTAATCTTGGCCTCCACTCGGTCAAAGCCATGCTCCAGCGGCGATTATTCACTCACCACTTCACTAATAACCAGACTTAAAAAACAAATAATCACAAGTAATCATAAGTGAACAAAAAAAATCCTAGTCCTAAAGTCCTACGACCAAAAATTCGAAGAGATGTGACATCTACCATCTTCCCTCTCATAGAGAGGAGGCCGTGTGTCCCAGTAGTGGGAACGATATAGGCTAATTATGCTTATGCTTTATCACAAGTTATAACTTTTAAAAGTTGCTTCGCGTTTTTCTTCTTTCTTTCATATTAGTGCGCATATCTGTGCCACTAAGAAGACTTTCTGTGCTCCGGTTTGAAGAGTATGATTACAGGTTTATTACATGATTATCTTTTCAGCTGCATCTCTGAGAAAGGATCACGATTTTCTTGCGATACTTAACGTTGCAGATATCTTAAACGAAGGCAAAGGTGACCATTTACCATGAAAGTAGAAGAAATTGTAGACAAACTTTAGTACTATTTACCAGAATTAAGCAAACTTTACAAATAGGTGTTCTAGAACCGGTTTCAGAAACCTCTAAATCCAAAAAAGTAATTGGACCAGGTCAAAATGTTTACCTTAAAAGCGAAATTCTAAAATACTACTTAACTAAGAAACTTTTTCACTTATGCTAAACACTGAACGTCGCTATATTTTGCACCAGTTTCCGCAACATGGCCTTATTATGAAATTTTCGGCAATATATTAAGTGGTTGGTGCGTACCAACAATTTATATGAAGACAGAGAGCAATCTGTCTTCTTCTCTCCGAGGGAGGGATAACTTGAGACTTAATTAATTTGGTAAAATGCTCTCGTCGACGCGGAGGCCTTAACATTGTACCTAAGTGTTCAGGAAATCACACTTTGGTACTTAGACGTAGAGATTGCGTAGGCCCCTTGTTGGCCCCTAAGCCGCTTATAAATGTCCTGATATTTTCTATTTTGAAATTGGTTCGAAATATTTTTTAGGTATTCCAGTAGGAGATTTAGCAAAAGGAGTAAAAACACACACACATACCTACATACAGTGCGTAAACGGACGCTTCACAAAGGCGCCAACCAAGCATTCTGTACATCAAATTTAGTAACTCTACGCAAAAAATAATTTCTGGGAAACTACTATTTTGTTGGGGTGAAAAATCACGACTTACGGTAGGACTCAATGTAACGCACTTAAAACATTGTGCTGATGGACGAATTGAATATTATGGGGGTCATGGAGGTATTTAAAGTAAAGTATAACTTAGCCAATATATCCGTAACTAGAAGGTTTCCAAGTCGAGTCTCGAACATAAAAATTATCGCAATGACGGGGAGAACCAGTGCCTTTTGACTTCGTTAGGGGACTTTTACACCCTTTATGTTTTATGGTTTAATTGATTTGCATGCGGCAGAAGTTAGAATTAAATATTATGACTATTAACCTAAAACAACTGACACTAAAGAGAAAAATATACTTTTACCACCGTAAAAAAGAACATAAGACGCAAAAAACTTTAACAACAAGAAAATTACCAACATAATGAACAATACAACATTACAAACAAGCAAAATAAGCAATAAACATAAACAATAAAGTCTCAGTTTCAGTATAAAACATTCCCTTTCATGAAACAAAATGGCGGCTCAAGAAGCGCCACTCAAGTGGGCTTGTAACTCCGCTTTTATTGCACTTTATCATCCAGATAATATCCTGCCTTCTACAGCGAGGCCGTTAAGCCTCGTACAACATGCTCTAACAACTAGACTGTGTGCTTTCATTAAGAGGCCGGCGACCGATGCGTAGTTCATACAAACATAATACCAAAATAATTTGTAAATCAAACATATTCTTAATAAGGTAGTGTGTATTTATTTTGATTGGATTACAGAATATCTATGTTCCCAAATTATATTTTGAAAGGACAGCGATATAAAGACGAGTTATGAGGAATTTAAAATTTCTATAGTAAACTTATTTTTCTCATAACTCTTGTTTAAATCAGTGTCCATTCAAAATATATATTTAGGATCCTAGATATTCTGTATTACAATCGGAATAAAGACACACTACCTTAAGAATATGTTGATTTAAAAAATATTTTGGTATTACGTTTGTATGAACTACGCATCGGTCGCCGGCCTCTTAAATATATTTGACGATAGACTTAACAAGATACCTTAGACTACGTGTAAACGTAGTATTATGTTGCTGGTCTCTTACTATAAGTATTACATGCTTAAATTACATTACGCCTATGTAATACCCGAAAAGTTAGGGTAGAGTTGTACGGTCGACCAAGCTATTTGGTTTACATTTTACAATGTAATTTGCATGTTAAAATGTAAACCAAATAGCTTGGTCGACCGTACATTTACGTTTTTCCAGTTATGTTAAAGTCCAATACAGTTCGGGGCGAGCCTCTACCAGTCACAAATTTAGACTCCGTTGCTGAAACTGAAAAATGTCTGATGGAAAACCCTAATACAACTTTCCTGACCTAGGAATTGAATTCAGGATCTCAGCAGTCCCGCTTGCAACCACTCAATCAACGAGACAGTCGAACTGAACATTCAATCTACACACAAACAAAATTTTAATTAAGGATATTTATTTATTTAAGAGAGATTTTTTTTTCTCACCTGCCTGAGGCCTGCGTCCCAGCTGTGGGAACATTAATAGGCTGATGATGATGATGATGATTTATTTATTTAAACTTCATGTGCAATAGTGGTACATAGGCGAACTTAATATGGATATCCAGTCCATTTGAACCGAAATCAATAAACGTTACATCGAATTTGATATCATTACAATAATCGTTTGAACGTGTCTGGAAAGTTCTTACAAACCAGAACTCAACTTATGAGTCGAGAGCCTCGCGAGCCAAGTCAATTATGTATTGTTATAACAGCCGGTTGGGTCGATCTTTAGGTTAAGCCTCGCCTGCCTAGGTTGGTCCGTGGTTAGGTGACCACCCATTACATACCAAGTTTCCTTCGTGCCTCGTATAAAGCACGTCAAGTTGTTGGTCCCGGTTTTTGTAGATCTTTGACAGTCGTTACAGGTAGTCAGTGGCCTAAAAGTCACAACCAGTCTTACTAAGGGTATCGTATTACCCAGTACTAACTGGGTTGTGGAGGTCAGATAGACAGTCGCTCTATGTAAAATACTGGTATTCAGCTGCATCAAGTAAGACTGAAAGCCGACCCCAACATAGTTGGGAAAAGGCTTGGCAGATGAAGGCTATTACGTTGATGTGTCTTACTGCAAAGCAAAGCCAAAACAGGCACGTAAAAACCAAAAAACACAACAAGAAGTATGACTATTATTGGTTCGCGAAAGTAAAATAGGCAATTTCGAAAGTCATTACTTTCCCGAAGGCTCCGCCCGTAAGGTCAGGTTGGTACGAAACATCGAACTAATCGTTAATCTTGAACAGCGCCAGACTTTTAGAACGTGTATTTTTATATCTAATGTATGTAATAAAATGCAATGGATTAAATGAATACTTGATGTACTTGATGTTGTTTGTTAATAATTCTCATCCGTTAAATGTACATATTATTTTAAAATAGCTTATAGCCCCGGCTTCACCCGCGTGGAGATCGATAATTGTCCCACGGGATCATACTACATCCCAAACAAACAAACAGCTTAACGAAGCTGTTTGGGCGTGAAGGAGTAACAAATAAACACACACACATACAACTTTCGCCTTATGATATAATAAATAAAATAAAATAAAATTCATTTAATTCAGATAACATGATCCATACAGTGAATTAAAGTGAGTATTAAAAAATAAAATAAATTATCACAAAAACAAAAATTAAAAAAAATGAATTACCAACAATTAATAAATTCAATTTAATAATCGGTTATTAACATAATCAGAATTAAAAGAGGATAAAAATTAAAATTCAATGAAAATTAAAATAAGATAAATAATACATTCAAATTTAATATACGATAAAATCAAAATTAAAACATTCAAAATACAATAAGATAAATAAAAAAATAAATAACAAATTACCCGCAAAATAAAAGACACCCATATCGGAGAAGAGATCCTATCAGCTACAGTCTTCAGAATTCCGTTGCAACTGCCACGCATACTGCAGATCAGGGAAACAGTTTTCTTGCGAATAACGGCATGAAAGCCATCAGTTCGATACAGCGCGAACATCCCCGATGCACTACAGAAGCGAGGCAGCCCCAACATAATTCTAAATATGTTGTTTTACTGGACGCGCAGGACATCCAGCGATCTTTTGGTGTGCTTGACCCACAGATTTCCCGTATAAAAGCTTTGACAATAGGCTTTAACAATGTTATTTTACTTGTTCAGAGCAGCGGGAAAATCTGCGGGCTAGCATGTTACCTCTGACCGCTAAAGCCCTGCCTCTCAATGTCCATATCATCATCAAGACCTTGGGTAATTAAGTGCCCCAGGTATTTAAATTTCGTGACACGGTTTATGCACAAGCCATTTAGGGTAATATTATGAGAATACTCAGGGCATCCACCGGCGGGCGGCCTTAAAGACCATATATATTCGGATTTTTGGACATTGTATATAAGACCATGTGCAGCAACATATGACTCATATACCCTTAATAGCTCTCCAAGATGTCTCGCCGATATTAGTTAGTGTGATTTTTAAAAACAAAACCAAATAAAAAAAATATATATATATTTTTATGTTTATTTTAAATTTAATTAAGCATAATTTGCCTATATTGTTTCTAGTGCTTGGACATTATGTGAGAGGGGTATGGTATGGAATACAATCCACCGCTTGGCGCCTTCGTTTTTTTTTTTGCAGGAGGACATGCTTATTTCCTCACGCTGATTTGATTGCAATTGGCGATTTGTTTAAAATAAAAATCTCAATAGCATCGTTTTTTTAGATTGTTTAGTTTTTCTTAGGGCATCATATTGTTTACTACCTTGTAAAGTAAACGTACTTGTCTTTATTTTTAAACTTCTGTGGGTAATTCAAACCGATTAAAGGGGCCGGCGGAGCATGCGTAGTTCATACAAACGTAATACCAAAATAATTTGTAAATGAAACAGTCGAGAAAAAATGGTTTTGTGGACGTGTTATAAACTCTGCTTTTCACTTCGATTGCGAGGAAATAAAACAGTAGTATATGCTTTATTCATGTTTAAATTATTATGGGGATGCAGGCATGGGTTGTGAAGGCATTGTGTACCTTTCCGTGTTACACTCCGGGATACACATGTTTTCCGGAGCGGTATAACGAAGTTCCAACATGCATGCGTCTTGCCATGGCTACTCTATGGAGACGTAGGCATGGATTGCGAGGGCTTTGTGTATCTTGCCGGGGCTACACTCCGGGATGCACACCGCACTGTACACGGGATAGTATTATAGTGTTCCCACATGCATGCATCTTTCTATGTTTACTTTACGGAGACGCAGAATTCGATCATTAAGCCGATACATATTCTCCATTGTGAGGTATTCCTGTAAATACTTTGCCATGGCTACTCTATGGAGGTATTGAAGGAACACCGCGAGATGTTCACTCTCACCTTGCCGGGGCTACACTCCGGGATGGGTGTGGATATTTCCTTTGGTTAGATGTGTATTGGTTTTGGTGTCATCCGACATGTATCTTGCTGTTAGTTTTTTTTTATTAACAAATGCTCCTTTGCACAGCAAACAGTGAAACGTGAAATATATTATATACAAATGAAAAGAATTCAATAGAATGGTAATGATTACCCTATGATTACTCAAATGATGTTTAATAGAACAACTATGTTTATTTCTTTACTGAAAAATTTATTTCGCTGAATCTCTGTTGTTTTAGTCCTTAGATAACTTGACATATTTTTTTTTCTCTCCTTCACATGTACCTACTAAGGTTTTATGAATACTATTCTAATCATATCAATATTTTCCTACTATTCCAAATACCGATTTGACCGTGACTTGACAATAATAATAAAAGATAGTCACAATGTCGGATAGGACGTCTGCTAGAGAGGCCTATACACCTCCACGTGTAGTAGAGCGTAGGAGTAGATCTAAGGAGAGAAACACGCGGGTTCGATATCGCGAACCCAAACGTCTTCTGACACGCTCGCGATCATCTACACGTAGGGACACCTCTGGAAGCACAACATCAAATGCTAAACACTCACGGTATAGAAAGAGATCGCCAAAGCGAATGCGAAAGCGCAGAATTTCTCGTTCTATTGGGTGGTCACGTAGAATGGATTCACAGTGTTCCAAAACATACAGGGGACGTTCGCGCTCTCGTCACCATAAAAATAAAAAACGCTCGCGCCATGATCGCACACATGTAGAAAAGAGACGACATGTTAGCATAAGTTCAGTAACGAGTACTACAACAATATCAAGTTCTTCCGAATCGAATAGCAGCAGGCATAGACGTAGCCCAGCGAAATCAAACCGTACGAAAGGCCGAAAGCAAAGCGTTACTTCTAAATCAAAAGAAAGTAGTGTTATGGAAAAGTTAATAGATGCGCTAAATAAACGTAATGAAAGTAGCTTCATAGGCGCCAAAGACGTCATACCAAACTTTGATCCGAGTCAAAAAAATCAAACGATGACATCCTGGTTAAAGAAAGTTAACGAAACTGCTCGCATATATTACTGGAATGATAAAGAAATTATTTATAATGCATTACCTAAGCTCGCTGGTCTTTCACGCAGATGGTATGAAGGCTTACCGTCGGTTAAGCTTAACTGGAAGGAATGGCAGGCGAAATTACTGAAAAGTTTTCCTGACGACCAAAATTACGCGGATAAACTCATCGAGATGTTAGACAGAAAGAGTAAGAGGGACGAAACTCTAGAAGAATACTTCTATGATAAAGCAAAACTTGTAAATCATTGTGGAATTAAGGGAAAAAACGCAGTAGACTGTATAATACAGGGCATATATGATAATAATATCCGTCTGAATGCGTTAGGCTCAGACTTTAGGCGACCGAGTAGGCTGCTCAAGTATTTACGGAATATTTCTTGCAAAAGTATAAAGGAAATAAAGAAAACTCCCATGCAAACTAAAGAAACCATGCGAAACAATAAACAGCCACCGTTTAAAGTCCGTTGTTACAACTGTTCGGAGTCTGGACACACTGTTCCGAAGTGTCCAAAGCCTCTCCAAAAGTGTCCAAAATGCAACAGAATGGGCCATTTAGCTGAACATTGCAAGCGTGATGCAGATAAAGATAAACATCCATCAAATCCCGTCAATAAGGTACAGTTGATCGAAGCTAGTAAAACTAGTCACAATATTTATACAAGAAATATAACAGTAAACGGCATACCTAAAACCGCATTTGTCGATTTCGGTAGCGAGTGCACGCTTATCAAACGGAGCACGGCAGACGAATTAAAGTTGGACACCTCGACAGTCGGACTCCCTGTATTAAAAGGCTTTGCAGCTGGTGTAGTTTTACCGTTAGGTAAGGCATCCGTCGAGATAGGCGTGGACTTTGTTACTGCCGTAGTAGAAGTTTTTATTGTACATAATGAGTTCCTTAACACAGATGTACTGATTGGTCAGACTGTAACTGAGTTATCTGATGTTAGAGTTTACAAAACAAATAGAAATTTGGTGTTATACTCAGCGGTGGCCGAAGCAGAAAAATCGGAAGTTTACGTTGAATCAGATGTAGAGATTAATGGGCTAGTCGGCGTAGATATACATTTAGGAAGTAGACACACGGGGTTAATATATTTACTAGGAAACACTTCTTTTAAGACGGGGGAAGAAATTGTGATTCCGCAAGGTCTATATGCAATTAAAAACGGCTTAGGAAAGATATTAGTTATAAACTTATCTGGGGATAAACATGCGTTGCATAAGGGAAAGCTTATTGCGAGGGCTAATTTATTACCGATCTCTCTTGACATTTATAGTAATTTCCAAAGGGCTGACAAATTAGGGATCTACAAACTGACGGTTGACAAACCTAGCAATAACAAACATGATCCCCTGACAATGGACATGCTAAAAATAGGTTCCGAGACTACTGACAAACAGAAACAACTACTTTTAAAGTTGGTTAATGAGTATCGTGATTGTTTTGCTTTAAACGTGAGCGACTGGGATGTCAGAGTAGGTAGATTGCAATGGAGTTTAAATAATATGACCAATAAAACCACAGGAAAATCTCCTTCCGAAATAGTATTCGGACGTCGCACAATCTGTCCTGGGGAGGGTCCCATTTTAAACGAGCTAGCCGATTTAATAGATACTTCTGAATCAGGCCCATCTAGAGATGCAATACGATCGGCTGCTCTTGAAAACACTGAAAAGAGTCAGCAATATATGAAAAAGAAATTTGATAGCGGTAGGGCTCCAACGAAATTCTTTCAAATAGATGATTTAGTCATGATTCCCAATCATCACAATCCAGCAGACGGAAAAAGTAAAAAGTTATGTCCAAAGTTTCGGGGTCCCTTAAAAATAACTGCGGTTCTAGAAAACGATCGGTATGAAGTCTCTAGTATTGAAGGACATTCAAAACGTAAATATAAAAGTATTTATCCAGCAGACCAGTTAAAACGTTGGATAACTTTTGCACCTAGTAATGACACTGACGGCGAAGACAATGACTTTACGAGTAACGAGGCTGATGAAAGAGTTAGTTACCGTTCCGATTCAAATTAAGATACAATTTTTATGTTATGACTAATACCGACTTGCATACTTAGACTATCTGCTAGACTCATAACAAATACGGTCTTTCCTCCCCAAATCCTTCCCAGTTACATGATTACAGAATAAATCTTACATGACGGGCTGCTAGCTACTCTGGAGCTGCTTGTAAGTATTAATGGTGGACCGAGGCCGAAGTACAAGCTGTAGTCAGTAACAATGACGTATGCTGAAGTACAAGCGGTGTTCACGCCCCTTAAAAAGTGGACCGAGGCCGAAGTACAAGCGGTAGTCAGTAACAATGACGTATGCCGAAGTACAAGCGGTGTTCACGCCCCCCTAAAAAGTGGACCGAGGCCGAAGTACAAGCGGTAGTCAGTAACAATGACGTATGCCGAAGTACAAGCGGTGTTCACGCCCCCCTAAAAAGTGGACCGAGGCCGAAGTACAAGCGGTAGTCAGTAACAATGACGTATGCCGAAGTACAAGCGGTGTTCACTCCCTCTAAACTTTCTCTTTCATCTTTAAATTTTTGTTAATCTTTTCTTTATTTAATTTATTTCCATCATCATATCATAATTGAACTATGAATCATTGTGTTTTGTACTAGTCCCAATTGAACTCTACTAATATATTTCTGTTTTCAGGTTTCTACAGTACCCCAATAATCACGTAATGGGCTCATTGCACAAACGTACGCTCAGCTCATTGCACAAGCGTTTGAGCGCGCTCAACTTTCCGTCGCGTCGTCGCCGCGACGACACCGAGAGGCGCGAGGACCGTTCCGGTTCCAAGTTTGATTGAAGCCTGGTTGACAAGGAGCAGACGATGCGAGCCAATAATGACCCGATGCTAGGCTGACGGGTGTGCGATGACTTATAACGGGATGACCTTATTCATGTACCTATTCAATCAATTACTACGATTTTACAATGTGTTAATTACGTTATATTTTCATGTTTTTTTAACATATTTAAAAAAACAAAAAAAATTGTTTTCGTTGTCTTTGTTTATGTTATTATTTGTTATGAACGTTAACAGGATTATCTTGATTTATGTACATATTACCTAAATAATTATATACCTATTTGAATTGATTATACAATGTTTTAACGACGTTATTATATTTTCTTGATCTTTGGTACATAATTACAAGTTATTGTATTAGTTACTTAGCGTATTAGTTCTGTTTTCAAACATTTCTACACATTTATTAATGTATTTTTTTTGTGTTGTGTCAATAAGGTGTTATTTTGGTCAAGAACCTAGTGTTCTATTTGTTTTGTATAGTCACACAAAATACTCGAATGGCCGGAAAGCAATGGGGTCATTCCTTCTTCAGGACGGCCGTCTGTTAGGGAATTAAGGTTGTATTAAAACACATTTCCACAAGAAGTACATTTAGTTTACTACATTTTTATTTTTTTGTCTGTGGACTTGGCTGACTGAATACATTTCCTTTGCCTGTCATGTGACAACGATCGTTTGTAATTTTATTTGTCTATGGACTCAACGCTCAAAAAAGAGGTTGAGGACATTGGGGCTGGAGATCATTCGAGCCCGGACCACCAAGAGAACAAGTTGGATAGTATCAAGTAAAAGGAGCTACTGTAAGTCAGTCTGATTTAATAAGTACCTATTCTTTAAAATATCATACTATGTTATAAAACTGTGACCGTTATTTTGTTCGAATGTGTTGAATTCTATGGTTTAACTATTGCTAGTCTTGTAATTTATGTAGAAAGTATGTACTTAATGTACAATGCATTATTTTCTAAAGTATATTGTGGTTTATGTGAGATGGTTATGTGAAATCATGATAAACGATAATAAAATGTGTGATTTGAATGTTACCTACACTAACGGCTTTTTATTAACTTTGCTCCTTCTGACCCAGATAATTACAGTCAATACCTAATTGAAGCTTAAATGTTAATACTCTATTATATAACATAACATTTCTTTAATTAAAATTCAAAGTAAAATTAGTACAGTTTTGAATACTGAAGGAAATTGTTTTTCCCGGCATATCGCCGCTTTATGTTTTTTTAAATCTTACGACATTGATATTAGGCTTGGGCTGCAGACCTATACAGCCTACTATTAAATTAATTTTGTTATAATAATTTTCTTAAATTAATTAAATAAGTAGGTTAGGTAGGCGTACTTGAATTTAAATTTTAATATCTTTTATGTCTTAAAAAACACATAAGGCAAATAAATTAAAGTAAATATTATGAAATAACAAATTCTATCTATGAACTTCTTATTGTGTTTGGCTGTATGGCTCTCTTTGCCTTAATATAGATACATTTATGAGTAGTTACGTTAATGCACTTGTGCACAAAATTCGATTTTGTGCAGCCTCTAAAAGCAAATAAGCACTTTCAGAGCATGAGAAGTGAAAAGATAATTTAAACAATTAATTTGTGAAAATTAGGTCGTCTCATCAAAAATATTTATTGTCAATTACTATAACTAGCAATACCAATCAAGTTTTATTACTATTTTCGGTCAATGTATGACCGATAAATAATATAATTTGAAAATGTTTAAAGATATCAGCTCATCAAAAATACATAGAGAATTATTATTATTATTTATTAATTACTTTAGTCAATTTCTAATCTATCAACGTCAATTCGAATATTGTTTACCAAAAACCTGGCTATTACTACGAGTATAATATCGTTGCCGAGTTACAACATAACAAGCAAAATGTCTACAATTTAATTCAAAATTTAATTTAAAACTAAAAAAAATGTATCCAATTAAGTGGTTGAACCAATTATTATTTCTAGAAAATCTCTTTGGTATACACAGGAATTACTGTAACCAAAAGAGGATTAAAAAATATTGTATCGTTTTCCAAATATTCGTCCTAGCTATGTTTCTTACAATTGTAATGATTGGTGAACAATTATTCTTGTTCGGGGGAAGTGTCTCTACAGAAACAAGTTATATTTATTGTTATGTTTCTGTATCAGCTTATATCATTTCTTTGCCATCCATCTTAAGCGGCATTTATTACAGCCGCGACTTCACATCATATATTGAAACCACCAGTCGACTCACTGAGTGTTTCAAAAACGACAAAAAATTAATTAATTCTCTTAAGAAACTGTACTGGTTTATCTTAGCTTTCATTTTGTTAATGATGTCTTTGACTATCTATAGATCGACGGAGGTGTTTTTTAAATTACCAAAAACCGATCCGTTATTTTGGAGGTTATGTTATTTGATACCCGTTCTGATAACACATGCTATTTTACGAATTACTGCTATATTTCAGTTCTTCATGTTGTTTACTGCTATTATGATTGTGGTTTATTTGTTTAAATGCCTGAATTCGTTGGTATCAGCCGCTCAGGAGAGAGTAGGGAGATGTGATAATAGTTCGGATGAGCAGTGTGATATCACAAGGGAGCAGATACAAGAATGGGTTGAACTGTATCGAGATTTGTCAAATTGCTGCGAAAAAGTGACGCGATGCTTTGGACGCACGGTATTGTATTTGATATTGAGTTGTGTTATTTAGAATAATAAGTTGTCCAAGGTTGTAGACACAGAATCAAATAAGCTCAAGTGGCAATGGGACGGCTACATTAGCCATAGAACCGGTGATCGTTGGGGTAGACGTGTTCTTGAGTGTCGATCTCCGCGGGGTGGTTGATAGCAGTTGAGTGAGAGTTTCCGAGAATGCAGTTAAGGGGTTGTAGGTTGCGGGACTGTTCGAAAGAGATACCGTGGCCCCGGAACATAAAGGGCGATGAAGGAACATGGATGGGTTTTAGTCAGTAAAAGTCTAACACTCCCTTCTGCTCCGCCCAGAGCGGGAGGAGTCATTTGATGATTTCCCATCCGAAAAAAAAGGGGTTGTAGGTTGATGAAGATGTAGAATAATATGTTACATAATATAAGGTTTAATTTATTTTAAATGAAAAACATATATTTTTATTTCTTTCAGTTTTTATTGACGTTGACAGTATCAATATTTAACTTCATTGTGATGATGTACTTCGTTATATATTTGTTTGCATCAAATGTAAGTAGTCAAATGCATTGAATAATGTTGTTTAATAACTAGCTGATGCACGCGGTTTCGCCGGCGTGGATGTCGGAAAAACTTGACAAATTATATACTAAAACCTTCCTCGAGAACCACTCTATCCATTGGTGAAAACAGCATGAAAATTGGTGCAGAAGTTTTTGAGTTTATCACGAACAGACAGACAGATAGACGCGGCGGAGGACTTTGTTTTATATGTAGTGGTATCAGCAAAAATATGATGTCAAATTCATAATTCTGCTGCCTTTATCCGAATTTATTTGAGGTCGGCGCAGCATGTCTTCTTCTTCCATACTTCGCCAATCAAAATATGTCCCATTCATTTAATCAAATTATTCAGGGTGCACATTGGGCGTTTACAAAGCCATCATTTACATATTTAGTACATTAATTTTAGTATCATAATATGGTAGATGACAAAAAACTAATTAGTCCGTCAGATAGATTTCCAAAAAATGTTGGACACATATCTTTTTCACGTAAACAAAAAATGAAGACGAGACAGTGCGTCGAAAACTCGTGTGACGTCACATTTGAGTACATTTTTTTCACTGGTGATGATCTTTGACACGTTTTATCTTCGTAAATTTTTATTAATTTGATAAAACAAAAAACACGTATTCAATATTTTCGATAATATAACTGACGGACCAAACAGAATCATATTTTTTAGTCAGTCATCATCCCTATTGAGCTACTTCGGTTTTAATACCAAAAGTGGTTTAGTTTAGTAGTTCTGTAGCAGCCTCGTCATGGAATTTTCCCGTGGCCAGACAGTAAGTGAGTGCAGCAGGCGGCAGTGTCTCCACAAATGGAAGCGTCACATAAAAGCTGCAGGATGTCTGTGGTCGACGGCCGTCGGTAGTAGTCGAGTTGTTGTATAATCATTCTAAGTGTAACTTACAGAAGATACCGCAATACCTGTAATAATCTGTTAAAAAAACTTAAAAATAACTATCTGAGATCTGAAATAAATAAACATAAAAATAACCTCAAAAAACAATGGTCACTGATAAAAGATACTTGCAATCTCACTGACCAAAGTAATGACCTTGATGAACTATTAAAAATCAAACATGATGCGCTTAGTTCTATAAATAACGTAAACAGTTACTTCGCAAAAGTGGGTTACAATTTAGCCAAGGCTATACTAGGGAACAATCAAGGTTTACCTAAAACCACCTCTATTAGGTCCTCCAACACCAACTCGTTCGTCCTTCTTCCAACGGATGAAGAAGAAGTAAAATCCATAATATTAAATTTAAAGCAATCTAATGCCACCAGTTGCGATGAAATTCCCATTTCAATATTAAAATTGGGCGTACATACTTTAGCATGTCCCATAGCCATGATATGCAATCAGTGCATGACGAAAGGCGTTTTTCCTGATGTCCTCAAGAAGGCCCTAATAATTCCTTTATTCAAAGCGGGGGACAAAGACCGTGTCGCTAACTACAGGCCTATATCGCTGCTACCATCCTTGTCCAAGGTCCTTGAGAAGGTTATTAATATAAGACTAACTTCCTACCTAGAATCCCAAAATCTACTCTCAATGAACCAGTTCGGTTTTAGAAAAAATAAATCGACAGACGATGCAATAATAAACCTAACTTCTACCATCGTTGATAGCCTGGATAAGGGACAGAAGACAATAGGTGTATTCCTTGATCTAGCAAAAGCGTTTGACACAGTCTCTGTTCCCTTGCTTCTTGCAAAGCTGGAACACCTGGGAATTCGTGGTACAGCCTTAAAACTTTTCACAGACTATCTGACAAATAGGAAACAATGTGTCAGAATAAACGGCATGGTGAGTGGGCTGGCGGATATCACTTTTGGTGTGCCACAAGGAAGCGTTATAGGACCCACGCTCTTCCTTATATATGTGAATGACTTGTGTGAATTAAAGTTGAGACAGGGCCGAGTAATAGCGTATGCAGATGACACTGCCCTTTTATTTACTGGTAAGTCATGGAAAGAGGCTAATGACGTAGCTAACTTAGGTTTCCAACAGGTTACAGAATGGTTACAGGAAAATCTACTTACCCTAAATGCACTTAAAACTAAATACATACCTTTTAGTATCACAAAAAGAAATCAACCACCTCCTGGAATTATTCACCTAAAAGCGCACACTTGTAATATGTCCGGGAAATGCACTTGTCATGAATTAAATAAAACTTTCTCAATTAAATACCTTGGCCTAATCATTGACCAACATTTAAATTGGCATGAACATATAACACAGCTTATTTCTAAAGTCAGAAAACTTATATATATCTTTAAAAATATTCGTTCCTTTTGCCCGCCAAATATAATCTTATTAGTTTATGTATCCTTATGCCAGTCCATTATAACATATGCCATTGCTGCATGGGGAGGTGCCATTAAGTCAGTACTTATTAATTTGGAAAGAGCGCAACGTGCAGTTCTCAAGGTTATGAGTCACAAAAGATTTAGATACCCCACCTTTTCGCTATACTCCGAATTGTCAGTCCTTACAGTGAGGCAACTATTTATCGGAAATATAATTCAAATACAACATAAAAATACGCCTGATTATACCAAAAAAAGAAGGAAAGATATTGTTTACTCTGTGCCCCAGTGTAAAACCTCATTCGCAAAAAGATTTATACATTACTTAGGACCATCTATATATAATAAAATATCAAAGCAAATTCAAATTCGCCATCTTAACAAACATGCATGTAAAACTGAATTTTTTAAACTTCTATACTCATTGAATTATGACAACACGGAACAATTGATTAAAACTACTGCGTAACTATTTCACCAGATACCATTCCACGACACACACCCCTGTACGTATACATACCTACACATACATACAAACATACACTCTTCACACACACATTACAACACCCCTCACTTCCTCAAAATTTGTGGTATAATTGAGACCTATTTTTATTTTTATTTTTATTTTAATGTTATATAAATTTTATTTTACTTTAATTAAAGTTTTATTTAATGTCAATTTAAATTTATTACTTTTTAATTTATTATAATTTTTGTTTTATTTTTAACTTCAATGTAACAACATATCAACAAATCAATCAAAAACATTTATCAGTCACAAAAAGTTAATTGTATTAGCTTTGTAAACAAACAAAGCATCTAAAAACCTTGCGTATACTATGCCAACTTTTAGAACTACCATCAAATTTGAAAAATAGCAGAACAAATTTTTACTGTATACCCTTTATATTTAACGCTAGTACCTTTCTCTGTTTTGTTACTATACCAAATTAACTTAAGTGCCACTAGTCTAATGTAGTAACTAACCTATTACCGCGACCGAGGAAAACTGTTCCACCGTAATACAGTTTATACTAGTACGGGGAGCAGGGTGAATCAGTTATGTGTAAACTAACATCCTAATTAGAGTTATCTAGTGAAACTGTTTAAATGATTGTGTTAGGTTGTTAGTTGATATGTATGCTAATAAAGAAATTATTATTATTATTATTATTATAATATATCCTTATTTCGCACATAACTTTAATTCTGCGATCCACGATTTTAGTTTTTATCTTGCGTCATTCGTCGTCCACAGTCCCCTTCAGAATTATACCTTTGTCAACATCATCTTCTTCATCCATTTTACTTGGAGTTGACTCATTTTTTTCTTTTATTATCCAGTGTCAATCAACCGATTATTCCTTATTCCATTCATTTCCTGTATTGTTTTGCCTTTTAAGTATTTATTAGTTTTATGAATTACAGATGCTTAACGACTCCATTGAGTTCTATAAATTTTTTGTGGTGCTGTTTGCTTATTTATCAATGATGTTGAAGCCATTAGTTGCTGCACAATTATTGCGAAACCAAGGAGTCAAGTGCCACCGGGTGTTGGTTCGAATTTACAATACAATGGTTATTGGTAAGACTTTATTTAATTAATGAATTTAGAACAAAAATATATCCAAAAAAGGATTTAACCTCCTGGATGCCAGCGTCATACCTATATTACATAAAGATTTAAAAGTCATTTTAATACCATTTCTGCAGCCCAAGCATCAATCTTTGTCGCGTGATTATAGTCAGGAATGACGCTGGCATCCAGGAGGTTAAGAACATCGTGACACTTTTACCAAGGATTTCAGTACACAATTCCCCTATGAAATAAGCGGCTTTTCCATAATTAACTGTAAACAATACGGCCAAAAACAAAAAACCAACAATGGATGTTGAAATACTCTAACGAACGATGCGTGAAATTAGCTGTTCATCAAACTTGTCGTCGCGCTTGCCGTTCGCTACGTGCGTTTTGCCACGGTAATTATACATTGCGTATGAGGAAATAAAACTAATATTTATTGGATTCCCATAACGTTCCTGAAATATGTAATTTCTTGTACCCGGTCCTCTTATACCGACCCTTTATTTATTTATTTAAGGATCTCCAACAAAAGATATATACACAAAGCATTATTAGTTAATGGCAGACACAAGGTATTAGGTAGGTGTACTCCTTCACTTATAGGAGACCACAGCGTGCACCATAAAGTTAATATATTAAGCCCCTATTAATTAAAATTAAAATAAATTATGTCAGTTTAAGAATGATGAAACAAAATACAAATAATTTAGGTAGAATTTCGAAACATAGAAGAATAAATAATATGATTAATATTGACATAAATTGTAATAATACAAATAAAAAAAAAACAAAATATCCTATTTAAAAAATGGAAATAAATTAAAAAATAAAATAAAAATAAAAAATCCTTACACCCAGTATGTTTCAATTAAAATGATAATGTTAGTATCCATTTTGGTTTTCAATTACTGAACCCATTTTAAAAGTTCGTGTCATAATGTCTCTAACACCGTATAGGCTTATGCACTATTGTCAATTGCTTTCAGATTCAAGTGAAACCGAAATGAAATTGGTAAAGGACTTCATCCGCCTGATAAAGAAGAATCCGATGGAGATCAAGTTATTGTCCAACATTGCTGCTGGGATGTATATCATGCCAGTTTTACTGACGTTGACTGTTAACCATGTCATTGTCATGTTGCAGTTTAATCACGTAATTTAGGTTTCACAAATGTCAATTTTATAATTTCGGAGATGTCATAATTGTGATTATGCAAATGTCATTTATTTAATTCATAATTATGAACTCGAATGATTGAAAGTAAATTTAAAAAAAAATTTGGTAGTTCTTAAGAATCTTTATACAATTTAAGAAGTGGTAATGATAAAAGCTCCGAAAAAAAAACCTGAATGCCTAAAAATAACTAATAACTTTAAATAAAAACTGAAAAGAAAAAAACAAGTTCAATAATAAAATCTAATACGGAACATATTGCCTGCAACAGTCGGGACCCATTATATTATCTAGATTTTAATCATTACATCCAATATGAGTCCCGACTGTTCCATACAATATGTTCCGTATCAGATTTTGTTATTGTTGCAAGATTAGTATATAAAATAAAATACTGAAATACCGAAAATCATTACAGCATTTGCTGACGTAATATTTTTCCACTAGCTTAAATTGCGTTTTAACTTATAAAATAAATAAAACGGATAAAATCAATTCGCTCGCCTCGCTTGCTCTCAAGACTCCGCCGTCCCCTTCGAACCTAACCTGTCAGAAGTCGGGGTGCCCCAAGTCCCGAGCTCGCTTCGCTCGGTCTTGCATCCTAAGTTATAGAGCTTATTTGTTTCGGAAACTTAGTACTTATTTTTTTTTTGCTGGTAAATGTTGTACTTATTAATTTTTCGGGAATTCATTTGAACCAAGCTTAGCATTACAGTCAACCACATATCGTTGGAAGTTTTGTTTTTTTTCGGAAGCTTTGTTATTTCCCTTTAAGTAGTTTGTTTATTTTATATTTTTTTAGCATAATCTGCCTCTAAAGTTCATACTGCTTGACCAAGGCCTTTTATTTGTGAGAAATATTGGGTGTTAAGCCAAGTGTACCCAGTGCGGGTTTTTAGATGACACATGTATTCCATTATTCGGTTTGGTTTCCTCACGGATTCACGATGTTTTCACCGTTTGAAGAGCAGTGGTGAATATTTGTTTAGTAATAGTTTTAAACTGAAAACCACAAAGTTTGTTTAAAATACGCACGGAAAGTAAAAATGTGTCGGTGTGTATGTAGATTTTATTATGTAGCAAAAAAGTTAAAATTAGCGAGAATGTCGTTATCATTTGATTCAATAATATCAGGCATTAAGTCCGCCTCTGTACATTTGTGTGCTTAAATGATTAAATAAATAATTACAACATTGCTAGTATCATTTCAAACACAATTTCATTTATTTGATTTAAACATGACTAAACCCACTGGAAAACCAGAAGTTACATTTACCGAAAACATTAGAGCCTTATCATACTGACGGATTGCGAGCGGATTCAAAGCGGAGCGGGCGCGCAGCGAATTCGTTGCGGATGCGCAGTGAATTCGCCGCGGATGCGCAACGAATTAGCCGCGAATAACATCGTGAAAGTGCACTTAAAATTGAGTTTGCGTTGCGATGTGAATGGGCAGCGAATTCGTTGCGCATCCGCAACAAATTCGCTGCGCATCCGTTGCGAATTCGATTCACGCCTGCAACGAATTCGCTGCGCAACAGTACAGTTCTTCTAAAAAGACACAGAGCGCGCTGCTGCCCATTCTCTGATAATCCCTTAGTCGCCTCTTACGACACCCACCGGAAGATATGGAATATTGCTATTCTTTACGTCCGACACCATACGGAATGCGAAACTATTTAAAATTATAAAATTAAATAACATGATTAAACTGCAACATAAAAATAACATAGTTGACAGTCAACGTGAGCATAGTTGGCAGGATCTACATCCCAGCAGGAATGTTGGACAATAACTTGATCTCCATCGGATTCTTCTTTATCAGACGTATGAAGTCCTTTATCAATTTGATTTCGGTTTCATTTGAATCTGAAAGCAATGGCCAATAGTTCATAAGCCTATACGGTGTTGGAGACATTGTGACACGAACTTTTACCATGACTTTAGTCATTGAAAAGCAAAATCACTATTAAAATTATCATTTTAATTTTAACATTTATTTGTCCTTCTATGACCTTGTAGAAGAGAGCGGGAAGAGTTGCACAAAACCAACGACCAGTTGACCACTTTAGCCCTGCATCAAAACAACTGGATGTCATGGGGAGAGGCATTTGCCCAACAGCGGGATGACGCAGACTAACAGTATCAGTATAATTTTGTCTAAGTAGAAAACAGACTTTTGAATGAAACAGCTAATAAATCAAATTCGACGCTGGGAAATCGTGTAAAGGTCATCGTGACACTTTACCAAAGATGAAGTCCATAACATCTTTTTTTGATAAATTTTTGGTCTAAAAATATCTTTTAATCAATTTATTATTATTTATTTAGTACAGTATTTAAAACCATTAACACAAAATTAAATACCTAATCCTTTAACTCGGTCTTCTCGGAGAACCACAAACATTCCAACATTATTAATTAAACAGTCATACCAAAAACCATTGTATTGTAAATTCGAACCAACACCCTGTAGAACTTTACTCCTTGGTTTCGCAATAATTGTGCAGCAACTAAATGGCATCACCATCACTGATGTATAAATAAGCATCACCATAAAATACCTATTATTCTCAGTGGAGTCAAATAGTTTCTGTAATTCATAAAATTTATAAATACCTACTTAGAAGGAATTTTCCAAGTAATTATGTTTGTACAATGTTGCTAAGATTGATGTGCTGAATACATAGATGACAGCTTTGTAAACGCTCAATGTGCACGCTGAATAATGTAATTAGAATATTAGATGAATGTGACATATTTTTGCCATATATAATTCGTTGCGCATCCACGGCGAATTCGTTGCGTATCCGTTGCGAATGTTGGCTCATCAAAATTACATAGGTACAGACATTACTTAAGTCAATTTCTTAATAGAAAATATTTACCGAAAACTGGGCTATTACTTTAGTACCTAACATCGCCGAGTTACAACATAGCAAAATAAAATGTTTCTAATTAGGGGGCTGAACCTCTTATTATTTCTGGAGAATCTCTTTGGCATACACAGGAATTACTGTAACCAGAAGATAATTATGAAATATTGTATCATTTCCCAAATATTTATTCAGACTATGTTTCTTACTATTATGACCATTCGTCAACAGTTATGGTTGTTTGGGGGAACTGTCTCTAATGAATTAAGTTACATTCATTGTTATTTTACTGTATCAGCTTATTTAATGTCATATTTTGAAAGCATCAGTCGACTCTTTGAGTGTTCGGACGACAAGAAATTATTTAATTCTCTTAAGAAACTGTACTGGTCCATCTTGACTTTTATTCTATTAATATTTTCTTGGTCTATCTTCAGATCGACGGAGGTGTATTTAAAATTTCCAAAAAACGAGCCGTTGTTTTTGATGGTTCCCTATCCATTTGCATAAAATTTTAAGACCTAATATAACTTGGCATACTTTTGTTACTCCTAATTATATTTTTGCATAATATTATTTACGCATAACAGCTTACGCATAATTTTTTTAAGCATAATTTCTCTAATTATAATAATGATTAAGCATAATAACCCGAAGCATAAATTCATTTACGCATAATGATATTAAAACATACTTTTTATAGGCATAACAAAGGCATAATTATGAACTCCTAAAATTTTAGACACTAATACACATTTTTATACAATAATGCTGTAATGAAATTTGTAGGCAAGTAAGCATGCAGTATGCAAGCAAGCATGCAGCAAGCAAGCAAGCATGCAGCATGCAAGCAAGCATGCAGCATGCAAGCAAGCATGCAGCATGCAACATGCAACAGGCATGGTATCTGTCACGGCTCCGGCATTCCGGGGCTCCGGCGGTCCCACGCGAGCTTATCGTCGCAGATGTGTTTAACGCTCACCACCGCAGCTTCGGCTTGCTGGCCGGCTTCGCTAGCCAGCCTCAGCTGCGGCGGCGAGTGTTACAACCCCCTGCTCCTCAACTCGCGGGCCGCCTCGCCCCTCCGCGCCTACGCAATTCTAAATTACACTCTCGGGGTAGGGCAGACAAGACTACGTGGAGTCGGTTTTGCAGCGATTCGTTTCTGTCACTAACTTTTATAACACAACTTTATGAATTTTTAGTTTAAAATAAATACGTTAAAATAACTTAAATTTGATTCCGGTATTTATATTAATTTGTATGCCTAAATACTATTATGCTAATAGTCACTATGCCTAGTAACATTATGCAAAATTCAATTTATGCCAAAACAAATAAGCCTTCAAGATGTTGCCTCTATGAACAAAATGCCAAAAAAAAAATTTGGCAAAGTATTATTATGGCAAAACAAATTATGCCAAAACTGTTATGCCAAAGTATATTAGGAAAAAGAACATTATGCAAAAAGAAGGGATCCCGTTTTTGATACTTGTTCTGATCACACATGCCATTTTACGAATTACTGTTATATTTCAGTACTTCATGTTATTTACTGCTATTATGATTGTGGTTTTTTTGTTTAAAAGCCTGAATCAGTCGGTATCAGACGTTCAGGAGAGAGTAGGGAGATGTGATATTAGTCCGAATGATCACTGTGATATCACAAGGGAGCAAATACAAGGATGGGTTGAACTGTATCGAGATTTGTCAAATTGCTGCGAAAAAGTGACGCGATGCTTTGGACGACCGGTATTTGTATTTAGTATTGATTTGTGTTGTGTAGACTTGGAGAGTAATATGTTACTATACTAAGAGGTTGTATAAACCTTTTTGTGCATGAATAACAATATTCTTTAATATATTTCAGTTTTTCTTAACGTAGACAATATCAATATCAAACTTCATTGTGTTGGTGTACAACATGATATATTTGAATGCATCAAATGTAAGTAGTCAAATGGAATGTTACATACTATAGTTTTATAATTATATTTAATACAGGCAAAAATATGTCACGTTCATCTATTATTCTAATCAAATTATTCAGCGTGCACATTGAGCGTTTACAAAGCTGTCATCTATGAATTCAGCACATCAATCTTAGCAACATTGTACAAACATAATTGTTTGGAAAATTCCTTCTAAGTAGGTATTTATAAATTTTATGAATTACAGAAACTTAATGACTCCACTGAGAATAATAGGTATTTTATGGTGATGTTTACTTATACATCAGTGATGGTGATGCCATTAGTTGCTGCACAATTATTGCGAAACCAAGGAGTGAAGTTCTACAGGGTGTTGGTTCGTATTTACAATACAATGGTTATTGGTAAGACTTTGTTTAATCAATAATGTTGGAATGTTTGTGGTTCTGCGAGAAGACCGAGTAAAAGGATTAGGTATTTAATTTAGTGTTAATGGTTTTAAATATTGTAGTAAATAAATAATAATAAATCAATTATAATAAATTTTATTAAAAAAAGATGTTAAGGACTTCATCTTTGGTAAAGTGTCACGATGTCCTTTACACGATTCCCCCAGAGTCGAATTTGATTTATCAGCAGTTTCATTCAAAAGTCTGTTATCTACTTAGAAAAAAATATACTGATACTGTTAGTCTGCGTCATCCCACAGCTGGGCAAAGGCCTCTCCCCATGACATCCAGTTGTTTTGATGCAGGGCTAATGCGGACAACTGGTCGTTGGTTTTGCGCAACTCTTCTGTAACAATTAAAATGATAATGTTAATAGTGATTTTGCTTTTCAATGACTGAAGCCATAATAAAAGTTCGTGTCACAATGTCTCCAACACAGTCTAGGCTTATAACTATTGCTTTCAGATTCAAATGAAACCGAAATGAAATTGATAAAGGACTTCATACGTCTGATAAAGAAGAATCCGATGGAGATCAAGTTATTGTGTTGTAAAATTTGCCTCTATTGTTGATACTTTTTGCTGCACACATGTATTCTATTATTTGATCGTCGGACATGCCGGTTTCCTCACAATGTTTTCCTTCACCTTTCGGAGAGCGGTGGTAAATATTTTGTTTAGTATTAGTAAGGGACTGAAACCCACAAAGTTTGTAAAAAATGTGTGTTCAAAATGTACGTCGAACAAAAATTAATTATGTAAGTTTTTCTTATATATTTGTATGTCAGATTTATGTTACAATTGGCTGTATTTATACACCATTAATTGGTGTATAAATACAGTTAATAGCCAGAAACAGGCAGATAAGGCAGCGCAAAGCGGATTTTACTTATTTAGATAGATCTGAATGGGTAAGATCTGTTTTGTAACTGCATTTTATTTCTTCAATGTTTAATGCATGCCGTGGCAGCCTTTAATTAAGGCTACACTATAAAATGTTAAATTCGACATGTATTTTTGGTGTGTGCTTTGTTGGTTGTCCTTAAATAAATAAATAAAAATATCTACGGAACGTAAAAATGTATTGGTGTGTATGTAGAAATTGGCATGAAAATTGGGATCAATAAGATTTTCTGTGGTCACTTGGATCACTAATAAATAACACGCATTAAGTCTCTGTATAATATGTGTGCTTAAATTATTAAATAAATAGCAACGACATTGCTAGTATCATTTTCAACAAAATTTCATATTATTGATTGAAACATGACTGAACACACACATCGAAAACCAGCAATTACATTGAGTGAAAAGATAATTTGAAAATGTTAACAATGTCTGATCATCAAAAAACATACAGACAATTACTCAGGTAAATTTCTTAACAGAAAATGTTTACCGAAACCGGGCTATTACTTTACTATCATCGCCGAGTTACAACATAAGAAGCAAAATGTTTCCATTTAATGGTCTGAACCGCTTATTATTCATGGAGAATCTCTTTGGCATACACAGGAATTACTATAACCAGAAGAGGATTAAGAAATATTTTATCGTTTTCCAAATATTCGTCCAGACTATGTTTCTTACTGTTACGATCATACGTGAACAGTTATGGTTGTTCGGAGGAAATATCTCTAAAGAAATAAGTTATATGTATTGTTATTTTTCTGTTTCACTTTATATCATTTCTTTGCCATCCATTCTAAGCGCGATTTGTTACAGCCGCGACTTTATGTCATATATAGAAAGCATCAGTCGACTCTCTGAGTGTTTTAAAGACGACAAAAAAGTTATTAATTCTCTTAAGAAACTGTACTGGTTCATCTTAATTTTAATTTCGTTATTTTTGTCTTTGGCTATCTTGAGATCGACTGAGGTGTATTTAAAATTACCAAAAATAGATTCGTTATTTTTTATACTTGTTCTGATCACACATGCCATTTTACGAATTACTGTTATATTTCAGTACTTCATGTTATTTACTGCTATTATGATTGTGGTTTATTTGTTTAAAAGCCTGAATCAGTCGTTATCAGACGTTCAGGAGAGAGTAGGGAGATGTGATATTAGTCCGAATGATAACTGTGATATCACAAGGGAGCAGATACAAGGATGGGTTGAACTGTATCGAGATTTGTCAAATTGCTGCGAAAAAGTGACGCGATGCTTTGGACGACCGGTATTTGTATTTAGTATTGATTTGTGTTGTGTAGACTTGTAGAGTAATATGTTACTATACTAAGAGGTTGTATAAACCTTTTTGTGCATGAATAACAATATTCTTTTATTTATTTCAGTTTTTCTTAACGTTGACAATAACAATATCAAACTTCATTGTGATGGTGTACAACATAATATATTTGAATGCATCAAATGTAAGTAGTCAAACGCATTGAATGTAATATTATGTTAAAATATACATTGATAATTAAAAAATACCAGCAAAAATATGTCACATTCATCTAATCAGATTATTTAGGGTGCAAATGGAGTGTTTACAAAACCGTCATCTACGTATTCAGCACATCAGTCTTAGTAACATTGTACAAACTTTATTGCTGGGAAAATTGCAGAGCTGCTTAGGTTTTAATTCCAAAAGTTCCTTTGCGACTGTCGTTTGTCAAACAAAAAACACGTCGTATCGTTTTGTAGCACCATGGTCACGGAATTTGCGCCGCAGCATATTTCGCTAGGCTGTAAGTGAATGCAGTAGGCGCCAATGTCCATACCAACGGAAGCGTTTTTATTTAGTTACATGCAAGTGCCGGGATGTCTGTAGTCGACCCCGCCAGTCAACCCACCGGCTTGCAGGATATACGTCTGGCTGCGGGCACCTTCTTTGTGTTCAGGCAATGTTTACCCCCGTACATGCTTTTAGATCGGGCCGATCACGTTCCAGACTAAGGGGCCGTTTTTATGTTTATGAGTGTCAGCGATAGAATTTCGAGCCCGCGCCACACATTCATCGCATGAGTTGGCTGTGGAGTCATGTATGCCCGCGTCCACACTGCGAGCCTAGGGACTAGGGCTAACGAGCTATGTGTGGTGCGGTGCGCGTCGTACCTATATTAACTAAGAGCACGCCGCGTTCCTGGTGCATGCCACGCGTATGGGTGCGACTTACTTGGGTGCATCCTGCAGGCCAGCATCTTGACGGCCGCGTGTCTCGCATTAAGCGAGGTGGCGATGTACGCGGCTTCATCGGCGTACAGTGTGAGCATGGTGTCGAGTGTGGTGGGGATGTCGTCGGTGTAGTACGAGTAGCTAAGGGGCGACATGCAGCTGCCCTGCGGTACCCCGCTGCTACCGGCGGGCGCTTGATAAAGCTTGTAAAGCAGACCGACCATGCCAGACACGGTCAAATGCCTTTTTCCTGTCGAGGAATATTACTTACAGACACTGTAAGTGGGTGCAGTACCCTCGACAACCGAAGCGTCGTCGAGTGCTCGGAGACAAACCCGAATTGTTCCGGGCGCGGCGTCACATGCCCAGAAACGTCTCGCAGTAGGAGTTGCTCAAACATCTATGAGATTTTGGAGAGTAGCTTGATGGGCCGATAGCTCTCTTGCTTCAGAACATGCTTGTGCTTCTTGGGCAGCATTATAATGCACCCTTCCTTTCACGAGGCTAGGGAGGCACCTGTGCGCAGTACAGACGCGCCAGTACCGCTACCTTACGGTATTGCCGGGGCCGACGGTAGTAGTCGGGTTGTTGAATAGTGTCCTTATTTTGAGCATTAAGTTAAATTGCGTGATGCAGGATTTTGCTTCCTTCAGAATTAACCTTTATCAACATAATCTTCTTGACCCATTTTACTTGGAGTCGGGGTAACTTGATTTTTTCGTTTACTATCTAGTATCAATCAACCGATAATTCCTCCACCATCCATTCGTCATTTTCCATTTCCTGTATTTTCTGTTTCTTTAAAGTATTTATAAATTTTATGAATTACAGAAAATTGACTCCACTGAGAACAATAGGTTTTGCATGGTGATGTTTACTTATACGTCAATGATGGTGATGCCATTAGTTGCTGCACAATTATTGCGAAACCAAGGAGTGAAGTTGTACAGGGTGTTGGTTCGAATTTACAATACAATGGTTACTGGTAAGACTTTATAGTTATTGTTGGAGTTGTTTATGGTTTTTCCAGCAGGAACTCAGTAGCAGCTTGTAATCAATATTCCTGTTTTTTTTTTTTTTGTGGGAAATGCCCTCCGCACTATTCCCAAATCACTGTAACTCCTGAAAGACGGAATTAACGGCGAAAGTTTCCGGTTGATGGCAATGAGCTGCCGCGGGAGACGCCCCGGGCGTCGGGGGCCACCACGTGGCCCCCGGCCACCGTAGGCGCGGGCCTGTGGACGGTTGGCTATGGGCTAGCTCGCCGTCCGTCCGTGTCCGCGTCCGTGTTCCACGCGCGCCTCAAAGAGAGTCAGCAATAGGAAGGACCGATGCCTGCCGGGGTTGCGGGACTGTTCGAAAGAGATACCGTGACCCCGGAACACAAAGGGCGATGAAGGAACATGGATGGGTTTTAGTCACTAAAAGTCTGACACTCCCTCCTGCTCCGCCCAGAGCGGGAGAAGTCATTTGATGATTTCCCACCCAAAAAAAAAAAAAAAAAGGCTTGAATCATTCAAGTGAATCGAATTTTAAAATTAATGAATAAAAATTCTTTCAGATTCAAGTGAAACTGAAACGAAATTGATGAAAGAGTTTATCCGTCTGATAAAGAAAAATCCAATAGAAATCAAGTTATTGTCGAAGATTCCTGCTGGGATGTACATCCTGCCAGCTATGCTCACGTTGACTGTCAACTATGTCATTATTATGTTGCAGTTTAATCATGTTATTTAATTGGAAATAGTTTGTCAACCATTATTTTTTAAATTTTGCAAATGTCATTATTTCTTATAAACGTGTTTTGTGTTTTGAGTAATTTTCTTTTTTTTAAACACTTGTACACAAAACCGTTAACCAAGCATTCTGTACATTTAAATAAGTACCATTGGAAAAAAAAATTGCTGGAAGACCACTTTTTTTTAATGTGAAAGTCACGGGTTATAGTAGCGCTCAATGTCATCATCATCATCATCATCAGCCTATTAATGTTCCCACTGCTGGGACACAGGCCTCCTCTCTATGAGAGGGAATGGGCTATAATCCACCACACGGGCCCAGTGCGGATTGGTAGATGTCACATGTCTTCGAATTGATTGGTTCTAGGACATGCCGGTTTCCTCACGATGTTTTCCTTCACCGTTTTGAGAGCAGTGGTGATGAAATAAATTACACAAAGTAATGCGCCTGTCTGGGTTCGAACCCACGACTTACTGTTCGTAAGTCGGGGCCGCCACCGCTGCTCTCTCTCTCTGCGCTCAATGTAACGCACTCAAAACATTGATAGCTACTCGTATTTAGAGCTACAAAACCAGCACATTAAAACTTGTTTAAAAAAAAAAAGTGTGTAAAAGCTGCTATATTATTATGAGCTGCTAAGATGAACATCGCAGTGATCGAACAAATGAGGTGACTACGCCACTAATGATTACAAAAAACAAACCGGTTTTTTTTTTTAGGAAATGGGCCTGCTCTTGACCTCAATCACGCCTGATGGCAAGCGATGGATGAGGTCTATCATGGAACGAGCGTGCCCAGAAGATGCCTGTTCTGCCTCTTGCTTTAAAGGCAGGCGGGTTAAATGTGTGTGACACATACCTACAGGCAGAGAGTTCCACACTTTGGCAGTGGGCATATTAGAAGTGGAGCATAAGCGCTTAATACGACTCGTCGATATATCTACCAAGTGCGGATGGTACGCTGCAGTACGTCTGCTAGTCCGGCGGTAAAAGGGTGATGGTGGGATCAGGTCGTGGAGCTCCTGCGCACACTCTCCGAAGTACAGTCTGTAGAAGCCCGACAGGTAGGCAACAGGCAACCGTAGAGTGAAAGTCCGTAGAGTGAACTAGTAGATAAAGTAGAGATTTCAGAATGTGTACATCGTACATCGTACCCTGGCTGAAAAAACTGTGGTCGAAATGGCTGTCGCAATTTCTCAAAATAGAGTAGTGAGATGTTTCTGTCGAGTGTTAAACAAAAAATCAGGCCTATAAAGCTGAGTTGAAAACTACATCGATTCAAAAGGGGAATAAGTAGAGGAATAAATAAAAATAAAAAAAAGATTTTTGTGTTTTTTATTTAGGCCGGGCACTTCATGCCATGAATTTTCGTAAAGAAGCGTCTAATTTTATAACATGTAAATGTAGTTTTAAGTTATTTGATAACGACGGTGACGTACCTTAATTTTGTAATTGACCGATTCGTATAGTAATATTATTTTTGTTGGATTATTTGTAAAGTAATATTACCGATAGAAAAATGTATTTCACACAATAGTATAATTGTATATATATGTTAACAAGTCTACTTAGACGTCTTGTTACACACTGTTGTGATGGACACTTGTCCTTCCATTAAAATTATTGCTATATTGTATGTCTCAAGGTATACGACTAAAATGAGATAAATGTGTTTCCTGTCTGATCCAATAAAGTACAATAAATAAATACAACAAAAACTATGATACTAAAGTGTTTGAACAATTTGCTATTGATTGAAAATATCTTAGGCATATACCGAAATTATTCTAGTGAGAAGAAGATTAGGAAATATTTCATAATTTCTCAAATATGTGTCCAGAGTACGTTACACATAGCTGCCGTAGCAAATGAAATATACTTGTTGTTAGAAGGAGTTGACAACGATAACATAAAATTAATTCGTGGCTACTTTGCAGTCGTAGTATGCATAAACTCTTTTATATGCGTCGCAATTGGAATATGTCACAGTCGCGCCTTCAAATCATACTACGAGAGCATTAGCCGCGTCTCTGAATGGTTTCAAGAGGACAAGAACTTAACTAATACCTTGAAGAAAATATACTGGTTCAGCATAACAGTTCTTTTACTTTTAATCGCATTCGCAGCTTACAGGTCTACGGTGGTTTCTAGAAGTTTTCCGCAAACCAAGGAGTATGTTATTATATTCGTTCCCATTTTGGTATCTCAAACTGTTTTAAGAGTTACTGTAGTTTTTCAGCAATTGATGTTGTATGTTGTTGTTATGATGGTGTTGAATTTAATTAAATGCTTGACTTCATTGGTATCAGGCGTACAGGAGAGAGTAGGGAGTTCCGATATTAGTTCGGATGAGCAGTGTGATATCACAAGGGAGCAGATTCAAGAATGGGTTGAACTGTATCGAGATTTAGCAAACTGCTGTGAAAAAGTGACGCTATGCTTTGGACGACAGGTTTTACTATTTATTTAAATTGACAAATATAAAGGGTGTAAAAAACCTTTTAACGATGCTGAAAGGCACTTGTTCTCCCCATTATTGCGATATTTTTTTTGTTCTACACCATACCTGGGAACCGTCTAGTTACGGAGATATTGGGGATCAAAGCTCCAACTTTTTGACAAGTTTTTTTTCAAAGATATTGTAAGATTTTTACTATAAACACCTCTATGAGCCCCGTACTATTCAATCCATCCATCAGCAAAATGTTTTAAGCGCGTTGCATTGAGTTCTACCACAAAACATGATTTTTCACCCAAAAAAAAAAAAGTCGTTTACCAGGAATCATTTTTGTGTGAAGTTACTTAGTTTGATGTACAGAATGCTTAGTTGACGGCTTCATGATGAGGTTGTTTACACCCTGTATAAATATTGTGATAGCTTGTTTTGTAGGATTAACAAAATTCTTTTGTTTCAGTTTAATTTTACGCTAATAATGTCAATATTACATTATGTTTCATTGGCGTACCAAATGTGTTACTTTAATGTTTTAAATTTAAGTATTTGTTTTACTTGCTTGTTTCTCTTCATTTGTTTTTCTAGTTGATTAGCTGAGAGCAATTCAAGCTTTTACAATAATTTTGCTATGAAAATATCTAATATCTGAAGGTAAAACCTTTGTGAAAGAGTAGAGGAAGACCAAAGAAGCGACGGATGGACTGTGCGAAGGATGATATGACAAGAAAGAAGTTGTCTGACGAGATGACAAGTAATAGAGAAGTATGGAAGAAGAAGACATGCTGCGCCGACCACAAATGAATTGGGATAAGATTAAGAGAATGATTGTTAATCATTGTTAATCAGTTAATCATTGTTGATAAGTTAATCTGTTAAATGCAACAAGTTCCAGGTTGTAAGGAATCATTTACAATGAGGGTTTTTGAGCATGCCCTTAATTGTGTGGTGAAAATTGGCTACAAGTTGAAGAGCAAAGGTAGTTCAAGGTAGTTTCAAGGTAAATACTGATTTTATTGTAAATTACAGAAAGACGATACTAGTGACGCCAAGAAGATGGTTTTAGTCATAATTACTTACGTGCTAATTATGATGCTAGCCATCGCTGCCGGACAAATGCTTTGTAACCAAGGGATGAAGTTCCACAGAATAATGGCTCGACTTTATAAAACAATTATCATATTTGGTAAGCATTAACTTTTTAGATTGCCTCGTTGGTCTAGTGGTAGCACGCGCGACTGCTGAGCATGAGGTACTGAGCTCGATTCCCAGGTCGGGTAAAGTGCAGCCACGGAGCCTGGACTTGTGCACGGTTGATGGCAATAAGCTCGCCCCCTTTTACATGGGACATACACATAGGCATGATGTTATGTTGTATACGTATACAGGGTGAAAAAAAACCTCATCACGAAGCCGTCAACCAAGCATTCTGTACATCACATTAAGTAACTTTACGCAAAAAACTTGTCAAAAAGTTGGAACTTTGACCCCCCTCCGTAACTAGAAGGTTCCCAGGATTGGTGTAGAACAAAAAAATTATCGCAAATACGGGGAAAATAAAATGACTTTCGACTTCGTTAAGAGGTGTTTTACACCCTTTATATTACTTTAATCTCATATCACATTACGATTTGGTTCAACATGCAATGGAACAAAAAAAAAAAAAAAATATTAATTAGTTAAGGCAAATGAGCAAATGACCTTGAACGAGCAGTTTTTTGGAGCCTACTCCTCTTTATCCAAAAGAAATACCAACTAATAAAAAATACATTAAATTACTACATATTCTTGACTCCAAAATTGTCGTTTCTTTTTTTTTTAAGTAGCTTTTTGTTTAATAAATCCCCTCACAACGTAACCACAAAAATGAGAAATAATGATTTATAAAATGCTACTCCTCGTAAAGTAACCATTATTTTGATTTGCTACTTATACTAATGGATAGACAATTTAATAATGAACATAATTGTCGTTTTATTTTTCCAAAAGACGTAAATTTGATTTTATAAAGAATAAAAATCACTCATTTTGCACTATTCGGCCTGCAGTGACTGACGTAAAAATCACTTTGTAATGCAAGCTGATTAGAACTTTATTCTAACAGCATTTCAAACGAAGTTTGAACCACCACAAATAAAGTTGCTAATTTTGCTCGGGGAACCGCCTTAATAGTATAAAATACTATACTTGTGGTTTTTTTTTATTTATATCACAACAAGTTTGGAAATAAAAAAAACCACAGATCACTAAACTAAGTCTTAATTGGTTCAATTCATATAGTCGGACTAGGTTTTTTTAAATCTTGCCATAACAACCTCGCCTGTAGCTCGGGTGTGAATTCCGCCTAGGCTGCAATAGCAAAGTTTCCCCACTTGTAACAAAATGTACAATTTCCATTTATCGTCAACCATCATGCTATCTTTTACCACTTTTTCTTTAAAATCCTTGATCTGCCAAAATATTTAAAAACCTACGTCCGCGTCATTTAATTTCAGAATCCAGTAAGGCTGAAGTGAAATTGATAAAAGACTTCATACGTCTGATAAAGAAGAATCCGATAGAGATCAAGTTATTGTCCAACATTCCTGCTGGCATGTATTTACTGCCAGTCATACTCACGTTAGCTGTCAACTATGTAATTGTTATGCTACAGGTTAATCATTTTGTTTGATTAAAACAAAATGAAATATGAAACTGTCTTACGTCTGTCACATCAGTATCTCAGGTCCAGTTTCTATCACTGGGCCTATTTGGCGCAGCCGTGTGACTCCCAATAATTACCTTTTTTTATTGTTTTATTTTTTGTTATTTTTGTTAAACGTTGTGTTCACTTGTGGCATGTGCCAAACAAACATGTTTTCTTTCTTCTTTACAAGGTATTATACTTCTATGAATTCTGTACATCAAACTAAGTACGCATAAATGATTGCTGGGAAACGACTTTTTTTTGGGGTGAAATATGTATCACGTTTTATGGTAAAGCTCAATATAACGCACTCAAAAAAATGTATGCTGATGGATGCATTGAATTATACGGGTCACGGAGATATTTACAGATAAAAAAAAACTTGTAACAGGTTTGAACTTTGACTTCGAATATCTCCGTAACTAGAAGATTCACAGAACAAAAAAAATATCGCGATGACGAATGGGAGTCAACTTCTTCTCTAACTTGATATTTTTCCAGGTTTTAAAAATCACTTAAGTGATAAAGTAATTAGTAATAAAATAAGTAATTTTAAATAATATAATTTTGATATTTTATTACAACTTCTATAATAGGAGCTCGTGGCTAAATAATAACAGCCGCTCGGGTCGATCTTTAGGTTAAGCCGTGCTTGCCTAGGTTGGTCTGTGGATGGGTGACCACCCATTACATACCGAGTTTCCTCCGCGCCTCGGAAAGCACATTAAGCTGTTGGTTCCGGCTGTCATTTGTGATCTTTGACAGTGGTTACAGGTAGTCAGTGGCTCAAAAAGTCTGACAACCAGTCTTACCAAGGGGTATCGAATTACCCAGTACTAACTGGGTTGTGGAGGTCAGATAGGCAGTCGCTCCATGTAAAATACTGGTATTCAGCTGCATCCGGTTAGACTGGAAGCCGACCCCAATAAAACTTGGGAAAAGGCTAGGCAGATGATGATTACTATAAATATATTCTATTCTAACTTCATTAAATGCTGAGTATTATATTATAAGTTTTTATTCATGTCCGTCTGTTATACATAAGTATGGTCTATCATTTGTCTGTTTGTTACTTCGTCTTGTAATTATGACTTATAATGGTCCAATTATATCTTACACTACTGAAATACTTTTGTTTCAATTTGCCGATTAGTTCCAAGTTCTATGATTTAATTTAAATAAGACCATTTCCCAGTCCCATTCAAAGAAAGATTTCGACATTGTGTTAGTTTTCAATATATGAAATTATTAGATACACTATTAATAGAGTACCTGGAAAAACGAGGTTTTTGGCCAGTAGTGACATATTCAAAGGTACTAAAAAATAGGTACATGATGTGTCATATTATACGATACTCATGATTAACGATAATATACTATGGCGGTGTAAATGTTTTCTAAAATACATATTGTTACGTCGTACCCGTACTTACCTACAGTTACGGTAGTAGGTACCTAATAGTAGGTAGGTAGGTAATAGTAGGTAGGTAGGTAAAACGAGTCCCGAATGATGTAGGTACAAATTCGCAAACTACTTACAAAAGAACATCATTGTAATTTCGACCGTACGCCGAGGGCATAGAGTACCTACTTCTTTCCTCTGTACAAGTTGTGGAATTCTCTAGAAGATTCTAGGAAGTCGTAGATATTTCTCGAACGTTCGATCGCCATATAAATAGTCGACGTGTTTGCGGGAGCAGGCAGTCTTATTTTGGCTACAGTACGAAGCGAATCGAAGTGAACTAGTAAGTGCGATATCTAAGTGAATAGTGATCAATAGTGTACTTGTGATTAAGTTTTAAGTGTTTTGTGATTATTAAAGTTATTTGTTGCTTCTTCGGTAGTTATTAATTTATCCCATACCCAGCTCGTAACAATATTATATAGAATTAGATACGGACTCCGCTAGTGTGATACACACGACAGTGTGACAGTGTGTGTAAGACATTGTTAGCAGTTCATTACTTTATTATATTACTTTATAATCTGATCATTCAACCTACTATTACTTTTTGTTCGTTGCCGAGGTACACATTACAAACAAAAATATCTTCATTAAAGTGGTTCCATAATTTGTTGTTCATAGAAAATCTCTGAAATTATACAGAAATAATTCTAGCTAGAAGAACATAAATAAATATTTTATTGTCTTCCAAATTTTTGTTCAGACGACTTTGCACGCCGCATTTGTTAATCTTGAAATACAGTTCTTGCTAAACGAACATTTCAACAATCAAATTAATGTTATTTATGGGGTGTTTTCTTTTTAGCTTATATTATGTATTTGTCTTTTGTCCTGGCCTGCATCAGTTACAGCCGCGCCTTCATGTCATAATAGAAGTATCAGGCGAGTCTCGGAATAATTCAAAGATGACAAAATGTTAATCATTTCATTTAAAAAAAATTACTGGCGTATCACTTCTTCTTTTTTTTTTCGCTTTTGTCCTCTGCAGATCCGTGGACATCGTAATAACAATTTTGCAAAAGGACCATGCGACGGATCCGTGTTTTCTAATTCCTGTTTTTATATCACAAATTTTCATAAGAATAACTATGCTTTTTCAGCACCTTTTGTTATACGTCATTAGTATGATAATATGTAGTTCAATTGTCCAAAACTTTAACTTCGTTGATATCCCTAGTTCAGAAGCGTCTAAGTAGTTATCATATTAGATTGGATGAGCAATGTTATATCACAATGGGGCCGATTCAAGGCTGGACTGAACTGTATCGGGATTTAGCGAACAGCTGTGAAAAAGTAACGCTTAGGTTTAGTCGCCAGGTAAGTATTTGAAATCAAATCAAGTAAAACTCTAAACACCATCGAGTCACACATTCTTATGAATATTCCGGTGATTTAAATTGTTGTTGTTCAATATTACTCGGTTTAGTGTACAGTATCGGGTATAATAATAATACTTTTACATTGTATATTATATTCCGAAGTAGAATTAAACTTTCATTTTATATGAATGACAATGGTGTCGATTCTGTTGTGCACAAACTAAACTTAATTTGGGCTATTGCTATCTTTTACTAAAAGGCAGTGTTTCGGATGGGCTAGACCATGGGGACCAGTCAACCTGGGACAATCTCCCACAATAGTAGACGGGCGCTCCTTGCAGTACTTGCTGGTGGCGCACGCCTCCACGCACCCCTGAATGCGTAGGGTATGGTCGAGTACTGACGACCTAGCAGAGCAGGACCTCGGGGGAGAGGGATAGGCAGGCACCGTAGAATAAAAACACCCTTTTTTCTTTCTGCCTAATGTTCAGTGTTCTCTAGGTTTCGGCTTGTTCCTTTTTCTTACTTCTTGTGTCACGATCAGCTCCCAGTTGTCTTGACCGATGAGTAGCTGAGGTGACTCCCCTTTATAATATAGAGCGTCGGCGATCTTCTTTAAATGTTGACATTCTTCTATCCTTTTCTTGTCTAGGAACTGTGGTGCAAGCTTCAACTCGTCGATTGTGCGAACTCTTCTCAAGATCTTCTTGCTGCCCTGATGAACCCCTTTGACTGTGAGGTCCAGCATCTGAGAGTTCTTCTTCCTTATCAGCCTGCCCCTACTGTCTGGATGACCAGTTCTTCATTGTTTCCCTGAGCGCCGACTTCTTGTGCCACCTTCTCGTCCAGAAGTGACACTGTTGACCCTTCATCCATGAGGGCCAATATCTTCTTTGATCCTTTTGACCCGAAGACTTCAACAGGAACTATCTTCAGGTATGCCCTTGCGTTGTTGACTGCATTCACTGATGCCATGACGGTCGCTACTTCTTGTGTTGCTTCCGTTTTATCCCCCGAGGTCTTGTCTTCTGGCTCCACGTGCAGCAGGTGATGATGCCACCTTTTGCATTCCTTGCACGGCGGCTTCCTGCAGCTCTCCTTGCGATGTTTTCCTTGTAGACATTTGAAGCAGACGTGACTCTTCTTGACTATTGCCCAGCGGTCTTGCACCGACGTCTTCTGGAACTTCGGACACTCGACGAGGAAGTGTTCACCCTCACATGTAGGGCAAGTCTTCTCTTGTTGTCTTGAATCTCTTCCTTTGTTGTCCCTTTCTTTGGAGTCCTTTTCTTTTGTAGAATGCGTTGCTTGTCGACTGGTTCTTCTGAACCCACTCTTCTCTTCTGTCGTAGCGAAGGCTCCACACTTGTCTGCTTCTATGTTCAGGAACTTGGACACCAACGTCAGGTCGGAGAACTCGCCTTCTTCTGATGCAGCAGTGAAGTCGTACCACCGGAACTTGAAGATTGTTGGTATCTTCTCGATGATTTGTTTTACCATTTCAGGTGAATGCAGGTACTGAGGCTTCTTCAACCCCTTGATTGATGCCACGCTGTTGTTGATCTGACTTGCGAAGACACATATGTCCCTCGGATTTTCAGATATCTTCGGTAGTTCCTTAACCTTATCCAGTTCAGCCAATACCAGCGCATCAGGTCTTCCATATCTTCTTCTAAGGGCTTGCATCACTTCTAACGGAGAGGCTTCAGAATATAGCAGACTCTTGATAGCTTCCCTTGCGTTGCCTTTCAGTGCTCTTCTTAGACGAGCCATATTTTGAACTGCGCTGAACATCGGTGCTGTATCTTCATAGACGACTTTGAAGGCCAACCACTCGCTGCTGTTACCATCGAAGTAGGGTAACTCGTGAATGTACTTCGGCTGCGCCACTGGTCCTCCTCTTGTGGTGAAAGCTTCTTTCAATGCTGTTGCTAAAGCTTGAATTTCAATTGTAGCTCCTCTGGTTGAAGAGTTCTCTTCTGGTTTCACTTTCTGGGGTTCCGGTGGCTGCTGGCCTCGTAGCTCTGGTTGTTCTTTGTTGCCTTCGCCTAATACAGATGACTCGATCCAGTTCTGCACCTGTGCTGTTCTGTCTTCCTGGTCTTCATCCACGGAATCCTCTTCTTCACATTGTGCCAGCTCCAGTCTGACACGAGCCAGGTTCGCCGCAGCCCGTGCTTGCTTCAGCTCCAGGCGTGCCAATTCTTCTCTGGCTTCCAGCTCACGTCTTCTGGCCGAGGAACTCGTGGTCTTTGTAGACCTGGCGCGACGACTGACCCCCTTCGGTTTTAAGGTCGCGTCTAAGTCGCTAACCCCTTTAACCGGAACTTCTTCTGGGGTCTTCTTGGTCGTCTCCTTCTGGGCGGTGTCTTTCTTCTTACTCTTCTCTGACTCCGCTGTGGTCGTAGTCGCAGTCGCAACTGTGTTCTCCGTCGTCGTGGTCGTCTCTGTGGTCGTGGTACTCGTAGAAGTGTTCGTGTCTGAAGTAGCTGTAGTTCCCGATGACGCAGACGCTGACGTGACCCCTTCTGACCCCGACCTTTCTTCTGTCACGTCCCTATCGGAGGGACGGGACTCGGAGCGTGAGGAGGCATCCTTCTGCTTCCTAGTTACTAGTTATCTTGAACAAAATCTTCTGACTCTTCTTTTCTTCTGAACTCTCCTGTCTTCTTGCAGGGATCCGGCTCGAAGGACCAACTGTTTCGGATGGGCTAGACCATGGGGTCCAGTCAACCTGGGACAATCTCCCACAATAGTAGACGGGCGCTCCTTGCAGTACTTGCTGGTGGCGCACGCCTCCACGCACCCCTAAATGCGTAGGGTATGGTCGAGTACTGACGACCTAGCAGAGCAGGACCTCGGGGGAGAGGGATAGGCAGGCACCGTAGAATAAAAACACCCTTTTTTCTTTCTGCCTAATGTTCAGTGTTCCCTAGGTTTCGGCTTGTTCCTTTTTCTTTTAGTTGTTTCTTCCTCGATGGCTGGGCTGCGACTGACGATCGTTACGAGGGATATCGCTACGCCCCCGTCAGGGGGCGTGGCAGGCGGCATCGGGGCTATGCCCCCTGGCCGCGGAGGCCATACCGTGACCTGTTAAAACAGGCCCGTCCTTGTGTTGCCTGTAGGCTATGGCCTAGTGGCGTGCGACCGCAATATCGCACGCCTGTGAATAGATGCTATGGAGTATTCCGTAGGCGCGCCTACAGCGCTGTCTATACAGCGCTGTTTTCTTCACGACACCTCGGCGGTCTGTCCCCGCCAGGTGAGACCCGAAGGAGGCCCGGCGGGGGACGACCAGTGACAGAGGTGCCGACTCCGACGCACCTACGGAGGATGTAATGGTCCCTGCCCGCCCCGCTTCCAGAGCTAGCCGGTCACGTTACAAGCGAGGAACCGTTATGTGAGTATAGGCGGTATTGTACTGTGTAAACACCGCCCAGTGCAAGCGTGGCTCGCGAGCCCGCGCCGCGAGTCTACGCGTGTGTTTACGTGCTTGTGTAGGGATGCATGTGTGGTTGTAGCTACTCGCACCTGCCTATATTAACTTAGCACAGGACGAGTAGCTGGATGTATGTAGTGTATGTGGAGTCGTAAATGTGTAGGTAAGCTGCGTGTAACCTGGGAGAAACAGCTTACCCAGGCGTCAAGTCCGGTGGGTGGGGGTCAACATCCGCTACCAGGTCGCGGGGGAGGCGGCGCCTCGCGTCGGGGGGGCGCGCATGCCAGGGCGCTATGTGCTTGATATGGGACCAAGCAGATGCGTCGGCACGCGCGAACATTCCCATCGCAAGGCGCCGGATAAAATCGTCCAGGCTCTCGAACCTGAGGTCCCGCTGGATGACGTCATTCCTCACGTAGCGAGGGGCACCAACTATGGTCCGCAACGCAAGGGACTGCTGCGTGCGGAGGATTTTCTTGTTCCCCTCGCTAGTGAGGGCGAACCAAGCGGGGGCGGCGTACGTCAATATTGAGCGCACATAAGTCTTATATACGCTCAACTTGACGCGCACCGGGAGGCGGGACGAGAGCGCTGGGCGGAGCTGGGCGCGGGCAGCCCTAGTCCGGCCCGCGACCTGGCGGACATGTGGCCCCATGGTGAGCCGACGGTCGATAGTCACACCCAGGTACTTGGCCTGGGGTGCCCACTCGACGTCGGCGCCAAGTAGATTCAGGCGCGGTGGGAGAGAGCGCGCAGAGCTGATGACCATCGCCTGCGTCTTACCCACGTTTACCGACAGCCGCCACTTTGACAGCCAGTCAGGGAGGAGATCGAGCGCGCGCTGCATTTTGACCGCCGCGTGCCCCGCGTTAAGCGAGGTGGCGATATACGCGGCGTCGTCGGCATACAGCGCGAGCGTCACCTGTGGCGTAGTGGGGATGTCGTCGGTGAAACGTGAGTAACACGCCGGCGACACGCAGCTGCCCTGCGGGACGCCCGCCAGCACCGGGCGGGCGCTGGAGAGCGCTCCCTCGACCACCACGCGGAAGCTCCTGTGGGACAGAAAAGATTGGACCACTCTTACCACGCGACGGGGCGCTCCAGAGGTGGCCAGCTTGTAAACAAGGCCGTCATGCCATACGCGATCGAAGGCCTTCTCCATGTCGAGGAATACTGCGACGGAGTCCTCCTTCTTGTTGGTGGCAGCCGTCAGAAGGTGCAGTACCCTCGACAGCTGAAGCGTCGTGCTATGTTCCGACCGAAATCCGAACTGTTCCGGCCGTGGCGTAATGTGCGGCTGGAGATGCCGCAGCAGGAGTACTTCGAACACCTTGGAGGTGGTCGGTAGCAGCGTGACGGGCCGATAGCTCTCCGGCTTCAGGATGTTTTTTCCCACCTTGGGCAGCATTATGACGCGCCCTTCCTTCCACAAGGCGGGAAAGGCCCCGGTGCGCAGTATCGCCGTGTACAGGCGCGCCAGTGCCGCTACCATTCGGAACGGCAGGTGGCGCAACGCTGTGTTGGTGATACCGTCGGCACCGGGGGCCTTCCTAGGCCTTGACGATCGTTCGCCGTCGACCCCGATTTATATACGGCTCTGTCCGCCCATAACGGGAACCGTGATTTCTTACTCTAATTTCGAGTCTATTTTCGCGATAGCCGAAACCTTTGGAACCCCGTTTTTATATTTATTTATTTAATAACCCTTACAAACTATACCTTTTTACATAGCTTATTATGTCTATTTTAATCTAAAACAATAATATTGCACCTTACATAACACATAAAAAACTGCCTAGAACATTTACTGCTAATTTTGCAATGTATGAAATTTTCATTATACATTTTTCCTTATATTTCCTAAACTACTGAACCAATTTACATAATTCTTTCACAGAAAATGGTTTTAAGTTAAGACCAACCTTTTGACACTAATTTAAACATTATATATTATCAAACAAAAAATCATGTTTTCAAGTTACGTAATTATATGACTTATTAATTTTAATTTAAAATTTTTCCTTTCTAATCAGTCTCATTGGACTCTAATACCAATTTGACGCTAAATTAACATAAAACTAATAAGATTTTAGCAAGATTCTAATGAGAATTTACATAAACTAGACTTTACGTTAATATCACAAGTTTTGAACGAAAAATTTAGTATAAGATTCGTGTTTACAGTCTACGTACCGCCACTACTTGCACCCTGGTGTCGAGATAGGGTCTCGTCGCCGACAGGCAGTGCGAGAAAAAGACGGCTCTAGCTATGAACTAAGTTAGAGATGTCAACCTAGTTTATGCCTTGTGGTTCACCGTGTTTTTAGTCGACATGTTTTTACGTCCACGTATAGTAATATTGTAATGTGTGTTTTTACATGGTTTTTTTACTTACATTTTTGAACATTATTAACCTGAAAATTTAAGCATTCGTCCTCCCTAGGTAGCTTCATGCTGCACCATGTAATTCATGTTATTTAAGTTTTTCTTAAGATTTTTATCTCTTGAATCTTTGTTTACCTTTGTAATGTGAGTTAGTGACAGGCCTAGTTTTATTTTTAATTTATTGCTGGAGCTAGTTGTAGGTCGTTTACGTAAATCACATCGACCTCATTATCTTTTCTTTTTATTATGTCCTAGATTTTTTTTCCAAATAATAAAATGTTTATCATCTGGAGATGACAGGAGCCTGGTGGTGGAATTTTCAGTCTACTACTGGAGCTGAAAGGCAACACAAGTCTACTACTAGAGCTGAAAGGCAACACAAGTCTACTACTAAAGCTGAAAGGCAACACAAGTCTACGTCTGGAGCTGAAAGGCAACACAAGTCTGGAAAAGTGACCAGAGGAAGTTTTCCTCTACTGTGATTTATAAGTTAGTGCCATGAATTACCATCTGTGGCCCAGGCTACAGGAGTGGCGTCCCTCCATCCTCTCTTACGATCTGTTTAAACTGACGTCTTCCATCTCAGCAGAAAGGAAAAAACTGACGTCCTCCTGCCTCTCTAGGAAGAAGATTGTCGGCCTTCTCTTCCTCGGCTGCAATGACGAAGAACGATGAACCTCGACCAGAATCCTTTAAGGAAGACTGAAGCCTGACGTCCCTCGGCCACTGCTACAGCCCAGAGGCCCGCCTTTCTCCAGTTCATCTCATGTTTATTTTCATTTTCATCCACCCGCTTCTCTAACCTAGTTTAGTTATCTTCTAGCTCCAAATAGGTAGGCCCTAGGTTCTTTAATAATAAATTCTTATAACTTGTCCTTTCTTATAACGTGCCCTTGACTTCTTTTAACAGTGCTCCCCTCCAGACTGAAAGTTAGGTAGGTGAGTACTCAGTGTGACCTTACATTTTCTGGATCCTACCGGGAAAATGTAACGTTACAATATTAGTTCCAACTAAATTTGACAGCTCTAAATTACATTCGTCTCTTTCTCGTTTTATTAGAGAGAAAAAGATAGCAATAGCCTAACTTAAGTTTAGTTTGTGCACAACAGAATCGACACCATTGTCGTACTACGTATGGTTTAAATAAGCAAATCGTTAACGTAGACTAGATATAAGAGTGGACATAATATACTGCCTTGTGATACACCAATACTTTACGAGTAACACTTCTATCTATCATGGGGTTTAGGTTTCCGCACTTAGTCCTTGAAGTGGACCATTGTGCGTGAGCCATGGTGGCCGATTACTCCAACCAGCCCACCTCCCTCCAGAAGCAGATCAGACTTCCCGGTCTCCTCAGGGCATCCACAAGGGATCTTGGTGCTCCCAGGGTCTCCTCGCGAATCTTGGTAAAGCCTGTGCACTCAAGGAGCACATGCGCCACCGTTTCCTCCGCCTCCATGCATGCTCTGCACAGGGGACTGTCAGTGATACCTAGGGTGTGGAAGTGTTTATTCAGTGAACAGTGTCCAGTGATGGTCCCCGCCACCAGACGCAGGCTATCTCTGTCCAGGCGCAGAAGGCGCCTGGTCAGCTTTGTATCCAGGGATGGCATAGCTTCCTTGGATTGCCTGCATGCTGGTGTCGAGGTCCACCATTTCTGTGCTTGTATACGAGTGTGATCCTTTAACCAGCTTCTCAGCTGCTTGAAAGGAATTGGCACAATGGGTTCGGGTCCGTAGGGTTTTGTGCTGGATCCTCTTCTGGCAAGTTCGTCAGCCGCATCGTTCCCAAGTGATCCACTGTGACCTTTAATCCATTGTAGCGTTACCGTGTTGTGATTTAGTACCGTGATTCGTTCTAGGGCCTTGTGGCATTCTAGTGTTAGTCTCGACGTGATCTGGTTACTTTTTAGGAATTGAAGAACAGAGGCACTGTCGGAGAGTATTCGAATATTGGTATCCGTAACCTCCCTGGCCTCTATAGCGTGTGCCGCTTGGATAATACCTACACACTCTGCTTGGTAAACAGAGTTGAACATTCCAAGTGGTTTGGATATCTTAATGTTTAGGTCGTCGGAGAACACTCCGACGCCTGTCCCATCGTTGGTTTTTGATCCGTCAGTATAAATCCTTAACTCTCTTGTACTTGAGTAGTCGCACAACTCCTCTATGAGCTGTATGTTGTAGTGTTTTTGGAAGCAGTGGGTCTTCAGGCTTCTGTCGATGGGTGATGTCATCATAGGCTGTTCTTTGATTGCATCTTCTCTGATGCGTGTGTGTTTAATCCTGGAATCATTTCTTAGGGTGCCGGATGCTTCGAGTCTGAAAGTCGCTATGGCCGCCTCCTCTCTTACGACGAGGTGTAGGGGAGGCAGCCCCAGCATCACCTGTAAGGCAGCAGTGGGGGAAGTTCTCATGCTGCCGGTGATTGCTACGCAGGCAAATCTTTGTAGTTTCTCGAGATTCTTTTGGGTTGTACTTAGGTTGGTCCTGGGCCACCAAACTAAAGAACCATATGTAATGATTGGTCGGATAACTGTGGTGTATAGCCAGTAGGTGATTTTGGGGCTTATGCCCCAATTTCTCCCGAGGAGTCTCTTGCATTGCCATAGGGCTATACTGGCTTTTGTGATGATGTAATCAGTGTGTTTTGCCCAGTTCAGCTGTTTGTCCAAAAAGATACCCAGGTATTTGGTTTCAGTCGATAGACTTAGGGTTGTCCCAAAGAAGCTTGGCAATTGTAACGTTGCCAGCTTCTATTTCTTTGTGAAGAGGACGAGTTCGGTTTTGGTAGGGTTCACTGCTAGTTTGTATTCCTTGCACCAGTCTTCTACTATTCTTAAAGCCTGGCGCATACTTTAAAACTTTGGACAGTTCTGACGTATATACACATGACTTAAGTTATATCGATCTTGAACATTGTTGTTTTTTCCAATTTGTTATTGTTGCGTATTTTCAAGGGTACATTTCGAATTTTCGATCATTTACATGTTCTACATTGTCTAAATTTTTGGACTCATGAGTAACAAAGTCAAATGCTTTGCATAAATCGAAAAGATTCAACATTCGATTTACCTTATTATTTAAGATTCCTACTGCTAGATATCCTCACATCGGCTGTAAACTGTGTCATTGTTATACTGCAGTTTAATTACATTAGATAACTCATTAATAATTTATTAGTTTTTAGTAATGATAATTCGTAGGAGTACATACTCGTAGTTGGATGGTGTCTTGTGATTACTTAAACTACTTATTACCAAATTAAAATGACAAAACGTTTCCATCCATCAAAATTATAGTTTTACCATCGAAACCGAGACGAACAACGATAAAAATAAAAATGTCTCCAATAAAGTGGTTGAATTATTTACTAATGATGGAGAATATCTTGGGAATCTACAGGAACTATTGCAGCCAGACGATGATTAAGAAACGTTTGATAATTTTCCAATTATTAGTTCAGAATATATTTCACTTTATAATCCTTTTCGGTGAAGCTTATTTCTTGCTAACAGGACATGATAGTACTAAAGCTACCTTCATTCATATTTGTTTTTCTGCATTAACTTATTTAAACTCCGTGTCATCTGTTGTAACTGGTATCTGTTACAATCGCGCCTTTTTGTCATATTTAGTTAGCGTCACTTATATCTTTAATTGTTTTAAAGATGACGAGTTTGATAGATCTCTTAAGAAACTGAACCGGTTCAGCATTGTTTTTATAACATTAGTTATCGTATTTAGTGTCTACAGAGCTGCTGAGATTTTAGTAAATTACGTGAAAGATGACGGTGATACCAATATAATGATTTTTATTTCCGTTTTTATGTCGCAAGCTTTTATTAGAATTACAATAGTATTTCAAAAAGTCATCTTGTTTGTTCGTATCATGGTAGTGGTAAATTTGACCAAATGTATGAATTCAATGATATCTACCGTTCAGAGCAGAGTAGGCAGATGCGTTAATAATCCAGAAGAGCAATGTGATGTCACAAGGGAGGAGATTCAAGGATGGGTTGATATGTATCGGCACTTAGCAAACTGCAGTGAAAAATTGACGCTGTGCTTCGGACGACAGGTACGTTTTATTTTCCCTAAGCTACCTAGTTCGTAGAGCTAAATTAATTAAATTTTCATATTCCTTGACTATATTGTAATGTTATTATTGTGTTTCAGTTCATATTTTCGATGATACTATCAATGATATATTACATGCTGTTGACGAATCATATGTGCAACAAGAATGTTCCGAATGTAAGTGTCGAAGACTTGTTTTTTATTGTTTAAATTGATATTACAGCAGAATAACACACTGAGTGTGTTCATCGCGGTTTGGATGAGTTCGATAAGGCGAATGGCGGTCGCCGTGCTAATCCATGTTTTATTTCACTTACTGTTACTAAACCTAACTTTGACTAAAATGACTTACCGATACTGATACTGTTAGCCTGTGTCATCCCACTGCTGGGCAAAGGCCTCTCCCCATAACGTCCAAATTTTTCGATCCAGGGCCTTACTACTTTTTTTTAATACATTTCAGAAAGGAGACACGAAGACAGTGTTTATTGTGTTGAGCTTTATAACGATAACGGTACTGCCGATTTATGCTGGTCAATTGATGCGAAACCAAGGGGTTAAGTTCCACATACTCTTAGCTCGACTTTATAATACAATGATAATCTATGGTGAGATATTTTTTTTTAATAAAAGGATCAAAATTTGTTGTTTAAATTACTGGCAACTGTATCCTTATTTAGAAAGATATATAAACTGTTTAGTCTGCACAAACAAGACGTATTTGAAATATTTCGTTAAATAATATTTCAGATTCGAACGAAGCTGAAGCGAAATCGATAAAGGATCTTGTTCGTCTGATAAAGAAGAATCCAATCGAGATCAAGTTGTTGTCCAACTTTCCTGCTGGAATGTATTTACTGCCAGTTATACTATCATTGGCTGTCAACTACGTCATTGTTATATTGCAGTTCAATAATGTTTTTTAATTAAATTGTCGTAAGTGTGTTCTGTAACTTCTGAGTTTGGACTTAATAATATAATGTAGATATTGTGGTATATTTTTTAATTTTCTTTCCTATTGTGCGACATGTATATCTTTAATATGTCTGATTGTGTTTCATGATAATATTTTACATCAACATCATCTTCATCCACATGTCTCATGTTATTTGGGGTCGGCGCAACACGTTTTTTTAATAATATGACAATATTATACTTTCTTTTTGTTTTTTTTGAGAGCCGCTGTGGCCCAGTGGAGGCGGCCCGCATTACTTTGTGTAATTTATTTCATACCACTGCTCTCAAAACGGTGAAGGAAAGCATCGTGAGGAAACCGGCATGTCCTAGAAGCAAAAATTCGAAGACATGTGACATCTACCAATCCGCACTGGGCCCGAGTGGTGGATTATAGCCCATTCCCTCTGATTGAGAGGAGGCCGTGTCCCAGCAGTGGGAACATTATAGGCTGATGATGATGATGAATATTTTACATTCTAAACAGAAGATTCCCTCTTATTATAGCTGATCAATAATGGGTAGTAATTACTACACCAAAAATAATAATAATAAACAATAAATCTTTATTCAGAATCTCAGAAGGTAAAATAGTGAGGTGGTGCTTACATATCTTTGATAAACCACTTACCATCATTATAAAACAAAAAGTTTCCATTCGTTAATACTCAAAGGTCGTATGTGTAAATATGTGTCCTATGAAGTGGTTGGTTTTTTTTTTGTTTCTAGAAAAACTCTTAGGAATATACAGGAATTATCATAGCCACAATAAGATGATGAAATGTTTTATAATTCTACAAAATTTCTTCTCTTTATGCTGCACGCTTTGGTTCTTATTAATGAAGAGCATTTCTTTACTAGGGAGACAGTAATTCGATCCAAATAAACTAATGCATGATGGTTTTTCTGCTGTATCCTTTGTAAACTTGTTGTCATTTGTCGTGGCCGGGATCTGATACAGCCGCGCCTTCATGTCTTTTTATTAGAAGCACCAGTCGTGTCTTCGAATGTTTTCGAGATAACAAGTTTATTCACGGTCTCAAGAAAATATACTGGTTCAGCATGAGCTCAACAGTATTATGTTTATGCCATTTTCTCTGTACAGATCTTGGTAGAATTTTTATAAGTTACATACAGATGGGCTGAGATTTATGTTTACTTTGGTTTATGGATTTATGTCACAGACTTTAATGAGATAGAACTACGCGCGAGCCGCGGTAGCTGCTGGCGGGCGTTACGTCGAAATTGGTCGCGAAAATAAAATTACAACACTCCGACAGTTATGGACCGCAAAATAAACATATAACTCTATGATTGCAAAATTGACATTGGAAACGGACCAATCAGAGACGGCCTCATAATCTAAAACCAGTGAAATTGTCAAAATTAAATTGCCTTACCCTCTCAACTGCTTCCTGCGCTTTATGTCAAACGATGAAGCGCGTCAAACGCGCATGCTCGCGAAATATTTGCACGTAATTTGACACGTTATACAAAACACTTGGCGATCGCAAAATACAAGAGTTATAGCTATCAAACTCAAAACTCAAAACATTTATTTCAATTAGACCATTACGGCACTTTTGAATGTCAAAATTACAAATAAAAAACAAAGCTACAGTCCCAGTCACAAGGCATAATAACTTGAGAAAGTACTGTAGTTACCCATTCCCTAGCGTAGATCTCTATGGAGAAGAACGGACAAGAAACTCCATGGACACTCTTTTGAATCAAAATATTGTTACAAAATCTTGGTTACATCATTAATTTTGAAATTATACATATATGTGAGAACGATGTAGAAAGACGTGCACATTAAGAGCGTCCAGAGTAGAAAAAGACAACAATTTAACAACAAACGAATTAAAATGAACCCTGGCAGCCAAGAGATGACCAGTCCCAACTGACAGCGCCCGCTCACGAACATGACGCGCGCATCGGCGCTATTCAACTCAACCATATTGAAAGGAATTAAATGACCCGACACACCCACCACCATCAGCGAGACATTTGAGTGAGCATGACATTCTCTCAGCCACCAAGGCATATTCAAGTCAATGAAAGATAACTAAATGTAAATGGTGGCTGAACAATACAAAGTACTCACACATGTGCTATGCAATTATATAATACTAAGAACTGGAATCTACACAATGCAAGTAGGTATATTGCAATATATAAAATTAACAGTGAATTGTAGAATAGATAAAGAAACTATTAAACCAAAAACAAGATATACAATTATAAATTGATACTCAAACAATAATGTAGAACTTGAAAAACAGTGATAAAAACGGATATTTTGCTAATAAAATATTAATTTGCTCAAAAACTATTAACTTTTTACCTATTTCTTTTTATATCAAAATAAACTAGATTATATTTCCTTTCCAATAAGACCACAATCTCGTTAATATCTCATTAGCATCATATCAAAACATTCATTACAACCTAGATACTCACTGTTTGTTTACATCTGGTAACTAATTTTACCAGCCGCGGTTGGACGAACAAACAAACAAAAAACACAAAACCACTTGTTTTTTTGGTGTAGATAGTTGAAAAATCTAATCACCACACTAATTAAACACTATTACAAATAGTGTTTAATTAGTGTGGTGATTTCGTTTAATCACGTCGTTTAATCACAAAATCACTTATTTCTTCACACTTCACAATCACTGTAGGTATACATACCTACTGCATTTTCACAGGCGAAATACTGCAACTTTGCGATTCGAAACCTAATTTGATTTATCATAACAAGATAGTACAACTTCTCATGAACATTTAAAGGTATAACACTATATTACAATAACAAATACGTGTTGACGATGACGTGTTTGTTTATATTACTTAACAACTTGTCGATGGATTAGAGCTGTGATTTTTGGTACGGAGTTTAAGAATGTTATAGAGATGGGAAATAAAACATTGAATTCGTTTAGTCGATTTTTTATTAAAAGTTTTGGACAATTTATTCTGACAGCGCGTGGCTCCCACAGGCTCCTCGCGCGGTGTAGAGGGGTGCATGCGCGGCTCCCACAGGCTCCTCGCGCTGATGAGTGGAATATCACTATACACACTATACCCGTAACATTACAATGACACTAACGCTAGACGCGACGCGACGCGGCGCGACGGTATTGGAAGAGGCCAGTGATTTAGTGCTGCGCCGCGCGCCGCCGCGAGACGCATCGCAATGAAATGTGTCTTTTCGTGTAGTAAATAAAGTTATATTTTGATTTGCTCTATTAAAATGTGCGCGCAGCGTTTCGTCACGTCGCGTCTCGGCGTGAATTGACATTTAGTTCCCTTCAATAAGGTTGGTTAAGTTGAAGGGCGCCGATACACGCGTCATATTCGTGATCGAGCGCTGTCAGCTGGGACTGGTCATCTCATAGCTGCCACGGTTCATTTTAATTACTTTACTATTTAAATTGTTGATTTAATATTTTATTCTGGACGCTCTTAATGTGCACGTCTTCCTACATCGTTCTCACATATATCTATAATCTCAACATGAATGATGTAACCAAGATTTTGTAAGAATATTTTGATTTAAAAGAGTGTCCATGGAGTTTCTTGCCCATTCTTCTCCATAGAGATCTACGCTAGGCAATGGGCAACCACAGTACTATCTCAAGTTATTATGCCTTGTGACTGAAAAAAAAAACAAAGCTACAGTAGCTTTGTTTTTTTTTGTATTTTTGACATTTAAAAGTGCTGTAATATCACGGCTTTGCCATGTAGATTTGGCAGTCAAACATTTTCGCAAGACATTCGAAGGACGTCTTCTCATTATTTTCACCGACCACAAGCCGCTAATATACGTTATTTCAAATACTCAATCGAGTACTGAAACACCGAGACGGACGAGTCACTCTTGTATATACTGACATACGTAAGCGGTAAACAGAACATAGTCGCCGAAACACTCAGCCGCATAGAAACTATTTCATGCCCAGCTACAATAAACTTCGAGGAAGTAGCATCAAATGACTCGCACTCCCTCCCGTTCCGCCCAGAGCGGGAGGGAGTGTCAGACTTTTACTGACTAAAACCCATCCATGTTCCTTCTTCGCCCTTGTGTTCCGGGCCCGCGGTATCTCTTTCGAACAATCCCGCAGCTCCGGCAGGTATCGGCCTTTGCGGACCCCTTCTTTTTGCTGACATCTCTTAGAGGCGCGCGTGAGACACGAACGCGCCGTCGACACGGCCTGTCGTCATAGGACGCGCGGATGGCGAACTAGCCCATAGCTCACCGTCTACAGGCCCGCACCTACGGGCGTCAGGGGCCACATGGTGGACCCCGACGCCCGGTGCGTCTCCCGCGGTAGCTGGGACGTGAAGTTCTCTCCCTCTCTCATTCCGCCACCTCCTTCGCTAGCATGACTAATTCGCAGAAGGAGGTGACGGCGTCCCATTCCGTCTCGCTCCGGACCATGGATTGAACCAGGGCCGCACGCGAGAGGTCGCCGCCGGCGATTGCCGCCGCGGCAGCGGAGTTTCCCCCCGGCGTAGAGCCTTCGCGCGCCATTTGTGCAGGCACGCGACCACTATAACCTCCAGATCCCATGGCAGCAATCCGGCAAGGAGGCTCGCCGCCTCACCGGAGATCGTGCGGTACCCATGCACGGAGTAGCTTCATGGCTACCACCTTATTGGGCGGGTTCAGGTAATGGGCGGCTCGTCGCCTCAAGGAACGCGCCCACACCAGGGCCCCGTAAAGAGCCATGGACGACCCCCTCGTAGAGCCTCCGGCAGGAGGCGTTTGGACCCACCTGAAGGCAGCCCCGATACCTGACACCATACTTGACGTCGAGATACTGCGAAACATCGACTACTTATGTACGCCCGTATATACCAGAAGTACATAGACAAGAAGTTTTCAACAGCGTGCACAAAATTCGCCATCAGGATGGCGAATTTTGTGCACGCTACGCGCGACTCGCAAACTCAATCCAAAAATACTTCTGGCCATCAATGAACGCAGACATTAACTTTTGGATTCGAACTTGCTTACATTGTCAGAAAAGCAAAATACAACGTCACACCTTCTCGAACATCTCATCTTTCCCGACAAGTGACCGTTTTCAACACCTACACGTCGACATTGTGGGACCGCTACCTACAACAGCTCAAGGTCATCGCTACTTAGTAACAACGATCGACCGACTCACGAAATGGCCTGGCCTGGCCTGGCCTTCGTTGCCGATGTCATGCAATATTTGCGCTTGCTGTGAAGCAGAGTCTCGTGCCACTTTACCATCTGGAGGCCAACCCGCTCGAGCGTAAAAATCGCGATCTCAAGACCCAGTTGGCAATCTTAGTCGAAGAACACCATCAGCAATGGCCAGAAGCTCTGCCATTCATCCGATTTGAACACCTCAAGAACCAAAGAAACGCAACAGACACCTGCTTACTTAACATTTGCTCGTGAAGTCCGGTCACCTATTGCAGTACAGAGCGATCTTCGTGCTGTGATAGAGGCTGAAAACCACAGATTACGCCGTATCTGCTGAAGTTAGCGGAGACACTCAGCAACAGTAAGGAGTGCATTGAGCGACAGCAAGACCTCCGTAAGGCTGCCAAAGACAAGATACGAAAGGCTGAGGAGTTTACCGTCAGTGATCTTGTCCTGATAAAGACGCACGTGCTTAACAGTGCTGCTAAAGGAGTCAGCTCTAAGCTCATGCCTAAAAGGGAGGACGCTTCTTACCTGGTGCAGAAGAAGGTTAGCCCAACTACTTACCTTTAACGGTTTCCGGGATCACTGGATGAAGTCATTGGGAAGTACCACGTTTTGGCGTTGAGGAGATATCATTCTCGGGATGGTGAATGCCCTGAGGTTTCTCAACTGGATGCTCCTAAGTGTACTCGTGGTAGGCCGCGTAAACGTGTCATTTTTGACATTTTAACGGCGAGGGTACCAATGTTTGGTCAAAAGGGGGAGTATGTAGGACGGCATAGCAACGAGGCACTCGCGCTTTCTTAGCAGCGGGCTTAGGTAGGTAGAAAACCGCTCGCCGCCCCACGGCGCCGCAACGCGCACGCGCCAGTCCGGCTCGCATCGCTGTCGCATTCAGCCACGTTTTGTAATTTTCTACATGTACTGTAATTTTTTTTTTCTTACATCTAGACTGTGTAACCGTAATAACTGTGACACGTCTGTCACATCAGTATCTTAGATACAGTTGGAAATTATTGTCAATCACTAGTTGTCCGGCATTTTGCTGAACTGAGCCTAGCCGTGTGACACCCAATTATTATCTTCTTTTTTTTTTGCTAACGTTGTGTGCACTTGTGGCATGTGCCAAATAAACCCGTTTTTTTCTTCTTTACAAGGTACTTCTATGAATTCTGTACATCAAACTAAGTAACGTGAAGAATGAACGTAAGGATAAATTATTGCTGGGAAACGACTTTTTTTGGGGTGAATTAAGTATCACGTTTTATGGTAAAACTCAATATATTGCACTCAAAAAATGTATGCTGATGGATGCATTGAATAGGATATTATTTAGATACTCATGATTAACGATAATAAACTAAAATAATATACAGGGTGGAATTTTGTAATGCCACCTGGAGGGAAAGTACTCTTAATACTGCAGATAGAAAATTTTACTTAAAGGAAACATTCCTTTATTTTTTAATAGAAAGCAAACTGTATTCAAAGATTTTCGAAAATTCTTTTCTCCCACACCCGGGAATCGAACCGGCTAAAATCTGAAAAAAATATACCCTGTACTTTTATTGCATCGATCGTTAGGGTCAATTATAAGGATGAAATCTCTGTAACAAACATGATAAATTAAATGAAAGGAAAACCAGGAAATCTTAAATTAATTTAATTATTTACAAAAAAAGGTAAACTAACTAATTAGTTGCTCGAAATGGGCTCCATTCTTTTGGATACACAAATTTATTCTTTTAACGAATTCATTTCTAGTAACCTTTAATAAAGTGTTGTGGTGAATATTATAAATCGTATTCTGAACTTCAACTCTCAACTCGTTGTCATTCGCATAAGATTTCATGTAAATTTGTTTTTTTACATATCCCCACAAAAAAAAATCTAATGGGGTGAGATCTGGCGATCTTGCAGGCCATCTGATTGTGCCGTTTGTACCAATCCAGGTATTAAAATGGTTATTAATGTAGGCAGTAGTGATTCCGCTGTTATGTGCTGCAGCACCATCTTGCTGTAGAATTATTTGGTTTCGCTCTTCCTCGGGGAAACCATTTAACTCGTTTCTTAAGAGATCCAGTATTTCAATATACTTGACAGTGTTTAAATGACCTTCGTACACGTGGACTAACACTACATTATTTCTCATAATTCCGCACCAAACGTTGAAAGAAAATCTTACTTGATTGTTAGTTCCATGAACACGCATGATTCACTCGAGACCAATAATGGTTATTGAGGCGATTGTACATGCCATTATTGCTGAAGTTGGTTTCGTCTGACCATACAATGTTACTCAAAAAATTAGGGTTTCGGTCAATTTCTCAAACCATGTTTTCACAAAATTGTAATCGTCTCTCACGATCCCCAATATGCAATTTTTGCACCAACCGACCTTCACGATAGCATTTATACTTATACTTTTTCAGCACTTTAAGTACGCGAGTGTGGGTTGTTCCTAATTCATCGGCAGCATCTCTACTTGAAGCCTTCGGAAATGATTCAAAGTATGTTAAAACATCTAGTTCAAAATCGAAATAGTTTTGCTGAATAGTTTGCCGTCTCTTCTTGAAACCACCCGTATTCTTTAAATTTTCTACCATTATTTTCAATGCGAACCGAGTTGGTGCCTGTCGGTCTTGATATCTCTCTCCATACCACCGCAGAGCTAGATTCACGTTTTTGTTATTTAAAAAATAAGCTTCCATTAAATCAAACTGTTGTTGATAAGCCATTTTCACCGTGAGACAAAATGTGAAATGAGTTGTAAAAACAATCAAATGTGAATAACAACTGTGACAATCTAATTTTCAAATTATAATCTAACATTCCATATTTAAATTACCTCATACACGCAGCTACGAGTATGTCGCAAAGGAGTCTGCATTACAAAAGATGGAGAGCTTTAACTTGACTCATTGAATTTGTAACTTCAAATTTCTTGGTTTTCCTTTCATTTAATTTATCATGATTGTTAGAGAGATTTCATCCTTATAATTGACCCTAACGATCGATGCAATAAAAGTACAGGGTATAATTTTTTCAGATTTTAGCCGGTTCGATTCCCGGGTGTGGGAGAAGAGAATTTTCGAAAATCTTTGAATGCAGTTTGCTATCTATTCAAAAATAAAGGAATGTTTCCTTTAAGTAAAATTTTCTATCTGCAGTATTAAGAGTACTTTCCCTCCAGGTGGCATTACAAAATTTCCACCCTGTATATATACAATAAATAATGAAATAGATAATGTTTTCTAAAATAGACCTAGAATTAGTTACGGACTCTGCTAGTGTGATACACATGACAGTGTGACAGTGTGTGTCAAACATTGTTAGCACTTCATTACTTTGTTATATTACTTTATAATCGGATCATTCCACCTACTATTACTTTTTCATCGTTGCCGAGGCACACATTACTTACGAAAATGTCTTCATTAAAATGGTTCCATAATTTGCTGTTCATAGAAAATCTCTTAGGCGTATACAGAAATTATTGTAGCCAGAAGAAGATACATAAATATTTTATTGTCTTCCAAATTTTTGTTCAGACAACTTTGCATGCCGCATTTGTTAATTTTGAAATACAATTCTTGCTAAACGAACATTTCAACAATCAAATGAATGTTATTTATGGGGTGTTATCTTTTTTAGGGTATATTATGTATTTGTCTTTTGTCGTGGCCTGCATCAGTTACAGCCGCGCCTTCATGTCATATAATAGAAGTATCAGTCGAGTCTCGGAATATTTCAAAGATGACAAAATGTTAATTATTTCATTTAAGAAAATTTACTGGCGTACCACTTCTTCATTTTTCTTTTTATTCGCTTTTGTCACCTACAGATCCGTGGATATCGTAATAACAATTTTTCAAAAGGATCATGTGACGGATCCGTATTATCTAATTCCGGTTTTTATATCACAAGTTTTCATAAGAATAACTATGCTTTTTCAGCACCTTATGTTATACGTCATTATTATGATAATAGTTCAACTGTCCAAAAGTTTAACATCGTTGATATCCCTAGTTCAGAAGCGTCTAAGTAGTTATCATATTAGGTCGGATGAGCAATGTTATATCACAATGGAGCAGATTCAAGGATGGACTGAACTGTATCGGGATTTAGCGAACAGCTGTGAAAAAGTAACGCTTAGCTTTAGTCGCCAGGTAAGTATTTGAAATCAAATCAAGTAAAACTCTGAACATCATCGAGTCACAAATCCATAAAAATATTCCGGTGATTTGAATTGTTGTTGTTCAATATTACTCGGTTTAGTGTACAGTATCGGGTCCTTGTCCTAGTCCTTAACATTGTTTATATTCCGAAGTAAAATAAAATTGACATTTTATTTGAATGTCAATGTCCGTACTACGTTTTGCTGGTGAATCATTTGTTAAGAAGAATAGTTTAACTATTTATGGTTATAAGAAAATCGTTAACGTAAAGTAGACATAAGAGTGGGCCCAATATACTGCCTTGTGACACACCAACACTTTAACACTCTGTACAGTTCTGACGTATACACATGATTTAAGTTATCTCGATCTTGAACGTTATTGTTTTTTCCAATTTGTTATTGTTGCGAATTTTCAAGGGTACTTTGCGTTCATTTACATGTTCTACATGGCCTACATTTTTAAACTAATGAGTAACTGAGACAAGTGCTTTGCCTAAATCGAAAAGATTCAACATTTCGAGAGTTTAAATCAATTTTGTTTTGTAATTGCTACTGTAAGATTCCTGCTGCTAGATATCCTGACATTGGCTGTAAACTGTGTCATTGTTATCATCATCATCATCATCATTTCAGCCGAAAGACGTCCACTGCTGGACATAGGCCTCCCCCAAGTGTCGCCACATTGACCGGTCCCGTGCGACTCGCATCCAACAGATTCCCGCAACCTTCACCAGGTCATCGGTCCACCTAGTGGGAGGTCTTCCAACGCAACGTCTTCCGGTTCGCGGACGCCACTCCAGAACTTTTAAACGGCCATTCGTTTTGCGAGCAATGTGCCCTGCCCACTGCCACTTAAGTTTGGTCAGCCTGGAGATCTCTTGCGGATGTCTTCATTTCTGATTCGATCACGCAAAGAAACTGAGTGTAGTGTCTCCGATTTTAATAGGAGTGGGTGTTACATGGGCATTCAACATGACCTTGGTGTTGTCCATGTTCATTTTTAGCCCCACTCTTTCGGAAGCTCTACTGAGGTTATCGAGCATTGTACTGAGGTCCTCCATGGTCTCAGCCATGACCACTATATTGTCGGTAAACCGAAGGTGAGTGATGTACTCTCCATTGACGTTGATGCGTAGCGCTCTCCAGTCCAGAACCTTGAAGACATCCTCCAGTGCAGCGGTGAACAGTGTCGGAGATATGACGTCTCCCTGTCTCACACCTCGCTGCAGAACGATAGGTTCCGAGGCTTGGTCCTGAAGTCGGACTGACATGGTGGCGTTTTTGTACAAACACTTCAACACCTCGATGTACCGGTAGTCGATTTGGCACCGTTGGACAGACTGCAGTACAGCCCAGGTCTCGATCGAATCGAAGGCTTTCTCGTAGTCCACAAACGCTAAACTGAGAGGCAGGTTATACTCTTCGGTCTTCTGTATAACCTGCCGCAGCGTATGTATGTGGTCCACGGTGCTAAAGCCTTGCGGAAACCGGCTTGTTCGGGAGGCTGAAAATCGTCAAACCTGCGCGCGAGACGATTCGTGATGACACTTGAAAACAACTTGTAGACTTGATTTAGAAGTGAGATGGGCCTATAATTCTTCAGACGGGCATTGTCACCCTTCTTGAAGAAGAGTACCGCCACACCCCTGCACCATACCTGTGGCGTTTTTCCCTCGAGTATGACGAAATTAAAAAGCTTCTGAAGGGCCTTAAGTACCGGTTTTAAACCCGCCTTCAGGAGTTCGGCCGTAATTCCGTCATCACCTGGTGCCTTGTTGTTTTTAAGCTGTTTCAGAGCCATCCTGATCGCGTACAGGCTGACGTCCGGGATGTCTTCCGTATAGTGTCGGGTCAGTCTAGCTCTTGGGTCGTTTGCTAGATCTACGACGGGTTTACTGGTTGACGTGTACAACTACCCATAGAAGCGCTCGATCTCCCTCAGAACTTCCGGTTTGGCAGTTCAGATCCTGCCATCGTCGGTCTTCAGTTTCGTGAGCTGGCTCTGCCTAATAGCCAGATCTCTAGTAAATACCTTGGAGTCTTTGTTCCGTGTGTCATTGTTATACTGCAGTTTAATAACATTAGATAGCTCATTAATAATTTATTCGTTTTTAGTAATGATTATTCGTAGGAGTACATACTCGTAGTTGAATGGTGTCTGGCGATTACTTAAACTACTTATTACCAAATTAAAATAACAAAATGATGCCATTTATCAAATTTTTGTTTTACCGTCGACACCGAGACGAACAACGATAAAAATAAAAATGTCTCCAATAAAGTGGTTGAATTATTTACTATTGATGGAGAATATCTTGGGAATCTACAGGAACTATTGCAATCAGACGAAAATTAAGAAACGTTTGATAATTACCCAATTATTGGTTCAGAATATATTTCACTTTGTAATCCTTTTTGTTGAAGCTTATTTCTTACTAACAGGACATGATCACACTAAAGCTAAATTCATTCATATTTGTTTTTCTGCATTAACTTATTTAAACTCTGTGTCATCTGTTGTTACTGGTATCTGTTACAATCGCGCCTTTTTGTCATATTTAGGAAGCGTCACTTATACCTTTAATTGTTTTAAAAATTACGAGTTTGATAGATTTCTTAAGAAATTGAACCGGTTCATCATTGTTTCTATAACATTAGTTATCGTATTTAGTGTCTACAGAGCTGCTGAGATTTTAATAAATTACGTGAAAGATGACGGTGATACCAATATAATGATTTTTATTTCCGTTTTTGTGTCGCAAGCTTTTATTAGAATTACAATAGTATTTCAAAAAGTCATCTTGTTTGTTCGTATCATGGTAGTGGTAAAATTGACCAAATGTATGAATTCAATTATATCTACCGTCCAGAGCAGAGTAGGCAGATGCGTTAATAATCCAGAAGAGCAATGTGATGTCACAAGGGAGGAGATTCAAAGATGGGTTGATATGTATCGGCATTTAGCTAACTGCAGTGAAAAATTGACGCTGTGCTTCGGACAACAGGTACGTTTTAGTTTCCCTTAGCTACCTAGTTCGTAGAGTTAAATAAATTAAATTTTCATATTCCTTGACTATATTGTAATGTTATAATTGTGTTTCAGTTCATATTTTCGATGATACTATCAATGATTTATTACATGCTATTAACCAATCATATGTGCAACAAGTATATTCTGAACGTAAGTGTTTTAAGACATGTTTTTTTATTTTTTAGAATAAGGATGGAGGTTTTTTTACAGTAAAAAGAACTATTGATATTAAAGCAGAATAACACATTGAGTGTGTTCATCGCGGTTTGGATGAGCTTGAGCACGCATTGATAAGGCGCAGAGCGGTTGCCGTGCTACGCTAATTTTTTCTTTACTTAACTTTTGCTAACCCTAACAATGGTTTTGACTAAATTGCTAACTACTTTATTTTTAATACTTTTCAGAAAGGAGACACGAGAACAGTGTTTATTGTATTGAGCTTTATAGCAACGATACTGCCTATTTATGCTGGTCAATTGATGCGAAACCAAGGGGTTAAGTTCCACATACTCTTAGCTCGACTTTATAATACAATGATAATCATTGGTGAGATAACATTTTTTTAATAAAAGGATCAAAATCAGTCGTTTAAATTACTGGCAACTGTATGCTTATTCAGAAAGAAACATAAACTATTTAGTCTGCACAAACAAGACGTATTTGAAATATTTCGTAAAATTTTATTTCAGATTCGAACGAAGCTGAAGCGAAATCGATAAAGGATCTTGTTCGTCTGATAAAGAAGAATCCAATCGAGATCAAGTTGTTGTCCAACTTTCCTGCTGGAATGTATTTACTGCCAGTTATACTATCTTTGGCTGTCAACTATGTCATTGTTATTTTGCAGTTCAATAATGTTTTTTAATTCAGATTTTCGTGTGTGTGTGTTTAGACTTAATTAAAAACGTAGATATTGTGATATATTTTTTGATCTTCTTTCCTATCTTGCGACATGTTATCTTTGATATGTTTGATTGTGTTTCATGATAATATTTTACATCATTATCTTCTTCCTGTCCTTGGCTTATGTTATTGGGGTCGGAGCAACTTAATAATATGATAATATTTACATTTTAAACAGAATATGCCATCTAATTATAGCTGATCAATAATGTGTAGTAATTAGGTACACCAAAGATAGTGAGGTGGTGCTTGTATCCTACTTATCGTTGATAAACTACTTACCGACATTAAAAGTTTCCATTCATTAATACTTAAAGGTCGTAGGCGTAAATATGTCTCCAATGAAATGGTTGGATCAATTTTTGTTTCTGGAAAAACTCTTAGGAATAAACAGGAATTATCATAGCCAAAAGAAGACGACGAAATGTTTTATAATTTTACAAATTATTGTTCTGTATATGCTGCACGCTTTCATCCTTATTAATGAAGAATATTTTTTATTAGGGAGACAGGAATCCGATCCAAATAAACTAATGCATGGTGGTTTTTCTGCTGTATCCTTTGTAAACTCATTGTCATCTGTCGTTGCCGGGATCTGTTACAGCAGCGCCTTCATGTCTTTTATTAGAAGCACCAGTCGTGTCGTCGAACGTTTTCGAGATGACAAGTTTATTGACGGTCTCAAGAAAATATACTGGTTCAGCATGAGCTCAACAGTATTATGTATGCCATTTTCTCTGTACAGATCTTGGCAAATTTTTATAAGTTACAAACAAATGGGCGGAGATATGTTTACTTTGGTTTCTGGATTTGCGTCACAAACATTAATGAGATATATAATAGTATTAGAGAAAATCGTATTTTTCTTTGTTATCGTGATAGTGGTTCAATTGGGTAAATGCTTGGAATCAACGGTATCAGTCGCTCAGAACGGAGAAGGGAGATGTGATATTAGTTCGGATGAGCAGTGTTATATCACAAGAGAGCAGATACAAGAATGGGTTGAACTGTATCGAGATTTGGCAAACTGCTGTGAAAAAGTTACTCTATGCTTCGGACGGCAGGTACATGTTAATTGATCATACTTAGGTGGCTTGGTAGAAGTGTTATTTTCATTTATCTTTTAGAAGATCCGTTGCTGCGGTTTGTGATAGATTCTGACTACAGAGGGTAATGCACATCGAAAAACTTCTCATTCTTTACATCAAACTAAGTAACATTGAACAAAATGACCGCTGGGAAATGACTTTTCTGTTAAGCGATAATCTACTATTTTCTGTAAAACCCAATACAACCAACACAAAATCTCTGCGCACCTTACAAAACATAGGGGTATTTAGGTATAGTTAAGGCAAAAGCATTAAAAACCAGTTTTTCTTCCTTTCTTGCTTATCGTGTATGACCTGGTGTCAGAGTTTTTATGACGCCCATGAGTGTCTGACCTGGCTTTACATGCCGTCGAGAAAAATCTCTCAGACATGCTGATTTCCTCACATGAATCCGAAAAATCAGATATGCGTCTCTTGGGTTCGAACTCGAAGCCTTTGACTTGGCAGTTCGATGCTATAAAGCTCAATACAATAAACACACATTAAGCGTGGGCCAGACTATTGTAAAACCGCCCGTGGAGACGGATGTGGAGGTCCAAATATTTCTCCACCGGCGGTTAACAACAGCACGCACTGTTGTAAACCGCCATTGGAGACCGATGTGGAGGTGTGTGGAGGGCTTGTTTACAACAGTCTGGCACGGGCATTAGACTATCACTGCTTGCAAAAAAAACCAGTTTTATTTTAAATACAGTGAAATAGAAAAAAAATGTAATGACGGAAAGACTATGTGACTCTTTACTTTGTTGTGGGATTTTTTACACTCGTATTTAATATTATTTTGTTATTGCGTTATTATGTTTCAGTTTATCTTCTCATGTCTAATGTCTACGTCGTACTACATGCTGCTGACGAACCACATGTGCAACAAGAATGTTGCAAATGTAAGAATATTATACTTTTAACTTTTTAAATTTTTTACATATTTTTTTCCTTTTTAGTTTGGTTTTAATTGCATGCACTATATTAAGTGGACGCTTGGAGTCACGTAACGCAAGCATCTCTTTGCTTAAAAGGTAATATAAATTATGTTTGATAATTCTTATGTAAAAAAAAATAAACATAAACATAAACAAAAAGTAAAAAAAAAAACATTTTTTATATTATTTTTAGGGTTCCGTACCCAAAAGGTAAAATCGAGACCCTATTACTAAGACTCTACTGTCTGTCTGTCTGTCACCAGGCTGTATCTCATGAACCGTGATAGCTAGACAGTTGACATTTTCACAGATTATGTATTTCTGTTGCCGCTATAACACAAAATAATAAAAAAAAAAATTAATTAAAAATTAAAGGGGGCTCTCCAACTACGATGGGACGAAACCCTTCATGCGCGAGTCTGACTCCCACTTAGCCCGTTTTTTTGTTATTAAGACTTGTTTTTGTCTAAAAGCACATTTTGCAATGAGAAGAAAGCATATAACACAACGTTGGGTGTCCTATTAGGTACACCTCTGTCTCACACTTCGGGAATTACAGGTGTGATGTTATGATGTTAAGATAGCATATAAAAACCAAATAACATACTGTCTGACCTAAATTGAAAATTAAATTAAATTAAATTAAATGGCTTTGCGTGGAATCTCGGATCTTGGCGTATGATCAGCGGTGTCGATCAACTTGAACAAGGCTACTTCTATATTATGCCTTAGACCTAAAAACATTAATAATAATAATAATCTTTATTTATCCAAAAAACATAGGTACAGAGTTTGAAATATAGCTTAATATTTGGTTAAGAAATACATTTATAGTCTAAGTTGCAAATTCTGTACAAGAATAATACACTCTACCTCTTAAGCTAGGGTATACCTGTATTATACAAGATAGGTGAGTAAAGCCTCCGTGTAAGAGTAATCCTTAAGGAGCAGCCATTCTGTTACTTAAGATTTTTGTGCAAGTGAGTTTAGATTTTGATTTCTGTTAAGGCGCCTCCCCGAGCAAATGACCTTGAACGCGCAGTTTTTTGGAGCCTACTCCTCTTTTCCAAAAGAAATACCAACTAATAAAAAATACATTAAATTATTAAATATTCTTGACTCCAAAATTGTCGTTTCTTTTTGTGTTTTTAAGTAGCTTAATGTTTAATAAATCCCCTCACAACGAAACCACAGAAACGAGAAATAATGATTTATGAAATGCTACTCCTCGTAAAGTAACCATTATTTTGATTTGCTACTTATACTAATGGATAGACAATTAATTAATGAACATAATTGTCGTTTTATTTTTTCCAAAAGACGTAAATTTGATTTTATAAAGAATAAAAACCACGAATTTCGCACTATTCGACCTGCAGTGACTGACGTAACAATCATTTTGTAGTGCAAGCTGATTAGAACTTTATTCAAACAGTATTTCAAACGAAGTTTGAACCACCACAAATAAAGTTGCTAATTTTGCTCGGGGAACCGCCTCAATGTTTATACAGATCATATGAGTACTTAGTATATAATATTGATGTTTGGCGAAGGAGGTCTTGTGTGGAGGTACACCGAACCGAACCTAAGACGTGGTTTGACGTAATAATGTTCCTAGCTCTGCAATATAGAGACGAAAACATAATATCTAAGCCAAAACACGTGTTAAATAACTTTAACAGATTAGATCTGCGTGGCCTTATTCGCTTATAACAATCTAGGAGAAATTATGTTTAGTATTGACATTATTTATTTTTTTTTTTTTTTACAGAAAGGTGACAGGAGAACCGTGTTTGTTGCATTGAGTTTCATATCAATAATGATGCTGCCAATCATTGCCGGACAACTAGCTCGGAACCAAGGGATCAAATTCCATAGAGTGTTGGCCCGACTTTATAATACAATGATAGTAATTGGTGAGACAATTTCCATTGATTTTTATTTATATTTTCATCATATTGAACACAACAAGACGAGATGACCTGGACGCGTACTGCGACGGCTGGTTCAAGTTGGCGCGGGAAAAGAGCTCTTGAAAGGAATAGGCATATCGGGGAAGGCCTTTGCTGAGCAGTGGAACAGAAAAAGAAAAAAAAAAGTCGAACAACGACGAATTGAGTACAAAGTGGAGGACAACTTTGTAATTCTAGGCCTCCCAAGGGAGGACTGCAAAAAATAAAAGTTCAACGTGGCTACGCTTGGGAGAGGCCTTTATGCAACAAGGCGAATATGATAAGCTACGTCAATGACGCATAATCATTCAACATTTCAGCCGTAAGACGTCCACTGCTGGACCTAGGCCTCCCCCAAGTGTCGCCACATTGACCTGTTCCGTGCAACTCGCATCCAGCGGATTTCCGCAACCTTCACCAGGTCATCGGTCCACCTAGAGGGAGGCCTTCCAACGCAACGTCTTCTGGTTCGTGGTCGCCACACCAAGTTCAAAAAAGATTCTATACTGTGTCTAAAGCAGACGGTTCGTAAGTCGGGGCCGCCACCACTGGGGCACCGCTGCTCTCGAACCCAGGCAGGCGCATTACTTTGTGTAATTTATTTCATCACCACTGATCTCAAAACGGTGAAGGAAAACATCGTGAGTAAACCGGCATGTCCTAGAACCAAACAATTCGAAGACATGTGACATCTACCAATCCGCACTGGGCCCGCGTGGTGGATTATAGCCCATTTCCTCTTATAGAGAGGAGCCCTGTGTCCCAGCAGTGGGAACGTTAATAGGCTGATGACGATGATGAAGGTGACGAATGCATTTTATTTTATTTTCTACATTTCTACCAATAATACTAGTACAATTTTGCGACATTAATTTTAGATTCAAGAGAAGCTAAAGCGAAACTGATAAAGGACTTAATTCGTCTGACAAAGAAGACTCCGATAGAGATCAAGTTGTTATCAAACGTTCCTGCTGGGATGTACATGCTGCCAGTTGTACTCATGTTTGCTATCAACTATATCATTGTTATAATGCAGTTTAATAATGTTTTTTAATTGCCTCGTTGGTTTAGTAGCAAGCGCTACTGTTGCGCATGAGATCCTGGGTTCGATTCTCAGGTCGCGCAAAGTAATACTGTTTTTTTTCCATCAGGGATTTCAGCCGGAGTAGCATCCACGGATTTTGGATTTGTGCCCTGTTCATAGCAATAGGCTAATTGTCCTCTGTTACATGGGACTTAAACATATTTAACGAAATGTAGCTGTTTTGTTACTATTATGTACACGTCTACCTAAACGTGCGGAGCTCGTGACTAAATAATAACAGCCGCTCGGGTCGATCTTTAGGTTAAGCCGTGCTTGCCTAGGTTGGTCTGTGGATGGGTGACCACCATTACATACTGAGTTCCGTGCCTCGGAAAACACGTTAAGCTGTTGGTACCGGCTGTCATTTGAAGATCTTTGACAGTCGTTACAGGTAGTCAGTGGCCCAAAAAGTCTGACAACAATTCTTACCAAGGGGTATCGTATAACCCAGTACTTACTGGGTTGTGGAGGTCAGATAGGCAGTCGCTCCATGTAAAATACTGGTATTCAGCTGCATCCGGTTAGACTGGAAGCCGACCCCAATATAGTTGGGAAAAGGCTAGGCAGATGATGAAGTACTCGTCTGCCTATCCTTCGGGGGATTACAGGCGTGCTGTTATGTTCTGTGTGTTATTTGATTGTTTTGCTTTTCGTAAATAGATATAATATGTAAGTTTACGATTTTATGTTTAAAGCTATTAAAAACATGAAGTGATTTAATGCTATCTTTGCCTTTAATTTTGTAAGACTCTCTTATGTTACTATATTATACTTAGGTTTATTTTTTTTCCTGTTAGTAAGTACAAGAACTGATTTTTGCCCGGCATTACGACAATTCAAAATCCGGGTAATGGTTTAATTGATTTTGAATTCAAACTCAAAACATTTATTTCTAATTAAAATAAATGTTTGACTCAAAACATTTATTTTAATTAGAAATAAATGTTCCAACACAAAACATAATAACTTGTGAAATTACTGTAGTTGTCCATTTCAAAGCGCAAGTACAACAAAATTTTTTTCGGATGGGAAATCATCAAATGACTTCTCCTGCTCTGGGCGGAGCAGGAGGGAATGTCAGACTGTTATTGACTAAAACCCATCCATGTTCCTTCATCGCCCTTTGTGTTCCGGGGTCACGGTATCTCTTTCGAACAGTCCCGCAAACACAACAAAAAGCCTTAATGTATGATTGCAATGTCTAACTGAATGTCAATAATTGTAAATAAAAAAGACTGCGACGAGCTTAGTTAATAATTTTACATAATTTTTTATGCTCTAAAGGTCAGTTATACCTCTAAGCAATATGACGTTGGATAGGGTCTATAATTAATCGCGGTGCGTTTAGTCGCGATTTTGTTTTTTTTTTGTGTATGGCATCTCGCAGGTCGATCTAGGAGGTTGTCGTCTGTTTGAGAGAGAACAGGGCAGAAGAATAGGTATTTTAAGTAAACCAGCCGTCGTCGCGCTGCGCCAAGCCTACCCAGAGTGCAATACAGCTGCAGGTCAGACCGATTATATCACAAATATTTGACGAGATCGACGGTTCGTATTCCCCTTTTATTCCTCGAAAACTGAGCTGATTTAATTATTTTTGACATTTAACTTTTAAGAAAGACTATGTCTAAGTTTCTTTTGTGTTAAAAACTTTTCGAATTTGTCTGGTAGTACTCTGATCACGGCCGTAAAAATGGGGCCTCTTTTGACCTTTCTTTAGGGTCGAATATTGGGGTGCGATGTCAGAAGTCCTCCACGTGTGTCTGGCGGTTGCTGGTCCCTCTCGATACGTCTGGAGGGAAGAGCAGCTGCTGGGCCGGTGCACCCTGGGCGCGGCAGTATCCTTCTCCGGGGAATGAGAGGAAATGAGAATTTCCTTTTATCCCTCGGGGAGTGTTACTGCCGCGGCTAATTATTCTGACATGGGTGGGGTCCATCCAGGACCAACGGTGCGTTCCTCTGCGTGTCCCTCTGTAAAGCAGAGGGCATAGCAGAGGAGTGAGGGCGGGCTCGGTGTGCACTCACCCTGCCTCCGAGCAGACAGAGCAGGATGCGTCCTTCTTTGTCACCGTCAGTCTCGTAATCCCATTGTCGAAGTGCTGTGGATCACGTCTCGCGGCTTCGATAGGGACCGAGGGTCTTGGCTTAACCGCCCGGACTGCGAGGTAGAAAACCTCTATAAAAAGTCACCCCGAATCCCAAGCGGCGGCGCACCGCGAGGGGATGTATGGCTGACGGGTGTTCCCATGGAACGAATCAGTCGCTAGTGCTCACCCTCGCCAGGGTACCTGCAGACCCCCTGGCGAGTAATAAATGCTAAAATCTGCTTATCTTGGGTACAGGGGTCTCTGCCCAGATTGACGTTTATTTCCCCCATACTCGTGGGTTCAAATATGGATAATTTAACAAAAACCAAAACCAACACCGCCGGCAACGGCAAAACAGAGGAGAGGAGGGATGCGGGGTCGGAGTCCGACGCCGCATCCAGCGATGTGAGTGCGGGAGGTTTGGAGAGCTCCCGCTGCGTGAGGGCCGGGACTGCAGCGGAGAACGGTAAGTTCTTCCGCAAGCGGTCTAGGAAGGATGGCGACCAAGTCTCGTCATCCGAGGGAGAGATGGCCTCGGCCCGTAAGATCCCCACTAGCAAGCGCGGTGGGATCCGAGGCAAGAGGGGGGGGCCTGTTACCTCCGAGAGGTCGGCGAGACCAGCCGAGGAGGGGCGCCACCCGGGCACGAATGCTCACGGGTCTGGCGACGAGGCGGATGCAACTGGCGGCTTAGAGGTGGAGCGTAAGGCCAGGTTTGCAAAGGAAGTGGAAGCCGCGATAAGGGGCGTGGCCTTGAAGATAAAGACATCGTCTAAACTCAAGGCCATACCCGCGGCTTCCGCCTCCATCATGGCGGCAGCGGAGGCCAACTTTGCGGGGCCTTCCCCTCCTCCTCCGATAGGTGGAGAGGAGGTGGCCAAACTTCGGGTGGAGTTGGCCCGCCTGACGGCTGCGATGGAGGCTCTCCAAAGGGAGAACGCCAAGCTCCACGCAGACCTGGCCAGTCTGCGTGAGGCTCGCACCCGCGTGGCGCCTCCAAATGGGGGCCACCAGCAGCAGCGACAAACCGAGCCGGTGCCGGTAGAAAATCAGGTTCTGAACCTGGTGCGGCGGGAGCTGGCTTCCTTCCAGGCGCGGTTTTCCGTCTTAGAGGGAATTGTTCTGCGCCCCGCCCTGGGTTCAAATAAGACTGCCGCGGGCCCGAGCACGATGCCGACCACGGTGTCGTACGTGGCTGCTGTGGCTGCCGCGCCCGGACCTGGGCCATCGAGTCAGTCTTCCGGCAGGGCAAGTGCGCCCTCTCCTGGAAAGCCGGCTCCGGCGACACCGGCGCCGGCTAAGAAGGCGTCCAGGAGGAGGAAGGGCAAGGCAGCCCCACAGGCGGTGACTGTGCCGGTGCCAGTGCCAGCGGCGAGTGGGCCAGCACCTGCGGCACAGCAGCTGCCGCCGCCGCCACCACCCCCCCAGCTCCCTACACCTCCCGCGGCTGAAGCCGGGTGGCAGGTGGTCGGCGAGAAGAGGAAGGGGCGAAAGGCGGCCAAAAAGGCCAGAAGTGAGGAGCGGCAACGGCAGCACAGAGCGAGAAAGATCGCGGCTAGGCTCCGCGCCCCGAAGACCGCAGCTGTAGTGATTACAATATAGCCGGAAGCGGAACAAAGGGGCGTGTCCTACCGCGACCTGCTGGCGAAAGCTAAGGAGACGGTGGATCTCGGGGAGCTTGGGATCACCGGGGGCCTCCGGCTTAAAGTCACCGCGACGGGAGCTCGGTTGCTGGAGATCCCCGGGGAAACCTGTGGCTCGTCCGCTGACGCTCTGGCTGAAAAGCTCAGAGCGTCCCTAAACGCGGACGAGGCCCGAGTGTCCAGGCCCGTCAGATGCGCAGACCTGCGCATCCTGGGTCCGGACGACTCGGTGACCGAGGAGGAGGTGGTGGCCGCCGTCGCCAGGTCCGGAGGGTGCCCTGCCGATCAGGTCAGGGCAGGCGCCCTACGCCCGGACTCCACGGGCATGCGAACCGTCACGGTAAGCTGCCCTGTGACGGCGGCCAAGACTATTGTGGAGGGCCGTAGGCTACTGGTGGGCTGGGTTTCAGCGCAGGTGAAGCTGCTGGAGCCCAGACCTCTGAGGTGCTACCGATGCCACGTGGGACACCATGTGTTGGTGCAATGCGCTTCGGAGGTCGACCGCAGCGGCCTCTGCTTCCGTTGCAGTCAGCCCGGTCACACATCCGCGACTTGCTGCGCCACGCCGCACTGCGCCGCATGTGCGGCGGCTGGCAAGCCGGCTGATCACCGGGCTGGGAGCAAGGCCTGCGCTGCACCCGCCAAAGCCAAGGCCAGAGGAAGAGGAGGGCCCTCCACCGCCACCACCACCACCGTCGCCACAGCCGCAGCCGCTGCCACTGTCGCCGCCACCGCCACTGTGACAATTGCGCCTGCAGAGGGGCCCTTACAGGGGGCCCGAGTGGAGGAAGCGGTAATGGAATGCCAATAACGGCTCCGTTACGCTTCCTCCAAGCGAATATAAACCAATGCGCCTGCGCTCAGGATCTGTTGCTCCAGAGCATGGCGCAGTGGTCGATTAATATCGCTGTGGTCGCTGAGCCGTATTCTGTCCTGCCCAGGGAAGACTGGGTGGCGGACCCTAACGGCTCAGTGACCATAGTGTCGTCGGCCGCCGCCGGTACTCCGACCCTTGAAGGTGTCAGAAGGGGTCGGGGGTGCGTAGCAGCACGGTTCGGGGAGATTGTAGTGGTGGGAGTCTACTTTTCCCCGAGCCGAACTCTCGCCGAGTTCCACAACTCTCTCGCAGAGTTGAGTGTCGTCGTCGGAAACCATTCCCTCCCCGTGCTTGTCCTCGGGGACTTCAATGCCAAGAACTTGGCTTGGGGTTCTCGTTGCACAGACGTGCGGGGAAGGATGGTGGAGGACTGGGCTCTGGAGAAGGGCCTGGTCGTCCTAAATCGGGGTTCTGTCCCCACGTGTGTGCGGATGCGGGGCGAGTCGGTGGTGGACATTTCGTTCGCTAGCCCCGTTCTGTCGCCGCGTGTCGTTGACTGGCGTGTCATGGAGGGGGTGGAGACCTATTCCGACCACCGGTACATCCGGTTCGACGTCTCCACCCAGAGCTCAAGCGCGCCGGTCCAACAGGCCCCGAGTGGTCCACGTTGGGCGCTGAAGCAGCTAGACCGGGAGCTCCTCCTGGAAGCCTCGATCGTGCAGGCCTGGGTGACATCACCGGACAGGCCTGCCGACATTAACAATGAGGCAGGGTGGTTCCAGGAGGCCATGTCCGACATATGTGACGTGGCAATGCCCCGAGTCCGGCCAGGAAGCGCCCGGCGTCAGGTGTACTGGTGGTGGCGAGAGCTGATGTCTCTGCGCGAGGCGTGCGTAGCTGCGCGACACCTGTACGCCAGGCATCGCAGGCTCCGCATCCGCCCACCGGATGCGGCAGCCATTGAGGCGGAGCTATATGAGGGGTACAGAGCGGCGAAGACCGCCCTCCGCGAGGCTGTCCTGCGGGCCAGGGATCTGGCCCGCGAGGAGATGCTGGGGACTCTCGACAGAGATCCGTGGGGGCGCCCTTACAAGATGGTGCGGGATAAACTCCGCACCTGGGCCCCCCCACTGACGCAGAGTCTCCGGCCTGAGCTCGTGGAGGACGTAGTGAGCACTCTGTTCCCTACGCGGGGGGAACATCCCCCCCCGCCTATGGCTCCGCCACCTGCGGTGCTGGAAGCGGACCATCAGGACGTCGACGACGACACTCCGGAAGTGACTGGGGTAGACCTGAGAGTGGCGGTACGCAGGCTCAGTGCCAAAAATACCGCCCCGGGACCCGACGGCCTGCCTGCCAAAGCCTGGGTCCTGGCCTCAGAGGCTCTCGGGCCCCGACTGGAGGGGTTCTTAAGCGCATGTTTGGAGAGAGGCCAGTTCCCGCTTCGTTGGAAGACGGGGAAGCTGGTCCTCATTCGGAAGCCGGGGCGCCCTGCGGACTCTCCGTCCGCATACCGGCCCATAGTGTTGCTCGACGAGGTGGGCAAGCTCTTTGAAAGAGTAATTGCAAACCGCCTCGCCGAGCACCTTGCGGGGACGGGGCCAGATCTTGCGGAACACCAGTTTGGTTTCCGCAAGGGGCGCTCTACGGTGGACGCCATCATGCGCGTGAGAGCCCTCACGACGGGGGATGCAGTGTCCCGGGGTGGGGTTGTCTTGGCGGTGTCTCTCGACATCGCCAATGCCTTCAACTCCATGCCCTGGAGCTGCATTAGGGAGGCACTCCGGTATCACCGGGTGCCGACCTACCTTCGTCGTGTGGTCGGGTGTGTCTTCGACTTCCTGACGGATAGAGCCGTCATCTACCCCGGTCGCAGCGGAGAATGGAACCGGCGAGAGATGTCGTGCGGTGTTCCGCAGGGATCGGTCCTAGGTCCGTCCTTGTGGAACATCGGGTACGACTGGGTGCTGCGCGTCGACCTCCCTAGTGGCGTCAGCGTGGTCTGCTATGCAGACGACACGCTGGTGCTGGCACAGGGGGGGTCGCACGAGGCGGCGGCCGAAATGATGACACGCGGGGTTGCGATAGTCGTTGAGAGGATCCGGCAACTGGGTCTCGAGGTGGCATTGCACAAGTCCGAGGCCATGTACTTTCATGGGCCGAGGCCCATGGAATGCGCCACCTCCGGGATCCTTACTCACGGTAGGAGGGGTATCCATCGGTGTCGAGTCGACTTTGAAGTACTTAGGACTCGTCCTCGACAGCCGGTGGAACTTCGTGGAGCACTTCCGACGTTTGGCCCCCAAACTGGAACGGACTGGGGCTGCCTTCAGGCGGCTCCTGCCCAACCTCGGGGGGCCGAACGCCTCCTGCCGGAGGCTCTACGCGGGAGTCGTGCGGTCCATGGCCCTTTACGGGGCCCCGGTGTGGGCGCGTTCCTTGAGGCTGCCTGAACCACTACCTGAACGCGCCCCAAAAGGTGGTAGCCGTAAGGCTGGCCTGTGGGTACCGCACGATCGCCCGCGAGGCGGCGTGCCTCCTTGCCGGATTGCCGCCATGGGATCTGGAGGCGATAGTCCTCGCGCGCCTGCATGAATGGCGCGCGGAGGCGCTTCGCCGGGGGGAAACTCCGCTGCCGCGACAAATTGTCGCTCAGCGGACAGACTTCCGGCGGGATCTCATGGCGACATGGAGAGAGCGACTGTCGCAACCCCGTGCAGGGCACGCCACGATAGTGGCGATAAGTCCCCTCTTTGAGGAGTGGCTGGAGAGACGCCACGGCGTCCTCACCTTCCGCCTGACGCAGGTCCTCACCGGACACGGTGTTTTCGGGAGGTTCCTGCACCGAATCGGGCGGTAAGAAACGCCCGGGTGTTTCCACTGCGAGGATCGACCGGAGGACACGGTGGAGCACACGGTGGAGGTGTGCCCCGCGTGGGTGGAGCACCGCCGTGTCCTCGAAGCGGCGATTAGCGGCGGCGACCACTCGCGTCCGGCCCTGGTGCAAGCCATGGTCCGGAGCGAGACGGAATGGGACGCCGTCACCTCCTTCTGCGAAGCAGTAATGCTAGAGAAGGAGGTGGCGGAACGTGAGAGGAAGAGAACCTCACAGCGTCCCGGCCGCCGCGGAAGACGCCCCGGGCGTCGGGGGCCACCACGTGGCCCCCGGCCACCGTAGGCGCGGGCCTGTGGACGGTGGGCTATGGGCTAGCTCGCCGTCCGTCCGCCTCATGACGACAGGCCGTGTCGACGGCGCGTTCGTGTTCCACGCGCGCCTCATAGAGAGTCAGCAATAGGAAGGGGTCCGCAAGGACCGATGCCTGCCGGGGTTGCGGGACTGTTCGAAAGAGATACCGTGACCCCGGAACACAAAGGGCGATGAAGGAACATGGATGGGTTTTAGTCAGTAAAAGTCTGACACTCCCTCCTGCTCCGCCCAGAGCGGGAGAAGTCATTTGATGATTTCCCATCCGAAAAAAAAAAAAAAAAAGGTCGAATATTCTTTACTTATACGTTGCTGAAACAAGAAAATGACAGGTTCGTGTCTACAGTAGCCCTGTTATTATGAAAAATTAATCATTGCTCTAGCTAGAGGCATTATTCAGGAATAAAAAATGGGAATACATTTGTATGGAGAATCGCAGCCCCTGTTCCCTCTTAACCGGCCTTTCCTGTGGGTGCCTTGAGTGTCTCCAGCCAGGGGTTAAAACTAAGCAACTACACGCTAAGAGCACCCCCTATGGTACCTTGGCTAGGTAGGTAGGCGGGTTCGCGGCAGGCCACGGAAGAGATGAATGGCGGGACGAACTGGATAAGCTCCATCAGAACAAGAAGGACTACGCGCGAGGTTTGCGAAAATTGGAAGAAGTGGAGGGATTACCTACTATACCAAGGAACGGGTCCGAACAGGCTGGAAAAAAAACCTTTAATTTTAAAGAATACATATTTAAAATGTTTGAAGCATTATAATTTTTTAGAGGGAACTTATACCGTTATCTCTATCATTGACGACTTTAGGTGAGCTTAAAACAATCAATAAATTAATTTACTGATACATTCTGAAGTTAAGTCGAGCGTTGATAAAGTGTAAAGTAGTGAACATTATTGTTAAGCTGTCCCATATTATATTGACAGTCACTTAAAACAGAAACAATGAACTACTCTAGGAAATTAATACGAAAAACCCATTAAAAATTACTCCACTTTCCGCATCGTTACCGAGACACCACGTTACAGTCAAAAATGTTCCCAATAAAGTGGTTAAACAATTTACTGTTTATGGAAAACATCATTGAAATATACAGGAATTATTGTAACCAGAAGAAGATAAAGAAATATCTTATTTTATTTCAAATATTCGTCCAGACTTATAATCGTTATCAATGAAGTCTGTTATCTGATTGGAAGAGATGACTTTAATCACGTACATTTCATGTTTGGATATTTTTCTGTTTTGTCTTTTATCATTTCTGTGTCATCCGTCGTGACCGGTATTTGTTACAGCCGCGATGTCATGTCATATTTAAAAAGTATCAATCGTTTATATAAATGTTTTATAGAAGATAAACAACTAAATACATCTCTCAAGAAAATATACTGGTTCAGTATCACTTTTGTTACATTGTCTACCAGTATTTCTATCTACAGATCTGCGGATATTTTAACCAATCAATTGATAAAAGACGATTCTACGGCTATGTTTATATTTGTTCTTGTTTCCATTTCTCAAGTTTTTATAAGAATTACTATCGTCATTCAGAACATCATGTTGTTTGTTGTTATAATGATATTGTTTTATTTGATAAAATGCTTTGAATTCGTTGATATCAGCCGTTCAGGAGAGAGTAGGGAGGTGTGATGTAAGTTCAGATGAGCAAAGTGATATCACAAGGGAGCGGATACAAGGATGGCTTGAACTGTATCGAGATTTAGCGAACTGTTCTGAAAAAGTGACATTATGCTTTGGAAGCCAGGTACTTGCTTGTTATTGATTTATTTAAAGAAGGTAGCATGCAGGTTTGCACGCTGTTCCGTTTAAGCAGACACTTTTCAGGGCTTATTGTACCTCTCTGTAGTACACGTGCAGCTGTCATCCAAAATGCATACAAAGCTCTCCGCGTCCAATATAACAACGTATTCAGAGCGCTGATGGGGCTACCGCGACATTGTAGTGCCTCGGGCATGTTCGCCGCTGCTTGCGTCGACTGCTTTTATGCAACGATGAATGCATCCCTGGTGCACAGTGTGCGCGGCAGCAGTCTTAAAGCAGGATTGTTTTAATGTCACTCCAGTGTGAGAATTAGCGCCATCTCTTTCTCACTCTAGAATAAGATTAAAACAGTCCTGCTTTAAGACGTCATGGTAGACCACCTGATAATGATAGCCGACACGCTCGACTGTCCATACATTAGACGTTGCAGTGACTTGCACGTCACCTACAGATGTCGGCTGTCAATATAACTGTGACAGATACGGTGTACTGTGTTTTTTTTTTGTTTTGTGTGGTTATTGTTTTGTGTTGTAAGTATTGGAATGTTTATTGTATTGTGTTTAATGATTTTTGTGCTATTTATTGAATTTTGTGTGTATTAATGAGTCCTTGTTACTTGAATAAATAAGTGAAATTATAAATTAATAATATTATAAAAAAAAAAAAAAAAAAAACTTTTATTTTTTATTATTAAATATATATTTTTTAATAATAACCCAGTTAATGTTGCATACGAAGTTACCTAGGATATAATTTGAACTTAATGTCAATCTTATGTTTCAGTTTACATTTTCGGTAATAATCTCAGCATCTTATTACATGTTGCTCGTCCAGTATTTGTGCGGAAAAGGTTCATTAAATGTAAGTATGTTATAGAAATTCATCTTCAGTGTTTCTGATTTTAATAATTTATGCACAAAATAAAACGTCGTTTTCGACTAAAAATCTTTAGCGATTAATTCGAAAGTAGGTATTTATTTTATGTCAATTTCAGAAAACGTTAAGGAAAGTGGTGTTTGCTGTATGCAGTTACGTTACATTCATAATGATGCCAATTGCAGCTGGACAATTAACTTGTAATCAAAGGGTGAAGTGCCAGAGACACCTGGCTCGACTTTATAATACAATAATAATAGCAGGCAAGATCTTTTTTTTTTTATCACTATTATCCATGCATACTGGTATATAAGTGCAAAGTTAGGTTAACTCGCGAAATTCAAATTTTCCAAAAGTTTTTTGCAATTTGCAGGCCAGTGTCAGGTTGTATGTTATTTACAGAGTTAAAATCATTAAAATATACAATACAATTACTTAAAGTTCATTTTAACCCCATTGAATGACTATTTCATGAACTGAGAGGGTTGTTTAAATGACAATAATTGGTAAAAGCCTATGCGAAGTGACAGCTAAACCATTAAACCCGCGACGCTAACTTAAAAAAAACCGGCCAAGAGCGAGTCGGACTCGCATATCGAGGGTTCCGCACAAACTTTATTGAATGAAAGATAAATTGCGGTTTTATACGATTTATGACGCATTAAAAAAAAAACTACTTACTAGATCTCGTTCAAACCAATTTTCGGTGGAAGTTTACATGGAAGTTTAATAGTTTAAGTGTACATCATATATTTTTTTAGGTTTATCATTCTCTCATTTAAGAAGTTACAGGGGGAGGGGTACACATTTTACCACTTTGGAAGTGTCTCTCGCGCAAACTATTCAGTTTAAATCCTCAATATCATTTTTCAAGGGGTAAGTAATATTTGATATAGGTAAATACAAAATCTCAAATATTTACAAGACAACAACTGAATCTATAATTTTATTCGATATATCGATCAGTTAATATAATAAACGATTGATATTATTTTAAAGTTACTATTTTTTATATCTATATAAGCGTAACCTACATTAAATATAAAATCGTTCAAAAACGATCGAACGATACGAACGATAAATCGTATAAAAACCACTCAGAAGACATAAAACTTATTTAGTCTCATATGATAAAACGCGTGGGTTTTTATTTCCCTGTAAAAAACATGCAAACAAGCATACACCATGCATGCAGAAGGCATGCAAACAAGCATACACCATACAAGCAGCATGCAAGCAAGCATGCAAGCCCGCCACACTGTTCCCAAACCACTGTAACTCCTGAAAGCCAGAATCAACAGTGGCGACCACCAGAAAAGCGCCGAGACAATGAAGCTCGACGAAGTCCCAGAGAATGAATTTAACTGTCTTGGATCCCGCAACGAAATTAATCAGAAAGGTATAGTGGAGGAGTAGGAAAAAACCGTAATTTCCACTTCCCTCCATTTCAGCAGGAGACAGAACGAAACAAGGCCAATAGGCACAAAGGGACGTTTACAACTGGGATAGGCCCAGTTGCCTAGCACCACGGAAAAATATTAACATTAATGGGTCCTAAGTTGTGAGCTGTTATATTTGATTCCAATAATAGGTATGGCAAAAACGCTTGAACGCACGGAAATTTGTTCTAGTTTCCACAAGGTCTGTATAGTAAATAACTCCGGAGTTATTTACTATACAGACCTTGTGGAAACTAGAACAAATTACAACGCAAACAACAACAACAACAGCAACATTATGTTGGATAGTGTACAGGTTACATCCGGATGTAACCTGTACACTATCCAACATAATGTTGCGTTCATTCTGCCAAAGACTGCACTCCCATAAAATGTGATGTGCTGATTGTTCATATTCGCAGTCAGATGTGGAACATTGACAAAAAGGCGAGTCAACAAGCTTGAAGGAAAATAATTTACTCTTAAAGTTACCATGACCGGTGAGAAATTGGGCAACACAGTGATCAACCTCCAACCATGTCCTGGCCAGCCGTTCACGAACGGATGGAAAGAACTGGTGGAGGTGTCGGCCCTTGATGGAATTATCCCACCTACCTTGCCATTCAGACAAAAGTTCCTCCCAGACGTCGGTCTGAGGTTTGAATAATCTAGCAATCTTAACACGGTCACGTAGAGTTAAAAAGTCTGCGTCCGTGGTCTCACGTGCGTTATAGTACATTGCAGCCCGTCGCTGCACTTCAAGATCAACTGGAAGTACACCTGCAAGTACCGGTAAGGCTTCAGTACTAACCGTCCTATACTTACGCTTTGCATAAGAATATCAAAGCCAAACGCTGGCTTTGAAGCAATTTACGTCGTGCCGCTCCTATGGTGGCCCTATCGGCCCAAACAGGTGCCCCGTAGCACATACACCCCAAATAAGTAGCCCCATAAATGGTCTTTAAAGTTATAAATGACAGACCCCACGTAGATTTTGATATTCTCGTTAAGGCATAAAAGTTCTTTTTAGCTTTTTCACCGACAGTTTTTATATGATCTATGAATGAAAAATTTCTCTCGAAGACCAAACCAAGGTAGCACATGGATTGCTTTCTTTTCACGGGAACGTTATTAAATTTAATACTAGGCCACGATTTAAGATTACCTTTTAAAATTAGTTGATAAGTTTTTTGCGGTGCAAAGGTCAGACGGTTTCGATCGCCCCACTGAGATATTAATCGTAGGCAAGTGTCAGCTAAATTCTCGAGACCAGCCCGAGTACTCGACTGAATGAGCAGCAGGCCGTCGTCCGCGTAACCGGTTAATGAACAGCCGGGAGGAAGGGGAATTGCGAGAAAATCATCAAAACCTAAATTCCATACATACGGAGCGATTACCGAACCCTGAGGACATCCCATGGTAAGGGGCTTTGACATAGAATAATGACCAAGTTTGAGTTTCGCGGAACCATTTAAAAAGTAAGAATAAACAAGATTATATATGTTTTTATAGCAGCCACGATTCTTCAGTTTAAGTAGTAGCATCGGCCACCATGCGTTATCAAAGGCCCCGGAAATATCTAAAAAGATTCCAACCACGTACTTGTGTTCCGAGTTATTAACAATTTTTCTAACAGAAAGTGCCGCGTCTACGGTAGATTTTCCCACGGTGAAACCGAATTGGTTGTTATGAAACTTTGGCCCGTCTGGCAGCAAACGTGGAACGATAAGGCGCTCCAGGAGTTTTCCTAAAGATGGCAGTAGGGTTATGGGCCTGTACGACTTAGGGTCGTCCGGTGGCTTATCACCACTTTTTGGAATTATTCGTATAAAGCCACGTCACCATACGCGAGGGAAAACGCCGTCCGCAATACATCGGTTGAAAACAGATAGAATGGCGTCGCCCGCTGTTTTACACGCTTCTATTATCATCCGATTAGATATTTTATCTTCACCTGATGATTTGTTAAGAGGCAGTTTCCTGACAACATTAATGAATTCGTCAATGGATGGAAGGTCTGACGCTGGTGATTCAGGTGGCACAGCAGCCCAAGCTCTGATCTGTTGATGGTAGTCATTGTCATTTACCGGCGAATCATCAGGTATCAGACTATTTAATAGAACTTCGGTTGTTTCCTCAATACCGGTGGTGTGTTTATTATTGACTTTAATGTTCTGGACAAACGCCAGGTCGACTGATCGATTAGCTTTGAACTCGTGATACAAAGGAGACCACGGACCGTCTTTATCTAATTTTTCTACTATTTTTCGCAGTAAATTACCCTTGGATTTTTCCACCGATGCTCTGTAGCGGGACTTGGCAACTCTAAACGCATTTAAAGCAAAGTTGAGTGGGTCTCCGGTGACCTTTTGTTTTTTAAGCTTGTTTAAATGCCTACGCGCTCGGCGATAGCTTTTACGTTGTTCAATTAAGTAGTCACACCACCAATCACATCTATGGATGTTGGTCATAGATGCGCGACCAATGGCGATGTCAGCACAGTAAGTGAAGGTGTCTGACATAATTTCAGCACTTTCTTCAGCTGACAGCCCATCACGAGTGAAGTCTTTGGCGTGAAGCAAGCATGCAGCATGCAATCAAGCATGCAGCATGCAAGCAAGTATGCAGCAAGCAGCAGGCATGGTTTCTGTCACGGCTCCGGCGCTGCGGGGCTCCGGCGCGGCGGTCCCATGCGAGCTTATCGTCGCAGATGTGCTTCGGCTTGCTGGCCGACTCTGCCGGCCAGCCTCAGGCGCGGCGGTTAGTGTTAGAACCACCTGCTCCTCCTTTTTGATAATAAACTTATGTTATATAATGATTTTCGATTAAATAAACGTTATATCAATATTATATGTTTTAAACGATAGACCTAATGATTTTCGATTAAAAAAACGTTATATCCAATAACGTTATACGAAATAAGTTTTATAGTATATAAAGTGAAATGAGTTATATCTGAAGAAATTATATCAACAGTTGGTATAACTCACGTTTATTATATCTTGTGAACGTTATTGAAATGAAAATATACCAAATAACTTTAAATGTTATGAGACGCACCCAGTTTCAACAGCATAGTTCTTATAGTTCCGGAAAAAAGTGGCTGTGACATACGGACGGACAGACAGACAGACATGACGAATCCATAAGGGTTCCGTTTTTTGCCATTTGACTACGGAACCTTAAAAATTGTCGGCTATAGCCATAGACATTAAAATACCATTATAGAGAGATAGACGGGAAAAGACGAAGAAAATCGTAATCCAATACTTGATACTACTTAGTAACAATATCGTTCTGTCTAGTGTCAAACGCCCGCTTGTCAGGCAGCATTCGTGTGTCAAAATCGAAAATGTTCAGGATAGAATTTTTTGTATAAAATATTTAAAGTTTAAATATCTTTATCTAAAGCTAATCTGTACTATGTAAACAAATATTATAAAGAGGAAAGATTTGATTTTTTGTTTGTGTGTTTGTTACGATTTAACTAAAGAACTACTCAAACGATTTTTTAAATTCTTTCACCATTAAAAAGCTACATCTGTACCGAGTAACAAAGGCTATAAATTATATTGATATCATGCAAATTAGCTTAGTTATAATAACTTTCACGGACGAAGTCGCGGGCGAAGTGATAGTCATTTATAAAAGGGTGTAAAAAGACTCTTTAAGAAACCGAAGGGCACTTGTTTTCCCCGTCATTGCAATATTTTTTTTGTACTAGTTACGGAGATATTAGAGGTAAAAGTTCCAACTATTTCACAAGTTTTTTTTTCAAATACTAGTTTTTAAGGTCATAATTTTTCTTTAAATGCCTCCATAACTGATTTACTATTAAATGCGTCCATAAGCACTATGTTTTAAGGGGGTTCCTTTGATCATCCCGCCGCCGTTTTTTCAATAGATGGCGTTGTAGTCTCGCATTTGGGTATTATTTATGTTTACGCCTAACTTAAATAACTAAGATAGACAATATTCTAATTGCGCGAACTAGCTTTTTGTCGTGATTTTTCCACATAAACAGTTTACTTGTTAACTCTTCTCAAACGGAGATTTGGTGTCAAATCCACCAGCCGTCTCCACTTCAAATCTGTACACACCATGCACACACACAAGCACACGTAAATAGTTTACTTTCTGAAGCGCTTGATGGCGTTCTCATCAAAAACGTTTAATTAGGAAAGATGCAGATGTCATATTTATCAATATTTTGTGGCTAAAATGTAAAAAAAAAACATACAAGAAGGGCCACTGCAACGTTTTTATTTTAGTTAATGTGAATTTTTAACAATAATTACCAATCAAAAGTACCAAACTTGAAACGGAACGTGTTTTAATCAACCAATCAGCATCTAGTACTCGAATCTACCGAAAGTTACTAAGTTAGTGTTGACATGGTTGTACGGATTATACTTCTAGACGTAAACATCAAAGTTTTCTTACCGTACCTAGGTTCTTTCAACAAGGGAATCTTACGGTGACAACGCAATCGGCTATGTCCAAAAGTTGAGTTACTCTGGAGCATAAAGTTTACGTAAAGAACTGTTTGTCTGATGATTTAATTTTGTTCCACCACCAAACGTCAAAGTGATTCCTCATTCTGTACATAACAAATTCTAAATTAATTGTGTTATAGATTAACTAACTTCTAAATTAGTTGTGTTATATGTGTTGTGTAGTATGTGCCATTTGATAAAAGTACTGCATCTGTTTTCACTGATAGTGATGGTGATGGTGACGGTGACGGTGACGATGACGGTGACGGTGACAGTGACGGTGACGGTGACGGTGATGGTGATGGTGATGGTAAATGTGGTAAAGGTGATTTTGATTGCGATGGTGATTGTGATTGTGATTGTGATTGTGATTGTGATTGTGATTGTGATTGTGATTGTGATTGTGATTGTGATGGTGATTGTGATAATGATTCTGATAATGATGGTGATTGTGATAATGATGGTGGTTGTGATAGTGATGGTGATTGTGATGATTATGAAATTTGGCTTATAGATAGTTCATAACCGGGATTAACACGTAGGACACTATTTATCCCTTTAATATGATCAAGTGGGTCGGTTACCGAACTTTACGCGGGCGAAGCCGCGGGCAACAGCTAGTAATTTTATAAATAAAAAAAAACAATTTATAATATTATTTGTAACTTACTTGATAGTAATAATTATGCTTTTTATTCATAACCAAAACATGTATTTTCCAAATGCAAGGGAAAATTTCTATTTTCTGATGCTGCAATTATATTTAGAGATTTCCGTGCTAAGGAAGGAAAACATTTTATCTCTACAACCGCATTTTCCTCATTATAATACCTGTAACAAAGAAAAAGTTTGCAACAAACATTTGATTACAAGTGAAGAGGCATGAAACTTCGTTTTTACATAATGTAGAATTATTACACAATACATGCTACATTTAAATGTTAAAACACTGTGGAATCCTTTCTGATGTTCACAAACATACTCAATTACAGATGATTCACACGACTGATAATGAAAAATTAAAAATTAAAATCTTATAAGAAAAATGGCGGCAAACGAAGAGAATTTTATGGCGAGCCAACTCTTTTAGACTGATTATAGTTTATCTTATTAGAGTCTGATTATCTCACGGTAGCCCTTGTAGAGTTAGACCAGCTTGTATTTTTTTCTTAGATTTCCGTGGCCCCGAATACTGATGTCGCTTGTACGATTTTTTGTTCGTCTTTGACGCAAACATATTTTTGTACCTGAAAAATAAAGAGAAAATGGATCCTATAACAAAATATAAAAAATTGTATTAGTTGAATTGAAAACCAGTAAAAGCAAAATTTTTAAGTAGGTATTGAGTTGAGCAGTGGAGCGTTTTGTTCGTGTCGACAAGTCCAAGTCAAACGTCAGAGTTGTCAGCATAGGGTAAGGTTGGTAGTTGTTAGTTTGACTGATCGTGACCACAGACTGCAGTGTGGCCAGATTTAATTAGAACATTATGCCAGCTGCTTGCCCAGATTCTGCTAGTCTAATAATGTTTTTAAATCACAATAAAATAAGTGTTTGCAGCATACATAGGTAAAATCACTTACCGATGACTGTCCAGAACATGTAATATTTTTTTTATGTTTCATTACTTTGAAATCTTTTAGAGCAGAAAGTCGTGAAAAACTAATTTCAAGAAGCACTGTACAATAGCGCCCATCGATTTTGTGATTTTGATTCTGTTAGGATGTGGAGGAGGCGGAGCGCGCATCGACCGCAGATATTTTAGTCGAATTATACCCAAGTGAAGCACAGGTAATTTGTCAATATCTAATTCTGCTAATTTTTGGCATAGGTTTTCTAAGATTCTGTCAAAATCTACAATTCTTTCAAAAAATCCCTAAATTTAGGGAAAATACCCTAACGTGGAAACACAAACAATAACACAAATAGCTCTAGTTCGCGTAACTTCGCCACTTCGCCTTTGTTACAGTCCGGTCAACCGATTTTGACTTCTATTCCGTAGGCATAAGAATGGCATTAAAAGCAAAAACGTGGTTACAATACCAACTGTTTACTGCAGCAGCTGCCTATTTGTAGAACAACGCAATAGAAGTCAAAATCAATTGAACGGACTGTATGGTTTGTGTTTTTCATTGTGTTCATTATTATTAGGTATAGTTAGGGCGTTTATTTTATAGATACCTACTTTCAAACTTTGGTTTGGGTGAACAACATGACTAGGTAATAAGATTTTTCCTCAAACATGCTTGGAAATTTGAGCATTATTTTGACAACCTTCTTCGAGATTCGAAATTGCTGTACTGGCCCGATACATGCGACCAGCGGCCGGCAAAAGTTATATGAAAAAATAAAACCGACTTCAAAAAACACAAAAAAGCGAAAAATAAATAGCTTCAGAAGTCGGTGACCTTTGTTTGATTGATTTAGTTTTTTTTGTCACCGACTTCTGAAGCTAAAGTTATTTGTCGCTTTTTTTAATTTTTTTAAGTCGGTTTTATTTTTTCATAAAAAGTTTTAATTTTTCATTTTTAGTTGTTCCCAAACAAATATTTGCCATCTCTTTGAGGCGTGAAACACGAACGCTCCAACTTTACATACCTAACTGTCGAAATCTGGATGTATTGTACACATCTGCATACCCCCTCAGAGCATACAGGCGTGATGTTACGTCATGACACGTCACGTCATGTTGTATAAACAATAAACATCCAAGCGATTCCAACAATCACGGCAGATTTGCCGTCTATTTTTGAAGAGTTCCATTGTATATCTCCAAAGAACAGAATCAGATGTTCACCAAATTAAAATGGGACCACATGGGAACCACCAGCTTTCAAATAAAAAAAGAATTATCAAAATCGGTTCACCCGGAATTGAGAACCTCCTCTTTTTGGAAGTCGGTTGAAAATACATATCTGTCGTGTTTAGCGGCCAAATAAATTACATAGTAAACTCATATCTGTCGTGTTATTTAAAAATGGAATGATCTTTTACTCTGAAACATGGCAAGGGCAACCAAGGAGGTAACATATCAAAGGTATTTTTTAAATTTCGAATTGGCTTGCAAATAGAAAGCGGTTTATTGAAAAAAATTAAAACAAATGAACTCGATTCGTTTTTCCACTTGTCCGTTGAAGTTTCACTTCTAGTATGTGGCCCAGCACTCATTTCTTTTTTTTTTTGCAGGTTTTCTGCAAACTATGATTTGGTTAGGTATAGGTAAGGGACTTTTAAATTAATGAATTTTTAATTAAAAAATATATATATTAATTTTGACCTCATTTTCAATATCAGCTACCCCAATAACCACGAAGACGACACCCATGAAGAAAAAACCGAAAATTTTCATCATTTTCATTTTTTACGTAATGTAGAATTATTTCTTGTAAGTCTACGTTGTTAGTGTCGCATGTATCACCGGGTCTACACATGCGTAGACCAATATTGAAATAAATTTACCGTCAGGGCTAGTTGCTAAGAATCCAAATTCTTCAAACGTGGTAACACACAATAACACAAACAGCTCTAGTTCGCATAACTTCGCCTTTTTACAGTCCGGTCAACCGATTTTGACTTCTATTCCGTAGACATAAGAATGGCATTAAAAGCAAAAACGTGGTTACAATACGTCATATTGTTCGTCGTGTTTGCAGTAGCTACCTATTTACAAGGTAACGCAATAGAAGTCAAAATCGATTGAACGGACTGTAAGGTTTGTGTTTTTCATTGGGGTTTTATTCATTACTATGTAGATATAGTTACGGCACTTATTTTTCTCCCATCATGACCTTGACTGCGTCGCGTAAGTTTTAGTAAGTAAGCAGGTAGTAGGTACCTACCTTCATAAAAAACCTACCAACTACCTTCATAAATAGTGTGATGAATGAATGTAATGTTACTTATATAATGTAAGTACATTATTAGTTTATTACCTAAACCGCGAAAAGTCCACGTACAAAACTAAAGTTTATAGGTATGTCTGAATACCTACTTGTTAATAACTAATAAGTTCTATCACACAATAAAATTAGAACCAACTCCGAATTACCTACACATACACACATCAAAAATGTCTAGGGATCAAGCATTTTTATGCGGATTTCTTGAGATTGAGATGTGGCTTTGTAATAAATTTATGATTTTATAAATTTATATGGATCCTTTTTGGTGCATTTCATAATTTGAATCAGGAACTCTCAATCAAATTCGAGTAAAAGATGAAAATAAGCTGTCAATATTTTCCCTATAAAAACATACAACGCATTGAAGACATTATTAGTGCTACTGTTTCCCTACTACTGATTAAAACCAACGTTATTATGGAGCGGCGACGTCATTTAAGCAGGGAAGAAATGCTCAGAGCCGTGGGAATGATAGAAGCTGGTTCCCGGCAACGTACTGTAGCTTTAGCTCTGAATACAAGTCAGAGTGTTATCAGTCGACTTTGGACACGTTACCGAAGCACTGGTACCGTGGCTGAGCGCCATGGAGGACGGTATCGCTGCACCACACGGAGACAAGACCGATACATTCAAATCTTAACTCGAAGAGCTCCAACAATAACCGCCATGATGTTAGCCGTGAGGCTTCATCACTCTTCAGGGAACTTAATTAGCGACCAAACAGTCAGAAACCGCTTGCATGAAGTGAACCTTCATTCCCGAAGACCGCTACGGGTACCACCTATAGCAATGCACAATCGTAGGATTCGATATCAATGGGCTCTTGAACACAGAAATTGGGCAGAAGAACAATGGCGTTTCGTGTGCTTTTCTGATGAGTCTCGTTTTGGTATGAGACCGGATACAAGACGTATACGACACTGGAGAACCCCTGGACGCCAACAGCGATTAAAATCCTGCCAGGAAGTCCATCCTTATAGTGGTGGAACCATCATGGTATGGGCGGGTATTTGGATCGGCGGAAGAACTGAGTTGATTTGGATCAGAGGCAACCTCAACGCTCAAATTTATGCTGAGACGATTGTATCAGACGTCATCGTTCCTCTACAAGTGCAAATCGGTCCCTTATTTCAGTTAATGCATGATAATGCACGACCGCACACCGCAAGAGTTGTAAGACAGACTCTCGCCGCAGCTAACATCAATGTCCTGCCCTGGCCTGCTCAGTCGCCAGACTTGAACCCGATTGAGCATGCATGGGATATGCTACAGAGAAGAGCTCTGCCGAATATGGAGGGTATCCAGTCGCAAGAAGACCTTTTTTTGTTGTTGCAACGAACATGGGCGGCCATTCCACAGCGTGATTTGGATGAACTCATTTTGAGTATGCCAAACCGATGTTCTTGTGTTGTTAGTGTTCGCGGTAGAAACACGGATTATTAATTGTTTAAGTTACCCAATAAAATTTTAAAGAAAACTGTTATTTCAGTCTTTTTTTCAAACTTTAATGTTAGTGGTTCAAATGTCAAAAATCCCTTTATTAGGAAAATGGCAAATTTCTTTATTAATGCAAAGGTGACTTGGTTTATCGTTACTGTGACAAACGAAAACACTTTATTTGATGAATCCTTAAAGAAAATTTTAATTAATATCAATCAGGAGAAAAGTTATTGCAAAAATATATGTTGATCCCTAGATACTTTTGATGTGTGTATTTTCATCCCCAATAGGTACTTTTAAACTTTGGTTTGGGTGAACAACATGACATAATAAGAATTTTTCTAACTTCAAATCATTCATAATAAAATGATAAATCTGATTCACCCAAACAAAACCGCTGCAGCAGTACCTACCTACCTACTTGTTAGACGAACGAAATGTGAATTATTCGCGAGTCAAAACTCCCGCACGCACTTACTTGACTAACTTACAATGACAACGCCACGCCATCTAGTAATCAGCAGATAATTATTTCGAGTTTTGTTAAGCAAGAGGTTCGATTGTTCTTTGAAAATCCGATAGATGGCGTGACTCCAAGCACGCACACTTGCAAAGATTTTTCGTTTTTTTTTGGGCCCTGGAAATCCTACAATCCTTGTTATTTCTTTATGTTTGAAGGGGTTTGCGACAACACTAATTCGTAATGATATCAAGTTGTTTCATTACTTCTACAAAAAGCATATAAGTATCGAGAATTTATATCAAAAAGAATGTATGGGAAAGCGCGTTGAAGCAACCACCTTAAGTGCGTTACACTGAGTTTTATCTTAAAACGTGATTTTACACCCCAAAAAAAAGTCAATAATCAAGCAATAATTTTCGCAGAGTTACTTGGTTTGATGTACGGTCGAACAAGCTATTTGGTATACAGTTTAACCAACAAATTACATTGTAAAATGTAAACCAAATAGCTTGTTCGACCGTAAGTATTGCTTGGTAGACGACTTCGTGAAGGTCCCTGTATTTATGTAGGTTCTTATTGTTAGGGACTGGTATTACAAGACTTATAGATGAAATTTATTTTCAGATTCTCGTGAAGCAGAAACGAAATAGGTAAAAGATTTTATCCGTGTTAAAAAGAAAAATCCGATAGAGATCAAGTTGATGTCCAACGTGCCTGCTGGGATGTACATGCTGCCACTTATACTCATGTCGACTGCCAATTATATCAAAACAATGTTGCAGTTCAACAATATTGTTTAATTTAATATAGTAATAATAATATTTAATTTATGTAGTATTGTTTAATTTAATTTAGTTTGACTGCCTCGTTGGTCTAGTGGTCGCAAGCGCGACTGCTGGGCACAGTCCTGGTTTCGATTCCAGGGTCGGGCTAGTGTGTTATTGGATTTTCTCATCAGGCATTTCTCAGTAGCAGCCACGGAGTCTGGATTTGTGCCCGGTTGATGGCAATACAGTTGTCCCCCTATTACAGTGGGGCTTAAGACATAACTGGCGAAATGTGGGTGTACTATTAGGTACACCTCTGCTTAACCCTTCTGGAATTACAGGCGTGATGTTATGTTATGTATATTATGTTAATATAGTAAGTATCAATAAAACTTTAGTTCTTATTGTAATGGCAACCTAACCCTGTTTTTCACAGTTCTTACAACATGACAAAATATCGTTTTTTTTCTTTGTTAATGCTTTAAATGATGTTAAAAATTGCATTTAAACCCATTCTGTCGTTTCGAATACACAAACGAAAAGTGATATTAATTTGTAGATATTTAGAAATTGTGTAATTACAGGGAAAGATACCTGGTTATTTTCATTTGTAGAAACCAGTATATTCATTTAAAGTTATATAATTTCTTACTGCCCACTTGGCATTAAAATAACTTTATTTAAACTAAACGAAAAAGACAAGAAAATAAATATAAGATTTAAAATCATTTTTATTATAAACAATAATAATATGAGACGTAATAAAGTAGGACATGCAGAGGCACATGAAGCTGGAACTAAATCCGTCTCGTGACTGAATAATGACGATGCTTCTTCAAGGTTTCCAACGGTATATTACGGGATTTAAGAGAAAACGAATTACCCTCTACAAATTATTTATGTGTGTGGCGACAAAAGTAATTTCTAACTAAGAATCTCTTCGTCCCGCCGCGGGAGACGCCCCGGGCGTCGGGGGCGGCTACCACGTGGCCCCCGGCCACCGTAGGCGCGGGCCTGTGGACGGTGGGCTATGGGCTAGCTCGCCGTCCGTCCGTCTCATGACGACAGACCGTGTCGACGGCGCGTTCGTGTTACACGCGCGCCTCAAAGAGAGTCAGCAAAAAAGAAGGGGTCCGCAAGGGCCGATGCGATATTTTTGAGCTGATATTTTTTTCAAGATTTCATATTCGGCTCCTTAATAAAAGTTGTTAATTTTCGTGAGTACTAGACGCCTTTAAAGTAATTAAAACGACTAAAAATAGTGTTGAACTCAAACTCAAACTAAAAAAACTTTTTTGTTTGTTTGTACCGAATAACATCCGAAACTACTAAACTGATTTTAACAATTTTTTCAATAATATAAAGCTAAATTATCAGGAAGTAACATAGGCTATGAATTATATTGATATCATGCAAATTAGCCGAGCTGTAACAATTTTTGCGGACAAAGTCGCGAGCGAAGTGCTTGTTTTTCATAAGGCTGAGGGCATAAAACGGATTGTTCCGAACCTGACCCGAAATCCTAACCCGGTCGCGGGTTAGGTTAGGAACATGAAAAAAATTATAACATTCATTCCGAGCGTAACCCTCTTCCTAACCTGACCCGATGTATCGTTCCTATCATAACCCGAGTTCAACTCTGTTTACCAAGCAGAGTGTGTAGGTATTATCCAAGCAGCACACGCTATAGAGGCCAGGGAGGTCACGGATACCAACATTCGTATATTCTCCGACAGTGCCTCAGTCCTTCAATCCCCAAAGAGTAACCAGATCACGTTGAGACTAACACTAGAATGCCACAAGGCCCTAGAAAGATTCACGGTGCTGAATCACAACACGGTAACGTTGCAATGGATTAGAGGTCACAGTGGATCACTCGGCAACGATGCGGCAGACGAACTTGCCAGAAGAGGATCCAGCACAAAACCCTTCGGACCCGAACCTATTGTGCCCATTCCCTTCAAGCAGCTAAGAAACTGGTTAAAGGATCACACCCGAATACAAGCGGAGAAATGGTGGACCTCTACACCAGGTTGCAGGCAATCTAAGGAAGCTATGCCATCCCTGGATACAAAGCTGACAAGGCGCGTTCTGCGCCTGGACAGAGATAGCCTGCGTCTGGTGGCGGGAACCATCACTGGACACTGCTCACTAAATAAACATTTCCACACCCTAGGAATCACTGACAGTCCCCTGTGCAGAGCGTGCATGGAGGCGGAGGAGACGGTGGCGCATGTGCTCCTCGAGTGCACAGGCGTTACCAAGATTCGCGAGGAGATCCTGGGAACGCCAAGATCACTTGCGAATGTCCTAAGGAGACCGGGAAGTTTAATCTGCTTCTGGAGGGAGGTGGGCTGGTTGGAGTAACTGGCCACCATGGCTCACGCACAATGGTCCACCTTAAGGACTAAGTGCGGAAACCTAAACCCCATGATAGATAGATATTGTTGATTATTCATGTTGATTCTGTGTTATTGTAATTATTGTTCGTTAATTTCGTAATTTACTAGTGTGGTAATTGATAGTTTAAAAGGAGGTTTTTCGAAAGTTCCTGCATTTTAAGTTTAGTATTTTATAATAATTTATTTTACCGTATGTGTGTTTATAAAGTAAGTTCAAAGTATGATTCTTATCAAAAAAATTATAATTTTTTACTACAGGCACTTATTAATTTTTTCGTTAATTGTTAATGTAATATATAGATTGACAACGTATTGTAAAGATTAAACTCTGATTTGACACATAGGTACCTTTTATTCTACGACAGAGGAGCGGAAACCTACCATATCGCAATTCGGGTTAGGTTAGGAACGATACGTTGGGTCAGGTTAGGAATTCTTTTTTTTTCATGTTCCTAACCTAACCCGCGACCGGGTTAGGATTTCGGGTTAGGTTCGGAATAATCCCATAAAACCAGTAGTGGTGGGTTTGAATAGCTATAATTTCTAGTAGTAAAACCATTCCAACTGTGACTGTTGTTCATCTGTTTTTTTTTTTTAAAATCCATGATCGAATATATTTATTGATTAGGATTATAGCAGCATTAATATTATTCCAAAAAGCACTAGAGGCTCCTACATAGAGTGCAGAGTTAGCAAGCTGAAGTGGCAGGGTGCGGCCATATTTGTCGAAGACACTACCCCTCAAGCTAGTTTGAGCGACGACTCGCTTTAAACATAGACAGGGAGCGCAGGTCGCTGGCTGTCCGTTGCAACATGCTGGCCCGCAGGTTTGCACGTTGTACTGAATCGATAAAGATAACGCTTTTTAAGGCCTTCTGCCAGTCGTTTTACACGTGCAGCCTGTGGACCAAGTATACCCAGCGGGCATACAGCGACCTGCGCGTACAGTACAATAACGCATTCAGGGTGCTTTTGGGGTTGCCGTGGCGATGTAGCGCCTCAGGGATGTTCGCGGAAGCGAGCGTCGACGGGTTCGCCGCAATCATGCGGAAGCGATGCGCTTCCATGTTGGCGCGCTTGCGCTCCTCCTCATTGTGCTGATGGATGGATTGAATATGAATAGTACAGGGGTCGTGTGGAGGTGTTTAAAGTAAAAATCTTAGATTAAAAACTTGTATTTAAAAATAAACTTGTCAAAAAGTTGGAACTTTGACCCCCAATATCTAGGTAACTAGAAGGTTCCCAGGTATGGTGTAGAACAAAAAATAATCGCAATGACGGGGAGACCAAGTGCCTTTCGGCTTCGTTAAGAGGTGTTTTACACCCTTTATAATATATATATATAAAAAAAAACGACGTAATAAAACAAATTATGTTTCTGTTTCGAACGTACCAGAGTATCTAAAAAAAGTTGTGCGAGTTGTCATGTCACTCAAAACTAAACAAATGCGGTTAAAAAACATGTAAAATAGGTATTTTAGACTAACGAAGAACATAAGTGTAAATAGGTATTTTAGACTTTAAAAGAAATAGTATACTTTCTTTTAAAGTCTAAAATACCTATTTTACATGCCTTTTTTAACCGTATTGGTTTTTGTACAATTCCACTAAAATAGAACTTAAAACTTTGTTTTCGTCAATAATTTACCAAACGTTTCAGTTTATGTTAGAGAAATAGTAACTTTTATTGAATCGCTTATTTTGACAGTTGAGCATTTCAGTTGAGCTGCTCTATAGACGTCATGGTACCAAACAAGTACATAATTAAATGAATGAAACCAAAACTTGAAACTCAGTTTGGGGATAATCGCTGTCAGGTGGCATGGCCTAAATTGAATCGCTAAACTGACGTCATGGTACGAATGAGAAGAACAGTTCAGTTTAGGTCCTAAAATGGATCGCGTTAAGAGCTCGTGGTAGGCCTTCTGTTTTTATTAAAAGTTTTTTTTTTAACAATTTATGTACGGTCGAACAAGCTATTTGGTTTACAGTATAACCAACAAATTACATTGTAAAATGTAAACCAAATAGCTTGTTCGACCGTACTATCGTGGACACTCCCGCCTGATCACCACTAAGCTAATTTTTGCTTGCACTCGCAACATAGAAACGCTCTCTAGCCCCGCCCCGTTGACTTTGAATATAAATAATGAATGAAAGACAATACCGACCAGCCGAGTGCACTGACGACGCACGCCAAGCGTTATTGATTGAGAGTTATTGTTATTTTGCACACCAAATTGACGCTTTCCTAAGAGGCCTAAACTGCAAGGGGGCGTGGCTCGGAGCCTCCGCATGATTCAAGCGATTTTTTTAACTGATTAGGCAGAAAAGACCACGACTATAGACACTAAATTAAGAAAAGAAGAAAGGAACAGAAAATAGTACAAAGGTGATGCTTATTTCTAAAGAAATCTCTTCCAGCATACCTGCGAAAGGACACACTACCTAACTTAATTAATCATTTAATCTATTATATCTCTCTAATAATTAATCTTTTATAAAGTCAACATCATACTCATGGGAATCAAAGAATTATTAGTCTGCAATCAAATGTTATAGTGGAACATCGAAAAAAGTGAACTTTGAATAAATTTCACATAAAGAAGAATGTTTTGTTTACAGAAATAGCACATGAGTAGGTAAACGGACCTACTCATGTGGTAATAGTGTTAAAATTCCAGTGTTAGCCATTTTCACAGACAAAGTAAACGAACACCCGTCGTACCGTATGCACCATAACATTGGCCACTTGTCCAATCATCAAAACGATTGAAAGTGACAGTGCGTTACCTAGCAACTACATACATACTTACTTTTAATATCAATTTTTATTTAAATAAATGGTATAATTATGAAAGTGAAACTATAAATTATTTGTTCACACTATTACTATATCAGTTCAGACGCACACAGTATCACTACGAAAAATGGCTCCACTAAAGTGGTTGAACAATTTAGTGTTCATCGAGAATCTCATTGCCATATACAGGAATTATCATACCCAGAACAACACGAAAAAATGCTTCATAATTTTCCATATTTTCGTTGAAACTATATTGCACACTCTAATGACCATAGTTGAAGTATACGTATTATACACAGCAAAACTCTTTAAACAGATAAACCATATTTATTCCGTCTTAAGTATTTCATCTTATTTTTACTTTATTGTATCAGTGTATAACGGTATCAGTTCCAGCCGCGATTTCATGTCATATTATGACAGTATCTGTTGTGTCTCAGAGCGATTTAAAGACGACAAAAAGCTAATAACTTCTTTAAAGAAATTGTACTGGTTCAGCATTGCCTTTGTTTTATTAATTTTTACGTTCGCTGTTTACAGATCTTTAGACGTTATTATGAATTTCGATCAAGTAGACTATGACACCTTTGTGTATTTTGGTATGTCAATTTTTTTATCACAAGCTTTGGTAAGATTTAATATATTATTCCAGAAACTTATGTTTTTTGTTGTCATTATGATAGTCGTCCTTATGTCGAAATGCTTGAATTCGTTGATATCAGCCGCTAGGGAGAGCGTAGAGAGATGTGATATTAGTTCGGATGAGCAGTGCGATATCACAAGTGAGCAGATTCATGAATGGGTTGAACTGTATCGAGATTTAGCTAACTCTTGTGGAAAAGTATCGCTAAGCTTTGGACGCCAGGTACTTGAATTACTATTAAATCATGTGATAAAAGTGTGCCTCAGTGTCTATATACTATTAGATTTTTAGGTTATCTATAGGTTTTTCTCTTAATTTTCAGTTTTTCTGTTCGTTAATGATGACAGCGTCTTACTACATATTGCTGACGTATCAAATGTGTTATTTGAGCTATATGAATGTGAGTACCTTTATAACAACTTTTTTAAACAAACAATCAAAATGTCTTGGCTCGAGAATTGGCTTCTTTTAAAACTGAGCGTTTTTTTGACTTATTACAGGTTCAAGACAAGAAAATAGCGATTGTTATTCTAAGTTATGTCTTAATGACGGTGCTTGTAATTATTGCTGCACAGTTCGTTCTTAACCAAGGGCGGCAATTTCAACGAGTTTTGGCTCAACTTTATAATAAAATGGTAAAAATTGGTAAGTGAACGCATTGCCTTCCGATACGGAGATGATCAAGTTCTTCTTGCATCGTCAGCGTAACAGTTGTGCGGGAGGAAACGCCCGGGTGTTTCCACTGCGAGGATCGACCGGAGGACACGGTGGAGCACACGGTGGAGGTGAGCCCCGCGTGGGCGGAGCACCGCCGTGTCCTCGAAGCGGCGATTGGCGGCGGCGACCTCTCGCGTCCGGCCCTGGTGCAAGCCATGGTCCGGAGCGAGACGGAATGGGACGCCGTCACCTCCTTCTGCGAAGCAGTAATGCTAGAGAAGGAGGTGGCGGAACGTGAGAGGGAGAGAACCTCACAGCGTCCCGGCCGCCACGGGAGACGCCCCGGGCGTCGTGGGCCACCACGTGGGCCACCACGTGGCCCCCGGCCACCGTAGGCGCGGGCCTGTGGACGGTGGGCTATAGGCTAGCTCGCCGTCCGTCCGTCTCATGACGACAGGCCGTGTCGACGGCGCGTTCGTGTTCCACGCGCGCCTCAAAGAGAGTCAGCAAAAAGGAAGGGGTCCGCAAGGACCGATGCCTGCCGGGGTTGCGGGACTATTCGAAAGAGATACCGTGGCCCCGGAACACAAAGGGCGATGAAGGAACATGGATGGGTTTTAGTCAGTAAAAGTCTGACACTCCCTCCTGCTCCGCCCAGAGCGGGAGAAGTCATTTGATGATTTCCCATCCGAAAAAAAAAAAAAAAAAGCGTAACAGTTGTAAGACATGGTAACTACTAGGTAGACATGGTAACTACTACGTAGACATGGTAACTACTAGGTAGACATGGTAACTACGTAGTTACCATGTCTTACGAAATTTCGTAACGTAATTAACGTCATTAATGAAAAATTTAATAGAAAAGGTATGAATAACAAGAAAGTTATGGTGTTTGAAATAAAACTGGATGTACCGGTGATGTGATGTGAAAATAAATGAGAAGGGTGTGAAGCAAGTGAATGAGTTTGTATATTCAATATAATATTGACGCAGAAGGAGCAAATGCGGGAAATAAAGTGAATGGTGTTATACGAGTACATGTGATGTTCCCTCGATCTTCAAAAAGGCCAGCTGATTGGTTGTTCGCAGTTTTGTTACAGCTAAATAAATCATATTGGAAATGATTTCAGATTCAAAGGAAGCGGAAGTGAAATTAATAAAAGATTTTATTCGTCTTATGAAGAAAAAGCCATTGGAGATCAAGTTATTGTCGAACATTCCTGCTGGGACGTACTTTCTACCAGTTATACTCATGACCACTGTCAATTATATTATCGTTATGTTGCAGTTCAACAACATTCTTTAGATTTTTGTCAAAAATATTATACCATTAAAGTTTCAACATTTAATTCTGACTTCAAGATTAGAAGCATGTTCCTGATACAAAAAATGACATATTGTGTATCTAGCCTGTCTGAAACCTAGTAAACACGTGAGATATGCGTTTCAACTTTCTCGGTATTATCGGCATTATTTGGGTCACAGTGATAACAATTTTTATAAAATTTCTCTCCCACTGTAGGGAGGTGTGTGTGTGAGTCTATAAAAAATATATACTATCTATTTTATAGACTCACACACACACACCTTTCACGCGGACTTCAGTTGTAAACTCACCATGCAGAAATGACTAGGTTTCAGACAGGCTAGATACATAATATGACATTTATTGTATCAGGAAAAATGCTTCTATTATGTAGTCTGAGCCTGTCTGAAACTATTATCGCATGGTGGGGAGAAAATCAACTGTGACCCTATTAGTACAGATAAAGAAATAAATGTATTTATTCAATCAGATTAGTATATCGTTTATTAATCAATAATTATATAAATCACAATCAAATAGGTTGAAATAATTACCACATGAATTTCAAACCGGTTTAAAAGAAGATGCCACTGAGCTGGTATCCCTTATAGGTTGAGCGAGCGGACGCTTGTAGAATTGTAGAAGAGTGTTCAGGGACGCCCAGTTTCCTCGGGCGAGGATTTCTTCGACAGGACACTCTTCTAACCAATTTAGTGAAGCAACTGCTGAACGCGTGGATCCAGGTTCTTCATGAATGCTATAGCTGCACGCAACACCGTGCGCACTCAACCGCCGATGACGGTGCGGCTCGCTGCACGTGAAGCGCCTCGTGTTGTAATAAATAGAGTAGGTGTGTTGTCAGCTTGCGCCCGCCGTGAAGCAGACAATTCCAGCAATCTTCTTAGCCAGTGGACCACGTCAATGTTTAAATGAGGACCAACTGATAGCTGCCAGCCCGACTGTCTGTGAGTCAGCGAGTCGGTTTTGGACCCAAACACTGGCCAGAATGTAATATAGTCGTCTTGGTCGACCATGTTATCCGCAGTGATCGAGAGCAGCGTCAGGTCATGAATGCGTCTTCCAGACGCTAAGAGTAACAGCGAGGCGCACCTTCTGGAAACATTAAACAGACTATCCGCCTGCGGACTATTAATAATAAGCCAATCTACAACTAGCTGAGGGTTCCAAATGGGTGGCTTATTGGTAATAAATAGTCTTTGCACAGGTTTCATTAGCGATACCTTTGAGTGCTTGTCGCACTAATGGATGTGAGCATAAGCTATTGGCATCTTGTGGTAGTTGTGGTCTGCAGAAGTTAGCTACCACTGATTTGTGCACGAGAATAGTCCTGTAGCTAAGGCCCAGTATTTTATGTAAATAAATTAAATACCTCGCGATGCCGCCTGGACCTGGATTTTTGGCATCGGTTTTTACTGATCGACACCAAGTAACCCATTTCAGCCATGATTGCTTATATGTCCTCAAGGTGGATGGCCTCCAGCTGGACTCGATCAACGATCTTTGTGACGATGACCAGTCACGTAATAAGTCGTCTCACCCCGTATAACCAATACCTACCTAGTACCTCCAATGCAAGACGGTCCACTTGAGGAGGTGGACGGCCCGTGGTTGAATCTATCAATACCCTGTGTAGGTTGCGAATGGTGAAGGGCGGGCACAGAGCTCTCGTCTTGAGGTCCGCTCGCCAAAACACGTTCAGCCACCGGAGACACACAACCATGTACAGAAGTACATGGTTGTGTGTCTCCGTGTGTGTGTGTGTTGCACTCAATCATGCGAGGGAGAACCCTCGCATGATTGAGTGCAAACAGTACCTGGTGCATGAGGCATGGTGGTGGAAATACCCATGTCAGTTTGTACGACCAACTCTTGCTGAACGCGTCGTGGTACACTGCCATCGGATCCTTGAGATCCCTCGATGCGTACCGGGGAACTACGTGGGCAGTTTGCGATGCAAATAAATCCATTACTGGAGTTCCCCATTTGCGAAATATGACTTCGCAGGCTTCGGGAAGTAGATGCCACTCGGGAAGCTCTTTGAATCTTGACAGACTGTCTGCCACAGAGTTCAGCGGGCCTGGTCTCTGGTAAAGCCTTGAGATTCGTCCTCGTGCTCCACTCGATACCTAAAAATTCGAGATTCGGAAATGGCTTCGATGACGATTTCTCGTTGTTTATTTTCCAGCCCAGTTCGTAGAGCAGGGCCTTGGCAAGGCGTGCATGTCTCTGGAGCTTGCGCCAGGACTGATTTAGCAACAAGAAGTCGTCGAGATAGACGAGAACCCTTACCCCTCGTAGCCGCAGCTGCTGGGCTACTCAATTTGAGAGTGTAGCGAAGGTTTTCGGTGCACTTGCTAGGCCAAACGGCAGACAGGTCATCTGCCACACGGCTTTGGCCTTGAAAGGCGCCTGAATGTCTGGTGCTACAAACCTTAGAAAACGGCAATGTGACTCGGCTATCGGCACATGAAAGTAGGCCTAGCTCAAGTCGATTTTCATCATCCAGTCGTTGGGTTGAAGAAAACCTGGTACCTTGAACATGTTGACTAGTCGGAACTTTGTTGAGCTCAGGTACCTGTTGAGTGCCTTCAGATTGAGCACCGGGCGGTTCGAACAGTCTTGCTTCGGTACCAAAAATACGTGAGATTCGAAACCGGCATTGTTTGGAGCGGGCTCGATCACACCCTGCGCTGCCATCTTTTGAATCTCGTACCGCATCGCCAGTGAGTCGTCGACTGGAAATTGGCTGTGCGTGGCAAATCTCCTCAGCGGAGGCTTTAAAATGAAAGGGATTCGGTATCCCTGTATTACCTTTAAAATGTGAGGAGCGCGCTTGGTCTTCCACGCAGCTAGGAAGCGACGAACGACTCTGAGGGAGTCATTGTCGTCGGCGGGAGCGGCCATCGTCCAGGCGGCACTGCTGCTGGCGGTTGCGCTGCCCATCCGATCGCTTCCCAGCTGGGGATGCCTTTGATCTAGTGGCCGGTGCAGGGGCGTGCGGCCTGTTGAATGTGGTAGTGGAGCTTGAGCCATTAACATTCTGCGCCATTGGAAGCTGACTCCGATGTGGCGAAGCCTGCCTCCCCTTAGCGGGTAAGTTCGGCCTGCGGAATATCTTCGAACCCCCTGCAAACCGGTTGTGTCTCGGTGAATGCTGCTCTGTTGAACGGACAGCCGCGACTCGGCGGGACACGTTTAAGGGCGGCTTTGTTGTACTTGTCCCGAACGGCGCTGAGCACCGCATCACGACGCTGTTCTAGAATGCTGGCCCTTCTGCCACCCACAACCTGCAACAGATCTTTAGAAACTTCTGAGAAGAAACTGCCGCTTGCAAAAGCTTCTGAAAGCGTGGCGTGCAAAGAAGCTGGAGCATCCTTTTTTTTTTCGCATGGGAAATCATCAAATGACTTCTTCCGCTCTGGGCGGAGCAGGAGGGAGTGTCAGACTTTTACTGACTAAAACCCATCCATGTTCCTTCATCGCCCTTTGTGTTACGGGGCCACGGTATCTCTTTCGAACAGTCCCGCAACCCCGGCAGGCATCGGTCCTTGCGGACCCCTTCCTTTTTGCTGACTCTCTTTGAGGCGCGCGTGGAACACGAACGCGCCGTCGACACGGCCTGTCGTCATGAGACGGACGGACGGCGAGCTAGCCCATAGCCCACCGTCCACAGGCTCGCGCCTAAGGTGGCCGGGGGCCACGTGGTGGCCCCCGACGCCCGGGGCGGACGCGAGAGGTCGCCGCCGCCAATCGCCGCTTCGAAGACACGGCGGTGCTCCGCCCACGCGGGGCATACCTCCACCGTGTGCTCCACCGTGTCCTCCGGTCGATCCTCGCAATGGAAACACCGGGGCGTTTCCTCCCGCCCGATTCGGTGCAGGAACCTCCCGAAACAACCGTGTCCGGTGAGGACCTGCGTCAGGCGGAAGGTGAGGACGCTGTGACGTCTCTCAAGCCACTCCTCAAAGAGGGGACTTACCGCCACTATTGTGGCGTGCCCTAGCTGGAGCATCCTTCATTGCAAGAATATTCCTAATAGCTATTTGCACAGCTTCACGTTGAGCCAAGAGCATATTCGTAATAGCGGCAAAAGATTGGTCAAGAGATCTCAAAAAATAAGGTTTATGTTCGAAGGGGGCTAATTCTTCATTTAAATCTAAATGTGTAAAAGTGGGGGTAGCCAGATATTTTTTCTGAGTCTCAACATAACGTATATTTGTCCATTCAGGATCATCGAAATGTTGTAATTTTGTGTTTATTAGATGTTTTGTTTTTAATAGATTCAGCCAACGTGGTTTCCAAATCTTCTAGCTCAGGTGCCAATGGCTCAGGTGCCGGAGGCATAAGATCAGACAGGGCGTCCGAGTCATTATTCTGCCGACCCTGTTGCGTGGGATTAATAAACCCAAGCGCCGCTGGAGCAGATAAACCAGGTGGCTGCACATGCGAAAGTAACAATTTAATTGAATCTAACTCACGGTTAAACTGTTCAAACCTCTTGTCAAGGACATCCGGGGACTTTCATCCTTGCTGCGCGAAGCGGATCGCGGTACGTTTGGCGGTATGTCGGGTGATCGCAGCGTCTGCGACGGGCCCGGCAACGGTGGTGTCCGCAGTAGCGCTGGCAAGTCAAGCATGACGCGCGCCGACGTGCTTGAGGCCCCGACACTCACGCTTGCCTGACCCGCGTCGCGCCGCGGCGTTTTGGGCGGCGGCAAAGACTCGTCCGAATCGGAAATATCTTCATCCGGGAAGCAGAGCCGCCGAGAACCGTCATAACGTTTAGCCATTTTTGCCGATGTGAACGCGACGAAGACGAAAAACCAACTGAAGTCCGCGTGACAATGCTATCTATTTTAACCTACATAACCTACAGTGGAGAGAAAATTTATAAAATTGTTATCACTGTGACCCAAATAATGGCGATAATACCGAGAAAGTAGAAACGCCTATCTCAAATGTTTACTAGGTTTCAGACAGGCTTCAGACTACATAATAATATTCAAAGTGTTATATTGTGTAATATAATTTTATAAAGTATGTTTGAAGTAAAACTTAAAATATATATTTTTTTGCATTTTTATTTAATTCTTTTAAACATGTGACAAAAGGTCCTCAACAAAATAACAAAAACTGAACGATAACGGTAATGATAAAAAATCATTATATCGGATTGACAACTGTCTGACAACCAATCTTACAGAGGGCTTTCGTATTATCCAGTACTTAACTGGATTTTGGAAGTCAGATAGGCAGTCAATCCTCGTAAGATACTGGGAGCCTAAAATGACCGTTTTAGCAGAATCATAATAAGATAATTATATGAATAACTTTAAAATTCTTAAAATGATTACAGACGCAGTTAATAATATGAATTGTCACTTTGTGACCATTTTACGAATTGTAACGAAATTCATATTATTTAGATAGAAATTCGATATTCTGATGAATATGGTAACTCCATTGCTCCCGTCACTGTTTCTAAGATATTGCAAATGATTGCGTTTAGATGTTCAGATCCAGTAAAATATTTGTTTATCTTTTTTCGGTTCCGTACCCAAAGGGTAAAAACCCTGTTATGCGACATTACTATTACCCTAGACAGTGGAGGCTCAGCGGATCCGTCTGTCTGTCTGTCACCAGGATGTATCTCATGAACCCTGATAGCTAGAGAGTTGAAAGATTCACACATGATGTATTTCTGTTGCCGCTATAAAACAAATAGAAAAACAGTATAAAATAAATATTTATGGAGGGCTCCCATACAACAAACGTGATTTTTTTCCGTTTTATCTAATATTGTATAGATAATGGTACGGAACCCTTCGTGCGCTAGTCCGACTTGCACTTGGCTGGTTTTTACTTTGTGTAGCCTATTAAAAATACATGGAAAGAGAAGCTCCGTAAAAAAATAAAGCTTCATAATAATGTGCATACTTTCACACATACGGCCGATCTTCTTTCATGATCATAGGTTAACAGGAATTACCGTATAGGTTTTGATTTCCTTGTGAACTCGCAAAATATGCGACTTAAGGCGACTACAGGAGCTAAATTAGTAACTCTATTTGCGGTGACTTCGTTTGAAATACTGTTAGAATAAAGTCCTAATCCGCTTGCACCACAAAGTGGTTGTTACGTCAGTCCGTGTTGCATTGTGGGCCGAATAGTGCGAAATGAGTGTTTTTTTTGCGATTTACAAAAAATCTATTGATTGGACTAAAAAAATAAAACACTATCATGCTAATATGTTGCTTGTAGAATTATTTGCCAAAAATCAGAATGCATGTATTTTAGTATGGTTTTTATTCGTTAAAAGAAATTTTTAAAGATAAGTCCGTGATTTTTTTTTATCGAGTAAAATTAGTTGTATTATGTTTTCAAAACACTATCATACTAGCATATATCCTGAAGAATATCATATATTTTTTGGGTTTGTTTAATGCAGTGAATCATATGCTTTCTTGCATTATAAAACTCGTGTTTAGCTCCTAAAGTCCCCTTAAACGATTATATCTTTTGGCTAACAAGACAGACGGACAACAAAGTGATCCTGTACAGGTACTTTTTTCGTTTTGAGGTACGGAACCCTAAAAAGTGAACGACCTTGAGTGAAATGAGCTTTACCCTTACAAGAACGTCAGATTGTCGATTAGACAGACAAAGTAAACACGTGTCGTTACCTAGCAACTACATACATACTTTTAGAAACCACTTATTTTTTTTTAAATTAATTTATTCATGACAATGAAATATCATGGTAAAATTCTGTAGACAGACTTTCATTCGTATTAGTACTTTATCACCGTCAAAGCCCAGAGGATAACAACTAAAGATGACTTCAATAAAGTGGTTGAAAAATTTAGTTTTTATCGAGAATCTCATTGGCGTCAACAGGAACTATTGTAGCCAGAATAAAATGAAGAAAGACTTCATAGTTTTTATTATGTTTGTTCAGATTATATTTCACACAGTAACGGTTGTACTTGAAATTTATGTAATGTTGATAGTAGATCACTCTGAAAGGATAACACGTATATACAGTATCTTTAGTATTTCATCGTATTTCTACTTTCTTTTATCAGTCGTGATCGGTGTCTCTCACAGCCGTGATTTCATGTCATATTATGAAAGCATCAGTTGTGTCTCAGAACGTTTTGAAGACGACAAAAAGTTAATTTCTTCTTTAAAGAAATTGTACTGGTTCAGTATAACTTATATTTTATTATCTCTAACGTTTGCTGTTTACAGATCTTTTTATATTGTTGAAAAATATTGTCAAACAGACTCTGCTACGAGTACATATGTGTATTACGGTGTTTTAATTTATTTATCACAAGTTTTGACAAGATTCACTATATTGTTTCAAAACCTCATGTTTTTTGTTGTCATTATGATGGTCATTATTTTGTCTAAATGTTTGAATTCAAAGATGTTAGCCGTTCAGGAAAGGGTAGGGAGATGTGATATTAGTTCGGATGAGCAGTGTTATATCACAAAGGAGCAGATTCAAGGATGGGTTCATCTGTATCAAGATTTAGCAAACTCATGTGGAAAAGTAACGCTTTGCTTTGGACGCCAGGTATTTGACGCACTAATTTAATTACGTAGACAATAGTGTGCCGTGTTACCTTTAAAAAAAACAATTCATGTCTAAGGTCGTATCGTTTTTTTCAGTTTTTCTGTTCGTTAATGATGACAGTATCGTATTACATTTTGCTGACGTACCAAATGTGCTATTTGAGTTTTTTACATGTAAGTATATCACGATTCTTTTTTTAATGACTAAGTCCGAGTATTAGCTCTTGTAAAAATATGTTTTTTTTTTAGATTCTAGACAAGAAATTAGGGATTGCAATACTGAGTTATGTAATAACGACGATATTTCCAATTATTGCTGCACAATTTCTTCTTAACCAAGGGGTGAAAATTCGCCGAGTTTTAGCTCAACTTTATAATAAAATGATTATTATTGGTAAGTAAAAGTAAACTAGCAGATAAAGTAGGGATCTCAGAAAGTGCTGTACGTGGTATCTAGACCAAAAATTTGGACACCAAAAAGCTGTGCCCAAGATGGCTGCCGCGATTCCTTTAATGGAATTGTGACTGGTCATCTCTTTCTTAGTTGCCATGGCTTATTTGAAAGAATTATTTTGATTTTTGAACACTTTTAACGTGCACGTCTTTCTACATCGTTCTCACATAATATACCATCTCAACATGAATGATGTAATTAAGATCTTGTTACAATATTTTGTTTTAAAAGGGTGTCCATGGAGTTTCTTGCCCGTTTTTCTCCATAGAGATCTACAGTAGGGAATGGGCAACCACATTTAATTTTCATCTTTGTTTCGACAATTCAAAAGTGCCTGTAACTGGCCTACTTGAAATAAATGTTTTGATTTTGATTTTGGAACAAAATATAGTAGTGAAGATGTTTCAGTCAAGTGTTAGGCAAAATTCAGAGCAATAAAACCAAATTTTTAAAAGTTTCTTCGATTTAAATGGGACCTAATTAGAAGAATAAATAAATTATTACTCTGATCTTTTGTGTTTTCTTAGTTAGGCCTGTTATTTCTGTGACTGCCCTCGTAAACTCAAAAAGACCTATTATTATTAAAAGGAGATCATTCATTCTGGGATATCAATAATAATTCCACATTTTTAAAGCACACGTGTAACGCATTACTAATGGCGTCAAAAACAAAAACTACTATTTGGCTTCGGAGATAGACAGGGTGATTTTTTTCAGTGGGCGTTGATGGCCAAATCAGAAACTATGAGGAATAGCAAAAAAGGCTCAAAGAAGTCCCGAGCCTGATTTTGATGAAAACTGAAACTGCATCATTAGATTTTACAAAAAAACAATATTCCTAGTAAGGAATCGAACCCATTGATTTTGGAAAAAAAAACACTGTATTATTACACCATTCGATAGTGTCGCTAATAAAGATTAAATTCTGGGAAGTAATGAAATACGGGAAATAAAAAGAAAGAGTTCAATTTTGATAAAATACATAACGGGAAACAATTTGTACTAGGGGTTTTAAGAATTATATTATTGTATTCTTTGCTCCCGAATTCATTATAGCATTGTCACCATACAAAAAAGTGTTTCCACTCCTGCCACCATTTAAATAAAATTAAAATATAATTAATTCGTGGCCGCCGACCTCTTTTTATCACAAATCATCGAACAAAATGAATGATCTCCTTTACCTCAGAACCCTTTTTACATTTTGTTACGCTCCTCAAGTGTCTTCATCCGACAATTAGATAGAGCTAAATAAATAACAGAGCAAATGATTTCAGATTCAAAGGAAGCTGAAATGAAATTGATAAAAGAATTTATTCGTTTTTTAAAGAAGAATCCATTGGAGATTAAGTTATTACCTAAAATTCATACTGGGACGTATTTACTGCCAGTTATACTCATGTCGACAGTCAACTATATCATCGTAATGTTGCAGTTCAACAATATTGTTTAGATTTGTCAAATATAATGGATTTAACATCGTTTAACTTCAAATAAGTGATACTATATATTTAAGTAATTAATGTTCAAAGTACAATTTAAATAGCGTTTTAATTTGTTGCATTTTTACTTCATTCCCATGAAAAGACCAGGGGGCTAAAATGGCTGCTGTAGCAGAATCATAATCGGATAATAATATGAATCACGTTAAAATTCTTATAATGGTCACAAACGCAGTTTATACTATAAGTAATTTTGAGTTAATTATATTTATTTGTTCAAATTCAATCAATTTCTAACATTTTTTTTTGTTAAAAGTTTATTTTTTAATAGTTTGTAAAATAAACTTAAAACGGTCATTTGACAACTAACTTCGCACCTATCAAAGAAGGGGGATGTGACGTCACGTCTGGAGTAGTGTTAGAATATTCACCGTTGTTAATCACTAGTCAGTTGTCAAATGGTCGTCGAGCAAGCAAGTCGTGCTGCTCCATCGCGAGTGTTAACTATTGTCGCTTATCGCTATTTGGTTGTAAAGTGCTAATAAAGGATTTTGAAATCTGAAATAATCGACTTTATTTTGTGAAACGCTCCTGTAACACGAGAAGGATAACAAATCAGAATTGGGATATCGCACGCTCCAGTTAAAATTATTTTGTATGTATAACATCCGATTTAATTGCTGAAACTTGCTGTTTTATAACAAATATTCTTTGTTATTTTTCTTTTGTGTGGCAAAGACTCTGAAAACATTCTTTTAACAGGTAAATTCCATTGTTTTTTATGTGTGATAGGCATAAAGAGCTGAGATGGGACTTGGGGTTCGATTCCTAGATGAGGCTGTAAAAAGAATGTGTACGAGCATGATTTAATATCAGTCCAAAATACTTACCCGACGGTATTGACGATTAATACTGGACATTTTTTTTGTCTTTCATTTCCTTCCTATAACGTTGCTGGCGATAATTTTTTTGTCCTTCCACCATGTTTGAAAGCATTAAGCATTAGTAGAACTTGTACTGTATTTTGGTTCATCGACGATCAAACGGCAACAAAATGGCAAAATATATTGTCAGCGCACTCCGGTGTGCGGTCTGATCGTTGAAGAGTTATTAAGATGAGATTGAAGACCTTCAGGCCTGATAAAATATAATACTTAGCGATATTCAATTATAATTGCCTTTGTCTTTTAAAATACCTACCTACACGGTCTTGGCAACATTTTTGTCCGAAGTTATCATTACCTTCCAGGATAATGGATAAAAAAAATAGTGAGGCTTGCTCCTGCCGCAGTCGTAGCCCGCTCCTACCAACTCCAGCAAAAATAAACGATAATGGCGAAAAACCAACGGCCTCTCGACCGTAGCCGTGCTAGACAACCGGCCTCTCGCAGCCGTAGTCGTGCATGTCCGCCGGCCTCTCGCAGTCGGAGCCGTGCTGGCCCGTCGGCCTCTCACAGCCGCAGCCGGGCTGGTCTGCCGGGCTCTCGCAGCTGCAGCCATGCTAGACAGCTGGCTTCTCGCAGCCGTAGCTGTGCTGTACCGCCGGCTTCCCGAGGCCGCAGCCGTGTGAGACAGCCGGCGTCGCGCAACCGTAGCCGTGCAAAACAACCGACGTTCCACAACCGCAGCCGTAGCCGTGAAAGATAACCGGCGTCTCACAGCCGTGGCCGTTCGGAACGGATGAATGAACGGCAGCTTCGATCACCACGTGAGTCCACTGATATGCTCAATACTTTTAGGGAATTAATTCAAGCAGTTAAATCAGATGGTCACGGCAATAATATAGAAAGATACCCACCAGTTATGAATGTTATCCCTGAGTTTGATCCGTCAAAGCGGAATCAATCTGTAGATATGTAATTATCTAAAGTAGATGAATGTGCAGCTATCTACGGTTGGTCCGAACGATAAACCATTCACTATGGCCTTACCAAAACTAGTAGGGCTAGCCCAAAGGTGGTATCAGGGTTTACCCAGCCTTTTGTTTACGTGGCCAGAGTGGCAAACAAAATTAAAAACCGCCTTTCCTAGTGATGAAAACTACGGCGTATTATTGTCCGATATGCTAGAAAAACGCGTCAAATTCGGGGATAGACTTCAGGAATATTTTTATGATAAAATAATTTTACTGAATCGATGCAAAATAACCGGTAAGAATGCTGTAGACTGTATTTTATTAGGAACAGAAGATAGGTCTATTAGGACGAGTGCTGAAGCAGCTCAATTTACCGATCCAGATAAATTAGTTGTATTTTTACGCAATGTTAGAGTAACCAAACGAATAGATAAGCCCACTTCAAAAGTATTCAATGACGTTAGGTGTTCAAATAATACTAAAGACACTAAAAATGATTCAAGTCAAAAACAAACTTTGAGATTAAAAGGCTTTAAGGAGAGGTAGGCCATCTAGTTTATAAGTGTACTAAACCTTAAAAGAAATGCGAGAACTGTACGAAGTTTGGTCATGACACATCCAAATGTAGGCTAAATAAATATAATAAGACTGTATTAAGAATATCTATTGGTATAAATAACGATTCAAAGTATTTCAAAGAAGCTATTGTTAATGGCGTTAAATTACAAAGTTATTTAGATTTTGGTAGCCAATGTGCAATGATTACATTATCTAATGCATGCTAAACATCAATTTACTCACACTTAATACGTCTAAAACAAACTACATATGTTTTAGTATTAGCAAAAGTACACAACCTAGTAAAGACTTTAACATAAAAGTTCATGTATGCGGTGACATTAATAATAGACATTGTAACTGTTCGCCATTACACAGGTTGCATAGACAAAGTACCTAGGAGTGATACTCGACCAACGTTTATCCTGGTATCCCCACCTTGATCAAGTCACGAATAGACTTAGAAGATTAAGCTGGATATTCAAGACTCTCAGACATATCGCACCAAAGAAAATAAATACGAACAGTGCCCGAAACCCGTCTAGAAATATTTTAAATGAGATCTACGTAGCTCTGGTACAGTCGGTCCTAATATATTGCATCCCCATTTGGGGTGGGGCTGCAAAAACTATTTTTATCAACGTCGAACGCGCCCAACGGGCCCTAATTAAAATCATGTATTTTAAAAAGTTGAGACACTCTGCTGAAAACCTATATCAGATTAGTGATTTACTCTCAGTTCGTAAGTTATACGTAATCCAAACTATTACAAAAATACATAAATCCCTAAAATATGACTCAAGCATAACAGCTCGAAGAAGAAAAGACTTAATTGTACAAATCCCTCATACAAAAACTGTATTTGCCGGGAGACAATACAATAAGCGATCGGCTTTTCTTTATAACAAAGTCAACAGGAAAATATACATATACCCAAAAAAATACTATGATTGTAAAAAAACTTTAATAGATTGGATAAAATCACTAACCTATGATGACATGGAGGCACTCTTGGAATACATTAAGTAAATACTAAATAAGTAGTAACACACACCCACAACTACCTATATCTCTAAACACCAAATGCACAACACGCATACATATCACACACATATAAGTAAGTAAAATAATACTAAACAAAAACACTAATAACACACAGAACACATGCCATTGATGTCGTAAACATCCACCACTAATTCAATATCATCACACTCGCACACACACAACATAACACTACTATCCTTCATACACAACACACTACCTTACATAACACTGAACACACACCTGCAAGCAAGATTTTCTTTAGTTTAAAATTAAATCGTAACTTCTTGTTTAATAATATCATTCTGTACCTATTGTTTTTTTTTTTTTTTATTGTAATTTCCCAGTTTTAGCAAAATTTTGTATGAATTTGTATTGATTTGCTGTGAAAGAGCGGGGCTTCCCAACACAGGCATTACTTGCTTAAAGGGAAGCTTCAAACACTAAACTTTTTGTAAACTTATGAAGCAATAAACTATTTTGTATTTTTTTGTATTTGTAATGCCCAAAATATCACTACAGCATGGTCTACAGATAATCTGCCAGTTCTAAGAGGCTTTGGTAACTGGGTTATCTCTGCAGTTGGTAAATGTAATAAAAAAATTGAGATTGATGACGTATCGGCTTATGTATGCGTTTTTGTAGTACCAGATAATTGTTTAAGCATTCCTTTACGGAGCAAGATCATATAATTATACATAAGACTTCGTCGGAGTTTAAACTTATGTCGAATTGCAATTATACCCATCGTAAAACTATATTACTATTTTCTAAAGATATAAATTAAATAGAGAATTTAACTAAGATTTGCATTTATTCGAAACCTAAATATTATGGGGATGTTTATATAGAACCTAGCCTTAGACAAGAGCCAGGAAATGAATACGAAATTTTGGGTGGAGTTGCAAATCTAGTAGATGGTTCTGGATGCATAATAATCAGAAATTTGAGTGCAGCGGATTTTCAATTACCACGTGATACTTTACTGTCCCGAGCTAACCCAGTCTTCGAATCAAAAGAATTTCATGTAAATCGTGTCGAGAATAATAACTCTTCTAATCTTGATTAAATTACAATGTCACAGTTGCACATCGACAACGATTTGACTCCCCATGTTAAAGAAAAGTTGCTGGAGTTGGTAAACAAATACCGTAAATTTTTCGCTTTTGGTGTTTCGGAAATAGGCTGTTGTCAATATTCAGAAATAAAAATTACCTTGAACGATAATACACCGGTATATTACCACCCCTATAGATTATCGTATTTGGAAAGAAGTATAGTTCGTAATATGATAGATGAGTTAGAACAGTCGGGAATAGTTAGAGAATTTTCATCAGAATACGCATCACTAATCTTGCTAGTGAAGAAAAAGACTGGTGATTATCGCCTGTGCGTAGATTTTAGAGCTTTGAATAAGAAGACTGTAAAGGAACATTATCCCCTGCCCAGAATCGATGACCAATTAGATAGTTTGACAGGATTTACTTATTACACGACCCTTGATCTAGCATCAGGGTATTATCAAATACCTCTTGCGGAACGGTCTAAATATTTAACAGCATTTATAACACCTGATGGGCATTATGAATTTAATAGAATGCCATTTGGCTTGTCGAATGCTCCAGCAAATTTTCAACGAACCTTGTAATATTTATATTTTTTTATTGTTTTGTGTACCATTAAGCTGTAAGGTAAACGTAGTGAGATGAATACACAGAACGGGGGATGGTGGTTGTCAAGTTGTAATAAGTTATTTGTAGGTGTAGAAATTGAGCAATCATCATTACTAATGACCAAGTCCAATATCTTCCCGTTCAAACTTTTTACCGTATTAAATTGGTAAGCATTTAAAAAGGACATAAATATACTCAAATTACTACACATGGGAGAATTACCGGTACAGATCTGCGCAGCAGTTGAATTACTGTCTGTACTAGCAACCCAGTCAACCTCTGGCAAATTATAGTCTCCAAACAAGTAAAATTTTTCGATATCGGTGTCATCAACAAGTCTTTGTAATGAATCAAAATATTCAACATAAACACACTCAGGTGTCTTAGGTGGTATATAAACTGCCGCAATCATTTGACACTTACCTCCGGCTGAGCTCGGTAAATGTAAAAGGATCTGCTCGATATTTGTGTCCATAGAAGAGCGCGGAATCACTCTAACTAAACGTAGTCCCTTCAGTATTGCCACAAGAACACCACCTCCATCTTTCTTTTTAGTACCTTTGCGATCACGGTCACATCGATATACTTCATAACGTTCATCAATGAACTCATTGTTAAATATCTCAGTCAGAATTATGATGTCGTAACAATTAGCTAAGATATTCATATATAGAATGATATGTAATTTGGTACGGATTCCCCTGCAATATTGGTAATACATTATGAGGTTATCAGTCACTACAGCGTGAAATTATACAAGAAATAGTAATCTAAAGGGCAAAAGAAAACCTATAAGTTCGGGGTAGGTGCTAAAATGTTCATGCTCGCTAAACTCGCTATTACATCTTATTTTTTCGATTGATAGGCTTTTCTGTATAAATCGACAACACCCTTGAATGAATAGGTAGACAAACGCAAATCTAACATATCCGAGGAGTGCAAAAATTGTCGAGCTTGTTTTAATGGAACCGAGATGCACTAAAATAATAATAAAATAATCCTGCCGGCGCCTATGACCGTAGGTATACCTACGCCTATTTTCACATCGTTGATTAATAAAAAAGTAACGTACCTATTAAAAAATATTTGTAAACGTACATTTTTAAACATATATTTTTTTAACTGTTTTGACTGATTTTTGGGGTGACACCTACAATATCCGCACCGGGTGCCACCCATGCTAGCTACGCCACTGTCTTCGAGTGACCGCGGTGATACTAAAGCTCTCGTGATACCAATCCACCACGGTGACTTAACAGTGAGTGCCGAAGTTTTAGACCAGTACTTAAAGGTTTTCGGTGTCAATGACTTGCAATATGCTCGCTACTAATGAGGTCCTTTGTTCTCACAATCACGTGTCACCTTGAGCACTTAGAAACGTTGAAGTTTCTGACGGCTTCTTGATAAATATTGTTATTACACTGCGTTTTTTTTGCAACTTTTTGCAGATTAATGTTACACTAGAGTCATTGTATGTATCACAACAAAAAAATTACCGATTTCTGCGGAATATTGCCAATTATGCTATATTATTACGAGAACTAACATAAACACACTGTACTCAGAACAACGGTCGTACAATAGATCCAACAGCAACGACTCTGATGAGGACAATAGATCCAACATCAACATTTCTGATGAGGAAACCGTGACCGCCGATTAGACTGTAATACCAATAATCATCTTTGTAATTATTTTGATCCTGGTTTATGATAGTGTGAACATTATTTAGTATATGAGGATATGAAGGAGGCCTCAATACTCCATATTTATTCAACATTTATGAAAATATGAATGAGTTATATTATTACCACTGTATAATTTATTTGTCAGTATATGAGGCCTCAATACTATATTTTATGTTTAGTAGGTATATGAGGATATGATGAGGAGGCCTCAATACCACATTTTGTTTAGTATATGAGGATGTGAAGGAGACCTCAATACTATGTCATAATTATTATAAAGTATATGAGGATATGAAGGAGGCCTCAATACTAATATTTTAGTGTAAGTGTGATTGTAAAAAATTTATTAAATTGAAATAAATAATAATAATAATAATACGTGTGATGATGAATACTTGATTTCTTTTAATATAAAAAGAGGATATGTTGCTGTAAGGTTTTTATGAACTATTTTGATGAGTTAATTATTATTATTATTTCTATGTTTCCCGAGACGTGAAAATATTCAATAAACTTATAACATAATTTTTATTGTTAAAAGTATATTTTTAATAGTTTGTAAAAGAAACTTAAAACGATCATTTGACAACTAACTTCACACCTATCAAAGAAGGGGGATGTGACGTCACGTCTGGAGTAGTATTAGAATATTCACCGTTGTTAATCACTAGTCAGTTGTCGAATGGTCGTCGAGCAAGCAAGTCGTGCTGCTCCATCGCGAGTGTTAATTATTGTCGCTTATCGCTATTTTTGTTGTAAAGTGATAATAAAGGATTTTGAAATCCGAAATAATCGACTTTATTTTGTGAAACGCTCCTGCAACACGAGGAGGATAACAATACAATGGGGTAGATGACACATCAATCAATTTAGACACTTTTAAGAGCTGTCAAAACGCGGTTCTCTCATAGATTTTGTATGGCAATAGCAAACTGTGACGTCATTGTTTGGTCAAATCAATGACGTAACTATTTATTGATTTCAAACCAGCTAAAAATTTAATTTGGCAAATGAATTTGACTCGGGCCCAAAATAAGGTGTTTTTTTTAGAGGTTGGTGTCTTAGAATTATTGTACACTATTATGAATTGTGACTTTGAGACCATTTTACGAATTGTAACGTTTAGGCCCAAAGATTGTCGATTGCCTAGAAATTATGACATTCAATAATGTCAGCGTTAACAATACTATCAAAATGACAAAAATATTTAAGCAGAGTGGAATCCCCCATAGACATACAAGCCTTGTGTTCAGAAAACCATTCCGAAGCCTAGGGGGGTATAATTTTGGGTCGGGGGCTTTTGGGACCGGGACCGCGGTCCCATTCATTTTTGAGTGGTATTTTGGGACCACGAGAAAAAAAAAAGTTAAAGTAAGCTGAAATATTATTGTGATCAACAATAGGGAATATGCATAAATTTTCTTTTTTTTTATTTCGATACGAAATGTTAAAGTACTATAAAAATAATGACTAAAAGCGAAAACAAGACATAAATCGGCCAAACGACACAAAATTTATAACCATTTAAACTTTTGTTTCTATCTCTTTCTAGATAAATGGGATTTAGTATGAATTTTGTACGTCGATGCAGCGAATGACGTCATTCGCTGTATCGGATCTCTGTCTAAACAGCAGTTTCAAATGCTTATAACTCAGTACTTTTTATAGATATTAAATAAAATATTTCACTTTGCCATTTCTGATGTTAACACGTTTTGTTTAAAGTGAGATTAGAAAAAAAAAACTTTCTCCAGTTGTATCAAAATTTTTGGTTTTATAAAATACGAAATATGTTTTGTTGACCGTACTTTCCCAAGACATAACTTTGTTTTTTATTCTTGTGGTCCCAAAATACCACTCAAAAACATTTAGGGGGAATCCGGCACCGCAGTCCCGGTCCCAAAAACCGCCAGACCCATAATTGTTTTAATCAATAATTTAAAACAAAATCAGCTCTTCTAAACATTTTGATCGAGTACCTATTGCACTTGGAAGGAAGCAGTGGTTTTTTTTAATGGGCGTCCGTAACGATGTACTGAACACGTGGTAAGCGTTTGTACAATAAACGTCGATGGCTCTTCCATCCTGTATACAGGGTGTTAACAACCTCATCACGAAGCCAAGCATTCTGTACATCAAACTGAGTAACTTTATGCAAAAATTATTGCTGGGAAACGACTTTTTTTTTTGGGGTGAAAAATCAGGTTTTGTGGTAGAACTCAATGTAACGCACTCAAAACATTGTGCTGATGAATGGATTGAATAGAACGGGGGTCGTGGAGGTGTTTAAAAAAATCTTACATTTAAAAATTGTATTAAAAAAAATAAAAACTTGTGAAAATGTTGGAACGTTGACCCCCAATATCTCCGTAACTAGAAGGTTCCCAGGTATGGTGAAATACAAAAAAAATGATCGCAATGACGGGGAGAACAACTACCTCCCTTTATGATTAACAGGAACCTCAAAATTTATGTAAATCATGTTAGGCCGCTGTAGAAACACGAAATACTTTGAAACCGATTGCCAATTGTGTGGGCCTCAAAGACAGACTGGTCAGTATAATTTGTAAACGCCAGCCTTCAAGTGTTTGGATGACAGTTAGCTTTTGTTTTTATGTATAATAAGTATATATTTACAAACAAAAATATCTATGTAGTATATCAACTCTCTGGTGTCCACGACACAAGCCTCGTTGCTTAGTGTGGTACTAGATGGCACTGTGTGTAATGTCCAGCGATAACAATTTATTTATTTATTTTATGTTATTGTTTGTGTCTGCTTATAATTAGAAATGTTTGACATCGCAATATCAACGGAATTTCAACCATAGCCTTGAGTTTTCAACATAACATCATTTTAATACCAATTTAAAATATTAAATATTGTGTTGTTTTAACATAAAAGGATGTAATAACTTTGTTTGTTGATTTCTCTGTAAAGTACAGCCGGAGAAATGTAGGTGAAAATATTCTCAATGTTAATATTGTAAAGAGTGAAGAGGACCAAGCAGACTTCCCAGGGGCACTCCAAATGAAATGCTTAGTCCATTACGGATTTGTTTAGTAAGGTACTAAACCAGTTTAAAACCGTTCGTATAATACAGTTATTGCATGTTCTTGGTTCGGCATTGATTTGATATAAACGGTGTCGAGTCGTCAAGATCGATGAATAACCAAGCGTCAATTTATTAAATTAAACTGTTATTATGGAAGAGAATCTAATGAAAGAACTTTCCATAAATATTCCATTTGTAATATTAACCAATGAAACTACTTACTATTTATTGACATATCAAGATACGGGGTGAATTTTCAAGGCCCATAAAACTATTTAATTTTATCGTCAGTTATTACTCACACTCACCGCACCGTTATTACAAACAAAAATGTCAGCATCAAAGCGGTTGTATAATTTACTGTTACTTGAGAATGCCTTAGGCATTTACAGGAATTATTTTAGCGAAGATAAAACTAAGAAATATTATATAATGTTCCAAATTTCCATCCAAACCATGTTGCACTCTATTATGGTGGCCCTTCAAGTATATTTTTTGTTAATAGAAGATCGACCTAATTATATTTTTTGTGATTTTCTTATTTCTTCTTTTATCACGGCTGTGTTATCCATTGTGACCGGCATCAATAATAGTCAGGCTTTCACATGCTACATTCAAAGCATCACTCGTGTCTATAAATGGTTTGAAAAAGATAAAAAATACAATAACTCTCTCAAAAAAATATACTGGTTTAGTATATGTTTTACTTTACTATCTCTTGCATTCTGTGCTCTTAGAACTTCGGATATTATGTTTAATTTCAAGCCAAAAGACCACGATCTATTATTTGTAATACTTTTCGTGCCCTTTTTTATATCACAATTTTTATTAAGATTTACTTTATTATTTGAAAAACTAGTGTTGTTTGTTTTAATTATGATAGTTGTTAATTTATTCAAATGCTTCAATTCGTTGACATCATCTGTGCATGAGAGGGTAGGGGAATGTGATATCAGTTCGGATGAGCAACGTGATATCACAAGGGAGCAGATTCAAGAATGGGTTGAACTGTATCAGGATTTAGCAAATAGTTGTAACAAAGTGTCAGTATGCTTTGGACGCCAGGTACTAATTTGAACATTTCAATTGATATTACCTTGTAAACCTACTCTAAATATTTATGTGAACTTGTTTATGTTTCAGTTTTACTTTTCCTTAATAATGTCAGTGATGTACTACATTTTGCTGACTTACCAAATATGCTACTTGAACGTTTACATAAACGTAAGTACATTATGACTTGGTTTAAGTTAAGTTGTATTTTAATAATCTTCTTTTTCTTGTGGTTAGTGCCTAACCTGGTGTCTGAGTTTTTATGCCGCCCATGGGCCTCTGACTTCGTTTATCTTAATAATAAACTCAAAATTCTTCTGATGGAAGTAGGCAGAAACACCTACAATGATCCTTGCAAAGAGATAGGATAGCCTGAGCTTCCTATCTCAGGCTCATTCAGAACCAATTTCGTTTTTATTTTTTATTGTTAGCTAATTTGGTTTTATTGTAAGTTTAACCATTTTTTGTTTTGTCCAGTGCGAGACTAATAAATACTTTTTCCTTCCCTCTTTCTTTCAAAGTCCTTTCGGTTAAATTGTATCAGAACACCTGAGGGGCAATTCTCTGGAGTTTATTGTTTAAAGAGTTCTTTGTTGTTGATATTTTACTATGGGGACGGGCTGCAAACATCGAGTCTATATTTATTCTGCAGAAAAGAGCCATCAGAGCCATTTATGAATTACGTAGACGCGATTCTCTAAGAGAACTGTTTAAGGAAATTAATATCATGACAGTACCTTGTCAATACATCTATGAAAACATCATGTACGTTAGGAAAAATCGGCATTTATTTAGTCGAAGAGGTGACAGACACCACTATAACACTAGAAATAGGGACCAACTAGTTCAGCCAGGTTTCTAAAGTAGATTCATCTTTCATGGGGTACTGTTTGAAATGTTACAATAAAATACCTCCCCACATTCTTCAACTGAACGAGACGAAATTTAAATCTTGTATAAAACGCACACTATGTAGGCAAGCATATTATAAGTTGGGGGATTTCATTGATGATAAAAATGCTTGGGTAAATGCTGGTCCTGCTCCACAACCATAGGGGCAAACTTATTGATTGTACTGGTCGGGCATTATTTGAGTCTATCGACACGCAAAGTAGGAGAAGAAGATTAATTGATTCCCATGTTGATGTATTGTGGAAGCTGCAGAAGATTGTAAAAATATACCTACTTGCATTGTGTAGATTCCAGTTCTTAGTATTATATAATTGCATAGCACATGTGTGAGTACTTTGTATTGTTCAGCCACCATTTACATTTAGTTATCTTTCATTGACTTGAATATGCCTTGGTGGCTGAGAGAATGTCATGCTCACTCAAATGCCTCGCTGATGGTGGCGGGTGTGTCGGGTCATTTATTTCCCTTCAATATGGTTGAGTTGAATGGCGCCGATACGCGCGTCATGTTCGTGAGCGGGCGCTGTCAGTTGGGACTGGTCATCTCTTGGCTGCCAGGGTTCATTTTAATTCGTTTGTTGTTAAATTGTTGTCTTTTTTTACTCTGGACGCTCTTAATGTGCACGTCTTTCTACATCGTTGTCACATATATGTATACTTTCAAAATTAATTATGTAACGAAGATTTTGTAACAATATTTTGATTCAAAAGAGTGTCCATGGTGTTTCTTGCCCGTTCTTCTCCATAGAGATCTACGCTAGGGAATGGGCAACTACAGTACTTTCTCAAGTTATTAACCCTTGTGACTGGGACTGTAGCTTTGTTTTTTATTTGTAATTTTGATATTCAAAAGTGCCGTAATGGTCTAATTGAAATAAATGCTTTGAGTTTGAGTTTGAGTTGCGTTTATGCGTTTAATTTTTTTGGTTTTGTTTTATAAATTACAGGTCCAAGACAAGAAAATAGCGTTTGTAATAGGATGTTTGGTTTTATTGACTGTATTGCCAATCGTTGCTGGTCAGTTGGCTCATAATGAAGGAGTGAAATTCCACCGAGTATTAGCTCGACTTTATAATAAAATTACTATTTTTGGTAAGGAAATGTATAGTTTAAGTCTGAAATTACCGTGATAATGTCGAGGGGAACTTTTTTTATAAGTACGGCTAACAGAAAATGCCTAGGAATTTTATTGACCTTATAAGAAGTAATTCCCTTTGTTTGACTACATAAAGGCTAAAATATATTTAAAAAAATATGTAAAATTAAAGCACATCCAACTTCTTTCCTGTCAGATTTAAATGGTTTTATCACGTTTGCCTCAACATGAATGAGATATAATCGAAATCATAAACGCAGCGGGCACCCCACTGCCTTTACTAATAGCAGTAGTGTGTAATTTAACCTCCAGCCTAAATTAGAAAAATATATGCTATTTCAGAGTCCACCAAAGTTGAAGCAAAATTGATCAAGGACTTCATACGTCTGATAAAGAAGAATCCAATAGAGATCAAGTTGTTGTCCAACATTCCCACTGGGACGTACTTACTGCCAATTATACTCATGACGACTGTCAACTATATCATCGTTATGTTGCAGTTTGGTAATATTGTTTAAAATTTCGTAAGTTCACATAACATCTTATAATGTCATACCATGCATTCGAAATCATGTTTTTGCGTAGTTGTGAAAAAAATATAGAATAAGTATTGATCATCCTAATCAGTGTAACAAAAAAAGTGAAACTGTTTAAATTGTTGTTAGTAAGAGATGAGTCAAATAAAATTCTTATCTTCTAATAAAAACGTAAATCCATGAGTATTTACTTCATTCTCAGTCAAAGTACTAGCGGCCCAAACCACTGGGCTTAGAAACACCACCTAGGTAGCAAGAAGTTTTGAAAATTAATCCCTTAAAAGAGTCATTTTAAACGAAGCAAATTATGCTTGCCATAGGGCAGCAGAAATCAGCTATTTCATAATTATATTATAGAGAGCTAAAGTTTGAAAGTTTGGATGTTAATCGTTGAAACTAATAAATAAAAAAAATCTTTTACTAATGAGAAGTTACACGTTACTGATCCCTGAGTGTCTTAAGCTATAATAATATTTAAACCGATCCCGTGGGATAATTGCCGACCATAACGCCACGGGCTAATCCTAGTTTAAAATAAAAATGTAGGCAAAATTTCAACGCTAAGTGATTTAGAAACATAGTAGGTACGTAGGTACTACATATTGTCCTTCAAAAGTTTAGACACAATGTCCCTTTACACGTGTGTAATATTATTGTTTCATTACATTAATTGTCTGTCAACTATTATTAATTGTAAGCTAGTAAAATACTAAATCAGTTCAAAACGGCTCTTCTAATACAGTTATTGTAGGTATATTCTTTGTGTGTCGAAAGCCTTGGCAAGATCTATGAATATCCAAACGTCAATGTATTCAATAAAACTGTTATCATAATGACCGAACTTTAAATAAATATTCCATATTAAGTTATAATAACTACTTACTATTAATTGACATATCAAAATACGGGGTGACCTCCCGACGCCCATTAAAACTATTTAATTTCATCATCACTGTTATAAATCTAAAATTAAGACACACTATTACAAACAAAAATGTCTTCATTAAAGCGGTTGTATAATTTATTGTTACTTGAGAATGCCTTATGCATTTACAGGAATTATTGTAACGAAGATAAAACTAAGAAATGTTATATTTTGTTTAAAATTTTTGTCCAAACTATGTTGCACTCTATTACGGTGGCCGGTCAACTATATTTTTTGTTAATCGAAAATCAACTTAATTATACTATTAGTCATATTGTAATTTCTTCTTTTATCACGTTTCTGTTATCCGTTGTGACCGGCATCAATAATAGTCAGGCTTTCACATCGTACATCCAAAGCATTACTCGTGTTTATAAATGGTTTGAAACAGATAAAAAATACAATAACTCACTAACAAAAATATACTGGTTTAGTATTATTTTTACTTTACTATCTCTTGCATTCTGTGCTCTTAGAACTTGGGATATTATTATTAATTTCAAGCCAAAAAGCTACGACGTATATGTAATAGTTTTCGTGCCCTTTTTTATGTCACAATTTTTAATAAGATTTACTTATTTTTTTGAAAAACTAGTGTTGTTTGTTTTAATTATGATAGTTGTTAATTTATTCAAATGCTTCAATTCGTTGACATCATCTGTGCATGAGAGGGTAGGGGGATGTGATATCAGTTCGGATGAGCAACGTGATATCACAAGGGAGCAGATTCAAGAATGGGTTGAACTGTATCAGGATTTAGCAAATAGTTGTAACAAAGTGTCAGTATGCTTTGGACGCCAGGTACTAATTTGAACATTTCAATTGATATTACCTTGCGTTCTCTAAATATTTATGAATGTTAAGTCTTTGGATACGAAAACGTCTATTGTTTGGTAACGCTGCTTTTATGTTTCAGTTTTACTTTTCCTTAATAATGTCAGTGATATACTACATTTTGGTTATTTACGAAACATGCTACTTGAGCGTTTACGTAAACGTAAGTACATTATGAAGTGGTTTAAGTTAAGTTGGATATTAATAACAAACAAACACTACCTTCTACGATTCTTACAAAGATCTTTCGTCTCGTTCTCATTCATACATTCGGTCAAACGAACACGCCGCCGCTTGCGAGCCCTAACTCCAGTACATACTCGCCACTCACTCCATTCAAATGGTCCCAGAACATCTGAGGAGGCATTCTTTGGTGTTTATTGTTTAAAGAGTACTTTGGTGTTGTACTTAAAAATGTTTTTTTAATTAATTACAGATCCAAGACCAGAAAGCAGCTATTGTAATAGTCTCGTATGTTATCTTGACGATATTGCCAATCGTTGCCGGTCAGTTGGCTCATAATCAAGGAGTGAAATTCCACCGAGTATTAGCTCGACTTTATAATAAAATTACTATTTTTGGTAAGAAAGTGTATAGTTTAAAATGATTTAAGTCATTGAAATAACCGTGAACAATGTTGACGGTTTTTTTTTAATAAATAAGGCTAACCAAAAATTTGATATTTTTATACAACTAGAGGGCTTTGGTGGTCTTTTGACCTTTATAACACGTAATTTCTTTTTATCACTACCAAAATGACAAAAAATATCACAAAAACAAAAATAATGATGTTTATAATACAACTTCTAAACTGTCTAATTTAATTAGTTTGATCACGTTTACCTCAACACGGCAAACGCTATAGCCGAAAACACAACGCAGCGGGTTACTATCCACTGCCTTTACTAACGGTAATAGTATTTATTTTAACCTATTGGCTAAATTTGTAAAATAAATATGCTATTTCAGAGTCAAACAAAGCTGAAGCAAAATTGATCAAGGACTTCATACGTCTGATAAAGAAGAATCCAATAGAGATCAAGTTGTTGTCCAACATTCCCACTGGGACGTACTTACTGCCAATTATACTCATGACGACTGTCAACTATATCATCGTTATGTTGCAGTTTGCTAATATTGTTTAAAGTTTCGTAATCTCACATACTTCTTATAATTCCATGTAGTTTTCAAAACAAATTTTGGTGTATTAAAAATACAAATGACAGAAGAATTATTGATCATCGTTATTAGTATAGCTGTATATTGTTCTTAATAAAAGATGGTTCAAATAAAATTACTTTGACAAACCTGTGTAATGGCATTTATAAATTAAAATACACCAAATTAACTAACTTAAAAAAAAAAACTTAAAAATGGCGTCAAAAAACTCCTGGGTGATTCTTCGAGGTGCCTCAAAACGCGGTCACACGGTCTTAATTTCTAAGCTATTGAATATTCCGGCTTAGTACCAAAAACAGATTAATCTTTACTTATATATGTGTATAATTTTAACACTAAACACCTAAAATTATTTATAATGTTTATAAAAATAAACATCTAATGTCAAAAAAAATATAATTTAAAAAATTAAAAAACCTGACTGCGGACCCATATTGGATGTAATGATTTTAGTCTAGATTATTTAATGGGTCCCGACTGTTGCAGTAAATATCTCCTGTTTCCTGAACTTGTTTTTTTCTTTTCAGTTTTTATTTAAAGATATTAGTTATTTTTTACGCAGTCAGGTTTTTTAATTTTTCTATTTTTTATTTTTATTTTACACTTTTTGTTAAGTACTTAGATATACCATTTTAAAATCCTCATGATGAGCCCTTTATCGAGCCGTTCAGGCTGCGGAGCGTGCCAAACATTTGAATTTGGTGCGAAAAATCCGCCATTTCGTTTTTTTTTTATTTTGATATACCCAGTGTCACTCTCACAGTAAATACGAATCTAACGACACCTCTCAAGCTAAAATCCATCGAGCCGTACAGACCACAGAGCGTGCTAAACAATTAGACATACATACATACATACTCTCGAAAAACATAACCCTCCTTCTGGCGCAGTCGGGTAAAACCGGGAGCAAAATCGCGCGGTATTCTTGGCGCGTCACACTCGGTTCGCGTTCACGGCAATCTTTGATAACTTTTGTATTCAATTCATAAGCATATAATGTTATATTACAATTCTTAATAGACATTATGTCTCTGTCACACGATTTTGCTAGTTTCGCCAGCGTGCAACAAAACTGCACCTCTCTTCCAAAAGCGCCAACTTGTCGGTACACGTTTTAGCTGCACGGGTACACTGTAGTATCCCGGTGTCAGTGTGGGAGATATGTACGTGCTTCGCTTCTAAACAATAAAAATACGAGGCAAGTTATTCTTTCAATATTTTCAGGTAGCCATGGTCAAGAAACTTTCATGCGTATATTTTGAAGGATAATGGTTTATAATTTTCCAAATCATTTTGAATTAAGGCCAGGTAGACTAAGCAAAGTAGGCATTTAACGCTACAATCCTTTACGCCAAACGAGCCGTGCGCTCGCGTCGCCGCGCCGGCGTGAACTTACGTGAACTTACGTAAACCCAAAGCAGAGCGAAGTGTAGGTAAGCGTGGCGTGTAGGCAGTGAGTCAACTTATTTTATTAAATTGTCAGCTTGATTTATTATAATACGTAGTATTTGCGAAAACCTAACATTTATATGTATTAAATTAATTTATTCAATTATTTGACTAAGTTTTTTACATTGATTTTATCTCACAAAGCGACACGCGCTTTATTTGTTGTATCCAAGTGTAAAAACACGCTGTGATTGTTTGCGTGTAGACGAGTCACGCGTCAGTACATGACGCACACAAACTTCCGACTTCTTCTTTGTTTCGGATGGTACCGACCGCTCCTGCGCTTACACACACATTTGCAATATGTTTGTACCTATACAGTGTAACGTTACAGTTTCCTGGATAGGATCCACAAAACTGTAAGGTCACTCTGAGTACTCACCTACCTAACTTTCAGTCTGGAGGGGAGCACTATTAAAAGAAATAGACAAGGGGACGAGTTATAAGAATTTATTAACAAAGATCCTAACCTAAAAGCTGGAGCTACTTAAATCACTAATGCCAGTGAAGCTGGCGGAAAATACTGAAGATGAACGCAGAATGGAAAAAATAACTGAAGAACGTCCGTCTTCAGACTGTGGAGGAGGACCGAGGAACCATCAACTCTCAGGCCGTAGAGAAGGGCCGAGGGTATCCGTCTTCAGACGGTGGTGGACGGCCGAGGACCGTCAATCCTCAGGCCGTAGGAGGAGGGCCGAGGAGCATCAAATCTTCATCATCAGGCTTGTGCAGCTCAAGCATCAAGGTTTCCAGGTGTTCTAGGTGAGGGTGCGGCACGGAGAGAGGCCGACTTAAAACTGAAGAATAAGGGGAACTGCCCTTTAAATATACTTTTATGGAGCTTCTCAGAGGTGTTCCTGCTCTCAGCTCCGAACGTAGACTGCCCATTCCACCACCAGGCTCCTGTCAACTCCAGATAATTTACATTTTAAAATTAGAAAATTATTAAAAAGAAAATCGAATGAGGTCGATGTGATTTACCTATGCAACCTACAACTAGCTCCAGCAATAAATTAAAAATAAAACTAGGGTTGCCACTAACTGACATAACAAAAGTAAACAAAGATTTAATAAAGATAAAAACTTAAATAACATGAATTACAAGGTAAAAAGGTCAAAGCCGTTGCTAAGCCTCCAAGAAATGACCATGAAGCTACCTAGGGAGGACGAATGCTTAAATTTTCAGGTTAATAATATCCAAAAATGTAAGTAAAAAACCATATAAAAGACATACACATTACAACAGTGACCACAAGTAAAGCGGTTTTGCTTTGTGAGATAAGCTACTGATGTTTTTTCCCGTAACCACATTAGAATCACTATTGTAAAAATGCATTCCTACCACATACTAAGAAATGGCAATTAAAAGCAAACGACGATAATATATTATTTAGGTTGGAAAACTATACAAATAACATGTTTATGGTTGAGTGATATTCTGTATGGTGTCGGAAGAAAAGAATAGCACCATCCCATATCTTCCCGTGGGTGTCGTAAAAGGCGACTAAGGGACTTACTAGAGAATGGGCAGCAGCGTACTCTGTGCTTTTGTAACAACCGTACTGCGATCGCCAACCCGCCTGCTAAGCGTGGCGATTATGGCAAAACCCCCCTTTGGGGGAGGCCCATGTCCAGCAGTGGACGTCTTTCGGCTGAAATAGTGGTTGAGTGAGAAAAATGAAACAATTTCGAATTACTTAAAACCGATTTTTTTCATATACATAAAATGAAACTCAATAAAAAAACACAAAATTATTTTTTATTACTCATACAATTTTTCTTTATATTATGAATGAAATTGTAGTATTAGTAGTAGGTATAGATATAAGGATATCAATGAATTCAAAATTGATCAATATTGAGCACGCTTGAGCTTGGACCCGGTTGCGGTTAAGACAGTAACGACGATGTGTAACTATTGGGATGCATATTTTCTTTATCTTGCAATGCCAGATCTCTAATGGGCATACCACGTTCGTGTCTGCTGTCCACTAGTTCGGGTAGCAAGCATTTCATATAAAATTATACAAGCTTTGGCTCCATATTTTTCGTCCAGAACTCGTCATCTTTTTCAATGCGCTCTATGTGTATAGGCTCATTCTCTCCAACCCAGATCCCTAGGAGACGTACACGCCGACCTGTGACACGAAGTTATCCTTGAATTTGGTAGAACCAATTACTGTGTTTATTTATGGTACTGGCTTTTTTGTTATATTTTATAATTTGAATTTTGTTTTCTTCTATAGCTTTCGCCAAACCTAGTTTTGTTGCCGTTATGGGGCACTTAATTTCAACAATCGTCAATTCAGGCTCCTGTTCGGATTTTTTTTTTATCGAGTGATGTATTTGATATCATGTTAGTAGATATAGTCAACTATAATATCTATTTTTTTTGGCTTTAAAAATAACTATTTGTTTGTTTACTATTGAATCAAAGTTATGTAAAATTGGGAAAATTGGGTCTACCTGCCCTTAAGGAATAAGATAGATCTTCGAGATTATTCTCAAGTACTTCGTTTGTTAATTTACATATAACTTTAATCGTAATTAAAAAAAAAAAAAATGTAAAATTTTCATAACTTTCGTGGCACAACTTTTGTGGTTATTTGTACACGAAAGTCAGCTAGTGCACCATAAAAGCTATAAATCTCCACTTAATAATAACTATGCATTTTTTGTGAGCCGTAGATGCACTTACTCGATTGTCGTGAATTTCAAAAGAAAGGTGTTATGTACTTGTATAAGTATTTATTATACGTGCATGTATTTGTTTTGTCTTGTAACGACTGGTAGAATGTGTTTTTGTTTGTATGTTTTCTCGTAGCCAATTTAACAGTTTACCCCATTCCAAACTGCGCTGTTTTTGCCTCTTGCTTAAAAAGTTTCGTAACTTTCGTGGGCACCAAAATTTCAAAAAAGAATATCTTTGTAGTTTATACACCGGTTTACATATAATGAAAATTGTATGTATTGTTGTAGCAGCGTTTTAAATGTGTATCCGTTAGTTTGAAGATTATTGTAGAAAAAAAATTCGCCACGAAAGTGACGCGGAGAATACTTTTTGAAAAACTACCCTCCTCCTCAACGCTATCTATCAACCTGTTTATCTGTATTTACCAGAAACTTCGAAACAAATCTGCTGGTAAAAAACGTTAATAAAATCAATCTCTAATTCCCTCACTGACAGTCAAAGTACTAGTGACCCAAACCTAGTGGTCTGGAAGCCTATTTTTTTTAACAAGCGTTCCTTCTTAATGATGGTGAACACCTAGCTTCGGAGCTCCTAGCTTCTTCTTTAGGGATTCGTTTTCCAAACTTCTTGTTTTGAAAACGAATCCCTTAAAAGAGACATTTTAGCCGAAGGATTTGCTTGCCATGAGGCAGCAGATAAAGATAAAGATAACTTTATTTTGCAAATATGGGTAACCTCAAACGCTGACAAAAAACAGATAATAGTGCATCCATATTTTACCACGTGCATGCAAAAGATTAAAAAATAACAACTTATAACTAAATACAATTTTAAAATATTGTTATGAATTATACATAATTATGCACTAGCTTAAAAACTGTTTCTCAATTAGGAACTCCTTAATATTATAATATGCTTGCGCCACTGAAAAGCTTCGGAGTCTCTTTTTACATAATGAAATCGGAAGCTCTTTCCATGGTGCCATGCAGTAGACACTTTCTGGCTCCAGACATAGAATAGAATAGAATAGAATTTTATTTCGCAAATATGGGTAATACAATACAGTTGTTATGACATATCAAAGTTCAGCCATATTTTACCATTCGGCATGCAAACATTTACATTATTTATGAAACATGTACTTACATTTTAAAGACCAGACCGATTATATTATTATTATTACAACTAACATTCAAAATATCAGCTAATAAATTATTATCATTTTCATTACAATTATCATTCAATTAATAAATTATAATTTTATTACAATTATCATTAAATTACTAAATTGACATTTTTGTTACAATTATATCATTCAATTATTAAAATATCATTATTATTCAAATTAATCAAAAAATATATTTTTCTCTGTCTGAAACTCATTTATGCTATAGTACACTTTATCTGTCAAAAAATTACGTAGTCTACTCCTAAACATCACCGTATTTAAATCTTTCCAGCCACTTGACAATTTATTGAAAATAATAGGGGCCATGCAATAAATACTTTTGCGCATTAAAGTTGTTTGACATGATACTTGACAAAGTTTGCTATTGTCACGCCTGTTCCTTGGGAATACATCAGCAAGGCGTTGAAAACGACTTGGATTTTGCAGTACAAACATAGCTACTTCGAAAATATAAATACAAGGAAGGGTCAAGATATTGTATTGCTTAAAATAGATCTAGCAACTGTCTGTAGTTTTAAGTTTAAACAATGAACGAATACATCTTTTTTGGGCCTTAAATGCTATGTCTCTATCAGTTGAGTTCCCCCAGAAAATGATGCCGTAGCGCAGGTGAGATTCAACTATGCCGTAGTAAGCCGTAAGGAGTGTTTTGGTATCTACTATGGAGGATAATCTATATAAAACATATGCAGATGAACTCAATTTTTTACACATCATTTCTATATGTGCTTTCCAATTTAAGCTGTAGTCTATTTGTAAACCTAAAAATGTTGTCTCCCGCTTCCATAATATTGTCATTTTTGTAATGTATGTGAAGATTAGTTACGCCAGGAGTACGCTGTCTGAAGTGCATTATCTTTGTCTTATCTAAATTTATATTTAAATTCTTTTTGTCTAGCCATTTAATTAGTGAGTCAAGAGAACTATTAATATCATTTTCATATGTCATTGCGTTTATACAAGGGATCATTACTGTGCTATCGTCTGCAAACATGGTCAGAGGTTGTTCAAGGGACATCGGCATATCATTGACATACAATATGAACAAGAAGGGGCCCATAACGGTTCCTTGTGGTACACCGTATGAGATTTTACGTTCTTGTGATCTTGCTATCTCTTCATGTTTAGTAACTACATTAATGCGGCTAATTTCCGTTATTTGTGTTCTATTTTCTAAATATGATTTTATAAGTTCAAGCACATTACCTCTAATACCGTAGGCTTCTAGTTTATTCGGTAAAGTATTATAATGGACATAGTCAAACGCCTGCGTCATATCGCCAAAAATATAGCACATATGGGGGATCGTTTATCCATGTTTCTCATAACAGTAAACAAAAAGTCATAAATTGCCATATTAGTGGTTCTGTGCTGTCTGAATCCTTTTTGTTCTTCACAAATTATATTATTTTTTTCCATGAAGTTATAAAATTCTCTGTAGATGTATGCACACTATTATCGCGTGTATTGCGGGGTGCTACATCTGATAGTCGTCTAAATCGACTCGGATTTGTCTTTACAAACACAGCTACTTCAAATAAATACAGACGCGGCAATGTTAATACTTTGTAATTTCTAAAGTACGGTTCACAACTGTCAGTGGTGTTTAAACATCGCTCTAACACATCTTTTTTGTGCCTTGAAAGCGGTCTTTCTTTCAGTACAGTTTTCCCAAATATAATACCATACCGTGAATGTGATTCTGCTATCCCATAATAGGCAGTCAGAAGCGCATCCGTGTTCAATATAGTTGATAGTGAGTGTAGAGCGTAGGCAGTCTTACTCATTTTCTTGCTTATAGTAACGTGTGATTTCCAATTTAATTTTTTATCTATTTCGAGGCCCAGGAGTTTTGTAATATCAACTTCTTTAATGATATCATTATTATAGTGTATATTTAAGTTAATACTAGAAGTCTGTTGTCTAAAATGGATAACTTTACTTTTACACAAATTTATTTTTAAATTGTTTGCGTCTAGGCAGTTTACCATCTGTCTTAAACTATTATTAATTTCACTCTCATACGTATCTATAATTTTTACAAGCTATTGTGATCGTGCTATCGTCCACAAATAGTGTGGTCTATTATCATCCGATTAGATATTTTATCTTCACCTGATGATTTGTTAAGAGGCAGTTTCCCGACAACATTAATGAATTCGTCAATGGTTGGAAGGTCTGACGCTGGTCAGGTACTTAATTGTGATAATAATGGTGATTGTGATGATAATAATTGTGATGATAAAATGAAATGAAATAAAATTTGTCACATAGATAGTTGTAGAACCTGGATTAACACATAGGACACTATTTATCCCTTTAATATAATCCAGTGGGACGGTTACCGAAATTTACGCGGGCAAAGCCGCGGGCAACAGCTAGTAATAAATATACCGGATCCCTTGGGATAATTGCCGACAATAACGCCGCGAGCTAAATCTAGTTTAAAATTAAAATACCAGCAAAATTTCAACGCTAAGTGATTCAGAAGAATGTTTTTAATATGTACTACATAACCTTCTTAAAAGGTCATGACATAATGTATAATATTGTAGTTTCATTACATTTATTGACTGTTTGTTACTAACAAAACTACAATATACTTTTATTTACACAATCCATACGATCTTTTAAATTGTTACTTGGTCGTCGTTATAGAGACACGTAATGTAAACGACATGTCTTCGATAATATTTTTGAACAAGTTTCTGTTTCTAGAGAATCTTCTAGGGATATACAGGAATTATTGCAGCCAGAAGAATATTAAGAAATGTTTGATTCTTTTCCATGCACTCATCCAGACTATTTTTCAAACTATTATCATTTTCGTTGAAGTCTATTTGGTAATAGGCGATGGCTGTAATCGAATTAATTACATTTATAGTGGTTATTCCATTTCTGCGTATGTTACAACCGTGCCAGCCATCGTGACTGGAATCTGTAACAGCCGCGCCTTCATGTCTTTTTACAAAAGTTCCAGCCGTGTCACTGAAAGGTTTAAAAATGACATGAACTTGAATAATTCCCTAAAGAAAACATACTGGTTCAGCATAACAATGGTATTTACATATGTCACCTCCGTCGGCGTCCTTAGATTGGTGGAGATTATCATAAAATTGGCAAACACCCATCCGATAGTTGTGATTCTAATTTTGGTAGCACAGATAACCTTCAGATTGACAATAGTACTTCAGTACCTCATGTTTTTTGTTGTTACTATGATAGTGGTCTTCTTGATCAAATGTTTGAATTCGTTGGTATCAGCCGCTCAGGAGAGAGTAGCGAGATGTGATAATAGTTCGGATGAGCAGTGTGATATCACAAGGGAGCAGATACAAGAATGGGTTGAACTGTATCGGGACTTAGCTAACTGTTGTGAAAAAGTGACGCTATGCTTTGGACGCCAGGTACCTTAATTTAGGAATTTAATATTTTATTGATCATAAAATATGGGTCTTTTTGCGCGACAGATAACTTACACGTTTTATTTTAATTTTTGGTGTTGCTATTATTGTTTCAGTTTTTCTTCTTGCTGCTTTTACTTTTACTGTACTTCGTTCTACTGACGTTACAGTTTTGCTACTGGAATTCTATTTATGTAAGTATCATCATCAATCTTCTGCCCTTACCCCAATTTATTTGGGGTCGTCGCAGCATGTCTTCTTCTTCTATACTTCTCTTTGACTCGTCTTCTCATCAGACACCTTTCTTACCATATCATCCTTCACACAGTCCATCCATCGTGTCTTTGGTCTTCCTCTACTATATTATATCCACAGACTGGGCATCAGAGGTATGCAGTTGAAACCGTTTGAAAGTTACCTGACAGATCGCCATCAGTGTGTTCATGTGGGAAACTTTACTAGCACTGACCTCCCAGTTACACATGGAGTTTCTCAGGGCAGCATCTTAGGGCCAACCTTATTTCTTGTTTATATCAACGACCTCACCAACCTAAAACTTACCCAGGGCGAAATCGTTTCCTTTGCTGATGATACTGCTCTCCTTTTCTCAGCCGATAACTGGAAATAAGTTTTTGATGCTGCCCAATCTGGTTTTAACACTGTCAGGAAGTGGCTAAATGACAATGTCTTAACATTAAATACTAATAAAACGGAATACATTTGTTTTAGTATTCGACCAGACTTGGACATTGATCACACCTGTGCTATTATTCCACATAAATGTACACCTCATTTAAACTGCTCTTGTTCTAAAATAGAGAGGGTTGAATCAATTAAATATTTGGGCGTTACTATAGATAGAAACCTGAACTTTAAAGAACATATAAGAATTTTAAGGGGACGGGTTCGAAGACTTGTATATATCTTTAAAAATATACGACACATCGCCGATCCTCATATCTTGAAACGAATATACTTTGCCCTCTGCCAGTCACTTATAACATATTGTATATCTGTGTGGGGAGGTGCTCCAAAGATGACGCTCAAATCTATTGAGGTTGCCCAACGTGCAATACTGAAGGTAAGCACTTCAAGCCTATACTTTTCTCTACTGCCGCACTGACAGGAATTACATATTTACATACATTATTATTTATATTCATAAAACTGTATCTCAGTCACTAACATGTCCACTCATATACTGCTACATATCGCACTCACACCCAACCATACACCCTCTCACACTCACTCATTCACATAGTACAACACACAAAGAGAGGATCATACCACTATTATAATAAGCTTCAATAAAGCTTCATTTAAGAGTACGTAATATTCAAAGGTATTGTCAAATGCAAGCTTATAAGAATCATATGATATGTAACTCGAGGGGGTTGGCACTGTAAGCCGAAATAAAGGTTCTTCCTAGTTCGGCTACAGATGCTGAAACTTTTGTGTACAATTACAGCTGTTCAAAGCATTTTATTTGTAATTTATAATAATTACTTTTTGTGAAAGAAATAAATTATTCTTACTTATTATATTATTATTCATCCAAAATCATACTCTTAACTTTCTCTTTGAATATACTAAAATATTTCCGACGCAAATGTATTCGTATATTTTAAAAGTTACAGGGAGGAGAAACTGACGAGTATAAGAAAATTGCGTTTATATTATTTATTTATTCATCATTAATAATAGCACCATTAGTTGCTGGTCAAATGACAAGTAACCAAGGATTGAAGTTTCGCCGGGCGTTGGTTCTACTTTATAATACAATGATAACTCGTAAGACTTTATTTTTCCCATATGTTCACTGACACACATGATTGCATTGACTTGACAGGTCCACTCAAACGGATCTGGGACTTTTGCGCGAAAAATATTTGCGCGAAGGACACTTGCGCGAACCCGTTTGCGCAAGTGTCCTTCGCGCAAATGTCTTTCGCGCAAGTGTCTTGATACCCACTCAAACCAGTGTTACTGTTTCCTTCAAAAGACCACGTCAGACGAGAACCTGCACGGCCCTCACGTGACCTGACCAAAACAATGGCTAGACTTTAAAGGAGACAGTGATCTTTGAGTTGGAGTCGGATGATTCTTCTCAAGTAGCCAGATATACGAAACACCGACCTCATCTAGTTTTAATAAAATTACGTGAAATGAGTAATCAATAATCTACTAACAAAAATAAATATCATTTCATTCCATTTCTAGTTATGTTTTTCAGACGAAAATCTTTGGATACTCCTGACATATTTTGTTACAGACACAGGCCCATGTGAAGCGAAATGTATTAAAGATTTCATACGTCTCATAAAAAAGAATCCTATAGAGATCAAGATACTGTCCAACGTTACCGCTGGGATGTACATGCTGCCCGTTATGCTTACATTGGCTGTCAGCAATCTTATTGTTATCTTACAGTTTAATCATGTTATCTAATTTAACGTTTTGAATAATCTGTATTTTTTTTTTAATTTAATATTTCAACTACCTATGTAAAAGTTTGAATTAATTCGTCTTTGATTTAATTTGTCTCTCTAATTATTTTTTTCTCTATTTTTTATTTTTATTAAATGTTTTTAAAAAGAAAAGGATGTGCATTTTTATTTTAAATATGAAAAATAGTTGGCCGAAAGCCGAAGCTTCAGGAACAAGGTTCAGGCTGCCAGTGGTCAGTGTGACAGAAAAGGGGAGTCCTATTCCCAGCAGTGGATGATTCCGGGCTGATATATGATGATGACGATAAGGCTAAGAATTGGCATAGAATGTGGCAATGCCGCTAGTAGCGCTAGTTACTGGTTGGCAACGTTGAGGAGATTATTTTTTGAAGTGAAAGGCAAGTCAAAAAACGAATGATAACAATATCGGGGGATACTTTGGTCCGTAGATGAAATGAATGGTAGAAATTTCCGTCGACATGAAGCATCTGGCAGTGTAATTAACTAATTTTTAACAATGTTAAATACAAAATTAAAAAATATGCACTCAGGCTTTTAGAAAACCGATCCATACACTACGACAGGCCTAATCACGGACTTGTATATTTTCCCCTTTAACTTGAGGGGCATCCGTGGGTCGCAAGTTGTTCCAGTGACTTGTCGCCATTTCATCTATCCTGAGTTGGTCCGATGAGTTACGTCACGGTCTACTTCACCATCCCCTTGGACAGGCGACCCGAGGTACCGGAAATCGGAACAGATCGGTATGGGCGTTCCGGCAAGAGTTATAGGCGTAGGACTGGAGAGACCGCCGAAATCACAGAATAAGTATTCTGTTTTAGACCTAATTAATTAAGGAAGGGGTCCGCAAGGACCGATGCCGATGGGTTGCGGGACTGTTCGAAAGAGATACCGTGGCCCCGGAACAAAAAGGGCGATGAAGGAACATGGATGGGTTGTAGTCAGTAAAAGTCTGACACTCCCTAATGCTCCGCCCAGAGCGGGAGAAGTCATTTGATGACTTCCCATCCGAAAAAAAAAACAAAAAAAAAACAAAAAGGCCACGCGCAGTATGGGTTCCATAGTAGCCCGATATCACATTATAGAACGTTTTATTCTAAGGATTTTGTATTTGGTACAAAATTATCCAACACCCAAGTTCAACGACTATTATTGCTAAAAAGAATAAAGTTATCTTAACCGCTATAATTTTCCTTCAAAGATCATGAAATGCACTATCATCGTAAATATTTCCAGATTTTTCAAGCCTGCAGTTTTGTTTTTAGAGGGGGGGATGGCTATTGGAACAAATTGCACTTTAAAGTTTAATATTTCGTAAATGGAGCATTAAATCGAGAAATAGTATTGGCAACCCCTTAGTCATTTTAAAATACCTATTCAACGATACTCCACACGATTAAAATTCATCCCCAAAATGTAGGGGAGATACCCTAAAAAAAATTTCCTAAATTTTATTTTACCATGAATTTTGTCGGTGTAATTAATATACAAAGACACACCTCTAAAAAATTACAGCTTTCTAGTACTAACAGTCTCTGAGCAAAACCTCGGACGGACGGACAGACGGTCATGACGAAACTGTAAGGGTTCTTTGTCAGGACTACGGAACCCTAAAAGGCGATTGTTTCGATATCAATTAATTGGATCGTATTTAATCGATAATCTTACTGAAAAGTAATGTGTCTCTACACAGCTGCCCTTATAAAATATATTGAAATAGTGTTCGACTTTCATTATTTATGATACTTATGGAAAATTTTATAAACACTTTCATGTAATGTGTGGGCGTCGTCAAAATGATTGATAGACAATAACTTAATACTAAACTACCATTGAGTTTGCGTTAATCCGTATAAACTTCAACACCCATTACAAAATCGTCGATATCAAGGCACATAAAATTCAAAACAAAAATGTCTGTGCTGAAGTGGTTGAACAAATTACAGTTTTTGGAGAATCTCTTAGGGATATACCGGAGTTACTGCAACCAGAAGAACATCAAGAAATGTTTTATAATCTTCCAAATTTTCATTCAGACTTTATACCACACTATTGTCTTTATCATTCAAATACACTTTTTAACGAGCAGCGGCGGCTTTACTAATCCGATAAATTTAACTTACGGTGGTTACTCTATATCAGCGTATACTACCGCAATGTATTCTGTCGTGACCGGCACCGTTGAAAGCTGCGCCTTTCAATCATATTTGAGAAGCATCAGCCGTGTCTTCGATACTTTTAAAGATGACCAGAAATTAATCAATTCTTTGAAGAAAGTGTATTGGCTATGTATGATGTTAATCTTATTGATCATTACGTTTTGTGTCGTCAGATTTGTAGAGATTATAAAAACAGGCCGTACACACTCGGAGCGCTTCGTTCTGGGTTTGATTATGGTTTCACAAACTCTTTTAAGAATTACAAATCTAGTCACTTACCTCATGTATTTTGTTGTTAATATGATAGTGTTTCTCTTGGTCAAATGTTTGACTTCGTTGATATCATCCGTTCAGGAGAGAGTACGGAGATGTGATATTATTTTGGATGAGCAATGTGGTGTTACAAGGGAGCAGATACAAGAATGGGTTGAAATGTATCAAGATTTAACGAACTGCTGTGATATGGTGACGCTTCACTTTGGACGCCAGGTACATGTTTTTAGGATTGAATAAAACTGGTTATATGAGTCATCTTCTACAGTAATTACTTTTCTAGCCATCTGGCTTTGTCACTATTCATACATAATTATGTAATTTTATAAAGGGTGTAAAAAACCTCTTAGCAAAGCCAAAAGGCACTTTGTTCTCCCCGTCATTGCAATAATTTTTTTGTTCTACACCATACCTGGGAACCTTCTAGTTACGGAGATACGAGTGTGCGCGGTACGTGCACGCAAGGCGTCCACACTGTAGGAATTCTGTTTCATTGCATGATACGTTGCGACAATGTGGATGGCAAATTTTTTCATTGCATGTTACCTCGCATGTTACGTTGCAGTAGTCTGTACCCGGCTTTAGACGAAACTGACGCGATATTATGTATTTCCATCCGTTTACCTATTTGATTTATATTATGTTGTGTTACTGATCTTGTTTGTTGGTTGTTGACATTAAAGTCATTTGTTTGGTCAGATTTCCGTTTGTAGTCTTTATTTATAATGATTGTTATTCTTGTTTCAGTTTTTCTTTTCGCTATTGGTGTCGGTTGTATACTACGTTATGTTGATTTACCAAATGTGTTACATGAATCCTTTCCGTGTGAGTATGTTTCAAATTGTAATAAAGTGTTCCGAGCAAAGAGACTCCGTAAAACCAAGTCTAAATAAGTATATTTCATAGAAAACCAAAAGTCCGGAAGGATCCTTTGGCGCATAAGTGACATGGATCTAGGTCATCATTCTCTCCCTTATCCCAATTTATTTGGAGACGGCGCAGCATGTCTAATCCTCTTTCAAACTTCTCTATTTTTCGTCATCTCATCAGACACTTCTTCTAGGTATTTTTGGAAATAAGATGGCGGCGGTAATTCCGAGTTTGACTTTTCGACAAAGCATTCAACAAATACTTTTTACAAAATCCTATTTTTGACACTCTATTATTAGCTACACTTGTAAACATGTCAAAAATCTTAGAAGTCCGATTTAGCTTAAATTTTGCATAAATGTTTAGTTTGGATGACAATGGTGTCGATTCTGTTGTGCACAAACTAAACTTAATTTACGCTATTGCTATCTTTTTCTCTCTAATAAAACGAGAAAGATTTAGAGCTGTCAAATTTAGTTGGAATCTGCCAGTTATTCTCACGTTGAGTGTTGACTATCTCATTGTTGTGATGCAGTTTACGCATATCGTTTAGTTGTATATCGTCATCATTGTGACTAACCTTTTCCCAACTATTATAGTATTTATGCTATACTCACACTTTATATATTCATCATTCATAATACTAATTATCATCCTTTTTATTTGTTTCTATGTTTACACCCAACAAATCGATTTAAATACGATTTATATCTTAAAAATAGCTGAAATAAAATATTATTACTCATAATTTTCATGTTGTGACACATACGTCAAATTGTCAAACTGTCAGTTACTTTTTATTTCTCTTTCTGGTCTAATCTATGGTGGCTACTTTTGTTTATAAAATAAATTATTTTTATCAATATGTGTTTAGCTCTTGTATGTTATAGATTATTACGAGCTTACGAACCGCTGGGTCTACTATGGGATCTCATATGAGAAGCATCAGAAAACCGCTTGGTTTTTGCTGTCACATACTTATACTACCCAGGGGGTCCAGCTAAAGATTCACCTGGGACTTCTACTCCCGATCTTCGCAAGCTATCTACGTGATCTGGGACCTCTACTCACGGTCTTCGGAAGCCGTCTTCGTGCCTGACTTACTGCTTGTCTCGCAGAGCTATCTCTGACGTTTGGCCCTAAGAACTACACTGGTGCCTTCCTACAGAGAGCTGACCTGAGCTATCCTGACTTCTGGCCCTAAGAACTACACTGGTGCCTTCCTACAGAGCTGACCTGGTGCGTGACTGAGAACTGCACGAAGCCCTTCCAGTAGAGGTTTCCTCAAACTCCAACTAAGTGCGTTAACTATAAAACTACCTTCTTCAAACTATCCTAGAGTGCGTACTAGGTAGGTCTTTTATAATTAGCAGTATTTTTTTATCTCACCTGTGACTATGTTTAATAAATTTTAATTGAACAAGTATTCTTATATCCATTTATTTTGATAGGATCTACTTGAGATTTGTTACACTATGTTGGGGAACCGAATGTCGCAGACCAGTATTTTACATGGAGCAACTGCCTGTCTGACCTCCGGAACCCAGGGAGCTCTGGTTAATACGATACCCCTTGGTAAGACTGATTGTCAAACTACTTTCGGACCACTGATTACCGGTTAACTGTCAAAGATCAACTTTGACAGTCGGCTTAACGTGCTTTCCGAGGTACGGAGAAAACTCTGTAAGTAATGAATGGTAAACCATCCACGTACCGCCCTTGAAAAGCGTGGCTTAACCTGAAGATTGGCTCTTGCGGCTGTTGTTATTTAGCCATTAGCTTAATTGTATATCGTAACAGTCAAATGTAACCTCTTGACCATGACTTCTACTTTGAAGCTGCACCGAAATCTGACAAAACAAATGAGAGAAATTCTTTAAAGAATGCTGCTAGTCACCATGCTGTGGAGGAAACAAGTGACACGAGCGCATATCGCTTCACTTAAGTCGAATGGCCCGAGGCCGCGAATAGACCTAAAACAACATACAAGGTGTAAACGGACCCTTCACGAAGCCATCAACCAAGCATTCTGTACAACTAATTAACTCTACGCAAATATTTCTGGGAAACGATATTTCTTGCTTCACAAAAAATTAATAGGAAGAACGGGATAGAAAAAGAGGTAGAGTTTTTTAAATTATTGTTTAATTTAATTATCACCAATTGTTCCTATTGAGGAGCTCGTGGCTATATAATAACAGCCGCTCGGGTCGATCGTTAGGTTAAGCCGTGCTTGCCTAGGTTGGTCTGTGCATGGGTGACCGCCCATTACATACCGAGTTTCCTCCATGACTCGGAAAGCACATTAAGCCGTTGGTCCCGGCTGTCATTTGTAGATCTTTGACAGTCGTTAGGTAGTCACGAGGCCCAAAAAGTCAGCCAGTCTTACCAAGGTGTATCGTATTACCCGGTACTGGGTTGTGGAAGTCAGATAGGCAGTCGGGTAATTTCACGCAGGCACAATTTTTTGCTAATTTCGGTGGTATTTTTTATTTGTAGGTTTTCTGATAAAAAAAAACAAATTTGTTTTATTCTAGAACACATTAGTATTCTAGTTATTTTAGTAGGACATAAATAACCGTAGTTGTTTTGAAAATATGACGGCCACCGAAATTACCAACCCACCGAAATTGAAAATTTTACACCGAAATTGCGAATCTTACACCGAAATTGCAAATCTTACACCGAAATTGCAACATCACATCAAAATGGATGTTTTGTAATGCACCATGACAGTTATTGAACAAAGAACAACTTTACCGTTGGCAAAATTATGTAGCGGCTGCAGAGGTGGGTATAGTAGGTGTAAAAAATACATTTATTTGTCTATATTCGATACTGTGTCTTTTGATATGGATCATGACCACATTTAGCACATTTACTAAATTAACGTTCCTTCTGCTAAATGTGATCCATGTTGAGGGTAATACTAAAAAAAAGAAGTTTTAATGAGATCTTCGTTTAATTAACAATTCAGCAAATAATTATGGTTTTTATAAAAAAATCTTAAACAAACATAAAATAGTAAACTTTCAAATAAAAAACAAAAATCAAAAAATATTCTAATCACTGTCAGAGTCATTTTCAATATTGGAAACAAAAATCAAAAAATATTCAAATCACTGTCAGAGTCATTTTCAATATTGGTTTCAATTTGTGCTGTAGAAGATTCAGCTAATCTTGTTTCCTTATTCTTTTCAGTTTTGTCATCTTTCTTCCAATTAGTTTCAGGTATTGAATTTTCAAATTCCAAACACATTGCGCTGTCAACGTTTTCAAAAAACGACGTGGAAGGGATGATATCCAAATCAACATTTTCAATACTCAGTGAGTCATCTAATATCCCCAATGATTTTGATGGAATGGTTGCTATAGAAAGTTTCTTGTCGAATGGATTTCTAGAGTGTTGGGTTTTGTTTGACGGCTTGACTAAGTCAAATCTCTCAGAAGCTTTAAATCGTTGCACGCTTAAAATCTGAACTTTAGACTCAGTGTTTCTTGTGGAATCGTTGAAGGTCAAGTTGTGTCATAAAACAATCTTTTTGGCCTCGTGATTGCGAGTTATCATTGCAGGCAAGATTATGGAATCCTAAATGTTTTCCATGAGGACATATTGTTGCTTTAATCAAACAGTCAGGATGTGTACAAGACAATGATCGCAAAGCTAATCGTCGTGGCTCTTCTTTCATCCAAATTATCTGGTGAACCTTCAAAGTACCTGGAAACGTTTTTAATTGGTCAGGAAGAAGCCAGTCTTTTTCGGTTATTTTGTAATCTTCTACTACTTCTATTTTCACACCTTTAACTGAAATTCTAAGATTCTGAACTAAAGTGTCGAGGTCGGCGATGTCTTTTCCATACGCAACCAGCTGGTCAGATGTTCTTTTTAACACTCCACCGACACCGTCCGGTGCTCCTTTACCATGGCCGCATTCAGTGTAATGCCATATAATTTCGTTTAATTGTGGACAGAAAACTCAACTGAGAAATAATGTACAATATTTTCTTGTTCCGATATTGTGCAGAAGGTGAGTCTGACACTATGTGAAGTGTGCGTACCATAGGAGCGTTTGTTTCTATTTCTCTTAATATTGGGACTAAATGAGCCCATACTGCAGCAGCGTCGTGGCGTAAAGAAGCACTGATTGTGCAAAAAGCTTGTGTTTTATAAGTTTGACTGCCATGATAATAAATCACGACAGTATGTAATGTGATCTGGTTCTTACTCCAATGTGCAGACTGTACCTCTTCATTATATTTCGTCCCATAATTTTCGCTGAAATCTATATGTTTAAACACTGACTTTCAGTCATATTGTCCTTTATTTCTTTGACAGCCTGATATTGATTTTTTAAGTTAGCACAGTGTTTGAGAAACGACTTTAGGGCATTTTCAAATTTTTTTATCACTGCCAGTGGCTTATCTGAATGAATAATCTTTGTAACGGTTTTAGTAGCTTTTTCCACATTATCTTTAGTATACACTCTAGCTTGTTGTTGCCATGCCCAATAAGTTATATTAGTCTGATTACTAAATTCCTGGTAGTTTACAACTTTGTCTCTGCACGATACACATTTTCTTTCTAGGCACTTTACATTGTCCTTATCACAACACATATTTTTTAGAAGATCGGTGGTAGTATTCTCTTTTATTATATTATTCCTTTTAAGAGATGTTATTAATAGTTCCATATTGGCGTGTATTTGACGAAGACATGTATTGCGGTTATTTATGTTTGGCTTCAAAATCCAGAATGGTCTCAATTTGGAAAATGCCTATTGGTGGATGGCCTAATTTTAAATATTTTTGATGTAAATTTTTTATCGAGTCTGTTAAATATCTCTTTCGTTTTTTTCCGGGGCACATACGTGAATTCTCATCTTCTTTATAAAACTTTTGTACAGTGTTTCGTACTTGGGCATTAATTTTATTTTTATTCTTTGGTTCATCTGACTTTCTTTCCTTTTTAACTATCTTGTTTTCTAAACGTGGACTTCTGAGAATCTTATTCAGTCTTTCCGCTCTTTTTCTATATACTTAAGTCTTTTTCTCTCTTTAGTTGTATTACTTTTTTTCTAAGTGACATTATCTCCTTTGCTTTTATTCTTTGGTATTTTTTGAATCTGGCATCCAAATCCTTCAAAGAGGAAGACACATCGGATAAAGAAGGTACAGGGCTACTTGGACATAAAGTTGATACAGGGCTGCTTGGACATAAGGTAGATACAGGGCTACTTGGACACAAAGTAGTTAATGGGCTACTTAGACATAAATTAGATTCAGGGGTTTGAATTCTGCTGACAGCTGCAGTTATTCGTCCAGATGGCAAATAAGAATGAACGGGACTACTAGTGAATATTTTGTTTTTAGAACGTAGACAACGAGAAATGCTTGAATGAGGACTAATGCTGCGAGAACGTTGAAAGTTTGAATTGAAGTTTCCATCATGAGAAGGTCCTGGTTGTGGACTAAGCGAGCGAGAACGATTTAGAATGGAAGGACTTGTGGGAGATGACGCGCCTATCATATCGTCACCCTGTGTTTCAGGAGGGTCATTGGTTTTTTTAGGTGGAACATTTTTGGATGGTAAATTTTCTTCACGTGATAATTTTGTGGTTCTTTTTCGTCTTTCATAAAATGCTTTAAAGTTAGCTCTGTTTATTTTTTGCTTCAATCTTCGGGCACGTGGAGTCATTTCAGCCATCGATAAAATTTTTCCTTCCGCTTTTTTCTTCTTATATCGTTCTCTATCTTTTCTTCTTAGTTCTTCGCCTAGTACTGGATCATCTTTTATTCTTTTCTTTCTTAGTCTTTCAGCCTGTTTTTTTTTTCTAAAGCCTCTTCTCTTGACTGTTTTTCCTTTCGCCTTCCCATCCTAAAATAAGAAAAAATTGAATAGGTATAGTATAAAGGGTTTATACATATATTGCACAGTTCTAATGCAGGCCCGGATAACAAAAAAAAATAATTACAAACATACCTACAAACAAACAGACATACGTATACACTTATGAAATTTGGCACATTCGTTAAGTAGCCTACATAGACCTACAATATACAAGAATATTAAATTATCATACGGGACGAACTAATTACTTCCTTTCCTTCCTTTTTTTGAAGCCGATTAAAAACGTTTTTGTAAGGTACTAAGTACCTACATATAATACTACCCTCCAAAGTTTGTCGGATTAATTTTGTTAACCCTCAGAGTAAAATTGTTGGAGGTTGATACCTTCATGGTATATAATCTGTCACATAGTGACTTTGTACGTAGGCATGACAACAGTTCTCAATAAAATGTCTGACGACTGAAACGTGTTTTCTGTGAATAATAATTTATCCTATCGCAAGTAACGCACTGCTAACTCTGCTAGACACTTTCCATCAGGTTATGGGCCCAGGAATTGCCCAGGGAGTTCTATGCGCAGTAATTGCAAGATATTGTAAATTTTAAAATTTGGAAATACGCACTTTCGATAATGACGGATAACAATAGTTCGTCAGGTTCCATTTTTGGAATCGGGAAGCTTAGGGGTTCAGAGAACTTTGAAGTTTGGAAGTTGCAAGTCCAAAACCTGGAATGTAAAAACTGGTGGGTGGCCGTAGAAGCCACAGAAGTCTCTGCGGAACTCAAAGATGCTGATCGACAGGCGCGTACTACCATGTGTCTACTATTGGAGCCTTCATGTTTTTCAAATGTCTACAATTTGAAGACTGCGCATGAGGTATGGCACAAGCTGTGTGGTGCATACGAGGATAAAGGCTGGGGTAGACGAATATCACTGCAGCGTCAATTATGGTCATGTAAGTTGGAAAACTTTGCGAATATGGAGAAATACGTCTCAAAAGTACTATCCATAACACAACAATTAGCTGCAATAGACGCGAAAGTCTCAGATGATTGGATCATTTCCATTTTGCTTGCCGGATTATCATCAGATTACAACCCGTTGATAATGGCAGTAGATAATAGTGGAAAGGATATTAGCCTAGAGCAGATCAAAACCAAACTGCTGCAGGAGGCTAATAGACAAGCTGAAACAGCTGGAGCTGGTGAGCACGCCCTTGCCTCTAAACAGGAAAAGGCACCCAAAAACAATGCTCGTAAACCAGTGCGCAAGTGCTATAAATGCCACAAAGAAGGACACAAGGCAGCTGAATGTAAGAAGCTGAATGCCGGTGTGGTCGGTTTGAGCATGAGTACAGCAAATACCAAAAAGAAAAGCGATTGGTATGTGGATAGCGGATGCTCGACCCATATGACTTACGATGCTGGAAAGTTATGTAACTATAAGAAAGTAAAGGGTAACTTGACAATTAAAGTGGCTAATGGAGAACAAATACCAGTTGAAGGTAGAGGAAATGCTAAGCCAAAAGTTAGCGGAAGTTCAGATTTCACGTTAGAAAATGTTCTTCATGTTCCTCGACTAAACTTGAACCTGATATCAGTGAGCGATCTTGTTAAGAATGATTTCGTGGTTATTTTTGACAAAGGAGGTTGTATTATAAGGAATAAATCCGACCAAATACACACATCAAAAGTATCTAGGGATCAACATATATTTTTGCAATAACTTTTCTCCTGATTGATATTAATTAAAATTTTCTTTAAGGATTCATCAAATAAAGTGTTTTCGTTTGTCACAGTAACGATAAACCAAGTCACCTTTGCATTAATAAAGAAATTTGCCATTTTCCTAATAAAGGGATTTTTGACATTTGAACCACTAACATTAAAGTTCGAAAAAAAGACTGAAATAACAGTTTTCTTTAAAATTTTATTGGGTAACTTAAACAATTAATAATCCGTGTTTCTACCGCGAACACTAACAACACAAGAACATCGGTTTGGCATACTCAAAATGAGTTCATCCAAATCACGCTGTGGAATGGCCGCCCATGTTCGTTGCAACAACAAAAAAAGGTCTTCTTGCGACTGGATACCCTCCATATTCGGCAGAGCTCTTCTCTGTAGCATATCCCATGCATGCTCAATCGGGTTCAAGTCTGGCGACTGAGCAGGCCAGGGCAGGACATTGATGTTAGCTGCGGCGAGAGTCTGTCTTACAACTCTTGCGGTGTGCGGTCGTGCATTATCATGCATTAACTGAAATAAGGGACCGATTTGCACTTGTAGAGGAACGATGACGTCTGATACAATCGTCTCAGCATAAATTTGAGCGTTGAGGTTGCCTCTGATCCAAATCAACTCAGTTCTTCCGCCGATCCAAATACCCGCCCATACCATGATGGTTCCACCACTATAAGGATGGACTTCCTGGCAGGATTTTAATCGCTGTTGGCGTCCAGGGGTTCTCCAGTGTCGTATACGTCTTGTATCCGGTCTCATACCAAAACGAGACTCATCAGAAAAGCACACGAAACGCCATTGTTCTTCTGCCCAATTTCTGTGTTCAAGAGCCCATTGATATCGAATCCTACGATTGTGCATTGCTATAGGTGGTACCCGTAGCGGTCTTCGGGAATGAAGGTTCACTTCATGCAAGCGGTTTCTGACTGTTTGGTCGCTAATTAAGTTCCCTGAAGAGTGATGAAGCCTCACGGCTAACATCATGGCGGTTATTGTTGGAGCTCTTCGAGTTAAGATTTGAATGTATCGGTCTTGTCTCCGTGTGGTGCAGCGATACCGTCCTCCATGGCGCTCAGCCACGGTACCAGTGCTTCGGTAACGTGTCCAAAGTCGACTGATAACACTCTGACTTGTATTCAGAGCTAAAGCTACAGTACGTTGCCGGGAACCAGCTTCTATCATTCCCACGGCTCTGAGCATTTCTTCCCTGCTTAAATGACGTCGCCGCTCCATAATAACGTTGGTTTTAATCAGTAGTAGGGAAACAGTAGCACTAATAATGTCTTCAATGCGTTGTATGTTTTTATAGGGAAAATATTGACAGCTTATTTTCATCTTTTACTCGAATTTGATTGAGAGTTCCTGATTCAAATTATGAAATGCACCAAAAAGGATCCATATAAATTTATAAAATCATAAATTTATTACAAAGCCACATCTCAATCTCAAGAAATCCGCATAAAAATGCTTGATCCCTAGACATTTTTGATGTGTGTAGTTGCGACGTGCAAAGAAGTTGACGGAATTTTCAAATTAAATGAAAAACAAAATTATGTCAACGCGATGTTGTCAAATGTATCCTTGTCAAACTTATGGCATAGAAGATTGGCGCATTTAGGTCAAAATAACATACTAATATTAAAAGATCTGGTAACTGGTATGAAATTCGATACTAAACAGAACATTGAGCCATGTATTCCATGCATTCAAGGTAAGACATGTAAAAGTCCGTTCAAAAATAAAGGCACACGAGCACAACAGATTCTTGAATTAGTACACACGGATATTTGCGGTCCAATGGAAGAGCCATCGTTTGTTGGTTCCTTGTACATGTTGCTATTTATCGACGATTACACGCGCAAGACGCACGTTTATTTCTTGAGAAATAAGAGTCAAACTTTCGACAAATTTCGTGAATATAAGGCCGAAGTACGAGAGAGACTGGTAAGTCGATAAAATGCCTCAGATCTGATAATGGTACTGAATTTTGTAATCATGCCTTCGACAGATTGTTCAAGTCATCTGGTATAAAGCACCAAACGACTGTTCCGTATACACCCGAACAAAATGGCGTAGCTGAGAGGGCGAACAGATCGATCATTGAGAAAGCAAGGACGTTGCTTTGTGAGGCGAATCTTAGCAAGAAGTTTTGGGCTGAGGCAGTATATGCCGTGGTATACCTAAAGAATCGAAGCCCCACAAAGGCGGTCACAAATAAAGTACCTGAAGAACTATGGTCCGGTAAGAAAGTGGACTTATGTCATTTAAAAATCTTCGGATGTTTGGCGTTTGCATTGAAACCGAAGCAGAAAAGGCAAAAGCTCGACATGAAGACTGAAGGTTTAATTTTTGTTGGCTATTGTGAGCTTACGAAAGGTTACCGTCTGATGAATCTGCAAACTAGCAAGATACTTATTGCTAGAGATGTAAAGTTCTTGGAAAATGTTTTTCCAAGCGATGGTACGAATGTGACGAAGAACGCAGTTGTTCCTTTGTCCCTAGAACAGGAACGAACTGAACCTGCGATATTGGATGTATCTCCTGAGGTCCACTCAAACAGTGAAGACGATTTTCAGGATGCAGATGTTGGAAGTACCGAACCTGCTACGACTCCAGAGCCAAGTGTTGAGACGAGTATCGAGCCGAGATACAACCTGCGTACACGGAAGCCAGTCGACTATTCTTGTACGTGCATCAACGCTCTCGCGGCAATTGACGGCGATCCGACGACTGTAGAACAGGCGCTAGCTAGGCCTGATCGTGAGCTGTGGCAGAAGGCCATGGAGGAAGAGCTGCAATCGTTGAAGGAGAACCAGACGTGGACGCTTGTAAACTTACCACGTGACAAGAAGCCGATACAATGTAAATGGGTTTTTAAGATTAAGCGAGATAGCGATGGTAAGGTCTCAAAGTATAAAGCTAGGCTGGTAGCGAAGGGATTTACTCAGGTACGTGGCGTAGACTATAATGAAACTTATTCTCCGGTAGTTAGGAGCTCGACTTTGCGACTGTTATTCTCATTAGCTGTAGAATATGATTGGGACATAGATCAGTGGGATGTGACGACAGCTTTCCTTTACGGTAAACTGAAGGAAGATATTTACATGATGCAGCCTGTAGGTGCTATAGCCAAGGGTCAGGAGACGAAGGTCTGCAAGTTAAATAGGTCATTGTATGGTCTGAAGCAAGCGTCGAATGCTTGGTTTCATGAACTTGACCAAGAGATGCTTAGCTTAGGTTTCACGCAATCGAAGATAGAGCCCTGCTTATACCAAAAGTTGATAGGAGATAAGAATAGGATAGTTGTAGTTATATACGTTGACGATATTTTTATTTTTTGTAGTTCTTTTCACAAAAATGAAAAGGAAAAGTTAAAGGCCGGTTTATTGAAAAAGTTCAAGGTCAAGGATCTAGGTCGTGCTAGACATGTTTTAGGCATGAGACTTAGGAGAGACAATAACACTATTTACCTTGATCAAGAACAGTATGTTATTAATGTGTTAAAGGAATTTGAAATGACGGATTGTAAACCAGTCATTACCCCTATGGAAGCTGGTCTCAGATTGGAGAAACCTTCAGATTCCAGTTGTAGGTTGCCATATCAGAATCTGGTAGGATGTCTGAACTATTTAGCCCAAAATAGTAGACCAGATATCGCGCATGCCGTTAGCGTTCTAGCACAGTTTAACTCGTGCTACGACGAAATTCACTTTAAGTATGCTAAACGGGTGCTTAGATATTTAAAAGGGACGTCTGATTTTGCACTTACTTTCCGAAAGTCAGGTAAATTAGAACTTCTTGGCTACGTGGATGCGGATTGGGGTGGGTCATATGATAGAAAATCCTTTACGGGTCTAATGTTCATGTCAGGCGATAATTTAATAACGTGGGAGAGTCGCAAGCAAAGGTGTGTTGCTCTGTCCTCTACCGAGGCAGAGTACATAGGTCTTTGCCAAGCTTCAAAGGAAGCGATTTACTTAAGAAGTATGTTAAAGAGTTTAACAAATGATAGTTGCGATAAACCCGTAGTAATTTATAATGACAATCAGTCTGCACATCACATTGCGAGAAACAAGATGAACCATAATAGGACGAAACATATTGATATTAGGTTTCACTTTGTTCGCGAAGCGATATCGAATGAGGCGGTAGAGGTGCAGTATGTACCTTCACAGGAAATGGTGGCAGATATGTTAACAAAGTCTCTGCCAGGCCCCAAGATAAAGTTGGCTTTAGCGAGATTACCCATTAAGAGGGCGGGTAGTGAAAGTGGTGTAACTTAGTTTTTGATATGTCATATTTGTTTTGTACAAATAGGTTTAGGGTTTTATAATGGTATAATCTCTGTTTTGTTTATTTTGTATGTTTTAATGTAATGTGTTGATGTGGGTACTGTCGAGTACAACGTAAGTATTTGTGTACACTTTAGTACAAAGTTGCATACACACTTGTGCATGTTTTGGAACTAGTGACCTGGTGCGATTTAAGTGTGCATGTACACTTGTTAGTCTTAAGGGTGCGTACACATGTGGCAGATTAAGGGTGCGTGTTGGAGGTTGATACCTTAATGGTATATAATCTGTCACATAGTGACTTTGTACGTAGGCATGACAACAGTTCTCAATAAAATGTCTGACGACTGAAACGTGTTTTCTGTGAATAATAATTTATGCTATCGCAAGTAACGCACTGCTAACTCTGCTAGACACTTTCCATCAAAAATAAATATCGGTGGCAATAAACTTACCACCGAAACCACCGATATTGCACCACCGAAATTAGAAATATGAACAAAAAGTTAAATAAAAACAAAACTATTTATACTTTCGTCACTTAAAATGTATGATTGCCAAGGGTACCTAATAACATATAACATACTCGCGAAACGTAACGTAAAAAAACAACATTCATTCGTACAGTAACCCACCGAGATTGCATAATTTCGTATTCCCTCGTAGATTCAAAAAGTACTTACGTATTGGCGCGAAAACTCAGCAGGATCGGACGCGTCACTACTGCGTGAACGCAAGACAAAGAGTATAATAATAATAAGGGAGACGCAAGAGCACGACTGGGCCTCCGGTTTTAATAAAATGCACCAAAATTGCACTTTTGGCGCGGACGTTCCTTATCACAATGGTCCTGATGTCTGCATAATAACAGAAGTAACGGAAGTATTAAATATGGTTGCTTTATGTATTGACCAACATAATAATGTTTAATTTAGGTACTAAACTTTACATTGCAACTTATTTAAAGAGGTAAATGCGCTTAAAAGTTAATGACGGACATACCACCGTTATTGAGAAACAGACATATTTCTTTTTTTTTATTTATTTATATTTAAGAGAAATATATTTATACTAGTGCCTTCATATGAGCTAGTTTTCTTATTACAAGAAAAAATATAGAATGGTCATAGATAAACATTTTACATAGTGATTTCACGCGAAGAACTTCTAAAAACGCTGTCGGTAAAACCACCCAGTCGCTCCATGTAAAATACTGGTATTCAGCTGCATCCGGTAAAACTGGAAGTCGACCCCAAAATAGTTGGGAAAAGGCTAGGCAGATAATGATGATGATAAAATTGTTCCTGCTATAACGTTTATGACCGATAATAGCTATGTTATTCTAAATGTTAATATTAAATATACGGAATTTAAATTAATTAAGTAGTTTTTTTATTTTTTTTTTTAACACGCCTAACCAACAAATTCTATATAACGACCCTGATCAATGTTATAGGCAAAGAAAAGTAACTTAGGTGGCTGAGCGTAGTGACTGGAATTGATTTTATTATCATGCATAGGCACCTCCATCATGATTAATGACACAATCACTCAGTTCCGTAGATAACTCCTTATTATTGAATTAAAACTAGGAAAAGTTTTACTTTCGATAATTTCTGTTATTACCATATCCTGTCGCTAAGGTGTACTACATTTATTATTACATTCAGCAAAATGTCTCCAATAAAGTGGTTGAACAATTTACTGTTTATAGAGAACCTCTCAGGAATATACAGGAATTATTGTGACCAGACAAAAATTAAAAAACGTTTGATTACCTTTCAAGCGTTCACCCAAATCATGTTACATTTTACTGTTTTAATTAGTGAAATTAAATCGTTTCAAGGAGAAGGAGACTATAATCAAACTGATTTGATTTATTGTTGCTTTTTTAGTTTAACTTTTGTGAACTATGTGTCATCCGTCGTGACTGGTATCTGTAACAGCCGCGCCTTTATGTCATATTTTAAAAGCATCAGTTACGTCTCTGAAAGATTTAACGACGACACGAAATTAATTAACTCAATTAAAAATAAAATACACTGGTTCAGCATCATTTTGATTTTGAGTAATATCGCTTTTGCAATTTACAGATCTGTGGAGGTTCTAATAAAATTTTCCCATGAAAATCCGTTATTTTTGTCAATCATTTTGGTATCACAAATAATTACAAGACTAAACATAACAGTTCAGCACTTGATATTGTTTGCTGTTGTTATGTTGGTGGTACGTTTGTTCAAATCTTTAACTTTGTTGGTATCGGCTGCTCAGGAGAGTGTAGGGAGTTGTGATATCACAAGGGAGCAGATTAATGAATGGGTTGACCTGTACCGAGCTTTAGCAAACTGCTGTGAAAAAGTAACGCTTTGCTTTGGACGACAGGTACTTGCATCTGGAATTTAATAAATATGATCGAGTTCTTAGTATTCTAATTTAAATTTGTTTGTAAATAATAATTTGTTACAGTTTTTCTTCACGCTGGCAATGTCAATTTCACACTATATTTTTACTATGTATCAATTGTCTTACGCGATTGCTATAACCGTAAGTTTTAAATATTTTAGACAGTGTCGTGACTTTAAATTGATCGTATTTTATACTGCTAGTGTTGTAACATGAATTAAATTATTTTAGACTGGGCATAGCGCTGAGTTCAGGAAACTGGGAGTTTTCATATGTGTTTACTTATTATTAATTTTGATGCCAATTGTAGCCGGACAATTGGCTCGTAACCAATGGCTGAAGTTTCACCGAGTATTGGCTCGACTTTATAATACAAGGATTATCGGTAACGACCATGCTTTTGCAAACATAATATATGCAGGGTGTAAAAGGATCCTTTACGAAGCCGTCAATCAAGCATTTTGTACATCAAACTAAGTAACTTTACGGAAAAATTATCGCCGGAAAATTATTTTTTTTTGGGGTGAAAAATCACGTTTTAAGGTAAAACCAAAACATTGTGCTAATTGATGGATTGAATAGTACGGTGGTCGTGGAGGTGCATAAAGTAAAAAACTTGTGAAAAAGTTGAAACTTTGACCTCCAATATCTCCGTAACTAGCCTTCTAGTTCCCGGGTAAAGTCTAGAACAAAAAAATGATCGCATTATTAGGAAGAGGAAGTGCCTTTCGGCTTCGTTAAGGCACTTTTTACACCCTTAATATTAACAACGTTTACTTAACGTAATATTATGTTAATGTATTTTAGATTCTCAAAGAGCTGACGTGAAATTGATAAAAGACTTCATGCGCCTGATAAAGAAGAGTCCCATAGAAATCAAGTTACTGCCCAAGGTTCCTGCTGGGATGTACTTGCTGCCAGTTATACTGTCGTTGGTTGTCAACTATATCATCGTTATGTTGCAGTTTAATCATATTATTTAATTATCTTAAGGGACTACAGGAGCTAAACGCGAGTTTTATAATACAAAAAAGCATATGATTCACTGCAATAAACAAAACCAGAAAAATATATGATATTCTTCAGGATATATGCTAGTATGTTAGTGTTTTGAAAACATAATACAGCTAATTTTACTCGATAGAAAAAAATCACGAACTTATCTCTAAAAAAATCTTTACCGATTACTCGGAAAAGGTTTTTTTCGGTTCTTACGAACCATACTAAAATACATGCGATCATTCTGATTTTTTTGGCAAATAATTCTACAAGCAACATGATAGTGTTTTATGTTTTTAGTCCAATCAACAGTTTTTTTTGTAAATCGCAAAAAAACACTAATTTCGCACTATTCGGCTCGTAGTGATTGACGTAACAACCACTTTGTAGCGCAAGCTGATTAGAACTTTATTCTAACAGCAATTCAAACAAGTTTGAACCACCACAAATAGAGTTGCTAATTTAGCTCCTGTAGTCGCCTTAAAGAAACGTTGAAAGTTGATGTTTGGAACTTAACTACTGAAGACGACGGCAAGAATTTGAATGTAATCATTGTGATATACTAATAAACGTAGAGTGAGCTTTAAGGTTCCGTGTGTCGACCAGTCCACACTTATCCCGGGCAGCGAGTGCACGTACCCTTGAAGTGGTTCATCTACTAAACTTACTGATAATTTGGTGGTTTTATTCTAAACCCAACTAGTGTTACTAGTGAACACCAATGTGAGTAAATTATTATAATCTATTTTCTTTGTTAATAAAGTTTTTCAAACTTTATTTGTACTTTTGGAATAGTAACGAAAATCACAAAAAATGCTTGTCTACATTACTAAATTATTCTACTCTACTTATTTATTGCCTAGCCTTGTCCCAAATGTGTTGATTTCGGCTTCCAGTCTAACTAGATGTAGCTTGATACCAGTATTTTACATGAAGCGACTGCCTATCTAACCACCACAACCCAGTAAGTACTGAGTAATACGATACCCCTTGGTAAGACTGGTTGATCTTCAGCAATTAAGGAATAATGCAAAACAACGAAAAAAAAAATATATTGACAAGTTACTTTTGTGGATTAATTCAGCTTTTAATTCTCGCAGCATGTAGTAACGAACGCACTAGCAGTGGCTTACGTAGTGCCTAGAGGTTAGCGAATCGCCAAGCGAGTAGCGAAGTGAAATTAATGTTCAAAAATCTTTGCAACCGGCCACACTGCGCGCTTGGCACTTTCACTAGTCACCCATAGATTAGAATAACCTAGCGTGTTTCGAAGTAGTGCGCAGTGCGGCCGGTTTCAAAGATTTTGTCACCTGTAAATGCGTTCGTAGCCGTAGTGTTTCTGCAATCTTCTTTCTTCTTTATCGTGTGATTAGCGCCTTTTTTATTTTTTTTTCGGATGGGAAGTCATCAAATGACTTCTCTCGCTCTGGGCGGAGCAGGAGGGAGTGGCAGACTTTTACTGACGAAAACCCATCCGTGTTCCTTCATCGCCCTTTATGTTCCGGGGCCACGGTATCTCTTTCGAACAGTCCCGCAACCCCGGCAGGCATCGGCCCTTGCGGACCCCTTCCTTTTTGCTGACTCTCTTGTGTGATTAGCGCCTAACCCGGTGTCAGAGGCCTCCCATGGGCCTCTCTCTGACTTATGGCTTTACATGCCCTCGACAAATATCTCTCAGGCATCTTAGTTTCCTCACGATGTTTACTTTCACCGAAGCAAGTGATAATTATACAATACGCACATGAATCCGAAAAATCTGAATTTGCTATAATTGGCGTACGTATAGATATTTTATAACGATAAAAACTCACAGAATTGTAAAGGCTAAAGTAGTTTTGGTCGTAGGAAACTATTAATTTAGGTAACGATTGTTTCAGGCGTCGCCTATGTCAATAGTGAAATAAAGTAACTAGGAAAACTAAAAAAACCGAATGAAAATACTGACGACTGACATTTGGAATCAGGCGCGACTAATTGGAATTAAAATTATTTAAACATGGAATGAATCCCGTCTGCTTCCAAATGCGCTGGTTTTAGTTAGTAGTACTTTTTTGTAAGATTAGATATCATCTCACGGGAATGTACTGGTCGGTTAAAGAGGAATATCCTATGTTCATACCCATGTCATGATCTATCCGTACATCCTAACTTGCAAACTTCACCGCTTTATAATATTTTCATTGGTATTGATCAGCACCAAAAATGAAATGCCTACACGGTCAAAATGTATGAAATAGCTGATTTCTGCTACCCCATGGCAAGGAAATCCTTCTGCTAAAATGTATCTTTTAAGGGATTCATTTTCCAAACTTCTTGCTAGGTGTTCACCAACGTTCGTTATGAAAGGAACTCTTGTTAAAAAACCAGGCTTCTAGCCCTGGTAGTTTGAGACTTTAGTGTACTAGGACTGAGAATGAAAGAATACTACATGATTGATTTACGTTTTTATCAGAAGATAGAAATTTTATTTGACTCATCTTTTAATCAAAACAATATACAATTTCACTTTTTTTGTTTCAATAATTACGATGATGATTTTTTTAAAACTACACAAAATATAATTTAAAAACTAAATGGTATCATCACATGACGTTATTTGAAATTACGAAATTTTAAACAATATTGCCAAACTGCAACATAACGATGATATAGTTGACAGTCATCATGAGTATAATTGGCAGTAAGTACGTCCCAGTGGGAATGTTGGACAACAACTTGATCTCTATTGGATTCTTCTTTATCAGACGTATGAAGTCCTTGATCAATTTTGCTTCAGTTTCGTTTGACTCTGAAAAAGCATATATTTTTCTAATTAAGCCGTTGTTAGATTACTCACTATAGACAAAGGCAGGTAAAGACAGTGGATAGGACTCGCTGCGTTGTTGTTTTCGGCTGTATCTCATTTGTGTTCAGGAAAACGTGATCAAACCATTTAAATCTTACAGTTTAGAAGTTTTGTGTTCTATGTCAATATTTTTGTTTTTGAGACATATTTTGCCGTTTAGGTAGTCACAAAAGGGAATTACTTCTTATAAGGGTCAACAGACCTCCTAGGCATTCTAGTTGCATAAATAGCAACTTTTCGGTTGGCCTTATTTATAAAAAGTTTCCCTCAACATTGTTCATGGCTATTCCAAAGACTTAAATCATTTAAAATTTTCTTTTCCTTACCAATAAGAGCCATTTTATTATAAAGTCGAGCCAATACTCGGTGGAATTTCACTCCTTGATTATGAGCTAACTGACCGGCAACGATTGGCAACATCGTCAATATAACATAAGATACTATTACAATCGCTATTTTCAGGTCTTGCACCTGAAATTTAAAAAACAATTTCAAACGCAACACAAAAGAACATAAAGAATAAACACTTAAGAATTGCTCCTCAGATGTTCTGAAAGAACTTGAACCAAGTGAGTTGCGACTACTATTTACCTGGCGTTTGGGCTCGCAACAGGCGTGCGTGTATGACCGGATGTATGAACGAAGACGAGGCGAAAAAGATGGTGTTTGTTTAAAATTAAAAAAAAAACAACTTTACTTGAACCATGTCATAATGTACTTACGTTTACGTAAACGCTCAAGTAGCACATTTGGTAAGTCAGCAAAATGTAGTATGACACTGACATTATTATGGAAAAGTAAAACTGAAACATTAAATCAGCATTACCAAACACACGCCAACGCTTTCGTATCCAACGACTTAATATTCCTAAAGAAAACATAAATATTTAGAGTACGCAAAGTAATATCAATTTAAATGTTCAAATGAGTACCTGGCGTCCAAAGCATAATGATACTTTGTTACAACTATTTGCTAAATCCTGGTACAATTCGACCCATTCCTGAATCTGCTCCCTTGTGATATCCAAACTAATTTCACAACCCCCTACTCTCTCTTGTACAGATGATATCAACGAATTCAAGCATTTGGATAAATTAACAACTATCATAATTAAAACGAACAACACTAGTTTTTCAAATACTATAGTAAATCTTAATAAAGATTGTGATATAAGCACGGGTACAAAAAGTATTACATACACATCGTAGTATTTTGGCTCAAAATTAAGTACAATATCTAAAGTTCTGAGAGCAGAGAATGCAAGAGTTAGAACAATAAAAACTATACTAAACAAGTATATTTTTTTGAGAGAGTTATTGTATTTTTTATCTGTTTCAAACCATTTATAGACACGAGTGATGCTTTGGATGTACGATGTGAAAGCCTGACTATTACTGATGCCAGTCACAACGGATAACAAAGGCGTGATAAACGAAGTAATTGCAAAATCACATAGAATATAATTAGGTTGATCTTCTATTAACAATAAATATAGTTGACCGGCCACAATTATACAGTGCAACATAGTTTGGATGAAAATTTGGAACGTAATATAACATTTCTTGGTTTTATCCTCGTTACAATAATTCCTGTAAATGCCTAAGGCATTCTCAAGTAACAATAAATTATACAACCGCTTTAATGCAGACATTTTCCTTTGTAACAGTGTGTCCTGATAATATGTCAATTTAAAAGTAACTAAGTAGTTTCATTGGTAATGAACTGGTAATCATTTTAATCGAATTTTTCATTATTTATTTAATGTCAATTTATTAAATAACAGTTTAATTTCATAAATTGACGTTTAGGTAATACTAGGATCTTGCCCAGGCTTTTGACGCCATCAAATCAATGCCTAACAAAGAATTATACAATAACTTTAATAAACCAGCAGTTTTGAATTGATTAAGTACCTTACTACCTTACAATTAACAGAGGGTAAGATAAGTAAGGTAATGTTGATGATCAAATTTGTGATAGACTAAGCATGTCACTTGGAGTGCCTCCGGGAAGTCTGCTTGGCCCTCTTCACTGTTTAAAACAATAACATTGAAAATATTATCACCCACATTTCTCTCGCTGTACAGAGAAATGAACAAACTATGTATTCATTAATTTTAAAACAACACAACGATATTTTAACTTGGTACTAACTGATGTACCTAATCTTGCAAACTCAAGGCCATGGTTAAAAAGCCATTAACATTGGGATGTCAAACATGTCTGGTGATAAGTAGACACAAAAATAGCATAAAAACTAACTCTCGGGTGTAAACAACCTCATCACGAAGCCGTCAACCAAGCATTCTGTACATCAAAATAAGTAATTTTAAGCGAATATTATTGCTGGGAAACGACTTTTTTTTGGGGTAAAAAATTATGTTTTGTGGTAGAACTCAATGTAACGCACTCAAAACATTGAAATTGAATAGTACGGAGGTCGTGGAGGTGTTTAAAGTACAAACTTACAATATAACTTGTATTTAAAAAAAAACTTGACAAAAAGTTGTAACTTTGACCCCCAATATCTCCGTAACTAGAAGGTTCCCAGGTATGGTGTAGAACAAAAAAATGATCGCAATGACGGGGAGAATAAGTGCCTTTTAGCTTCATTAAGAGGTTTTTTTACACCCTTTATACATGGTGGAAGGAGGAGTTCGAGGCTAAATAATAACAGCCGCTCGGGTCGATCTTTAGGTTAAGCCGTGCTTGCCTAGGTTGGTCTGTGGATGGGTGACCACCCTCACATACTGAGTTTCTTCAAAAAGGAGACGCGCACTCGGACCCCATGACCCGAGCGTTTCGACCCCAAACGGCTCAAAGCTGTAGTTACCAATAAGGTTACAGTATTTGCGCCGTTTGAGGCTCTCAGCAGCCGCAGCAGCAGCGGCTGCACAGCCCGCCATGCTTGCAACGTGAGAAGGCGCAAGGGTGTCGACACAGGTTGCATCCCACACCAAAGGCCTGCCCACGTTCCATGGTACCAACGTCATGCCATCCTGTCTTTTGCCATCGTCACGTATCAAGCCGTTTGGTTCTAAAACCGCTAGTACGCCGGCGCTGGAAAGAGCTCGACGAATAATGTCGTTAATGATGGCGTGCCGTGCAATGCGACCTGCGCTCCTGTAGCAGGACAGGCCATGGTGTCCGAGGCTGTCGAAAGCTTCACCATACACTGGTGGTCCCAGAACAGGAACGCGCCAAAGTATTGGTCAACTTTCACGATGCACCCACCGCTGGTCACATGGGCGCGGAACGTACGCTGCAACGTTTAGTCGGTAAGTATTACTGGCCGGGAATGCATTCTTACGTTACGCAATATGTGAGAAACTGCGTACCCTGCCAGCATTATAAGGCGGACACCAGAAAACCGGCTGGCTTATTGCAGTCGCCCGCCTCTACACGCCGGTTTGAGGTGTTAGCCGTGGACCTATTCGGTCCTCTACCTGAAACAGCAAAAGGACACAAATGGATCCTGATAGTCGAGGACACCTGCACGCGCTGGGTGAAGCTGTTCGCTCTTGCTTCAGCTACCAGTGAGGAATGCGCAAAGGTACTCGTATCAGAGGTCTACTTACGGTTTGGAGTTCCAAACTCAAACTCAAACTCAAAGCATTTATTTCAATTAGACCATTACGGCACTTTTGAATGTCAAAATTACAAATAAAAAACAAAGCTACAGTCCCAGTCACAAGGCATAATAACTTGAGAAAGTACTGTAGTTGCCCATTCCCTAGCGTAGATCTCTATGGAGAAGAACGGGCAAGAAATTCCATGGACACTCTTTTGAATCAAAATATTGTTACAAAATCTTGGTTACATCATTAATTTTGAAATTATACATATATGTGAGAACGATGTAGAAAGACGTGCACATTAAGAGCGTCCAGAGTAGAAAAAGACAACAATTTAACAACAAACGAATTAAAATCAACCTTGGCAGCCAAGAGATGACCAGTCCCAACTGACAGCGCCCGCTCACGAACATGACGCGCGCATCGGCGCCATTCAACTCAACCATATTGAAGGGAATTAAATGACCCAACACTCCCGCCACCATCAGCGAGACATTTGAGTGAGCATGACATTCTCTCAGCCACCATGGCATATCCAAGTCAATGAAAGATAACTAAATGTAAATGGTGGCTGAACAATACAAAGTACTCACACATGTGCTATGCAATTATATAATACTAAGAACTGGAATCTACACAATGCAAGTAGGTACATTTTTACAATCTTCTGCCGCTTCCACAATACATCAACATGGGAATCAATTCTTCTTCTTCTTCTTTGCGTGTCGATAGACTCAAATAATGCCCGACCAGTACAATCAATTTAGTTTGCCCCTATAGTTGTAGAGCAGGACCAGCATTTAGCGAAGCATTTTTATCACCAATGTAATCCCCCAACTTATAATATGCTTGCCTACATAGTGTGCGTTTGATACAGGATTTAAATTTCGTCTCGTTCAGTTGAAGAATGTGGGGAGGTATTTTATTGTAACATTTCAAACAGTACCCCATGAAAGATGAATCTACTTTAGCAAACCTAAAACCTGGCTGAACTAGTTGGTTCCTATTTCTAGTGTTATAGTGGTGTCTGTCACCTCTTCTACTGAATAGATGCCGATTTTTCCTAACGTACATGATGTTTTCATAGATGTATTGACAAGGTACTGTCATGATATTAATTTCCTTAAACAGTTCTCTTAGAGAATCGCGTCTACGTAATTCATAAATAGCTCTGATGGCTCTTTTCTGCAGAATAAATATAGAACGATGTCTGCAGCCCGTCCCCATAGTAAAATACCGTATGACATAATACTATGAAAATAACTAAAATAGACTAGCCTCGCGGTATCAATATCAGTAAATTGACGGATTTTTCTAACAGCATATGCTGCTGAGCTCAGCCGTCCTGCAAGAGATGTTAAATGAGGACCCCATTGTAACCTTGAATCGAGCGTGATTCCCAAGAAAACCATTTTATCGACAAATTCTAGTTTCTCTTGATTCAATATTATGTCACAATCACTACTTTTGACATTTGGTAGAGCAAATCTAATGCACTTAGTTTTTTTCCCATTTTGTACTAAATTATTGGCGGTAAACCAATTGTGGACCTGCAGTAGGGCGTTATTTACGTCGTCAAGATTAGTGGCACGTCTGTTTATCCTAAATATTAAAGAAGTATCGTCAGCAAACAACACCATATGCGGATGGTTGTTAATAAATGGGGTAGGTCATTAATATACACTAAAAAGAGGAAGGGACCCAAGGCGCCTTATCAGCGACAACGGTGTCCAATTTATAAGTGAGATGATACAGCAGACCTGCCACGCCATGGGAATAACGCAGTCACTTACCTCATTGTACCACCCCGAGGCGAACCCGGTAGAACGCAAGAACCGGGACCTCAAGCCACAGGTGGCGATCCTGGTAGGTAAGGACCATGATACGTGGGATGTCCACTTACCTGCAGTCCGTTTTGCCATGAACTCGGCAGTCACGTCGGGAACGGGCTACTCACCCGCTTATTTGAACTTCGCGCGAGATATGCGCGAAACGGCGGATGTCACATCGGAAATGCGCGCCATCATCGAGAACGATAACTATATAGGTGACCTCACTAAGTACCTTAAGGGGATTTCGTCGGTACTTTTGGTTGCCCGTGACGTCTATGAGAGTGCCCAGGCGGCACATAAGAAGTACACTGACGAACATCGCCGACTTGCCCCTGATTATAAGGCAGGCGACCTGGTTCTATTAAAAACTCAAGGGGCAAATGACACCGGCAGGGGGCAGACGTCGAAGTTTATCCCTCGCCGTGACGGACCATATAAGATCCAGGCTGTGGTCAGCCCCACCACGTACATCCTCGAGCGCCTCAGCGACGGTACAGTGCTAGGCAAGTACCACGCCTCTGTATTGACTCCCTTCGTTGGTTGCGTCGAAGCCCTGTGCAGGAGAAACGGCGGAGGGGAGGCCTCGCAGGAGCTAACCCTAACGCGAGGGCGTTCGTTCGGGTTAGAAGGGAAGACTATCACGCGCGTTTCTTGGTTTGGATGTCGGTTCGGTGCGCGGCCGCAGAATTGACCAGGCGCCAGGCTAGCATCGCACATGTGCACCTACCTGCGCACCCCTAACCGCCCGCGCGGCGGCCGAGTGGCCTCTCTCGCACACGTGCAGCCACCCGCGCACCTCCTACCCACCCGCGCGCCGCCAGTGGCGTCCCTCGGGCTCCAGACTCCAGAGTCAGTCGCGCACCCGCTTAGGTTTACGCACGTAACGTCGATTTCTTCCGCGGCTCTCGCTCGCTCCCGCCAAAAGCGTGGAAAGATCCGGAACAGAGAGAGAGAACTCAGCAACCGTTTGCGCAAAATCCGCGAAGGCAGTAGCCAGCGCGTAGCACAAACGGTTAGTTGTAAGGGAGTACGCGACCGGCTACAGACACGCGAAGGGGAAACCCATCGCGAAAAGCAGTCGGACGCGGAAACGTGCGGGCAAGGAACAGTACGCGAAGGGGAAACCCAGCGCGAGAAGTCACTGCCCGCACCAGGACCATCCGGAGGAAACGACCGGAACCGCGACGAGAAGACCGAAAACCGACACCGAACTAGACAGAAGTGAGGCAAGCGGTCTGGGTTCCTGCGCCGGGTGTCCCTGGCACAAAACGCTGTGCCAAGCTCCTCAGAACCGCAACCCGGTACAAGTGGCCAGGGAGCGGCGAAGAGGGAGCGCCCGGACGACACGGCCTCGCCGAGTACGCTCCAGGGGGACGCCAAGCGTGTTAGAACCCAGGCCGCTCAAGGGGAGCAGAGAACCTACGCGCGGGCCACAAAGGATATCCCTGCGCGACTCGCCGTAGCGATCTGCCTCTCGCCTTCATCCCGAGACATGACGACTGACGAGGGCGAGCACATCAAACTCAGCCTTGAAGACCTGATTGTCGACACGTGTCGAACCGACCCCTCCAAAGTCCCGGCCTTCCGCGGTTACCCAAGGGTAGCGGATGGCACGGTGCACATGTGGTGCGAGGACGACAACGCCCTGACTTGGCTGACCCAGAACGTGCCTAAGATAAGACTGCCGAACACCGACACGACACTGACAGTCATGAGACAATCCGACGTACCGACCAGGGTTCGAGCAGCGCTCTTCGTACCCAGGTACAATGGGGACATAGCGCTGCTCCAGACGGTTCTGACCTGCCAGAACCCCTGGTACGCCACCGGTAGGTGGTCCCTGTACAGGGCGACATCGGTCGGTGGGGATAACTACGGGACTTATCTGACCCTGGGTATCCCACCGGACGAGGTCGAAAAGGTCTTGGGGAGGGAGCGACGGATATCGTACCTACTTGGGTCGATATATGTGCGCTTCTTCCCCAACCTAACCTTTTTTTTTTTTTTTTTTTTTTTTTCTCGATGTGGAAATCCTCAATGGATGTCCTCCGCCCTGGGGAGAGCGGAGGGGTCTGTCAGACTCGTACTGACTAAAACCACACCGGTGTTCCCTCGCACACTTGTGTCGGGGGGCAGCGGGAACTGATGCGACTTCCGCTGCCCCTGACTAGTGCCGGCCCGCTTGACCTGCGGGCCTCGTCCCGGGAGGAGTGAGGTGTAAGACTCCCCCCGCTACGTCCAAGAGAGGCGCGCGTGGAACACAACGCGCCGCCGTCTCGGGTCCATTGTGATAGGGGCGACGGATGTCCCCAAATCCGTCGCCCCTGGACCAATTTAGGGGGGCCGGAAGAGGGCGTTGTCAGCCCTCTGCTGACGCCCGGCACGTCTGCTGCGGGATGGATGGGGGCTCGTGATCTCCCTTTCCCTTTCCGCAGCTTCCTTCTGCGACATGACGGTTTCGCAGAAGGACATCACCGCGTCCCAGGACTCTGCGCTGTCGACCATCGAGCGAACGACGGCCAGCAACGACAGGTCTCCTCCAACCTCTGCAACGAGCGCACGGCGCGGCTCATCCCACGCGGCACACTCAGCCAGCGTATGCCGCGCCGTATCCTCCGTGCAGTGGACGCAGTGATGGCACCGGCGTCCGGCTCCCTGCCCAAGCGACACAGGTACTTCCCGAAGCAGCCGTGCCCCGAGAGCACCTGCGTCGCCCGAAACGTCAGGGAGCCGTGCTTCCTCCCGAGCCAGTCGTCGAGTACTGGCCGGATCGCTTCGACTGTGTCGAGGCCGGCGGTGGGGAGTTCTAGCCTCCCCCGCCATTCCGCCACCATGACCTGTCGGAGCTGAGACCGGTACACTGTTATTTGTCGCTGCACCAGTCTTTCGCCCCGATGTTTGGCCTCCTCGCGCCACTGGTATAGTGTCGCGAGGGTCTTCGCCTCCAGGTCACACGGCGGGGATCCGGCCAGTACGCAAGCCGCCTCGTAGGAGATCGTGCGATATCCCCGTACGACCCTGACAGCCATTGCTCTCTGCGGTCTGCGCAGAACTGCGATAGTGCGGGCCGTCAGGTCTGTCGCCCATATCGGGGCCCCGTAAAGGGCCATTGATCGCACGATCCCCACATACAACCGCCTGCAGGCGGAGCTCGGGCCCCCCAGATTGGGAAGCAGCGTTGACAGCGCGCCCGCCGCGCCCATCAACTTGGGCACCAGCCGCTGAAAGTGGGGGCCGAAGTCCAAACGGCTGTCGAGCACCAATCCAAGGTACTTCATGGTTGACCCGACAGCGATCCGGACCCCCCCGACCACAATGTGTGATCCCAACGGCGGTGCCCGTCGGGGGCCATGAAAAGCGATGGCCTCCGACTTGTTAAGGGCCACTTCCAGGCCCAGGCGTCGTATGCGGCTCACCACCTGTGAGACCGCAGCCGTGGCCAGCAACGCTGCCTCCCTGTACGAGCTCCCCCGAGCCGTGACCAGCGTGTCGTCCGCATAACACGTCAGGTTCACTCCCGGCGGGAGCTCGCACCGCAAAACCCAGTCGTATCCGATGTTCCACAGGGGTGGGCCCAGAACCGAGCCCTGTGGAACACCGCACGACATCTCGCGACGGCCCGCGCCGTCGCGTCCCATATAGGTGACACATCTTCCCGAGAGATACGCCCCCACGATGTTGCGGAGGTAAGAAGGCACCCGATGGTATCGCAGGGCCTCCCCAATGCAACTCCAGGGCAGGGTGTTGAACGCGTTGGAGATGTCCAGAGACACCGCCAGCACCACCCCACCCTGGGACACCGCTTCCTCCGCCAGGACCCTTACTCTCCTGATGGCGTCGATGGTAGAGCGCCCACACCGGAAGCCAAACTGGCTGTCGTCCAGGTTCGGCCCCACCGTGCACAAGTGGCTGACGAGGCGATCTGCGATTACTCGCTCGAACAACTTGGCCGCCTCGTCCAGCAGCACTATGGGCCGATAAGCGGACGACGAATCCACCGGGCGCCCCGCCTTCTTGAGCAGGACCAGTCGACCAGACTTCCACCTGGTAGGGAAACGACCCTGCTCAAGGCACGCCGAGAAGAGTCCCCTCAGTGGGGGCTCCAGCTCCTTCAGGGCGAGGACTAGAGCGCGGCCAGGCACTCCGTCGGGCCCCGGAGCAGTGTTTTTTGCCCGGAGCCGCATCACGGCCGCACTCATCTCCGCCTGTGTCACCTCTGGGACGGTATCACTCTCCTCTTCTTCTTCCGACTCTGCAGCTGTGGGCAGAGCCATCGGCGGTGGCTCATGCTCGGCTCTCTCAGGGAAGAGAGCCGAGACCACTCGCTCCAGGAACTGCGGCTCGAGACCTTCCGTTAGCGGGGGGGCCCACGGGCGAAGTTTTCCTCGGACCGTGCGGTAAGGGCGCCCCCACGGATCCCCGTCTAGGGTCGCCAGCAGCTCCTCTCTGGAGCGCGTTTTCGACTCACCGATGGCCAGCCACAGAGCCTCCTTCGCCGCGCGGTACACCTCATACAGCGCGGCTTCTTCGTCGGGATCCCGCAGACGTCTCCTCCGACATCGCGCGTATGGGCGTCTGGCGTCTGCGCACGCGACGCGCAGCCGCTCGACCTCGACGCACCACCAGTACACGCGGCGCCTTGCGGACAGAGGGGAGACGCGTGGCATGGACGCGTCGCAGATTTGCGTCATTGCGTCGCCAAACCACTGCGCCTCCTGTTCGATGTCGATGGGACCGACGGTAGCCGACTCCCGAATCCAGGCTAGGACGATAGTGGCCTCCTCGAGAGCCTCCCTGTCGAGGCGTTTCAGTGCCCAACGCGGACCGTCTCTTCGGGGGGTCGATTGGCTACGACCTTCAGCGGTTTGGGCGGAGACGTCGAAGCGTATGTATCGGTGGTCCGATAGCGTCTCCACCTCCGCTTCCACGTGCCAATCACGAACGCGGTGCACGACAGCGGGACTAGCGAACGAGACGTCCACTATGGACCCGCCCCGCTGTCGCACACACGTGTAGGCCGAACCCCGATTTAAGACGGCCAGGCCCGTCGTTATGGCCCACTCCTCTAGCACTTCGCCTCTCGGGTCTGTGACCGGGGATCCCCACGCCGCAGATTTGGCGTTCAGATCACCGAGAAGCAAAATGGGCCGAGGGTGAGACCGGCCGACGACGGCTCCCAACTCGACAAGGAAGCCCTCGAAGTCGGCGAGACTCCTGTTGGGCGAAAAGTATGCCCCGATCGTGACGATCCCGTTCACATGGGCGGCAACCCAACCGTGACCCCGGGATACGTCGACAAGAGTCGCGCCGATGATGGCCACCAGGCCGTCCAGATCCCCTGCCCAGTTTTCCCGGGGGGGGATGAAGTACGGCTCAGCGACCACCGCCACATTTACCGACCACTCCGCCATGCTCAGGACCAAGAGATCCTGAGCTCTGGTGCAGTGATTAATATTCGCCTGTAGGAAATGGAGTGCCATCACTGACACTGCATTTCCTCGCTTCGTCCCACCACAGGCCGGGAGTCGGCCTCAGAGGTGCTAGAGGGTGCAGCTCCCGCAGCCTTGGTCCAACGCTTGCTGCGCTTTCTGGGCGCGCCGCAAGCGCTGCCGCCTATTCGGTGCCCTGCGGACTTTCCTGCAGCTGTACACAGGCTGCAGTTTGGCACCGCGGAGCACTGGGCCGCCTTATGTCCGGGCTGACCACAGCGATAGCACAAATCGCTGCGGTCTGTTTTGCAGGTGCAGAGTGCCCGGACGTGACCTTTCTCCAGGCACCGGTAGCACTGCATGGCCCGGGGTGCCAGGAGTTTTACCCTCGCTGACACCCAGCCCACCAGTAGGTCCCCAACCTAACCTAACCCAACCCTCCGACACCCAGACTGACAATGACTCTGAACGGACGAAACCGGCACCGACTGAACTCGACCTGACAATGACGCAACTGGTGGAGGAGATGGCCAGAACAGCGATGGCTGATGCCGACGCTGTGAGGATGCCATCCTCACCAGCAGGGTGGACGGAGCAGATGTTCTCATCTTCACCGACACCTAGCGAAGACCAGCACGGGCTGGAAGACAGGGAGGAATCATCCGATGGATCCATCTCCCCCTAATTCCACCTCACCGCCGCCCACATCCCGTCCCCTAAATATCATCCAGACCAACCTCCAGCATAGCCAGACGGCTACCGCTTGCCTGCGCAGGGCACTGGAGATGGAACCCCGAACCATTGCACTCATCCAGGAGCCTTGGATCCGTAATAACAGAATATGCGGCCTTGGTAACATTGGAGGTAAGCTGATCCTCGACACACAAGGCACAGATAAACCACGATCCTGTGCCTATATACCCAAAAATGTACCCACCACCACACTCACGCAATTATGTTCCAGAGATGTAACAGCCGTCAGGCTAAAACCGACGGCGATGCACCCGATATCGTCCTGGCCTCGGTATACATGCCAGGCGAGGATGAAGACTGCCCACCAAAAGAAATGGCCGACCTGGTAAGGTATTGTGAAGACGCCAACCTGGACCTGGTCATCTGCACGGACTCGAACGCCCATCACCCGCTTTGGGGTTGCACCAAAGCCAACAATAGAGGTGAGGTACTATGCACATATTTGTTCTCCACTAACCTTAACATCGCAAACCGCGGCTCGGAACCCACTTGGGTCACATCCCGCGGACAAACGATCATTGACCTAACGCTGTCTTCGGAAAGCGCGGCAAAACTTATCTCGGACTGGCACGTATCCAACGAGCCTTCCTGCTCGGACCATAGAAGGATTCGCTTCTCACTAGTAGCTAACTTAAAAAAACCTGATCCTAGACGCAACCCACGCCGCACCAATGTACCCGGCTACAAACGGCTGTTGGCCTCCCTATTAATGCAGCACCAAACGCCCCAAATTCTAACAGACCCCAAACAACTTGAAGACACCGTGACAAAACTCTCAGAATTTATAATTGAAGCCTACCACGCCTGCTGCAAACTAAAAGACCCAAACACCAAGAGCAAGGGTAACTCCTGGTGGAATGCGGAACTTAGTAAGCTCAGGCATACCATGCGCAAACAATTCAACAGAGCCAAAAACTCCAGACTACCAGAAGACTGGGACTCATACAAGAAAACACAATACACCTTCAAAAAACAAGTCAGGAATGCCAGCAGGGCTGCCTGGCGCGAAGCGGCGATTGGCGGCGGCGACCTCTCGCGTCCGGCCCTGGCGCAAGCCATGGTCCGGAGCGAGACGGAATGGGACGCCGTCACCTCCTTCTGCGAAGCAGTAATGCTAGAGAAGGAGGTGGCGGAACGTGAGAGGGAGAGAACCTCACAGCGTCCCGGCCGCCGCGGGAGACGCCCCGGGCGTCGGGGGCCACCACGTGGCCCCCGGCCACCGTAGGCGCGGGCCTGTGGACGGTGGGCTATGGGCTAGCTCGCCGTCCGTCCGTCTCATGACGACAGGCCGTGTCGACGGCGCGTTCGTGTTCCACGCGCGCCTCAAAGAGAGTCAGCAAAAAGGAAGGGGTCCGCAAGGACATTACGATGCCTGCCGGGGTTGCGGGACTATTCGAAAGAGATACCGTGGCCCCGGAACACAAAGGGCGATGAAGGAACATGGATGGGTTTTAGTCAGTAAAAGTCTGACACTCCCCCTGCTCCGCCCAGAGCGGGAGAAGTCATTTGGTGATTTCCCATCCGAAAAAAAAAAAAAAAAAAAGGGCTGCCTGGCGGAAATTCTGCGAAGAAATTGAATCGAACAGCGAAGCCGCGCGTGTGAGAGAGATCCTATCTACCGATCAGGATCGCAATCTCGGGTCGCTGAAAACCCCAGATAACACTTACACTAAGTCGGACCACGAAACAAAGTAAAGTCCTTTTGGAAACCCACTTCCCAGACTGCAATCTCTCCGAGGACAGAACCTGGGCAAGTGAGCCAACGTACACACCAAATGACCAAGACTGGGCCAGAGCCCGCACCATAGTAACTGCAGAGAGAATAAAATGGGCAATAAAGACTTTTAAACCATATAAATCCGCAGGCTAAGACGAAATTTTCCCCGCCCTGCTACAATGGGGAGTAGACGTCCTAACGCCGTGGCTGACCGCCATCTACCGAGCCTGCATAGCACAGAAATACATACCACTTGCATGGCGAGAGGTGAAAGTTATTTTCATCCCTAAACCCGGCAAACCAGATTACACACAACCTAAGGCGTATAGACCAATAAGCCTAACATCTTTCCTACTCAAAACCTTCGAGAGACGCTGTGATCGACACATTCGGGACGGACCTCTTCGGGAGCGACCACTCGTAGTAGACAGCCTCATCAAACGTCTCAACAGCAGAGGCTATTATACGGTGGGCTATGCTGATGATCTGACCATAATAATAAGCGGCACACACGAAAACACACTATGCAACCTTATGCGCCAAGGCCTAAGGATAGTAGAAGACTGGTGCAAGGAATACAGACTAGCAGTGAACCCTACCAAAACCGAACTCGTCCTCTTTACAAAGAAAAGGAAGCTGGCAACGTCACAACTACCAAGCTTCTTTGGGACAACTCTAAGCCTATCGACTGAAACCAAATACCTGGGTATCCCTATACCTGGGACAAACAGCTGAACTGGGCAAAACACACTGACTACATAATCACAAAAGCCAGTATAGCCCTATGGCAGTGTAAGAGACTCCTCGGGAGAAATTGGGGCATAAGCCCCAAAATCACCTACTGGCTATACACCGCAGTTATCCGACCAATCATTACATACGGCTCTTTAGTTTGGTGGCCTAGGACCAACCTAAGTACGACCCAAAAGGATCTCGAGAAACTACAAAGATTTGCCTGCGTAGCAATCACCGGCAGCATGAGAACTTCCCCCACTGCTGCCTTACAGGTGATGCTGGGGTTACCACCCCTACACCTCGTCGTAAGAGAGGAGGCGGCCATAGCGTCTTTCAGACTCGAAGTATCCGGCACCCTAAGCAAGGACTCCAGAATCAAACACACACGCATCAGAGCAGATTCAATCAAAGAACAGCCGATGATGGCATCACCTATCGACAGAATCCTGAAGACCCACTGTTTCCAAAAACACTACAACATAGAGCTCAAAGAGGAGTTATGGGACTACTCAGGTACAAAAGAGCTAAGGATTTACACTGACGGATCAAAAACTGATGATGGGACAGGCGTCGGGGTGTTCTCCGACGACCTAAACATTAAGATTTCCAAACCACTTGGAATGCTCAACTCTGTTTACCAAGCAGAGTGTGTAGGTATTATCCAAGCGGCACATGCTATAGAGGCCAGGGAGGTTACAGATACCAATATTCGAATCCTCTCAGACAGTGCCTCAGTTCTTCAATCCCTAAAGAGTAATCAGATCACGTCGAGACTAACACTAGAATGCCACAAGGCCCTAGAACGTATCACGGTACTAAATCACAACACGGTAACGCTACAATCAAAGGTCACAGTGGATCACTTGGAAACGATGCGGCTGACGAACTTGCCAGAAGAGGATCCAGCACAAGACCTTACGGACCCGAACCCATTGTGCCCATTCCCTTCAAGCAGCTAAGAAGCTGGTTAAAAGATCACACCCGAATACAAGCGGAGAAATGGTGGACCTCGACACCAGGATGCAGGCAATCCAAGGAAGAAAATAGTTCCATTGTTTGTCGCTATAAGTTGTGCAAATAAACTGTTTACGTGTTATTACTCTCGTTTCACTGAGCACTAACCCCACACAACTATACAATTTCATTTTATTCATGAAAGTAAACGAAAATTGACCATTGATCCCTTGATCTCAAAAACTACTGAGCCTAAAATTCTGAAAAAATTACAAAATATAGTTCATTAAATTGCTTGATTGTAGTTTTGCCGGAAACCGAGACAAACCATTTTTACCCTTAAACCCCCCACCCCTATCACTTGCCGACCTCAGATCGCCCGTAAATTATTTTTCCTTTCATTTTTGTTATATTTTCTTTCTTTTGCAATAAGTTTCATCCTACTATGATTTTTTTCGTTTTTTGACCATTATCAGAGGTATCTGCACTAGTCTAATAGCCATTAACGTTGATTAGAGTCGTAATGATACTATGTGTGCGACCTGAATTAGGCATCAGTTGAATGATGCGTATCTGTCACGTGCCTTATTCAAGTCGATTCGTTTAAATGTTTTTGGACGTTTATACAGGTTAATTTTTCAAGTAGGCGTGGATGGCTATGGTATCAATGCAACACCATTACAATCAACGCCAGTTTTGAAAGCAAACAACAGATTAAAAAAAGCAACTATTATATTTTACAATTTCTTTTAATCACAAAACGATTTTAATTAACTTACACCAAGAGCATATTGTCATAACTATTCATACAAAATCATTAAACTGTTTTGAATGACTGAGTTACAAACATCCAGACATGTTTGTCAGCTCGTACATCCGGAATAATTATTGTAAAATTAAATAATATGGTTAAACTGCAACATAACGATTATGTATTTGATAACCAACGACAATATAACTGGCAACATGTACATCCCAGCAGGAACCTTGGGAAATAACTTGATCTCTATTGGATTCTTCTTTATCAGACGTATAAAGTCTTTTATCAATTTCACTTCAGCTTCAGGAAAATCTAAAATAGAGTTACATAATGTAATATAATATAACGTTATGTAAACGTTGCTGATATATTGTTTACAATAGCCTAGTTATTACCAATAATCATTGTATTATAAAGTCGAGCCAATACTCTGTGGAATTTTGCTCCTTGGTTACGAGCCAATTGTCCAGCAACGATCGGCATCAGCATTAGTAATAAGTAAACACATGTAATAAGTCCCGTTTGCCTGAGATCAGCGGTATCCCCAGTCTGAAATAGTATTATATGACAAAACTGATAGTATTAGGTACGATCAATTTAAATCAGTTTCCAGTCTAAAATATCAAAAACTTACGCCAATAACAACCATGATGTAAGACCTTTCATACATAATTAACACATAGTATAATGTTGAAATCGTTAGGGCGAAGAAAAACTGAAACAAATTAATATTTACAAACGAATTTAAATCAGAATACTGAGAACATAATTATATCAGTATCATATAACTTAAATTTATTAAATTCCTGAAATAAGTACCTGTCGCCCAAAGCAAAGCGTTACTTTTTTACAGCAATTTGATAAATCTCGGTACAGGTCAACCCATTCATGAATCTGCTTCCTTGTGAAATCACAACTCCCTACAGTCTTCTGAGCAGCTGATACCAACGAAGTCAAAGATTTGAACAAATGTACCACCAACATAATAACAGCAAATAGTATTAGGTACTGTAATACCAGGTGAAGTCTTGTAATTATTTGTGATACCAAAATGATTGACAAAAGTAACGGATTTGCTTGGGAAAAAATTGTTAGAACCACCAAAGCTTTGTAGATTACAAAAACGACATAATTCAAAATTAAAATAATGCTGAACCAGTTTAATTTTTTAAAAGATTTAATTAATTTCAAGTCGTCTTTGAAACTTTCAGAGACGCGACTGATGCTTCTATAATATGACATGAAGTCGCGGCTGTAACAGATGCCGGTCACGACGGATGTCACAGAGTTTACACAAATAAAGGTATAGAAGCCAAAAAAAAAATAGTTAATTTGATTATATTTATCTCCTCCTAGCAACAATTTGATTTTACCAATTATGTCAATGAAGTGCAATATAATTTGGGACAACGTTTCAGAGATAATAAAACGTTTCATATTTTTTGTCTGCTCACAATAATTCCTGTATATTCCGAAGAGGTTTTCTATAAACAGTAAATTCTTCAACCACTTTATTGGAGACATTTTGGTTAATGTCATAAATGAAGATACACCTTAGCTACAAGAACTCAGAATAAGGAGTATAACTCTCTGTAATTTTAATTTACTAGGAAGGAGTTGATAAAGTGATTGTGTGTCAAATGTGATTTATGATCGAAGTTGGTATGCGTGTTAATAAAATTAATATCGGTTACCTGCACTCAGTCACAAATTAGCCACTACGTTAAAGTTATTTTTCGATAACGTTGATTAATCTAAATATATAAAAGAAGAAACTTACTGACTGACTGACTGACTGACTCATCTATCAACGCACAGTGGTCACATGTGGTCTAGGGGTGCACTAACAAAGGATTTTTCTTAATTCACCCCCTAAGGGGGTTAAACGGGGCTCCAAAGTTTGTATGGGGAAACAAGATTAGTTAGACTATTTTATTCGAAACTTCACAGGAGTGCTCCTTTTGATAAATAAGTAGAAACGGGTTTCAGGGTTTTTCAGAATTCAACCCCTAAGAGGGGGAAATGGGGTGATAAATTCTAAAAATCAATGCACAGCCTAAACCGCTGAGTCTAGAGATTCCACATTTGGCACATATGTTCCTTAAGTGGTCTAAGGATACACTAAGAAAGGGTTTTTCAAAAATCATCCCCTAAGGGGTTGAAACGGGCCTCTATGTTTGTATGGGGAAACAAGATTAGTTAGACTATTTAATTAAAAACTTCACAGGAGTACTCCTATTGATAAATGAGCAGAAACGAGTTTCAGGTTTTTTCAGAATTCAACCCCCAAGAGGGGGAAATGGGGTCACAAAATATAAAAATCAATGCACAGCCCCAACCGCTGAGTCTAGAGACTCCAAATTTGGCACATACGTTCCTTATGAGGTAAAGGGGTGCAATAAGAAAGGATTTTTCAAAATGTACCCCCTAAGGGGATGAAACGGGAATCGAAAGTTTGTACGGGGAAACAAGATTAGGATTACTGTTTTATTCGAAACTTCACAGGAGTACTCCTATTGATAAATGACAACATTTGTGTTTCAGATTTTTTCAGAATTCTACCCCTAAAAGGGGAAATGGGGTAACAAAGTCTGAAAATCAACATCGGTATTGTTTGTATGGTGTATCGGGTCGGGTGTGTTACAAAAACAACGATTTTAAGATGTGGCGGACCTGAAATACCATCATCATCCCCTGTTGGGGTGCGATGGGGTTGAAATGTCTAAAAATCAATATGGGTGTCGATACCGAGATTATCAGGGGTGCAGATTACGAAAATGGCATTTATTTTGAGATTCAGAAGATGGCTGATTCGACTTCGATACAGGGTTATTGTTGATTTATTGTGATGATTGTGATAACGATGATGATGATTGTGATACTGATTATGACGATTGTGATGATGATGATTGTGATTACGATGATAATGATTGTGATTACGATGATGATGATTGTGATTACGATGAAAATGATTGTGATTACGATGATGATGATTGTGATAATGATGATGAAATCTTTTAAAAAAACTAAACTGGTTCAGCATTATTTTAATTTTGAATTATGTCGTTTTTGTAATCTACAAAACTTTGGTGGTTCTAACAATTTTTTCCCAAGCAAATCCGTTACTTTTGTCAATCATTTTGGTATCACAAATAATTACAAGACTTCACCTGGTATTACAGTACCTAATACTGTTTGCTGTTATTATGTTGGTGGTACATTTGTTCAAATCTTTGACTTTGTTGGTATCAGCCGCTCAGAAGACTGTAGGGAGTTGTGATATCACAAGGAAGCAGATTCATGAATGGGTTGACCTGTACCGAGATTTATCAAATTGCTGTAAAAAAGTAACGCTTTGCTTTGGGCGACAGGTACTTATTTCAGGAATTTAATAAATTTAAGTTATATGATACTGATATAATTATGTTCTCAGTATTCTAATTTAAATTCGTTTGTAAATATTAATTTGTTTCAGTTTTTCTTCGCCCTAACGATTTCAACATTATACTATGTGTTAATTATGTTACATCATGGTTGTTATTGGCGTAAGTTTTTGATATTTTAGACTGGAAACTGATTTAAATTGATCGTACGTAATACTATCAGTTTTGTCATATAATACTATTTCAGACTGGGGATACCGCTGATCTCAAGCAAACGGGACTTATTACATGTGTTTACTTATTATTAATGCTGATGCCGATCGTTGCTGGACAATTGGCTCGTAACCAAGGAGCAAAATTCCACAGAGTATTGGTTCGGATTCAAGGATTATTGGTAATAACTAGGCTATTGTAAACAATATATCAGCAACGTTTACATAACGTTATATTATATTACATTATGTAAATCTATTTTAGATTTTCCTGAAGCTGAAGTGAAATTGATAAAAGACTTTATACGTCTGATAAAGAAGAATCCAATAGAGATCAAGTTATTTCCCAAGGTTCCTGCTGGGATGTACATGTTGCCAGTTATATTGTCGTTGGTTATCAAATACATAATCGTTATGTTGCAGTTTAACCATATTATTTAATTTTACAATAATTATTCCGGATGTACGAGCTGACAAACATGTCTGGATGTTTTGTAACTCAGTCATTCAAAACAGTTTCTTGATTTTGTATGAATAGTTATGACAATATGCTCTTGGTGTAAGTTAATTAAAATCGTTTTGTGATTAAAAGAAATTGTAAACTATAATAGTTGCTTTTTTTAATCTGTTGTTTGCTTTCAAAACTGGCGTTGATTGTAATGGTGTTGCATTGATACAGGCGCTAAAATATGAGGTACATAAACGTTACACAAGGGAAAGCAGTAGGTAAAAGGAAAACTGTCCCCAAATATCGACGCCATACATATATTTTTTTTTGTAATATTTTCTTTCTTTTGCAATGGGTTTCGTCCTACTATGAATTTTTTCGCTTTAGAAAATTATCTGCACTGGTCTATATAGGCTCGCCTCTATTACGTGAGACTTAAATATAACTGGCGAAATGTGGGTGTACCAGAAGAGTTAGACAGAGGTGTACCTACACCTCTGCCTAACTCTTCGGGGATTGAAGGTGTGATGTTATATTATCATTAATCAACGTTATCGAAAAATAACTTTAACGTAGTGGCTAATTTGTGACTGAGTGCAGATAACCGATATTAATTTTATTAACACGCCTAGCAACCTCGATCATAAATCACAGTTTTGACACACAATCACTTTATCAACTCCTTCCTAGTAAATTAAAATTACAGAGTTATATTTCTTATTCTGAGTTCTTGTAGCTAAGGTGTGGTGTATCTTCATTTATGACAGTAACCAAAATGTCTCCAATAAAGTGGTTGAAGAATTTACTGTTTATAGAAAACCTCTTCGGAATATACAGGAATTATTGTGAGCAGACAAAAAATATGAAACGTTTTATTATCTCTGAAACGTTGTCCCAAATTATATTGCACGTCATTGACGTAATTGGTGAAATCAAATTGTTGCTAGGAGGAGATAAATATAATCAAATTAACTATATTTTTGTTGGCTTCTATACCTTTACTTGTGTAAACTCTGTGACATCCGTCGTGACCGGCATCTGTTACAGCCGCGACTTCATGTCATATTATAGAAGCATCAGTCGCGTCTCTGAAAGTTTCAAAGACGACTTGAAATTAATTAAATCTTTTAAAAAATTAAACTGGTTCAGCATTATTTTAATTTTGAATTATGTCGTTTTTGTAATCTACAAAGCTTTGGTGGTTCTAACAATTTTTTCTCAAGCAAATCCGTTACTTTTGTCAATCATTTTGGTATCACAAATAATTACAAGACTTCACCTGGTATTACAGTACCTAATACTGTTTGCTGTTATTATGTTGGTGGTACATTTGTTCAAATCTTTGACTTCGTTGGTATCAGCCGCTCAGAAGACTGTAGGGAGTTGTGATATCACAAGGAAGCAGATTCATGAATGGGTTGACCTGTACCGAGATTTATCAAATTGCTGTAAAAAAGTAACGCTTTGCTTTGGGCGACAGGTACTTATTTCAGGAATTTAATAAATTTAAGTTATATGATACTGATATAATTATGTTCTTAGTATTCTGATTTAAATTCGTTTGTAAATATTAATTTGTTTCAGTTTTTCTTCGCCCTAACGATTTCAACATTATACTATGTGTTAATTATGTATGAAAGGTCTTACATCATGGTTGTTATTGGAGTAAGTTTTTGATATTTTAGACTGGAAACTGATTTAAATTGATCGTACGCAATACTATCAGTTTTGTCATATAATACTATTTCAGACTGGGGATACCGCTGAGCTCAGGCAAACGGGACTTATTACATGTGTTTACTTATTATTAATGCTGATGCCGATCGTTGCTGGACAATTGGCTCGTAACCAAGGAGCAAAATTCCACAGAGTATTGGCTCGAGTTTATAATTCAAGGATTATTGGTAATAACTAGGCTATTGTAAACAATATATCAGCAACGTTTACTTAACGTTATATTATATTACATTATGTAAATCTATTTTAGATTTTCCTGAAGCTGAAGTGAAATTGATAAAAGACTTTATACGTCTGATAAAGAAGAATCCAATAGAGATCAAGTTATTTCCCAAGGTTCCTGCTGGGATGTACATGTTGCCAGTTATATTGTCGTTGGTTATTAAATACATAATCGTTATGTTGCAGTTTAACCATATTATTTAATTTTACAATAATTATTCCGGATGTACGAGCTGACAAACATGTCTGGATGTTTTGTAACTCAGTCATTCAAAACAGTTTCATGATTTTGTATGAATAGTTATGACAATATGCTCTTGGTGTAAGTTAATTAAAATCGTTTTGTGATTAAAAGAAATTGTAAACTATAATAGTTGCTTTTTTTAATCTGTTGTTTGCTTTCAAAAGTGGCGTTGATTGTAATGGTGTTGCATTGATACAGGCGCTAAAATATGAGGTACATAAACGTTACACAAGGGAAAGCAGTAGGTAAAAGGAAAACTGTCCCCAAATATCGACGCCATACATATTTTTTTTTTGTAATATTTTCTTTCTTTTGCAATGGGTTTCGTCCTACTATGAATTTTTTCGTTTTAGAAAATTATCTGCACTGGTCTATATAGGCTCGCCTCTATTACGTGAGACTTAAATATAACTGGCGAAATGTGGGTGTACCAGAAAAGTTAGACAGAGGTGTACCTACACCTCTGCCTAACTCTTCGGGGATTGAAGGTGTGATGTTATATTATCATTAATCAACGTTATCGAAAAATAACTTTAACGTAGTGGCTAATTTGTGACTGAGTGCAGATAACCGATATTAATTTTATTAACACGCCTAGCAACCTCGATCATAAATCACAGTTTTGACACAATCACTTTATCAACTCCTTCCTTGTAAATTAAAATTAAAGAGTTATATTTCTTATTCTGAGTTCTTGTAGCTAAGGTGTATCTTCATTTATGACATTAACCAAAATGTCTCCAATAAAGTGGTTGAAGAATTTACTGTTTATAGAAAACCTCTTCGGAATATACAGGAATTATTGTGAGCAGACAAAAAATATGAAACGTTTTATTATCTCTGAAACGTTGTCCCAAATTATATTGCACTTCATTGACGTAATTGGTGAAATTAAATTGTTGCTAGGAGGAGATAAATATAATCAAATTAACTATATTTTTGTTGGCTTCTATACCTTTACTTGTGTAAACTCTGTGACATCCGTCGTGACCGGCATCTGTTACAGCCGCGACTTCATGTCATATTATAGAAGCATCAGTCGCGTCTCTGAAAGTTTCAAAGACGACTTGAAATTAATTAAATCTTTTAAAAAATTAAACTGGTTCAGCATTCTTTTAATTTTGAATTATGTCGTTTTTGTAATCTACAAAGCTTTGGTGGTTCTAACAATTTTTTCCCAAGCAAATCCGTTACTTTTGTCAATCATTATGGTATCACAAATAATAACAAGACTTCACCTGGTATTACAGTACCTAATACTGTTTGTTGTTATTATGTTGGTGGTACATTTGTTCAAATCTTTGACTTCGTTGGTATCAGCCGCTCAGAAGACTGTAGGGAGTTGTGATATCACAAGGAAGCAGATTCATGAATGGGTTGACCTGTACCGAGATTTATCAAATTGCTGTAAAAAAGTAACGCTTTGCTTTGGGCGACAGGTACTTATTTCAGGAATTTAATAAATTTAAGTTATATGATACTGATATAATTATGTTCTCAGTATTCTAATTTAAATTCGTTTGTAAATATTAATTTGTTTCAGTTTTTCTTCGCCCTAACGATTTCAACATTATACTATGTGTTAATTATGTATGAAAGGTCTTACATCATGGTTGTTATTGGAGTAAGTTTTTGATATTTTAGACTGGAAACTGATTTAAATTGATCGTACGTAATACTATCAGTTTTGTCATATAATACTATTTCAGACTGGGGCTACCGCTGAGCTCAGGCAAACGGGACTTATTACATGTGTTTACTTATTATTAATGCTGATGCCGATCGTTGCTGGACAATTGGCTCGTAACCAAGGAGCAAAATTCCACAGAGTATTGGCTCGAGTTTATAATTCAAGGATTATTGGTAATAACTAGGCTATTGTAAACAATATATCAGCAACGTTTACATAACGTTATATTATATTACATTATGTAAATCTATTTTAGATTTTCCTGAAGCTGAAGTGAAATTGATAAAAGACTTTATACGTCTGATAAAGAAGAATCCAATAGAGATCAAGTTATTTCCCAAGGTTCCTGCTGGGATGTACATGTTGCCAGTTATATTGTCGTTGGTTATCAAATACATAATCGTTATGTTGCAGTTTAACCATATTATTTAATTTTACAATAATTATTCCGGATGTACGAGCTGACAAACATGTCTGGATGTTTTGTAACTCAGTCATTCAAAACAGTTTCTTGATTTTGTATGAATAGTTATGACAATATGCTCTTGGTGTAAGTTAATTAAAATCGTTTTGTGATTAAAAGAAATTGTAAACTATAATAGTTGCTTTTTTTAATCTGTTGTTTGCTTTCAAAACTGGCGTTGATTGTAATGGTGTTGCATTGATACAGGCGCTAAAATATGAGGTACATAAACGTTACACAAAGGGAAAGCAGTAGGTAAAAGGAAAACTGTCCCCAAATATCGACGCCATACATATTTTTTTTTTGTAATATTTTCTTTCTTTTGCAATGGGTTTCGTCCTACTATGAATTTTTTCGTTTTAGAAAATTATCTGCACTGGTCTATATAGGCTCGCCTCTATTACGTGAGACTTAAATATAACTGGCGAAATGTGGGTGTACCAGAAAAGTTAGACAGAGGTGTACCTACACCTCTGCCTAACTCTTCGGGGATTGAAGGTGTGATGTTATATTATCATTAATCAACGTTATCGAAAAATAACTTTAACGTAGTGGCTAATTTGTGACTGAGTGCAGACAACCGATATTAATTTTATTAACACGCCTAGCAACCTCGATCATAAATCACAGTTTTGACACACAATCACTTTATCAACTCCTTCCTAGTAAATTAAAATTACAGAGTTATATTTCTTATTCTGAGTTCTTGTAGCTAAGGTGTATCTTCATTTATGACATTAACCAAAATGTCTCCAATAAAGTGGTTGAAGAATTTACTGTTTATAGAAAACCTCTTCGGAATATACAGGAATTATTGTAAGCAGACAAAAAATATGAAACGTTTTATTATCTCTGAAACGTTGTCCCAAATTATATTGCATTTCATTGACGTAATTGGTGAAATTAAATTGTTGCTAGGAGGAGATAAATATAATCAAATTAACTATATTTTTGTTGGCTTCTATACCTTTACTTGTGTAAACTCTGTGACATCCGTCGTGACCGGCATCTGTTACAGCCGCGACTTCATGTCATATTATAGAAGCATCAGTCGCGTCTCTGAAAGTTTCAAAGACGACTTGAAATTAATTAAATCTTTTAAAAAATTAAACTGGTTCAGCATTCTTTTAATTTTGAATTATGTCGTTTTTGTAATCTACAAAGCTTTGGTGGTTCTAACAATTTTTTCCCAAGCAAATCCGTTACTTTTGTCAATCATTATGGTATCACAAATAATAACAAGACTTCACCTGGTATTACAGTACCTAATACTGTTTGTTGTTATTATGTTGGTGGTACATTTGTTCAAATCTTTGACTTCGTTGGTATCAGCCGCTCAGAAGACTGTAGGGAGTTGTGATATCACAAGGAAGCAGATTCATGAATGGGTTGACCTGTACCGAGATTTATCAAATTGCTGTAAAAAAGTAACGCTTTGCTTTGGGCGACAGGTACTTATTTCAGGAATTTAATAAATTTAAGTTATATGATACTGATATAATTATGTTCTCAGTATTCTAATTTAAATTCGTTTGTAAATATTAATTTGTTTCAGTTTTTCTTCGCCCTAACGATTTCAACATTATACTATGTGTTAATTATGTATCAAAGGTCTTACATCATGGTTGTTATTGGAGTAAGTTTTTGATATTTTAGACTGGAAACTGATTTAAATTGATCGTACGTAATACTATCAGTTTTGTCATATAATACTATTTCAGACTGGGGCTACCGCTGAGCTCAGGCAAACGGGACTTATTACATGTGTTTACTTATTATTAATGCTGATGCCGATCGTTGCTGGACAATTGGCTCGTAACCAAGGAGCAAAATTCCACAGAGTATTGGCTCGAGTTTATAATTCAAGGATTATTGGTAATAACTAGGCTATTGTAAACAATATATCAGCAACGTTTACTTAACGTTATATTATATTACATTATGTAAATCTATTTTAGATTTTCCTGAAGCTGAAGTGAAATTGATAAAAGACTTTATACGTCTGATAAAGAAGAATCCAATAGAGATCAAGTTATTTCCCAAGGTTCCTGCTGGGATGTACATGTTGCCAGTTATATTGTCGTTGGTTATTAAATACATAATCGTTATGTTGCAGTTTAACCATATTATTTAATTTTACAATAATTATTCCGGATGTACGAGCTGACAAACATGTCTGGATGTTTGTAGCTCAGTCATTCAAAACAGTTTAATGATTTTGTATGAATAGTTATGACAATATGCTCTTGGTGTAAGTTAATTAAAATCGTTTTGTGATTAAAAGAAATTGTAAACTATAATAGTTGCTTTTTTTAATCTGTTGTTTGCTTTCAAAAGTGGCGTTGATTGTAATGGTGTTGCATTGATACAGGCGCTAAAATATGAGGTACATAAACGTTACACAAGGGAAAGCAGTAGGTAAAAGGAAAACTGTCCCCAAATATCGACGCCATACATATTTATTTTTTTGTAATATTTTCTTTCTTTTGCAATGGGTTTCGTTCTACTATGAATTTTTTCGTTTTAGAAAATTATCTGCACTGGTCTATATAGGCTCGCCTCTATTACGTGAGACTTAAATATAACTGGCGAAATGTGGGTGTACCAGAAGAGTTAGACAGAGGTGTACCTACACCTCTGCCTAACTCTTCGGGGATTGAAGGTGTGATGTTATATTATCATTAATCAACGTTATCGAAAAATAACTTTAACGTAGTGGCTAATTTGTGACTGAGTGCAGACAACCGATATTAATTTTATTAACACGCCTAGCAACCTCGATCATAAATCACAGTTTTGACACACAATCACTTTATCAACTCCTTCCTAGTAAATTAAAATTACAGAGTTATATTTCTTATTCTGAGTTCTTGTAGCTAAGGTGTGGTGTATCTTCATTTATGACAGTAACCAAAATGTCTCCAATAAAGTGGTTGAAGAATTTACTGTTTATAGAAAACCTCTTCGGAATATACAGGAATTATTGTGAGCAGACAAAAAATATGAAACGTGTTGACGCCTTGCATGTGTGCGTTCATCAATGGCTCACGCACACACGCGTACACCGATTATATAAGACCTTTTCTATAGACCTACAATACTGGCCGGAAGCGACGATGTAGTGTCACTCGCATAGTATTAATTTAAAATACTGTCACTCGCTGATAGATCGTTGTATCCGCCACACGTACTTATTGATTTATAATTTTTTCTTATATTAAACCAATTTATTGGAACTAAGTTCGACTCATTTTTCCACCCCACTTGATTATCCACGTGAAGCTCGGTACCGGCGTCTTCATTCTGGTCCCTACGAGCCGGATTGGCCCAGCGACCCCAGATTATTGAACCACTAACAAAAGAAGAAGAACAAAAGAAATACTGCGCTGACGTGGATGGCGGCCGTCAGGTGGAAAATTTATACTACGAGCATACTACGGGTTCAACATTCAACGAGTCATCATACAACATTTCTACGAAGAATCTCGTCATTATAGAAGAATTTCTTAAACATCGACTTATTTGGAGTTGGGAGCTGAAGGCAAAGAGAATTACACCTACAACGAAGGTCACTCGTGAGTCCTGAGGGTAGCGTTACTGTAAGTTCGTTCCAATTTGTCCATTTATTGCCCCGTAAATCTTCTAAAATTCCGCCACAAATCCTTCATTTTGTGAGCCTTAAATCATAGTCACCAATCCTTTATTTTGTGATTCTTGCATTTATTCCCATTATAACAGTCACTAATCCTTCATTTAGTGCTGTTAAATTGATTATTAAATTCACAAATCCTTTAATTTGTCATTCATTTCGTACGTTAAAGATCCGTTATTTCCATATCAAGGCTTATTCTTATTGCATTGCGCAACATCCCAACCAATACTTAAAACTTATTCCATTTCAGAGGTTCCAGATATTCCATATTCCCTTTGGTGTGTATATGGACTGTATCATATCGGGTATTTAACTATTATTATCTCGTATGTTCTAGTGTAACGGGACCGGGCTGCATCGGCAAGCTGCGTGATTGCTGCTTTTGCGCTCCACCCGCTGCTTGGCTTATTGCATATTTTACGCGTACCCTTACTTCGCTCCATTTATACTGATTTAAGTAATCGTTCCATTGTATAAATATCCTTCTACCTGCTTCAGCATGGCAGATAAAACTTTAATTAAAAAGCGTGCATCATACAAAGCTAAGCTTACGCTATTTGAAAATTATTTGCAAACCGTCGAGAGTTGTGACAGTTTGAGTAGATTACAAATAAATGAATTGAACATCCGTTTATCTAAATTCGAAGAAATTTATACCGATTTTGACTCGATTCAATGTGAAATAGAAAATTCCATGGAAATTCCAGATGAGCAGTACAAAGAACGTGAGGCCTTCGAGACCAAGTACTTCAGGATGATGGCGCGCGCTCGTGATCTGCTGGCTCCAGCAGCTGACCAAGCGGGCATCGACCGCTCGGGGACAGGTTCTTGTTGCACTGCGCTTGAAGGTGGGCCAAAACTTGCACTTCCTACTATCCATTTGCCTAGTTTTTCGGGTCAGTATCATGACTGGCTGGAATTCCGTGACACATTTAGTAGTCTCATACACTTCGACAAGTCGATACCCAACATTAACAAATTTCATTATTTACGTGCTGCGTTAAAAGACAGCGCCGCTGTAATAATTCAGGCATTAGATTTCTCGAGTGATAATTATGAAGTAGCTTGGGAACTTCTTTACGATCGCTTTAACAATGAAAGGTCATTAGTAATCAATCACATTCAATCCATTCTTAACTTGGAACAATTAGCGAAGGAATCATCTAAGTCTTTACGTAACTTAATCGATACAGTCAATAGGAACCTCGGAGCTCTCAAAAAACTTAAGCTCCCTACTGAGCACTGGGATGTATTACTAATACAGATAATTTCAAACAAGCTTGATACAGACACGAGCAAAAAGTGGGAATCCTATCGTAATAAGTTGAAAGAGTTGCCTACACTCAAAATGTTTAATAGTTTTCTAAAAGATCGTGCTGATTTCTTGGAAACAATGGAGAGTGCTCATAAAAAGCGTAGGTCAAGTGACACTACACATGTTCGTCAAAAGACATTTGTGGCCAACTCATCTTCTCCCCCAGCTCGCAAATACGTTTGTCCATATTGCAAAGGTAATCATGCACTTTATGTTTGTCAAAAGTTCAAATCATTACCCTTAGAAACCAGACTTGACAAAGTTAAGATACTTAAATTATGCTTAAATTGTTTACGTCAGGGTCATGCTGACGATGTATGCAAGTTAGGGCCATGTCGCTTCTGCGGCACACGGCGCAACAGCTTATTACACGAGCATAAAATTCCTGCGCCGTCTGAACCTGTACCTTCAACAAGTAACGTCATGTTACACGCTTTGCCACAGCCTGTCGTTCAAGGACAACTTCCCAGTCCTCCTCAAGATATTGCTTTGTCAACCATTCAAAACAATTGTGTTCTACTGTCCACGGCCTTAGTCCATGTGACAGACAATAATGGTAAATGCCATAAAATACGTGTTATACTTGACAGTGGAAGTACCTCAAGTTTTATAACTGAAAGCCTATTTGCTAAACTTAACTTACCCACTTCTGTCACTTCGACTGTCGTTGAAGGATTAAATTCTCAAATATCATGCTTAACAAAGCGTTGTGACGTACTTATATTGTTATTATACAACAATTATAGCGAAAGCGTCTCCTGTTATGTCGTTCCTCGTATCACTCAATTATTACCAACTACAAAAGTTGACCATACAACATTAAATATACCGCCGCACCTTACGTTGGCGGACCCTAATTTCCACATACCTGCTCCAGTCGATATGCTTCTTGGAGCTGATATATTTTGGACATTAATTGGTTCTCAAAATATACCGTTGGGTAAAAACAAACCAACATTAAATAAATCTAAACTGGGTTTCTTAATATCAGGCCCAGTGCCAATACAACGTTCTAAAATTATTAATACAGTCCACTGCAATCATCTTATTCTACAAAATAATGACGATCAATTACATGATAAATTATCAAAATTTTTTGAATTAGAAACTGTCTCTACACGTAAACAAATATCTAAGGAAGAGCTCGAATGTGAAAAAAGCTTTATACATAATACCACTCGGTTGCCTGATGGGCGATTTGAAGTGACGATTCCATTAAAGGATTCGCCTGATAAGCTGGGCGATTCTTACGAACAAGCTTTGTCCAGATTCTTGTCTTTGGAACGTAGATTCAAACGTGAACCACATTTCAAAGAGCAGTATTGCAATTTCATTAAAGAATACATTTCGTTAAATCATATGTCATTAAATGAAAATCCTAAAAATGATACTCACACTTATATTTTACCACACCACGGTGTCTTACGTGACTCAAGCTTATCGACAAAATTACGTGTCGTATTCGACGCTTCTGCAGTGACGACCTCTGGTGTTTCATTCAATCAAATTCAAATGGTAGGTGCAACAGTTCAAGATGACCTTATCAGTATCTTAATTAGAATGCGCCAGCATAGGTTTCTCGTCACTGCAGATGTTGAAAAAATGTACAGGATGGTGAATGTTAAACCATCACAGCGAATGCTTCAGCAAATCTTATGGCGATTCGAACCTCATGAACAGTTAAGGCAGTACAAACTGCACACGGTCACGTACGGAACAGCGTCGGCTCCTTATCTCGCGACAAGGTGTTTGACGCAGCTTGGTAACGAATGTCCTGACCAAACAGTCTCGGAAGTCATCTTACATGACTTCTACGTCGACGATTTGATTACAGGCGCCGCTACTGAATCGGAACTCGTAGACACATGTAAGGGTGTGATTGCACAGTTAGAAGGTAGTAAATTTCATTTACGTAAATTCCATTCAAATAATGCTCACGTTGTTACTGAAATCGTCGGTGAAAATAGTAGCGACGAATTGCTTAACTTATGTAATAATGAATATTCTAAAACTTTGGGACTACTTTGGTCATCTAAAGAAGATAATTTATTATTTTCAGTCAATCTTGATGAACATAAAATCCTTACTAAACGTACTATTTTATCGCTTATGTCACAAATATTTGACCCATTAGGTCTAATAAGCCCATGTCTACATCTAGCAAAAGTTATCTTACAAAAGCTATGGTCTTCAAAGATAACGTGGGATGAATCCGTGTCATCGGATATTGAAAACATGTGGTCTAAATTTATAACGTCACTCAGACATATAAATAATATTCGAATTCCAAGATATATTCTTTGCGATTGTCCTTCATCAATCGAACTTCATGTATTTAGTGATGCTAGCACACAAGCTTACGCCGCATGTGTATACATAAAAAGTGTCAATAACGATAATTGTGTGTCTGTTCATTTAGTGACGGCAAAGGGCAGAGTGGCTCCTTTGAAGCCCATGACCGTGCCTCGGCTGGAGCTGTGTGCAGCTCTCCTTGCCGTCCGCCTGGCAGATAAAGTGAAATCATCACTTAGATTAAATATAAAAAAATGTACTTACTGGTGTGACTCCACAATTGTCCTTGGTTGGATACATTCATCTAAAGTACACCTGCTTAAACCGTTCGTGTTTAACAGAGTTAGTGAAATATCTGAGAAAACTGAATCATGCAGATGGCGCTATGTGCCCACTAAAAGTAACCCAGCTGATATTGGGTCACGTGGGACAGATGCCAAACAGTTACAAATTAATAACTTATGGTGGTCAGGCCCACAATTTCTTCTACATGACGAACAGTCAAGGCCTAAACAACCGTCACACCTACAAGAGCCTGAATTACCAGAATTCAAGGTCGAATGTCACCTAACTGCTGACTGTACCGATTATGTCACTTATTACTCTGACTTCATAAAGAGATTCTCCAATTTTGGTAAATTACAACGTGTGATTGTACACGTGCATCGGTTCATTCACAATTGTTTACACCCACAAAACAAACGCAATGGCTTCATAAAAATCCATGAATTAAATTCATCTTTAAACTCAATATGCAGATTTGTACAACTTGAAGTTTTCAGTTTAGAATATAACTTATTGAAAAATAACAAACAATTGTCAGTTAAAAATAAATTACTTCAACTTAACCCATTTTATAACGTAAATGATGCATTATTACGAGTAGGTGGTCGACTTAAAAATTCACTTTACGACTTTAACACGAAACACCCTATTCTGCTTGATTCACGGCATCATTTTGCCACATTAATATTTAGGCATTATCATATAATTTTATTGCATGCACCACCGCAATTATTACTTTTTACACTTCGTCACAAATTCTGGTTTATCAATGGTCGAAACCTTGCCAGACAGATTGTTAAAAATTGCATTAAATGCTGTCGTTTTGCAGGAAAAGGCATTCAACCCATCATGGGGAACCTTCCTTCCAGTCGTTCGCATACGGACTATGTGTTTGCCAACACGGCGGTCGACTACGCCGGTCCTGTCATGATACTGAACCGAAAAGGCAGAGGAAGCAGACTAATAAAGTCGTATCTCTGTATATTTGTTTGTCTGGCCATTAAAGCAGTTCATATAGAACTTGTCACCGATCTGAGCAGCACAACATTTTTAGCTGCATTAGACCGATTCATTGCCCGCAGAGGACGACCGCAAACCATTTACTCTGATAATGGTACCTGTTTTGTCGGTGCATGCAATGAGTTGGCTAGATTTTTAAAGTCGTATTCCGACGAAATTAGCTCTCAAGCATCTAATTCACATATTAACTTCAAATTTTCACCTGCATACAGTCCACATTTTAATGGATTAGTCGAGGGTTCCGTAAAATCTGTAAAATATCATTTAAAGAGGGTTTTAGGTTTAGCTAACTTAACATACGAAGAGATGAATACAGTTCTTGTACAGATCGAGGGGATTTTGAATTCTCGGCCTCTTACTCCGTTGTCTTCGGATCCTTCTGATCTCATAGCGCTCACCCCATCACATTTTTTAATTGGACGTACGCTAACAGCTTTACCTTCTTCTCAGGACATTGAACCTTCGTCAATACCTACTCTCTCACGGTATATGAGAATCCAGCAATTAAAAGCCCATTTCTGGAAACGTTATTACATAGAATATATTACAGAGCTTCAAACACGACAGAAATGGCGCAAACAAGGAAAACAACTCCAGCTCGGAGAAATGGTGCTGGTGAAAGATGATCGGCTGCCACCCACCCGATGGATGTTAGGGCGCGTGGTGCGCTTGTACCCCGGCTCCGACGGCGTGACCCGTGTGGCTGACGTGCTCACCAATTCGGGCACTCTTCGACGAGCATTCAACCGACTGTCCCCACTGCCAGTCATGGACCAGAACTGCGTTCCTGGGGCGGCAACATGTTGACGCCTTGCATGTGTGCGTTCATCAATGGCTCACGCACACACGCGTACACCGATTATATAAGACCTTTTCTATAGACCTACAATACTGGCCGGAAGCGACGATGTAGTGTCACTCGCATAGTATTAATTTAAAATACTGTCACTCGCTGATAGATCGTTGTATCCGCCACACGTACTTATTGATTTATAATTTTTTCTTATATTAAACCAATTTATTGGAACTAAGTTCGACTCATTTTTCCACCCCACTTGATTATCCACGTGAAGCTCGGTACCGGCGTCTTCAAAACGTTTTATTATCTCTGAAACGTTGTCCCAAATTATATTGCACGTCATTGACGTAATTGGTGAAAACAAATTGTTGCTAGGAGGAGATAAATATAATCAAATTAACTATATTTTTGTTGGCTTCTATACCTTTACTTGTGTAAACTCTGTGACATCCGTCGTGACCGGCATCTGTTACAGCCGCGACTTCATGTCATATTATAGAAGCATCAGTCGCGTCTCTGAAAGTTTCAAAGACGACTTGAAATTAATTAAATCTTTTAAAAAATTAAACTGGTTCAGCATTCTTTTAATTTTGAATTATGTCGTTTTTGTAATCTACAAAGCTTTGGTGGTTCTAACAATTTTTTCTCAAGCAAATCCGTTACTTTTGTCAATCATTTTGGTATCACAAATAATTACAAGACTTCACCTGGTATTACAGTACCTAATACTGTTTGCTGTTATTATGTTGGTGGTACATTTGTTCAAATCTTTGACTTCGTTGGTATCAGCCGCTCAGAAGACTGTAGGGAGTTGTGATATCACAAGGAAGCAGATTCATGAATGGGTTGACCTGTACCGAGATTTATCAAATTGCTGTAAAAAAGTAACGCTTTGCTTTGGGCGACAGGTACTTATTTCAGGAATTTAATAAATTTAAGTTATATGATACTGATATAATTATGTTCTCAGTATTCTAATTTAAATTCGTTTGTAAATATTAATTTGTTTCAGTTTTTCTTCGCCCTAACGATTTCAACATTATACTATGTGTTAATTATGTATGAAAGGTCTTACATTATGGTTGTTATTGGAGTAAGTTTTTGATATTTTAGACTGGAAACTGATTTAAATTGATCGTACGTAATACTATCAGTTTTGTCATATAATACTATTTCAGACTGGGGATACCGCTGATCTCAGGCAAACGGGACTTATTACATGTGTTTACTTATTACTAATGCTGATGCCGATCGTTGCTGGACAATTGGCTCGTAACCAAGGAGCAAAATTCCACAGAGTATTGGCTCGACTTTATAATACAAGGATTATTGGTAATAACCAGGCTATTGTAAACAATATATCAGCTACGTTTACATAACGTTATATTATATTACATTATGTAACTCTATTTTAGATTTTCCTGAAGCTGAAGTGAAATTGATAAAAGACTTTATACGTCTGATAAAGAAGAATCCAATAGAGATCAAGTTATTTCCCAAGGTTCCTGCTGGGATGTACATGTTGCCAGTTATATTGTCGTTGGTTATCAAATACATAATCGTTATGTTGCAGTTTAACCATATTATTTAATTTTACAATAATTATTCCGGATGTACGAGCTGACAAACATGTCTGGATGTTTGTAGCTCAGTCATTCAAAACAGTTTAATGATTTTGTATGAATAGTTATGACAATATGCTCTTGGTGTAAGTTAATTAAAATCGTTTTGTGATTAAAAGAAATTGTAAACTATAATAGTTGCTTTTTTTAATCTGTTGTTTGCTTTCAAAACTGGCGTTGATTGTAATGGTGTTGCATTGATACAGGCGCTAAAATATGAGGTACATAAACGTTACACAAGGGAAAGCAGTAGGTAAAAGGAAAACTGTCCCCAAATATCGACGCCCTACGCCATAATTATTGTCTTCTAGTCTCTAACTGTGCGAAATGATTCTTCCTTGTTGGTGGATAGGTAAGTGGGTAGTTGAAATTATACACAATGCTTGACTTAAATTCAAACGTTTATTTCTAATAAACCATGTACAGGTATCATCATCATGATCATCATCATCCACAACCCGACTTCACCCACTGCTGGGTATAGGCCTCTCTTTGTTTGTGCTAAGCTCCACGCTCTTGTGCCAACCTCATTCTCATTACAGGCACTTGTGAACTTTCTACGAGTTGAGCCACCCATTCGAAAACATGGTTGGTTATAAGATAAGGAATCGGCTTAGACGTGCTCGAGACTCCTATGAGTATTTTTCGCTGTTTGTAGGTTCAGATTTGGCTATCCACGCCCACTTGAAAAATAACCTGTTTCAACGTCCAAAAACAATTAAACGAATCGACCTGAATAAGGCACGTGACAGATACGCATCATTCAACTGTTGCCTTATTCAGGTCGCACACATAGTATAATTACGACTCTAATCAACGTTAATGGCTATTAGACTAGTGCAGATACCTCTGATAATGGTCAAAAAACGAAAAAAATCATAGTAGGATGAAACCCATTGCAAAAGAAAGAAAATATAACAAAAATGAAAGGAAAAATAATTTACGGGCGATCTGAGGACGGCAAGTGATAGGGGTGGGGGGTTTAAGGGTAAAAAATAGTTTATCTCGATTTCAACTACAAGTCCTTTGATTTTATTCATGAAAGAAAACGAAAATTGACCATGCCCTCCGATGCCATGCGATCAAGTTATTTCCCAAGGTTGCTGCTGGGATGTACATGTTGCCAGTTATATTGTCGTTGGTTATCAAATACATAATCGTTACGTTGCAGTTTAACCATATTATTTAATGCTACTTATATTACACATGCTTGAGCTGGCATACATTTCTGGTCCGGTAATCCGGTCATTCAAAACAACTTAATGATTTTGCATGAATGTTTATGATTTTGTGTTGTTGGTTTATAATTGAATTATTTTTGTTTTTAAGCGAATTGTAAATTGTTTTTGGTCTTTTTAAAACCCTGTTCCTATTCATCTAACAGAACTAGTGGTCATTGTTATGGTATTGCGTTAATACAGGTGATTAAAAATGAGGCACATATAAAATGTATGATAAATTATATGTACCCACCACAAAACTCTTACCAAGAATTCTTCAGTATTTGATTCTAGACGGCCTTCGCCTAGCATTGATTTTTTCATTGTTGCGCGGGTTAATACAAAAGTGAAATATCTTCAGCATTTACACTGCCAGAGACACTTCTCTGCCCTCAACAGTCTCATAAAAGATATGAGACTATTGAGGGTATAGAAGTCTCTCTGACAGTGTAGATGGTGAGATTTGTCTCAACTATACGGCATAAGCAAAGGCTTATGCCGTATAGATGAGACAAATCTCACAAATCAAGTAATATATCCGGCTCGAAGGACCATTGAATAGAATCGGCTCAGACTGTGACTTCATAATAAAACTAGTCGACTGTATAACTATAAGTGTAATACCATATTTAACAAATATAACTATAGATATGAAAACGGTACAAAGAAGTGCTTATAGTGGCCCGCGTCTGTCAGCACAGTGGTGGAAGGGCCCGCAGCGGCGGTCGCGCACCCCGAAGTCGATACGGCGAGACCCCGTGGATGTCCACGCGTATGTGAGGTGCCGACACTACATCGTTGGTGGATTTTTACAGCTTTATAACATAATTGTCACTCAGAACATGAATAAAAAGTCAGCACACCTTACTTGTTGTTGTCTTGAGATCAAAACCCAAAACAAGAACGTACGTGCTTCAAGAATAAAGCCTGATATAGGTGTTTCGAAGAAAAGTAGTAGTAGCAGTTCATGATTATTTGAAGCCCTTCGTTTATCAAAATTTCAAGGTTGTTACAAACCAGTGTTACAACAATCGAATAATAATTTACCAAAAGGTAGCTAAATTTAAAAAATAAAGGAAAATACTAATCTTGGCAGCGTTGATTAAAAAGAAAATTAAAACGATCACATAGTAACGTCTTGTAGTCGAAAATATTAACAGTCAATATTGAATTACAGACAGAATAGAATTAACATAATATTTGGCTTCCGACCAATAAAACTATTACTATAACGTCACCAACGAAACACACAAAATGTCTGCAATAAAGTGGTTGAACAATTTACTGTTCCTGGAGAATCTTCTAGGCATATATCGGAATTATTGTGACCAGGAGAAGAAAGCAAAATATTTCATAATTTTCAAAATATTATTCCTAACTATGTTGTATGTCTTGGTTATAAACTATATTATTTGTTAGGAAGAGTTGTGCCTGATCAAGCGAACGTAATTTATTGTGTTTTTTCTACTTCAGCCTTTGTAAATTCTATGTCTTACGTCTTTATCAGTATTTACCACAGCCGCGCCTTTCAGTCATATTATAGAAGCATCAGTCGTCTCACTGATTGGTTTAACATGACAAAAAATTAATAAAATCTCTGAAGAAAGTTTACTGGTTCACCATAATCTTCATTTTATTATTTATCGTATTCGTAATCATAAGATCTTTGGAGGTTACGAAAAAGTTTCCACAAATGAATGCGTTTCTTATTGTTATAATTTTTGCAGTACAAACGATAGTACGACTTACTATTGTTTACCAGCAAATAATGTTGTTTTATGTCATTATGATGGTAGTTTGTTTGTTCAAAAGTTTAAATTCGTTGGTATCAACCGTTCAGGAGAGAGTAGGGAGATGTAATATTAGTTCGGATGAGCAGTGCGATATCACAAGGGAGCTGATTCAAGTATGAGTTGAACTGTATCGAGATTTAGCAAATAGCTGCGACAAAGTTACGGTATGCTTCGGTCGCCAGGTCACCTATGTGTGTTTTATATTTCCCTTCATGAATTATTGAGGGAAATGATTAAACTAAAATTCCATCGACCGTTTTCGTGAAGACCACGTTTATATGAAGAAAACAATTACACTTGGAAATATTGACCTTTTAACAATCTAAAGTGCATTGAGTTCCTTGATCTCTGTTCTAAATAAAAATAAATGTCGTTTTTTTGTTGCCCCACACGCTATTTCTCCTGTATTGTGGGTGCGTTTACAAACATTTAACCTGTGGGCCATACAAATATCTGTTCAGTGTGGTATCGAATCCGTGGGACACAGCATAGCAGACAATTAAACGATTTTTTGTGTTTCAGTATTTCTATGCGCTAGTTTTGTCAGTGCCAAACAACATCTTGATGATTTATCAAATTTGTTACCAGATCGGTGTAAATGTGAGTATGTAACTTGGTTTTGGAATTCTGTGAAAAATTAATGGAGCTAAGATCGAGTTAATTATAATAAAGTGCATTTTAGTACAAAGTAAGCACCAAACAAGAAATAATATTCCAGTAATATAAGATTTTCCATTCTTGGCATTGAAAAAAATTAAAGTGGTTGAAGTTAAGCCGGCCATTTAATTCAAAATTCAAACCACTTTCAACCTGTTCAAATAAGGCGTAATCGACGTAGCCGCGCTACGCGGGGTTGCTATTTCTGTCTTCACGGTACACTTGCATCCTAAGTTTTCGTTGCCACAATGCGTTGTTAATGATGGTGTGGTGTGTGTACTGTATTAGGGTAATATCAAAAAATAGAAGTACCTACGATAGACGCTCTCGACTGTAAGTAGTCACCCGTCGCACCGCTATCTCTATTGTACTTAAAAACATCAAAAATATAGAATTCCTAGAAAAAGTGCAAATGACAAAATATATATTATCATAGATATCCTATTTATTACAAGAATTGGATACAATAACGAATTAAATACTTTTCCGTTAACATATTTTTTTTCAGAATAGAGCATACTCTCCCGAGTTAAAAAAAGTGATAATGGCTAAATTAACGTACGCCTTGGTAATGCTGTTGCCAGTCGTTGCCGGACAGTTGGTTCGAAACCAAGGGACGAAGTTCCACAGAGTTTTGGCTCGACTTTATAATACTATTTTAGTAATTGGTAAGATTATTTAAAATAATGCTTACCGATCTCTATGCCAAAATGTGGTAACACAACAAATTAACTTTTTGGGAATAATGTGAAAATGTAATTCTGTGTGTTGGTAATTGGGTGCATTCTTTGAAATGGGTGACACTCACTAATTTGCAACAATAACTTAGAGTACAAACTGGGTTGTTTTGGAAAAATTGTAAAGCAGTTACTTAACTATTAGTTTTTAATTTCAGATTCAAGCCAAGCTGAAGTGAAATCGATGAAGGACTTCATACGTCTGATTAAGAAGAATCCACTAGAGATCCAGCTATTGTCTAACATTCCCGCTGGGTTGTACATCCTGCCAGTTATACTCACGTTAACTGTCAATTATGTTATTGTTTTGCTGCAATTTAATCATGTTATATAATTTATATCATCATAAGCCTGTAACAGTCCACTGTTGTACAGTCATGGTCTCTTCCGCCTGATCAGATAGTTTTTTTTTCGCTTAAATCATGCGGAGGTGCCGAGCCGCGCCCCCTTAAAGTTTAGGCATATTAGGAAAGCGTCAACTTTAGCGCGCAATATAACAATAATTCTCGTTTGGCGTGCGTCGTCAGTGCGATCGGCCGATCGGTTTCTTTTCATTCATTATTTATATACAAAGTCAACGGGGCGGGGCTAGAGAGCGTTTCTATGTTGTAAGTGCAAGCAAAAATTAGTTTAATGGTGATCAGGCGGGAGTGTCCTCGATAGTATATTGACATCTAGTATCGCAAGCAATCCAACTTGATTTTCTCCAACTCTCATTCGGCTGCTACCAGGAACCCTTCGAAGATCGTCGCTCCACCGAGCCTGAGAACGTTCCTCCCACCTTTGTCATCTGCCCAGCCTTTTGCCAACCAACCAGTATTACATCGAGCGACTGCCTATCTGATCTCCACAACCCAGTTAGTACTGGGTAATATGATACCCCTTCGTAAGTCTGGTTGTCAGACTTCCGGACTTACGAAGGTGTATCGTATTAGGGGGCTTCCGGGCCACTGACTACTTAACGACTGTCAAAAATCTACAACTAACAGCCGGGACCAACAGGTTAACGTGCTTTTCGAGGCTCTGTGGAAATTTGGTATGTAATGGGTCACCCATCCACGGACTGATCTAGGCAAGCGCGGCTTAACCTGAAGATCGACCCGCCTGTTATCATTTAGTCACCGTACACTCACATATATATACATTTCTCTTGTTATTACATTTCTCTTGTTATTTCATTTTTTAGAACAATTAGGTCATTATGGTTTGGTATACGAGTACTAATCCATATAATCATTATGAAACTTTTTACATGTATTTAATTAGGTTTGACTTAATTAAATATTTCAGTAAAGTTAAGACAGTTTCAAATCAAAAATGTAAAATATTACAGTTTCGTGGTTTGTAAATTTTGCTGGTTAAAATGTTGCATGTAATAAATAAATCAAGGCGAAAATAAGCCAGGTTGTTTTAACATTAAATATTATTGTGAAACCATTTTTTTGTTTTATTACATACAGGGTGTAAAAGACCTCATCACGAAGCCGTTAACCAAGCATTCGGTACATCAAACTGAGTAACTTTACGCAAAAAAATTTGCTGGGAAACAACTTTTTTTTTTTGGGGTGAAAAATCATGTTTTATGGTAGAACTTAATGTAACGCACTCAAAACATTGTGCTGATGGATGGATTGAATAATACGGGAATCGTGGAGGTGTTTAAAGTAAAAATCTTACATTAAAAACTGTATTTAAAAAAAAGTTGTCAAAAAGTTGGAACTTTGACCCCCAATATCTCCGTAACTAGAAGGTTCCCAGGTATGGTGTAGAATAAAAAAAATATCACAATGACGAGGAGAACAAGTGCCTTTCGGCTTCGTTAAGAGGAGTTTTACACCCTTTATAATATCCAAAGAAAAACTATTGACTCTACAAAAAAAGTCTATGCATAAATTGTAGGTTTTCTTCTCTCTCCTAGAACATAGTAGTTTTTTTTTATGTACATAACGATTATTTTTTTGGAGCTCACGTTAATCAAAAGCTTTAGCTGATTACAAACCAGTGTAACAACAAAGGAATGATAAAAAAGCAGTACCGAAAGGCATCTAAAGCTTGTTAGGGTGGATCAAAAACAAATTAAAACGATCATGTATTAATGTCGCGATGTTGAAATTATTGACCGTCAATATTGACTAACTGACAAAATGGAATTAACATAATGTTTTGCTTCCGAACGTAAAAACCATTACTTTATCGTCGCCGACGAAACACATGAAATGTCTGCAATAAAGTGGTTGAACAATTTACTGATACTGGAGAATCTTCTAGGAATATATCGGAATTATTGTACTCAGAAACAGAAAGATAAATATTTCATAATTTTCAAAATATTATTTCAGACTATTTTGTACGCTTTGGTTATTGGTTGTAAACTATATTATTTGTTAGGAAGAGTTGTGCCTGATCAAGTGAATGTAATTTATTGTGTTTTCTCTACTTCAGCCTTTGTAAATTCTCTGTCTTCCGTCTTTAACAGTATCTACCACAGCCGCGCCTTTCAGTCATATTATAGAAGCATCAGTCACCTATCTGATTGGTTTAAAGATGACTCACAGTTGCTAAAATCTCTGAAGAAAGTTTACTGGTTTACCATAATCGTCATTGTATTATTTATCGTCTTTGTTATCATCAGATCTTTAGAGGTTTTGAAAAAGTTTCCACAAATGAATGAGTTTCTTGTTGTTATAATTTTTGCAGTACAAACGACAATACGACTTACTATTGTTTACCAGCAAATAATGTTGTTTTATGTCATTATGATGGTAGTTTGTTTGTTCAAAAGATTAAATTCGTTGGTATCAACCGTTCAGGAGAGAGTAGGGAGATGTGATAATAGTTCGGATGAGCAGTGTGATATCACAAGGGAGCAGATACAAGAATGGGTTGAACTGTATCGAGATTTAACGAATAGCTGCGACAAAGTTACGGTATGCTTCGGTCGCCAGGTGGGTACCTATTTGTAAAACATATTTGTATTTGTTTGTTTGGAAATGAATAAATTAAATTTGGTCGGTTTAAATGTGAAGGCCATGGCAACATTTATCTTTGATGTCTGTTCTAAATAAAAACATGTATTTTTAATTGTTACTCCACACGAGCAATTTCTTTTGTATCGTGGGTGCGTTAACAAACATTTAACCTGTAGCTATACAAATATTTGTTCCGTGCGGAAAATGAACCCGTGACACGCAGCATAGTAGCCAATCGCTCAGCCACTGATTGTAGATGCTAGTAATTACATCTTGACAGTGTGGCCCCGGAACACAAATGGCAATGAAGGAACATGGATGGGAGTTTGTCAGTAAAAGTCTAAAAACCCCTCCTGCTCCGTCCAGAGCTCCCGCTCTGGGCGGAGCAGGAGGGGTGGTGTTGAGGAGTCATTTGATGACTCTAAATATGTCGATAGTGTTTTTGTGGTAGGTTTGTTTAAAAACGTTTTTTTTGTGTTTCAGTATTTTTATTCGCTAGTTTTGTCAATGCCAAACAACATCTTGATGATTTATCAAATTTGTTACCAGATTGGTGTAAATGTGAGTATGCTACATTTTGGAATTAAATAATTGATAATAATATCCAAGAGCCATTATAATAAAGTGCATTTTGCTACAAAATAACGACCAATCAAGAGAGTATATCAGAACTTTTAATACTCAGAGAGGCGGCCGTTGAAAATGCAACAGAAGGCGTTTATTTAGGTAGTTTTAGCTGTCATCTAGCATTATTTAAATCAGGCAATATTTTCATAATAAAAGCTCGTTCTTAAAATTCGTGGAAGATTTTTTTTTAATTGGATGAGTAGTAGAAAGTAGTAGAAAGAATAGTTTTAACCTAGTTTTAGCTGTGGGGTTTACCTCCTCATCCAGACTTAAAAGCCTATCTCTTTACATAACTATGTTATTTTATTATTTCAGAAGGGGATATACACCCCTGAGTTGAAAAAAGTGATACTGGCCATATTTACTTACGCCTTGGTACTGGTGTTGCCAATCGTTGCCGGACAATTGGCTCGAAACCAAGGGACGAAGTTCCAAAGAGTTTTGGCTCGACTTTACAATACAATTCTAGTAATTGGTAAGATTTTTTTAAAGAATGCTTAATGACCTTTATGCCAAAAGTGGTTATGCGTTTAAAAACATACAAAAAAAAAACATAGCAACACAAACATTTTAGCCAGTTATTTTGAAGTACCATGTAATAAGGGATCCATCAACTGGACACAAATCCAGATTCCGTGGTTGCTACTGAGAAATTCCTGGTGGACAAACCCAATAACAATTTGCCGGACCCGGGAATCGAAGCCAAGACCTCAGCTCAGCAGTCGCGATTACGACCACTTTATCAAAAAGGCAGTTACTTTTACTCCTAGTACTTTATTTCAGATTCAAGCCAAGCTGAAGTGAAATCGATGAAGGACTTCATACGTCTGATTAAGAAGAATCCACTAGAGATCCAGCTATTGTCTAACATTCCCGCTGGGTTGTACATCCTGCCAGTTATACTCACGTTAACTGTCAATTATGTTATTGTTTTGCTGCAATTTAATCATGTTATATAACTTATACAGGGTTAGTTTTCAATGACCGGCCAAATTTAATATTTTCGAAATAATGAAAAAAAACATTTTTAAAAATAAAATTTCATTCCTGTCCACCACTAAAAAGCAAACCTGTAGGTATTGTAACAGCACAATTTAGTTAGCACACACATAAATTTGGCGGTGCATGAACGCACACAAGTGCATTGATTCCCACTAGGTTTATGATTTAGGACATTTTCAAATGAATGCTATTATTATATTTTTTGACAATAATAATTAAAATGCACTTTTGGTTTGATATTTTAAATTCTAATTTTAAATTTTGGCTAAATTTTTGGAATTTTTGAAATGAAATTTGGATAACTGACCCTGTATATCACCATCAGCTATTTATATCGATCTCTCGGCAAATCTAATCCAGCTGATACCAGTAACCTTGTGAAGATCGTTGCTTTACCTGACCTGAGGGCGTCCCACCGTACACTCGCCTTTTTAACTTATACAGGTTGTTTCATAATTGGGTATTGGGCATTCCTTGAAATGGGTGATACTAGACTTAATTTGCAACAATTTTGACCCGAAAACTTGCGGTCCAAACTAGGTTGTTTTTGAGATATCGAACTTTTAAAGTGAAAAGTTTCCACCTCTCAACCATAAAGCCACCAGTTTGGACTCCATTTCCATTTGGTAAACTTATCAAAAATAAATCAATCAATCTTATCAATAAAAATGTAACTTTTAAAAATAATATTTAAGTTTGCCACCAGCAAGTACTTGTATTTATGGTATAAGAAGTATATATATGGTATTTAAATCCGCTAAAATGTATTTCTTTAGATATTTTTTAAAAGTATACATGGATTTTTGATCTTTCACATGCCGAGGCAATTTGTTGTAAAGCTGTGCTCCTTCATACAGAATAGTACTCCTGCCGTAGTTTGTTCTAGGGGCCCGCAACGCTATGTCTCTATTTCAGTGAAGTTAACCTGTAGTTACCCGCAATTACAAACACAATTAAAATAACAATGTTCTGTTCCCTTTCGGGAACGGCTGGGGACATACTGATAGGTAATAGTTTTAAATTAAAAATGTAAAATAAAACTGGTGGGTTTTAAGATATGATAAACGTACGAATTAAACGCGAAAATAAATTAGGTTGTTTTAACATTAAATTATTATTGTAAACTTAATTTTAGTTTTATTACATATCCAAAGCGTTGACAGAATCATAATTTTAAGCTTGGGAACTGTTGTGCAAAGGCAAGCTTACGTTACTTCGACTAGCAAAGAATAGTTCTAGAATTTAAGTTTCGTTTCTTACTCACTACGCGACTCACTAAGCAAGCCTGTCAGTGCGTTAGCAGCTTAAATGCGTTTATATAAACATAATTTTGTCTCTGTCATCTTCAAATGATTGTCAGAGACGGAACGAGGTTTAGAATACGTTTTATTGGAACAAGCTCGTCACACTATTCCCAAGCCATTGTAACTCCTGAAAGCCAGAATCAACCGTGCGACCACCAGAAAAGCGCCAAAACATTGAAGCTCGACGAAGTCCCAGAAAAACAATTTAACTGTCTTGGATCCTGCAACGAAATTAATTAGAAAAAAAAAGCGCAGTAGTAGGATAATTAATTAAAAACTATTAAATAAAAAAACTATAAAAGGGCATCGAAAAACTCCTCGTCAACGCTGTCTCTTGCGGTTGTGCCCAAGAGACTGGCCGCGTTGCCACGTTGTATGGCAACACTTAGCCTCTGCCCAAGGTAAAAGCTAGCCCTTGGGTCACGGGTAGCGTCAGCTAGGCGTTTTGAAATTTCCTTGAACAGGCTATGGGCACTCGGACCCCACGGCCCCAGGGTTTCCCCAAACGGCTTGAAACTAAAGTTACCACAAAGGTTTCTATATTTACGCTGCTTAAGTTTATCTGCACGACGAGCTTGGAAGATGAGAAGGCGCAAGAGAGTATCAACGCAAGTTGCGTCCCATACTCAAGGCCTACCCATCTCAATTCTCTTTAGTAAACTGTATGCCTGGTCATTTAAGGTACCCATACTAATAAAATATTGTCCATGTTTAGGGTTCCGTTGACAAATGGCAAAAACGGAAATTTACTCCGAGACTGGCACATAGTTGAAATTTGGAGAACAGGTGTCTTCTATGCACTGCTACACAAAATGATAATTCGAGGTTCCTCAAATATAGTTTATTCTTATGTCATTGTCGCTTCTAAGGCCGTAAAAATTGTGTCCCTCCGTTTTTTGGTTTCCAAAACTAAAAAAAAAAAATGGTTTGAATAATTATTTGTTAACTGGCCTTTGAGTGCGACTCCGACTCGCACATGGCCGGTTTTTTTTAATATCGCCACTTCCGCTTAAGTTTATCATATAAATATGTGTTTTGGACATTAAATGGACATGTTTTGTCTATTTAAACTACATATTTCTGTAATGTCTTTACCGTGACACGCAACATAACAGACAAAAATGTCTTCAATAAAGTGGTTGAACTTTTTATTTGTAATAGAAAACGTTTTTGGCGTATATAGAAGTTATTGTAGCCAGCTATGGGCGAAGAAGTATTTGATTATTTTCCCAATATTTGTGCAAGCTATCTTTCATTTGTTTGCTGTAATCACAGTGGGAACTTTACTCAAATCATTAATTCTGTCTATATTGCTTTTGTTGTTATTACTTTTGTAAACTATTCGACAGTCGTTATAAATGGTATCTGTTACAGCCGCGCCTTCATATCTTATCATAGAGGCGTCAGTCGTCTCTTTGAATGGTTTAAAGATGACAAAAAATTAAGTAGCTGCCTAAATACAGTGTTCTGGTTTAGCATCGGCGCCCCCTCCCACTTCCCGACCTCAGATCGCCCGTAAAATATTTTTTCTTTCATTTTTGTTATATTCCCTTTCTTTTGCAATGGGTTTCATTCTACTATGTTTTTTTTTGGTATTCAAAAATTATCTGCACAGGTCTAATGCTAACTGTGTGTGTTTTGCAAAATAATTATTATGTTGGTTGGTTACAAGTGCACAAAAGAAGCATAATGGGATCATATTTCGGATACTTTTTTTGGTTTGATCTATTTAGTTCATTTTCTTTTTTTTTAATGTAATTTTTTAATTTTTTGTTTTGTTTTTAATGATTTATTATTTTAATGTCTGAAATAAAAAGTATTTTTTTTTAAACCAGTTTTAATCCTTCATTGATTTGATCGCAGAGAGCAGCGGTAGCCCAGTGGTGGCGGCCCCGACTTACGAACAGTAAGTCGTGGGTTCGAACCCAGATAGGCTCATTACTTTGTGTAATTTATTTCATCACCACTGCTCTCAAAACGGTGAAGTAAAACATCGTGAGTAAACCGGCATGTCCTAGAACCAAATATTCGAAGACATGTGACGTCTACCAATCCGCCCTGGGCCCGCGTGGTGGATTATAGCCCTTTCCCTCTCATTGAGAGGAGGCCGTGTCCCAGCAGTGGGAACATTATAGGCTGATGATGATGATGATTTGATCGGTAAATATTCATATTATTTAACATGAGGATTATTCTAGAAATCCCCACCGACAAATCCCTACCAGTGGGGATAGTTACTTTTTTTTCCTGCCTAGTGGGGATTTTTAGAAAAATATACAACAGTCTCCACCAGATGTTGTTGTTTCTAAATTGTTAAACAAAAAATGCGTTAGTCAAACCGTTTAATTAGAAGCAAACAGACAATTATTTACAAGTGCTTATTACAACAGAACAAAAATAAGAATGAAATAAAACATCTAAAACTACACATTAAAACTACACAATAAAGAAGTACAAAAAACTTAAAACTAAACAGAAAACAAAAGAAATATTGATTCATGCAATATTAACGATATTACCAATCGTCGCTGCTCAAATAATTTCTAACCAAGGCGTGAAAATCCACAGGCTACAGGCTTGACTTTATAAAACAATGATTGTTATAGGTGAGACTAATTCTAAATAAAACATATTAAGTTAATGATTCGGGCGCTACTATGCGAAAATGATAGGAAAATGTTTACCATTTTTAATATTTTATAGTTTTAATTCCGGAAAAAAAGGATTTTTTAGCTGCATGTTGTATCAAAGTCTGGCTGCTTCCATACAAAAAAAATACGATAGTTATAATGCAATGTGTAAGCTAAAACCAATACTTGACACGTGTTTTACCACACGGGGTGTGAATGAATCAAACGCGATACGCTTCCGATTCGTTAGCGCCCGTCGCGTCGATTGGTCGACGGGTCAACAAAATAAATGGAGAGAGTTGTTTTATATTTACAGAGACTGTGATCTCTGAGTTTGTATTGTATAATGGGCTGGTGTCTACAACTCCACGTCAAGGCGCGTATTTTGCGTATAGGCTATAATCCACCACGCGGGCCCAGCGCGGATTGGTAGATGTCACATGTCTTCGAATTTTTGGTTCTAGGACATGCCGGTTTCCTCACGATGTTTTCTTTCACCGTTTTGAGAGCAGCGGTCATGAAATAAATTACACAAGATCGCTGAGTTTGTTTCGTTTTCACGAGTGTTCGTATAGGAAAAAGAGACCTCATCTAGCTTTCACATATCTTTAATTTTTGACGTGTAAAGATTGAGAGAGTTAACTTCATTTATTCTACAATTTTACGAAATCATTTCAGATTCACGTAAAGCTGAAGCTAAATTAATAAAGGACTTCATACGTTTGATAAAGAAGAAGCCACAAGTCGCCGAAGTCAGATCAAGTTATTGTCCAACATTCCTGCTGGGATGTATATGCTGCCAGTTATACTCACGTTGAATATCAACAATATAATCGTTATGCTGCAGTTTAATCATTTAATTTAATATGCAGTTCTATAATTAAATTTGGCTTGTTTCAACATCTACAGGTCGCGGCACGTAACTCTAGCGCTGAACGAAACGTGGACATAAACGAAACGTGGACACAAACGAGACGTGGACAGAAACGAAACGTGGACACAAACGAAACGTGGATACAAACATGCGCAGCTATCCCCAGCTGCGCATGTATGATATTTAAGACTGGAGAGCCAATCGGCGCAACGCACGCCCCAAGACATTCTTATTTTTTACTTCTTCTAAAGTTACGTGCCGCGACCAGTACCTGCACGTTATTATTCTCCAGAATTTGATCCATAATTAGCGACACTATTGAATTATTCACAGAGTGTCACAAAGTGTTACAGTGTGTGTTATTTTTCCGAAATCAACACCCTCCACACGGTCCTGGGTTGGATTTCCGGATCGGGCGAATTGTTGTTGGTTTCTCCCATCAAGAATTTCTCAGTACAGCAGTCTGGATTTGAGCCCAATTAATGGCAATAGGCTAGCCCCCTATTAGATGGGACTTAAACATAACTGGCGAAATGTGGGTGTACTAATGGGTACACCTCTGCTTAACCATTCGGGGATTACAGGCGTGATGTTAAGATGTTGTGCAAAAATGGTATAAAAATCCAATTATCTTAAAACACTTTTTTTTTTTTAATTGGCTTAAACATTTTCTCTCGGACCTATGAAATACGAATTTATACGGCTAAAAATAAATAAATCACACTGTTTAAGACATATCAAACGTGTAGATTGAAGAAAAGGAAATAAAGTCCGAAACTAATTTCCTTCGAGTTTTTCGAATTATGGACGATTCCAATTAAAAAAAGATAAAATTTAACACTTATGGTGAATTCCACCAATGATAACGCACGCACCCGATGCGATGGTGGGATCGGAATGATTTGGCTTTGCGAGCCGGAAAAATCACTTTTTTTGTTTATATACAGAATGTTAACAGACTCTTCACGAAGCCGTTAACCAAGCATTCTGTACATCAAATTAAGTAACCCTACGCAAAAAATATTGCTGGGACTTTACTTTTTTTTTGGCACTCAATACATTGTGCTGGTGTATGGATTGAATAATGTGGGGGTCGTAAAGGTGTTTAAAGTAACTTGACATTAAAAACATATACAAAACGTATTTCAAAAAAAACTTGTGAAAAAGTTGGAACTTTGACCCCCAATATCTCAATCTCAATCTCAAATCTTTATTGCATTCCATATGTAATACATAGATGGTGTAATCAAATAATAAAAAATCAATATGGACCCTGTCGGGCACAGCAACATTATTACAGCTATATCTCCGTAACTAGAAGGTTCCCAGGTATGGTCTAGAACCAAAAAATAATCGCAATAATGAGGAAAACAAGTGCCTTTCGGCTTCATGAATCTTGTTACACCCTTATATATATATATAATTTATCTGTCTGATCCGGTCATGAGTACGGACGGGCGAATACATCACGGGACCTACTTATCAGTCTACCCCATCATGGCGTGCTTCTACAGAGTCCTGATGTTAACAGCTCGCGGCGAGGAGGACATTCTGGGTCCGATCACAGCGGAGTTAAGACGTCTTGAAATTGTACCCGAGTCATTGTGCCCAGTGTTGTTGTGTGAAAGTGTAATGTCAAGTAATTTGTTAGTTTACTCAGTGCATCTGTTTGAAAAGAGTAACCATTGAGTTTCTTGCCGGTTCTTCTCCATGGAAACGACCCACCCGAACCGTGCAATGTAAAATAAAATAGTGTATCGCATCCAGTATGTTTTCATAGTACGAAACCCGTCTTCTGCCCACAAAATGCTCGACCCTAGCGAAATAAATCCTGACAACTCGACATATATTTTATTTTTTTATTTAGCCTATACCATGACACTGCTGGACAAACGCCTCCCACAGTTCCTTCCACAAACTCTTTTTTCCCGCCACTTCGAACTAGCCCTCACGGTACGCATCTAGGTCGTCTCGCCACCGTTTTCTGGGTCGGCCTCAGCAGCACTGTCCACCTCTTGGCACTCATTGTGTCTCAAATTGTGACGAGCCGACCCGAAATGATGCAGCGTTGGTGGATTTTGTACGGGGTTTGCCAATCGAAACGAGGGTTAAAGCCGAATATAATTGTGCTGATCGGGTCGGTTGTTCAAAGTATCTAGGCAACTGCCGGATCGAATGAACCCTCCAAATATGTACCGCTGTGCACTCGTAAACGTCGTTCGAGAACTTGGTTAATCAGTGTCAAAATTCCACAATAATGATGACACTGACAGTTCTTGAACTTAGTTTAGATTGGATAAGGAATATTACCATTTCTTTTTTATCATAGAATCTTCTCAGGCTTGCCGCTGAAAGTGCTAGGCTAGTCTAGGTTTTAGATGAATGAAATGAAAAAGCGTTTATTCTTGGTGATATCGTATTACATAAAATGTTACTTCTGCCAAACTGTAAAGCAGTTTGTTGGCAGATGTAGCTCCCATATAAAACATTCTGCTTTTATGTTACCACTACCTACTCTAGGTACTTTTCCATCAATATAACGAACTAAACTACATTAACTAAAACTAAACACTAATATTTTACAATAGCACAAAAGGCTGACCAGTAGTGAATTGAAACGCCACAAAAATTCAAAATGCTAATAAGTAAATAAAATTAATTAAACTTTATTTTAGACTAAAGTCCATAGTTTTGTTAGTATTTTAGTAACAATGATGCTTATGAATTAGGTTAGTATTGTTAGTATCTTAACAATAAACATTTTAACTTAGATAGGTATACCTATATTATTTGCTGATGATAAACCATAGACCATTTTGATTTCGCTTGGTGACTAGAAATAAATGATAAATTAATTAAAGTTTCGGTGCTCAAGGTAAATATCTTTGTATCTTTAATTAATAAACAGCTGCCAATCAATAAAAAACCTTATTTTATGAGTCGTATAACCTAGTATTATTCATCATCTGCCCAACCATGAAGTGTCACCTAGGTGTATTAATATTTATCTATTTTATTAGCATTAACGACGTCCAAGACAAGTCATGTTTTTTCATAAAGACAAGTACCTAATATGATTAAGAAAATTGATGTACATTAAGTTTATCGAGGTCGCAGGTAACACATTTCATCATTCGTTACAACGTATCTTTCTAGAACGAATGTCACCAGTCGTCAACATGAATTTATTCTATACTTTAATCTATGGCGAAAACTTTATGTGTGTATATCGAAACTACGAGAGTTTAAACAAGAGTCAAAAGATTATAGCAATTACACGTATCATTGTCGAACTTTCTCTTTCTTTGGCCATCTCCGTGAACAATGTAATTTTGTCGAATTTACTCAATCTGGACTACAGCGATAAAGGCAAATTAGTGACGGATCTGTTCCAATTACTGATTCTTTTAAAAAGCCTTGTAATAGTTATTGGTGGAATTGTAAATTGCGAATCGTTCAGCAAATTCTACGAGAACCTTGGAAAGCTCCATAGTTATTTCAAGGACGAAGTCCATTACAAAAATTCGGAGAAAAGACTAAAAGTCAAATGCTGTATTGGTTTCGTGGTGTTCACTGTGATGGCCATCATACTTCTGATTGTGAGGCTTATCGACTGGTATTTCGTGGAGACATATCTTTTGAGAGAAATGGTAGTATTAGTCGTCTACGAACTATGGGTAGACATTCGCTACACGCTGGAACATCTAGTAGTGTACTGCGCAATAACATGCACTTACGATTATCTTAAATGTCTGAACAATGCTGTAAATGATATACTAAAGAAGTACAATGAGCAAGAATCCAATGAAATCAGCCTAGATGCAAATGAGGAATGCATTAATTTACCTGAAAAAGTGAACAGCTGGACAGAAAAGTACCAACACATCATGGCTTGCTGTAAAAATATATCTTTGTGTTATCAAGAACTGGTAAGTATTTTGTTGATGATTTTTTCGACCCCAAACTGATAGCCAAGTTCGATGGGGCGATGTTATTTTAACTAACGTTACAACAGAGACTGAGCCCATCCTCAAATAACGTTAAGGTACAGTCCGAATTATAAACAGGCAATCTACGCGATTTGTTTCGACATATATGATTACCAAGCTATGCGGAGTTCTAGAAGCTCAAATTGCTCTGATGTGAGCTTTCTTTGATCTGAGTAAGACTTTCGATGAGGTGTGCACAAAATACACCTCTATCTACGGCACAATGAAGTATTCGAAGGCTGTCCTATATAACTATTAACTATGTTTATTGCTCTTAATACCAAATACTAGTGACCTCATGGACAAATATCAGCCATAAATATTGGAAAACGGACTAGAGTTCTCCAAGGGTACATACTTGGACCTTTACGAATTACTTTTACGATGAAACGTTTTCACACTGTTTCAGAAAAATATCGTAAGATGCTAATGATTGAGATCATTAAATAAACAAAAAAAACAGACTTAAGATTGATTACAATGATTTGTATTACTAAAAAAACTTTTGTTTTCAGCTATTATTCTCACTCGGTATAGCCATGGTGCAGTGTATTTATTCTATGTATGGAATTTTTAACGCAATTATTAAAAAGGTAACGTATTAAAAAGTTAATTCTACCTTAGTTATTACTAGGTACACGAAATAACATTATTTTTAGAATTTATAAAATTATTAGGTTATATAGAACATAATTACTCAAGTCTATCCTTGGAAATATTTCGTTTAATACGTATGTGCACGTACGTGTGTATGTATACGTACGTGTGTTTCATATTTTAATACACAGGTCCTGTATTATCGCATGCGATATCATATTCAGCGACAGTTAGTATGGATAGCGATAAATATCATTTACAGTTGCGAGTTTTTGATTCCAGTTCACATTCACTTGTTTTGCCTAGTTAAAGCAATTACACCGATATAGTAAAAAAATAGACAGTAACATGATACATTATTTCCAGGCCTCAGAAAGAAGTTTCGGACCAACAAATGTTGTGTATGCTTTAATATACCACATGTCAGCTACTTTTACCTTATTAGTCGCTGGTCAGAAGTTGCAAAATGAATTCAATACTTTCAACAAGGCTTTGGCAATGCTTGCGTGTGAAGTGTCCTCTCGTAAGTTTTACTAGTATATTTATTAACATTTAGTATATATGGGCAAGTCATGGAAAACATCCAAATCCATAAAACACAGATGGCAAGACCACGAAAAACTTCAATATATCTGCACCCCTAGCCAAGTTGACAATCTACAATCGTTAACGCTAGTAGAAAACTATTCAAATGAATGGGAATGACATCATCTCAACGTTAAATCACGTGATCAACACAAACGAATAGAAAATTCGTAGACAAGTTTACATCGTTCAAAATGATAGAATAGAATGTTATCGTTTCTTCAATGTTGATCGCTAATCTCTTTGGTAGGAACGCTCACCATAGACTAAAGTGTAGGTTTTTTCTACAGACATTAGAGAACGAGCGATCGACTCAGTCGTGTCAACTTGGCTACCAATTTAGCGCTTTCTACAATCGCTTACGCCGAGGCGTTTACGATTGTAGAAACAGAATCGATACGAAACGTTTGTAACTTGGCTAGGCCTGCTGACCATGTCTGTTGAAGGGACGTTAGCTGATGGAGCAAGCGACTCTTGGAGTGGAGATCGTGTATCGTCAAGAGTAGTGCGACTCCTCCCTTAAATATTGAACGGATGACTTTAAAAAAAGTAGCTTGGTCATATCGGATACGGTAGATAGAGGAAAAGATATTGTACTAGCGCGCTCTCCGACTGTCAACCACTTTACACCCTTAGGGCGTATACACTTAGAACGCTGGCTGCCCGCGCCGACCTGCCAGCGCTTATCGGCACTGGTACGCACAGGTAGTCGGCGCAGGCAGTCTCTATACTTTGTGCCGACTCAGCGTCGATATGCGCCGACAATTTCTGACGGCGGCGTAAGCAGGTCGGAACATGTCAGCGAAGTTCGGCGCTTATCGGCGCCGGTAACCAGCTTTCTACGTGTATACGTACTTATGTCCTGAGTGACAAGGTAGTGGTCGACCGTCAGTGATCGCGGCAGTACCTCAGCTTTGGGAGACCTGTATGTGGCTGATTTGTTGAAATAATTATTTTTTATGCAAAATTTAGGTACCTAACGAATTTCTACATCTCAGTTGGTGTATGACCGATCTCCCGCGAGGCGGCGAGCCTCCTAGCCGGATTGCCGCCATGGGATCTGGAGGCGATAGTCCTCGCGCGCCTACATGAATGGCGCGCGGAGGCGCTACGCCGGGGGGAAACTCCGCTGCCGCGACAAATTGTCGCGCAGCGGACAGACTTCCGGCGGGATCTCATGGCGACATGGAGAGAGCGACTGTCGCAACCCTGTGCAGGGCACGCCACGATAGTGGCGATAAGTCCCCTCTTTGAGGAGTGGCTTGAGAGACGCCACGGCGTCCTCACCTTCCGCCTGACGCAGGTCCTCACCGGACACGGTGTTTTCGGGAGGTTCCTGCACCGAATCGGGCGGGAGGAAACGCCCGGGTGTTTCCACTGCGAGGATCGACCGGAGGACACGGTGGAGCACACGGTGGAGGTGTGCCCCGCGTGGGCGGAGCACCGCCGTGTCCTCGAAGCGGCGATTGGCGGCGGCGACCTCTCGCGTCCGGCCCTGGTGCAAGCCATGGTCCGGAGCGAGACGGAATGGGACGCCGTCACCTCCTTCTGCGAAGCAGTAATGCTAGAGAAGGAGGTGGCGGAACGTGAGAGGGAGAGAACCTCACAGCGTCCCGGCCGCCGCGGAAGACGCCCCGGGCGTCGGAGTCCACCACGTGGCCCCCGGCCACCGTAGGCGCGGGCCTGTGGACGGTGGGCTATGGGCTAGCTCGCCGTCCGTCCGTCTCATGACGACAGGCCGTGTCGACGGCGCGTTCGTGTTCCACGCGCGCCTCAAAGAGAGTCAGCAAAAGGAACGGGTCCGCAAGGACCGATGCCTGCCGGGGTTGCGGGACTGTTCGAAAGAGATACCGTGGTCCCGGAACACAAAGGGCGATGAAGGAACATGGATGGGTTTTAGTCAGTAAAAGTCTGACACTCCCTCCTGCTCCGCCCAGAGCGGGAGAAGTCATTTGATGATTTCCCATCCGAAAAAAGTATGACCACCTTCTGGTGCCACCTGATTATGCCGTCGTCGAAATATTCCATTAATAAATAATATACGGATAAATAAACAAATCTTTATTTATTTATTTATTTATCACAAACACAACTAACATTGCAGGGAATTCCTAATGCGTTAGTGTGGTAATTAATTAAACTATTTTAAATAACATAATACATACAACATTGTTTTTGTGAATTCATAGTAAATCAAATAAATATAGCTGGACATTACACACAGCACCATCTAGTGCCACACTAAGCAACGAGACTTGTGTCGTGGACACCAGATAGTTGATATATACTACATAGATAATTTTTTGTTTGTAAATACAAACTTATTAAAATTATAAATTCATGTCTTATTGCTGTACCTAAGCGTGCAGAAAAAATGTTTACGAGCTGTGTTTGGTGCAGACCCATTAGATTCGTGCAGACCTATTTTTAAAAAACATAAATTACTAACATTAGCTTGTACATACATACTGGAAATGGGAGTATTTGTAAAAAAACATCCTCACTTATTCAGTAAAGCCTAATGTTAATAAGGTGGGCAAAATGTCAAGGGATCCAACAAAATTAGCAATGCCAAGATGTAGAACAGCGTACTGCCATAAAAACACGAGTCGAATGGCAGTACAGATATTTAATAATATACCGAAGATTATTAGAGAACTGCGAACCAGCTTATTTCAAAAGCATCTCAGAGCATGGCTTATAGAAAAATGTTTTTATAGTATTAAGGAATTTATGAATTTTAGGACAAAGGGAAGAATTGCATGACATGTAAATTATATTTGACATTTTTATTTTAAGCAATTGACATATTTTTTAATTGAATTTCTTTAGTTAGCATTTGTAAGTTGATTTCTAGAAAATTTGTAATTTAATTTTTTTTTTATTTGACCTTTGTGATTTGATACTATAGACAATTCTTGATTTAGTGATTATTTTATTTTTGACATTGGAATTTAATTGTTTTGTTAAATTAGAATATTTAGAATCATTGTTATTGTTACAAAATTTGCATGCCGAATTTACATAGTTGGCGGAATATGAAGAACTATTGTTTATTTGTTATAAAATCTGTAAAATACCATATTTCAGGCAAATAAATAAATTTATCTTTATCTTTATCTTTATCTAACGATAATAAAGTTTAAAGTTCCACACAAAATGACGTGGGACGAGTTGCAGAATGAAAATATTATTTATTTGGATTTTAATCAACTCGTCCCAAATGGGCCGTGGTCATGTGGGACGAGCTAATGAATTACTCATGATTCGGAAACAAATATCCATGCTCATTACACAAACGTTTGCCCCCACTGAATTCGAAACCGGGACCCAGAGAACGGATACTTTAATTTACTGTTCATGTTTCAGATCGTGCGAAATCCGAAACAAGACAGCTGAAGGATCTAAATCGTTTAGTTACGACCAATCCTATTGTCATAAAATTCGGCACTTTTTCTCTGGGAATGTACTTGTTTCCTATGATGTTGTCTTTGTCTGCGACATACATCGTTGTTATGTTGCAGTTCAACCATGTCATATAATCTAATCATTGTTTAAATCTAAGTTTAAGTGTAGTGTTCGTTTTTGTAGTGTAGTGAACTTAGAATTGTTTGTTTTTAGCTGTATCTAAAACAGGTATAGACAGACAGAAGTTGCTTTAAAGGCGTTTCGTGTTTCTACAGATGTACGTATTTTTAACAGGATTCATATAAGATTTTTTAGCTCATTTTTTTTTTGGTTTTTCCATTTACATTATTTACTGATAGTGAACTGTCACTTTTTGACGTTAGATTACTTTTAAACGCTGAAAAATATTATGAATTGCAATACTTGATATTTGTACGTATTTGTGTAACATACTTTATGCGTAAATGGGTCAGCACTATAGATTATTCATTTAAATTAATGCTATTACTTTCCTACGATATACCAACAATAACAAAATGTCTGTCAACAGAAGATACGAATCGATGATATAATCATAGCAATGGAACTATTTAACTTCGTTTTAATTTAAATAATTGTATAATATCATCAATAACTGCCAGCTATTTTAGGAGTTGACACGCTCTAGTTCGCTTCCTTTCAAAATGATAAACATGTTAATAACAGCTGAAAATATAATGGGTGTTTACAGAAATTTTTACTCTCTCGGATATTTTCAAAAAACACTTGTAGTAATTCGTGTGATTTGTGAAGTGTTTGTCTATGTGTTTGTATTTAAAGTTAATATAGATACATTTGGATCGTTTACGTTAACTTGTAAAAAAGTGCCTCCTAGTGTGATGGGGATTTTTTATATGGTGAATTTCGTAAGCGGTTTCATTATTATGATATGTAGTGTGCACAGTTCGCATTCTTTTAAAATCTTCATTACTGACGTAAGGGCCGTGCACCATTATTTCAAAGGAGAATCAACATTTTACAACAAATATGTGAAGAAATTGAAAACTGTTCTTGTAACAACCACGGCTTTACATCTGTGTGGCAGCACAGCTATTTTTGCAACGAAAACGCTTAATAAGATGTATGTGGAAGCCACAGGATTAACATTAAACTACTTATTGTTTGTAACGTTAGAAATTTACGTTGAAATCCGCCATATTTTAGAAAATATTGTATTATACACTTATATAACAATGTTACATTATTTTTTGAAAACTGTCAATGATTGCATATCGGATAATCTGAATAGAGATGATGAGGTCGAGAAGATATTGTATTTGAACGGAGAACAGAGGGATGATCAAATTGTAGCGATCGACGACCTGGACGAGTGTGCTACAAAATATCGGTTCTTGATCAGCTGCAGCAAGAAACTGTCGGCTTGCTTCAGTAGTCAGGTAAATAATTATAATGTTAATGGCTTGGCATGCTTTCACCTAAAAGTAAGAGCAACAATCATCATCTCCCTACCCCTTGTCCGATGTTACGTGGGATCGGCGCAACACGTTTTTGTCTTCCATTCTCCCCTATCAACCGTCACGCGTTCACTCCTTAATCTTTCATATTATTCCTCACACAATCCATCCATCGTTTCTTTGATCTTCCTCTCCCTTTCTATCCGTCAACATTTATATCTTCACACTTTTATTCACAGGCGATTCATCCCTTCTCATCACATCACATGCCCATACCATGACAGTCGATTCCCTTTCAATTTTTCTGTAACGGGCGCAACTTTTAAACTTCCTCTACTATACTCGTTCTTTACCTTATCCATTCTCGTCACACCACACATCCACCTCAACATTATCATCTCCGCTACATGCAATCTTTTGTCATTTATCTTCTTTATAGCCCAGCATTCCGATGTATATCATATCCGAGAAAAAGTAACAGCAACATTATAGGACCTATATTACCCAAAACTTGTAAACTTTTAAAAATTTGGTCATATTTCACTACCTCCTTCCTTAAACATCACTATACATGTCATAGTTCTTTGCTCTTGTTGCATAATTATTATATGTATTTATGTTGTGTATATGTTTGTACAAATTAGTATAATTATTACTATTATGCCTTATGTATGTACGAGTGGTACACTACAGACTCTTCCTGTAATCCATCCAAAAGTTGTTTTGAAAAAATCTCTGTTTTTTATGTCTTGTAACTGGCCTACTTGAAATAAATGCTTTGATTTCGATTCCCATACTGCCTCGTTAGTTTAGTGGTGCCAAGCGCAACTGCTGAGCACGAGTGTGTTCGTTCGCCAGGTCGGTCAAAGTGTATTTGGGTTTTCCGATCAGAAATTTCTCATGATGAATTTGTGGCCAGTTGATGGAAAAAGGTTCGCCCCCTATTACATGGGACTCAAACACAACTGGCGAAATGTGGGTGTACTATTAGGTCCACCTCTGACTAACCCTTCGGGGATTACAAGCGTGATGTTATGTTATGTTACTTTATTGCAATTTTTTTTTTTTTTTTCAGATGTTGTTTTCTTTGGCCCTGTCATCAATACAGTTGGTTATTTCAGTTTACGGGGTGTTCAGTGCATTCATAGTAGGCGTAAGTATCTGCTTCTAATCACTAATTAAATTTTGTCGTCCTCTTACTAATAATAGGCTAATATAAGGTTATAAGGTCAGAGCGAGAGGGGTGATTTGATGATCTCCCATCCGAAAAAAAAAAAGAAAAAGAGCCTGTTATCACACGACCTTGCTCGTCCACGCGGTCGGTCGGTGAAGCGGATCTCATGTCGCATTGCATATAAGCATAAACATTATCAGGCTATAAAGTTCCCACTGCTGGGACACAGGCCTCTTCTCTAGGTAATGAGTTTCGGTTTAGTAGATGTCTCATGTCTTCGAATTTTTAGTTCTAGGACATATTTTTATAGACATGTTTCCTTCACCGTTTTGAGAGCAGTGGTGATGAAATAAATTACACAAAGTAATGCTCCTACCTAGGATTGAACTCACGATTTACTGGTCGTAAGTCGGGGCCGCCACCATTAGGACATTGCTTTTCTGTCAATTCTGATATAATAATTATTTTTTACAGATAACACAAAATTTATTTTTTGCAATCATCGTGATGTATGTCCTGGTCTATACAATGTTTTGTGCATATTTTGTCATCATCGCCGGTCAACGTCTTCTAAACGAGAGTTTATTGATTAAAAGGAGTCTATCACAAATATATAGCACGTGGTCGATAAGTAAGTGTTTAATTTACAAATTTTATAGGAATATAAGGGTGTAAACGGACCCGTCACGAAGCCGTCAACCAAGCATTCTGTACAAAAAATTTAGTAACTAATCAAAAATGATTGCTGGCAAACGACTTTTTTAGGGTTCCGTACCCAAAGGGTAAAAACGGGACCCTATTACTAAGACTCCACTGTCCGTTTGTCCGTCTGTACGTCTGTCCACCTGTCCGCCTGTCCATCTGTCCGTCTGTCTGTCACCAGGCAGTATATTATATCATGAAACGCGATAAAAAATAATAATAAAAAAAATACATTTATTTCAGGTCATAGACCCATATTAGATACAAAACACACATTTTTGTTTGTCAATTTTGGTGAGCTGATTGAATAATTAAAAAATAATGTGGATTCAATAACAAAAATAATTAAAATATTAAAAACAATTGAAAATCAGATCAAATCAATCAATGTCAATTAATGTCTGTGTGTGTGTATGTTTGTGTGATAGCTAGACAGTTGAAATTTATATACACGCTATAACAACAAATACAAAAACGGAATAAAATAAATATTTAAAGGGGGGCTCACATACAACAAACATGATTTTATTTCCGTTTTTTGCTCGATATTAATAACAGTAACAGGTAGACGCTTGAAATATTCACAGAATATTTAGTTGTATATTCACTTTAAAAATAAATAATTAAAATAAAATAAACATTTAAGGTGGGCTCCCGTACAACAAACGTGTTTTTTTTGCAGTTTTGTCTAATGTTGTATAGATTATGGTACAGAAGCCTTCGTGCGCGAGTCCGACTCGCACTTGGCCGGTTTTTTAAAAGTGAAAAATCACTTTTCACAGTAGGAATCAAAGTAACGCACTTAAAACATTGTGCTGGTCATGGAGGTGTTTTAAGTGAATTATAACATTTAAAACCTGTATTTCTTTATATTTTGAAAATTTTAAAACGTGGACCTTCAATACCTCAGTAACCGTCTAGTTACGGAGATATTCCCAGGTATGGTCTAGATTCTAGATCCTACTGAAATATCTCTATAAGTGCAGAACGAGTAGATTTCGGTTTCGTTAAGGGGTGGTATCTGCTAACGAGAGGTTTTCTCCATGTAACTCCTCTTTGATGAGTGAATATAAATGTGAAAAAAGAAAATATATATGTTGCTTATTAGACTCTAAACTTTAATTGGTACAATTGAAATAATTCTAACTTTATTATTACTATATGAAAAAAATCTTCAAAGTGAAGCATTTCGTAACTACTCCTAAACGGCATTAAGTTTTAGTATTTCTTTTTTCACAAATATTTGTCACGTTATTCTTCACAAAGTGTACAATGTCCATTTTGATCTAATGATTTTTTAGGCTACAATTAAATAAAAACCACCCATTTCGCACTATTCGGCCCGCAGTGACTGATGTAACCACTTTGTAGTGCAAGCTGATTATAACTTTATTCTAATAGTTTTTCAAACGAAGTTTAAACCACCACAAACAGAGTTGCTAATTTAGCAGATACCCCAGCCTTAAGGGTATGTTTACACTCGTTAAGGAACACGATATAGAGGAAACGTAGAACTTAAAAGATGTTAAACAAGTTGAGATGTAATGTATTTATTATTATTTCAGATCCATCAGCCCCAGAAACAAAGCGTTTAAGAAAACTGAATATTTTAGTGCAAGTAAACCCCATTCAGATAGAATATACCAACAAAATCATACTGGGAATGTACCTTATACCAATAGTTTTGTCTATTTCTGCAACTTACGTTATAGTTGGTTTGCAAGTTAATCATCTTATTTAAAGAGAAATTTGTGTATGTTAATTTAGAATTGGAAATATGTGTTAATTTAGAATTTATTTAGTTTTTGCCCGTTTTCAGCCAGTCTTCGCGACACGTAAACGATTGCCTATAATGGGTGCAAAAAGACCCTTAAACGAAGCCGAAAGGCACTTGTTCTCCCCGTCTTTGCGTCATTTTTGTTCTGGACCATACCTAGTTCTAACTTTTTCATAGGTTTAAAAAAACAATTTCTCAAGGTTAAAACTTGACTTTAAATACTCCTTGACCTGTTTACTATTCAATGCATCCATCACCACAATGTTTTGATTGCTTTCCATCAAGTTTTACCGTAAAACGAGATTTTTCGCCCAGAAAAGGTCTTTTTTTTTTTCCCAACAATAGTTCTTCCGTAGGGTTACTTAGTTTGATGTACAAATGAAGTCTTGGTTGACGGCTCCTTTTACACTTCGTGAAGGTTCCTTTTACACCTTGTATAAAAGAGCGTTATTAAATTTTCAACAAACCCAATCTAAAATCATATAATATTTAGGCATTTAGGTATCGGTTAGTTTTAAGTATTTTTTTTATTTTTCAATATCATCTCTTTGTCTAAAAACTAACTCAGATTACGACGAACCGCATCGCATTGCAAACATCCGTCTTCATTGTCATAATATTATTTTATCTACACAATAATTGTGATTTTTTATTGTACTTGTTTGTATTTTTGCACTTTGCGTGTATGGTTTAAAATAAAGGTTTATATTAAACAGTAGTACTATTTATTTTGTGTACACTTATAATAGGTTTCCTATTTTTACATTATTTCCTGAAATAATAAGTGACTATATTATAACTTCAGCCGCTTTAGTGTCAAAATGGCAAAGAAGAATTTACAACGCGGTGCCTAAGAAGATCGCGTAGTCTATGTGAATAAATAAAATTGAAGGGTCTGCTTGTAACTCCAAAATATACGGCATTCATTTGATATACGGCCCGTATAACAAAAAAAAATGTTACTTCCAGCTAGTCTCTGTAACGCGTAACATAGGCCTACTTATATTTTAGAAAAAGAAATAAAGTTTCGTGTCAAAAAAAAGTAAGTATTTTACAATTGCACGGAATGAAGGTCACGGGCAACAGCTTATTTATGTAACAGAAAGGGTTTAGTCATATCTAAGAATCACCGAAATAAAATTATCAGCTATACCTACTCGACCCGAAATGTATATACGGTGGCGCCTACAATACGACAATAAATGAAAACACTGGTAATAGCTAATTCATAGATTTTTAAAACTATTAAACAAATCCTATATAAGAAATAAAAAAAATATCTAACATACTAAATCGCATATAACTGTTAACACAATAGAATACCTATTTATAAATTATTAGGTATCACCATCATCATTTCAGCCGAAAGACGTCCACTGCTGGACATAGGCCTCCCCCAAGTGTCGCTACATTGACCGGTCCCGTGCCGTTGCGGAAATTCGTTGCGGATTCCCGCAACCTTCACCAGGTCATCGGTCCATCTAGTGAGAGGCCTTCGTTTTCCGTTTCGCGGACGCCACTCCAGAACTTTTCGGCCCTATCGGCCATCTGTGCGAGCAATGTGCCCTGCCACTTAAGTTTGGCAATTCTCCGGGCTACCTCGGTAACCTTGGTTCTCTTGCGGATATCTTCATTAAATTTCTGATTCGATCGCGCGAGCAAACTCCGAGCATAGCCCTCTCCATTGCCCTTTGGGTGACTTTAAACCTTCTGACGAGGCCCATTGTGAGCGACCACGTTTCGGTCCCGTATGTAATCACTGGCAACACACACTGGCCATAGACTTTCGTCTTGAGACACTGCGGTAAGTTGGACGAGAAGATACCGCGCAACTTCCCGAACGCTGCCCAGCCGAGTCGGATTCGACGATTGACCTCTTTCTCGAAGTTAGATTATACGAGTATTAGGTATAATTTGCACTAATTCGCAAGTGGAAATAAAATTTAGGGAACGAATTTGGCAAAGGTTTTTGAAGTATGAAGTTGGCAATATGGTGTGTTTATTGTTTATACCGATGCGGAGTCGTTAACATGTCGGTGCAAGACTATTCATCTACATCATTTAAAAAAATGAAAAATAATGTCCTGTGACTAAACTACTGGATATATTCGATTAAATTTTTGTATACAGACTGGAACTGGCCAGTCTAGTTAGCAGCGTAATTTATTGTCGTATTGTCGGCACCATCATGTTTGAAGTTGAGTCTTTCTCTTAGACGCTGTATATCGTGTTGTTACTTACGAATACTGATACTGATGATAAGTGAAAAAACAATTACCTACGACGACAGACTTACAAGAAAGCCATGGTCTAGAGATTATTCAATGTTATTTGGCTTCAGCCAGACATGCATTTGGAAATTTGGAACGTAGAAAAGTGCCATTATTAATCTTCGGAAAGTAATTTTTCATCAAGCGATATTTATACTTATACTTGAGGTTTAGCCGTTAATCCGTTGATTCCGGCTGTCATTTTTAGATCTTTGACAGTAGTATATAACAGGTAGTCAGTGGCCTGAAAGTCTGACAAACAGCCTTGCCACGGGGTATAGTATTACTCAGTACTGACTGGGTTGTGAAGGTCAGATCCATGTGGCTCCATGTAAAATACTAGTATTCAGCTGCATTCGGCTAGACTGGAAGCCGACCCCAACATAGTTGGGAAAAGGCTAGGCAGACGTATACTTGTAAAGAAATATAAAGCGAACCAGAAAAATAAAGTTTACAGTAAAATAACAAAAATAACCATTTTCACCGTTCGTTAATCAACTTATCTTAAAGGTTGTCAATCAAGATCAAAAGACGGATTACGATAAAGTTGTTGTAAACGTATTTCTTAAAATGATTAAAAATTTGTTAGAAGGCTATAGTTCCTGGAGTAAGTGTTCATTTGATTATTCTGATCAGGCACGAGTTAGACTCACGGAAAAATGTTTGAAAATAAAGTTATAACCACTGCTGAAAACATAATGGGCGTTCACAGAGATTTTAGTTTATGTGGAAAATATCGGAAAATTCTTATTATAACTCGTATTATTTTAGAAACTGTGTCTTTTTTAGCGATTTATGTTAAAAGCTTTTTCGTTTTTTCTCCAAGTTTTGGATTACGTGAGGATGCAACGCCATTGATAGCATTATATCATACTCCTTTTCTTTTAAATGGTTTCGTCATTATCGTGTGTGCTGTTAAAAGCTCGCGTTCTTACCAATTATTTGAAAATGATTTCATGGGAGCTCATTATTGCTTCGGGGACGTCGAAATATGCAAAAAATATATCAAAAAGTTTAAAACAGTTTTCACAATATCAGTTTCAGTTTATTGTTTTTTTAGTGTTTTGACGTTAATGTTTCGGTTCGAGTACTTGATAGTACACCATCACTATTACAATATATTTTTACTAGTGATAGACATGTATATTGAAGTACGAATCCTCTTAGAAAATACAGTGGTATTTACGTATATTTCAATGCTTGAATATTATACGAAAACTCTGAACAAGAGTATTTGCGATATTAAAGAGAAATATAGAAGACCAGTACGAAGAGAATCCTTACATGTAAATCAAGACAGCAATATATTGACGGTGGACCAAGTTGAAGAGTGGGCGATTAAGTACCAAAGTTTAGCGAGTTACAGTAATACACTATGCGAGTGCTTCAGTAGTCAGGTAATGTAAGCTATAACGTATCCCAGCCTTTTTTATTTCTTCCTCTTTTTGACTGATCATTTTATGCCATTTTTTTTAATATCGGACAAAATGAATAAGAATAATTTATTTGCTCAAAATACAGGTGTTACCAGTTGTAAAAATTGGTGGTTTAGGCACAAACCATATTTTGCCTTTTTATGGCATGCAAATATAAATTTACATACAGGTGACTTTTTTAACACTTTCCAAAAATGGGTATAATAGCTGAACGGAGTAGATGCAAAAAGCATTCTTGGTTTTTTTTTTACAACATTTCTCTTTCTTTGTTCTAATATGAAAAGTTTACTTGAAATTTGTAGCGTTTTTTGATGATATATCAATTTTTTTCTAAGCTGTGGAAAAAAGAAAACAAATACTAAGTATGCCATAACCTTCTACTCCGTTCGCCTACCCATATTTTTTTTGGAAAGTGATAAAAAAGTCATCCGGTATAATGCGAATTTTCTATTGGTGAGCGGTACAGAGACGTGATCATCATTCAAGACATGCAAAGCCAAATAAAGCTAATCTCTCATTTTACGGAAAGCTCGTACAAAGCTCGGTCGCTTCAGGTTAAATACTAAATATCTGTGTAGCTTGATGTTTCGTACAAATCTTACCAGTTTAACTTAATCTGCATTTTTCAGATGTTATTTTTATTGGCTTCGTCATCAGTAAACTATACTATATCCACGTACGGGATATTCAAAATATTTATAACACATGTAAGTACATAATATGTATATTTTATTTTCTTTGTCTTATATTTGATGGATGTTTATATGTATAATAAGTATTTATTTACAAACAAAAAGTATCTATGTAGTATATGAACTATCTGGTGTCCACAACACAAGCCTCATTGCTTAGTGTGGCACTAAATGGCGCTGTGTGTAATGTCCAGCGATATTTATTTATTTAGTTATCATTTCAATGTTTTCTTTCTTGGCCTTAGGATTTTTCGCACAGACCTAGTATCTAGGTATCCCCGAAAATCAAAACCGGGACCTCATGCTCAGGAATCACGATTGCGACCACTAAAATAACGAGGCAGTCCTAGTTTCACCGGTTTTATCATCATCTTCTTTGTCTCATGTTACTTGTGGTCGGCGCAACACGTTTTTTTCTTCCATTCTCCTCTGTCAACCGTCACACTATCATTCAGTCCTTTATCTTTAAATATCTGAATGACCAATTTTTTTTTTGGTAAACAATTCTAAAAATGAAACCTAACTAGATCGATTTATCGCCCCCGAAATCCCCCTGCATACTAAATTTCATGAAAATCGTTGGAGCCGTTTCCGAGATTCAGATTATATATATGTTTACTACCGTAAAATTGATTGTAATCTATCTAGCGAGATTGTAAACTGTCGAAAGATTGTCAACCGAACATACTGCTTACAATTTAACGCATTATTTTTCGGAAGATTATAATCAATCGAAGTGAAACCGAGAAATTGTGAAATTTATGCGACGGAACTCACCTCGCGCGCTGTGGAGGGGAGGAGGAAGAGGGCAGTCCCCCTTGCCCTCTGGTACCACTCCCATGAAAAGGTAAACTCAAACTCAAACTCAAAGCATTTATTTCAATTAGACCATTACGGCACTTTTGAATGTCAAAAATACAAAAAAGAAAATCAAAGCTACAGTCCCAGTCACAAGGCATAATAACTTGAGAAAGTACTGTAGTTGCCCATTCCCTAGCGTAGATCTCTATGGAGAAGAACGGGCAAGAAACTCCATGGACACTCTTTTAAAATCAAAATATTGTTACTAAATCTTGGTTACATCTTTAATTTTGAGATTATACATATATGTGAGAACGATGTAGAAAGACGTGCACACTAAGAGCGTCCAGAGTAAAAGATTAGATCAACAATTTACGAATAAAGTAATTAAAATGAACCTTGGCAGCTAAGAGATGACCAGTCCCAACTGACAGCGCCTGTTCACGAACATGACGCATGTACCGGCGCCATTCAACTCAACCATATTGAAGGGAACTAAATGACCCGACACACCCGCCACCATCAGCGAGACATTTAAGTGAGCATGACATTCTCTCAGCCACCAAGGCATATTCAAGTCAATATATGTAATGCACCATTCCTGAGAAAAACCGATTATTGTAACCTAACCTCAAAAACTTATATTCGTCTAAAAAGCGTAGTCGACGGAGCCCTATTTCTGTCTGCGGGGTTTAAAGGAACATAACTAACCTAACGTCGGGATGCTTCAAGTCCCGATTATGGGGAGAGAGATCCAGAGATATTTTGATTTTGAGTTCCGTGACATGCATTTCATAATTTTACGGTTTCGTTTCGATAGATTTTAATTTTACCGAAAAATAATGCGTTAAATTTTAAGCAAGAATAACAATCAGTGACCGGTGTTTTCGAATGCTGTGGTATAGAGCTGTTATCTCATAATGTTATAATTGTCTGCGTTTATTAAATACCTAAATCCAACTATAATGTGTTGGGCTAGATAATATATTGCGAAAAATTTGTTCACTTACAAATAAAAATACCATTTTAACAGGAGACTTCAATATTGATGTACTAAAACAGAAGTACATAGGAATTTGATAATTTTCTCTTACAATATAATCTTAAGCTTGGTCTCTATGAACCAACCAGATTAAGTAGCAATTCTTGCATCGACAATTTTGCACACTCTTATCGAAATGAATGCAAAGCGGGAAAAATAAGGGATCTAGTTCATTCAGATCATACTTCTCAGTTACTCAAAGTACCTATCAATAAAGTTTGTACGCTAAAATTTTGGAAGACTAAAAAACAAGACATTTCAGCATGTAATTTATCCAAATTCAAAAATCACTTACAAGTGTCTGTCTTTCTTGCAAGTGTACAACGCCAGTGATGCAAACGAGTCTTACGAAAATTTTAAAGATGACTTTTCATTATTATATCGTTTATGCTTTCCGGAAAAATATGTCACTATTTTCACTAGTAAAAAGACTAAATGGTTATCCCGTGGAATTAAATTATGTAGTAAAAACAGAGACAGCTACTTTGGGCGTATCGCGAAAAATACGCGCGTTAATCCTGTTTAAATCCGCGGTAATCTTGTTTGGAAAATAATAAAGTTAACCCAGAAAGCCCAAAACAACCATTTTATAAATGTCTCACAAAACAAATCAAAGGCGGCCTGGCAAGTAACAAACAGATTAAAATTTTGCCTGCCTCGAGAACCAATATCATCTATAACTAAAGATATCTTAATTTTTACGCACCCAATGAATATAGCAAATGAATTTAATAAATATTTTATTGAGGCTGTTGAAAACAATCAACAAACAAAATGTACGGCAGCAATAAAACTATCTAGTGAAAATGTGACATCGCATTCATTATTTATGTTGCCTGTTGCAGATGATGACATAGTTAAAATAATGAATATCTTGAAAAATATAAATACTGACACGATGGCATATCAACCAAAGTGATAAAATATGTCAAGGAAAATATAGCGCCACCACTGTCACATGTAATCAATCACTGTATTGCTGATGGTATATTCCCAAAATAGTTTTAAAAAAGTAATCATAAAACCCCTTTTAAAAGAAATGACAGAAGTGATGTTAAAACTTCCGGTTGCAAAAATTCCGGTATTTTCAAAAATATTTGAGAAAGTGGTTTGTAATTCCATTTATGGCTATTTCGAAAAATTTAAATTATTTTGCAATGAACAAAAGGGATTCAGGAAAAATGTTTTGGCAGTAGAGGAAACATTCTTAAGCTTCTAGAATCATATTTAAGTGACAGATTACAATGAACTACATATTTTATTTTATTTTTTCCCCACTACTGTCTGGCAGTTTGAGCACTATAAGCAACCTACCCAAATGTCCTTTCTTTGGTATTGTTCGTCGTTTCGTTGAGCTCCTTGAGTTATAAGTCGAGCTACACTATAACTGACAAATGCTTGCACTGACTGGACAGGTCCACTCAAATCTGTGTGGTTCTTTCTTCAAAAGACCATCTCAGACACTAATCTGCATAGTCCTCATCTGAATTGAACAAGATTATGTCTGGACTTCAAAAGAGACTATGACCTCTGAGTTTGTTTTGGCTGTTTCTTTTCAGAGTAGTCAGGTACGAAACACCGGCCCCATCTAATTAAAAAAAAAATAGGTGTAAAAGTGTTTGTAAGAACCTACTTGCAAAATAAACATCATTTCACTAAATTTCATTTAATTACGGAAATCTCTAGAATATGTCCTATAACTAAATTAGAAACCACATATACCTCTGAACCACGGTACATAAAATATGGTGTGCCTCAAGGTAGCGTTCTGGGACCACCGCTTTTCTTTATTTTATTTATTTATTTAATAAAGGTCTACCAACAATTGTTCACACTCGATACAGCGACATAATTCATTCTTAAAATTAAATAACAGTGCAACAATTACTTAAAGGTAAACACCACATGCACAAAACAATAAATTCGGAAGATAAGCTAACTTAGTAATTACTAAGCGCCAACTTTCAATTAAATTAAATTAAACTTGAACAGTAAAAACAGAATTATGACAAAATCGATTAATTTTTCAAAATGACAACATAAGTAAAAATATATTAAAATTATATTGGATGGGTGAATTTTTATGAAAATGTAAAATTTATATGTTAAAAATAAAGATCGACACAAAATTAACATTAAATTAGAATTCATTGAATAAAATGGAATAATATTGAATACAATTGATAGATTTGTAAATTATTTTATATATAAATGACCTCCCAAAATTTATAGGGCTAAAAATGGTACTCTTTGCAGACGATTGCACGGCTATTATAGATTGTAATAATCTGAAAAATTATCAAAATAAAATTAATAATACTTTAAATAAAATAATAAATTGGCTTTATAATAATAATCTTATAATTAACTTAAATAAAACAAAAGTAATGCACTTTCACCAACGGCTTGAGAAACCACTAGTTAATGTGGCTTATGATAGTCATGAAATATGAGTCAGTACTGCAAAGTTCTTAGGTATAACTGTAGATGAAAAACTGAATTGAAAACCTCATTTGGAAGAAATTAGCAAGCGATTAAGTAAATCAGCATATTTGTTATATCAACTTTCAAAGAAAGTAAATACTGATACACTGCTAATGGCATATCGTGGAATAGTCGCCTCAGTTCTGCGGTATGGTGTTATTTTTTGGGGACAATCAACAAATAGGTAACTTGTTTTCAGAATGCAGAAAAGATGTTTGCGATGTATGTGTGGTTTAAAAACAACTGATAGTTGCATTCCATATTTTAAAAAGTTATAAATATTACCTCTACCGGCTATTAAAGGTGTAAAACACGTCTTAACGAAACCGAAAAACACTTGTTCTCCCCGTCATTGAGATCATTTTTTTGTTCTACACCATACCTGGGAATCCTCTAGTTACGGAGATATTGGGGGTCCAAGTTCCAACAATTTGACAAGTTTTTTTTTTAAATACAAGTTTTTAATATAAAATTATTACTTTAAACACCTCCACGATCCCCGTACTATTCAATCCATTCATCAGCACAATGTTTTGAGTGCGTTACATTGAGTTTTACCACAAAACATGATTTTTCACCCAAAAAAAAAAGTCGTTTCCCAGAAATATTTTTTGCGTAAAGTTACTTAGTTTGATGTACAGAATGCTTGGTTGACGGCTTCGTTATGAGGTCTTTTACACCCTGTATACATCCTTGAAACTGCACTGTTTGTAAAAATAAATCCACATTTATTCAGAAAACTATGTTCAGTTAAGAAAACTCCGATGCGCACTCAATACATGAACTGTGCCTAGTGAAATGTAAAACTGCGCTAATGAAAAAAGCTTCTTTGGTATTGCACCCCAAATATACATATAATAAAATACCCGATGAAATAAAATGTATGCCATTGCAGAAGTTAAAAAAAAACGCTTAACGGGTTACTGATTGAAAAATGTTATTATACTTTAGACTTTAGACGAGTTTCTTAATGACGAATCTCTGTAACTGTATGACATCAATTTTAATTTTTATCTTAAATATATCTCTAATCGAATTGACTTTAAATTTTCACATGAAATGAAATTGACTATGAATAATGAATGTTAACTTGTTTGCATGTGTAGATAATTGACTTTAACATCTTGATATGAAATGAAATTGAAAATTGATTATGAAAAATGAAATGTAACTTATTTACTTGTGTTAATACAATCCTAATATAGTACTCTAATACTTTCATAATTTTATTTTAGTTTAATTTAATGTAATAATTTAGTATATTATATAATCGTTGTGTTTTTTTTGTTATAATTATTTGTATGTCAATTGGCAAAACATAGAGCACTACCTTTTTTTTTAAGATCTTGTTGTAATTGTTACCTAAGTCTACGAATAATAATGATTCTGATTCTGATTCTGCAGTATGTTCGGTTGACAATCTTTCGAGAGTTTACAATCTCGCTAGATAGATTACATTCTAACGGGTTTTACAATTTTACGGTGACATATACCTACAAGAATTGCTCGTTTAAAGGTAATAAATATAATTCCTCACACAATCAATCTATCGTTTCTTTGGTATTCCTCTCGCTCTCCATCCATCAACATTTATATTCATCACACTTTTAGTCACACGCGATTCATCCCTCCTCAGCACATGTCTATACCATGACAGTTTCACATGTTAACTCATATTTTGTTATTTTGCGCAGGCGCACATTTTTTACGTCAGTGGCTTGATAACAATACAAGGTATGTTATATTCTTGGATTTGGACGTATTACATCTTCAAAGCCGGTCAGAATCTTCTTAATGAGGGAGAGAAATTCAGAAGAGGTTTGTCCAAATTGTACAGCATAAGTTCAACAAGTAAGTGTATTTTCCAAAAATATTATGTTTTATAACGTTAAAAAGAAGTTACAGTGGTAGAATCTTCTCATTCATTACTCGTCAAGTCTTAACCTAAAATTCAATACTGATACTGAAAGGCGTTTTCCCACTGCTGGGAACAAGCTTCCCCATGATTTCCAGTTGGTTCGATCTAGGGCCAATGTGGACCACTGGTCGTTAATTTTTTTCAGGTCGTTCGGCTATCTTCGGCCAGGCCGCAGCGCCTTCTGGCTATTTCAGGGTTCCGGAAAGTGTTTATTTCCGGCTTATTCGGCATGCGGCAATCAGGGCCAGTTCAAACATGAGACTAGTCTTAGTCTAGATTTTATTGAGTCGCTAGGTTGAAGTCTAGACTTCAACCTAGCGATTCAATAAAATCTGAATCTCTCAATTGTTAGTTGTATCCTCAATGTTTTTTTTTTTAATATAAAACTTTAAATTTCCATGTTTTTCAGATACGGAAGCTCCTGAAACAATTAATTTAAAGAATTTGATTGTATTCGTAAAAATGCATCCAATAAAAATACAGTATACTAAAAAGATAACATTAGGACTGTACCTAATTCCAGTGGTTTTATCTTTTGCCGTCACTTACGTAATTGTTGCGCTGCAAATTAATCATGTCATTTAAGAGTTTGACAACAAACTTAAAATTGTACAAATTAATATAACTTAACATTGTGTAGTAGGGTGTCCCGATTTTTTTTTTTTCGCTTTTGAAGACCCCTCAAAAGTTACGTTATTAGTTGTAGATTACCGTAAAAAAAAAAAAAAAAATTCTTGATGGTTCTACCAGAATTTGTATTTAAAATAAAATCACTTAAATAACCCTCCAGTCAATAATATTATAGTATATTATTCCCATTTTTTATTTTATTTCATGTATAGTGAAACCCTACGTTATGTTTTGTAGGCAACGACAGGATGTTTTCAGTTAGGAATTGGTTTGGATCGAACTCGCAAAATTCATGTGTTGACAATTTTTTCTTAAATTTTCAACTTCTCATGTGAGGCAGTTCGTCTCATTTCTATTGCGGTTTGATTTCTGTTAGGTGTCTGCACTTACTTGTGATAAAATACGTGTTTTATTACATACAATAATGGGTTCAAGACGAAGTGAGACCGCTTGTGCTATTTAAAGCACAGACCAAGGCCAGCAAAGATATTGATACAATTATAGTAAAAAGTACCTACCGGGATCTATTTATTTGAGACATACGATGCCAAGTCGTGGCACTGCCAAAGGGATCGTCACTTCTATCATATCTTTGTTAGAAAATCAAGGGTGGAACTTGGAAGAGGTTATCTGTGTGGGGTGCGATGGTACTCCTACGAATACAGGTTGGAAGGTTAGAAGGTGTCATTCAATACCTGGAAAACTGTTTGAAGAGACCATTGCAATGGTGTGTTTGTATGCTTCACGCGAATGAATTACCGCTTCGCCATTTCTTCATGTCTTTGGATTGTAGCACGTCTGGGCTAAAAGAATATTCAGGACCTATTGGTAAACAGCTAGCTGTTTGTGAAAGTAAACTTCTAGTGTTTTTTTCGGCTTGTGAACTACGTGGTCAAAGTTTACGCTCCTGTTTGGTTCCTCAACAAGCAAAACTCATAATTTAATGATGGAGCCAAACATATTTTTCAAATGAACTCTCGATTGTCTGATAGTCAGACATCTATTGTAAATTCAGTGATCGAAAGCAACGCTTTTTTTTGCGCACCCAGAGCACTTGCTTACTGCCATGTTATTCGACAATAGAGACCACAATTATTCGAGAGCTTGCACCTCGCAAAATATTAGAGGCCAGAGAAGCAGAAAAGAGCAACTCGCAGGGTATTTAAAGCACCAAAGCTTAGCATCTGGACGCAAGATAACACGATATAATATTTTGGAAATTTTGCGACACTCCAATGATGAAATTAGAATTAAGGCTAAAGAACACAGCCTCGACATTATTGACTTTCCCTGTCACACACAGTCAGTGGAAAGTTGTGTGAAACTAGTGACGGAGGCTTCTCAAAGCGACGCTACAGCTCGGGATGGTTTCATTAGGAACAGATTAAAATCTCTCGCGGCAGTGACTAATTTTGGGCACAAAAACCAGTTCCGTTTTTAAAGAAGCCTTTGATTATTTGTCTTTTAACTATTTAAAACTTTGCTTTGACTCATTGTAGTACCCATAATTTTGATAAAAACCATTTAAATGTTATTTTTGTATAATTTATAGTTTATGTTAAGAACCCCCAAAAAAGGCAATTTTTAAAAACTTCAAGGACCGGTAGAGGCATTTTATAATATTCGTAGTCTGTGTTAAAACGCAACTTTAGATACCTCTTGCATAGCCTTAGCTCAAAAATTAAAAAAAAAACAATATACATGGACGGGACACCCTATTGTGTAGTAATGTTTTAAATTATTTATTAATACTGGGTGTAAATGGAAGCCTTCAATCAAGCATTCTGTACATAAACTTTACGCAAATAAATTGCTGGGAAACGACTTTTGTTTGGGGTGAAAGATCTCGTTTTACGTTAGGACTCTATATAGCGTACTCAAAACATTCTGCTGATGAATGCATTGAATCGTGGAGATATTTAAAGTTGTAACGTTACCAACTTGTATTTAAAGAAAAATTTAAATGGGAGAGTTGGAAGTTTGACCCCCGATATCTCCGTAACCAGAAGGTTCCCAGGTATAAGTCTACTACAAAAAAAAAACGCAATGACGGGGAGAACAAGTTACATTTTGGATTCGTTAGGGTACTTTTACACCCTTTATAAACCCGACGGAAAAGTGTTTATACTAAGACAAGTGAGCGTGCACATCTCACACAGAACGACCTAAATGATTGTCAAGTGAGTGAGCAAAGAGTGTGTTCCAAAGGTTGAAGAAAAGAGGGATAGAGATAGAAGAACACATTGTACTGTTTTATTCCACATAGTTTTTTCGATTTTATGCCTGCACTTTTTGATGTGAATATAATTATAATTGTAGCTTTTTATGACTTCGATGGAAAAATCTGTGCTGTGTGTTCTAACTTCCAGCTAGACTCTACTGGATATACCTACTTGTAACGCACATTTTCAGCGGTCGAATCTGAGGGTCAGACACTTTTAAAGCGTCTCGACTTCGCATGTGATTTATTATATATTAAGTAAAAATAGAATTATTTGTAGGCACACCTGTTGTTTTGAAAAAATAAATCATTAATAACCATTTTTGGTAATTTTATTTATGGAATCGTTATGGTGAGGTGAAATACCGGAAGACGTTGCGTTGGAAGGCCTCCTACTAGGTGGACCGATGACCTGGTGAATGTTGCGGGAATCCGCTGGATGCGAGTCGCACGGGACTGGTCAATGTGGCGACACTTGAGGCGAGGCCTATGTCCAGCAGTGGACGTCTTTTGGCCGAAATGATGATAATGATGAATGATGATATAGCGTACGACATAACCCAGCCATTGGCCGATGGACTAAAATGCTATCTTCGTCTCTTGAGATCAATGCCAGATGACAAAGGGGTCTGAAAGATTTCCTTAATAAATAAGAACAAAATCTAGGCCAGGCAAGGAAGGTCAGGTGCGTAGTACTCAAAAACGGCGTGGGTGTATGTCCAGGGAGGTAAAAATCGCCGCTTTAGCAGAATCATTATACTGCTGAGTATTAAGCTCCTGAGTTCGATCCCCGGGTTGGGCAACGTGTGAGCATGAGATCCTCATGTTTGCGACCACTAGGCCAACAAGGCAGCATTCATACACACCCTATGATTAATTACGAAAAAGAGAAATATTTATTTTTAACAAGAGGTATTGGTGTCGATTCTGTTGTGCACAAACTAACCTTAATTTAGGCTATTGCTATCTTTTACTTAAAAGCAGTGCGAGAAAAAGACGGCTATAGCTATGTGCTAACTTAGAGATGTCAAATTAGTCTATGCCTTGCGCTTCACCGTGTTTTTATTCGACATGTTTTTACGTGCACCCTTCATTTGTATGGAAATATTAGTTCCAACTAAATTTGACAGCTCTAAATTACGTCCGTCTCTTTTTCGTTTTATTAGAGAGAAAAACATAGCAATAGCCTAAATTATGTTTAGTTTGTGCACAACAGAATCGACACCATTAAAATATTATATTTAGACAAATTATATTAGGTACCCTATGTGGATTCTATGGTTAGTATTAGAAAAAGCACTCTTCATTAGCATTCCACGTCTTTACTCTATTCTCGTAAAAGTCAATCAATCAAGATTACTATCAATGATATATTATGCACATTAAAGTAGCTCTGAATGACGGAAGACAGTTTTATATGTAAACCATTTTATAATGTTTGTCATATTATACTGTCGACAAAAGTACTCACTTTTATTTTCCATATAAAGACAAAAGTTACGTCAAAATGTTAGAAAACAAAATAATGAATACGGTTGAAAATATAATGGGCGTTCATAGAAATTATAGCTCAGTTGGAAAATATTACAAGATGCTAATTTTAATTCGTATTGTTGTTGAAACTGTGGGTTGTGTTGCTGTTTACTGCCAAAGCTTCTTCGTTTTGTCTCCAAGTTTAAAACTTCGTGACAATGTTTCGTTGCTGATGACAATTTTCCATTTCACTTTTCTTTTGAATGGCTTCAGCATTATTACATGTGCTGTTCAAAGCTCGCATTCCTACGAATCCTTCATCAATAACTTTATGGACGCACAGTATTGTTTTTGGAATATCGATATTTACAAAAAGTACATCACAAAGTTCAAACTCGTCTTCATGTTAGCCACATCATCATTTAGTTTGGTGAACGCCGTTTTAGTAACTCTCAGAATCACTCAATGGCCCACACATGTTGAAGAATGTTACCTTGTGTTATTTCTGATAGAAATTTACATTGAAATTCGTTATTTATTAGAAAATATTATTATATACATTTACATTTCTATAATACATTATTTATTGAAATCGATGAACACGAGTATTTGGGACATGAAAGCGAAATATATCCTAATGCAGAAGAGGGCAAACTCGCAAAGCCGATGCAATGATCTTCTGACGGTGGGGCAAGTTCAAGAGTGGGCGATAAAGTACCAAAAATTGGAGAGTTGCAGCAACAAACTATCTGAGTGCTTCAGTAGCCAGGTGAATATTGCACTACGTAAAGTACTGTCATGTAGAAATAGCCCTAGAAGGACATACATTGCACTGACCTTGCTGGGGAGATTCTTCAAAAAGGTCAGGTGCGTAGTACTCGCAATCGGCATGTGTGTATGACCAGATGTATGAACGTGGACGAGGGATAGGAGTATGTTAGAATCGTAGCAGGTTCTGTGGCTTCTGCCTATCCCCATGTGATGAAAGGCGCGAGTTTATGTATGTACAGTACCGAAAATCATCATCATCAGCCTATTAATGTTCCCACTGCTGGGACACAGGCCTCCTCTCTATGAGAGGGAATGGGCTATAATCCACGACGCGGGCCCGGTGCGGGTTGGTAGATGTCACATGTCTTCGAATTTTTGGTTCTAGGACATGCCGATTTCCTCACGATGTTTTCCTTCACCGTTTTGAGAGCAGTGGTGATGAAATAAATTACACAAAGTAATGCGCCTGCCTGGGTTCGAACCCCCGACTTATTGTTCGTAAGTCGGGGCCGCCACCACTGGGCCACCGCTGCTCTCGTACCAAAAATACTATAACTTATTACCCAATAGCCATTTTTATACAGCATTTTTTTCAGATGTTATTTTTATTTGGATTATCATCGGTGCATTATATTATATCAACGTATGTGATATTCAGGATATTCATAGCGCGTGTAAGTAAATGATATGTATTTGACCACAACCTAAATGGATTTGAGTAACCAATTTTTGTTATCTTCATTTAAAAGACCACGGCGTTTTCTGTCTGCTCTTCTCCGTTAAAGTTTATTAAGTTTTAGAACGGGATCTACTTCATCTTTCTAAGTCAGTCATCTTCAGTTTAGAAGTACCTGTAAATGGTTGAATTGGAATAATCTTAATGCTTTGTGTTACGTTCGTAAATCTTTCTCGCTAAGTAAGCACTGTCTTTCTTGTCACATTATTTTAAATATTATACCCTTTTATCGTGTGTCTACTACTATCTATAATTAATTACTACTTCTTGTTATTTGTTTTCTTTGTTTTTTTGTCTATACCAGGTGATTGGTAAGTGGGCGCAGGCCTTGAAATGGGTGCTAGACCTTATTTGCTACAAATTCTATCCCGATAACTTGGGGTCCAAACTGGGTGGTTTTTGAGAAACCGAACTTTTTAGATTTTTTTTTAATTTAATCACCTTTCCACTTTTGGATTGGAAATCATCAAATGACTTCTCCCGCTCTCGGTGGAGCAGGAGGGAGTGTCAGACTTTTACTGACTAAAAGCCATCCATGATCCTTCATCGCCCTTTGTATTCCGGGGCCACGGTATCTCTTTCGAACAGTCCCGCAGCCCCGGCAGGCATCGGTCCTTGCAGACCCCTTCCTTTTTGCTGACTCTCTTTGAGGCGCGCGTGGAACACGAACGCGCCGTCGACACGGCCTGTCGTCATGAGGCGGACGGACAGCGAGCTAGCCCATAGCTCACCGTCCACAGGCTCGCGCCTACGGTGGCCGGCAACGCCCGGGGCGTCGCCCTTTCCACCATAAAGTGCTGATTGTGAGGTTTATTATCACCTATTTGAAGCCCTGCACCCAATTACCTTATTACCAATCACAATGTATTCTACATGGTATATATATTATATCTTCTAAATGATTATACTTTGATTTTTTAACACAGGACGCAAAATTTTACGTGAGCGCCTTGATCACATTACAAGGTTTAATATATTTTTGGATTTGTACGTATTTTATTTTCACTACTGGTCAGAATCTCATAAATGAGGGAGTTAAATTCAGAAGAGGTTTGACGAGATTATACAGCACGTGGTCAGTCAGTAAGTGAATTTTATAAAAAATATCTTAAGTGCTCTCATTGGTCGACAGCTGAGCACGACGACTTGGGTTCAATTCCCGGGTCGGGTCAAAGTGGTATTAGGTTTTTCCATCAGAAATTTCTCAGTAGCAGCCACGATATGTGCTCAGTTGGTGGCAATAGCCTCGCTCCCTATTACATGGGACTTAAACATAACTGGCGCAATGTGGGTGTACTATTCGGTACACCTCTGCCAAACCCTATATGTAATTCTAACTACTATACTAAATGTAAAATTGGCACACATACATATTATTTATGGTTTATAACCATTAAGTTTGAATCCTGGTAGTATTTGTGTAGGGGTTTTTGGTCACGCCTACACTTGGATGATAAATGTTATGTGACTGTTGATATGGATATTGGCAGAAAGATCGCGTAATAAATGATAACGACACAACTTCCTGTGCTAAGTATTAAATTGATACTTATTGATAGAAATGATAAAGTGCAGTGATACATAATACTACAGATACAATAAAAATACTATGAAAAAGTGCTGACGCTTGCCGCAGCGCGAATTATCGTCGCGGGATGAGAGCTAGTTATACAGCTCGTATCCAAAAAGTTAGCAACGTCGCAAACAGCTGTCAAATATTTACCTATTTTAATTATTTTGCCAATATTAGTTTATGGAAATAAGAAATTTATCTAACTAGCTATCTAGAATATTAATAGTGGATTGCAATTAAAACACTGAATTTGATGTTGTAACTGTTTTAAGTGTAGAAAAGGCATTTGGAAAGTTTTCAAATAGTTTTTTCTCATCTAAAACTGATTATTCGGTGTGACGATATTAATAATCAATATTCTAGATAGTTAGTTATCCATATATTTCTTATTGCCATACAGTAATATTGCGAAATTAATTAAAACAGGTAAATATTTGACAAATATTGGCGAGGTTGCCAACTTTCTGAATGCGCCCTCTTAAACTGAACGCAAACCGGGACGGCATGACAAGGGATTTAAATATTTGCCAATGGACATTCACACGTATTGATATAGAAATACGACCGTGGCGCGTCTTTCTATACAAATCCCTTTCGATGCCACGGCATGATTAGCACGGCATGAGTTATTTTGGTTTTTGAATGGTATATTTTTGTTTTGTTTTTACTGTGGACACTTTAAGGTGCACAGCTGGCTACATTGTTCTCACATAATATACCATCTCAACATGAATGATGTAACTAAGATTTTGCAACAATATTTTGATTTAAAAGAGTGTCCATGGAGTTTCTTGCCCGTTCTTCTCCATAGAGATCTACGCTAGGGAATGGGTAACTACAGTAGTTCACAGTTTTTATGTCTTGTAACTGAGACTGTAGCTACATTTAATTTTCATCTTTGTTTCGACAAATCGTGCCTGTAACTGGCTTACTTGAAATAAATGCTTTGATTTTGATGATTTTGATTTTTGATTTTGCCACGGGATAATTTTAAAGCATGCAATTTATGTCGTATTTCTATATCAATACGTTTTATTGTCCATTGGTAAAAAATTAAAACGGTCTGTGTTCAGCTTTATACAGCTGCATACTTGACTGGAATTCTGTGCGTTTGAATCAGAAATGAAGAGATCCGCAAATAAGTCAAGCTAACCGACATACAAAAACTAACCAAACTTATGTGGCAATAGGCAGAACATTGTTCTCAGAACAGATAGAGATAGTTGATTTTTCCATTACTAATCATCAGTTCAGCCTATTCCCAACTATGTTGGGGTCGGCTTCCAGTCTATCCGGATGTAGCTGAATACTAGTATTTTACATGGAGCCTATCTGACCTCCACATACCCGTTAGTACTGGGTAATACGATACCCCTTGGTGGGACTGGAGTAACGGCTTAACGTGCTTTCCGAGGCACGGATTAAACTCGGTATGTAATGTGATGGTCACCTATTTACGGATCAGACTAGGCAAAAGCGGCTTCAACTAAAGATCGATCCGTGCGAGTTCAGCCACGAGCTCCTAACAATTATTACATTGTTTTTTTTTTATTTTTCAGATCCGGACGCCCCAGAAACAACTCAACTAAAAAAACTAATCGTTTTTATAAAAATACATCCAATTAAAATACAGTACACAAAGAAAATAACTTTGGGGCTGTACCTAGTCCCGATAATTTTATCATTCTCCGTCACCTACGTTATCATTGCCTTACAATTTAATCATGTAATATAAGTGTTTTAAGTGAAAAACTGTTCAGACAATATGGAATTTTGTCGTGTAGTATTTAAAAATTCAAATAGCATTATGAGCCAATACTATCCGGATATACTAGGACTCCGGATACTACAGCTGAGCCCACGATCTACACCTTTGAAATCGCACACACGACGTGCAAGCTGTCAACTTTTTTTGTTTTTGTTCCGATCTGTTGTATTTGTTATGTTTATTGTTTATTATTTCTAATTTTGTATGCATGTCACGTCCCTGCGAAAAATATTTATTTTTTCTTTCTTTCTTCTTCTTTCAAATCACAGATGTACATATAATATCATTAAATGATTATGTTTTAGCAAAAACGGGTAACATGACTTTTGTTACCACTGTTTTGAAATCCATGTTACTTGATCTATATTGGTGTTCTAGATACTCTTGAAGTTACAAAATCAATCATATGGGTTCAGGGTTAATAATAAAATAAAAAAGCCGTTTATTCCATGTCTCTAATCTTATACAATTTGTAACAAATGTTGTTAGTGGGGTGTTAATAAATTTACTTATTGTATTTGTTAGTATGGTTAGTATTTTTTTTTTGAGATACAGCTCTTGAAGTTACAAAATCAATCAAATAGCTACATAACATTCACGGTTATCAATCACTATTTTTATCTACCAAAACCGAATTACCAATTAAGTGTCCTTTTTCTTTAATTCAATTACTTATCAATTTTCTTTAATATGTGGATTGAACAATCAATCCAATCACTGGAAATCCTTCGTAGACTTCAAACGTAGAACCTCTTAACGAAAAAATGAAATACTCAGTGTTACAAATGTTAATAAAAACAGAAAATATAATGGGTGTTTACAGAAATTACAGTTCTGAAAAGAATAATCGTAAAATACGAATTATACGGGTCGTTTTAGAAATACTAATTTCTGGAATTATATTACTAAATAGCATTTATGTAGTTTCAACATTACATTCCGATCAGATGTTTCCGTTTAGTACGTACACATTTCATTTCTTTAATTTCTTTAGTACTTGCACTATAATGATTTGTGCTATTCTAACTTCGGGTTCATACACCATTTTCATTGAAAACTTGGTTACTGTGCAGAAAAGTATCGACCCAGAACCAACCAAAAAATATTCTAGAAAATTGAAGACCTTTTTTATGTCCACAACTGCAGTATTGTGCTTCTGTGCAGTAAGTCTTTTACCTATGAGGATCGTTTATAGAATACTTATTCAAAATAGGCACCTTACCCTGAGGTTAATTGTGCTGCTCACAACAGAAATATTTTCTGAACTACGTTTTTCAATTGAACATGTTATATTTTACGTTTACATAAGTATGGTTCATTGTTTATTAAAACGTTTGAACGTTTATGTATCGGATATTCAACACTATTATAATGAGCAAGAAAGAGAGACTCCTGTTAGGAGGGGGGAAGTAAATAATCCTCTGACAGAAGAAAGGATGGAAGAATGGGCCACCAACTACATGTTATTAGTGGGTTGCAGCAAGGAACTAACAGCTTGCTTCAGTATTCAGGTAAACGTACAATGTATCACACCAATGGTTTTTTTTATCAGCATGTCAAAAAAATGACTCGAAAAAAAAGAATGTTTCTCTTTTTTTCCTACCTTCAAAAATTACTGAGATATTAAACATTAAAGTACGGTCTCCGCGGCAAAATCTAACAAAGTAACCGCGCTACAAATCAAATTTGATGGACGTAACACACCGCACCACCCGCAATCGGACATGACTCCCGCGGCGTGACGTCATCGTAGTAGCTCGCGAAGGAACGCAAAATTAAAAAAGCGCTAAAACTTTACAACTTTGGAAATGCTGGCCCAATTTCGATGAAACAAAAACTATTATTATTTGCACATTTAATGCACATACTGCATTAAATGCAGTAGTATTTTGATAGTAATATTTTGATGTGTTGGTGTGACTCATTGCAAAAGCGACAGTTACAGCCATTTTTAGGTAAACCTCCGAAGACGACTACGATGGTTCCACAACCGCAGCGTCTCTCGAAGCGAATGGTAAGCTTCGTTGTTGTGGTTTGCGGAATCATTGCAATCGTCTTCAGAACTGTATTTGAAGTATAGGTAATAATTATGCTACACCGACCTCAAATAAATTTGGATTACGGCAGGAGAATTAAACGATCGAGAACTGTACCTTAACGGTTTCTGTCTACAAACGTTTAAAATAATTGATTAAAAATGCAAAGAAAAATTAACTTATTTTCTTATGTTGCAGATGATATTTTCACTGGGCCTATCTTCAATGCAATACATTTCTTCATCATACAAAATATTTGAAGTATTCGTTTTAAATGTAAATATCAACATTACCAGATTGAAAAAAAAAATGTTAAACTTTAACAGAATCGGTGCCTGAGGTAGCCGTACAAGGTGAGAGGGAGGGGTGTGCGGTAACGCTGAATTCGGTCACACGCCTCCCGCACCGTGCAGCTATCATAAGCCACCTTGGCACTCCAAACACTTTTTTAATGTTTTCTAATTAACACCTTTTTTCAGAAACCATACAAATATTTTGGAGCTTTCGAAACAATTTTTATGCAGATATTTTCATTATTTAGTAACAATTTAGTACTTTTTGCGGGACAGAAACTCATTAACGAAACTGCTAAGACAAAGACAAGTTTGTGGAAATTAAACAACACATTATCAGTATGTAAGTATTTGTCATTTTAAATAATGAGTTTCGACACATCATTATGTATATTACATCTAATAAAATTATTCCTATTAACAGCACTAACGCTCAGTGCGTTAAAAGAAAAATGCTATTATAATTCTAAGAATACTGGCGCGGTAAATGCATGACACAATTCCTAGCCGCCACGGATTATTTTGTGGTTAGAAACACTTCAATATTAACATATTTATTTATTTTCAGATCCAACTCCAAAAGCTAAGACTATAAAAAATTTGTCTATCCTCGTAAAAACGAATCCAATAAAGATAGAATACACTGGTAGAATGGTCCAGGGAATGTATTTAATTCCAATTGTTTTTTCCTTGTCTGTTAGCTATATCATAATAGCACTGCAATTTAATCATCTTATTTAAATAGGTTGACACAAAAAATCGCAATTTAAAAAAATACTCACTGGTGTCTATGGGCTTAGCGCGAATGCGGAAATGAAATGTAACGTAAATTCAATGTATTTATAAGTACAAAATACTCGGTTTGACTTTACTTGCTTAGTCTTAAGATTTTATTATTGTCTAAGTGTATTAAATAAATACAACCATTAATTTATGCAAGCCTTATACTTTTTGTTGGGTTGGTACCAAAAAGGCGATGTTCGTCCCTGCAAAGAGTTTTATCGACGTTTTCCAATAGTCCTTCTCTAATTACCACAGAAACCGTATGTTCACAATGTAGAATACTTTTTGTGTGCAGTTTATTGTGTGCTGTGAAAGTTTTAAAGTGGTTTTTGCAAAAACACATTTTTTTAAGATGTTTGGAAACGAAATCTTCTCCATTTAGTTTCCAAACATCTAATCGTTGTATATTGTATGCATTTCTTTGATTATAAACAATTCGAGTTATATTAGCATTTTTTTAGTATACAGCCTAGCCTTTTCCCAATTATGATGTTCTGTATTTTGTATGGAATGATTGTCTATCCCTTGGTAAGCCACTGGATATGAAAAGCTCAGGACGGGTACTATATGTGTTTCTAGCAGTGAACATCTTTCAGCTGAAATAATGGACCTGTGTACTATTATATTCCAATGGTATACCCGCGATTGGAAAATGAAAGGTATAGTTGAGTTTTCGTTAATAAAAGGCAAAAATGGCACTCCAATGGCATAAAAACGTGCAGCAAAATCAAACGTAAACTACTGTGGCAATACCGTAAAACAAAAACTGAGAACAATAAAACAACATACACTTCATACACAGCTCGATATAAAAAAATTGTAAGACTAACAAAGACATAGTATGTACAAAATAATCATTACATTAAGACATCTAATAATAAAAGAAAGGCAACTTGGAAAATAATTAATGACAACAAAGTTGATTTTCCTCATGAACCAATAACGAAAATTATTCACGATAACAAAGAAATAGTTAAAACTAAAGACATCTGTAATGCATTCAATGACTTTTACTCTAATCAAATTACTCCAGGCAAATGCAATAAACTACCGCCTCAATTAGACAGAGTGAGTGATTCGATTTTTTTGATCCAACTACACCAGAAGAGGTATCAAGAACGATTTAATCTCTCAAAAATACTAAAAGTACAGGGTACGATAACATAACAACAAACATTATCAAAAAACGTCCATCATATTATTTGTCATCCACTATCACATATTATAAACCTATGTTTTGAAAAAGGAGTCTTCCCAGATAAACTTAAAGTATCAATTATTAAGCCGTTGTATTAGAAAGGGGAGAAGACTTCATTTAAAAAATATCGACCAGTCGCATTAATACCGATATTCTCGAAAGTTATAGAGAAAATAATACATCACCGAATGTACAGTTTTATCGAAAGTAAGAATGTACTTGTTGATGAACATAACGGTTTTAGGAAAAATAAGTCAATTAATGTTGCTATTTATGATTTTCTCAAGAAAATTATGTCAAGTGTAGATAACAGACTACCCATCTGTGCCCTGTATATGGACATGACAAAAGCCTTCGATCATGTTCACCATTCTGTACTTATCGACAAACTAGAAAGATATGGAATACGCGGCAATGGTCATATCACGTCATATTTAAGCAACCGGGAACAATATACTGAAATAACAAATATAAATATTAAAACCAAGCGGGAAATCAATTATCGGTCTAAACCTAGAACGGTGAGGTACGGTACGCTCAGGGGAGCGTATTGGGTCGCCCACTATTCCTGGTGTGATGAAGATATGTATAATGCATTTCAGTCAGCGACAACGACAACAACCATCGGTTAATATTAGTCACAATGGACAATCAGTTACAAAAACGGATACAACAAGTTTTTATGGTTAGTGATAGACAGTCAACTTACGTGGAAACCGTATTTTGAAGAAATTTTTAAGAAGCTTAACAGTTTTGCTTTTGCTCTTAATAAGTGACTTGACACTAAAGACATCGCGTGGCCTTGTGAGCTCCAACAATGAAGTCGCTCAAGAATTTGTAAATTTCTTTACCATTTAAAACTACAGAAACCTTAAATTCCTCTGCCTTGCTCTCTATTGATTTATTGAAAGCGAACGTTTCAGTCTGTCCAAATGAATTTAAATTTCAGCATATAAACCCCTTAAAAGTCATAAAAGGTTTTAAGCAAATCAAGATCAAATTAACGGAAGATCTATGGGGTATGTCTATCAAAGCTTGTACCTCAATTATTGAGACTGTAGCGCCGTATTTAGCCTCAATATTTAATTTGTGCGTGGATCAAGGGGTCTTCCCAGATCTAATGAAATTCAGTAAGGTAATACCGCTTTTTAAATCCGGGGACAGTAAGGACACCAATAACTATAGGCCCGTATCCGTGTTGCCGGTTTTCAGCAAGGTGTTTGAAAAGATAATGCTCAATCAAATGCTTAACCATTTTAACACCAATAAAATATTACACGAGCAACAGTATGGTTTCACCAAAGGACGTTGTACAACTGACGCCGGTGTCACTTTATTAAAATACATATTTACTGCGTGGGAAGAGGCACAAGATGCCATAGGAATCTTCTGTGACCTTTCGAAGGCATTTGATTGTGTAAATCACGAAACCCTGATCTTGAAACTTGAGCATTACGGTTTTGGTAAACTTGCGCTCAGTTTAATAAAATCGTATTTGAATGATAGACAGCAGCAGGTACAAATAAATGGAGTCAACTCAATGGGTTTAAAAGTAAAAATGGGTGTACCACAAGGTTCGATATTGGGTCCCTTCCTCTTTTTAGTGTATATTAATGACCTACCCCATTTATTTAACAACCATCCGCATATGGTGTTGTTTGCTGACGATACTTCTTTAATGATATTTAGCTAGATAGCAATAGCCTAAATTAAGTTCAGTTTGTGCACAAAAGAATCGACACCAGTGTTTGTTAAAACAAACCCACAGCTCCTCAAAATAAGAGCCCCAGCTGATCCACGGTTAAGGAAAAGGGACTCGAACATTCTTTGTGTTGATACTTTTACGTAGAAGGGCTGTTTTACTACGTATCAACACAAAGAATGTTCGAGTCCGAAAGTTTATAGTAGTCGGATTTTCATGGGACTTTTTTATTGAGTTCCTAGAGGAGTGGAGAAGAAAGTAAAAAACAAAAAATTACCGCACGCAACTTTTTCTGTTTTTTTTTTATAAATATAAATATATAAATATTATTATTATATAAATAATAATAATAATATAATATTAAATAATAAAATAATAATATATTAATAAAATAATATTAATATAAAATAAAATAAATAATAAATAATATAATATTAATATAATTATTAATATTATATTTATTATTTTATTATTATTATTATATTATTATAAATATATGAATATTTTTATTTCGTTATGAATAACTTCAATTTTGACGAATTCACATTATAGCGTAATAGTGTGACCTGCATGCATCCATTAAACGCTAATTTGGTTTGTTATTTTGTTCATTGTAGTCGATGTATAGCATATTTCAAGTAGTTTTTGAAAATTTTACTATTTTCTGCAGTTATTTCTAAAAATCGAATTTTAAGACCAAGATTTCTTTTGAAATTGGTAACTAATACTTTTTCACAGATAACTGGATGTAAAAATATTTAAGAAAACCATTTTTACGAGTGAAGTGACTAAAAATTTATTCACAATTATCAGGAAATCGTCTATGAAAGTTAAAGAAGGCCATTTTTTTCAAAGTTTTTCTATACCGGTCAACGTAATGAAATGATGTTTATTTGCAAGTAGGTTCTTGCAAACACTTTTACACGTCATTTTTTTTAAACTAGATGGGGCCGGTGTTTCGTATCTGACTACTCTGAGAAGAAACAGCCGAAACAAACTCAAAGGTCATAGTCTCTTTTGAAGTCCAGACATAATCTTGTTATTGAACAAGATTATGTCTGGACTTCAAAAGAGACTATGACCTTTGAGTTTGTTTCGGCTTGTCATCTGAATTGTCAGATGAGGACTATGCAGATTAGTGTCTGAGATGGTCTTTTGAAGAAAGAACCACACAGATTTGAGTGGACCTGTCCAGTCAGTGCAAGCATTTGTCAGTTATTGTGTAGCTCGACTTATAACTCAAGGAGGACATTCGGGTATGTCGCTTATAGTACTCAAACTGCCAGACAGTCGGGGGGAAAAAAATAAAATAAAATATGTGACCCACATACATGGTCCTCACATTTACAATAATTAAATAAAATTAACAATGATTTACAAAATGAATGTCAAAAAAAAAAACATTAAATGTCACAATAATAATAAAAAAGTAAAATACTTAACAAAATAAGTATTCATGTCACATAAAATAATGTAAAATAAAGTAAAAAAATAATAATAATAAAATACTGAACTAAGTAATCATTCAATGTCAAAATGTATAGTGTATATTGTAAGAGTAAAAGAAAGGAAATTTTACTATTTTCTGCAGTTATTTCTAAAAATCGAATTTGAAGACTAAGATTTCTTTTGAAATTAGTAACTGATGCTTTTTCACAGATAACTAGACCAGAAAGTTTTAATGAAGACCACTTTCATGAGTGTAGTGCCTTAAAATTCATTCAGAAATGTCAGAAAATCGTCTCTGTTAATAATAATAATCATTTAATTCAGGCAAGACGCCCATACGGAAGATACATTTTTCACAAGTATTGTATATATATTTACAATTGCAAATCAACTTAAAATTTAAATTTAAAATTATTAAAATTAAAATTAAAATTACAAAATCATTAATAAATAAATTAATTAATTAAAAATTGTTAGCAGGAATATTGACAGCCATATACAAAGAAATAATTAGCTTCATATATGGCTCTCAATATTCCATTGTCAGAATCACGTACACGGCTCATAAAGGAGGCCCTCGCTTTTCTTAATACGGCATAGAAATCATCGACTCTGTTTTCTGCAAACATGCCGGACGCACTACACCTCCACGGTAGCCCAAATATACACCTAAATGCGTTGTTGTATTGCACACGTAGGGTGTTATAAGCGCGTTGTGTGTGCTTGTACCAGAGGTGTCCAGTGTAAAGCGAGCGACAGTACGCATTGAACAGAGTGACTTTAACTTGATTGTTACATTTAGCGAATCGCCGAGCAAGCATATTACTTTTCGCTGCCAACATTCTCCTCTGTCTTTCTAAATCCTCGTCGTCTCGCAGTTTATCCGTTACGATATGACCAAGATATTTAAAACTCTTAACAACTTTTAGTTTGGTGTTATATAGTGATATATCAGGCGTAGGTAATGGACTGTTATCATGTCTAAATACCATCAATTCCGTTTTCTTAACGTTGTATTTGAGACCATGCTTACTGGCACTCACACTCTCACTTCACAGATGTTCAGTAGCTTTTGCAACGCCTTGACAGAGGGGCTGAGCAAAACCATATCGTCCGCGTAACTGAGATTGTTTACAGACACGTTATCAATAGAACAGCCGACACCGGCTCTGCTCAGCTCCTCTATCAAGTCGTTAACATATAAATTAAATATTGTAGGGGAGGTCAAACCACCCTGTCTCATTCCGGAATTGAGGGTGTATTCACCCTCAATAATTATAATAAAAGCAATTTTTTTTTTCCAAATACTGCTATAAAACTCAATGTGCAAATTATTGCCTAATCCTTATTTTATTAGCTATCTAATGAGGTATAATACCTAGAAAAATATTTAAGGATACTTGTTAAATATTGGTGGTACTGCTGAAAAAGTAAAACATGACAAAAGGCCTCTATCGCTAAGAAGTGGGAGTGGTATCGGTATCGATATTGATATAAAATTGCGCGCAGAGAAGCTTGCAACTTATCTTAGATAGAAATCGTGAGAAATGGTTTCGTTATAATTGCGATATTTTTTGTAAATTTACCAGCGGCCCCATTCCACCTTTGTCAGCTATAATCAACATTTATAGAGTACCACCAAATATTTTTTTAGTTTTTGTTATCTGTGAATAGCATATATAATAAGGATATTTTCAAGATAATATTTACGAAGAAAGTCAAGATTTTTATTTATTTATTTTGTTTGCAGATGATACTTCTTTTATTTAAACTCAAACGTCAGCTAGTAAGTAAGTAAGTCAGTTACAAACGAGGTTAATAGCGCCCTGGCAAAAGTCGTTAATTGGTTTAATGTGAATAATCTACTCCTAAATGAGAAAAAAACTAAATGTATTAAGTTTACGATACCCCATGTAAGACAAGTGGAAACTACTGTACAGATCAAGGATGAAGAGTTGAAACCGGAAGATAGCACAGTGTTCTTAGGCATAACTTTGGATGCCAAGCTGCAGTGGGGCCCGCATATAGACAAGTTATAAAAAAACTTAACTCTGCAGCATTCGCCGTTAGAAAAATTCGTGATTTAACTGATTTAGAGACTGCCCGTTTAGTTTACTTCAGTTATTTCCACAGCGTGATGTCGTACGGTATTCTTTAGTGGGGTAATGCCGCCGATATTCAGACAATATTTGTTTTACAAAAAAGGGCAATTCGTTCAATTTATAAATTAAGTCCCAGATACTCCCTCAGACAAAAAATTAAAGAGATTAATATTCTTACTGTGCCCGCTCAGTTTATTTATAAAAACCTTTTTTTACGCACATAACAATATTAATTTGTTTAAAAAATACTGTGATATCCACAATATAAATACGAGGAACAAACACAAATTTGTTGTTCCTGCAACGAGGCTCAAGAAAATAAGGGGTACGTTTATATGCCAATGTATACGTTTTTACAATAAACTTCCGAGCCATATTCAAACACTAAGCCTAAATAAATTCAAATCGTTTATAAAACGGAAGTTATGCCTGAAAGCCTACTATCATGTTAATCACTATCTCGAAGATAAAAAGGCTTGGGATTAAGCTGCTCCAATGAAATTTGCTCTGTGAATGTCGAAATTTCGGACTTCGCTTGTTTATTATTAATTCCTTTCTTTTACTCTTACAATATACACTATACATTTTGACATTGAATGATTTGACATGAATACTTAGTTCAGTATTTTATTATTATTATTTTTTTACTTTATTTTACATTATTTTATGTGACATGTATTGATTTGACATGAATACTTATTTTGTTAAGTATTTTACTTTTTTATTATTATTGTGACATTTAATGTTTTTTTTTTGACATTCGTTTTGTAAATCATTGTTAATTTTATTTAATTATTGTGAATGTGAGGACCATGTGGGGCACATATTTTATTTTATTTTTTTCCCCACGACTGTCTGGCAGTTTGAGTACTATAAGCGACATACCCAAATGTTATCCTTGAGTTATAAGTTGAGCTACACAATAACTGACAAATGCTTGCACTGACTGGACAGGTTCACTCAAATCTGTGTGGTTCTTTCTTCAAAAGACCATCTCAGACACTAATCTGCATAGTCCTCATCTGAATTAAACAAGATTATGCCTGGACTTCAAAAGAGACTATGACCTTTGAGTTTGTTTCGGCTGTTTCTTCTCAGAGTAGTCAGGTACGAAACACCGGCCCCATCTAGTTTAAAAAAAATGACGTGTAAAAGTGTTTGCAAGAACCTACTTGCAAATAAACATCATTTCATTACGTTGACCGGTATAGAAATAATTTGAGAAAAATGGCCTTCTTTAACTTTCATAGACGATTTCCTGATAATTGGGAATAAAAATTTATTCACAATTATCAGGAAATCGTAGTCACTTCACTCGTAAAAATGGTTTTCTTAAATATTTTTACATCCAGTTATCTGTGAAAAAGTATTAGTTACCAATTTCAAAAGAAATCTTGGTCTTAAAATTCGATATTTTAGAAATAATTGCAGAAAATAGGAAATTTAAAAAAAATACTTGAAATATGCAGTACATTGACAACAATGAACAAAGAAATATACCAAATTAGCGTTTATTGGATGCACGCAGGTCACACTATTACGCTACAATATGAATTCGTTGAATTTGAAGTTATTCATAACGAAATAAAAAAAGACCAAAGGAAAATAAAAAAAAGAAAATCTCGAGCGGTGACATTTTTTTTTTAACTTTCTTCTCCACTCCACTAGAAACTCAATAAAAAAAGTCCCATGAAAATCCAACCACTATAAACTTCGTTCCACCTTTTGAGTATATTTTGTCTAATTGCACTCGGCTAGTAGTGAGAATAAACACCGTGCTAATTCTATTGGCACCAACTTACATCATTACCTAAACTAGAACATGCAATCAGTAATTCCCAAAGGGTTAGGCAGAGGCCTATTGCCTATTGCCTATTGTATTGTATAACGGGCTGGTGTCAAAAACTCATCCTGTTTACAGCTGTTGCAAAAAATATATCAACAGCACAGCAGCCATACGCCTAACTACCACCGGACCATTATTTCCCATACAGAGAGGAGTCAGGCAAGGCGACACGCTATCTCCCAAACTCTCCACAGCTACGCTGGAAGAGGTTTTTCAAGAGATAAACCCACACTGGCAGGACAAAGGAGTTGTCGGCGGCGGAAAGAGATTAACTAATCTTTGTTTCGCCGACGACATTGTCCTTTTTTTCTTTCTCAGCAGCTCTGCTGAGCTAGGCCTAATGCTCGATCAACTGAGCCACGCCAGTCTCCAAGTCGGGCTTTCAATGAACATGTCTAAAACAAAACTGATGACGAACAGCACAGAGCGTAACATAGAGGTTGGGGGTGTGGTGATTGAATATGTCCATGAGTACATATACCTCGGCCGAGTCTCTCATCTCTCCCTAGTCTCTTTTCAGGCAAGACAAGATAAAGAAGTTACTTGACGCACCGAGAATGAATGGAAGACCTACTGATCAATGAAACATCTTATGAAGGGATCTCTCCCTCTTGCACTTAAGCGGAAGCTCATGGATATGTGCATTCTCCTCACCTTCACTTAGGGAGCGCAGACGTGGTCGCTTACAAATCGTCAGAAGTCCGCACTTGGAGTCTGCCAACGAGCTATGGAGCGAAATATACTGGGTGTTAAACTTACGGACCGCGTCAGAAACTCCATTCTTTGCTCCAAAACCCAAATAGCTGATGTTGGCCTTACAGCTGCTAGGTTGAAGTGGAACTGGGCTGGCCACATCTTCCGCATGTTGGAGGAGCAATGGGCAAAAATTACCACTCAGTGGATACCAAGTAGCAGGAAACGACAAAGCGGCAGGCCCAGAAGGAGATGGCGGGACGAGCTAGAATACAATCGCACTAGATCGTGAAATGTGGAAGGAGGGAAGGGAAGCTTTTGCCTAGCAGTGGGACAATATAGGCTTATAATAATAATAACATATATGCTTAACGTACGTAACCACTAATAATTTTACCATATTATCTGTGATAATGTTGATGATAACCCTGAATGTCAACTATTTGATTGATTTTGTACATGCAATCAAATGGCTGACATTCAGGATTATCAATCGCTTTTATCTACCAAGACCGAACTACCGATAATAGTGTTCTTTTTTCTTTAATTCAAATTACATATAAATTTTCTTTATTACGTGAATTGAAAAATCAACCCACTCACTGGAAATCTAACTCAAACTTCGAACGTAAATCCTTATAACGACAAAATGAAATACACAGTTTTAGAAATGTTAATAAAAGCAGAAAATATAATGGGTGTTTACAGAAATTACAGTTCTCAAATGAACTATCGTAAATCACGAATTATACGGGTCGTTTTAGAATTACTTATGTCTGGAGGAATATTATTTAGTAGTACTTTTGAAGTTTCAACGTCACACTCCGATCGTATATTCCCGAGTCGTATGTTCACATTTCATTTCATGTGTGTCTTAAGTACTTTTATTATAATGATCTGTGGTATTTTAAGTTCAAGTTCTTACAAATTTTTTATTATGAACTTAGTTGCGGTGCACCAACGCTTATAGATACGGAATCCACAAAGAAATATTCAAGAAAATTAAAGAACTATTTTATTATTACAACTGCAGTATTGTGCTTAGGTGGAGTAAGTGTGTTACCTATGAGGATCTTTCATAAGACTCTTGTTCAAAAGAGGCACCTCACTCCAAATTTACTTGTGCTACTAACATCAGAACTATTTTCTGAGCTACGTTTTTCTATTGAACATGTTATATTTTACATTTACATAAGTATGGTTCATTGTTTATTGAAACGGTTGAACGTTTATGTGTCGGATCTTCAAGAATATTATTATGAGCAGGAAAGGGGAATTTGTGTTGGGCAGTGGGAAGTAAATAATCCTCTGACAGAAGAAAGGATGGAAGAATGGGCCACCAACTACATGTTATTAGTTGGTTGCAGCAAGGAACTATCAGTTTGCTTCAGTTTTCAGGTAAACGTACCTACCAACTGCAAACCATCGTCATCTGCCTAGCCTTTTCCCAACTTTATTGGGATCGGCTTCCAGTCTAACCGGATGCAGCTGAATACCAGTATTTTACATGGAGCGACTGTCTCTAACTCCACAACCCAGTTAGTACTGGGTAATACGGGACGACTGGTTGTCAAACTCTCGGGCCACTGACTACAACGCCTATAACGACCACGAATACCAATGACCGCTGGGAACAAAGGCTTATCGTGGTCTCCAAAGCACGGAAGAAACTCGGTATGTAATGATGGTCACCCATCCACAGACCGACCTTGGCAAGCACGGTATAACCTTCAAGATCCACCCGTGTTGCTGTTATTATTTAGCTACGAGCTCATAACTGTGTTTGCAGTCGTCTTCGGAATAATCGTCCCTTTTGAAATGCTAGAAAGAAAATCAAATTCTCAGTTTTTCTTGCCTTTTTATAAGGTTCGTTATTGATTGTTTGTTGTAGATGATATTCTCATTGGGCTTGTCGTCATTGCATTACATAACTTCATCATGCATAATATTTGAAGTATTCCTTACAAACGTAAATATCATCATAATTTTAAATATATTTTTTTTTTCTATTAGATATTTTATAACTGAAATCGTTTTTTTTTCAGAAACCTTACATATATTTTGGAGTTTTCCAAATTATTTTCGTTCTGATATATGCATTATGTGGCACCCAATTAGTACTTGTTGCGGGACAGAAACTAATTAACGAGGCAGCTAAGACAAGGACCAGTTTGTTGAAATTAAACAACACGTTATCAATATGTGAGTACTTCATCATTATCAAATGACATTTCGAATGCTCGTTTTTAATTGTAAGACGCTGTTTCGTTTTTTGTTGTTGTTGTGTTGTCTCATATAATAGAGGGCGATCCTATTGCCATCAACCGGGCACCAATCCAAACTCCGTGGCTGCTACTAAGAAATTCCTGATATTAAAACCCAATAACATTTTGCACGACCCAAAAACATATACTTAGCAGTTGCACTTGAGACCACTCTGGAAAATAAGTATCAATCAATCAATCAATAGTCTCTGTATATATGAGCTATTAGGATTAAGGGCCTATATCCCCTCAAATGGCTTAGCATGATCCTCCGTTACGCCTAAAATACTGCAGCATTGATTTTGAAATAAATATATGGTAAAGTTGAGGATTAATGCTAAGTACTATGTGTGACGAAATCGCAATACCATAAATTTTTCTCTGTAGAAAAAAAATCCATAGTTACCTCCAAATCGAACATTTAAACCGCTGGTATTCAAAAAGTACTTCAAATTAGATCACAAAGAGATTTATAAAAATTAGGTATAGAGCGGACATTAGGAACAATGCGATACAAAAATGTTGATGCCGAACATTTTCAATTTTGACACACGAATGCTTCTTGACAAGGAGGCGTATGACACTAGACAGAACGATTTGTTACTAAGTAGTAACAAGTTTTTGGATTACGATTTTCTTCATCTTGTCCCGTCTATCGCTCGTAAATATTTGAATGTCTTTGTTAGATCATGAAACTTTGCATACTAACTGAACTAACTATAAAGCAGGTCTTATGTGTTTTATTTTTTTGTCCAATCAATAGATTTTTTGTAAATCGCAAAAAACCACTCATTTCGCACTATTCGGCCGCAGTGACTGACGTAACAACCGCTTTGTAGTGCAAGCTGATTAGAACTTTATTCTAACAGTATTTCAAACGAAGTTTGAACCACCACAAATAGAGTTGCTAATTTTAGGGTTAGAAGGGCCTTAAGCACACTCTGTATGAGTTTATTTTGTGTATTTTAACAATGGGCCTCAGTTGCCTGACAACAAAATGATTGATTGATTGATTGTCGCCCTTCTTGAAGTTTAAAAATACTCAAACTTATTTTATTTTCAGATCCAACCTCGAAAACCAAGTCTGTCAAGAATTTATATTTTCTCGTAAAAGCTAATCCAATAAAGATAGAATAAACTGGCAGAGTGGTCCAGGGAATGTATTTAATTCCGATAGTATTTTCTCTTTCTATCGGCTATGTCATAATTGCATTACAATTTAGTCATCTTATTTAATTAAAGGGACATTACATAAAGAAGACATTGTATGTATGCAGTAGATAAAATCAGCAAAATATACAGGCTGTATAAACAGACCTTTCACGAAGCCGTCAACCAAGCGTTCTGTACATCAAACTCAGTAACTCCACGCAAAAATTATTGCTGGGGACTTTTTTTTTGGGGTGAAAAGTCACGTTTTACGGTATAACTCTATGTAACGCACTCAATACATTGTGCTTATGGACGCATTAAATAGTGATCGGGTTATGGAAGTATTTAAAGTAAAGTTAAGACCTTAAAACTAGTATTTGAAAAAATACTTGTATAAAACAATATCTCCGTTACTAGTGAGTTCGCAGGTACGGTCCAGATCAAGAAAAATATCGCAATGACAGGAAACACAAGTGCCTTTCGGCTTCGGTTTCGTTGAGTCGTTTGAGTCGACTTTTGTTTTTCAATATAATATCTATCACACGCAAAACATTTTGCTTATAGGTTTATGCAACGGTCAAGGGATTTTTATAAGGGAATTAAGTCACCAGAAGGTTACAAGAAGGTTCCCTTTATGGTCCAAGCTATACCTGAGCTTGGACCATAAAGGGAACCTTCTTGTATAGTTCAGGTTCAAACTTTATGGCGGCTCGGAAGTTAGCTGCGAGTGACGTTTGTTTGTAAGTTTAAGCAGAACTAAAACAGATAGTACAGGTTAATTTTGGGTCCTTTCCTCTTTCTCGTGTATATAAATGATCTACCCTATTTATTGAAAAACCAACCTCAAAATATGGTGTTGTTTGCTGATGACACTTCCCTAATTTTTAAAATAAATAGACGGGCCCAAAATCTAGATGACGTGAATCCCCACACGCCCACCCCATCCCCACGTGTCGTCCCTACTTCAGGTCCATAACTGGTTCACAGCAAACAAATTAGTATTAAATGAAAAAAAAAACTAAATGCATAAGATTTGCTTCACCTAATGTTAAAAGTAGCGATTGTGAAATAATATTGAATAAAGAGATACTTGAATTCGTAGATAAAACGGTTTTCCTGGGGATTACGCTTGATTCAAGGCTACAATGGGGTTCTCATTTAACATCCCTTGCGACGCGGCTAAGTTCAGCAGCATATGCTATTAGAAAAATTCGTCAATTTACTAATGTAGATACCGCTAGACTGGTCTATTTTAGTTACTTTCATAGTATAATGTCTTATGGCATTTTGCTATGGGGACGGGCTGCAGATATTGAGTCTATATTTATTCTGCAAAATAGAGCCATCAGAGCCATATATAATCTTCGTAGGCGCGATTCTCTAAGGGAACTGTTTAAGGACATTGGCATCATGACGGTACATTGTCAATACATCTACGAAAACATAATGTACGTCAGAAAAATTCTGCATCTTCTTGGTAAAAGAGGTGACAGACATAATTACAGTACTAAAATAGGGACCAACTAGTTCAGCCAGGTTTCAGACTCGCCTTAGACTCATCTTTCATGGGGTACTGTTTGAGATGCTAGATTAAAATTCCACAATGTGTTCTTGAACTGAATGAGACGAAATTTAAAACATGCATCAAACGCACACTATGTTAGCAACTTTAGCAAGTTAGGCGATTATATCACTGATAAAATTTGCATGGCTCAATGCTGGTCCTGCTCCACACGGACAGGGGCGCATAAATTGATAGCATTAAATAGAATTGTTGGAGCTGCTGAAGATTTTACAACTATCTTTGCATTGTATAGAATCAATCTCTAGTATTATGTAATCGCATAGCCCATATTGTGTGAGTACTATGTACTAGAAAGCTATCATTCACTGAAATCCTACGTCTTTTCTTGACTTGAATGTGCCCTGGCGGTTGAGAGTGTCGGATCCGTCGGATGGTGGCGCGTGTGTCGGATCATTTAGTTCCCTTCGAAATGGTTGAGTTGAATGGTGCTGATCCATGCGTCATGTTCGTAAACGGGCGCTGTCAGTTGTGACTGGTCATCTTTTAGTTGCCATGGCTTATTTGAATGTTCATTTTTAAATTGTATTTTTTGTTTTTACTATGGACACTTTTAACGTGCACATCTTGCTACATTGTTCTCACATAATATACCATCTCAACATGAATGATGTAACCAGGATTTTGTAACAATATTTTGATTTATAAGAGTGTCCATGGAGTTTCTTGCCCGTTCTTCTCCATAGAGATCTACGCTAGGGAATGGGCAACTACAGTACTTTCACAGTTTTTATGTCTTGTGACTGGGACTGTAGCTACATTTAATTTGATTTATACGCCCTATGTCAGATACGCAAAATGTCAGACACGCATATTGTCAGAAACTCATAATGACAAATACGCAAAATGCCATATACGCTGAATGACGGATACTCAAAATGTCAAATACGCATAATGCCGTCAATAAAACACAATCTTTGATTTCAGTCAGTTTAATCACATAAAAAAAACACATTTTAATTGGTAAACAATCAATTTATTTTAACTAATAAAATCAGCAGAACTTACTAATGTCGTAATGAATAAACATAAATTATATTAATATTATTTCTACAACAAAAAAAATATGAGAAAAAATTTGCTGTTAATATTTCAATAGAGTAAATGGCGATATATCATTTTTTGCACTTTCAAGTTTCAACACAAATTTAAGTTCTAGTTAGTTCTTATAAGTACATCCGATCAAATCCGATATCGGAATTTCGGCGTTCTTTTGTCTTGATAAAAACAACATTTTTTTTATTTTAAAGTCAACACGTTTGGCCTCTTTCAAAATTGCATAAACAAAAAGACAAAAATTTGGGCAATTTGGAAAATATGATTTAAATTTAGTGAGTTCTTCGCTTTGCGGACACGTTTCTAAAATAGAAATCCAGCAGTCTTTTATTCATGCACCCCCCTCTTACCCCAGTGCCGCTGCGGCACGTAGCGAGGAGTAACGTGTGTAGTTGTGTTTGCGGTTGTCAAAATCTTATAATGTCACTCAGGACAATTTAACGTAACTATCACTGTATTCATATTTGTCTGCGTGCACTGTTATGAAATATTGGACAGTTTATTTGAGATTCCACGAGTATTATTAAATTTTGTCTAATCATGACCATGCTTAGTTTAGTTTAGTTTTTCATAACCAGTACCTTGTTGCCATCAATGGACTTCAATAGAATTCCGCCGTTGGACCGGTCCAATCATAGCAACTTTTTGTTGTATTTTATAAGTTCATAATAATTAATATAAATTTAAAATTCCAGAATGTCACTAAATAAAAGAAAGTAGGTACTTTGCATGAAATGTAAAGCAAAAAGCTAAAGAACACGTCCAAATACCAGGATCCGAAAGTAACCTCTCCCTCCAGAATTAGAGCAGGAGCTATAACACGTTCTTAAGATGGAAAGTTGCTTGTACGGCATTACTCCTACAGACTTTAAAATAATTTTAATTATTATAGTAATATAGATAATTATAATTAGTTGCCTCGATTGGACCTCTAGAACACATTTTTCGAAGTCCATTGATGGCAACTTGGTGTTTCAATGAAGGTGCTCATGGTCCAAAAAAGGCAACAGCCCAAGATTTAGTTTTCTTCGTTTATACAAAAAAGTGTTATCCCGAATTGTTTGTGCGTTTGATTACTACAAATAAAGGTCTTACGAAATAAAAATAATAAACTACTTTCATTTTAACACTTATACTTTTTGAGATTTGAGGTCGTAAAGTTAAGTGGTCCATTCATAGCAACCTTCCCCTATGTCATTTCAGACTTATTTGGAAGCATAGACTTAGTAAATACGGCAGTATAAATTAAGTCTATGTTTGGAAGTAAGGCGTAAATCACAGGAAGAACGTTAAGTGTCTCATCTGTCGACCCCAAGTAATTGTAAAAACGGCTTCGGAACAACTTTGAACGTACCATATATGCTCCTGGAGGACATCGATTACTTTTAATTACTTTTCTTGTGATACGAGAAGAAGATATTAAAATCACGTCACTTCCATCATCGCAGATGAGAAAAAACAAAAAAACGTACTTCAGGCAAACTAACAGTAATAAATAAATAAAAAAATAAAAAAGTTTATTGCTTCAACTTAAATAACTTATTCTAGTTACAATGGGGAGAATCCATTTAAGCAAATAGTATGCTTGTTTTAGGATGCTCCGCCCTTCCCCAGGTTTTGTAATTGTATTTAAGTTATTGAATCGGATCATAATAATAAATGAACTTATACAAATAAAAATGCAGGAATAAAATGGGCACACAGAATTTTTTATACGAGTAAAAGACAAATAAAACAAAGACAAATAACGCGCTGTTATGTGTGTAGTAGATGGTGTGGAGGTGAATGTGTATGTAGTATGTGTATGAGCGAGTACTGGGTGAGAGTAAGTGTGGGGGTGAGGGTCATAATAGTAGTGGTTAGTAGTGTAGTGGTGGTGGTGTGTAGTGGTTAGTGGTGGTTATTACTAAGAATATTTAAAGTGAACCTAACCACAAATTATACACATTTTCTTATCACTTATCAATGTAAGTAAATCACGTTTGAATGCAATTTTATCTCTATATTATGCTTAGCCTTAACAGTTTATAACAGTAAGTTGATGCCAGCCTTATTGCACTTTGGTTATATCCGTAATTGCTTTGTTTGGCTCTTGCGGCGGCGTTGTAATATTACAGTATTAAAAAACATGCTTTGGAGTGACGTCATTTTATTTCTGCTATTCCTCTCAGCGAACCCTTTTAATTGATACCTATATTATAGGAATACATAATAAATAACTTGGCCATCTTTGGGAGTCCGCCATATTAGTTTTAGAATGGCTTTAATTAGCTTATGCATTGTCATCTAAAATAAATATGTAAGCCAAATTTCAGCTCCATCGGAAACCGAGAAATGGGGTAAATTTAACTTCTAAATATTTTACATAATTACAGGTGAAGCTAACCCTTGTTCACTTTGGGACAAATACTAATACAAGCGTGTAAAAAAAATCTTAGAAAATAGAAATAACTTTAATTAAACTCTTCACTTACTTAATTCAACAATTTAGTAAACTAAAAGTGTGATAATAACGATAAAATTAATGATTTATTAAGCTTAAATAAGTACACTTGTTGAGTTCCGGAGGACTCGGAGGCTGGTACGTACACTTCTTCAAATCATACAAGCACTGAACTTTATGAACTTTTTACTTTGAACTATTATACAACCTTCTTGAACTGTATGATTATTATTTTTATACTTTATTTTTATGTGTGTCTTTGCCTAACCAAACGGCGTGACAACCTTAATTGCGATTTCTAATTCGCCGTCAACGCCATCTAGTTCCGAAAATGTACAACTTCACATTTTAAACTCTTGGTGAGTGGTTTCTAGACTAACTTAGTTCTGAACAACACGATTTACAAAAGCTTAAGTATTTCTTTATTCTCGTTATGCATATTTTACTTAAAAATCGTTTGATTTATTTCTGTTACTAACAATCTAGGGATTTTTGTCCGAAATAAAATGATTATTATTTCCTTTATTTATTTCTTTACAAATTAATTACATTTTTAAAAATTAATTTTAAAAAAATCTAAAAAACATTTAAAAATATATATATTTTTTTTTACATATTTTTAAATATTTCTATATAAAACACTATAAAAAAACATTAAAAATAATATAAAAATAGTAGCCCACCAGCGCTGGGAACAGGGCCCGAGCTGCCGGTGGTCAGGGCTCTTGAGAGAGGGACCTCCTAACAATACGTGCCGTGTCCAGAAGTACTGCTTTCTGAATCAAGCCCTTGATCCAGCTGCCAAGCGAGAGCCTCCTAAGATGTTATTCGAGGCTCTTGGCTATTACGCTATTGGCCGACACAACTATCCTACTATTATTATTATTATTTATGGTTTTCTCATACATATTTGAGAATCCTTTACTGTACCCAAGTGATTGAGGCTCCTATTTGGTCTGTGTATTCTTTTTTTTTAATATTGTCCATCATTCAGATATTCATTAAATTATTACCTTTTTTACCTCTTGACCTCAATCTTGTCCTGAGAACAGAGATGAGGTCGACGATGGAACGAGCTAACCCAAAAGAAGCCTATTAACTCGCGACTTAAATACATTTGGGTCATATGAGCTTGGGAACACCGACGCATGTAGGAAATTCCAATCCTAGGCGGTGCGCATTTCTCATTCCTTCTCAATGAACGCACGCACTTCTTCACCGCTGGCTTTTGCTCTGGATGCAGAACTCCCGCTGCCAGTTCTGTCGTCTGCGTAACCAACAATACCAGGAACAAGTAGGTCATTAATACAAGGTTATTGCCATAATTACCTTGAGAAGTCGTATATAACTCAATTAATTGGTCAAAGCATCTTAATTGCTTTATAGCCCTCATTTTCATAACTTTATTACAATTAATATGCACTTCATAATATGGAGCAGCGGTGGTTCAGTGGCAAACAGTTAGATCAATGACCTAAGTTTATTTTTTTCCTGGTATAACCTTCTTGTGGGACAATATTCGACACACACGAGGTAAGCCGCGGGCTGATACTAGTGTTAACGAATGTTATCATGTAGTTCTATTTATGTGTTTACGGAAATATAATAAAATGTTGCCAGAGTAAATAAAATACTTGGGGATCAAGTTAGTGAGTTATAATTATTTATTTAGATACAAGAACAAAGTTACGCTGAACAGTGGAGTTTAGGGAGGGTAGTAAATGATCGATTAACTGTTTCTAATATCATTATGTTCTTCTGGGATTTGACGTTATTATTAGGCCGGTTATAGTTACGAATAATATGTTTTTGTTTATGACAATAAAAGTATTTTGTCTTTAGTTTAAAGCAGCGGGCATAGAGCAGCGGTGGCCCAGTGGTAGCGGCCCCGACTTACGAACAGTAAGTCGTGGGTTTGAACCCAGACGGGCGCATTACTTTGTGTAATTTATTTCATCACTACTGGTCTCAAACCGTGAAGGAAAACATCGTGAGAAAGCCGGCATGTCATAGATCCAAAAATTCGAAGACATGTGACATCTACCAATCCGCACTGGGCCCGCGTGGTGGATTATAGCCCTTACGCAAAATACACGCTTTGACGTGGAGTTGCGGACACCAGCCCGTTATACAATATATATATACATCACGGTCAAAATGTAATCTGTTTTTTTAATAGCCGCCGCGAATATGGTTTGTGGGGGGAGAGGGGGGGTTCCGAATGATGTACTGAATACTTAGTAACCGTTTTAGCGCCGCGCGCCGGTATCCATTGCACTCTGTATATTTTTTTAAAACCTGTTCATTTTTTTTCCCATTCTTTGATGGTATTTTGTTACCATTACTCTGCGTGGTGATCAATGGTCGTACCTTCTCTGTTTGAGAAGAGGCCTTGGCCCAGCAGTCGGACAGTAACAGGGGGGCTGGTATTATTATATTATATTACTCTGCGTCTCACATCCTGGTGCCACGTCTCGGTGTAATAAAAACCCTTTCTTTCGGCAGCACAGCCAGCGTTTTACGACGTGCATCTTCCATTAAGAGAAAAGTGGAATTAAAGCTGGGTTTACACTTAGAGATTTTAGGTGATTTTGAAAAAGAGCGTTTACCTACTTCCTATAAAGTCCGCAGAATAAAATAGCATAGCATAATCAGCCTATAATGTTCCCACTGCTGGGACACACGGCCTCCTCTCTATGAGCGGGAATGGGCTTTAATCCACCACGCGGGTATCTTCGATTTTTTTGGTTCTAGGACATGCCGGTTTCCTCACGATGCAGCGATGTTTTCCTTCACCGTTTTGAGAGCAGTGGTAATGAAACAAATTACACAAAGTAATACGCCTGCTTGGGTCCGAATTCTGCTCTCTCAGAATAAACGTAGACGTATAAAAAAACCCTTCATGGAAACCAGTTACGTAGACGTATAAAAAAGCCTTCAAGGAAACCAGTTACGAAATCACGGTTTCCTTGACGGCCGAAGCGAAATAATAGCCGTCTAATTAGTTGATGACTTGAAAAGTTAACGGGACGAGATGAACAGACCTATCGACCAGTGGTCCACATTAGCCTTGGATTAAAACGGAACAAATGTCCCCATTCCAGTTTCTGTCCTTGGTCTAACAGTATGACAGGAAGCAGGCTAACAGTAAAAGTGTGGAATAGAGGAATGGACTGTATGAATTTACGTTGCTGTAGTGGTAAAAGAGATTGTTCTGTATGAACCGAGTTCTTCCCATTCGCCCAGTCAAGGAAAAATCAACTAAGAAAAATTCGAGTACCTACTTACTCACCTTTTCTCAGCTGCGGCCGTATGATCACAGAGTTCGGCGCGTTGTACAAGAAACGGTAGTGTAATTGTCCTTAAAACACAATTTTCACTCACGGCACTGTTCGAACGAGCCAAAAAACAAACAGGCTCTCTAGTTCCTTTGCACTATGCGTTCTACGCAGATGGCGCGCAAATCGCGTTGTTGCAGTGGCATTCAGCACGGTGCAGCCAATAGCGTGCCGGTATGGCGAGCGCACAAGAATATTCAATTTTAATTTGTCCAATCATGGGCTATACCGGATGTTTACCGGATGACTTTTTTATAACTTTCCAAAAAATATGGGTATAATAGGTGAACGGTGTAATAAAAACCCTTTCTTTCGGCAGCACAGCCAGCGTTTTACGACGTGCTTCTTCCATTAAGAGAAAAGTGGAATTAAAGCTGGGTTTACACTTAGAGATTTTAGGTGATTTTGAAAAAGGGCGTTTACCAACTTCCTATAAAGTCCGTAGAATAAAATAGCATAGCATAATCAGCCTATAATGTTCCCACTGCTGGGATAAACGATATACAGCAAATGGCATACTTAGTTTTTTTTTTTTTTTTTCGTATATACAAAATTTTAAATAAATGAATAAGTTTAATTAAAAAAATGTCATGAATGTAAAAAACGTCAATTACAAATTTATATTTATATCTAATACACTGGCGAAATTTTGAAAATTTATTGTCACTGTGTGTGTGTTTTATTTGGGATTGATATACTTAGTTGTGGACTTATTTATACAGGATGACATTTTTATCACTTTCCAAATAAAAAATGGGTATCGGTGAACGGCGTAGAAGCAAATGGCATGCTTTGTTTTTTTTTCGTATGATTTGAAATTCTATATTTTTGTTTTATTTCAAAATTTCTGTTTTTTGTTCTTATGTGCAAAGTTTACTTGAAATTTATAGCGTTTTTTGAAGATAGATATTTTTTTTTCTAAGCTGTGGAAAAAACAAAAAAAACTATGTATGCCATAAGCTTCTACTCCGTTCACCTAGTACACCCATTTTTATTTTTGGAAAGTGATAAAAAAAGTCATCCGGTATACAAAACAAAAAGTAATACATTTTAGTTATTAGACATAGCACATACACAACATCACACCTTTAATTCCCGAAGGGTTAGGCAAAGGTGCACCTAATTTTACCAGCTATGTTTTTTAAGTCCCATGTATTAGGGGGCGAGCCTATTGACAACCAGGTACAAGTCCAGACTCAGTGCGCATCCCGAGAAGCGAACTCAGAACCTCATGCTCAATAAAATGAATAGAGTTAATTATAATTATACCTGGCTCCGTAAAAAGTGAAAAAGACACATCATCATCATCATCATCATTTCAGCCGTCCACTACTTTATAGTAGTGGACGTTTACTTGTGGGAGGCTTATGCCTCCCCCAAGTGTCGCCACATTGACCGGTCCCGTGCAAGTCGCATCCAGCGGATTCCCGCAACCTTCACCAGGTCATCGGTCCACCTAGTGGTAGGCCTTCCAACGCAACGTCTTCCGGTTCGCGGTCGCCACTCCAGAACTTTTCGGCCCCATCGGCCATCCGTTCTGCGAGCAATGTGCCCTGCCCACTGTCACTTAAGTTTGGCAATTCTCCGGGCCACGTCGGTAACCTTGGTTCTCTGATTCGATCGCGCAAGGAAACTCCGAGCATAGCCCTCTCCATTGCCCTTTGGGTGACTTTAAGCCTTCTGATGAGGCCCATTGTGAGCGACACATAATTAAACTTATTTTTTGTTTACTTTTGACAAATTGTTTAAATCAAAAATCGATGTCAACGTCTGCAAGGGTGATGCACAATTACCGTGTTTTGCTCTTGGTGTGCTCTTGCCTTATGGAGTTTAGTCATGGGATGGGACAGCATTTATGTGGCATAATGACTCCGACGCGTGGTGAAGTAGAAACAGCAATTCAACTCGATGCGAAGTTGCTCTGATATTCAAATGCGATACCTTTTCTGTGTCTTGATGTGCCTAATAAGTTGGTGTTTGTTATATGTACTATATTTTTCTTACTAACTGTACTTTCAAATTATTTATACTGATGACGAATCGGGAATTCAATACAAAGTTTAAGATTCATTTGTTTTCTTACGATGATGAATCGGTTGGTCACTGTTCCGATTGGTCACATTTTTTTTCCATAATAGTATACATTTTGGTACAAAGACCTACACAATGGAATTGGTCGTATTTAGTATGACTTATATAAATATCCTAAACTTTTTTTTTTTTTTATCGTTTGGGTAATCATCAAATGACTCCTCCCGCTCTGGGCGGAGTGTCAGACTTTTCATCCATGTTCCTTCATCGCCCTTTGTGTTCCGGGGCCACGGTATCTCTTTCGAACAGTCCCGCAGCCCCGGATATATCCTAACCTAAGTTGCACAAAGTTGCTGACTTACTGAACAACAAAAGTCCAAACTCAAGATTTGCCATCGAGCAATGGAGCGCAGCTGAGGTGTTAAGCAAACTGATCGCGTTAGAAACACCACCCTGCGCTCTATAACTCAAGTACCTAGTCATTGTTGGAGATAAAATAGCATGACTGGTAGAGAATGTCATTGGCATTAGAACTGCCTCTGGAAGATCCAGAGAGCAGAGGTGGCCCAGTGGTGGCGGCCCGAACTTACGAACAGTAAGTTTGTGTTATTTATTTCATCACCACTGCTCTCAAAACGGTGAAGGAAAACATCGTGAGGAAAAAGGCATGTCCTAGAACCAAAAATTCGTAGAGTTTTGACATCTACTAAACCGCACTGGGCCAGCGTGGTGGATTATAGCCCATTCCCTCTCATAGAGAGGAGGCTGTGTGTCCCAGCAGTGGGAACATTTAGGCTGATTGTGCTGTACACTTTGTGTGATAAAAGTATTTAATAAATAAAGGACAAAAATGATTGACAATGAAGATAAATATATTCACACGCATACACGAAAATTCAAATAATATGATTTAACTGCAAAGCCGTTATTATATAAGATAAAGAGAGTGATAGAATGATCGGTATCAAATACATCCCAATGTGTATTTTATTCGTATATTCTATTTTAATAGGATTTACTCGCACAAGAATGTTCAAATTCTTTACGCTCTTCGTTTCTGGCGCTGATAGTTCTGAAATTATAAATAAATATTTTTAAGGAGATACACTTTTTTTCGGAAAAGAACAATAAAAATACCTAAAAGCTTTTTTATAATGTAAAAGGTTAATGATGTCTACGGTTTTTGATATTCGAGTGAGATACTAGTAATATCTACGGACACCTGTCAATCAACTAAGGTCGCAAGCGCGACCGCTCAGCATGGGGTGCTGGGTTCGATTCCCGGGTCGGGCAAAGTTTTATTGGGTTTTTTCATCAAGAATGTCGCAGTAGCCTGTGTGTGTGGTGTATGCCTAGTAGTCTGGTATTATGCCCCCCCATTAGGCTCACCCCTTATTACATGGGACTCAAACATAACTGGCGAAATGAGGGTATACTATTAGGTATACCTCTGCTTTACCCATTGGGGCTTTACAGGCGTGATGTTTATGGTATGTTATAACACTATAAAAACTTTCCAGGTCAAAATGGGTTAATGTGGATCAAAGTACATACATACCAATTGACAATGTGCTGTATAACTTTGAAAGTTTTCTGTGTGTCTTTGACCAATCGTTGACTATATTTTGACCAGCGTAAACAACGAAATATGTACAAAACACCGAGACTAACAAAACGTAGGTTATATTGACACCTCCGACGTACTGGTCTACGTTCTGCGAAAATAAAAATGTATTTCAATATATTAAGAAACCAATAAAATGTAGATTTGTTGGCTTAAAGGTTACTTTACTCCTCCAGTTTCCCTTTTCAAGAGGGCTTTCGTAATACTAACTACTTACACTTGTTAAAATTATGCAGAATATCCCGTAAGCAGAAGTTACATAATGTACCGACGCAATGAGCAACGCAAATCTCATCTGAAAAACAATGATACATTAAAGGCCAATGCTGACTAATTATGTGAAGAATAAGTACCGACTTAAAGACCCAATTAGGTATCCCGATTATGGTCCCGTGATCACATCATTTTCAAGTTGTTCAGAATTATTTCAATGAAACTTATTTTTTTTTATGGCTTCTTGCAGAATGAGGCTGGCTATCCTTAACTGTTAACTGGACTATCCTGTGGGTGCCTAATTGAGTGTAAGGTCTCCAGGAAGGGTTAAATAACTTGTAAACTAAGCGACGCCCTAAGCTGAGGCTCGTACCCTACAGGGCACCCTCTGGGGGGTACGAGCGTCGGCTTAGGGCGTCGCTGTGGGAGAGCAGCAAAGGGATAGGCTGGATCTGAGTGATGTCATTATTTTGGGGCTGAAAACTGGCTCAGCATCTCGGGTTGGCTGGACAAAAAGACCCGCACACTTAAACGAATCGGTCTTGCCCCGGTTCGAGGTCACCTTATCGCCGGGTTTACCACCCACTTACGGCGAGCTTACGGGTTGACTAACCGCTTACAAAGAGGTTATGCCGGGTTGATCACCCGCTTATGGCTGGGTGAAAGAAGATCGTTTGTAAATGAGTCTTGATTAGCCCGCCGTCTATCAATCCTTAATTATTTCTCAAGGTCGGAAATTATTAATGTAATAAGGGTAAGAGTAGGTATATTTAGATATTAACCTGTATTTTAAAGCACACAGAAAGGTTCTTGCTGCAGACCACCAAACATTCATATTTTTTAGCCCAGATTTCCACTTCTTCGATGGTTAAAATGTTATTATTCTGCATTATTTCTTTGTACAATCTCTTCTCAATGTAGTCATACTTCCTTTGAGTCTGCGATATGATTTGGTTCAAACATTTCAAACAGGATTGTACCATACTTATGTAAATGAATAAAACTACATGTTCTATCATAAATCGGATTTCATGCACCAGCTCTACGACCATCAACAAAAAATAAGATAGTATGAACTTATCCTTTTGTAAGTAGTATTTAGTCGTCACTTTCAATATTAAATTCCCAAAGCACGTAAAAAGAAAAATTGATAAAGCTACTAAATAAAACATCTTCAGCCTTTTCAAGCATTTGGTGTACGTCGGGTCATGTCGATAGTAAGATTGAATGCTCATATATTTTGTGACAAAGATTTTGTAATTTCGTGAGCTTTGGATGCCAGATAGTAGAATGAAACAACCACTGCCTAGCATGACGAAGTGGAACATTATCATTATGTGTGGCATACGGCTTATGCCTTCATCAAGATCCATAATCATGTGATACACTCGGTTACAGTACGAAAAAATGGTGACGATTATTTCCACGACTGTACGCATTACAATCACAATTCGACGTCTTTTCGGAAGGAAAGAGAAGTTTCTGTACACGCCCATTATATTTTCAGTGATTATTAACATGTTTATAAGTTCATTTTGTTCCATTTTGGTCAGAAATTATAGCCGATGGTTTTCTAACGTCCGATGGAGCAATAGGACAAACAGGGCACTTAATCAAAATTAAAACGGTACAAATTACCTTAAGCACCTAACATTTGATGGCAGACGTTTTAGCTATTAAGTTATAAATTATTTAAAAAAGATAAATGACGGAATAGGAAAACCAATAACATTAATGTGAATTACTTCTGTTTCGCTAATTTAAACCTAGTTGCCATGGCGTGCTAGGTCTAATTCCCATGACAACGCAAAGTGACTAAGCGCCTAAATATCATGTTAACGTATTTAGAGGCTTTCTATTCTATTAGAGGCTTTAATTGATCTGCCGGGGTTGCGGGACTATTCGAAGAGATACCGTGGCCCCGGAACACAAAGGGCGATGAAGGAACATGGATGGGTTTTAGTCAGTAAAAGTCTGACACTCCCTCCTGCTCCGCCCAGAGCGGGAGAAGTCATTTGATGATTTACCATCCGCGAAAAAAAAAAAAAAAGGGCTTTAATTGATACGCCACTTTCACTACTTACCAATTTTGCACATTCACACATTCACGAGTACGAATATTACCGACTAAGCCCGATTAGCATATTTAACATGGCTAAAATACGAATAAAAGTAAGTATAAGTCGAAAAAAGAGAGTTAATTTTAAAATATTGACACAAAAAGGAAGGAGAAGAAGCCCAAAAAAAAGATGAATGGAATGTATGAGGAATGATATGTAAGATAAAGGACTGAATGATAGTGTGACGGTTGACAGAGGAGAATGGAAGAAAAAAACGTGTTGCGCCGACCACAAGTAACATGGAACAAGGGCAGGAAGATGGTGATGACAGACAGACGGACAGGACGAATCTATACGGGTTCCGTTTTTTGTCATTTGGCAACGGAATCCTAAAAAGGGGTTGTGCTGATAACAAACCATTCCATTTTGCCCAAAATCACCGATTAAGCAGGTACCTCTTTTAGGGGATTTTCACAGCACCGATGTCCGCTAGTCCGCGCGGCGGAGGGGCCGAAACAAATGTGTAGGCGTTGCACCGCTGTACTGGTGTCCTACGTTTGTTAGGCAGCATCAACGGATTTCATACAAGCCAATTGCATTATTGTTCACACTACCTAGTTTAGATATCATTTAATATTAAAGACACAAGATTGGACGAAAAAGTAATCCAGCATAATAATAGTACATTGTTCACCGAGAGGAGAAAGTGACCGATTACCGTCGAGGATGTCGTTTGAAGCCCGAGCAGCCCGAATCGCACTTTCTCTCGAGTGATACATAGTGCTTTATACAACACCTACGAGGAAAATAAAAAACGAAATCTTTACTAATTGAAATTTATATTGAAATTGTTGCAGTTAGTGAAGCTTAATGTAACACTTTTTCCATTAATGTTTGTTTGAGATGTTTGCGACAATGTAGGAGGAATTTCACATGTTCTTTTTTCAAATTGTTTATCCTGCCGCCGCAGGGTCGCACTGCCAGCCCGACACCATCCAACACACAGCTAGTGGCCAGTGTCATTTTGCGAACTTGGAGATAAAAACTCACTGTAAAAACTTATGGCTTTTGATATTTAGGTTACCGGCGCATAGTCTTACCCAAAATTAAAAAAGAAAAACCACGTAAGAAATGGATTTTCATACACTTTTCTCTCCCGCTCAGATGCGTTTTCTCCCCGCATATTTGTTCGATATGCAATGACGGACTTTCTTCCGTAAATTTGATAAAGTATCAAGGTACTTTCCAAGCAGGTGTAGTATAAAATATTTTTCATCCATTCTATTCGAAAAGTGTCGTTTTGTTCCCCTTTAAGCGGGAGCAAAGTAGCTCTTTTCTCCACTAGACTTTTTAGCGGGCAGTAATGAGATTTGAATTTGGAACATGAATCGTTCATCGAAATCGAATGTATAAATTACTGGCTGTAAGTGTTTGCTGTACGGTGCGAGGGTCAGCACCCGCATTGTAGAAAATATTAAATTAAGAGCTCGCCCGCACCATTGTCGCCACGCCCGCGCAATACTGAGATGACAAACACTCAAAATACCGGATGACTTTTTTATCACTTTCCAAAAAAAATGGGTATATTAGGTGAACGGAGTAGAAGCTTATGGCATACCTAGTTTTCTTTTTCTTTTTTCCACAGCTTAGAAAAGAATTGATCCATCATCAAAAAACGCTACAAATTTCAAGTAAACTTTTCATATTAGAACAAAGAGAGAAAAATTTAAAAAAAAATTAAAACTATAAAATATCGACAAAGCATGCCATTTGCTTCTACTCCGTTCACCTATTATACCCATTTTTTATTTGGAAAGTGATAAAAATGTCACTTGTATAAATAAGTCCACAACTATATCAATCCCAAATAAAACACACACACAGTGACAATACATATTTAAAATTTCGCCAGTGTATTAGATATAAATATAAATTTGTAATTGATCTTTTTTACATTCATGTCAGTTATTTAATTAAACTTATTCATTAATTACTTAAAAGTGTCTCTTATTTATTTTCTCATGGAACGAGATGAAAAGTAGAGTATATGACTCGAGAGCAAACATATTTTTCCCTCAGGTGATGTACTTTGAATCCCTACTACCTAAAAATACTATTTTGCTCCCTTGTCATACAATCTACTATAATTACGACAAAATTAAAACATTTTTAAGTATAACATCAAACACGATAAGCATTTTATATTCATTTTATTAATAACCTTGCCTATACTAGTACTATGAATAGTACATTTTGATACAAGTGGAGAAAGTTTGTTATTGTATTCGAGGCGGAATTAACACCCGAGCCGCAGGCGTGGGTTGTTATTGAGCCGAGAACTGCAATAACAAATGTCCACGTGCATCAAATGACGTTTTTTCAATACACTTTTGAAGAAATAAAATAAAAAACGACAAATATTATTGTCATGAATTAAGGAAACTATGATTAAAATTTTTTTTTTCCGCGCTTTGCTTTCCCCAGGTTGAAGGAGAAGCAATGGTATAAAACCACTAAACAGCCTAATATGAAAAATAGAAAATTCAAATATTTTTGAGTTTAGAACACAAATAAATGTTAATTTGTTCAAACGTTTATTTTATTTTAATAATCATGGTTTTTGATGATATTCTATTTATAAACATCATAGAGTATTCAAAAAATATAACGCCTTATAGACGCTTAACTCTTTGCCGAGATATAAAAAAATTCAATCGTCGCCGTCTATAGGCATTGAACCAATTTGGAGTGGGTATAGGTATAGTTATCTGTGGTAATTTTCGTTCCCGCACACGTGTTGGAAAATGAGAAAAAACGCACGCGTGTGAAATACATTGCATGTTGAACGTAATCGTAGTGCGAAAAGAAACAGTTTTCGAGGAAGTATATTGAAAAAGTAATTTTGACAATTTATTTGTGCAGAGTATATAATAATTAATTCATTTGTTTTCGTAGGTACAGTCACAAGCAATAAAGTGTTTACGCTTAGCAAAATTCAAAAGCTATTTTTCCTTCTGTATCGACTAACGTCTTCACGAACAAAGTATTTTGGAAGCCATACTGTTACGAAGTAGGTCTAATCTCATACATAATTTCGCGAGAAAATAGCTTGCATTTTGTGTTTCATTTTATTGTTTGTGACTGTACTGTAATACCTACACTGTTAAATCGAATCTTTAATATACAAATAGTTTCTATACTAATATTAATATATATAATAAGGTAAAATTTGTCTGTTTGTTTGTATGTACGGAGTAATCTTCGGAACTATTGATCCAATTTTAAAAATTTTTTCACTGGCAGAAAGCTACATTATTCGTGAGTGCTATAGGTCATAATAATCAATTTTAATCAAGCTTATTAGCCTAGCTATCACAATTTTTGCGAACAAATTCGCAGGTGAAGTGCTAGTTTTCATATAAAATGATTAAATTGCAGTGCAATTATAATGTATCCGACAGAAAGTGAAAGAACCGTTGGTATCAAATACATTCCCATATTAGTTTTAGACGTATACTCAATTTTTATAGGATGTTTCTTCACAAAAATAATTAACTTCTTTAAACTCTTCGTTGCTGTCATTTGTGGATCTAAAACAAAATTTTTGTGTATGTAGTAATGGTGGCACCTTCTATAAATATGCCTGGACAAAGTGACAGAAGATACTGGATAGCCATGACACAAAACTGCTAAAAGAGGAGAGCTATGGAAGAGACCTACTTTCAGCGTTGTGTGGTCAAAGGTTAAGAGCGGCCAACCCGCCATACTTTTTGCGAGAATTTTGACAAACGCTCGTGCGGGATTATGCCGTTGTTAGACTTGAATTTTTGGAACTAGTAGGTATCTTGTGGACTATATCTAGGCTTCTATCGAAGCAAAAAATAAAAAAATGTAAAAACAAATTCAGTACAAGCCTCCAAAAATTGCTGTTTTGCACAACTTTTACCTCAACTTTGGCCGTTCATAATGTACTCATAAATTGTAAAAGTAAAAAAAGCACCCTGATAGAAGCCTTGCAAATGTAGTGGATATAACAAATATTTATTTCACATACTTGTAAGACTAATTCAAAAACACGTATTTTCTGGAACAATTTTATAAATTTTCGATCACTATTTTTCGTTCAATGTCCTCGCATTAGGCGGTATGAGTTGCGCGGGAGGCAAGTAGTTCGGAGTCGGCGCTAGGTAAGACAGGGGAATTGAAAGAATACCACCGCTGTGGCTCAGGATGAAACAACAAGCTTTTCGACCATGCTCGCGTTGACGAAATGCGGGCCGGGAAGGGCCCTCTTAAAGAAGATGAAAGTGACAGATAATTTATTTTATTTAAGTATCTTTTCATACAACACATATATAATTAGAACACACACAGCACAAAACCGTTTTACGTCCGTAACATCACCATCTCAGGTCCAGTTGAATACCAGCGTCGTGCGCTGAATGGGGCCTATTTGGCGTAACCGTGAGTCACACAATATTATTTCGCTTTCTTTTTTTCCGTTTACTTTTAAGTTTTTTTGTTGCGTACCTAGTTTTAAGTTTCTTATTTTTTATTTTATTATTATTTTGTTGCGAGCACAAAAAAAAAAAAAAACAAAATAAGAATAAAATAAAAAAAATCCATCCTCCATGTAATATACTGGTATTCAGCTGCATTCGGTTAGACTGAAAGCCGACCCCATTATAGTTCGGAAAAGGCTAGGCAGATGATGATTTTGTTGTGTGCACGTTTATACGTTACGTTTTCTTTCTTTTTTTTTATAATGTAAAATCAAAACTGTCATTAGATATAATTATAAACGATTACCACCCCTCTCAAATAGATGAAGAAAAACATCTTATGGATGCAGCAGATCTTAAGTTATAACTTAATGGTAGCAATATTTTTTTTTTTTTTTTTCGGATGGGATATCATCAAATGACTTCTCCCGCTCTGGGCGGAGCAGGAGGGAGTGTCAGACTTTTACTGATAACTGAAAACCCATCCATGTTCCTTCATCGCCCTTTGTGTTCCGGGGCCACGGTATCTCTTTCGAACAGTCCCGCAACCCTGGCAGGTATCGGTCTTTGCGGACCCCTTCCTTTTGCTGACTCTCTTTGAGGCGCGCGTGGAACACGAACGCACCGTCGACACGGCCTGTCGTCATGAGACGGACGGACGGCGAACTAGCCCATAGCCCACCGTCCACAGGCCCGATGGTAGCAATACCTTGCAGCAAAATTATAAACAATCCACTATAAATAGATACTCTCTCTCTCTCTCACGGAAATAAGTAAATAAGTCCCAGGTTCCAAAATGGTACAACTTTTAGCCAATAGGCTTGTGTCCTGAGAAAATCTAATAAGTCCGTCAGATAAATTATCTAAAAATATTTGACACGTATTTTTCTTTTGTTACGTAAACCAAAATTGACGAATGTAAAGGATCACTAACAGGGACAGGACGTAGTTGAATAATGACACAAAGATTATACGAGATTATGTTATAATTTACTTGAACTGCACATACAATAATCAATATTAACACTAGGCACTTCTTAATTCACACCCTAATGAGTTCCGAGAACCAAGAGACCGCGCAACCGGCCAAGCGTTTTTTAATCGACGTTGACCCTACCATTTTGCGCGGGAAGGAAGCGAGTTCTCTGATTGGTTCCCGCCATTTTGCGTCAACCAATCACAGAGCGACCACGAATATAATAAAAGGGTAAAGTTGCAAGCGTAAAATATTAAAATGTTAGCTGTTTTAATACGAATATCGATTAAAATAATCGATTAGCAAAATCAAAATTCCCAAACCCTAACACGAAGATACGACGTTTTTAAAATTCTCAATACGTCACGCCATGCTATAATTTTTAGTGCGTTGTGACGTCACGAGCCCCCACTCTCGAGTTTTGATGCGATATATCTTTGTCAATATTCATTTATTTACAAAAACAAAAAATACGTGTCCATTATTTTCCAACACTTTATCTGACGGACTAAATAGATTTGCAATTTATTGATAGTGGAAACTAACCTATTGCGGCCTAAATACATCGACATCGAGTTTTTAAAACAAACAGCACAAAATCTGTGCTGTTATGTCGGCAGGAGCTGATGAAAAAGGAACAGTCAACATTTAACCACATAAAAAAATAGATACTTACGTATAGAGAACGTATTGTATAACTTAGTTAGCCTCCTAGTTGTATTAAAACTTTCATTGAGGACATTTTGCCCCGCAAACATTAAGAAATATGTACAAAATACAGAACTTGACATGAAATATATTACTGAGATAAGCTGGTGAAGTTCCTGTTAAAAGAAAATTAATGAAAATCGGAGTTACAAGCAATTTGAAGAAAACAAATAGAAAAGTTGCAAACATATTTACATTAGTCATAAATGAATAATATATCAGATATGACGAAGCAATATAATGTACTAGAGACATGACCAATGAATATACCATCTGAAAATAAAAATACGGATTATTATAATAGACATAGTTAGGGCCATTTGAATACAAAATTTTAGCAGAAATTTAACAAAAATACTTTACAACAACGCAGCAAAATTACTTAAGGGGCCCGTTTTCTAAAACTTACTTACGTATAATTGTCAGTTAATATGCCTAAGTCTCTATCGGTGTTTCTTTAAACAAAATTAGCATGAAATATCCTATCCGCGTCACCTACCTGTCACTTGATTCATAGAAAAATCAAAAAAGCTTTTCTGTGACGTTTTGTTTCTAACCGTCCCTAAGCTAAATGTCAAACAGACAGAGAGAGCAACCTACCGATACCTATTGGTAAGCTATTGAAAAAGGCCGTTAATAGATCACAGATCAACAGAGTGTAGCGGCACTACAAAAAGTGGTACAACGCCATCTATGACACAAATGAAGAACTAACAATAAAATTCTAAATCGTGCGACCCGGACAACGACACCCCCGTCTGGTCGGAGGATCCTCCCTTTTCAAAAGAGGATGAAGAAATTTACACCTTGTTCTTTATACCCACAGAAGCAGAATTTCAAGTAACTTACCTGAGTATAAAAGCAGACCGATAGATTTCTGCTGCAACTGAATAAGCATTTAAACTGTGTAGCCCATTGCTCCACTTGTTCAACCGTAAGAAGATCATTCCACTCAATGCTATCAGAGCATAATCTCTTTTCAATATCATTGTACTTAACTTGAATATCAAGTACACAATCGTTCAAACATTTCAACAAGTCTTTAATCATTGTTATGTAAACATGCATTATTAAGTTTATCAAAATGAAACGGTCTAATGCTAAGGAATCTGAAATCAACATTGCTAAGAATTCCACATTAAAATTATGGTGAACATAGAATTTGAAATACATAGACTTTACAAAATGTAGTACACTTGCAAAACATGTAACTGCTGTGATGATCACAAAAACGTTCTTCAACCTTCTGCAGCGTTTGATGTAAGTCGGTTCGTCCCGAAAGTAATGGTGCACGGACAGGAAGTTGTCTACGAACAGTTTGTAAGAACGTGAGGTTAGAATACCACTTATTATAATAACGGGACTTCCAGAGAGGTTTATAATTCTAAACGCTTCCGCCATGTGAACTAACAGTTTATTATACAGATTTCGAGAATAAACAAAGACATTGCTGAGGACCGTAATTGCAAAAATTATTTCAATAACGATACGTATGATAGCTAAAATTTTGCGACTTTTTGTCAGATAATCGTATTTTCTGTAAATTCCCACGATATTTTCAGCTTTTATTATCATATTTATAAGTTTTCTTGCTGGCATTGTGAAACTTAGACACACGGTCGTAATAGTAATAACAAATGGGCTCTAAATTATTGTAACAATTTAATAATAAAAAGGTTATTATTTATTCTAAAGGTGCTTGTTCACGGGCCACATCTCTGCTAAAATAAGTTGCTAGCAATGACAACAACTTTAAAGTACAAATAAATGTTGACGCGATGTTAGGAGTGTTTTTAGAGGCGGATAACACACACACAGAATAATGTCTATAATGGTGTCGATTCTGTTGTGCACAAATTAAACTTAATTTAGGCTATTGCTATCTTTTTCTCTCTGATAAAAAGATAAAGAGACGGACGTAATTTAGAGCTGTCAAATTTAGTTAGAACTAATATTTCTATACAACTATAGGGTGCACGTAAAAACATGTCGACTAAAAACACGGTGAAGCGCAAGGCATAGACTAGTTTGACATCTCTAACTTTGTTCATAGCTATAGCCGTCCTTTTCTCGCACTGCCTTTTAGTAAAAGATAGCAATAGCCTTAATTAAGTTTAGTTTGTGCACAACAGAATCGACACCATTATCCATGTAATTAGCTTTAAGTATTTGACTGATCATTTTTTGCCATTATTTACGTTTCAATAGTATTCAAATCATTTGGGGCATGTGGCCACCTTTGTCAACATTGTAGGATTGATCTAAAATATGGCCCGTCTGGAAGAACCTTTTCTGAATTAAAATTAGAGCAAAGTACCTGTATAGTGTATTCTACAAAGTTGTTATTAATTACGAGTATATGTTTGTTATTTCTAATAATTATAATTACTCACATTATGCCTACGTTTACTTCTTTAGATAACGATTATACTTGGTACTTATTTAGATAGATAGGCTTTTAAGTTGATTATTATGGCAATTGAACATTTTGTTAAAATAATTTTTAACAATTTTTTTTGTTGTTGTTTAGCCTATTTATTATGTTCCAATGCTGGGCAAAGGGTTCCCCCATTCCTTTTCCAGTGTCTCGGTGTTTTGCCTTCTCTGGCCAATCATCAAATCATCACGGTTTTCAAAAACATAATTATCTTAGATTATTTTCATTTATCCGAGAAAGCGCTACAATGGTATCTACATTCTAGCTTGCTTTAGTTGTTCAAATTTGCAACCTGCAACGATGACACAATTGTTTAAAACTAGCGATCCGCCCCGCTTATTTACGGTAAACCTAAAAAGCAGTGAAAAAAAAAAAAATTAATTGAAACAAAACACAGACTAATAGAAACAGAATAATAGAAATGTCATCAAAATCCGGTACGTAGTTTTTATAAATAGTGCTACTTACAGAGACGAGATAGAGGTTAGACTGGAAGCCGAACACAGCATTTTTAGGAGACCAGGCAGATGATGACAGACAGGCACAACAAGCGGTTAAAAGAGAAGTTCCAAACTCCATAGAAGCTTGGGCCCTGGCGTCACAGGGTTAGAATTTTGCCATGAATTAGAGCATTTGGGAAGGTTTCACGAGCCCAATTTTCACGACTCCTAGCAATGGCCAAATTGGTAAAATCAGACAATGTTTACAATTTAGGTTATTTTACTAGGCCCATAACGAACTGGTGACCACGGCGAGGGCAGGCAGGCCAAGAAAGCACTTCCTACTATCGCCAGCCGCCTCACCAAACGCGCGCTACGGTTGACCAAACCGCAGCTGCGCACAGTTACAGCCACCATTACCGGACACGGCTCTTTTAATAAACACCTCTTTGTCTTAGGAGTTTCCCCCCAACCAGCCCCCTGTGCCGTGCCTGCATGGAGGAAGACGAAACAGCAGCACGTGCTTCTGCACTGCCCAGTGGTTGCAACATACAGGGCAAAGTACTTCGGTAACCCAGGTACTATCCGCGAGATTGTCAGCAACATCAGAGCGCTGCTGGCCTTTCTCGGGGAGTTGAGGTGGATCGAGTGAATTCCCACCCGTACGCAAAATACGCGCTCTGACTTGGAATTGCGGACACCAGCCCGTTATACTAATAAAATTACTAATAGGCCCATAATAGGGGATCTCCTTTATTTTAGATTGGTCATAATCATATTTTTCGGTTCTAGACAGATAAATAGTTAGAGAAATAAATCCAAAATAACACCACGCCTGTTATCCCCGAATGGTTAGGCAGAGGTGTACCAAATAGAACACCCATATTTCGCCAGTTATGTCTAAGTCCCATGTAAGCCAATTGCCATCGACCTGGTTCAGATCGATACTCCGTGGATGCTTCTGAAAAATTCATATAGAAAAACGCAATAACGTTTTGCCCGACCCGGGAATCGAACCCAGGACCTCTTGCTCAGCAGTCGCACGTAAGACCACTGGACCAACGAGGCAGTCAGTGAGTAAAATAAATCTGTTAAAAAACACTCGCCCAGTAAAGCCACTTTTCTTTCATCCGTAAACCTGCCAACGCTAACATAGCTTACTGTAACCTGTATGATATGTATATTTATATGCCACAGTCGAAACTGTTAATCAGTCAGTACTTTTGACCGGTCCAAACTACTTTTGACTAGTCAAAACTATTTTAACAATAACTAATAGTTACTTAGAAACTTATTAGGTTGTTAGGTTTTTTTTGTGATCCTTTAAAAAACATCAGGTAATTCTAGGACTATTAGGTAATCACAACTGAAGCGTTCTAAAACAACATATTTTTAATGCAGAAAACGCATTTTAATTTCTTACGGGTTATGACTGACACCATACAAAGATTATGGGCTACCGCACACTTGAGACAAAACTGTCTTGAGACAGACTATTTCCGTACTAGTGCGAACGAGACAGACTATTTATCTCTCGCTCGCGCTAGTATGGAAATAGTCTGTCTCAAGTCAGTTTTGTCCTAAGTGTGGGGTAGCCCTAAGTTTAAGGGGCTCCCCCATGCACACTAGCGCCACTTTAGTAAAAAAATCAGAACTCGTTAAATACACAATTAATATAAAATCTGATTGACAAAATCAATCTTTTGGTCTTCTAAATTATTTACGTATGCTTAAATCATTGAAACATAGCTCGCTGTCGTTACAGATACAAAATGGAAAAAAACGGCCGTTTTTAGCAATTTTTCTAACTGTAACTACAGTGAAGGATATTTTAATCAATTAAATAGACTTCAATAATCTAGAACTCTAAAGCATTGATTTTGTCAATCAGATTTTATATTAATTGTGTATTTAACGAGTTCTGATTTTTTTTACTAAAGTGGCGCTAGTGTGCATGGGGGAGCCCCTTAACGTCTTTTATATTTTGTCCGGACGCCAACTGAATACGAACCAAGCGCTCTTATATTCCAAGCTGATATTTCTCTATTGATCTATTACGTACCATACATCTTCGTCTTTGTCCTGCCTTTCAATAGTAACGACTTTATGTATATTGTGTTAAGGATGGTAGGGTAATGAGGAAATATGGTACAGTTAACAATAGCATATACAATAGAATAGAAGCATTATTTTAGCCAGCAAAGGATCATCAACATAAATTAACATTGCTCAGTAGGTAAATAACCGTTCAGCAATGGTCGAGGTTTAAAATGAGGAGCTCGTGGCTACAAACTAACAGCCTCTCGGGTCGAAGTCATCTTAAGCCGCGCGAGAAAATGTTTGTGAGATGAGCATGGGCATTTGTTTCCGAGTCATGGATGTTTATATGTATAATAAGTATGTATTTACAAACAAAAAGTATATATGTAGTATATCAACTATCTGATGTCCACGACACAGGCCTCGTTGCTTAGTGTGGCACTAGATGGCGCTGTGTGTAATGTCCAGCGATATTTATTTATTTATTTATTTATTTATTGCCTAGGTTTGTCCGTGGATGAGTGACCACCCATTACATACCGAGTTTCCGCCGTGCCCCGGAAAGCACGTTAAGCCGTTGGTCCCGGCTGTGATTTGAAGATCTTTGACAGTCGTTACTGGTACTCAGTGGCCCGGAAGTCTGATAACCAGTCTTACCAAAGGGGTATCATAATGGATGCATATTAAAAAATCAAAACTTTCCCGAGCAAATTTCAAAAGAACAATAAACGAAATAACAAAATTTAAATGACCAAATGTTTTATTTAGAAAAATTTTAGAATCCCAATGTATGTGACATCAAATGAACGACTGATCAAAAGTTAGGTTAATTTCTTCTTTAAACAAAATGGGTAGGTTAGGTTAGGTTAAAACCAGAAACGACTTGCATTAATATAAAAAGAGATTGTTTTTAGTAGGTTAATTAATCGAACACGAGTGAAAACGAAAACGCTTCAAACAGTTTGTAACATGCATTCAATTAAAAAAAATATTATCTAAGTTCCACCCGCATTAGTATAACGCCTATATTATTTGTATTGATTTATCCAGTAATCCATTTTGACCTTTAAACGATTTCGTCAATAGTGTATTAAATAATATAAACATTGATATTCCAGACTTTGGTCAGCTGAACTTTTGATCAAATGACCATCGTTATTTTAAACTTTGTTGATTTGTACGTTGTTCTTTTGTTATTTGCTCAGAAAAGTTTTGATTTTCTAATATGCAACCATCATAATAATATTACCTGCACTTACTAATTATGTTCATGGGTTGTGGAGGTAGGAGGATAAGCAGTCACTCCATGTAAAATGCCGAGCCCAACATAGTTGGGATTAGGCTAGGCAAATGATGAATGGTTGAGGTAAAGAAACAGATTTTAATCACAACTTACTTAGTGATTAAAATCATCACTTAACAAACTCAATGTTAATTCCATTTAACATCACGATTCGTCAATACCGCAAATATAACCCTTAAACTATGTCTGGGGTTTAGAGCTGACCCTTTCCACCTGACGCTCAATTTTGATAATGTCCCAATTAGTTCCAAGATCACAGTATAAACCTAACGCGAGTTAAAAAATAATTTTTAATATAATTCAAAAAGCGATTATTACACATCACGTAACGAGGGGACACAAGGAGCGACGAACCCTCAACGAGGGCCCTACGTGAACCGACTAACTTATAATTTATTCGACTCCCGTCCAAAAAGTTAATTGTTAAATTATTCATATTTCCACAGAAAAACAACAAATTAAATTAGTTTAGTATATTAAATTCATTGTTGAAAAGTTTTTCTTATAATGGATTTGTTTTGACTGGACATGGCGGACGTGAACAACAGATCCATCACTAAGGAAACCGCACCAGTATCTGATAACAAGTTATCTCATTAGTATTATTGGCGATGCAAAGATTCTAACTAGCGCCTTAAGTGTCAAAATTGTGAAGCTGTCTAAGAACGACACTTTGACAGTTTTCGTTATAATTTACGTCACGGAAAATGTTTTATATTAAATATAAATCAGATTTATGTGGTTTCTTGCTGGACGAGACAATCATTATGTTGTTGTCGGTGTAATTAAAGCGTCTGCAGGATACACAAAACCAATGCGTTATGAGAAGAATTATTACGGAGTGGAATGGTGATTTCTGTAGGAAAATAATAATAACATAACACACGTGTGTCGATGAAGTCATGACATGATGATGACTGTTGTTATCTGCAGTTATATTATTGTTCTCAAATTCATCGTCAACGTCAATTTTTTCATTCTCAATAGCCAGTCTAAGATCTTTCTTTGATACAACTATTTGCCTGTGTCTATAACAGCCCTATTTTCTCGAGCAATTGATATTTTTTTTTGGGATAATGGTACTTCTTTATCAGAGCTTCTTTTAGGAATATTCCTAAATGGTACGATATTAGAAAACACCTACTGTCTTTTTGAATGTGGAACAATAAACATAATCTCGTTATCTGACGAGAAACACGCCTTAGCCTAAACTAAATAAATAACTTAAAAAATAAGTACATGTGAATATATTATAATCTAAGTAGGTACAATAAAATAATTAAAACCTATTTATACTTCATCATCATCATTTGCCTAACTTTTTACTTACTGTTTGGAAAATAGTTTGAAGCTTGAAAATGATCGGCTTGCCTATTCCTAAACCCGAATCTCCGTAATGTACTACATTGAGGAACGCAACAATATTTCGTATTTCTGCTTTTATTAGCAACAGATTTGTGGTACGTAATCGTGATCCATCTGATTATGTCTAAACTTAACCTCACCTTAATTTCAACTTTAAAGCAAAGTATCGTTCTTAGACAACTTCAAAATTTCGCCGCTAGAGGCGCGCGGATAATCTTTGCATCGCCAGTGTAATCGCTGATCCATGCGTCATGTTCGTGAACGGGCGCTGTCAGTTGTGACTGGTCATCTCTTAGTTGCCATGGCTTATTTGAATGAATTATTTTTTTGTTTTTACTGTGGACACTTTTAACGTGCACATCTTGCTACATTGTTTTCATATAATATCCTATCTCAACATGAATGATGTAACCAAGATTTTGTCCGCGTGTCTCGGTAGTTCGGTTATTTAGTCCGGTCCCGGACTTTTCGTCTCATCAGTTCGGTGATACAATACGACCGGACTACAGAGCCTGATAGTTCGGTATCGATAACGGACCTGCACTACTAAGGAAAGACTGAAAGGTCGACATTATCGCTCCGGACCCACCATACCCCTGGCCATGCCCCTGGGGGTAGAAAGAGACTGGACCATACCACCATAGAGATGTGCCACCAGAGATATATGAATAATCCAAATATACTATTAAACATAACAGACTAACCTATCTGTTTTGTTATCAGTTCTCTTTATTGACGACCTAACAACCTTTAGAAGTAGGTAGGTATGTAAACTTTTTTGTGTTTTGTTATGGAATGGTTATGGGTTATGGACACTCATGATTATTATGATTGACGTTTGTGAATCTTTCCCTAATTTATTACGTTTAATAAATAATAATTAATAATTTAACAAATATTCAATTCCTTGCACGGACGATGGATTTTGAAATACTGAAACGTGGGCGAGGCAGAGTTTTATTATATAACGGTTACCAATTTTATAGGAATACGGTTTACAAAGCTGGGAGTTATTGGAGGTGCAGAAACTATAAGAATGATACTAAATCTGAAGGCAAAATTGTTAAATTCGGTGTACCGCAAGGTAGTGTATTGGGTCCCCCGCTATTTTTGCTATATATAAATGATCTGCCTCGTCAGATACCAAATCCAATGGTTCTATTTGCCGATGAGCGAGCACTGATAAAATGTACAAATATTAACGATTATGAACAGGATATTAATACTAACCTTAGAAATATTATTGATTGGCTTGTCAAAAACAACCTGGTAATAAACATACCTAAGACTAATGTAATGCATTTTCACCAACGTACAATTCCACCGAACGTCAATGTACAGTACAATGGACAAGTTATTAATCAAACACAGGTCGCGAAATTTTTAGGAATTCATATCGACGATCAATTAACCTGGAAACCGCAAGCAGAGGAGGTGTGCAAAAAGTTAAGCACTGCGGCATATGTTCTTTTTAACCTGACGAAAAAAGTTGACATAAAGACTGCTTTAGTAGCATACCATGGTTTAGCCGCATCGGTCTTGAGGTTTGGAATAATTTTTTGGGGTAATTGCAGCTTAAGAGATAACATATTTAAAGCCCAGAAACGTTGTGTTAGAGCTATGTGTAGTCTTAAACCTAGAGATAGCTGTGAACCTCTGTTTAAGTCTTTGAAAATTCTTACTTTTCCGTCGTTGTATATTCTAGAAATGGCAATTTTTGTAAAAAAAAATAAAGCATTATTTGCTAAGTTCTCGGATGCCAAGAAAGGTCCCGTGAGAAGTCAATACAAAAACCTCTTAATTACTGGTGGTTTTAAAACAGCACTACTGAGGAAGAGTGTTTTCTGCATGGGTCCAATAATATTTAATAAACTACCAGACGGCATAAAAAATTACACTCTTCAACAATTTAAAAATAAACTCAAAGCGTTTTTGTTAGAGAAATGTTATTATTCAATAAGTGATTTTTTGAATGACCCTATGTGTGACAGTTCAATAATCCTATAGTTTTTTTACATTACTTATGATACTTTGTTAAATTAATTTATTTGTAACTGTTGTAATAATTTTCTATTTCATAATACCTACTCATATTATTCTTTTAATAATTTTTTGATGCAGAATTCTATTATTGGTTATGTGATTATTTGTTTTATTTTTCTATTTTGATCCTGTGTTTGACATTCCAGCAATTTAATATTATTGACATTATTTGATACTTTGTGCTTAATAATTTATTTCTACTGACATTATTTGATACTTTGGGCTTGATAATTTATTGATACTGACATTATTTGATACTTTGTGCTTGATAATTTATTGATACTGCAATTATTTTGACATTATTTGATACTTTGGGCTTGATAATTTATTGATACTGACATTATTTGATACTTTGTGCTTGATAATTTATTGATACTGGAATTATTTGTTAAATTTTGCATGCCAAAACTCAGGCAGAATGTACCCGGCTCACTATATTTCCTAACAACTTTATTGTACAAATACCTACATTCTATGCGAATAAATGATTTGATTTGATTTGATTTGATTTGATTTGATTTGATTCAAATGTAAAGGATACCTCGTTTTATCCAAAGTAAGTCGGCTTTTACTACTCAAGACTGTCTCAAGTTTCAGCTTTTAAATATAACATTGTATTTTAGGAAGAAGACGTGATTACAAAGGATAGTACTGACCATTCTTGCGAACAGGACAAAACTCAAAATCAAATTGATATATTACTCAATCAATGTGTTGATGAGGCAGCACAAGGACAAGAAGCTGCTCCAAAATTATTTCGGAAATTCACTCTCAAAATTAAAACAAAGGGATTAGATTTAGCTGCAAAACAACCTATCCCTAATTTTAATAATAAAAAAATGACAATATATCGAAAAATTCATTCTTGTACGGAAGTCACTAAAATACATACTAACAATTATGAAGACGTTGAGGTGCCAATTCAATTTCAAGATTTTTTATTAGCAGATTTCTATGACGGCACAATCAAAACTTTAATATTCTGTAGTAAAGAAGCACGATTACTTTTGACATCCCTGAAACAATTTTTCATGGATGGTACCTTTCAGGCATCACCAGATCCTTTTCCGCAGCTATACAGCATTCATGGAGACATGGGAAGTGGCATTGAAAGCACGAATGTCATTCCATTAGCATACATCTTCATGTCACACAAGAGTGTAAAAGCTCATGAGATTGTATTTCAATTAATACAATCACAGGTTCCAGGTTGGGTACCAGAACAAGTTCATATCGACTTTGAGAGCGCCGCCATAAAAGCATTGCTGAAAACTTTCAAAAATGTGACCATTATTGGTTGTTATTTTCATTTTCGAAATGCTTTATATCGAAAGGCAAAGGCAATTGGACTAAACTCAAGAAATTATAGGCGTATCATCAGTTTGTGTTGCATACTGCCATTGCTACCTGTACATAAAATACAGGACGGTTGGAAACATATTTCATTAAACGAAATGTCTATTCAAGATGAAAAATTAATTAAATTCAGAAGTTATTTTCAAAAAACATGGATGAAGCCTGATTTTATAAATAAATGGTGCGTATTTGCTGAGCGTCATCGCACCAACAATGTTGTAGAAGCCTGGAATTTCACACTTAATGGTCTGATCCATAAAAATCCAAGTTTGTTGCGTATTTTGAACGTGCTGAAGGATGATGACAATCTAGCAAATTTCAAGGTCGAACAAATGAAAAGATTTGGAACAGCAATGTCGAAACGAAGCAGAGTAAATATAGAAAAGGACGATTTTATTCAAGAAGTTCAGATGCAGTTAACTTGTGCCGAAATCGATGTATCAATTTTTTTGTATAAAATTGCGTTGTACTTGGCTTGTTGGAAAAAGCAGATGTTTGGCTGAGATATTTCAAGTAAAAGATATTTCTTGACATGTCGACCTTTCAGTCTTTCCTTAGGGCCCCCACACATTTGTCAGTCCGCTGGCAGTCCGCCGGCAGGCGATCATACATACAGTTTTTGACAGTTTTTATGAATGACCGCCTGCCAGTGGACTGTGTAATGTGTCCCTTTACTAGTGCAGGTCCGATATCGATACCGAACTATCAGGCTCAATAGTCCGGTCGTATTACATCCACGAACTGCTGAGACGAAAAGTCTCACCAGTCCGGTGACCGGACTAAATAAACCGAACTACTGAGAATAGCTGGATTTTGTAACAATATTTTGATACAAAAGAGTGTCCATGGAGTTTCATGCCCGTACTTCTCCATAGAGATCTACGCTAGGGAATGGGCAACTACAGTACTTTCAGTTTTTATGTCTTGTGACTGGACATTTAATTTTCATCTTTGTTTCGACAATTCAAAAGCCTGTAAATGGCCTACTTAAAATAAACGCTTTGATTTTTATTTTGTTATATTCATTATGTACTTTTTATTTGATCAATGTGAGAGTATTTATAGCTTGTTTGTTTTCGCATCCGCAATGAGCTGGGGCCCTACTCTCTAACGTTATCTTCGTTTCGACAATTCAAAAGCCTGTAAATGGCCTACTTAAAATAAACGCTTTGATTTTTATTTTGTTATATTCATTATGTACTTTTTATTTGATCAATGTGAGAGTATTTATAGCTTGTTTGTTTTCGCATCCGCAATGAGCTGGGGCCCTACTCTCTAACGTTTCGTCCGTATATTCGGATCTATCCGTCTCTCTCACACACGTCTGCAGATGAGTGCGAGTGAGAGAAACGGATAGATCCGAATATACGGACGAAACGTTAGAGAGTAGGGCCTCTGATCCGACAGAGAACCAGAGTTGTCAACATAGCTCACAGAATAGGTAAGCCAAAGTGGTAATGGGCCGGTCATAATAGCCGTAGAACCGATGACCGTTGGGGTAGACGTGTTCTTGAGTGGAGACCGCGAGTCGGCAAACGTAAGGTCACCCTCAGGCTCACGAGCGACGATCTTCGCAGGGTGGCTGGTAGCAACTGTATGAGAGATTCTGAGAATTGAGTTCAATGGCGTGCGATTCAGGAAGATTTCGGGAGGATTTCAGCAGTGGACTGCTGTAGATAGAGCAGTCCACTGTTCATACATAGGCCTCCTCAATCGCAGCCTACGTTGATGATGATGTTTTTATAAGATGTAACATAAAAAATTACAAAGAATGGTGACACCCCTGTTCACATCTTTTTAATGTCGGTAAACTAACTCTTGAATTGAATACCATGAAAGAATGACATTTGAAGCCAACTCTAACTTTAGGAGTTGTTTTGATGATTGTAATTCAACGTGGCAATGCTGCCAGTCTTCTGGGCACGTTTCCGGATTACAGCGATGCGGAGGAGTACTTTGACGCCAAGTGTCGTATTGTCGTCGTTGTATATTTGTGTAGTTACTTACTTTTAGTTTTATTTTTATAATTATTTTAGTTCTATTTTTAGTCTTTATATAATGTACATACTTAATAACTTTAGTTTTTAATTAATTATGTAATATATAGTTAATTTTACTATGTTTAGTTTATTAATTGCTGATTATTAATTTAAATAAATAAAAATGGAATCACACTTTGATCAATATACAAACTGCAACCAATAAATTTTGCAAAAATAGTTTAAAAAAATGAAGTTTGCAGCAGTGGCGTTCTTAAGGGCTAACAATACGGCAAGCTCATGAGACAAGTAGACGGCTAAGTAACCCTAACATCATGAAAAATAGTAGGCTTTAAGGACATGCTTTTCAGCCTGTATGAAAGTAGTTCCCAGGCCACCTTATCGCATTCCATAACTAAATAATATTTTTTCTAATCGTGCTCTTTTTCATGAATAGTTACGAGTATTGCCTTCAGAGAATTATAACATTTGTAGATGCTAGCCAATTATATTTTGAATAGTACGAGTATATACAACATGTAAGTTAAGACAATGAAATAATGATCAATAATATAACGTCACAACAAGATTATCGCGACTGAAACAGCGCACTGCGATATCGCACTAATCCTCGCTTAGTTTGACAGCGACACTGCTAATTTACTAAACCTAAGTATTGCCATATTATTAAATAGACCACGTTGTTGGATTTGCAACGTTCAGATCAGTGCCGAAAGTCGAACATTCTACAGCACGCTCAATGTCCCTTACGTCAGTTCCAATTTTCACCGATATCGGTACGTACGTATGTTTGTAGTATGGGAGATTTTGTTTCGCGCAATTTTAGTAAATGTGTATCGGAATTCATTTGAAAGATTATCATTGTGTGTATCCTGCAATGACATGTGACATCTACCAACCCGCACTGGGCCCGCGTGGTGGATTATAGCCCATTCCCTCTCTTAGAGAGGAGGCCTGTGTCCCAGCAGTGGGAACATTAATAGGCTGATGATGATGATGATGATGATGATGTATCCTGCAATTTATAGTTTATTTTTATTTTGGACAGAATTGACCCTCGGCACTGTTGTTCTTCTTAGATTGTTGATGGCAGATATTGTTTTAAAAGAAGTTAATTTTTAGGGTTCTTTTCTTTCTTTCTAACAAAGACTCCACTGTCCGTCTGTCTGTCACCAAGCTGTACCTCATGAACCGTGGTAGCTAGACAGTTAAAATTTTCACAGATGTTGATGTTGATGTTGTGATGTATTCCTGTTGCCGCTATAACAACAATTATAAACATGAAAGGGGGCTCCCCTCTATGGTGTTACGGAACCCTTCATGCACGAGTCCGACTCGCACTTGGCCGGTTTTTTTTTAACCTTATATTGTATAGGCTCACGATTACTGCGCTTGCGGTTCTGGGCCGAATTCCCGGGTCGGGCAGTGTTATTGGATTTTTCTATCATGATTTTCTCAGTAGCAGTTTGCAGCCACGGAGTCTGGGTTTGTACCCGGGGGATGACTATAGGCTCGTCCCCTATTACATTGGACTTGACATAACCGCGCAGCGTATAACACGACGCCGCCACTTCGTGTGTCATAGTTGTGTAGTGCTACTAACATAGTTATTTAAGTTGCTTAACTAACAAAAATTGTTATTAGTATGTATTTTTAGGCTAAGGTCTTTGTCACCTGAAATAAATGGTTTATTATTATTATTTGTTTTTATACTTTTACGTATCTCGGCTTTGTTGCCGGATTTAAAGAATAGTACGGGCCGAAGCCAAGTTAGTGCTTGGCTATCATCTCATCATAACACCACTTTCCCGGGGAAGTCCCCGGGAAAGTGGTGTTATGATGAGATGATGATAATATGATGGAATTTTGCGATGATGAGTATCTATGTGTGTTAGACTGTGTGTGTGTGTGAGGTTGTGTGTTTGTGGTGGTGACTACAGATTCATTTTCATTTTGTAAAAAAAATCTGACAATCCTGCATGTATTCAGGATTGCGGCTTTCTGAAGACTTTGGTATGTATAAGGTGGTAAGTCAAGAGTTCTTAAAGACTGATGGAGTTGTTTAGTAATAACTCCTGTTGTTGATACCATAATAGGGATTATGGCGACATTGATAAGACACCAATTATTATTACAAGTGGCAAAATATTGGTGTATCTGCTACTATTAAGTACAAATCTGCCTTAACTTTCCGAGATTATAGGCACGCCTGTAATTCCCGAAGGTAAGACCTCTACGTGTATGAGTAGAGGCCAAGTATTATAGTAACGTTCAAAACCGCATACGGACGACGTATCAAACCTTCACGTAAAATCCTGCATCGCGTTAGCCGTGTTATCTATATGTATCACTCACACAATTGAACACAATGAACACACATTTGGTCGGAGGATCCCCACCTTTCAATGGTAGATGGGAAAGTTCATTCTCCATGTTCCCCGTAACTAGTGACCTCGAACATGATCCTCTGTGCAGCCTTTGTGCAATGTGAAGTTATCTTCATTTTCACATAGGGTGTAAACGCACCCTTCACGAAGACGCCAACAAAACATTTTGTACATCAAACTAAGTAACACTGCGCAAAACCGGTTGCTGGCAAATGCCTTTTTTTTGGTTTGGAAAATCAGTTTAAGGTAGCACTTAAAGTAACGCATTCTAATCATTGTGCTAATAATAATAATAATAATTTTTAATAATGATAATTTTTATTCAGTTCAAGTGCTTAATTTACCTAAAATCTATCTTAAGTGAGCTTATATAAACAGAAATTCGACAAGACATCTGTGTCTGAAACTAGATAAATGAATGTCTGTAAATCAGACAACAGCGCTCTTCCTAAAAATAATACATTTATTTATTTATAAGCTTGAGGTCAAAATTGGCTTTGATTACATATTACATTAGGTTTTTATCATCTAGGAGCAAATAAAATAAAAAATAAATAAAAGTAAAAAATATAAATAAAAAATCAAATAAAAATATCGGAGAGCGTAGTGGTGACCTCCTTTTGTGTATGATGTAGATGAGTGAGTGTGTGTAGGAAGGTGAGTATGTTAAATTTAATGTGCTGGCTATAGGTTTTCGTCGTCTGGATGGTATATCACGATTTTTTAAGTTCACTTTCGTATGTTGCTTCAAGATAGTGTGCAGTATGAACAATTGATAGTGTGCAGTATGAACAATTGATAGTGTGCAGTATGAACAATTGATAGTGTGCAGAATGATCAATTGATAGTGTGCAGTATGAACAATTGATAGTGTGCAGTATGAACAATTGATAGTGTGCAGTATGAACAATTGATAGTGTGCAGTATGAACAATTGATAGTGTGCAGTATGAACAATTGATAGTGTGCAGTATGAACTAAAGGAAGCATCATTCGATACTTTAAATGCCTCCGTGATTCCTGCACTATTCACTACAGCATGGAGGGATTTAAGTAAAGTGTCATCGCCGAGGTAAACCAAGGAAGCGCTGGCGTGACTTTGTGCGAGATTGGCCGGAGAAAACCACGCAGAGAGGAGAGTGGAAGGTTATGAGGGAGGTCTTTGCCCAGCAGTGGGACATTATAGGCTAAATTACAAAAATTACGTAAACATTAAAAGTAACAGTAATCGAAGTGAAAGACAATAAACATCATTATACAATAAACGACTTGTGTCTATACACCATACACCATATTACGCAAACTGAGTTTACGATTATAAACAATGATACATTGGTTCGTATCCGCTACTCGGGTTCAACCTCACGTCCTGTAAACAGTAAACACATTGTAGGCTGTAAACCACTTTTTTTTTTTGTAGTAGCTATGAATATGAAATTATTATTTTTTTGTATGTGTAAAGGCTTGAAAGCAATCTTGTTGCTGGCCATGTGTAAAAAAAGAAGAATGAGGTTTAAACATGGAAAACGCTAGATGCCGCTTGTTTTTTACTGGTAATAACGTTTGCTGTATGTTTTTATTCTGTGTTCTTTCATAAGATTTTCTGTGTAGTTTTTAATATCCTTACTACACAATACTTTGAACACAGTTATAAACATAACAAAAGACAAAGGTTTATTTATGTAATTACAAAGTATACAGGGTTAGTTTTCAATGACTGGCCAAATTTTCAGAGATGGTTTAGAATCGATAATATTTTCGATACACTTATTGAAAAAAAAAAAAATTTTTTTTTAAATTAAATTTCATTCCTGTCCACCACTAGAAAGCGAAAGTGTGGATATTGCAACAGCACAATTCAGTTCAACCCTAGACAGGTAGCAGTTAGGTTACACATACGGTGGTGCATGCACGCACACAAGTGCATTGATTCCCACTAGGATTTTGATTTAAGACATTTTTTGGATATTTCAAATGAATGCTATTATTATATTTTATATTTTTCGACAATAATATTTAAACTGCACTTTTGGTTTGATATCTAGATCAAAATTTTAAATTTTGGCTGGTCATTGAAAACTAACTCTATTTGAATAAAACATTAATAAACACATTGATGAATTTAAATAACCTAAAGTAACTAAATTAACAACTAAGAAATGACGGCAAAAACTCCTCAACGCTGTCAACTGGTAATGTCCCCTAGAGACTGGCGACGGTAAAAGGCAGCCCTTGGGTCACGGGAAATGTCAAAAAGTGTTTTGTTTCTCGAAAAGGTAAATGAAATAAAACATAAAATAATTCACTCCGCCGGTCGAGTGGGTATTGAAATTTTGTACGGACAGTGAATTATTTTACCCCGGTTACGATGGTATAGACAAATATGTTTAGTTACATCCTTAAATATGATATTCCATTCTGATATATAGAGTAATTCATTTACTCGATACTGCAAAATCACTAACAAACGACGACAAAACAAAAAATTCTTAGAATCAAACAAGATTAAACATTTATACAAATTAGGCTTTTAAATAAATATTCATATAATACCCGGTATATCTGGTAGGCTTTACATCCAGCCCCGAAATGAGGTCATTGAGAGATAAAATTCGTTTTAAACGAGGACTTGCGATCACGTTAATCCATCAAAGAAACCTTCACAAGTACCTTTGAAAGCTTTGCCCTAATTTGAAGCAATAATATAAGACGCTCGACCACATTGAAGAATGTTTTAATGAAAATATAATTTAAGTTTTGAGGTTTTATAACTAAACTTTTCTTTTTTTTGTTAGCCTGTTTGAGTGTCCCACTGCTGGGCAAAGGCCTCCCCTTTGCCCTGGCCATGTCCGCCCCGCAAACGATATCAGATCGTCACACCATCTTCGCCGCGGTCTGCCGCGACGGCGATTTCCTCCGACAGGCGTCCAGTGAGTGACGATTGTTGTCCATAACTTACAGTTGAAAAATGTGATTAAACACTGTTCGTAATAAGAAAGCAAACAAAACAAAATTAAACAAAGCGTATTAACATCAGAAATTGCAAAGTGAAATGATTTTTTTAATATCTATAAAAATTCTAAGTTATAAGCATTTGAAACTGCTGATTAGACAGAGAGATACAATACAGCGAATGACGTCATTCGCTGCATCGACGACAAAATCCATACTAAATTTCGTTTATCTAGAAAGAGATAGAAACAAAAGTTTAAATGGTTATAACTTTTGTGTTGTTTGGCCGATTTATGTCTTGTTTTCGCTTTTTGTCATTATTTTTATAGTACTTTAACATTCCGTAAAGAAATAAAAAAAAGAAAATTTATGCATATTCCCCTACATACGTATGTTTGTGAGTATGGATGTTCGTTACTCTTTCACGCAAAAACTAAACGGATTTGAATGAAATTTTGCACACAGGTATTTTATAACCTGGATTAACACATAAGATACTTTTTCTCCCGGTAGTTAGATTCCATGGGACAATTATCAAACTTTGGTACGCGAGTTCGACTCGCACTTGGCCGGTTTTTTTTCTGGTCGTCTGTCAAGCCAAGACTTTGCTCAGGAGGATTAAATTCACAAGAAAACAAATTCCAAAAAACATTTGTCGCACGCATAAAGAAACCAACTATAATAATTTGAACTGCCCTAAGTCAAATACCCGAAAACTTGCCACCAAAATAAGGGCTGTAACTCGTAACACAACTTCTAAACTTGGCAAAGGTATATTGTACCAAAGCCTTTTGTGTTTCTGATATATGGCCACTAAATTTTGTGTGAACAATAAGTATTGGCAGTTTGGTATAATTCTGTGCTGCGTAATACTAAATGACCTGCTAATTTTCTTGAGTATTAATTTTGCTTGACTTTGGGAAGTTTTGATTATGATTCAGCAGTTTTTGAGACCGTATCTGGAAGATGAGTTATGGAAGTGGCTTTTGTTTAAGTCGGGAATTTGTGGTGACGTTGAGACAATTTTGTTGACCCAAAGCCGAAACGCTGTACCTATTTTTGACGAAGATGAAGACTGGAGGCCAAAAATGCAATTAGCAGAACAGACCCAGTTAATATAACACTAGTAAACTACTCTAACTATACAAATTTTCACTTTGTGACCTTTTTACGAAATGTAACGTAATTCATACTATTTATTATCTCACTAGCTTATGCCCGCGTGGAGTTCGATAATTGTCCCACGGGATCATACTACCGGGATAAAAAGTATCCTATGTATTAATCCAGGTCATAAACTATCTGTGTGCTACATTTCATCCAAATCCGTTCAGTAGTTTTTGCGTGAACGAGTAACAAACATACACACATGCATACACACACACAAACTTTCGCCTTTATAATATTAGTGTGATATTGTGATTCTGCTAAAGCGACCATTTTAGGCCCCCTGAACTATAATAATCAACTGTCATTGGTGGCATCTGGAGGCCATTCCTGTTATTACATTTCTAATCTCATTTCATTCTCATTTCAGCTACGATCAACGTCTAAAACGTTGGTCAATTAGAGTTATTGAGACTGAGACTAGTCCAGTTTGACCAAGGGGTATCGTATTACCGTATCGTAGTACCGTAGTATCGTAGTACTTACTAGGTTGTGGCGGTCAGTAGACAGTCGCTCAATGTAAAGTACTGGTATTCAGCTGCATCCGGTTAGACTGGAAGCCGACCCCAACATAGTTTGGAAAAAGCTAGGCCGATGATGCTGGTGATAAAGACTGGCATGCAAACGTTTTTAAAATATGGGAAATGCCCCTCTCCTTTGAATAATAAGGTAAGTACCTAATTGATCGCCAGCCTTTGTCTCTATATCTTAGGGGGCATCATGTTTTCATCTATCTGTCTCTGTAGACTGTCATCTCAGCGTTGAAAAACTTTTTGTTAGAAACGGGGTCTGTCTAAAGAACGTATTGTATGTATCAATAAATAAAAATAAAAAAATATATACATATATCGCTGGACATTACACACACCGCCATCTAGTGCCACACTAAGCAACGAGGCTTGAGTCGTGGACGCCAGATAGTTGATATACTACATAGATACTTTTTGTTTGTAAATACATACTTATTATACATATAAACATTCATGACTCGGAAACAAAAGTCCATGCTCATCACACAAACATTTACTTCTATCGGGATTCGAACCACAGACCCTAAGAACAATCAATCAATGTTTCTGTACAAGCTTTTATTATAATATTGTACAATCTAAGCGTACGTTGTAGAGATACTTTTTAGATGTTTAGGACCTTAAGACCTTTCTAACAGAGGACAATTGAAGAAAAACACGTGTTGCGCTGACCCCAAGGAATATGGGGCTAGAGTAGGAAAATGATGATGATGATTTGGAACCCACCAACAACAACAACAATAAACTATTTCTATTCTTTTCTAAATTACATACATCTGGACAGCTCTTAAGTTTGTACAAAGCACAAGTCCGTTCCTGTATGGAGTACCAATAGCTTGTGGGATGTCTCAGCAAAATACCAGCTTGCTGCACTTGACTCGGTGGAACGCAGAGCCAAAAGGTTATAGGCGACGAGACGTTAGTAGCTTCGCTTCACAGCCTAGCTCATCGGCGTAATGTTGCCTGCCTGTCGGTCTTCTACAGACTGTACTTCGGAGAGTGTGCGCAGGAGCTTCACGACCTGATCCCACTTTCACCCTGTTACCACCGGACTAGCAGACGTACTGCGGCGTACCATCCGCACTTGGTTGATATCCCGACGTGTCGTAGCGCTTCTCCTCCACTTTTATTATGCGCACAGCCAAAGTGTGGAACTCTCTGCCTGCGTCTGTGTTCCCACCCACATTTAACCCGCCTGCCTTCAAAGCAAGAGTGAACAGGCATCTTCTGGGCACGCTCGTTCCATCATAGATCTCATCCATCGCTTTCCATCAGGCGTGATCGAGGTCAAGAGTTCAATTAAAAATAAAGTACTTTTTGACACAAAGCGTGTTTCCACTATCATTCTCGATCTTCCTTTATCATTTAAACCTTAAACCTTTCGCTCCGTCACTTATCTTCAAATATTAAGCTACTACAGATCCAAAGAATATTTTCTTCGTAAAAAGGATTCGTAAATCATTATTTAGTATGCGTACTAAAACCACTGAAGCACTACAGTTTCGACTTATCTATATCGAAACAACAAGTACGTTGTAACGTAGACTACAAATATAAAACAACCGACGATCGCCAGTCGAATGGCGACCTTCTGAAATCAATTTCCCGAAACGTTTGACCTTTGCGGGTCGGTAATATTTTGTCTGGAGACTGTCGGGGACTTGTCAAGTGCTATTTACTGTAAAATATAGAGGATTCAGATTTGATACAAGTAATTTAATAATTACCAAGCTTTTAAAGACTGTCGTAGGTGTGTTGTAGGTGTCTTTTCTTTAAAATCGTCACTCTTGTGCTATGTACCCAATCTTGGTGTTATCATTGCAGCTGGTTGTGGCTAAATATTATTCTTGTAACATTATACTGCCAGTCTGTGGAATTCACTGCCAGCTTTGAATCTCAAAGTTCGATTGAATTGGTTTCTTCTAGGCAAGGGTGTTCCACCCTAGGCCGCACCATTGCTTCACATCCATCGAGTTGCGGCCAAACGCAAGCCTATTTAGTGTATGTTAGAAAATAATAATTACGAGAGATGTGGACATGACTACATCATACTGTGCTGGACCCCAAAATTATTCCCAGAAATTATATTTTGCCAACAGTTTTTATAATCATCAATTCATCATTTTCTGTCTAACCTTTCCACAACTATGTTGAAAATATTGTTTGTAGTGGTCGAAAAGCGCTACCGCTTAGCATTAGGCCCTGGGTTCGATTCCCAAATGGGAAAACGTAAGTTTTCCAGCAGGAATTACAACCGCGGAGTCTAGATTTACGCCCAGTGGATAGCAATAGGCTGGCCCCCTATTACATGGAACTTAGATATAACCGGCGAAATGGGGGTGTACTCACAGGGTGTATACTATGAGGTACACCTCTGCCTTTACTTTCAGGGATTACAGGCGTGAAGTTATCTACACTATAATATTTATTTATAATTTATGTATACTACTCTGTCAAGAAAGTACCGGGAAAAGGTCAATAATACACAAAATGTCTGTTATTCATCCAAATTTATTTTATCACCTTCAAAGTATGCTCCTTTAGAAACGATACACTTGCGCCAACGAATTATCCATTCATCAAAACATTTTTTAAACGCTGCTTCCGGAATTGAGTTCAGTTCTCGCCGCGAATTCTCCTTTATGTCTTCTATCGATTGATAACGGGTGCCACGAAGTGGTAATTTGAGTTTAGCAAAAAGAAAAAAGTCAGCAGGAGCCATATCTGGTGAATATGGTGGTTGCTGGATGGTATTTGTTGAGTGTTTGGTCAAAAATTCGTTCACAATGATAGCCTTGTGCGAAGGCGCATTGTCGTGTTGCAAAATCCAAGAATTTTCTTTCCACAAATCTGGCCTTTTTCGTCGAATTTGCTCTCTTAAACGCCGCATAACGCTCAAATAATATTCTTTATTTACCGTTAGACCTTCCGGTAAGAATTCAGAGTGCACAACACCGCGATAGTCAAAGAAAACAGTCAACATGACTTTGACTTTTGATCGACTTTGGCGTTTCGGTTCAGTTGGAAGGCGCCTCTCCGAAGCTTGTTGACTAGTTTGCATGTCAAACTCGTAAACCCACGTCTCGTCACCAGTAACAATGCGTTTCATGAATGTTGGGTCCGAACTGACTCGTTCTAGCTTGTCCTCAGCGACTTTCATGCGATTGAGTTTTTGGAGAAAATTCAGATCTTTTGGGACTAGCCGAGCAGCAACATGTTTAATACCCAAATGATTAGTTAAAATGGTACGGATCGACTCGTGAGATACAGAAAGTTCGGCGGCTATCTCTCTCAGAGTTGAATGGGGATTTTCAGTCACTATTTTCTTCACTTTTGCGATGTAAACTTCAGTTGCAGACGTTGACGGCCTACCAGAGCGAGGCAAATCTTCCATCACATCTCGACCGCTTTTGAACGCTTTGAACCACTCATAAGCACGAGTTTTTGATAAAGTCGATTCACCGTAAGCCTTCTGTAACATTTTCAGTGACTCCGAACACGAAATTCCATTGGCGATGCAAAATTTAAGACAAACTCTTTGTTCGATATTTTTGTCCATTATGAAATTCGCAATACACACTATATATGATATTACTAAAACCAGCACTGTATTTAATATAAATAACAGACGCAACTCAAACTCCGCGCCAAAATGGAAAACAGTTGTGCCAATCTAACAACTACAAAAAAACAAAAAATTGAATTTGGAACCATAAACAAATCATCCATTCCCGATACTTTTTTGACTGAATGTACATATATCTACACTTATATTATTATAAAAAGGAAAGATTTGTATTTTTGTGTGTGTGTATGTTTGTAATTAATAAACTCAAAAACTACTGCGCCGATTTCAAAAATTCTTTCACCATTAGAAAGCTATATTCACCTTGAGTAACATACTCGCAGGCTATATTTTATCTCCTTACTACCACGGGAACGGGAACTACGCGGGTGAAACCGCGTGACGTCCGCTAGTGTTGAATAAAAAAGGAGACTCCTCGTAATCTATTCATCCAGCCCATATTTCAATCTCGTCTTCCGACAAAAAACTCTTTATTATGTCAAGGTTATGGAGGATTTTTCATGGCTAGCTTTTAGATAAGGGTTCGTGGTTCGGTTGACAGATGAGCCCCATAAGCGAAGGACATAAGAGTGACGTTGGAAACAACCTCGGACGACGGGCGCGATGAATCTGCTGAGGGGTCATGGTTACCGGGTTGCGCTGTTAGGAAAGTTTTGGGAAAAGTAGGGGAATATTTATAAGGAAACTAGCTGTTGACTGCGACTTTATTCGAGTAGAAATTTTGAGGTGTTTGTGTGAGACTAAAAAATAGCCTACGACCTATTCTCATGCACGGTTTAATTTTTTTGTAAAAAAGTTTTTTTAATTTTCTACGTTTAGTTGCAATATCCTATACAAATATTTGCTATGCACTTATTTTACATTCTTAACAATACACGTCATGGTAATAGGCTTGTCCCCAATAAATGGAACTTATGGACGCTGTTACGTTTTCAATGAACTCAAATTTAGGTATCTAAAGTCGCACACAGCAACAAGTGCGCACACATTGAACCACTCTGAGCGTTCGATTTTATTAAAACTTTATGCACATAATGTACAAAGGCGGACTTAATGCCTTGGGCATTTTCTACCAGTCTACCTTAGGATTTTATACTTCATTAATATAATCTTGGTCCTTGATATTATTTTTTAATTTTATTGTAATATGGAAAATGCGTATTTTTTTTCACTTAAATCAATAAAGTACACTAAATTCAACCCAGGAAAAGTATTAAAAGTTAAGTTCAACGACTGCTTGTCGTTAAAAAATAATATTAAACTTCTGCAATTTTCTACGACAGTTCAAACGTCCGTGACTGTCTCGGCCATGATGTGACGTCATTTACCTCAGTCTGCCTTGTTTACATCTAATTTTTTTGCTTTAATAAAATAATTTTACTAATTTTATGTGCTTTAATCAAGCATAAATTGCAATAACACTACCGGCGTTATTGAGGGACGATGTGTTTTGACAGTACGTTCCGATTCACTAAAAACATGCTACATAAAACAATAAATTGTAAAATAAGTTATGTTTTAGAAACTTAAGGTGAAAGCGTCAGAGTAGCAAACGTAGCAAACGTAGAGCAAAAAACGTTAGAAATTCCATTTCCATTCCATTCCATGCACTGGCCTGCAAATTGCAAAAAACGTAAGAAATTTTTAATTTCGCGGACTGGTTGGAGCATTTACCTTAAACAAGTGATCCACAATGTTCTTATGCACCAATACAAGGCATTTTTAATAAATAAAAATAGTTTTGTACTTCATGCATATTCCCTGGACCTTTGAAAATGCACTTGGTAGTTCTGTTACTTAGTACCATCGCACAGTGTGTTATTTTGCCTTAGTTGCGGACATGCCAGTTTTATGAGTTTTTTTTTGGAAATTGTTAGCCAAAAAAAACACCTACTATTACTCAGCCCTAACTACGAAAATCGAGAAACATCCTAAACCATATAAACTCAATATTTTGTTTTTGGATTTCTTTTTTACATTAAATGTTTTAAGTTATAATAGGAATTCACTAGGAACCATTTTTTTTAACTTATCTTGCTCACCCATATAGGTTTTTTTTTCTATGGCTCCTCATGCCAGCTAGCAAGACTTTTACGTCAATTTAAACAGTTTATTCGAAGTATTGAAAATTGGTATTTTATTCGGACTAATCCATCGTACATTTGATTCTTCGGACATATGAAAATCGGACAGCAAAAAATTAGTATTTATGACTTTCAGAATTATGAATTCCTTGATTTTAAATAATAGACATTATATTTTTTCGGTATTATGAAATTCGGACTTTTGATAATCGGAATATCGAAATTCGGAATAAAATATTTCGGAATTTTTGGGTTTTGCCGAAATAGACATCCATGAGGAAAAGTGACCGAATTTTCGTCAGCGCCATCTTGGATTTTAGTTATGATCATACATCCCATACCTGCGACCCCAAAAACCACAAAAATGACACCCATGACAAAAAGGTGTCATATTTTTATCAGCGCCATCTTGGATTTAGGTTTTTTATCCATATTCGTCATACATACAAAATGGTTAAAATCATAACTCTCCTCCCGCCCATCCACTTCCAAATTTCACCACCGACAGCTTGACCTTGTCCATCCAAATCCTAACCTTACTTAGAGCTGCTTAACCCCACTCATCCATTTTGCAACCTTGTCAACAACTGCTTGACCTTACCCATCCAAATCCCGATCTTACCTAACATAATTTCTAAATCACATAATAAAAGTACCTCGCGCATACTTTTTTTATTTCAGTTCGCAAGAGTATCAACTCCTTCTGATTACGTTATACGATGATGACGGTACTCACACACTACAATATTTTTTAGTAATTTTATCGTATTTATTTTTTGCGAGAGAGCGATACACCCGTCCTTCCACGAGCGCTTCTGAGCGCGGAATGATGAACCGCGAGTGCAAAATGTATGAACAAATCAGCAAATGTTTTTATTTTAGCAAATAATTGGAAAATATGTTGATTTTGATACAAAAAAAATAGCTGAACCTCTATAGGACTACATAATACGAGTATATCGCAATTTATTATAATTTTTAAGATAAAATATGCTGTAAATTTACCTGAAGTTGAACCTATTCTGACCCTACTTTTTAAAATTTTCTGCGATTATTGTGATGAGAAAAACGTATTTGTGCGAAAATTTTATATGACGACATACAATTTTTCAGATGCCAAATTTGGAGATAAATATATTATCTTTAAATTAAGACCATGAAATCTTCACATATGTGATTGCTTATACATAAAAATGGTACCTGAAAAACACTGTTATTTGTTGAAAAAAGTTAAAGCGTCCTTATCATACGTACTGTTGAAATCTGGGTGTATTGTACACGTACCCCCTCAGAGCCTGTATAGGCGTGATGTTAAGTCATGATGTTGTATAAACAAAAAACATCAAAGCAATTGCAGCAATCACGACAGATTTGCCGTCTATTTTTAAGAGTTCCATTGTATATCTCCGAAGATCAGCATCAAATCTTTACCAAATTTAAATGGAACCACCTCATAAGTAAATTCTTTCAAATAAAAAAAGAACTTTGATAATCGGTCCATAAATGGGGAGAAATCGCGTAACAAACATACAAAAAAAAACATACAGTCGAATTGATAACCTCCTTCTTTTTGAAGTCGGTTAAAAATAAATTAAAATCGAGTCGAGTCAAGCCGTTTCGGAGGAGTTCGATAAAAACACTGAGCCACGAGATTTCTATATATTAGACAAAGATAAGTGGTTATGCTGTAGAAGTGAGATGAATAGAATATCGGGTACGCATTTGAATATCGAAGATTAAAATACCTACGCTTAAAATACCAATGTTCATAATATCGAAAATTTAAATATCGATTATATCAAAATGTCGAAAATTGTTATACCTACGCTTAAAACGTCGAAGATTGAAATGCCGAGTGACTAAAATTTCGAATGATTCTAAATATCGAATGACATTATGCCTAAGTTCAAAATATAAACATTTAATACATCTAAGTTCATAATATCTACGTTAAAAATACTTACTAGTTAAAATACCGAAAAAAAATGTATATAGGCAGTATGAGTGTATTCATAAATGTAGGTAGATGTGAAATGGTGGTGGTGAGTGGTTTCTGGCGTGGTTTCTGTCACGGCTCCAGCGCTGTAGGGCTCCGGCAGTCCCACGCGATTCCTTTTTCGATGTTTTTAACATCGATATTTTAACAGTAGGTATTTTAATCTTCGATATTCAAATACGTACCCAGAATATCATTTTAAATTCACCACCGCCTATTATCCCCGAAGGATAAGGCCGAAGTGTATTTTACACCCACATTTCCCCAGTTATGTTTAAGTCTCATGTTATTGGGCGGGCCTATTGCCATCAACCGGGCACAAATCCAGACTTCTTTGCTGCTACTGAGAATTTCCTGATGGATTAACCCAATAACACTTTGCCTGACCTGAAAATATAACTGCGCTTACTTGTAACTTACTGTTTTCAATCCCAAAATGCATGAAAAATGTTGTGTACAAAGATGTAAAATTCTCTCTACCTATCTTTTTATTCAAAAGTATGCTGTTAGCAGCAGATATAAAATTAGCATTATGGAGTTGCAAACAGCACATACTCGTACATCATAAGGTATTGTCTTCTAAGTGTCTTATATAGCTATAACTCTTGTATTTTGCGATCGCCAAGTGTTTTTGTATAACGTGTCAAATTACGTGCAAATATTTCGCGAGCATGCGCGAGTCGACGCGCTTCGGTTTGACATAACGCGGTCGACACTGATCAGAGGCTATCTTATCGTAAACATTGACATGTTAAAATCAAATATTTTAAATCAAGTTTCAGCGATTTCAATTAGACATCTTTTGGCGTTGATAATGACATATCCAAGCCAAGAAAAGTTCAATAAGAATTATATTCAATATTCATAGAACAAAATGGCCACTTAAACCTCTATCTCTGCTATAAGAGACGATGAGAACTTAATCCAATCAAAACTTTAAAGCCTGAATTCCTGCTACGCTGACGTCGGTCGCGCGTACGAGTATACATTGTGTTCTATATAGCACCATACTGCGACGCTGACGTCAGCGGCGCGTATGTTATACTGTTTTTTTCGCTGACGTACGCGACCGACCGTACGCGACTGACATCAGCGTAGCAGGAATTCAGGCCTAAATTGTGTAGTTGCCTCATAATTTAACACACACTGCATTTTTTAAATTCAATATCAAAACTACGTCTAAAGTCTAGACAAAAAGGAAACCGCACCGAAATAAAAACTTGAGTTTATAACAAAACATCACGCCTGTAATCCCCAAAGGGTTAGGCAGAAGTGTACCAAATAGTACACCCATATTTCCCCAGTTATGATAAAGTCCTATGTTTTAAACAGGGAAGAGATGACGTTAGACTTAGAACGGTATCTACCGTTGAAATTGAAATACTCCACTAACCAAAGGTACAATATCTATGAAATCTGTATTATCTAGCTGTACCTACAGCTGGACACTCGAGCCCGTTACTGAATGGACTGCGGTTAACAAGGATCGTACCGAGTTATTCGACCCCTAACCCGATTTACTAACTAACCTGTATGTCAGCTGTAGATAGAACATGTATTTCAAAAGTATCTAGATAGATTTAGAAATACATGTTGATGTTTATGTACGTTAGACTTGATTATGATTTAAAAAAATGGTTTTGAAATACATGTTATATTTAGAAATGCATTTCAAAAATATAGTCGCTTCTCATCTCTGTCTGTGGTATTTAGAGCCTAAATAAGGGTCGAAACTGCATCCAAATTTATTGGGTAGTTTATAGAGGTTAAGATGAAAAGTGGTCTAATATGCTTGTGTCCTGAAAAAATCTAATTAGTCCGTCAATTAGATTATCAAAAAATATTTGACATGTATTTTTTCTATTGTTACGTAAACGGCGTAAACCACAATTGACGAAGATACGACGCTTTTAAAATTCTTAATCCGTCACGCCGTGCTATAATTTTTAGTGCATTGTGACGTCACGAGCCCCCACTCTCGAGTTTTGATGCGTTGTATTGTATTGTATTGTCCGCAACTCCAAGTCAAAGTGCGTATTTTACGTATGGGCCACGTATCCACCACGCGGGCCCAGGATTGGTAGATGTCACATGTCTTCGAATTTTTGGTTTTAGGACATGCCGGTTTCCTCACGATGTTTTCCTTCACCGTTTTGAGAGCAGTGGTGACGAAATAAATTACACAAAGTAATGCGCCTGTGAGGGTTCGAACCCACGACTTACTGTTCGCAAGTCGGGGCCGCCACCACTGGGCCACCGCTGCTCTCTTGGATGCGTTTTATCTTTGTCAATATTCATTGATTTACAAAAACAAAAAATACGTGTCCATTTTTTTCCAATACTCTAACTGACGGACTAAATAGATTTGCAATTTATTGATGGTGGAAACTAGCCTCTTGTTTTTTTAATTTGTTCTTATGCCATGTAAAGTATACATGTGTGTGGTGTCAAACAACCAATTTCTGTTCTCAATCAGCGGTAAAAGTCGGCCAACACTTTCGGAAGTTCCAGATCATAATATATGAAAACTTGCTAATATATTTGCAGAACAGTTTTAATGTCAACGTTTTAATAAAAAGAAGTAGTTGAAAAAACTTTTTACGGCCAATTTCAACATAAAATTATGAAAATGAAATGGGCCCGCCTGCTTCCAACTTTTGTTTAATTTAAAATTTGCTTGACTATTTGCTTTTTAGGTTTTTCAGTCGGATTTTTTAATTTTTCAACTACTTTTTTATTTTCAACTGTTTAATTTAGTAAAGTAAAATATTAAGAAATCTTTCACGTTACTAAATTAAACAGCTGATGACGATTAAACTTTTTTTATTTAATAAGATTTTTTCCCTTTTTATACGATTTGTCACTTCGAATTACTTTTAAACATGTAATCACCTTTTAAAACCCTTCTTAGTATTGAAAGAAGAAAAACAATTCCCCACATCCACCATTTTGCTTTGTTTTTTTGGCTTTGTCGCAGTCGGGTATAGTACATTTTGATACAAGTAGAGAAAGTTTGTTATTGCATCCGAGGCGGAATTAACTCCCGAGCCGTAGGCGAGGGTGTTTTTGAGCCGAGAACTGCAATAACAAATGTCTACGTGTATCAAAAGACGTTTTTCAAAACACTTTTGAAGAAATAAATTGAAAGAACGAAAAATCTGTATGTCATGAATTAGTTGGAAACCATGATTTTAATTTTCTTTTTTTCCGCGCTTTGCTTTCCCCAGGTTGAAGGAGACGCAAAGGTATGAAGCCGCTAAACAGCCTTATGTAAAAAATTGATTTTTCTTATATTTTTGAATTTAGAACACAAATAAATGTTCTTTTGTGTAAAAAAAGTTATCATCATCATCATGTTTATCTATGATATTATATTTATAAACACAATTTGAATATTCAAAACATATCTACGCCGCCGTAAAGTCGTATTATTGCTTTGCCGAACCAATTTGGACTAAGTATAGGTATAGTTTTCTGTGGTAATTTTCATTACCGCACACGTGTTGGAAAATGAAAAAAATCGCACGCGTGTGTAATACATTGCATGTTGAACCTAATCGTAGTGCTATAAGAACCAGTTTTCGAGGAAGTGCATTGAAAAAAATATACCTTTACATAAAGGTATCTCAATGTAAATCGTGGTCCATTGAATTTACATTGCGCACAAGTAAACCTAAAACATGGAAGGGATCTCCAAACTCTTCAACCATTGAATCAACAAGGTACCCGAAATAAGCACCTTCGAACATTGCTATTACGATGCGAGGGCACTCAACCCATCTCTACTGAGAAAACAACATTCCGGTAATTTAATTTCTCATGGCCTTGTTAACTTTTTCCTTATGCTTGCCCCATTGGGTGGTCGCGTTCGTAGGGTTAATAAGGTGTGTTTTCTTAGGAACAAATTACTAAATAGGGTGGTACTGGACGGATCGGTTGTGTGTTGTGTGAATGTGGTGATTTAGTGTTATAGATAAAAGGCGCTTAGTTTAATAATACTTGAATAATTATTGAAAACAAACCTGTTTTTACATTGTCCAGTTTTGACGCATCCAGTTTTGACGCACGCCTAAGCTGTCTCAACTTTTCTTATTCTAATTTCAACTTTGTTGTTTTTCCTATTTTCTTTACAACATGTATAGTATTATGCTATACTTACACTTTATATTCATCATTCATAATACTATTTATCATCCTTTTTATTTGTTTATATTTTTACACTCAACAAATCGATCTAATTACGACTTACTAACTTAAAATTGCTGAAATAAAATATTATCATAATTTTCATGTTGTGACACGCCAAATTGTCAAACTGTCAATTACTTTTTAATTCTCTTCCTACCTTAGTCTGTGATGATTTTTTGGTTTAAGTATGAAATTTAAATTATTTTATCAATATGTGTTTGGCTATTGTATTATAGAGATAATTACGATTGTTTACTAAATAACTTAAAATTAAATTATATTAATAAAATTCTTTACGCACTCATGGATATATCCTGGCCGACAATCGTAAATTGTCAGATGAGATGATGGCCACACGAAGAAAACTAATAATTGAAAATTAAAAAGGAAGACTACTTTAAAAACGAGTCTACCATTGGATCTGATATAAGAAGCATCAGAAAACAGTTTGGTTTTTGCTGTTACATTTCTATATTACCCAAGGGATTCCACTAAAGATTCCGCCTGGTGCCTCTTCTCCCGATCTTCGGAAGCTATCTACGTGATCTGGAACCTCTACTCCCGATCTTCGGAAGCTGTCAGCTGTGTGTTCAGATTTGCCGTCTTTTTTTGAACAGTTCCATTGTATCTCCGAAGATCAGCATCTGATCTTAACCAAACTGGACCACACAGTAAGCACCTGCTTTCAAATTAAAAAAAATAATAATTAAAATCAGTTTACCTAGTCGAAAGTTCTGAGGAAACAAACAAAAAAAGAAAAATCATCGAATTGAGAACCTCGTCTTTCTGGAAGTCGGTTGAAAATGTTGACATAATTTTGGCTGTACAATAATTTGAATAAAACGATGGGATGAGAGTAGGGTACCCCACTAAATGTTGGGCTTACATAAACATGGTGTGAATATACAGCAACGAGGTTACCAGATAACCTCGTTGCTGTGACTTGTAATAAGGGTGGTGAGATTAGCCAAAAGGGTTTAGCTCGCTCCTACTTAAAGAGTTTTTAACTTGGTAACTGTAAAACAACAATATTAATACACCGTGAAAAGGTCGTCATGAGACAATGTTTTACCAAGAACAGTTTAGTATGTGATTCAAAAGAAAGAAAGAAAAATAATTTATTAGACTCACACAGGGTAAAACAAAAAAAAAAGATTGACGAAATCATTGAATAAACAGACAAAATTATAAAAAAAGTAACAAGATAAAACAATCAAATTGGTCATGTGCGAGGCCAAAAGGCCCTTATCACAACATTCTATGCATCCCAGAGCATTTTTCCTCGGTTTTTATTAAAAAAAAATGAATAGGTACTTACACGGTTGCATGCAAGGCCCGAAGTATTAGTAAAAAAACACCAGTCACAGGTTTTTTAATATGAAAAGCTCTACTTTTGAACTTAATCTTGTTCTGAAAACAGAGATGAGGTCGATGATGGAACGAACTAACCCAAAAGACGCCTATGTAATTAATTGGCGGCTTAAAAAGATCGTTGGACTGATTCTTGATAACAGTTTATGTCACGATTATGCCATGTATGTTTATTTTGGTTTCATAGTTAGAGTGTATTATACTTGGCGGGGTCAGGGCCTGCAGGGTTCCGTCCGGGCTTATTGTCCCGTCAAGAACGGGAAAAGGCCAAAGTGTATACCGAAACGAGATTTGACGTAGGTACTCTCAGGACGGCCCCGGATTGACCCGGAAATGTAAGGAAAAGAGCTTTAAACTTAGTAGGTCTACATTTAAATTACATTTAATAATGAAAACTAAAGTTTACAAGCAAACGACATTATACCATGAAGCTATAATGTCGTTTCCTTATGTGACCTATCGGCTCTTTAGTAAACTGATCCCTCACAGGTGGATCCCTCCTGATCAGTCGACTCAATTCTCCATGGCCAGAGTTACGCCTCTCTTATAAAACATGAAACCTGTAGTATACCTACCTACAGGGCGAATTTTGAGAAAGGGATTTTCTCGCTGACTGTATGATTCCTACAAAATATGCTAATGCAGTTTGCAGTTGCTTCAAAAAGCTTTGCTTAAGCTGGACGGCGCTGGTAGCCCCAAATTCATTTCCCGGTCACTATCAGGTTGTATGTTGACTATAATATGTATAATATGGCTTTGTAAAGCCATAACTCCGTAGAATTGTAATCATTAACATCATCACAATACAAGCCTCGATGTTTATTTAAACCCATTGAATAACCTTTTCATGAAATAGGCAACTTCAACAACCTCAAATGCTCTCCTGTAGCTACAAAAGTTAAGGTAGCTTTACTTACTGCCTCAACTCAAAATTCTACCCTGTATAGGCTGCTTTATCATCATCATCAGCCTATAATGTTCCCACTGCTAGGACACGGCCTCCTCTCAATGAGAGGGAATGGGCTGTAATCCACCACGCGGGCCCAGTGCGGATTAGTAGATGTCACATGTCTTCCAATTTTTGGTTCTAGGATATGCCGGTTTCCTCACGATGTTTTCCTTCACCGTTTTGAGAGCAGTGGTGATGAAATAAATTACAAAAAGCAATGCACCTGTTTGAGTTCGAACCCACGACTTACTGTTCGTAAGTCCGGGCCGCCACCACTGGGCCACCGCTGCTCTATACTGGCTGCTTTAAACCAAAGACAAAATACTTTTATTGTCATAAACAAAAACATATTGTACGTAACTGTAACCAGCCTAATAATAACATCAATTCCCAGAAGAACATAATGATATATTAGAAACAGTTAATCGATCATTTACTACCCTCCCTAAACGCCACTGTTCAGCGTTACTTTGTTCTTGTATCTAAATAAATAATTAATAACTAACTCACTTGATACCCAAGTCTTTTATTTACTCTGGCAAAATCATATTATATTTCCGTAAACTCATAAATAGAACTACATGATAACATTCGTTGACACTAGTATCAGCCCGCGGCTTAACTCGTGTACAGTCTAACTGTATGCCAAATTTCATTCAAATCCCTTCAGCCGTTTAGGCGTAGAAATGTTCAGACAGACAGATTTACTTTCGCATTCATATATAAGTAAGTATTGGTTGTTTGTTTACCATCACTCCGAATGTGGGTGTACAGTGTACTATATAATATAGCTCTTCCTAGCCCCTCGGGGAATACTGGTGTGACGGATTTTTATGTTTAGTAAAATATTTCAGCGCGTGGGTGTCAGGAAACATAATACAAATTGTTTTTAGGGTTCCGTACCTCGAAAAGAAAAAACGGAACCCTTAGGATCACTTTGTTGTCCGTCCGTCTGTCTGTCACGACCATTTATTTCGGGAACGCGTAAAGGTATCGAGTTGAAATTAAAACCAAATACTCAAGTCTACAGTCCCTTGGAGCTGTGGGAAAAATCAAACTTCTTATTTAACGTAAAAAAAAGATACTGCCGTTTATGTCGCAAATAACACTCGCATCGACACTGTCAAGGGAATCAAAATTTATAGGGTAATTCTCGTTGACCTAGAATGATGAAATTTGACAAAAAGCAATGTCTTACAGCACATGTAAAGCAAAAAATCTGAAAACCGTATGTAGTTTAATAACCAAATACCTACAAGTTTATAGGGAACCCTCGGTGCGCGAGTCCGAAACGAATAAAAGTCCGCTCGTTCTTGGCCGGTTTTTATTGTATAAACATTGCAGTATAGGTCGAAGTATATTTAAATCTCCCACCTAAATCGGTTTACCTGGAAAAGTAGCTTTTGTTTTGCCACATCATAGTATTATTAGAAAAACAACTTCGTTTGTCCAATCGCCACAGGCGTGACTGCTGAGCCCAGGTCCAGGGTTCGATTTCCAGGGCAGGCAAAGTGTTTTAGAATTTTTCCATCGGGTATTTCTCAGTAGTAGCCACGGAATATGAATTGGGCAAGTAGTGGCTCTTCGGTAGTGTGACATCGTCTTCCTGCCCTTGTCTCATGTAATAACATAAAGAAGAGGAATCGAAAAAGAAATCGTATTGGACCGACTCCGGGGAATCCGAATACGGGGTCGGTGCAATACGATTTCTTCTTCCATTTTCCCCGTCAACCGTCTGTTCTGTGTCTGTTTCCCTCTTAACATTCGTCACACAAACCATCTATATTTTCGGTTGCATAATAAAAAATCAAAACTTTCTCGAGCAAATTTCAAAAGAACAATAAACGAAATAACAAAATTTAAATGACCAAATGTTTTATTTAGAAAAAATTTAGAATCCCAATGTATGTGACATCAAATGAACGACTGATCAAAAGTTAGGTTAATTTCTTCTTTAAACAAAATGGGTAGGTTAGGTTAGGTTAAAACTGTGACCTCCAGTGAGCGCCAGAAACGACTTGCATTAATATAAAAAGAGATTGTTTTTAGTAGGTTAATTAATCGAACACGAGTGAAAACGAAAACACTTCAAACAGTTTTTAACATGCATTCAATTAAAAAAAAAATTATCTAAGTTCTACCCGCATTAGTATGACGCCTATATAATTTTATTATCTAAGTTCTACCCGCATTAGTATAACGCCTATATTATTTGTATTAATTTATCCAGTAATCCATTTTGACCTTTAAACGATTTGGTCAATAGTGTAATAAATAATATAAACATTGATATTCCAGACTTTGGTCAGCTGAACTTTTGATCAAATGACCATCGTTATTTTAAACTTTGTTGATTTGTACGTTGTTCTTTTGAAATTTGCTCAGAAAAGTTTTGATTTTCTAATATGCAACCAAATTTTCCTTGATATTCCTCTACCTCTACATCCAACAACATTTATTCGTCTTTTATTAAGCGGGTAATTTGAATGTTTTTATTTATCTTATTTTAATTTTAAATGAATTTTAAATTTTATCTTATTTTAATTAAATAATCAGTTCTTAAAAAAAAAACAATCACATTTTTTTTTTTCATCACTGGTTATTTAATTGATTTTGATAATTAATGGTAATTTTATTTTCGTATTTTTTGCTTTTGTGTTTTTTTTTTAATACTAATTTTAATTTCACTGATGGATCATGTTATCTGAATTCAATGAATTTTATTTATTTTTATTTATTTCATGATCTTTTAGATACATGACTGTGCAATTCAACATTTTTTTACTTTTCGACCATCGTGATATCATCTGCCTAGCCTTTTCCCAACTATGTTGGGGTCGGCTTCCAGTCTAACCGGATGCAGCTGTATACCAGTATTTTATATGGAGCGACTACCCATCTGACCTCCACAGTCCAGTTAGTACCGGGTAATACGATACCCCTTTTTAAGACTGGTTGTCAGACTTTTTTTTTGGCATCTGAGTACCTAACGACTGTAAAAATCTACAAATGACAGCCGGGAGCAACGGCTTAACGTGCTTTCCGAGACACGGAGGAAACTCGGTATGTAATGGGTGGTCACCCATCCACAGACCAACCTAGGCAAGCACGTTTTAACCACCATCGTGATAGCTGATAGAAAAATCGTTATCATCTGCCTAACGTTTTCCCAACTATGTTTGGGTCGACGTCCAGTCTAATACCGGATGAGGCTGAATACCAGTATTTTACATAAAGCGTCTGGCTATCTGACCTCCACAACCCAGAAAGACGGGTACGGAGGGGACGGGAGTAAGACTGATTGTCAGACTATCGGGCCATTGAATACCGGGACCAACGGCTTAAAGTGCTTTTCGAGGCACTGAGGAAACTTGGTATGTAATGGGTGGTCACCCATCCACGGACCCACTTGCGCAAGTGCAGCTTAACCTGAAAATTTAACTGAGCGGCTGTCATTTTTACCCACGAGCTCCTGATATGGTTCTAAGATATGCCGGACAAATAGTCAAATGACGCTTGCACTCGCTGTACGTAAAGCGTGTATACAGAATGTAACATACTTAATGCAAGACCTCTTATGTAGTGTCTTGGGCCATGAAACTGAACGTTTGTTCTTTAAGTTCTTGAAATTCGCCAAAAAAAAATGTTTGCAAGTGTGCACGAGTTTTTGCACCCTAACTTCTGAAGTATTTTGCGCTTTTGCCTCGCAGTCGGACCGTTTTACCTAGAAAAGTAACCTTTTACCTGCAGTGGGACGAAAATAGATGGACATGGTTAGAGAATTAAAATGAAACGGAACGCTTTGATGGCCACAATACTGCTAATTAATTTCGCGAAGCGTAGTATTGTGGTATTGTAAGGGATTTAAAGTGCATAGGTTTAACAACCTCGTTACGTTTTTTTTCTACGAATTTTGGTTAACGTCCATTAAAACTTCGATGCATTTTTCTAACAAAATGAAAATTGTCATTTTGTGTTTCAAAAATTATTTAAATATTGATGTAAAAAATATTTTTGCTAAAAACTACATTGATTTTTTTTAACGTAACATCATAACATCACGCCTATAATCCCCGAGGGCTTAGGCAGAGGTGTAACTCATAGTACATATCATAGTATAACAGTCATCTCATAGTCAGTATAACAGACATCTCATAGTATAACAGTCGAAATGTAGGTGTGTATCACCTACATTTCGACTGTTATATTTTATGATAAAACTTTTTCAGCAATCTATTGTTAACAACACGACTATGAAATACATATTTCACGAAATTCAATATAATCATGTCGGAATTAATAAAAAACATGTTTTTTCACGCTACACTACTTAACAAAGTAACCTAACAAAGTACTGTAATAATAACCTCATATTCCGCCATTATTACGCGAGTTTAATTATTTTTCCGCGAAGAAATACTTTCCTAATGTATAAAGTTTCATATCAAGAAACCAAATAAGATAAAACTTGGTCTTTCATAAAGTATAAAATATTAGATGTAGGTAATATTCAAGTTATTATAGTTTCGCAAAGTATCAGTCATCGGCTACGGCGTAGCAAATATCATGCGTAGCACTCAGTCGACTTCTGGTGGCGTAGCGCGCTACACGTACCTTCGTAGCGGCGTAGTCTCGTAGCCGAATCGTGGGAAAGTTGTGCGCGGGAAAGATTTCAGTGTTGTTCAGTGATTTGTGAACGAATTGTTGTTGTTAAATTTAGCGGTAAGTGATTAGTTGTAGTTTTCTTTTTACTTCACAATATTTTCGTAAAACAGTTAATTTTGTCTGATGTCGAATTAATAGGTTGTATGGGTATTGCAATCTTCGGTTAATTATAAACTCAACTTCTATTTCAGTGAACTTTTAGGTAAGACTAAATCACGATGTATTAACCAGATATTATATAAAACTATAAAATTTATTAAAAAAAAATGGTTATCAAATCAATTGTGAGTTTGTGGAAATCCACGATAACAAAAACAACTTTTCCTTTGAATAATAATTAAAAAAGTATCTATCACTGTTTTAACCTATCTTTTAAAATAATGAAATTAACAATATAAATGGCTCGGGAAACATTCGTATAACAATTAGACGTTAATTAGTGAAGTCACAGTTGAACAAACACACCTAAAAACCGCACGCGATTGTCCCATACACGTTATTAGCATTAATTAAGTAATTATAAACAATTACTTAACACACACAGATATACCTAAGGGCGAATTTCGTCCTGCCGGGGCTGCGGGACTGTTCGAAAGAGATACCATGGCCCGTGTTTTAGTCATAAAAGTCTGACACTCCCTCCTGCTTTGCCCAGAGCGGGAGGAGATAATTTCCCATCAAAAAAAAGGGCGAATTTCGTCAACGACACGGAACAGCTGAAATGCGTTCAAGAGTTATCAGGGTCATTATTGATAGTGAATAAATTGTCACTAATGGATCTTGAATGGGGATAAGTTAAAATGCTGATTGATTTAATTTGCACTAAATGTATTTTAACTACCAGTCATAATTTTATTAAAAATCAAACTTTACTATTAGTTTTGCACAATTTACAAAATATGGAATTCATAATTAGGTATATTGATTGTAACGGATACAATACAAATAAAAATAAAAGAAGTCTTTATTACTGATAACGACGTTTAAAGTATTTTCAATACACATCTAATACCTTTAAATTAGCAATTCTTGTATATTTATGTGTAATTATAATCTGAGTCTTGGAAACGGCTCCAACGATTTTCATGAAATTTTGTATTTCGGGTTTCGGGGGGCGATACATCGATCTAGCTAGGTTTCAGATTTAGAAATCGTCACAAAAAAAAACGAACAAAGTTCGGTTATCCAGTTAGTATTAATTTATGTTAGACGTTAGGTTTTAATCAACAGCTTGTCCTTCGATAAAGGCTTTCTCAAAGTTTTCTATTTCTGCCTGTTTCTCGCTGTTCTCGTCACTTTTGGCCAGCCACTTTTTTGATGTCTTCCCATCGTTTCGCTTGATGCCCTTTGCTTCTTTTTCCACGGATACTATTTGTGATTCAATTGCTTCCGACTATAATACTTTGTGTACGCCCAATTGTAGCAAATCTGCTTGATCCTAATACAATACAGCTAATTATAAAAAGACCTACCTAGCACGTACTATGTAAATAGTTAGGCTGGTACTTATTTCAGCGCAAAACTAGCACCGAAATATGTGAAGTCCACTTAGGTGCACAAAGTATAATAAAAATAAAAAGCATTTAGATCTTTTAAGGTTTTAAACTATACAATGGACTTTAATGCGGTTTGCACCTTATTTTTTTTTTTTTTTTTTAAATTAATATGTATTTAGGTTTAACAGAGAAAATGGGGAAAGCCATATGGGGATAAAGGGCGGGTCGCTTGACACCAGTATGAAATGATCATATTGAACGTTTGTAACTGATGGATACATTATTTTTAGCAGTGGTGATAAGCAACTAAACTTAACATTTATGGGGACGACAGGAGCTAAACGCGAATTTTATAATGCAAAAAAGCATACGATTCACTGCAATAACAAAACCAGAAAAATATATGATATTGTTCAGGATATATGCTAGTATGATAGTGTTTTAAAAACATAATACAACTTTTACAACATAATACAGATTTTATATTAATTGTGTATTTAACGAGTTCTGATTTTTTTACTAAAGTGGCGCTAGTGTGCATGGGGGAGCCCTTTAAGATAAAACAGCATTTATTTGAAATTATAATTATTTATAAACGTAGATAGATAGAATTTTCTTAATTATAATTATGTACACCCTACAAAATAGTCCTATTTTCAGATCATCTACATTAAACCATTCAAGGGAATTATAATAATTATACCAATATTTATAACTAGTATGTTATTTCTTGAAATTGACGCGTTAAAATGGAATTATTATTAATAAAAATCTTTATTCATATGGGTAAAATTCATAATCTCTTATGAAACGGAACTAAATAAACGTACATTTAGAGTAAATATGTAAATAAAGAGTACATTACTGCGGTAATAGGTTTAATACTTTATCAACACTTGACATCATAGCTCTTGGTACGCACGACGACCAATTAAGCTATACAATACCAGTTTGTGCGGATCTCTCATTGTACGAGAAATCTATACAAAGCGAGGTCATGTCATACTGGAAATGTATAGCTTGATGTGTCGCCGTGTGTACTGTCACGTAGTTTAAAACACAAACATTGAATCTACCTAAGTGCAGCACTCGTACTGACCCCACGTTGTAGAGGGGAGGCCTGTATCCCAGCTGTGGGATCGCGAGGGTTGGCAATTATAACTGAGCCAGTGATTTTGTTAGCTTGAAAACTAGACCTACAGAAGTAGACATACAATTGTTTTCCTCTTCTTTTTCGTGCGGTGACTGCCAAAGCTGGTGTTAGATTTTTATGCCGCTCATGGGCCTCTGACTTTACATGCCGTCGAGAAATATCTCTCAGGCATGCTGGTTTCCTCAGGATGTGCAAGCAAGTGATGCGGATTGCGGACTTGCGGATTCATGAATCCGGAAAATCAGAGGTGCGTGTATTTGTTATCGGTTATCGTTGCTTGTATCAGTGGATACTAATGGCCATTTTCAATAACTGACAGGCCGACTTACTGACAGGTTTCGGTAGGTTGCTATCTCTGTCTGTTTGAAATTTAGCTTAACTGACAGTTATACGGGAGTATGTTATAGAAAACAGTCTTAAGATAACACCAATTTCTTACCCATGGAAATTGGACAACTGCACAACTTTATACTTCGTAAATGAAACAAAAAAAAATGTACAGAGAATCGCAGTCCATTCCGTATTTGTCTGAAACAGATACAAAGAACAAGAAAGCGATAATTATGAGTTTTAATATACTTAATTTACTTTCTGTTAAGTTGACAGAAATAAATACCACATTATAATTATTAACGTAGCAGTTTTAGTTAATTTGATTTGATCTTGAACAATTATGTGATAAGCTTTATATCTATCAATCATTTGTGACAAGGCCTTTGTTGATTGTATCAGTACAAAAAGTAAAAGAAAAATAAATAACTTTATTATAATTCTGAATAAATAATATTTTAGTAATTCATCTTACGAGTAATATGCCAGGTAACTTAAGTGCGCAGTTACTCGTTTCCAAACAGGAAGCTACGAAAAACGCGTTTTCTTTGTTTAAAGATGTAATTAAATAAGTCGTCATATGACGTATCTAATGTGGTTAAAAGCTCGAAACCACTTAGAAAATATATTCTAAGTGGTTTCCAGTTTTTAACCACATTAGATTTAGGTACCTACATACATATATTGTCCCTGTACGTTGTTGTTGCATTAACACATTATTACCATTTTAAAGTTATGCGTTATTAGAAAATAATGACACATGACAGTGTTGTAAATCATTTGACGGCCTATAACGTGAAGCGGCGTGTTCTACATAATTACAGTTATTTTGTAATACCAGTTCCTTACAGTGTTCATCACCTGCCTAGTCTTTTCCCAACTAGTTTGGGGTCGGCTTCCAGTCTAACCAGATGTAGCTGAATACCTCTATTTCACATGGAGCGAATGCTTATCTGTCCTCCACAACCCAATTAGTACTGCGTAATACAATACCCCTTGGTAAGACTGCTTGTCAGACTTTTTGGGCCACTGACTACCTGTAACGACTGTCAAAGATCTGCAAATGGCAGCCGGGACCAACAACGGTGCTTTCCGAGGCACGGAGGAAACCCGGTATGTAATGGGTGGTCACCCATCCACAGACCAACCTAGGCAAGCAAGGTCCTTTAAGATCGACCCGAGTGGCTGTTATTATTTAGCCACGGGCTTCTCCTCCAGTTCCTTACAGTATTGTGCCTAGATATTTTAAACAGTAGTAAAATTGTGAATCAGTCTGTATAGGCAGTAATTAAAGTGAAATACTTAAAACAAATACGTATACCTGTTAACATAATAGCACATTTTAATATAATCAACTAAATTCCCAATTTCCATAATAGGTACTTGAAAGTTTGCTTAGTACGCAAATTTAAATTCAAGATGGTGGCAATAAAAATTGTAAACACTTTAATAAAAACGGAGAATTTAGGAGGTGTTTACAGAAATTACGTTTTCCAATCGAAATCTTATTTTATTACGTATTCTTTTTGAAAGAGTACTTCATACAGCCATTTTAATTAAAAATTTAAGTTGTATTTCCAAGCACACAAGCGAACGAATTAGCAGAATGATACAAATATATGAAGTAGTGAAATTTTTGGGAGGTCCAGTTATAGTACTAAGTGGTATTCTAAGTTCCCGTTATTTTAAACTGTTCGTTAACAACTTCATGCCTGTGCATCAATACTTTCAGAACGAACCGATTTACATCAAATGTTCCAAAAAATTGAAAATGACTTTTAAGACCACGTCAATAACGACTTATATCTCTCTCATATTTACTCTTTTTGTAAAATTACTTACAAAGGTTTTCGTAAGACATGAGGAAATTAAAGCCTTGTTTTTAATATTGTCACATATATTACTGCAAGAACGCCTTATTTTCGAACATTCTGTTATGTACACTTACATAACATTGATTAAAAACTTACTGAGATGTTTAAACAATAGTATATTTGATGTTCAAGTAAAATATAATGACATTGAAAAGAGAGTATGCTCAGATAGCAGGGAGTGGAATAATCTTCTCATGGTTGGTCCAGTGGAACAGTGGGCTACACAGTGTACATGCTTATTGAGTGCAGCAGATATCTATCGGCATGCTTTAATGCTCAGGTATATTCTATAAAAGGATCATCAATTTTATCGAAAAAAATAAAATCAAAACTATGTATTTTACAATAATAAAAAAAAAATATTTTAGATCCTCATAATGTTTCATTTTGATATATGTATAAAACAGTAAGGTTTGCAAAACTTTTTTTTAATTTTTTAATTTATCCCCGAAAATTACCCTTATTTAAAAAACATATTTATTTACTTTGTACATCTGTGATTGGGTCATAGGATTTTTTTTTTTTTTAGAAATGACCACTCGCAGTTGCAACACGCTAAGGTTGCTTTACTGCTTAACCGGACAATCCTGTGGTGGCCAAAAATTACTTTAAGGCCCCCAGCCAGGGCTTACAAACTAAGGAATTAAATTAAATGAACAGTCACTAAGGGCACCCCCTGTGGGGTTCGGGCCTCGGCTTAGTGCGTCATTGGTAAGAGGGCAGCAAGGGACAGCAGGCTGGGTCGGATCATTATTTGGGGAATCGGTCGTTACATGCTCAGCGTCGCGGGCTGGCTCGACGAGCAAGGGTCGGGCAGTGATGTTACTGGGGGGTCGCGGAGGGCCTCGGCGGCGGGGCCGGATTCGCGGTTTGAATCGGTTCTTGTATCTGTTCCTGCGTAGTGTGCTAGTTTCCCTACAACTTTCTTGAAGAAGGGTGATGGGTTCATCGGGTCTGACAAGGGTGAGCCTAGGTCGGCGAATTCTAGACAGATTTGAAGGGATGTATTTGGCTTCTGAGGAAATCAGGGGATTAGGGTGTTTTTCGGCCTTATCGAAAAAACCTTTAGTCAGGCGTTTCATGCACTGTGAAATGGTTGGGATTTTGAGATCAATATGGAGTTGCTCATTCCTAACGTAACCTGGGGCTCCTGTGGCCTTTCGCAAGAATCTATTCTGGAGGGTCTGCATCTTATGGAGGTGGTAGGGTTTTGTGTGCGCGAAAACGGGAGGTCATAGGATTACACCAACGCACCTAATTTCACTTGATTTGGTCCAGTAGAATCGGACCAAATTATCTGACAGACAGACGTACAGACAGACAGACGCACGAGTGATCCTATAAGGGTTCGGTTTTTTTATCTTTTGTACGGAACCCTAAAAATAATAAATTTTAGCACTCACAATCAAATGACTTGATTAAAAAAAAAAACGAAAATGTATGCATTATTTACATTTGTATGTCTTGTTGAAGCTCTCAAATAAGAGCTGTTTACTAATACGAGCCTTAGAACGCATCAAGATCTCTAGATTAGGAGCTTAGTGCAAAGAGCAAGAGACACCCAACACACGTTCATGAATATAGTATAAATAAATATAGTAAAAAATATAATAAAGAGGTTTGGACTTGATTGAGTTGAGCAAAAAAAATGACAATTCATGAAATGTTAGATTTTAAGACACCACCATATTTTATTTTTATTTTTATCAGATAAAAGATTACTCTACAAATAAATAATTGACAAAATCCTTACATCAATATCGTATTTAAAATTATTACGTAGCTAGCCTAAATATATTTATTTAAATTAATTGTGGTTTAGTTTTAAACATTTAGAAAATATATTTTTTATGTATGTGCTTTAGGTGCTATCTATCGTCTTGTGATTTCCAAGACAACATCACCATTGTTCAAGAAAATACTCAATTTTGATTCGCTTTGTAAGGTATTAGGCGTAGTCATATAACTAATCGTTTGACCAGTTATCAAACTGTCAACTGGAACTCATTCACTAATTACTCCTATTAATAATAATCATCCAAGGTGCCCAATTCATTTGAATTCGAACGTTCGATAAGCATACAGGCTCAAGTATGGTGTCAAGAACAGTTATAAAAACATTGATAAAAACTGAGAATTTAAGAGGTGTTTACAGAAATTATGTGTTTCTATCGAAATATCTGAAAATTCTGAGTGCAATACATATTATATTTGATATTGTAGTGTATATGGCAATTTTATATTTAAATTTAAATTCTATTTTTCAAGTTATAAATGCACGAATTTTAAAAATGGTACAAATATTTCAGATAGCGCTATTCCTTAGTAGTCCAGTTATTTTAATAAGTGGTATTCTTAACTCGCATTCTTACAAACTGTTCATAGACAACTTCACGTCCGTGCACAATTACTTCGAGAAAGAACCAACTTACATCAAATGTTCAAAAAAGTTGAAATATTTTTTCGTGGTCACAACAGTTATGTCTTCTCTTTTAATTATATTAGCATTTGCAATAAAATTGATTACTAAGGTTTTTATACAAAATGAGGTACTTACAATGAAAGTCACACTGTTCATATTAGTACACGTTATATTAGAAGAACGCATTATTTTAGAACATACGGTAATGTACACTTACATTACAATGATTAAAAACTTGCTGAAATGTTTAAACAATCGTATATTTGATGTTCAAGAAAGGTACAACCATATCGAAAAGAGGTTTTGCTCAGAAAGCAGGGAGTGGAATGATCTTCTTACGATTGAACAAGTAGAACAGTGGGCTGCACAGTTTAAATGTTTACTGAATTGCAGCAGAAATCTATCGGTTTGTTTTAATGCTCAGGTGAATTATTTAATTACTATCTGAAAAAATACCCTAGTGAAACCTTCCCTTATCTTAAATATCCTTGAAAAAAATGTACTCTATCTTTAAAAAAACGAACCTAGTAAACGAATATTTCAATATAAACCAGAGCGAAAATTCTTTCTAACGATTATGGTAAATTGACATAATTATTTTGTTACAGATGTTATATTCATTGGTCCTATCTTCATTTATTTATATGACAGCGTCATTCGGACTGTTCAATGTGTTTGTAAACAATGTAATTAATATTAATAACGCTTTTATTAGTTCGTATATATTGGCTGCAATTTCAGTTACCTTTGTTTCTGTCAACAGGATTATCGACTACTCGTTAACATCATGTTAATTTTACATTTTGCGGTATATTCCATCGGTTATACTTATTTCCTAATGATTGCTGGTCAACATCTCATCAATGAAAGTTCTAAAGCAAATAGAAGACTATCGAAACTATACAGTACTTTATCGATCAGTAAGTGAACTGCATTTTTCTGTATCGTGTGTGTGTCATCACGCTTTAAGTCTAGCTGCGACCTCCTGCCTTCAAAGGCATTAGAATGCGTAATGTTTAAAATAAATAGAAAATTAAAAACCAGAAATTAAAAAAAAAACATGAAATTTTCTCTTCTCCGATAAAAATCATGGATTGTCTGACATTTTTATTATATCTTTGTGATTTTGTTTTAGCTCCACAATCGTCGGAAACCAAGACTATAAAAAATCTAAATCTTTGGGTTAAAAAGAATCCTATACATATTGATTTTACATCTAAATTAAAACTAGGAATGTATTTAGTACCTGTAGTACTAACTCTCTATATAACTTATATAATAATTGCATTGCAGTTACATCACTTTATATAAATAATTAAAGATATCGCTTTAGAAATTAAATGGTTTTGTGTGCTATTCGGTCTAGTGAAGTGACTGCAGAAGTTGTATCAAAATAATAATAGTAATATGTCACCAATACTTGGGTTTATCTTAACGATTGTTCTTCTTATCTTATCTTAACGACGATTAATTGTACGTACTTTTAATAACTGGGATTTGTATCTATATGAGTTCCTAATACTTGATTGATTATTTGTTTAATTTTAATTTTAATTCTTCCATAATCACTTATGCTATTTCTTCTAAGCTACCTAAAAAGCACTTGAAGTCTTTGTTACAGTTTAAGAGATTTAAAATAAGAGCTGTTTATTAATACGAACCTTGGAGCTCTGAGTAATGTAGTAACATTATTAAGAGCCCCTACTATTAAACAACTATAGGGTATGATTGTTACGGACATACATTTTATCTGTGCTATCTGTGGCCAGCATTGTAGAACTGTCATGTGTCATGTTCGCTACTGTAAAAAAAAGTCGTCAATTTGCCACCAAAATGTCCAGCTCGCCTTCCCACGAATAAACTTAATTAATACAGTGAAAATTAATATTTTATTACATTGATCACAAAACAATGATAGAAAATCAAAATATCGTATTTCACTTCTGGATTTTTGGGCGTTTTTAATAAATGATTATTAATTCATAAAGTGAATTTTACTTTTTATTCTTAACAGGCATTGATAAAACCTTGATAAAACTAAATTATTTTTATGTGACAAAATATTTAAGATTAACATCAGCTAAGATTTCATTCATCATCATCATCATCATTTCAGTCGAAAGACGTCCACTGCTGGACATAGGCCTCCCCCAAATGTCGCCACATTGACCGGTCCCGTGCGACTCGCATCCAGCGGATTCCCGCAACCTTCACCAGGTCATCGGTCCACCTAGTGGAGGCCTTCCAACGCAACGTTTTCCGGTTCGCGGTCGCCACTCCAGAATTTTTCGGCCCCATCGGCCATCCGTTCTGCGAGCAATGTGCCCTGCCCGCATAAGTTTGGAAATTCTCCGAAGATTTCATTAGAAAATAGTAAATTCTCACTTTCTTCTAAGTGTCGATTTACAATATTCAGCCAATATAAACATCATGTTTTGTCTTATTTTATATTTGTAAAATGAGAGTAGTTAAAACATAATGATTTATATATTATTATGAATACACCAGTTTAAAACTATTTGACAGGTATAGTTGATTGGATTGTTATCGAATCGATTTTATGGTTATAGATTGAAATCTAATAATGTAAGCTATTACATATATACACATTATTTATGTATTATAGAGTACCTAGGTACTAAATAATATCGCCAATTCATTACTAACCTAACGGTTGTTAACCAGCCACCAAAATGGTGACAAGAACAATTATAAAAACTTTAAATAGAGCTGAAAATTTTAGAGGTGTTTACAGAAATTATGTGTTTCTACCGAAATATTTTAAAATTTTAAGTGCAATACGCACTATATTTGAAATTGTGGTATTTGCGGTAATTTCATTTAGTAATTTCAAACTTATTTATCAGCTAACAAATAAACGAGTGTTAATTATGGTACAAACATTTCAGATTACCATATTCCTTGGTAGTCCAGTTGTTTTAATAAAAGGTATTCTAACGTCGCGTTCTCACAAATTGTTCATAGACAATTTCATGCCCGTGCACGATTACTTCCAGAACGAACCGACTTACATCAAAAGTTCAAAAAGCTTGAAAATAATTTATAGGATCATCACAGCAGTGTTTTCTGCTTCAATCGTATTAGCATTTCTATTAAAATTGCTTTCTAAGCTTTTCATACGAAATCAGGAAATCGATATGAGTGTCATTATGTTTTTAATGTCAAATTTAATATTAGAAGAACGCCTTATTTTTGAACATGTGGTTATGTACACTTACATTACAATGATAAAAAACTTGCTGAAATGTCTGAACAAAAGTATATTTGATATTCAAGTTATGTACAATGATACCGAAAAGACTTTACGTCCAGATAACAACGATTTGAATGATCTTCTTACGGTTGAACAAGTTGAACATTGGGCTATGCAGTATAAATGCTTATTGCATTGCAGCAAAAACCTAACAGTGTCCTTTAATACTCAGGTAAAATATTTTGAATATATTGTGTAGTGTTTGTGTCTATGCAATAGATATAATACATTGTCTCATGTACACAAGGGAGGGGATCGCTGTGAATCGGTTAGTCTAACGACAGACACCGTGAGAGTAGGACGTGCGCTTGAGCCCTTGCCTGCGTGTAGTAGTGAGCCAGTGATACTGTGATAAGTAGTGATAGTGAACACTGTTATGGCAACATCTCTTCTATTCACAAAAAATAAAACGGAACCTAGAAAACCGTTTTGTAATTAAATTATCATTCTATCGCCCTTATCCTAATAGGCGAGACGATAAAAAAAATCTAATTAGTCCGTCAGTTAGATTATCAAAAAAAAATTTGACCCGTGTTTTTTCTTTTGTTACGTAAACCAAAATTTACGAAGATATGACGCTTTTAAAATTCCCAATACGTCACGCCTTGGTATATTTTTTAGCTAGTTCTGACGTCACGAGCCCCCACTCCCGAGTTTTGAAGCGTTTTATCTTTGCAAATATTCATTGATTTACAAAAACAAAAAATACTTATCCATTAATTTCCAATACTCTAACTGGCGGACTAAATAGATTTGCAATTTTTTGATACTGTCGTCATGCCTATTAATTTGGGGTCAGCGCAGCATGTCTTTTCTTCCATACTTTTCTATTACTCGTCATCTCATCAGACACCTCCTTTCTTACCATATCATCCTTCACACAGTCCATCCATCGTTTCTTTGGTCTTCCACTACTCTTATACCCATCTAGATTCATACTCAAAACTGTTCTCGCGACATTTTTCTCATTAGTCCGCATCACATGCCCATATCACGACAACTGTTTACCACACAACTTTTCAGTCACCGGCGCCACTTTCAGACTTCCTCTTGTGTACTCATTTCTTATTTTATCTTTTTTTGGTGTATGATTTAAATCTTCCTTTGCCCACAATAAAACCAACTTTAGGAAAGAATAAGAATCAAAAAGATGCTGTCGTCGCTGTTTAGACATTTCGTTCGCGAATAGAGATATTAATTTCTCGTAACACAACACTACGCCGCTCTAGCGCCGCACGATCTGCCCGCTGACTTCGTGAACACTACAGCGCCGCCGCCCGCTGACTTCGTGAATGAGGCCTAATAGTTACCAGTATGATTTTTTTTCTAACGATGCGATGAAGGTATAACTTTGTGCTTTTTGTTACAGATGTTATATTCATTGGCAGTGTCTCCCGTTCTTTATATTACAGCGTCGTACGGACTGTTCGATGTGTTTTTAAACGTAAATATTCAATTGTGTTTTATCTTTTCCGTATCTATATTGCTCCACCCCCCCTTTTATTACAAAGGAATGGATATTTGGGAATAACCCCATGCAACTGTTTTGTTTCTATTTACAGGATACTCGAATATTCGTCAACATTATGCTCATTTTGCATTTCACGGTTTGTTCAATATTTTATACATGGTTGCTTATGGTTGCTGGCCAAAATTTAATTAATGAAAGTTCGAGAGTAAATAAAAGCCTATCGAAACTATACAGCACCTTATCAATACGTAAGTGAACTGCATTTTTTCTCCTTCTGTAGGCCATTACAGCAATAATAATTTTAAACAATATCTGTAGTGACTGCATAATATCAGCTACTACTTGTTACTTTTTGGATTACTTTTCCGAAAAAAAGAAACCTGGTTTCTGCAAGTGTTACTGTATCTTTGTAATTTTGTTTTAGATCCACAATCGCCGGAAACAAAGGCTATAAGAAATCAAAATCTTTTGGTTAAAAAGAATCCTATACAAATTAATTATACTTCAAAAATTAAGCTGGGAATGTACTTAATACCCGTAATACTATATATCTATATCACTTCCATAATAACTGCATTGCAATTTAAACATTTTATTTAAAATGTTGTTTTAAAAATGAAATTGGTATCTCTGTTCATGTATTTTGCAATTAATGGAAATGACAGCAAAAGTAATTTAAAAAATACAGTAGGCAGCTATTTATAATATTAGAATAATGTCAATAATACTTAGGCTTGTCTTAGTACTTCTTATAGGGATTTGCATGCATCTAAATGATTGGCTGTTTACATGTGATCAGTCAAATTGGAAAAACCTTCAAAGAAACACACAAACGCACTCAGAAGAGCACAAAATAAAATCTTGTTAACAATGTCAAGTTTTGTAAGAGATTTCAAAGAATTCTAAAGATCTTTATTTATATGAGTGTTAGAATAAGAGCTCTTGATTAGATGTTTAGTTTGTTTAGTAAGACCTTGTGATAGAAATCATAGTGCATACAGTTAGGTATATAATTTGTGTATTTCGCACAAAATGTTGACGTCTAGAAATGATTTGACATGAATACTTATTTTAGTATTTTATTATTTTTTACTTTTTCTTTTATTTTATGTTACATTTACTTACTGATTTGAAAGGAATATTTACGTATCTTACTTTTTTATTATTATTGACATAATTATGATTTTTGTGATTTTCATTGACATTGATTTTGTAAATTATTATTAATTTTATTTGATTATTGTGAATGCGGGGGGATTATGCGGGTCACATTTTTTTTTTTCGTTTGTTTGTTTTTTTCCCACAACTGTCTGGCAGTTTGAGTACTATAAGCGACCTACCCAAATGTCCTTTCTTTGGTATTGTTCGTCGTTTCGTTGAGCTCCTTGAGTGATAAGTCGAGCTACACGATAACTGACAAATGCTTCCACTGACTGGACAGGTCCACTCAAATCTGTGTGGTTCTTTTTTCAAAAGACCATCTCAGACACTAATCTGCATAGTCCTCATGTGAATTGAGCAAGATTATGTCTGGACTTCAAAAGAGACTATGACCTCTGAGTTTGTTTCGGCTGTTTCTTCTCAGAGTAGACAGGTACGAAACACCGGCCCAAACCGGGCCAAAATGACGTGTAAAAGTGTTTGTAAAAACCTACTTACAAAATAAACATCATTTATCAAATAGTAAGCGATTTCTAGACGTAATTTTTTTCATCCCTCTAATCATTTCAGCTTGTAAATTATTTTTGAATTGGCCTTAGTAAAATTTACAAATTTTTGAAAAATAAAGTATCGACATCGTTTGAGATAGCATTAGAAAAAAGGAAATTCACACAATATAGTTTAGATAACACATGCTAACATTCATAATCGTTGAATATAAAATTAAATACAGTTTGTAAAGTCTGACGACCCGAATGGCGCAGCGGCAGTGAGGCTGCCTTACGTTCTTAGGGTCCCGGGTTCGAATCCCGGTCGGAGCATATGTTTGTGTGATGAGCATGGGCATTTGTTTCCGAGTCATGGATGTTTATATGTATAATAAGTATGTATTTACAAACAAAAAGTATCTATGTAGTATATCAACTATCTGGTGTCCACGACACAAGCCTCGTTGCTTAGTGTGGCACTGGATGGCGCTGTGTGTAATGTCCAGCGATATTTATTTAAAGTTACTATGAAAAAAAAAGGTTTACATTATAATGAACCGTTTGACAGTTTTTTTGATCGTATCAATAATGCGTCGCTTGTAACCTAATACAGTAATAGCTTCTTCTACTATATTCATACTAGGTGCCTAATTCATTACTAAAGTAAATGCTTGCTTTGTGCCTACACACATTAGGTTTCAAAATGGTGGCAAGAAAAATAGTAAAAACTTTAATAAAAACTGAAAAAATACGAGGTGTTTTCAGAAATTATGTGTTACTATCGAAATACCATAAATGTTTATGTATAATTCGTATTATTTTTGAAAATGTTATATTTGCAGTAATTTTAGTTCATACTAAGAACGTTATTACCCAACATGTATTTAAACAATTTTTTGTAATGGTCGACATACTTAACGTTTTGGAAAACCTAAGTTGTTCAGTTATTATGTTGAGTGGTATTCTAAACTCGCGTTTTTACTTACTGTTCATAGACAACCTCATGTTCGTGCACCAGTACTTCCAGAACGAACCGAATTACATTAAATGTTCAAAAAAGTTGAAAATAACTTTTTTGATCACCACAACAGTGTCTTCTGTCTCAATTTTATTACTTTTTATAATAAAATTGGTTTCAAGTTTTACAGTTTTCTTAAGAAATGGGGAATTCAAAATTGACGTTTTGTTATTAATAATAACACATCATTTAATACAAGAAGAACGACTTATTACTGAACATGCAGTAATGTACACTAACATTACAATGGTTAAAAACTTGCTGAAATGTTTAAACAATAGTATATTTGATGTTCAAGTAAAATATAACGACATTGAAAAGAGATCTCGAGTATGCTCAGATAGCAGGGAGTGGAATGATATTCTCACGATTGGTCAAGTGGAACAGTGGGCGACACAGTATACATGCTTATTGAATTGCAGCAGAAATCTATCAGTTTGTTTTAACGTTCAGGTACATTCCTTCGATTAATCTGTTTTGCGTAATTTTACACATAAATGTTATATTATATAATGTTTTTTTTTATTCTACACGCGATTATCATTTAAAAATGGCCGTAATTTTATTGCAGATATTATATTCGCTGGCCCTGTCTTCAGCTATTTACATGGCAGCGTCATCTGGGCTATTCAGTGCGTTTTTAAATATGGTAAATATTATTAACTAACTGACATTTGTTTTAAATATGTGCCGTATCTACAAGGTGCAGTTTTGCATCCTAGTTAAAATTCAGAAGCTTCTCACAAAAGACATGAATAATTAATTTAAATTAGGATACTGGTCAATAATTAATAAAGCTGCTATTTTAAATTGTTTAACTTCGACAGTATTACAGAATAACACGAAAGTAATAAACAGAGTCACCCATCGCGGGACATGTCGTTGTGTGCGTTTTTTTGTGAATGTGAAGACGTTTTTAATGGGGCTAGTAACAGACGGGCTGCGTTTAAATACGGGTGGTTTACACGTATGGATTTCCGTAAAAAAGAAAAAAAAAAACTACCATTTTTATTATTGATTTGGGTCGAGAATCATTAGCATAGATAAACTTCCTTGATATTGAACAAGATGGAAAGCGACACCTTGTATATTGCCTGTAACTCTACAACTCTACTTATGTTTATATTCACAGGATCCTCGACTACTCGTTAGCATAATGCTCTTTTTACATTTTATGCTATACTCAATATTTTATACATATTTCCTCTTTGTTGCTGGTCAAAATCTCATCAATGAAAGTTCGAGAGTAAATAGAGGACTATCGAAATTGTTCAACACTTTGTCGATCAGTAAGTGAACTTAATATTTTACTAACCACCTCATACAACCAGTGGCCTGTTAGCAATCTTCAGGTTACTGTACAAGAATTATACATTACATTTTGATACCAGTGGAGAAAGTTTGCTATTGCATCCGAGGCGGAATTAACTCCCGAGCCGAAGGCGAAAGTGTTTTCGAGCCGAGAACTGCAATAACAAATGTCCACGTGTATCAAACGACGATTTTTCAATACACTTCTGAAGAAATAAAGTTAAAGAACGAAACATATTTTTGTCATGAATTATTAGGAAACTATGATTTCAATTTTCTTTTTTTCCGCGCTTTGCTTTCGCCAGGTTGAAAGATAAGCAAAGGCATGAAGCCGCTAAACAGCCTATTTTTTTTTTGTAAATATTAGTTTTAAATAATCATGTTTATCTATCATATTCTATTTATAAACACAATTTAAACATTCAAAAAATATTTACGCCGTAATGACGCATTATTGCTTTGCCGAAATTAAAAAAAAAACATTCACCTCCGAGTATAGGCATTGAACCAATTTGGACTAATTACAGGTGTTGTTATCTGAGGCAATTTTCATTCCCGCACACGTGTTGGAAAATGAAAAAAATCACACGTGTGAAATACATTGTATGTTGAACCTAATTGTAGTGCGATAAGAACCAGTTTTCGAGGAAGTGTATTGAAAAATATTTAAAAAATAAGGCTCAAATCACACTGGGATGGCAACGAGCAGTGAAGCGGCGAGCAGTTTTAGTGTCATTTTATTTTAAACTTTATCTTCACTATTATAATACATAGTATCGTTTGTGTGCCGGCGCTGCGCGGGAGTCATCGGAGGGTTTGCGGCTGCGACCTTTTCAAGTTTCTCAAATTTACGGTTAACAGACTTTCTGGCTACTGACTAGCTGTAACAATTTCATTGTCAAACAAAACAAAACAAACAAACAAATGACAGCCGTGACCACCGGCTTAGCGTACATTCTCCACTTTTTGACGTAATTTTGTAATCTGTCTTTAACCTCGTTATTTTGTTCTAGATTCGCAATCGCCGATAATCAGGACTATCAAAAACCTAAATCTTTTGGTCAAAAAGAATCCTATACAAATTGTTTTAACATCTAAAATAAAGCTGGGCATGTACTTAATACCTGCAATTCTATCACTCTATATCACTTACACAATAATTGCACTGCAATTGAATCATTTTATATAAATAAAAAATTACATGTTTGTTGAGGTTTCGTAGATAAATGGCAAGAAACGGAACCCCTTTAGATTCGTCATGTCCATCGGTCTGTCGGTCTGAGGCGTGTCTTCTATGAACCTCAACACAAAACTAATGCGAAAATATGAAAAAAAAAGTAGAGGCGTCCTTAACATTTTTCTCAAAATAATTATTCTACGAATATAACTGTATGTCTATCGACAGCTCCTAAATAGATATTTCGGGGTTCCTCAAGTATCTCAACTCTAAAACTAGAAAAACTCAAAACTGTGTGGTTCTTTCTTCAAAATACCATCTCAGACACTAATCTGCATAGTCCTCATGCGAGTTAACCAAGGTTATGTCTGGACTTCAAATGAGACCTCTGAGTTTGTTTCGGCTGTTTCTTCTCAGAGTAGTCAAGTAGGAAACACCGCCCCAACTAGTTTTAAAAAATTACGTGAAAAAGTGTTTGTAAAAACCTATATAATTAAAATATAACCTGTATAATAAAAATCATTTATCATTATGGACGAGGAGGTCGTCAAAGTAAGTGGAAAATTCTAAAATGTTGGTTTGTCGAACCTGAAAAGAATTTTCAACGAAAATTGCTATTCATGAGTAAGATCTGAAAAATAGTTTTAAGATATGGGTTTTTTTTAATTAAGATTAAGTTGTATCTGGTTCATTGAAGAGACTGCTACTAAGCACCTAATCAAGATCTCTTAATGTTCTAATGAGAGCACGAATTTGTGATGAAAAGTATTGCACACCCAAGGAGTCACGTTTGTTTTGTCGTTTAGTGTATTTTGCACAAAATATTGTCAATATCTTAACTGTTTAATTTTAAGACCATTTTCAATAAATAATTATTTGAAATAGTTGACTCTATTTTTTATCTTGTAGTCATTTCATTTCGTATATCATTCGGAACTGGCTCTGAAAACGTACAGATTATTAACGTTAGAACATATTTGGGATTTCCTTGCTTCACTGTCACTTTCATGGGGCATTAATATAGTAAATTAGTGTTATTTACTGTGTTGATCATTAATTTTTCGAGAAAATTCTCGAATTCTATTCTGTTCGTAGATATTAAGTGGAACTGTATGACAGGTTATAATTAATTGTCTCACTAACGATTGTTTTGCCTAATAACGTAATAGCTTCTTTTAATACAAGTACAGCCCAATTTATTACTTAACTAAACGTTTGCTAAACACACATATTGTGCTTCAAAATGGTGGCAAGGAAAATCTTAAAAATCTTAATAAAAGCTGAAAATTTAGGAGGTGTTTACAGAAATTACGTTTTTCTATCAAAATTACGCAAATTTTTAAGCCAAATACGAATTACTGTTGAAATATTGATATTTATAGTTATTTTAGTTAATAATTTATACGTCATTTCTGAAAATACTAACGAACGAGTTATCAAAATGGTGAAGGCGTACTACATTGTGAACTTTCTTTCTAGTCCAATTATAATGATAAGTGGTATTCTAAGCTCACGTTCATACAAACTGTTCATAGACAACTTCATATCCGTGCACCATTACTTCCAGGATGACCCAAATTACATCAAATGTTCGAAAAAAATTAAAATGATCATGATCATTGCCTCAGTGGTGTCGTCAATTTCAGCTGTATTAATTTTAACAGTAAAATTGCTTACAAAAGTTTACGTGAAACATGAGCCACTCAAAATAAAGGTTGTCATGTTAATAGTGTCTGATATATTCACTCAAGAGCGCCTTATCTTTGAACATGTAATAATGTACATTTACATAACAATTTTGAAAAATTTATTGCAATGTTTGAACAATAGTATATTTAATGTTCAAATAAAATTCAATGATGCCGAATCGAGATTATGCTCAGCAGATAGAAGGGAGTCGAGTGATCTACTTACAGTTGAAGAAGTGGAACAATGGGCTACACAGTTTAAGTGCTTATTGACTTGCAGCAGAAACCTATCGATTTGTTTTAATGCTCAGGTATAATACTTTTCTTTTTCCGTAAAAAATCTCCGTTTTAAGATTGGTATTTCTGATCTGGAGGATTTCGCAATACAATCCGTATAGTATTTTTTTTTTAAGATTCACTGACATGGCGCATTTTTTTTTTGTTACAGATGTTATATTCTTTGGCCCTGTCTTCAATTATTTATATTTCGACGTCGTATGGGTTATTCAATGCGTTTTTAAAAGAAGTAAGTAAATATACAATAATATTATTATATTTTAAATATCTCTTTTCTAATTCGTTGTCTTACACTTTTGTTTCTGTTTACAGAGTATTACTCTTGTTGTTAGCAATATACTGGTCACACATTTTACGATATGGTCAACAATTTATACATATTTCCTCATGAAGGCTGGTCAAAATCTCCTGAATGAAAGTTCAGAAGTACATAGGAGACTATCAAAATTATACAACATTTTGTCGATAAGTAAGTGAAAATATGTTTGGATTTTGCTTATATTTAAACAATATGAGCACACTTAATGTAGATAGCAACTTTCATTGTAATCTCAGCCACGCGGCGTCTACCGGTCGAGCGGATTCCCATAAAAAAAAATTATAGCGTAGCAATTTTTAATAAATATAATATATTTTATCCTTCTGAGATTAATAATTTTTAGTTTATTGTTTTAGGATCACAATCACCAGCAAGGAAGAGTATAAGAAATGTAATTGTTCTTGTAAAAAATAATCCAATTAAAATAGAATATACCTCAAAAATAAAGCTTGGAATGTACTTAATACCTACAATAATATGTCTCTATATGAGTAACATAATAATTTCATTACAATTTAATCATTTTATTTAATATTTTGGTTTTATACAACCGACCACAGATTTGCAATGCGCAAAAAGCGCTGAACATAAACAGTCGGGTATCAGCACCCATTAGGAGCTCTTAATTAAGTGTTTCATACAATAAGTTAGAGCTTTTGACGAATACCAATTCACGCTTGCGTTGTTTATAAAAAATTGTTGGTGTGTTTTGCACAATATTGTTAAATGTATACCTAGTAACTCTAGCAACGGTTTAAACTAGTTGATCTTAAACATTTTAGATGTAAGTTGACGCTTGTCTTAGCAATAAAATAGATATTTTGATGTTCTTCAATAAATAAAATACATAAAACCCTATTTTGTTTGTTTTCGTTTAACCACGATATATTTTGAATATTGAAGTTTCCCAATTCCTTCTCTAAAGAGGTTTTATTCAAAATACCCAACACTGCGCCAGGACCTACATGCGCCACAAAACCGCAACTGAAACTAGTGCCGAAAAACCTTCGGTGACCGAATTCAATTTGCGAAAGTTGCCAATGGGAGAATTTGTTCATTTTTAGGATGGACTGTAAAATTCCTATCTTTATTTCTCCTTTGTTCTTGTTTTTTTTCAGTGAGCAAAATAATCAGAGTTCACTTTGTTTGTTGGTTCCCGAGTGTGTCCTCCTACATAGGTATACACTATATGGTAAATTCATACTCGCATACTTATTTACCAAGTAGTAAATAAACAATACACGCTACAATGAGAAAGGTTTTTGATACATATTATTAGGTAATGAAACCAATTTTTGTTATTTTCTTTTCGTTGAAAGAATTTTGATCAGACCCCATCAATTGTTTTTTTTTATCTTACACGTTTTCATTAGTTTAGGGCTTAGACACAAAACAAAAATATTTCAGTTTCGGATCGCCACTCACTGGACACCTGATGGAGGGAATCGGCCGAGGTAGACGACGACGAAGGTGATTTAACGATCTGATCTTGTTTGCGGGGCGAACATTGCCGGAGATCGCACAAGATGTAAGGTTCGCAAGGTGAAAGGGGACACCTTTGCCCCCGCAGTGTGACACTTGCAAGGCTACCAAAAAAAAGAATAACCAAGAAGTTATTCCCAGCCAACATATAATTTTAAGTGTGCCATATTCGAAATAAAAGTCTAAATTTAAAACTGTTCCAGTTTTGAACTGCTTTTTTTTCATCGTTCAAAATTGCAGTTGTTATAAAAAGGTGAATTTCATTATCTGTTCTTGACTTGGAGGGTGTAACGATCCAATTCAACGGATTATAATGTAAATTAGGGTAGATACTCCGTTTGATAGCCAGTATTCTTTTTAAATGGACTTTCAAGGTTTTTATTGAAAAAATGGCGGAAGAAAACCTTTTATTGTTTTATTTTTCCTTCAGTTATTAGGGAAACGATTCTTTGTATTGTTTTGTGTAGCAAAGCTGTTGTCAAGAGAACATTTTAATATTGACATTTTAAATTGTTCGCGCTCTTAGGCTTGTCTTATACTTTTTCAAGGCGTTTGCAAATTGAAGGTACATGGTACACTTATTGCGTAGACGATTTCTGATAGTCTTCACAACCTACACCGACAAATCTCGGTTTCTTTGTAACTCTATTTAGAAACTCTCTTTGAAAACACTATTTAGATGACTAGGTTTTGCCTGCGGCTGCGATTGCGTTATAGTCGAAAATTATCTCATGGGAACGCTCTAAATATAACCTGTGACACTTTGGGATAATTAAGCTTTCCATTAGTGAAAGAATTTTCGGAATCGGATCTTTAGTTCCGGAGATTCTTTCATACAAACTTACAAACAAATTTTACCTCTTTAAAATATAATAATAATTAAGTAAATGAATACATTGCCGGCTGTCCCCGTTTTGACAAACCTATATGAAAATCAGCCGTATATTTAAATATATATCTACAAATACTGGGTACCTAATATTATTAGGTTACTATTAGGTAACTAGAAGTGTGTCATGTCATCTAAAACGCTTAAAAATAACCTAACCTTATGTCATCACACATTCGTAGAAATAAATATTGGTAGGTAAATATAAATATTTCTATTTAGTGAAGAAAACATTCTTCGTATTAACAATAATATAATTAGATAACGTCGTTTCAGCAACAATGAACCGAACAGATCCATATTTCATAAATAAACCATTATGTATTGATGTTAATAATATCCTTCGTAGAAAAGAATAATTCGATTCAATAGACAGATTCGCTTTATCGGCCTCTTTGGAAGTAACCTCGAATCTCTTTTTATCGACTTTCAAAAAAGGTGGAATTCAGTTTCTGAATGTCGTTGGTAGTGTGATGTTTCATGTCTTCGGAATAAACGTGACGTTGCTTGTCCAGAAATTTACATCGAAGAATAGAAGAGAAGAAGAGATATGAAGAGATGATGAAGACATGCTGCGCCAACCCCAAATGAAACGGGATAAGGACAAGAGAATGATGCTAGGGATGTTGAACTTGGTACATTTATTTTAGTTAGGTATGTGTTTTCCCGCCTGCGGCTATGTTGGTTGAAGTGTATTTCAACTTTCCAAACGCACCATCTCAAATCTGAAAAACCGTGTTTATCTATACTAATAATATTGTTACGTCGTACCCGTAGGTACCTACAATTACGGTAGTAGGTACCTACAAGTAGGTAGGTTGGTAGAATAGGTAGGACGAGTCTCGAATGATGTAGGTACCTACAAGTAGGTAGTAGTAGGTAGGTAGGTACCTACTCTAAAGTAGGTTCGAGGAAGTCGTGGATCTTTCTCGAACGTACGGTCGCCATATAAATAGTCGACGTGTTTGCGGGAGCAGGCAGTCTGGTTTTGGCTACACAACGAAGCGAATCGAAGTGAACTAGAAGTGCGATATCTAAGCGAAAGTGATCAGTAGTGTATTTGTGATTGAGTTATAAATGTTTTGTAATTAAATAAAGTTATTTGGTGTTTAATCGGCAGTCATTCATTTATCCCATACCCAGCTCGTAACAATACTTTATAGAGGAAAGTTTTGATTTTTTGTTTGTTTGTTTGTTACGATTTAACTCAAGAACTACTCAACCGATGAAAAATTCTTTCACCATTAGAAAGCTACATTTTTACCGAGTAACATGTTCTATAAATTATATTGATATCATGCAAGTTAGCCAAGTTATCACAAGTTTCACGGACGAAGTCGCGGGCGAAGTGCTAAGTAACTTGATAAGGTGGATAAGATTGAACATCAGAGTAAAATGAACACAATAATCTATAAAAATAGATTATATACGAATAAATAAAATTGATGAGTCTGTTTGTAATTTCAAAATAACAGCTTTTTATTAAATAAATATTAAAATATGTACGGTACTTTTAACATTTTTTTTTAAGTTTTATCTGTCCGTCTGTTTGAGACGGACAGAGAAAACTTTAAAAAGAAATTCAAAGTGCCGTACATATTTCCGTTCGTCCAGCTAACCTCTGAATCGGCTGGATTTTGATGAGATGTTTACTGGCAGATAGCTGATGTTACAAGGAGTAACTTAGGCTACTTTTATTTTAGAAAAAGGAAAGGAATAGGGAAACGATTCAACTAGGAAAGTAATATTTTTGTAATAATTTCACGCAGATGAAAGTCGGGGATAAGATTGTTAAGAAACGATTCAACTAGGAAAGTAATATTTTTGTAATAATTTCACGCAGATGAAAGTCGGGGGTAAGATTGTTAAGAAACGATTCAACTAGGAAAGTATTTTGTAATAATTTCACGCAGATGAAAGTCGGGGGTAAGATTTTTAAGAAACGATTCAACTAGGAAAGTAATATTTTTGTAATAATTTCACGCAGATGAAAGTCGGGGGTAAGATCTTGTTAATTTTAAAAGAATAGCTTCTGGAAACCTGGCGTATATAAATACGAAACAATAATAGGCTCAAAGATAAACTCGTGATTTAAAACTTAAGTCTGTTATTTGTTATCTTGTTATAAACTTATTCCGCGGATTACTTAGTACCCAGATACAATGGCCAAGTTGTGTCGTTAGTCTTAATGTTTTTAGTTATTTAACTGTTAATATCAAGTTGTGGGTGTTTTATTTATTTTGTTGGGACGTAGTTTCGAATCATATTGTTGGGAATTAGTTCATGATTTAGTTTTACAAGTGGTTAATCTTTACATAGTATAAAACAAAGGCGTTCCCGCTGTCTGTTCGCTTAGATCTTTTAAACTATACTCAACGGTTTTTAATGCAGTTTTCAGCAATAGATAGAGTGATTCAAGATAAAGGTTTGTATGTATTTAAGCTACATTGCACCCGTGTGAAGCCGGGGCGGGCCGCTAGTGTTTTATAATCATGTGTTCGCCATCACGGTTGTTGATGAGAGCGGAGAGAATCTAATCCAGGACCTCATTGTCCTGGATTAGATTCCTAGGTTGGGCGAAGTGTTATTGGGTTTTTCTGTCAGGAATTTCTCAGCAGCGATCACTGACTACTTGTAACGACTGTCAAAGATCTACAAATGACAGCCGGGACCAACACTATAACGTGCTTTCCGAGGCACGAAAGAAACTCCGTATATACTGGATGGTAACCCATCCACCTCAAATGGCGACTGTGAAACTCGCGAGTGCGCGCGTGTGGCACCTTTTAATTTGTTTTTTTTTCGTCAACTCGCTCTCACGTTATAAAGTACAGTCAAATGACAATTATTTTATAATATTTATTTTAATGTCAAGTCGTATAAAATATCTTATATACGTTTAAAGTGGGTACATAATTTTATACATTTTATAAGAAGTTTATGTAGTTGACTGTACATCTGAGGTATTTTACGTCAGATTTTCAAGGTCAAGCCAATTGACGACAATGTTTTTTATTAAAATCGGAAGGTGCCAAATCGCGCGCACTCGCGAGTTTCTCACTCGCCAGTTGACGAATAAGCCCCTCAAATTATAATATTTTCTTTTAAATTTTAAGTAAAACAGGCGATGAAAAAGAAATATAATGCAGGTCTAGCTGCAGAGATAAAACGTTACAGCGAGGAGGTTGCCAAGTGCCAGTTCAGACACAATTTATAGTCTTTGTCACATACAGGTTTTATATGCTCGATGTAGCTTCCGTCGTCACAGGTACTGCAAAATGCCTGGAACATTTATTATCGAGTTTTTTGTGGTGGGGTAAACGTTTATATCTAGCCCTGTCCCACTGCTGGGCAACAGTTTCCCCCATACTCTTCCGATCTTCTTTAGTCTTGCCTTCTCCGGCCAATAGGTAAGGAATAAAAATAAATGTTTGTTGTCTGCGTTCTTAAACCATTGATCCGATTGTGATGAAACTTTGGTGGATTCTGCTGTGTACAGCTGCGAAGGTTCTTGGTTCAAAAATCTATATGGTTACGAGGCATTGCTACAGCTTGTTGGTACAGCAAGTGAGCTAATAAATGTTATTTGTCGAATACAAACATGTTTGTTAAAGATTTAGCTTATGCAATGCTGCCCGATAAATAATGATGGTGCTGAACGCGCGTCGTGTCATCTGACACCAAACAAAAGCAAAAAAAAAAAAGTTTCGCGGAAAAAAACGTTCCATTCCTGTTCCGTTTCAAAATAGCCAAAAATATTGTTTATTTCTAACACTAAAAAAAGTGTGGTAAGCTGCTCAACGCTCAGTTTTCATTAATTTTAAAATAACACAATATTTTTACTGTTGTTTTGTTTTTTAATTGAACCTTTGCTTGAAGGATTATGAACTTCTAAAAAAACCTCGCTTACCTGGTATACATAAAATTTAGCCTTCATACAATTTGTATTATTTTCAGGTGTTATTGAAATTTGTATTTTTATACTACCTACCTACTTTCGTCTACGCGCACGGTCTCTAAAAGCTGTTCTTTTCTTCTTTTCTTTAACGAGTTGTTGATGCGCTTGTACAGACACCAGCACATCAAGCTACTACAATCTGTCAAATTTCTTTAAAGATTTTCAACTTTATCGCCAAAGCAATAGGTTCAAGGTTGACTGGGAAAATTTGACAGTTTCGGGTAGCGTTTACGAGCTGTTTTTCCAAGAAAAAAACCCGCTGTCTGATCCTTAGGTATACGTGCAAGTGCCTTATACCGAAGGATCTGGAATTGGTTTGAACCCATTACAAAGAATGGTTCTAATAACCATGGAGGGGCTGAGAGAAAGAGATGATATGGCTGGAAAGGGGGTGCAAAATGGAGAGGTATGGAAGTTGAAAATATGCTGCGCCGACCCTATTATAAAAACCTGCAGGACAATACAAGGTGTAATCGAACCTTTCACGAAGCCATCAACCTCAAACTAACTAATAATAGGCATGACGACAGTATCAAAAAAATGCAAATGTATTTAGTCCGTCAGTTAGAGTATTGGAAATTAATGGACACGTATTTTTTGTTTTTGTAAATCAATGAATATTGACAAAGATAAAACGCATCAAAACTCGGGAGTGACGTCAGAACTAGCTAAAAATTATACCTAGGCGTAACGTATTGAGAATTTTAAAAGCGTCATATCTTCGTGAATTTTGGTTTACGTAACAAAAGAAAAAACACGGGTCAAATATTTTTTGATAATCTAACTGACGGACTAACTAGTTTTTTTTTGTCGTCTCGCCTATTCTGTACATCAAACTAAGTAACTCTACGCAAAAATTATTACTGAGGAACGACTTTTTGTTAAAGGTTGTAAAATCTCGTTTTACGGTATTACTCAATGCCACGCAGTCCACACATTGTGATGATCGGTTTTTTTCGGGTGTGGAGATAAGGGAACCGTGGTTGTAAAGTAAAGTTATAACATGAAAAAGTTGGGCTTTTGACCCCCAATATATCCGTAACTAGAAGGTTCCCAGCTATGGTCCAGAACAAAAAAAAATCGCAATGACGGGGAGGACTATTGCCTTACACTTCTTAAGGGTATTTTTTACACCCATAATAGTTCTAAATCATTATATGCACTTTTGATCTTTTGATTCGAGAATGATCTAAAGGAGATAATTTTTTTTTGTTTGGAGAACAGGCCACCTACATAAATTGTAGCAGATATTAATGAAACGTATATAGATTTCTTCCTTATAATCTTTAGATTAGAGTGGTAATATTAGCTAAGCCATGTCTAACCGGAATGATGAGAAATTCGAAAATGAATCCACACACATACAAGTTGCTGCACGTCTGTAGCAATCTCTGAAAGTAATTGTATTCGCACATTGCGTTGAAATCTTACTGCACAATTGACACAACGACCAGCAGATGCCATTTTCACAAAATAGTTATATGCGAAAAAATCGCTGAAACATTTTTCACGAAAATCGAAATAAACGGAAAGAGTAAATGTCAAATGAAGTTGTCTGTCAACCACCAAAAAGACGGATTTACAATGTTCCGTGCCATGATGATTTTCAATACCATCCAAAAGATTTTAACGGAAACCTTTAAAAATAGCAATAAAAAGCTCACAGTTAAATATTCTTTCTTTCTTTTCTATTTCTATTATAATTCAAGCAGATATTATTTTAACCAACGGATACCGTACTTTTTTTTTTTGTAAACGGAAAAAACGCCCCTATTTTCGTAAGTATTTTCTATCAAATGACATTGACCACAACAGGAATGATTTGACTCGCAAAAAATATAACTTATTTTTTATGATTTTAAGATTCCGGTTTTGTTTCTGTTTCGTTTATTATTATAATAAAATGGTTCCTTTTTTTTGGTGTAATGTAAATAATATTTATGCAACATCGAAGAGGGCCTAAAAACAACTGTCTCCTTTACTTTGCATTAAAGAAATGAAAATTAAACCCAAATCTAAAAAGTTGTTGCTCATACTAAACGTTAATTCTTTTCAGCTAAAATTTCAGCGGCTACGGATGATAGATAGAATACTTGTGTATACCTCGAGCACTTGCAAACTAGGGCACTTCCGGGGGCGGAAAACCGGCTTGTCTATTCTTACGCTCACCAGAGGTTTTTAGAACCTAAATAATATAGACCATGATGTAACCATATTTTTAACGTGTTACACAAAAAACTAATAGGTATGTACTAGACGTTCTGTGGCCCCTGAGAATCATTAGTAAATTAGGATACTGTTGTATTAACTTTAATTCTTTAAGAATAAAGCGATCGTGTCATGGCTTTTTCAGTCCATTTTTAACAATCTTGTATGAAGACGAACAATCCTATTAATATTATAAATGTGAAAGTTTGTGAGATGGGATAGATGGATGTTCTTTACTCTTTCACGCAAAAACTACATACCGGATTTGGATTAAATTTGGCACACATACAGGGTGTAAAAGACCTCATCACGAAGCCGTCAACCAAGCATTCTGTACATCAAACTAAGTAACTTTACGCAAAAATTATTGCTGGGAAACTCAAAACATTGTGCTGATGGATGGTTTGAATAGTACGGGGGTCGTGGAGGTGTATAAAGTAAAAATCTTATATTAAAAACTATTTTAAAAAAAACTTGTCAAAAAGTCGGAACTTTGACCTCCAATATCTCCGAAACTAGAAGGTTCCCAGGTATGGTGTAGAACAAAAAAATGATCGCACTGACAAGGAAAATTAGTACCTTTCCATTTCGTTAAGAGGTGTTTTACACCCTTTATAGCTTAAAACCCGGATAAACACAGAATATACTTTTTGTCTCGGAAGTACAATTCGTGGGACAATTGCCGAACTCCACGCGGGCAAAGCCGTGAGCACAAGCTTTTTCATAAATAAATAAATTGATTTACGTAGTTAGGTAGGGTAATTGTAAGTCCCTCGAGTAGATAAAATATTACAAAGTCCGTGAAATAATACCGTTACAAAGTTTTAGACTTAATTTCTTCTCAGATGTAGATATATTAACTTAGCATACCTAATAAATATTAATAGTCTTTCGCTTTTATAACTTAACTACTGTGTTCTTTGAAAACAATTATTAAGTTATATCGAAGTAACAGTTTCTTGAAATTTAACTAACAATGTAAGTTAATAAATTATAGTTTGGTAAGGTTCCTAGTATCTATGCTCATAATATAAATGAGAAAGTAATTCTGCCTATCTGTCTGTCTATTACCTATGTGTACACGCCCAGAACGAATTTAAATGAAATTTTGCAAACACGCTGACTATGACACCCGCATAGCATGACCACCGTAGAAACGAAAGAGTATCGACAAATCTTTTGTTCATCTGTCATTTTGTCGATTCAATGACAGGTGAACAAAAGATTTGTCGATTCCCTTTCGTGTCTACGGTGGTCATGCTAAGCGGGTTTCATAGTCAGCGTGTGTGCAAGAGTTTAAGATACAGGGTATTTTTACTGGGTGTGGTTTCCAACCTCTACACAGGCGAAGCCTCGGGTAAAAGCTATCATCTACCTAGCTTTTAGCCAACTATGTTCGGCTCGGCTTCTAGGCCAACCAAATGCAGCTGAGTACCAAGATTTTACACGGAGCGACTGCCTATTTGACCTCCACAACCCAGTTAGTAATGGCTAATACGATACCTCTTGGTAAAACTGGTTTTCAGACTTTCGGGTCACTGACTACCTGTAACGACGGTCAAATATCTATAATTGATAGGCGGGGCCAGCGGCTTAACGTGTTTTCCGAGGTACGGGGGAAGCACGGTATGTAATTGGTGGTCACCCATCCCCGGACCATTCCGCAGGTTTACAAGCTAGTAGTTATTATAGTGTTATTCGTATTATTGAAATATTTATGGGGCAATTGAGTCACGCCGAAAGTATAAGGTTGTTCACTCACACTCAGTTGTTTAACAACAAAGAAATCTCGTGGCTAGACATAAAACGTAGCGTCTGATTTAAAATACAAGAAAAGACGAAAAATTCATTCCCCATAGGAGTAATATCTTCATGCTATTATTAATAGCTGTTCAACATTTCCCTCTCTTATATCGTTTATCAGCTTCGCTATAAAGTGCTGCCGACGACGCGAGTCACGTCACACAATAGAAAACTGTCACGCTGTTGTGCAAAATGTTCATAATCACGCTGTATAAATTTTACCGTGTACAAAGATTTCCAATACTACTTTGTTGTTTTATGGTACTCATACAGAAGTAGAAGAGCTTTTTGTTGTGTTTTATTTTGTTGGCGGTACTCCTACCACCATTCTTGTTCTCGCTGTTAAACAGTGTTGCCCTTGCCTCCTGTGGGAGTGAAGAACACGAAAAATTGCAGATTTATTCAGATAAATCTGATATTTTTCGTGTAGCAGGTGTACCTTTGTAGTTGAGCTAGAGGCATTAGCTTTTGGTAAATATAAAAGGCGGTGATCACTAGTCGCTTGTTGGCGGTTTGATCAAATAAAACTCGAAAATTCATTGAAATTAAGATTTTCACGATTCCAATACACCACGTGAACTAAATATTCAGCAAAAGTCGTAAATTCTACATTCTGTCACACAAAGATGTACAAATATTTACGGAACACTGCAGCGTGAAACCGCACGTCATTTATTAGTCACGGCGCGGAGCGTTGCGGACGCGCACGTCACGTCACACAAATAACGCTGTCACGCCGTTGCACTTGCTGACGTCATGTTACTGTTTATTTAACAGAGTGGACTGTTGTTTTTTTTTTGTATTGTTTTCGTATATTTTGACCTTAAAAAATAAATGTATCAGTTCAGCTTCTTTTAAATTACGATCACGTGTCACGCTATTGCTTTTGATGACGTTATGTTAACATTTATAACAATAAGATGGGTTGTAAATTATATTGTTTTGTTTCACTACCTGTTATATAACTTTTAATAATGACAACAGAAATTCCTTTCACGCAGTTGCACTTGGTCACGTCAAGTTACCGTGTTTTTGTGTAAATGGATAAAAACGGTCGATAAAGCGTACCTCGTAAAGTCTTTTAATAATTATATTCACACCAAAGTATTGCAAAGTAATTCTATTCGTAAATTATAACTTCCTCTTCCTTATAATTAATTATGATATTACTTAATACAAATTGAGGGCCCTCAAGAATAATGTTTGACTTAATTGTTTTAATTGAATCGTTATCTTAATGAATTTTAATTTTACTACTGGTAGTTTGTTTTTCATTATTGACGGGCTATTTATTTGTCTTCGAAAGCATATTATTTCCAACCTGTAATGTGTCTACTACTCTAACCTAACAGTAGAAACATTATAGGTTGGTTAAGCTTGATTATGCCAGAAATCCTATTCAATAATTTAGAGAGTAGTTTTAAAAAGAGAAAATACGAGTTCGAAACCAAGGCACGCACCTCTCCTGCCGGGGTTGCCGGACTGTTCGAAAGAGATACCGTGGCCCTGGAACATAAAGAACACAAAGGGTGATGAAGGAACATGGATGGGTTTTAGTCAGTAAAAGTCCGACCCTCCCTCCTGCTCCGCCCAGAGCGGGAGGAGTCATTTGATGATTTCCCAACCGAAAAAAAAAAGGCATGCACCTCTGATATTTCGGATTCATGTGTGGATTGTACAATTATCACTTGTTTCGGTGAAGAAAAACATCGTGAGAAAACTAAACCAGCATGTCTGAAAGATATTTCTCGACGCCATGTAAAGCCAAGTCAGATGCTCCTGGGTGGCATAAAAACTCTGACACCACGCTACGAGAAAGAAAGTATTATTGAATTAAACATCTTGATAAAATCTTAGCTTAGATTGAGATAAGATTATTATTTAATTACCTCAAAACACGGTTGAAAGAGAACTCCAGAACCTCCCCAGAAGTAGCTTTTTATAAAATCTTTAAAGGCAGAGAAGGAGATAGCATTTTACTAAAGTATCAAGTCTTTCAATCCATTTAAATTAAACGTTTCTCCATTGAGACTGTTTACCTTTTCAAAGTACTCTCTTTGAAAAGCAATATTGCGAAATACTCTAAGCACTGATATAATTTAAATTTAATTGCCTACTAATGTTTAACTTTGAGTACGTAAACAGTCGTATCTGTTGTGGATCTCTCAGTGAAGTTGGCAGTCAATTTAAATGTGTTTATCGTTTACCCTCAATGGGTTATCTATTGACAGGGGGCGTAACATTGATTGAGCACATGAATAACATATATTCGCTTATTATGTAGAACTTTTGACGCACGAAGCGTTCTTCTAAAAATTAAGTACCAGTTTAATCCTTATTTCGAAGAATAAATACTCTATTTATTTTTCTTAACAAAATGAGTATTCAGGTTATTACTTATTAGCACGAGGATAGGCTTATTTTGAATATGTTTAGTATTTACGTCCATGATAACCATTATGTTCCCAGACGTTCCCAAAAGGGAACAGAACAATGGCTTTTTAATTGTGTCTGTAATTACGGCTCGGAAGAGGTTAAAAACTGTACATTGTTAATTTTTACCCGACTACGGCTTTAGGGTTATGATTTTAGCAGTCTATGTATGTGTGTAATGTATGTTTGTATTTACGTATGCTAACCACTGTTGTGCCTAAACTATTCATTCAATTTTGATGAATATGGTGTCAATCGATTCGTTATTATAGCCCGGGTAACATAAGCGTACGTTTTAACCCACTTCAACAAAAGGAGGACTCGATTTTCCCTTGTAAAACACGAATGAGAGACGTGAGCGAGACGTCACGTGAGAATGAGGGATTTAATGCAAGGAACGGAACCTAAAAAAACTGATTTTAACAAAGCGCGAGAAAACTAGATAATATTCAGAAGGTTAAGCAAACGAAAGTGTCAGTCAACGAGCGTGTGTGACGTGACGCAATGTTTTTTTTTCCAAGCGTGTTGGCTTTGACACCAACTATCGTAGTCAGTTCAACGCCATCTATAGAGTTCTTGGAAACTAAGTTTTTTTTTAATACCTCAAAAAGAAAACCTCTCATTAGAGCGTGCTTTTTCAGTAGTCGGGTTTTTCAGTGGTAGTATACCACATATTCTTGTTTTTTATTCAGCCTGTATTAAGCCATTCCTTTGACTTCTCTCGATGGTGAGCTTCTTCTCACTTATTCGTGAGGAAGCTACCCAAGGAGACTGGGCCATCTTTTTCTTGTTCTGCCACGACCCCGTCTAGCGGTCTCAGGGCTTCTAGTCTTGCGGTATTCGGGTATACCTAGTCGCATTTTAGTCCAAAAATTAGGTAGAGTATAGGTACTGTATTTAAAAAAAAACATACAAAAATTAAGAAATGACAGCATTCCTCTTTAGTACTTTCCGCTGCTTAGGAGTAAAACTTTCACTAAGATTTTTATTAACTTTTGCGAACTAAATTAATATATAATGTTTAATTTCTCGTATATTATGTGAGAACGTTTTAACCTAACACAGACTAAAGTTAAACGTTTACACTTAAACAATGTCACGACATATTATAAGTTTACACACTTTACATTGTAAACAAGGAGATGCTAACTTTTGTCTAGACTACAATTTAAACTCAAGTTTACATAACGAAATATGTTTACATTACATTATAACTAGTTACTTCTTTGTAGAGTACTGTCTCACTAAGTAATATAAAGGGTGAAGCCGAAAGGCACTTGTTCTCCCCGTCATTGCTATATTTTTTTTGTTCTACACTATACCTGGGAACTTAACTAGACGGTAGTTACGGAGATCATATTGGGGGTCAAAGTTCCAACTTTTTGACAAGTTTTTAAAATAATACAAGTTTTTAATGTAAGATTTTTACTTTAAACACCTCCACGACCCTACTATTAAAACCATCCATCAGCACAATGTTTTGAGTGCGTTACATTGAGTTCTACAACAAAACATGATTTTTCACCCCAAAAAAAAAAGTCGTTTCCCAGCAATAATTTTTGCGTAAAGTTACTTAGTTTGACGTACATAATGCTTGGTTGACGGCTTCGCGATGAGGTTGCTTACACCCTGTATATGTTGTGTTTTTGTTAGGTGATAACCAGTACTACTGTAAGCATCTAACCAACGACGCGCGACGCCTTTATAAAAAAAAAACAGAGATAGCCTTGTGGTAGGACTGTCTGACTGCAGTCTTGATTGTGTCTCGAGACAAGACACGCACCTCAGATTTTTCGGATTCATGTGCGTATTGTATCACTTGCTTCGGCGGTATGTAAAGCCAAGTCAGAAGCCCATGGGCGGCATAAAAAGTCTGCCACCAGGTTAAGCACAAACCATATCATAAAGAAAAAGATACAATCTTTAATCTATAGGCATTATGAAGAACAGGGAGTAAAGTTCCTTATTCCACAAAGAAAAGGGAGCTGCTTTCAATAACTTACTGTTCGGTTTCGGTAGGTTGCTATCTTTGTCTGTTTGACATTTTGATTACAGACGGTTAGAAACAAAACGTCACAGAAAATCTTTCTTTGATTTCTTTCTATTTTTCTTTTCTATGAATCAAGTGACACGTAGGTGACGCGGATAGGATATTTCACCGATGGCTGCGAGCATATATTAACTGATAGTATAAGTAAGTTATAGAAAACGGGCCTTAGATGATTAGGTAGGTACTTATTATAACTCCGCTGCTGATGGAATTATTTTTTCAAGCAACAACACAAACACTTACTGATACTTGTGTATCAGTAAGTGTCAGTATTAAGGACTGTAAGTAAGGAATTACGCTCTAGTAGAAGTAGTCTTTCTGAATCGAGGTTCGTAATTCCCGTACCGCCCGTGATACATACAATATTTTTCATCACATTTGCGAGAAAATAAATAAAATTATAGGGCTGAAAAACTTATTTACTTCAAATAAAAATAAAAAAATTATGAAATACAGCTTTACAACACAAGTCAGTACAACTAATATTACGTTTTTTTTTTTTTATCTTATTCGGCGTGTGTGTGTGAAACTCAGACCAAATAAAAAAGCAAGCCCTGGGACTGCTCGAAAGAGATACCGTGGCCCCGGAACACAAAAGGCGATGAAGGAACATGGATGGGTTTTAGTCAGTCTAAGTCTAACACTCCCTCCTGCTCCGCCCAGAGCGGGAGGAGCCATTTGATGATTTCCCATCCAAAAAAAAAAGGCATAGCGCTACGAACAATAAAGTGAGGCCTGCGCAAAACGACGTCTCGTTCTGTGCATAGGTACACGCTCACACGCACACATATTTACATCAAACTACGTCTTAATAAATGCACACATCATCTGCGAGCAGAGAAGTGAGGCCGGTTTTGTAAATAACAAAACCGGCCTCACTTCTCTGCTCGCAGACTTCCGTTTCAACTTTTTTATTTGGTCTGAGGTGTGAAACTAACCAATAATATCACTTCTATTTTCAGCTTCAGCTAAACTAGCCATGTGATTGGTTAGTTTTGCGCACATCCCGCGTTCATTTGTGACAGAAACGGAGCCTAAATCGGCATAATCGATTTACACATACGTAATCAAACAACCATTTCCTTGGTAAAATGGACACCGTTTTCAGTTTAAAGTTACAGTTCGGTTTGAGGTTGTCTCTGGGGTAAACTACAAACTGTTTAGCTATGTTAACCGTTGACATAATTTTAGAAGTTGTTGGTACAAGCTGGGTCTATGAAGGTAATTAGTGTACGCAGGTGTGCCAAGGGATGTGTGGAAGAGGAGGATAACAGCCACACGGGTCGATCTTTAAGGTTAAGCAGCACTTACCAAGGTCGGTCCGTGGATGGGTGACCATTCATTTACCACACCTAGATTTGAGATAGCTGCTTTTCATGTTACTAAATAACCCCTGTCATTTATCACGACAGCCAGTTTCATAAATAGTGTGTGGAATATTTATTTCTTTCCCTAACTATACGGCTAGAGCTGTAAAATTCGACCTACAATATAATCAGGGACGAGTACACTCAACCAAGTACACTCCCACACAATAATTACGATATAGCATGTCTAATGGGTTTATTTAAACCCACGAAAGAGAGACCCGGCCCCCAGGGGGGGCTACCACCTCTTACAGCAATAACACTTTAATATTACTTCACTTTGATGGAGCTTTAAAGGGTGTAAAAACACAATCAACGTATGAAACCGGGAGCACTTGTTCTTCCTATCGTTGCCATCACGTTTTTATTCTGGACCATACCTGGGAACCTTCCAGTTACGGAGATATTAGAGGTCAAAGTTCCAACTTTTTCACACTTTTTTTTTTAATGCAAGGTTTAAATGTTATGACTTTACTTTAAATATAAAAACCGACTACGAGCGAGTCGGACTCGCACACCGAGGGTTCCGCACATACTTTATTGAATGAAAGGTAAATTGCGGTTTACGATTTATATATAACGTATTAAAAAATACTACTTACTTGTTGTTTACATGGTAATGTACATCATATATTTTTTTTAGTTTTATCATTCTCTTATTTTAGAAGTAACAGGGGGGGGGGGGGGGACACATTTTACTACTTTGGAAGTGTCTCTCGCGCAAACTATTCAGTTTAGAAAAAAATGATATTAGAAACCTCAATATCATTTTTGAAGACCTATCCATAGTCCCACACGTACGGGTTTGATGAAAAAAAAATTTTGAGTTTCAGTTCTAAGTATGGGGAACCCCCAAAATTTATTGTTTTTTTTTTCTATTTTCGTGTGAAAATCTTAATGCGGTTCACATAATACATCTACTTACCAAGTTTCAACAGCATAGTTCTAATAGTTTCGGAAAAAAGTGGCTGTGACATACGGACGGACAGACAGACAGACAGACATGACGATTCCATAAGGGTTCAGTTTTTTCCATTTGGCTACGGAACCCTAAAAATGACCTCTGTACGATTCAATTTATTCATCAGCACAATGTTTTGAGTACGTAACAGTAAACACTGTTTATTCACACCAAAAATTACCTCCATGATTCTTTCAATGCATCCATCAGCAGAATGTTTTGAGTGCGCTACAGTAAACTGATTATTCACACAAAAAAAAAGTCGTTACCCAGCAATAATTTTTGCGCAGTGTTAGTGTGCTAGCACATGTAGCTACCCGAAACTGTCAAATTTTCCCAATCAACCTTGAACCTAATGCTTTAACGATAACGTTGAAAATCAATCAAAGAAATTTGACAGATTTTAATATGGCTGACAGAATAGATATGATGTGGCACTGGATGGCCACTCATCGAGCGTCTTATAAATATTTAAAATAAGATCCATATCTATATCTGCATATCTTTTCATTTTATGTACGTATGTTTTTGTGTCTTTTCAATTTATGTTTTGTGAATGTTTCTTTTTTGTGCGTTTTATGTGTGTATAATTATGGAATTTTGGTCTGAATTTTTTTTTTTTTGTTATTAATATCTTGATGTGCTGGCGTCTATTTAATGCTTGGTTAATGGCTTTGTGACGGGTTCTTTATATCCTGTCCAGTTCCAGCTCCATCTATTTCTTACGCTGAAGAACGTTCTATCCTATACATCCATACTCACAAATTTTCACATATTATAAATGTGAAAGTTTGTGAGTATGGATATATGTATGGATGTTTGTTACTCTTTCACGCAAAAACTACTGAACGGATTTGGATGAAATTTTGCACACAGACAGTCTATAACCAGGATTAACACTTAGGATACTTTTTATCCCGGAGTAAGGTCCCATGGGACAATTATCAAACTTCACGCGGGCTAAGCCGCTGGCAGAAGCTAGTTTGAAATAAAAAACTCAAAAGAGGTTGTGGTACCGTCCCTGTAGTACGTCATATGAGTAGTAATAAAATTTGAATAATAACTGTGTTTTGCTACAGTTAATACGTCTGTTATTGTATAAGTTTGCATGCTATGATATAAAATGGTACAGAAAAGCTATCAACGTATTCAATAGCCTGTCTTTAATTTACATTATTTTGAAAATAAACTAAAACTTCGGGTTAAAACCTGTTTTATTCAGCAGCTGGTACCACAGTTACTGTGTTAGACAAAATTGAGATAAAAGCTATTATTTTATTTTATACTGTTCGGGAAACTTACAGATTAACTAAACAATGTTCTTAAACTACACGAATTCGAAGGCCATTTACAAGTTTCCGCAGATAAAAAACACTCGAAACAAAAAAAAAAGATAAAGAAACCATTACCAAAGAAAGAGGTATAGGTACAAAATACTTTTTCGCTCAACCTTTAATGGACTTTACCCGTCGTGCACCTCACATTGCCCCCATATTTTACGTAAGGCGAATCTGGATTACGCCGCTCGTCCGCACGGTCGGGCGGTGTCCGCGCAATAGGCATCAACGGATTTCATACAAGTATATGCCATGTGAGGTCCGCTTCACCGCACAACCTCGTGGACCTGTACACCTGTGTGTGAAACTCGACTTCCAATAGTGCTCGTCACAAAAGACAAAGAAAGAGGGTAGACACATTTGTCTGCCCCTAACAATTTATTTTCCATCCACCCGCATTCTCCAGTCAACCCACGATCATGGCGCTTGCAACAGCGTCGAAATATCGGGAGCTCAAAACAATTAACAATCCCGTAAGTGACAATATAAGTTTAGTTTTAAACCGTGAAATCTTAAAACAGTGTTCAAAGAAAACTAAATCAAAAACATAATTAAGTATAATAATGTACAAAGGTAGGTACAAATAAAACTGAATCCTTACGAATATAACAGTTTTAATAACAAGTACTTACCAATGTCCACTTTTTGTTCATACAGAAACTTAAGCGAATAATGACAAAAGTTATGAAACTAGCGCGAGTGTTACTTCGAAACTGAAACAGATATCTTTTGAAGTAAATAAAATAGTTTCTTGCTGCAATTGTTGCCGTCAAAGTATGAATTATTATTTGTAAGTTAGTTCATTTATAGACCCGTGCCAAAATTATGAGAAATCAAGAAAGTTATTGTGGACGCCAAGAACTGGAATTTGTAAAGTACTTTTATGAATAGAATTTTTTGGAAGGTTTTTGGAAATTGGAATTTTGAAAAGTTTTGTTATGAGATTATGCATGCCACTCAACTGTTGTTAACAATTTATAGTTAACTAGCTGTTGCCCGCGGCTTCGCTCGCATTCATTTAGAATATGACAGTCAACTCAATAAATAATTGAGTATTGAGTATTGAACTCGGGTTGTACTCTGCTTGTACTTATATAATTCAATCATCATTCGAAAGACACGTGGTGCCATCTATTAATTATCATAATAACGTTATTGTTTGTTTTACTCGGAAACGGTGCTTTTTTTCGGGATGAAAGGCACCCTATATCCGTTTCTGTACACCTGACAACGTATATGCAAAATTTCAAGATGATCGATTCACGGGTTTAGGCGTGAAAAGGTAACAAACTTACTTTCGCATTTATAATATTATTTAGGATAGGATTTTCTCAATTCAAACAGTCGCCTTTCACTACACCAACACGTAAATACACGGGGTTACTTTCCTCAAAGTCATCAAAACATTTACTTCAAATGGACCATAAATGGTTCTTTTGAATTGTCAAAAACAAAAAGATGAAGCCACAAGGTCACAAGGCATAATAATTGTGAAAGTTCTGCAGTTTCCCAATATAAAGCGCAGATCTCTATGGAGAAGAATGGGCAAGTAATTCCATAGTGTCTGTGGGTTTTTTTGTTCTTTTAACCAAAATATTTTTACAATGTTTTGGTTACGGAACGATGTAGAAAGACGTGCACTTGAAAAACGCCCAGGGAAAAAGAAAAAGAAAATTATCAATTCAAAAATAAAATAATTTAATAAACCGTAACAGTTTAGATATGACCAGATTTTTAAGAGAACTCAATGATCCAATATCCTGTAATTTTCTGTAAATTCCTGTAATTTTCACCACACGCAATCATGCTGAGTACCTAGTTGCTTACACTAGCGCTAGGAATACCAAATTCCAGTTATTCAACCACTTCAATAAACTAAAAACATCCTTAGTCGTTAAGGGCACTAAATGGCACTAATTACTGGTGTACTCTACCAATTTAGAGTGATTAGTGGGACGAGTTGAAACTACACGCCACGTCCACAGTTGTTCATGGTTGTTGCTACTAACAATTAGTTTAGTGGAATGATATTAAATTGTGACGTGCGTGGATTATTAATATACCTAGGTATTATGCCGACCACGGTTACAGCGGTGACCAAGTTCTATGGTAGTGTAGAATATCAACGTGGGGATACTGCTTTATATAAAATGGCTAACAGCGACTTTAGCTATAGAATAATTATTATGTTAAAAAAATCTTGTCCGATCCTTGAGGGATTATTAGGGATAGGGTATTGTTATATAATCCTTAATATCCCTATAATGTTCCCACTGCTGGGACACGGTCTCCTCTCATGATGAGAGGGAACGGGCTATAATCCACCACGCGGGCCCAGTGCGGATTGCTAGATGTCACATGTCTTCTAATAAAAAAAAAACTGTAACTGTACTGTACTGTGTGTCTGTAATCCTTTTTAGATAACAAGTAAAAAATAAATCCCCGATTAAAATTTAACCTGTAGTTACCCGAAATTACAGACAATTAAAATAACAATGTTCTGTTCCCTTTCGGGAACGGCTGGGGACATATAAGCGTTAATAAAATTTACTAAAACGAGGAAACTAACATGGCAACACAGCAGTGCTGGCGGCGACACTTTGGTCGCTTCTCGAGTAGTGACGTCTTATACAAAGAATTGACGATGAAGATGGTTGTCACGTTTTAAAAGTTCGTTAAATTATAGGGAAATTGTGGTAAATTTGGGCACAAGAATTTAGTATATATGCTTTGAGTATATTTTGAAATAAAAGATGCTGGTGGAATAAAATAATAAAATGCTCGTGCCTTCTCTGTATGAGAAGAGGCCTTTGCCCAGCTGTAGGAAAGTAATAGGCACCAGCCTATTATATATGAGGCGCACATTATACCAGTAATGTGCGCCTTATTTATATCTGAATAAACAATTCTAGTTTCTTTGTAAACTTATCAACATTATAAGCATGCCCTAGGCTTAGTTTTTTATCTATCAAATAGTGTTCGTATACCTAATAACTTACAGAACATTTTGCCTTGAAGCAACAAAAATTGTTTTCCTGAAAACTTTGCGGAGCGAAACTCCTTTTTTTTTTTTTTTTTTTTTTTTTTTTTTCGGATGGGAAATCATCAAATGACTTCTCCCGCTCTGGGCGGAGCAGGAGGGAGTGTCAGACTTTTACTGACTAAAACCCATCCATGTTCCTTCATCGCCCTTTGTGTTCCGGGGCCACGGTATCTCTTTCGAATAGTCCCGCAACCCCGGCAGGCATCGGTCCTTTCGGACCCCTTCCTTTTTGCTGACTCTCTTTGAGGCGCGCGTGGAACACGAACGCGCCGTCGACACGGCCTGTCGTCATGAGACGGACGGACGGCGAGCTAGCCCATAGCCCACCGTCCACAGGCCCGCGCCTACGGTGGCCGGGGGCCACGTGGTGGCCCCCGACGCCCGGGGCGTCTCCCGCGGCGGCCGGGACGCTGTGAGGTTCTCTCCCTCTCACGTTCCGCCACCTCCTTCTCTAGCATTACTGCTTCGCAGAAGGAGGTGACGGCGTCCCATTCCGTCTCGCTCCGGACCATGGCTTGCACCAGGGCCGGACGCGAGAGGTCGCCGCCGCCAATCGCCGCTTCGAGGACACGGCGGTGCTCCGCCCACGCGGGGCACACCTCCACCGTGTGCTCCACCGTGTCCTCCGGTCGATCCTCGCAGAACTCCTGAAATTCCGACGAATCAGAACAAAGTTTTGTTAACAAAGCGGTGAACGAAACCAAGCTTACGTATTAGTCAATCATAAGTTTTTGAAGCCGCAAACTCGTCAAAGGTTTGTAACCGCAGTACCTTCTCATGTAAAGGTGCGGTTTCATGAAAATATCTACCGGAATAATTCATAAATTTAAGAGATTTTTTTGTTTTTTAACCAACTTCTAAACATTATGACAACCCAGTGATCTTAGGTACCTTTTGTCAATTTTACTTATGCAGTTCTTTTTAATATTATCAGCACCATGCTCAGGCCTTTTGGCTTCTTAGAGGACCAGTTTAGCTTAAGTACATGTCTTATTTTTTTAAATTTTTCCTTCTTTTATTTTTTTATCCTGTGCGAGTCAAAAAATATACTTTTTCTTTCATATTGAAAAATAATTTAGGAATCCTTGATAAGCGTGTTTAGTTGTCACTAATATTGTCTGTTTGGCGGATTATCCTGAGTGTTTTTTTTTTCTTGCAACATGTTTTTCTTGTACGTCGAACAAGCTATTTGGTTTACAGTTTACAAATTACATTGTAAAATGTAACCAAATAGCTTGAACTACGCTTTTGTTACCGCAGCACTTTTTAGCCCATTGAAACTCAGCTCAAAGACTTTAGCTACTTAGCAGAACACAACATATTTCAACATTTTGATTGCATCAATTTTATTAATTATTAAAATTGATGCAATCTCTGCCTAGCATTTTTCGAACTACGTTGGGGCCGGCTTCCAGTTTAACCAGATGCAGCGGAATACCATTATATTACATGGAGCGACTGCCTATCTGACCTCCACAACTCAGTTAATACTGGGTAATACGATACCCGTTGGTAAGACTGGTGAAGCCTGATAGAACAGTACATTTTCTCGTTACCTCGGAAACAGATATTTTTAACTTTTTACACACAGCCCATTTCGGTTTGAGTTCAAAGTTTTGCGGTTACCTCAAAATACTTGACGTTTAAGTACCCAGTACATTGTTCCAAACATTGTTTCAAGTATAATGCGGTATTACAGGTGTTTGTGGCAAATATGTGAGGTATTAAAGGTGTAATATGAAGTAAATATATAATATAACTGGGCGGTTGTTCTGAATAACGTATTTGAGGACGTGTGTGCGTTTTTAATGTGTTTAGTAGGCAGTTTTCGATTTGACTGTCGGTCTGTCTGTCTGTTTGTTCCGGCTAATTCGGTGGGCCGATTTTGACATGACTTTTACTGATAGATAGTTAATGTTATAAAAAGTAACTTTGGCTACTTTTATTTCACAAAAAGAGGTAGGTATTGTTAACAAAATAAGAATAAAGAATAAGAATAATTTATTTAAGAAAGTATTAAAAAATGTACATTTAGGTGCAGTAGTGTTAAAAGTTAGTGGGTAGAAGTTGGTGGTGGGTTGGTGGGTTAGTGGGTGGGTGGGTGGGTGGTGGTTGGTAGTGGGTAGTGTGTTAAATGCGATTTAAATAGTAATATAATATATCTCATATTCGTAGTAACTTTTTTTGTTTTTTTATAATATCGGTCTAGTATGGTGTAGTAAGGTCTGGGGTAACAGGTACTATCCCATATATGTTAAGTGTAATGGATACCCATTATTCCCCCATGTTCATCTAGTATATTTAGGAAGGTAGGTAGGTACAGTTTATTTACCAAGCTATACTGTATTCTATGAACTGAAACACGATAAAGTCCATTATGTACTCGGAAATCATGAATAATAGTAACAACGGAATATATTGAACATTGAACGAGTTGAAGAGCTTCAGTTACCCTTTTAGTACAATATTGTATGTTTGTGGACCCTGCGGAATTAGATTTTTGTAATTTCCTTTATTTGTTCTTTGATGGAATCGTATTTTGTTTATTGATGGACTTTTGTACCCTTTTCCTCGCATTGCGAGCTAATTCTTTGTCAGATTTTGCATTTTCCAAGGAATCGAAGATTGTCATTTTTGGTTATGCTTATACATATTTCAATGAACAACTTCAATTTATTCTCATAATATTTATTTTGCCATTTCGTCAATGGTATTCCTGACATGTCCGCTTTGTGCTCGGGAATTTTTCGGCCAAAGTTGGATATTCTAGCCACTTGACGGCACATGAAAGAGCATATGTATATTATTGGAACGGAACGAACAGTTTTGGTTTAGGTACAACAAATATCATAATTTTCTACTCATCTTATAAACAAACACATTTATGTTAACAATTTGAAATAAGTTAAGTAGCTAGGCTAAAAATACTGAACAAAACCAACTTCAGGGCGCTAACGATCACGAACCAAAACAAAAATGGGTACTTTGTCTAAACAAATGAAAACACAAAAGTAATTTTCATTTATATAAAAAGCTTTTCCGAACGAAACATTTAGAAGGAGCAGTAAACTTGTCAGAATTCGTTAATAAGGGCAGAATTAATGAATTTTGATGAACCAGAGCTCGGTATTATGTTTCGATGTATTTTTTCAGGTGTAAACTTCCTTTCAGCGTTAAAAAAAACTGTTCGTGGAATTTGGTGTTTGATATTTTATTTTTAAATGATGAATAGAATCAAGTTTTTATGTTTGGGGAGTGGGTGAAGGTGGATTGAAATTACAACACCTACCGGCCTAACCCCTAGTACTTATAAGGGTTGAGTCGGTTGGTTAGATCTTATTGAGTAACTTATCAAAAGACCACAGTTGTTATATTTAACCAGTATGTCCCCAGCCGTTCCCGAAAGGAAACAGAACATTGTTATTTTAATTGTGTCTGTAATTGCGGGTTAAATACTACATAACATCAAATATTAACAGCCGCTTGGGTCGATCTTCACGTTAAGCCGTGCTTGTCTAGGTTGGTCCATGGATGAGTGACCACACATTACTTACCGAGTTTTCTCCGTGCCTCGATAAGCACGTTAAGCTGTTGGTTCCGGCTGTCAATTGAAAATTTGACACTGATTACAGGCAGTGGCCCGAAATGCTGACAACCAGTCTTACGAAAGGATATCGTATAACCCAGTACTAACTGGCTTCTCGGGAGGTCAGATAGGCAGTCGCTCCATGTTAAATACATCCGGTTAGACTGAAAACCAGCACTAACATAGTTGGGAAAAGGCTAGGCAGATGATGATGACATCACAGGTGTACCTAATAGTACACAATCAGTTTTTTATATCTTTACAATAAATTAAACCAAATTCTTTCCCTACACTCATTGAACAAACATAACTGTAAAATCACTTTACATGCGGCTACAAAGATGAACATATACTGCCACAGAAGCTCTCTTTAACGTATTAGTCTAATCAGACTCATCCTCTAACATTCTCTCCAACACACACACACACACAGACACGCACACACAAACTTAATTCATAAAAACCACCAACGTTTGTACTTTAACTTTTTAATTGTTTTACTTAGATTACTCTAATACTCTCTAAGCTCACTAATTGTTTGAAATAAAAAAAAAAAAAAAAAATATCATTATTATTATTATTTAGGCCCCTTGCAATAGGGGGAGCGCCTACTGCCATGAACCGTGCAGATATCCACACTCCGTAGCTGTCTGCTTCAGGATGACTGGACCAAGAGAGATTTTGGAAGTTTGAGCAATACCAAGTTTTAATACCTATTTGGTACTCAGACATCAAATAATTGGTACCTCGCTTAAGAGGGAAAACTGTTATGAGGAAAGTGGCTAGCTATTTTGACTTCAGAATGGCTGGACCAAGCCGGTTTCACCTAGTTAGTATGGTTCTGAAAAAATGCTTGATGGCAAATGCCAATAAAACTTTGCCCGACGTGGAATCGAACCCAGAACCTCATGCTCGGCAGTTGCGCTTGCGATCACTAGACCAAAGAGGCAGTCTAACATATTATATTTTTAATAGATAGGACATAAGAATTCTTCCTACACTATATAATTGGAACTGTGTGGACTTTCTCTATTTACGTTTCTTATAAATAGGGTAGATGACAAAAAAAAATCGAATTAGTCCGTCAGTTAAATTTCCAAATAAATTGGACACATATTTTTTCTTTTTTCGCGCATACTGAAAATTAAGACGATGCAGTGCGTCGAAAACCTGTGTGACGTCACATTTGAGTAAATTTTTTCTCAAATGTGACGTCACAAGCCCCCACTTATGATCTTTGACACGTTTTATCTTCTTCAATGTTTATTAATTTGATAAAACAAAAAACACGTAGGTGTCGGTATTCAATATTTTTCGATAATCTAACTGACGGACTCAACAAAATCATATGTTTTTTAAACAGTCATCATTCCTAATAGCTAAACTAGCACTTCTCCCGCGACTTCGTCCGCAAAAAATATGATAGCTCGGCTAATATACATGATATAAATATAATTTAGAGCTTAGGCACCCACGAATAATGTGACTTTCTACTAGAGAAAGAATTTTTAGAATTGGATCATTAGTTCCAGAGTTTACCCCCTACATACAAACTTATAAACTTTTACCTCTTTATATTAAATTAAATTTAAATGGTAATAACTAATAATGTTTATTTTATAGGCATTTTGATTATTGGAAATCACCTTTTAAGCAAGGAATTGCTTGTATTAGGAGATTCCGCACTTCCACTTATCATTTTATGCAATTGAAATGTAGATATGGTAAACATCCAAGACTAAAAAAAAAAAAAAAAAGTAAAAGGGTTACTTAAAAATTATACAAACAGCTTTGCAATCAAACATCAATGAGAGTTATGCAGAAAAAGGCCAGATCGCGCGTGAACGTGTGTATCATGAGTGAGTGTGTGAACGAGTGTGGGTGTGAGTGTGACAGTTGAGGTTGTGCGGTGTGTGAGTTATAATGAGCAATGCTTAGTTCACATAACCCAATTAATATCCTGTCTGTTTATTTATTTGTTTGTTTATTAGTCATGCTTTCACGCCTAGACGAAGGGTAGGTCCAAATGAAATTAGTATAGACAAAAAACAAAAAATGTTGGATGTCCGAACCTTTTTTATGGAAAGTCAGTAACACAATTGATACCGTGTGGAATATCTACCTTTAACATATAAACTTCAATAGTACGTTTACTAAGTAACTAGATCCTATATACATACTTACCTAGAGAGAAAAGGTTTTCCGGTCCACTTTTTTGCTACGGAACCACCCGCCTTTTACCTTCCTAGACCCTTAAGCTAGTTGCACCTTTTTCGCTCGAACAAGCGCATTAATTCTTTTTTTCTGTCTTTTCATTCTTACCATCTGTGCCCAGCTTTATTTTCGACGAAAAAACGAATTTTCCTTTTTTTAATAGTATCATGCGCCACTTTGTTTTATTTGTAACTCAATACGACCTTCCGCACGGAAGTCTACAAAATACAAAAATTATTTCTTTGAATGGTTTAATTAATCGTCAATTTTGTACTTTTCTACGTCTTTGCCGGCCTGTAATTGGTATCGGTAATTATGGAGCTATTTTCGTTACCGTTTTCTTCAAAGTTAGCTACTTTATTTTTTTTTGAGGTATTATTAGATACTAGAAGATTATAGGAGCGAATATTTACTAGTAATCGATTAGTATTCTTGTACCGACTTCTATTTTAAGGGTGTATCCTAAGCAAAGTGACCGATACGCGAACACGCGATGGTTGCTCTTAATTATTTCTGCGAACCCGGACGCGGCTCGGGTCCACGGACATAAAATAAATGAGTGACATGATGAACACGACGAACGCGTATTTGCGTAACCGATCCTATTTAACTGAATAGAAAGTATTATTTGCATACAACGACTGCCTTTCAATCTCCACTTCCCACTTTTTTATTTAGACTTCGATTTTAATTGCAACTGAGGGCCCTTCCCGGCGCGTCTATCGTCAACGCGAGCATGGTCGAAAAGCTTGTCGTTTCATCCAGAGCCATCGCGGCGATATTTTTTCAACTGCCCTGTCTTACATAGCCCCGACCCTGCACTACTCGTCACCCGCGCACCTCATACCGACTAACGCGAGGACATTGAACGAAAAATAGTGTTCGAAAATTTATAAAGCTTGTTCCTGAAATAAATATTTGTTATTTAAAATCTCCACTATATTTGCAAGGCTTCTATCAGGCTCTTTTCTTTAGTTTTACAATTTATGAGTACATTATGAACGGCCAAATTTGAGGTAAAATTTGAGAAAAACAGCAATTTTTGGAGGCTTATAATGAATTTGTTCCTACAAATTTTTGTTTTTTGCTTCGATAGAAGCTTAGAAGCTTAGTGCACAAGATACCTATCAGTTCAAAAAATTTAAAGATATATGTGTAACAACTTCATAATCACGCACGAGCGTTTGTCAAAATTCTCGCGAAAAGTATGGCGGGTTGGCCGCTCTTAAGTCGTGAAAATGGTCTTACCAAAATAACAGAAAAACATAAAATTCACAAAGCCAAATAATTTTAGTAACTTTTTTTTCCATTTCGGAAACCCAAAAAAATCTCATACTTATTCGAAACTTTTCATGGCCCACAAACCGTTTATATTATCGTGGTATCGTCCACTGGGGTTCGACTGTTCGAGTTAAAAAGGTCTGAATAGCGGTATCTAACTTATCGACAAGTTAGACAGGCGTGAACTAGTTGGAGGACCAGTTATGTTGCTCTGCGGTTATCTGTGTTGTTTCCAAATGCTCCTTTATTGTGGCGAAATATGTATGCTTGTGGGCACGTGATAGAAGTTGAGCATGTGTGCGTTTGGGGTTTGGGTAAACATTTAAATCATTCGATAAGCCCTTCCGAGTCGATACTGGTTTACGTTACGCGAAGCGACCAAACTGAACCTTGCACCAGCTATCTATTGACGTTTTGTAAGTGATCTACCCATGTTAATTAGATGGGCAGTTGATAATATCATAATCATCATTTCAGCGGAAAGACGTCCACTGCTGACCATAGGCCTCTCACAAGTATCGCCACATTGACAGGTCCCATGGTACTCGTATCCAACGGATCCCCGCAACCTTCACCAGGTTATCGGTCCACCTAGTGGAAGGCCTTCAAACGCAACGTCTTCCGGTTCGCGGTCGCCACTCCAGAATTTTTCGGCCCCATCGACCATCCGTTTTGCGAGCAATGATGAATCATAATTATATCATATAATGTTGATGAAATACAATATTATGTGAAATTGATTGTGTTTCGAAGTTAATTAATATTATATTATTTATACTACGTATCTACCGCGCCTACGGATTAGATTCATCTAAATCCGGTCTTTGAAAAGCATTCTCTCGCTTACTCATACTGTTAATCGTATTTGTTGTTTCATACTGAGTGTGCACTCTGAATCGTGTCACTTTTTCCCGTGACCATCGCTCATCTATCAATATAAATATTTGCTTTTACGTAAGTGTGTTCTTACACGTGTCAGGAATAAACGTTTAGAATGTGGTTTGAAAAGTTTGGTGGTTTTAAAACGGAAGGTAATTTCATTGATGTTTTACCTTGTGGGGCCGATTATAATTCAATTAGACTTCCTACGCTTAGGAGCTAATTTATAGGCGGCACACTGAACGATTGAAATAAATATAGAGTTGAGTTGTGTCATTTAAAAATTTCCTGTTTTGTCTTTTCTACACACTGTGTCTACATTTTTCTAATCCAACTTTCCTCTCGCAGGTCTGCTGGAAGATATTTCTTATGAAATAAGCAGTACCTTTGTGCTCTTCTATATCAATGTAATGTCCTGTTATGTATTTTGTGAGTACGTAAATAAATAGATTTAAGTAGAAGCAAGTACAAGGTTGCCAATTTATAAATTAACGTCTTATTATCTTGTCACAACAAAAAAGAGGAAACTCAAGTTTTTTAAATAATTTTGTGCCAGTATGTTGTGTATAGGTGTATACCGGGGTGAATTTCTCTGCAGGTGGTTTTTATTCACCTACTTAAGGTCCTGTAAATGTTTGTTTTTACGAGAAAAGTAATATCGCACACGCGGTGTAAAGGTAAATGTACTTTTTGCATTGTTTCGAGTGCTGTTTAAAAGGGTCTTGGTGTAAGAATGCTACCTGTTTTTTTTTGTTTTCAAATAAATGTGAAAGTAGCGTACGTAAAATAATTTTAACTTTTCGACTGAAAACATAAAACAAACGTTTGATGGAACATAAAATAGAATGTTCTTTATTATGTACACAATAACAGTCACATTTATAAAAAGATATTTCATACAGGATGACTCAAAAATGTCTTATCGCTAAAGGCGATCTTTATCAAGACAATCATTGGATGGATTACAAGAGGTTTAGGGTTCGATACCCGGGTCGAGGTAATAGGCATGACGACAGTATCAAACAAATGCAATTACTTATTAATATAATCCGTCAGTTAGAGTATTGGAAATTAATGGACAAGTATTTTTTGCTTTTGTAAATCAATAAATATTGACAAAGATAAAACGCATCAAAACTCGGGAGTGGGGGCTCGTGACGTCAGGGTTAGCTAAAAATTATACCTAGGCGTGACATATTGAGAATTTCAAAAGCGTCATATCTTCTTAAATTTTGATTTACGTAACAAAAGAAAAACACGGGTCAAATATTTTTTGATAATCTAACTGACGGACTAATTTTTTTGTCGTCTTGCCTATTGTTATTGGATATCAGGAATTTTTCAGTAGCAGCCACGGAGTCTGGATTTGTGCCCGATTGATGGCAATAGGCTCGCTCCCTATTGTAAAAGACCTCATGACGAAGTCGTCAACCAAACATTCTGTACATCAATCTAAGTAACTTTACGCAAAATTTATTGCTGGGAAACGACTTTTTTTTTTGGGTGAAAAATCATGTTTTGTAGTAGAACTCAATGTAACGCACTCAAAACATTGTGCTGATAGATGGGTTGAAAAGTATGGGGGTCGTGGAGGTGTTTAAAATAAAAATCTTACATTAGAAACTTGTATTAAAAAAAAAACTTGTCAAAAAGTTGTAACTCTGAACCCCAATATCTCCGTAACTAGAAGGTTCCCAGGTATGGTGTAGAACAAACAAATTATCGCAATGACGAGGAGAACAAGTGCTTTTCGGCTTCATTAAGAGGTATTTTACACCCTTTATTATAACAAAGGTACATTATATTTATTACAAAGAAAAATTATTATGACTTGTCCAAAATTACAATTCAGAAGTTCCACGAGTTGTTGTTACATAAGTATAAATAATGCTTATAACACAGTAACTGGTGCTAATAAATTCCTTTTTATTTAACATTTTATGTATCTACGGAAGACGAATAGGACAAGTAGGTGTTTAGGACGTGTACCTATTGTGTTATTTCTTCACGCATATTTTAGGCTTCAGGATTTTTTACGAGGACTGTATTTACGGTAAAGTTTGTATTGAACCATAATCCTATTGTAAGGTGTCTCTGATATCACGTGTGATCTTTATTCTTTATTTCATTCTGGTTTTCTGAATTTTTCATGATTTTACTTCGGTTTCGTCATTGTTGTACACACGGTTTAATTCGGTTTTAAAACCGACTTTTTGGTAAAGCATTTAAAAGCACGCGTAGGTGCATTATGGTAGATGACACCTTAAAACAATAATTCCAAGACACCTTAATCTAAAAAAGACTATATTTTGGGCCTGAAAACCCGATTTATTTTCAATTTATTGCCAAATTCAATTTGTAGTTGCTTTGAAATAAATAAATAGTTGAGTCATTGAGTTGAATAAACCGTGACGTCGCGGTTTGCTATTGCCATTCAAAATCAATGAGAGAAGCGCGTTTTGACAGCTCTTAAAAAGTATCTCAATTGATTGGTGTGTCATATACCCCATTTTATCGTAAGTAGTGATGTTTTTCCTTAGCCTGTATTGTCCCACTGCTGGGCAAAGGCCTCCCCCATAGCCTTCTATCTGTGCTCTTCTTCTCTCTGTGCGGTGTCCACCGGCCAATCTGTCACAAGCACATCTAAGGCGTGTTACCACACCAATCGATCGATCGTCGATCGATGCCATCAATCGATGGGAGAAGAGATTAGTCGACGTCGATAGTTTCTCTTTTTCGACTAATCCATTCTAACCTTGATCGTCACGACAGCGTTTTCTACGACCGTCTTCTGGCACCCATTGTGTGACGACTCTGGCCCATCAGTCCTAAAGCATTGTAACTTAAGAGGTCGGCGACCGATGCGTAGTTCACACAAACGTAATACCAAAATAATTTGTAAATCAAACATATTCTTAAGTTAGTGTGTCTTTATTCCGATTGGAATACAGAATATCTAAGTTCCCAAGTATATATTTTGAATTAATACTGATTTAAACAAGCGTTATGAGAAAAACAAATTCCTCATATCTCGTCTTTAGATCATTTTCCTTTCAAAATATATATTTCGGAACATAGATATTCTGTAATGCAATCGAAATAAATACACACTACCTTAAGAATATGTTCGATTTACAAATTGGTAATTGGTTATTGGTTGATATTTGGTATTACGTTTGTATAAACCACGCATCTTAGGCTTCCTAATAGTTATGTTATTATAGCTTAATTTGCCCTAATCTTAGCTCACTAAGCTCAGAGTCATACAGCTTATGCTAGCCTTTTTCTCATGGGGTAAGCAGAAACCGCAAAACACCATCTACTACGATCCTACATACGCCTTTTGCCTCGTTCCCGTTCATACACGCACGTCAATTATAGGCTAGTTTCCACCATCAATAAATTGCAACTCTATTTAGTCTGTCAGTTATAGTATTGGAAAATAATGGACACGTATTTTTTGTTTTTGTAAATCAATGAATATTGACAAAGATAAAACGCATCAAAACTCGGGAGTGGCGGCTCGTGACGTCAAAACGCACTTAAAATTATACCACGTCGTGACGTATTGAGAATTTAAAAGCGTCGTTTCTTCGTCAATTTTGGTTTACGTAGCAAAAGAAAAAATACGGGTCAAATATGTTTTGATAATCTAACTGACGGACTAATTCGATTTTTTCAGTTGACAAGCCTATTGCGAGTACTACGCACCAGCTTAGAGTTGTTACCTAATATGAATCATCAACTTTAAATTATATAACTATTAATTAAAATTTATAAACATACATTTTAGGCGTAGGATGTCTTCTTCTTACATGCTTCTCTATTTAACGTCATGTCATCAGACACCTCCTTTCTTGCCATATCATCCTGCACACAATCCATTCGTTATACCCACACATCCACATTCATACTCAAAACTTTTCTCACGACATTTTTCTCATTCCTGCGTATCATACCAAGGCAACCGATTAACACACAACTTTTCAGTCACCGGCGCCAGTTTCATAAAGGCAGGCCGTAAAAAAAATATTTAAACAAACATATTTGACAGATTTAGAGCATTTTGTTGTTATATTGTGCCAATACATCGTAAATATCACAAAGGTATGCTCATATTTATTTTCTCCATGGGACTAACATTATATTTGCGAATTAATAACCAACTGTCCCATACATTTGTATCGAGTACCTATGTATTGAAGTTTCGTATGGAACAGCTGTATAATTATGCCACCTACTTTAATATAAATAAATGATAGACTTTAAAACTGAGATTTATACCCAATCTGTAAATTTCCTGAAAACTCACATGAAACAAGTAATAAAGTAAAATTAAAAGATTAAAAAAAGTCGATTGCAAATTGTAAAATATTTTTGTAATCTCCTTTTAATTTCCTTAATTTTGATACCTTACTCGATAGGTTTGGGTGAAAAAAAATAACCTAACGATTTACAAATCTAATGATACCTTAATCGTCGAAATCTATCCAGCCATTTGGAAGATACGATATTATACAAAATACGTGCGAAAAACATAACACTTCCTTGGCAGTCGGGTTATAATAGGCGAGACGACAAAAAAAAACTAATTAGTCCGCCAGTTGGATTATCAAAAAATATTTGACCCGTGTTTTTTCTTTTTTTACGTAAACCAAAATTGACGAAGATATGCTTTTAAAATTCTTAATACGTCACGCCTAGGTATAATTTTTAGCTAGTTCTGACGTCACGAGCCCCCACTACCGAGTTTTGATGCGTTTTATCTTTGTCAATATTCATTGATTTACAAAAACAAAAAATACGTGTCCATTAATTTCCAATATTCTAACTGACGGACTACATAGATTTGCAATTTTTTGATACTGTCGTCATGTATATTACGAAGCGTAATGCAACAAATCTGACCTCTACCCTCAAAATCGTCTTACATGCTCGCAATCACTCATACAAAAGTAACTAGCCTCCCATACAATATTTAAGGTACCCGTCACTGGCGTCTGGAACCGTATAAAAAGCGTGAAATGGCCACTGAATAATAATATGAGCGAGCGTTTATGGCCATCTGTTCCGGTCGCTGTTTGATTACTATGACGGAAAGGAATGGGAAATTATTTAGAACTGTTGTAAAGTAAAGTAAAGTTGTAAGTTGTAAAAATGTAAGGAGTAATGTGAGGAGCTCGTGGCTAAATAATAACAGCCGCTCGGGTTGATCTTAAGGTTAAACCGCGCCTGCCTAGATTGGTCTGTGGATGGGTGACCACCCATTCCATAACCGTTTCCTCGGTGCCTCGGAAAGCACGATAAGCAGTTGGTTCCAGCTGTCATTTATAGATCTTTGACATTCGTTACAGGTAGTCAGCGGCCCAAAAAGTCTGACAACCATGTCTTACCTAGGGGTACGTATTACCCAGTACTAACTGGGTTGTGGAGTACAGATAGGCAGTCGCTCCATGTAGAATACTGGTATTCAACTGCATTCGGTAAGACTGGAAGCCGACTCCAATATAGTTGGGGAAAGGCTAGGCAGATGATGAGTTGTAAAAATATACTCTTTTGTAGGAACAACCTATATGAAACTAGGTCAGCAAGTTTGTAGGTCACCCAACACTTAATGCGTCGCCAATTAAAATTCACCATGGGAATTGGGAATATGCATAAATTTTCTTATTTTATTTTGATACGGAATATTTAAATACTATTAAAATAATGACAAAAAGCGAAAACAAGACATAATTCGGCCAAACACAACAGTTATAACCATTTAAACTTTTGTTTCTATCTCTTTCTAGATAAACGGAATTTAGTATGGATTTTGTAGGTCGATGCAGCGAATGACGTCATTCGCTGTATCGGATCTCTCTGTCTAATGAGCAGTTTTAAATGCCTACAACTTAGTATTTTTATAGATATTTAAAAAAATAATTTCACTTTACTATTTCTGTTGTTAATACGCTTTGTTTAGAGTGATAAAATTACGAAGTAAATCGTAATTTAAATACGAAAGTAAATCATGCATATACCCTATTGAACTGACATGGCCTGATACTGAAGTAGTACAGTTGCCAGCGTAAGTTACCACAAACTATCAAATTTCCTCATTAGATTTTGAACTTAACCATCAACATTTTATGGTTTAAAACCATCTGTCCGGCAACCAACGTTGACATGTTTATTGCAGCTGATGAAACTCGCCATGTGCAAAATTTCAAATAGTTTCACGATTATTTAAAAAAAAAAAAAAACTAATATTATTAAGATCAAAATAGTTACGAAACGGAACTCTTGTGATGGTGTTTTGTTCAGTTCAGTGTCAAACGGGAAAGTTACCAAACGGGACGTACCCATCATCTTAGCAATCACCTACTTTCCAGCCATGTCATCTTTCACACAGTCTATCCATAAATTATTAATAACTAGCTGATGCCCGCGGCTTCGCCCGCATGGATGTCGGGTTATCGCGACCGAAGGTAATCATTAAATTTTGATACCGTTCCCGCAACCTATTCCAGGGATAAAAACTAGCCTATGTCTTATTCCAGGCTATAATCTTTTCCTGTACCAAATTTTAGACAGATCCGTTCATCCGTTAGAGCCTGATTGAATAACAAACATCCAAACATCCAAATATTCAAACATCCAAACATCTTCACAAACTTTCACATTAATTATAATATTAGTAGGACCTCCTAATCCTACACTATTGTGTAGGATTAGGAGGTAGAAGGATGGGCTTGAGAAGCGCGGCGCTTGAATTTTATTCTCGCGTCCGTAATTTTTTTGCGATTACTCCTAAGATATTCGTTTAAATTATATGGTGCAAAAGAGTAAAATAATGTGCATGAAATGGTTTACGCCTCTAATAGCTAACTTATTTAAAATGATAAGGATTAATACCGTATTTGTGTATATAGCTTTTCAATTACCGCTTTATAATTGCCCATTTTTTAAAGTATTAAACTGGATATAGTATGTTATCCTTAAGAGATAAACATTTTTGCAGATTTTTCTGTAGACCTATATAAGATACACAATTCCACCATACATTATTTTGCTATATCTCAAAGGGTTTAGGCAGCGTTTTCATTGAAAGCTCCCAGACGGCTTATTTTTTTTCCGACACCTCCAAAAAATATCATTACATTTTAGCCAATGTATACAAAAACTTGACAAATTATATGTTAAAACCTTCCTCTTGAATCTCTATCTATTAAAAATACCTGCATGAAAATCCGTTTCGTAGTTTTAAAGATCTAAGCATACATAGGGACAGATAGACGCGGCGGGCGACTTTGGTTTATAATGTGCAGTGATAGTGATATAGTGTTTTTAATGTGTTATGAGAAAGTATTTCGTTGGCTTTTTAATTCTATGTTTGCCTACGATAGTCATAAAGTTTGACGCCTCTTTCTACAGCTGGTTCAGTTTGAAATGCCCTCATGTAAGTAGCATATTCTCATATATAACACCGCCATAGCATAACCCCGTTGCTAGGGTTGACAAAACGCAAACGCCTTAAACTATAACTACTTTACGCCTAGAAAATGTATTCAAACGGACACTGTTATTATTCATAGAGAGCTTATCTTCCCTTCGCAGTGTCCTGAGGAAGTAACTTTTGCATAAACATGAAGCCAAGTCGGGCAAAGTGTTAACCTAGTTACATACGTGCAAAACGCAATAAAATTGCGGTAAAGAGCCGTGATTTGTTGCGACTTAACGGTATGAGATTAAATTAACAACCGACTTGCTAGTGTGCGTCGGGTTTTATGTTGCTAGGCGCTTAGGAATGGAACGTGAAAGCGGCGTTTGGCTGCCATGTTCGTTTTACCAAAGTTCTCCATTCAATAAATAAAGATGATTGTCCTCCTGACTGACTCCTGTTGTCGATCATGGCGCAAATCTCAGACGAGACTGGCCACCGATGCAGGAAAATTATAATGCACAAGTGTGAACGCAAACACAGGTGAGATCGCTCTTCCCTCACTCTTAGGCCTCGGACACGAAGTCAGCGGGAGCAGCGGCGGCGGTGCGGGGAGCGGCGCGTTCAAATGCATACATTTAAATGAAATTCAGCGGCGCGGGGAGCGGACAGTGCGGCATATGAGCGGTGCCCGCGCGTCTGCATCGACGTAGGAATTCACTTTTTTTTTGCCCACAATAAATCAAACTTTAGGAAGGAATTAGTATCAAAAAGATGTTGTCGTTACTGTTTAGACATTGCGTTCGCGAACAAAGATACTAATTTCTCGTAACACAACACTATGCCTTTGATCTGCTCGCTGGTTTCGAGACCAGGTACAGCGTTGCCCCCGCCGCCACCCCGCTCCCGTTGACTTTGTGTCCGTGGCCTTACAGTCAGATCGGAGGACAATTGGACAAGACTGTAGAGGGATTAAGCAGAAACGCATAACGAATATTATCATCTGCCTAGCCTTTTCCCAACTAGGTTGGGGTCGGCTTCCAGTCTAACCAAATGCGACTGAATACCAGTATTTTACATAGAGCTGCCTATCTGACCACCACAACCCAGTTAGTACAGGGTAATACAATATGGTTAGACTGGTTGTCAAACCTTCGGGCCACTGACTCCTTGTAACATACTGTCAAAGATCTACTGATGACAGCCTGGACCTGGGGCTAAACGTTCTTTCCGAGGCACGAAAGATTCTCGGTATGTAATGGGTGGTCACCCATCCACGGACTAATCTAGACAAGCACATAGCTTAACCTAAAGATCGACCGAAATTCGAACGCATAACTAACATGTTTGTGTCCAATTATGTTACACCTACATCATATTTTTTTTAAATATATTGGGGTTGGCTCAACTATACCTAGCCCTCAAGTCGACCACGACGACGGGTTGACCGCAATCTCACCTTCTTCACCACAGAATACGGGAAAATGCCGATATTCTGAGCTTAAATCCTTTCAGGATTCTGACTGTCTGTGAGAACTATTGAATATTTTTTTGTGTGACAATCGGGGTTGGCGATTCTACTCGCTTTCCGTGGTATAGAATCGCAATGTGTCATCCTTACAAAGACTAACTACACGTAAATCCAGAATAAAATATTCTCGTATTTTTAACTGACTTAAAACTGGGTGAGGATTTTTATTTAATAAACACAGATTGCTTTGAAACCTCTCTCTTATGCTACCTCGATAATAATTAATTATTATTTCCTTTATTCATTTCTTTACACGTAAATTATTTTTAAATATTCTTATAGGTAATTAAAACAATATAAATAAAAACATTAAAAAATATCAAAAAAAATGTGGCCCACCAGCGCTGGGAACAGGGAGAGAGGAACCTCCTAACAATGCGTGCCGTGTAGAAGTACTGCTTTCTGAATCAAGCCCTTGATCCAGCTGCCAAGCGAGAGCCTCCTAAGATGTTGGTCGAGACTCTTGGCTATTAAGCCATTGGCCGACACGACTATCGGCACAATGACTGCTGTACTCACGTCCCACATGTCGACAACCTCGCGAGCCAGATCTAGATATTTGAATTGTTTATCTTTCTCTGCTTTCACGAGGTTCTCGTCATGCGGGACCGTTATATCAACAATCATTGTGCGACGCTCCAATCGATCTATCACCACAATGTCAGGCCTATTGGCAGCAACAGTCCAGGGGGCCTAGTCTGCTATTACAATAGTGTCACAACGATCTATCATTGATTTCATAATTGTTGATTTTGACAAGTTTGGTAATCTACTATTTAATGGCGTCACTATGACTTTCCAATGATCAACCACTACATTGAAAGAAATAGCCTAAAATGGTAATCTCAATGACAAATGAATGACTGACTTACGCGGTAATCTGCTAAAATTTTGACAGTTCCAGCCGAAATTTGCTCAACTATCACCATTTTGTATTGCAATAAATATAAGCTTCTTTACTATAGATAATTTAAAAGACATAAATGAAAATAAATCAAAACACTGGCCGCTAGAAATAAAAACAGATAAAACGTCAGTAAGCAGTAATGTCACATTTGACTTTGACAGCTAAACAGACAAAATATTATTGAATTGTATAGTTTCAAATTAATCCATAACTTAATGTTTTATGCTATTTACGAACTTCTTACTACTTCAGATTGCATAGAACACTAACAAATAATATGTAAAAATATATATAAATGAAATCTGGCATGATTAGATGTTCAAATTTAATTCTAGTTTTTCGAAAATCGTTTCCATTAACAGGTTTTATAATAATGGCAATACAACAATGTCATTACAACACAATAATTCTATTACGAGACCATTGACCGACCAATGATCGACCATTATGAAGTTAGCAGATTACGAACTTTTAACAAAATGACAAAGGCATCGTTCAACAATTATGAAATCAATGATAGATCATTGTGACACTATTGTAATAGCAGACTAGGCCCCCTGTCAGTGGTGAAAGGTCGATCCCAATACAACGTGATATTACCATTAACGAGAACTGGGTCGGGCGCATACCTATAGTATGGCACTTCTGATTCCACAAGGTTGTACTTCAAAGCAAGTTGCTGGTGTAATAATAATAATTATTTTTAATTAGTCAAACTAACGTTTGCTCACGGTTTCGCCCGCTTGTAGATTGCAAATCATTCTAGGGTATCGTACTACCGGGACAAAATGTCCCTATCCAAGTTATGGTCTACTTGGATTGTATGTCAAAGGAATATGCGCAAGGATCATGAAATGAAATGAAATGAAAATGAAATGAAAAAGCGTTTATTCGTGGTGACATCGTATTAATACATAAAATGTTACTTCTGCCAAACTGTAAAGCAGTTTGTTGGCAGATGTAGCTCCCATATAACACATTCTGCTTTAATGTTACCACTACTCTAGGTAATTTTCCATCAATATAACGAACTAATAAACTACGTTAACTAAAACTAAACACTAATATTTTACAATAGCACAAAAAGGCTGACCAGTAGTGAATTGAAATTGAAATGCCACAAAAATTTAAAATGCTAATAAATAAATAAAATTAATTAAACTTTATTTTAGACTAAAGTCCATAGTTTTGTTAGTATTTTAGTAACAATAATGCTTATGAATTAGGTTAGTATTGTTAGTATCTTAACAATAAACCTTTAACTTAGATAGGTATACCTATATTTGTTAGTAACAATGAAAACTTATAAACTATGTTAGTAATATTTACTCTAAACAAACAAATAACATCCTCAACCGCGCAGTGGCATCTCAATTCACACTGGCGAGCCGCTAACAAAAGCTAGTACTTATGACAGTTTATGCATCTCCATTTATGAGGCTTTGACAAAAAGTGTTAAAAAGAAACTTCTCCATTTTATTTTTGAAGGACATTTTTGTGGTACAGCTACTTTCTAAATCGACTGGTATGTCATTAAAAATGGTTGGGACTAAGCATTTCCTACATCTTTGTCCATAATAGTTAGTACAAGTGGGTACTACAAATCTTCTAATGTTTTTATTCCTTTGAGGTCTTATGTTTAATGTCTTGATTTTAAACTCATCCTTGCAATAATTTTCTAAGGCCAATAACAACACCACCTTACGATGAACCGGCAACATCCTTACATTCTAAGAATAATTCTTCGTAATCACTACTTTTACAACGTTTTTTTGTGTTTTCATTAACTAATAATTTCATAAATCTGATTTGTAAACATTTTATTTTATCTAAATAAGTTTTAAATGTATTCCCATAGCATGCCAGTCCATACGAAAGTAGCGAGTCCACCAGCGCATAGTAGACCGTGAACAAAGTGGCCCTATCCAGTACAAAACTAAGGTGGTGGAACTTTACAAGCACTAATCTGAGTTTGTCACAGAGGTGTGTTATGTGTGTTTTCCACGAGAAGCTGTTATCTATAACTAAACCCAAGTACTTGTAATCCTCCACCACCTCAATATATGCACACGCACAATTCGTCGCGCCGTCATAATTGTGCAGGCACTCATAGCTATGCCCCACCACGCGCGGCGGACGTCCACAGCTTTTAAAATAAGGTGACCGTATACGCATACACTTTGTTTTATTTATGTTTATTATGATCCCATTATCATGAGCCCATTTAATTATATTAGTGAAATCCTCCTGGATATTCCTTTCAATTACATCCAATTCTTTATCTGCATACACTAAACAAGTATCATCAGCATACATATATATGCGACAGTTTCGTACCACATTGCACATGCTGTTGACATGCATGATGTATCCGACGGGACCAAACACGGAACCGGTTGGCACACCGCATGTGACGTATCTGGGCTCTCCAACGACGCCGTCAATGACAGTTCGAAGCGCCCGGTCTGTAAGGTAGGAACGGAACCACCTGTTAAGTGGCCCCGCGATGCCACATTCCTCCATGGCTTGAAGCAGCTGGTGGTGTTCCAGGGTATCAAATGCTTTTTTGAAATCAATGTAGACCACCACCACCTGCTTCCTTTGATCTAAACATTCATTGACGTCGTCCGCAAATTGTGCCAAAGCCGTTGCCGTGCTCCATCCACGTCGGAAACCGTGTTGCGCATTTGACAATACATTGTTTTTCTCCAGGAAGGCACTAACCTGGTTCACAATGAACTTTTCCACAATTTTATTTATTACAGACAGTATGGCTATTGGCCTGTAATTTGAGTAATCACTATGCACACCTTGTTTAAACATAGGTCTAATTAATGCTGCTTTTAACTGATCGGGATATAAACCATTTTCGACACATAAGTTAATGAATAAAGCTATAACGGGGCTAAGCTTTGATTTCAACAATTTTATTTCCTTTACTCTAATTTTATCTATACCTGACTTATCACTACTTAGCATATTTATTATTTTATCTACATCCTTTGGGTAAGCTTTTTGAAACCGTAATGACATAATACTGTTATTGATATACCTAGACCTGTCTAAAAACTTATGACTACAGATATGTTTTAAATCTAGAATTTCTTTGGTAAATGTTTTAGAGAATTTATTACAAATATTAATTGTACTTTCCGTCTTTCCGAGATATTTTAAGATAACAGAATCTACACTTTTTTTCTCTTTTCCTATCCATGAGTTGATTTTAGCACAAATTTTCCTAATATTTTTGTTACACTTTTTTATTTCTTTCTGACGGTATTTATTTTTCGCTTTATTAATACATTTATTTACCCTATTTCTGTATCTAGTATACTGAATCCGCAAGTTCATATCTTTCGGTTTACTTTTCCAATATCTAAATAGCTTGTCCCTGGTACTAATCATGTTTTTAAGTTGTTTTGTAATCCAGGGTTTACTTTTTCGCTTATTACAAACAGATACTTGGATTTTAGCCTCATCATAAACATTAGAGAATATTGAACAAAGTCTGTTATATAAGTCTAATGGGCATTTACAATTCAAAAGCTCTGACCACGATACATCTTCAAGCCTTTCTATTACCTTATTATCACATATAACAGTCCTAGGAGAATGCACACAACTTGATGGATAACTGTTCGATTCCGAGTTACTAGCCACGCACACACCGATAATATAGTGATCCGACAACTTACACGTTAACACATACGCAGATATCGCACGTTGAGTTCGAACCCACACATGATCGATGCACGACCGTGTCACTTTTTCTCCGTACACCTCCTCCCGCGTTACATCACTTATGGCACATTCCATCCCAATTTCGCTCATATTGTTTGTGTATTTACTAATCGCACTGGAACCGGTTTTGCGCAATAGATCGATGTTCGTGTCACCGATCAATATCAACTCACAGCCCGCCGGAATCTCGGACAGTAACTTGTGTACTTCATCAATAAATCCATGTTTATTTGTCATTGGTGGCCTGTAGATAACCACGATATGAATAATTCTCATTTCGTCTTGAAAAAGCTGCCCATGTATCACCTCATAATAATTAGATTTAATTATGTTTGCAGTAAAATTTAGTTTGTTGTTTACATATAACAATATCCCTCCTCCTCTTCTAGTTTCTCTTGTACTTATGTATGTGTCATATCCTTCTATATTGTATAAAGATAATTCTTGTTGCCTTATATTAATCTCTGTTAGTGCTATTATATCCAGTTTCTCCTGGCAATTATTTATTAAGACAAGTAATTCACTGAAATTCTTTCTTAGCGATCTTATGTTTACATGAATAATACTCAGATTATTATCTGATTTTAATAATTCTTGTTGCCAGCTATCTAAACATGTGTACTTATTGTATTTAACATTAGAGTTGACGTATGATGACTGCTCGTCGAAATCGAATAAATGAGTATCCAGTATTTAATAACATTGTACATTGGACACGTCACTTATTTGCTACGTGTACGTTTATATCGCTTAATGTGCGAATTGATCTTATTTTTGAATCATTCGGGTCATCTTTTTTTATCAGCACCCTACCATTTTGCACCCAAATGTATTTAAATGTTGGTTTTAGCTCATTTTTGGCAGTCCATAATAAGTTGCGCGTGTGTTTCGTAAGATCCTCATTCACATAAATACGTTGATTATTTCCGCTGGCAAATATATCATTATTGGTTAGCTGGTGGGTTTTTCGTGTAGCTAGCCATTTGTCGCGGGCAGTTCGCGTAGCCAATGTAACAACAATTGGCCGCGGTTTTTTCTCGCGCTCTTTGTTCTCGGCTTTAACTTCTTCGCCCACCCGCATTGCCTCACATATCATGCCATCGGCCACACCTAGCTTACTTGCTATTGTTTTAATAGTATTTTCTAGATTCTCGTTTTGCTGTTCCTCTAAGCCAAATATTTCTACATTTTTTCCTTTCTCACGTACTTCTAGATAAGCTATCCTTTCTTCCAGAGCTTTGTTACTGGTCTCCAAATGCACGTTCTTATATTCCAGTGCTTTAATCTTCTTATCGGTTTTTTCCTTTTCTTCTATTAACTCTTGGTATTTGTCAGCGTAGAAACTTATGTCACCAGACATTGTCTCCAGAGTCTTTTTCATGTTAAAGACTATTGCTAGCTTTTCGTTAACTTCAGCTAACAGTTTCTCCGGCGTCGTCTTCGACATATCGACTTCTATAGGCGACGGCCGGTGGGTCTGCAAGACTTGGCATTCATCACAAAGGCCGGCGTCACTAAATGCTTTGATTTTAATCGCACATTTTTTGTGGAAAACACCCTCACACTCCCCGCTACACTTAATGGTACTGTCCCCTTTAACTCGGGCCAGTGACAGCTTACACAATTTACACTGAACCATTACGACGCCTCGAGAGAGGTTAGCCGTACGTAGTAGTAGTATTTTATTCGTTACTCGTAAACACTCACTCACGTTCGCACGGTGGGAGCGCGCGCGCAGTATCATAGTTGGTGGCGTTCTGTAGTTTCTGCCTACCCCCAAGGGGAAAAGGCGTGAGTTTATGTATTAATGTATATCAAATTCTACTGATGGAAAAGATGATGAAGTAAATGTGAAGTAATCCTGTGGCATAAAAGGTAAGTTTTAGCATAAAATATAGATATTATTGAGAAAGCCCACAACTAAATAAATCGGAAGTAACAAATAGTAATTATAAATATAAATACAAACAATACTCTAACTCTCTCTGAAAGGAATCATCCTGTTTAAATTTCAATCCATTAGTTATTAAGCTGAGAGCAGCGGTGGCCCAGTGGTGGCGGCCCCGACTTACGAACAGTAAGTCGTGGGTTCGAACCCAGACAGGCGCATTAATTTGTGTAATTTATTTCATCACCACTGCTCTCAAAACGATGAAGGAAAACATCGTGAGGAAACCGGCATGTCCTAGAACCAAAATTTCGAAGACATGTGACATCTACCAACCCGCACTGGGCCCGCGTGGTGGATTATAGCCCATTCCCTCTCATTGAGAGGAGGCCGTGTCCCAGCAGTGGGAACATTATAGGCTGATGATGATGAGTTATTAAGCTTGGACGCGACGTCCGACCCGCGCCGTGTTTGTTGTTTGTAAACTTTCTTTGTTATTAACGAACTACCTCACAATTTGCTATAAACTATGTGTTAACCATAAATAATACCAATGATTATTTGCTTTAGTATTAAGATAGCTTATAAGTGTCCCAACATCCGGACAAACCTATAGAGGTTTTTGTGATGTTTCTCTGTTTATATTTTGTTTTGTTCTTTAGTTAAGAAAACAATAAAAAAATATAGTATTTTTTTGTTTGAAATTATTTAGTTTTTCTTTACTGAAACATAATTATAGTCTGCGCCAGATAAGTAGGATATAAAGGTTATTAACCCGCATACATTTACTCAAATACATAATTCCGAAAACAGAAATAATGACATAAACTTGTCCCGAAACTACCTTTATAGTGATCCTTGACTTTTTCTAGTAATAAAAAACGATTTATAATGTATTGTCGGGGTACCTACGCAGAGAAATGAAAGAAAGAGCAATGACCTTTAATTCCTACTTATCTGGCGCAGACTATAGTACACTTAATGTGACTTTTGCAGAAGTGGCTTTTTAGTACTGCCTACGGTTCTTATTCCAATGGGCTAGAATTTTACATAGGTACATAAATGGGATCGAAGTGTGTAAAATTTCGCTTGCTTTCCACTTAGTTTCTAGGTTGATCCAATTTCCCCTAGTTTCCCCTGACACAGGTTAATCAAGTGTCAAACCTGTTATAGATTTGATACTGATTGGTTCGCCAGCAGATTGATTTTCAATTTGTCGACGTTGCTACATGACGTCGCGTCATGTTGGATATGACAGCCTTCAACAACACGTACCTAAATATTAGTGTATGAAATGTCTATCACTTGTGTAGGTTATAATGTTGCCCGGGGCTGCAGGAATCGGGGCTGCGGGACTGTTCGAAAGAGATACCGTGGCCCCGGAACACAAAGGGCGATGAAGGAACATGGATGGGTTTTAGTCAGTAAAAGTCTGACACTCCCTTCTGCTCCGCCCAGAGCGGGAGGAGTCATTTGATGATTTCCCATCCGAAAAAAAAAGGTTATAATGTTAAAAACTGACATAGCTTTATCAGATACATTTACATAAATATAGTATAGGTACGGGAGACTCACTGCAAAAGGCGCCCCCAATGCACCTAACAATGCAAATATTATTTTAAGTACAAAAACTAACATAACTTACAAATAAATAAGTACCTACACAATACATTAAATTTGTAGATATAAAACTGAATGCCAGGGAAAAAAATATTTTTTTGGTACAGTCAATTTTACGATGACGACCCCTTTCCCTTGAAAGCACCTACGTATACAACTGGGGTACCCAATTGATGCAGCTCACCGTCCACGGATTACGTGCGCGTGTGTTTTTATGCAATACAATTTAACGAAACAATTTCACAAATAATTACCAAACAAAGCCCAACGTCAGCACTATTCGACGTAAAAAAAGACCCTAGAATATTACAGCACTTTGATTTCTTTCCAATAGGTTTAAATGCTCTTCCAATACCTTCTGTTTTGAATAAAAACAGGAATAAATATACCTAATCAATTTAAACGATTAGTTCCACTATTTTGTAATTTTGGCCCATTCCTCCTCCAACATGTGGCAGATGAGCCCAGTTCCATATCAACCTAGCAGCTGTAAGGTCAGCATCAGCTATTTGGGGTTCGGAGCAAAGTATGGAGTTTGACACCCAGTATACTTCGCTCCATAGCTTGTTGGCAGATTCCAAGTGCGGACTTTTGAAAATCGCATTAGATCACGAAAAATAGAATAAGGGAAGAGAGACCTTTGCCCTGCAGTGGAACAATGTTATAAGCTTAATAATATGTTAATAGTAGAAGGTTAAATCAAGGGCCTGATTCAGAAGACAGAACTCCTTGAAACGGCCCGCATAGGGAAACATTGTATCTGAATTATTACCACGTGTCTCCATGGTTATTAAAGGATACATAATATAGCGTTTCCAGAAGACAATACTGTGTAGGATAGGTGTCAACGGGTCAATCGATATCTAAATAACAAAGCATCGCTTGACATGGGTCAACGATATACTCAGGTTGATGGTGAAACGGGAAAGTTACCAAATGGGACTACCCGAGATGACGAGTACCTAATAGAAAATTATGGACGAAGAAGACATGCTGCGCTGACCACAAATTAATTAAGATAAGAGTGATGATGTTGATAGATATTATTAATAATTTGTGAAACAACTGCCCAGCAATAGGCGAGACGACAAAAAAAATCTAATGGGGAAGGCTGGTCAAAGCTGATTGTAGATGGCGCGTCCATAGCTTAGACCCAATCTGACCAATGAGGTCAAACTATTTTGAAATATAAAATGACATTGACAGATTTTTAACCAATGACGATGTTTGGTTTATGCGATGCTAGCGCCATTAGTTCCACCAGTTGCCCACCCCATTAGTCCGTCAGTTAGATTATCAAAAAATATTTGACCCGTGTTTTTTCTTTTGTTACGTAAACCAAAATTGACGAAGATATGACGCTTTTAAAATTCTCAATACGTCACGCCTTGGTTTATTTTTTAGCTAGTTCTGACGTCACGAGCCCCCACTCACGGGACTTGATGCGTTTTATCTATGTCAATATTCATTGATTTACAAAAACAAAAAATACGTGTCCATTAATTTCCAAAACTCTAACTGACGGACTAAATAGATTTGCAATTTTTTGATACTGTCGTCATGCCTATTATACATCCGTCTATTAGTGGTTGCCAGTTAAGATGATAATAGTGGTAATTGCCCTTTCCGTATATTATCTCTTCGTACGAACGAAAACAAATGAACCATGTATCGTTTTACATTAGAAAAAAATGTTGAAGATCACGATAGATGACGATACAAGACTTGAACAGGCTTTATTTTTGGTTTTCAAAGCTAAGAACTTTAATAAATGTAGGTGGGTCAATAACCACTATTGTCATCTTAACTGGCAGCAACTATAGTGCCGAAAACAAGCCGTAAATACAAGTCTTTATGTCGACTTCTGATAATAAAATAATTATTTTTTACATTTTTCTTTCCTCTTTTCTAATGTCAATTCCAATAGGTATTATCGTGATCTCGTTGGTACAAATTAAGATTTTCTCGGATTAATATAAATCGCTCTTTCTTCAGGCATCTAAAAGCAAAAGCGCCCGTTTTAATAATTCCAAGATTTTGTTGTCAATCCAATATCTTGGAGATGGTTTTAACGAGATACGGTGCGAGACAATAAACAAGTCAACTCTCAAACAACGTATTTGCAACGTTCTACTAATACCAGGAATTCTTGTCTACTGGTAGAAATTCAGAATTGCACGTGAAATTCTCTTGCACCAAATGTGTGAAGCACTTGAAGATTTGAATTGAAAGTGGAACCTGAGTAACGTTAGACAGAAAAAAATGCATTTTTAAAATATCTTCTTCGTATGTCGTTCATTGAAAGTTTATTTTAATTTTGTAATTTTTGTGCGAGTCTAATAGATACCTTTTCTTTCTTTTGTTCTCTCTTATTCCGTAAAGGATCAGTCAAACTAGTATGGACAAATTGCGGACACCGGACACTGACTTCAATGAGTATTTGTATGGAAGTTATGAAGCATCCGAAAATGTCCGAACTGCTTTTAGTACTTGTTCACACTCCTCTAGCATTTACCCGAAAAAGCCAAAGCCAATATCGATTTCTATCAAAATATATGTATTTACGACACGTTACAAGATAACAATGTGCAATATGAGCATGTGAAAACGTTGTTAGGAGGACGCTTGTTGAATACAAATCGTTCGTGTTACTACGCATGTTCGTACGCAATTATTACGAACGTTCTACTAGGAACGGGGATAATCGAATTCTGCTTTTGGATTCGATTAATCGAATACGAGACTAATTACTTAGGAGTTAGGGCCGTGTTTAATAAATCAGAATAATTTATGAGGGAGCTTTTATAGGAGAGTGGTTTTGTGGAGGTATTCAGGATGTTGTTTAAGTTACTTTAGTGTCGACATTTCAAGCTACCCTGCAAAGATCGTCGCTCCACCGAGCCTGAGGCCTTCCATTTGCGGATTCAAGTCTCCACTCAAGAACACGTCTACCCCAACGGTAATCGGTTCTACGGCTAATATGACCGGCCCATTGCCACTCTAGCTTACTTATTCTGTGAGCTATGTCGACAACTCTGGTTCTCTGTCGGATCACCTCGTTCCGGATGCGATCCCTCAGAGAGATTCCAAAGTTGCGCGTAGAATTTCGAAAAAAGGATGAGGTTTTGTTTGTAGAAATAAACATTAGTAATATTGTCAGGATATTTTTGCCTAACTTACAAAAATCATTCAGATAGTGGTCATCGTATTACCCAGTACTACCTAACTGTGTTGTGGAGGTCAGATAGGCAGTCGCTCCATGTAAAATACTGGTATTCAGCTGCATCCGGTTAGACTGGAAGCCGACCCCAACATAGTTCGGAAAAGTCTAGGCAGATGATAATGAGTGGTCTTCGTAACACAACCTTCACATAGAATATCGTTGTCATTTACTCTTGACACAAAACCCAAGAAGAAGACATATAAATTGTGACAGATATCATCCGGAACAACCAAATTTATGCGCTGCGAAATTGTTATTTACTGATAACATGGAAGGGATCGGTCGTTTAGCATAATTTTGTTCCCTTCTCCCATCCCCCCCCCCCTATCCAACTCCTCGCCCCATACGACACGTAAACGGGACGACTGTCAATATTTTTTTGCCAACCCTTATAATATAGTCATGGAAATGCTAATCATGTTTCCGGGTGTCTGATTTCGGGGTCAACATGGATTAATTAATGTTTCATAACTTTGGGGTTCTGTCGATAAGGGATTTGGTGAAAAATTGGCAACACCATTGCAGGTTTTGTAAAATATGTCTAGGAATATAGGCAGTGGTACACATTTCATCATCATCATTTTAGCCGAAAGACGACCACTGCCGGACATAGGCTTTCCCCAACTCATTAAGCTGAAAAAAAATTAAAAGCCCAAATAAAACTAACTTAATATTTTCAAAAATTCCTTGAATAACCCCTTTATTCGAGATATTCCTTAATTAAGTTATCTCTATATAAAGTTAGTTTTATTTGGACTTAAAATCCCAACCAGTCATTTAAAATTAAAATGACTGGTTGGGATTTTAAAATAATAATTTATTTTAAGTTTGGTTCGTAGAGTCACTATCGTCAGCCTATTTCATTTTAGAGTTTAAATAATTTTTAATTTGTAATAGATACTAATATTGCATAATTGATTGTAAGATATAAAATCGATAACAAATTAAAAAATCGATTTTAATCTAACGCGGCAATATTACTCTCGCACGCAGGGTACATCACTAGCAATTATTATTACGTCTCAACCGCCCCCACTGATATCTAAGTGAACGCTCCTGAATTTACGTGCCGGGAAATTATTATTATTTTCAATGTAAGGGTGCGATCAGATGTCTATTTCCTTCGACTAAAATATTTTACTGGATTTCTATTTTATCTTTTAATATTTTGTCTGTGACAACACTAGACACACAGCCAACGATAACTGGTAGTTTTAATAAGGTATACTATCTTTTCTTGCCCTTTGGATAAATCTAATCTTATGATGTGCATATCGTCAGTCACTGCGATAATATCATCTAGATTTCTAAAACTTGCCAGTAGAAAACCGTACGACTAAAGTTTACATTTTCAACTTTAGTTTGAAACCGACCGATCTTTTTTCCACTGTAGGTAAATTTTCTTCATGCTTTGCAAGCTAGTGATAACTTAACTAAATGAGATTACAATTCATTTTCCATAATAGTGGTCGGCGCAACACGTTTTTTTTTTTTTCTTTTTTTCACATTTTAAACATTTAAGTTGGTGCCAACATAAACTCATTAGAGTTTTACCGTGCACCAAGATCATCGACTACATAATTTAGAATTAGATCCACTTAGGTGTGGGTACTTAGTTAAAAATAAAGAAACGACTACAAAAGTTACAACGGGTATTTGGCGAAATAATATCTAATACATACCAACGAGCGAACTTCGGTGACCAATCCGACCGTTCGTTCACAAGAATCAGAAGTAGTGGAGGAAGTTTTAAATGATACAGGTTGTTCCCAATAGTTGTATAATGAAGAAAAAGTATATTACTTAATAATATTTGTTTTTTTTTTTTTATGTTATGTTATAATTGCTATATATTACTATATTACTTTTGCTTTTAATTCAATATTATTAATATGCATCTTATCTAACTTCGGTATTAATATTTTGTAAAAAATGTTGCTTTAATTTGTATTTTATGTTTACTTCATCCATTCTCCCCTGTCAGACGTCGCGGCATCATTTACTGCTTTCTCTTTCATATCATCCATCCATCTTTTCTTTGGCCTCTCCTCTCCCTTTCCATCCATCACTCTTTAAGTAACATGCATTTCATCCCTCCTCATAACAAACGACTTCTTTTAAATTGTTCTGTAACAGGCGCCACTTTCATTCACTTTCCATAGAATTCATAATTATTACTCTCATTTAACATCTGAACCTAGCCTTATCCCAAAATCGACTCGTTTAGCATAATTTCAGCTCCCTTCGCGATCGGAATGAGATCGTACCTACGTGTTTGATGCTTTCGTACCTGTAATAGCCGCTGTAATAGCTGTTAGCCGTGTGGTATCCGGCAGAGTAGAATAGAACCAACCCATTACACTCACGGGTGTCGTATAAGGCGACTAATGTCTGAGGCAGAACACCTTGCGCCTCCGTAGACCAGAGAATGGGCAGCAGCGTTTTCTGTTAGTCTTTCATCACTGCGATCTCCAATCCGCCTGCCAAGCGTGGAGATTACGGCAAATTCCTCCCATCATGGGAGAGGCTTATATCCAGCAGTGGACGTTATGGGCTGTTGTAGTAGTTGTAGTACCTGTAATAACCTGAATGAACACTTTTCTTTATTATTTACTCACAGAACCTTTTCGTGCGGAGTTGTAAATGGAAATATTTTGACTTATGAGCGTTAAAAGACTGTTACGAGAGGAAAAATACCTAAGCTGAATAATTTCTTTGAGAAAAGGTACGGAGGACCTCCTTTGCTCAGTGTTGGCCTCGTCTTAACATAGATACAAGAATGAATTTATATTACGAGTATTTATAAATACAAGAATAAGTTTGGAAGTTTTTATGTACGGGGTTACCTATCTTCGGAACTACTGGTCCGATTGAGAAAATTCTTTCACCAACGGGAAGCTCATTATCCCCGAGTGTCATAGGCTACATTTAAAATCTTCCCGTGGGTTAACCCACGCATAACGGTAGCGAAGCCCCGAGCAAAAGCTTGTGGTGTATATATTTAAATATTGTCGTTTTAATCAATTATAATGTGTTTACTATTTTTTCGTACGCCGATTTAGAATGTCATACTCGTACTTTGTACTTTTGGTGTTCACTTTAATAAGAAAATAAATAAAAATTAAGACTGTCCATGAAAGCTATGATAATCATTAAAAACGGACGAAATGTTTCGTGCACTAAAATATCTGTAAAATCTTCTTCATCACATTTTACATATATAGCAGTTTCTATTCAAACATATTATAGCATATCCAATCCGTTTTAGCAAAATATACTCTCGAGTGAGTAGATTCACTGTTGTTCTTTCTATCAGGTGTTTCAATTTAATTTTTCAAATTTTAAGAACGAATTTTTAAATCAAACCGCTTCAGAAGGCTGGGTAAAAAAGCAGACACAAACATACCCATTGACATAGCAAAAAGTGTTGTTTATTATTTGTTATAAATATTTACACATCACACACAGCGCCATCTAGTGCCACACTAAGCAACGAGGCTTGTGTCGTGGACACCAGGTAGTTGATATACTACATAGATACTTTTTATGAAATTCTTTAAGCTTTTCCGCATATTAAAGGACTGTAACTTTTTATACGCATTTTTATTTAGTTTAGCAGGCCATGTATAAAATTATCAAACAAAGTACACTTTACTCGAATTTACATGCCAACTGCTTCAATTAAAAAGAAAAATCACCAAACCTCAACAATCCAAAACGCCTTTTTTATTTAAATTAACCGTGATCCGGTTTTAAAATCCGGCGTGAAAATGAACATTAATACCTTTCTTTTAAGAAAATATTCAAAGGTAAGTATAAAAGATACTGTCTTAACAATCTTTTATCAAAGAGATCTCGACACCTCTTGAGGATATTAAACGCCATAAGATTTTATGTTTTTTTTTTGTTATAAAAGATGTCGGTTTTATCTACTGTCAAGGAAGTCAGAGTAAACGATACTCCTGTTGGTATTAGAAAGGTTTCATAAAATGACTACAATATTAAATAAAATTATTTCAATAGTTCCTATTCTTAAGATATTTTGTACTCAGAAGCTGTTTGGTGACTTTTATGGCGGCAGGTACCATTATAATGCACACTTGCAAAGCCGGGACCTTTGCAAGTGTGCATTCTAATGGTGAAAGAATTTTTGAAATCCGTCCAGTAGTTTTCAAGTTTATTCGTTACAAACATACAAAATACAAATCTTTCCTTCTTATAATATTAATATAAATTAAATGAATTTATTCATTTAATTTATGTACAACTTATGTACAACTTAGATAGAAGCATTTGTGAGAGATTGGCTGGAGACAACCGCACGGAGAGAAGAGTAGAAGGCTGTAGGAGAGGCCTTTGCCCAGCACTGGGACAGGCTACGGAAAAAATATATACAGAGAAGTATGGAACACATGCTGCACCGACCCCAAATGAATTGTGATACGAGCATGGGTCAGTGGGTCGTCTTAGGGCCGGAGTGTAGGAGTTGGTGTATACGCTTAGGGGCACTATGAGCAGCAAACAAAACACAAAAAAAAATTTTTTACTTAAAAAAAATTTTTGAGACTAAAAATTTTCGTAATTTTTTTTTTCTCAAAAACTTTCCGATTTTTTTGCAGTATCGGGTTATCCTTGTCTGTAGCAACCATTTGGCTCTGAGAAGCATGGCCCTACGACGCACCGTTTCCGAGTTATGAGCCTTTTACTATTTATTAATTTTATATAAAACGATTTATATTTCCTATTAATTTCTCCTATTTATAAAAGGCCTAAGGCTACACTCCAACTCAAGCAAGAGAAACATGATTATTTTTAGATATTTTAAAATCCTTTTTTTTCACTTCTGAGTTACTTAGCGCCAAAATCGGCTATGTTAAACCATAACATTAAAATATGTAACGTGACCATATTTTCATGTACCCAAGATAATAATGACATACAAGTATAGAAAATTTAACAGACTCTAAAAACATTTTTTTAAAACCTGCAGTAGGTCGTGCTCAAGCTTGTTTATCCCACACATCCCACAGCAAAGTAAAGTGCATTCCAGAACGCAAAAACAAAAAAAAACCCGGACTCTTTTAAAAGCCATACAAAATTGGCAGGTGACGTTTATTCGACGTCCGAAAGAAAATGCCGGTTAATCGGATGATTTATTTAGCAAAAACGTTCAAGTGAGTGGACCCCGGCTTACGAAAAACTGAAGCATAAAAATGTATTGAACAATTTCCCTTTAACGTAAGCGCTCCATACATCTGAACGTTTCAGGATACATCCTGTGTAACAGAGGGGTCTACGTAAAGGGAATTTTGGAAGTCATCAAAGAGATTTCAGTGCTTTGTAATTTTTTTTTAAGTTTTTTACCGGCGCTGATATTGTTGGCTTTGAGGAAGAGCAGGCTAGAGCAGACAATATTGAACATGAGGATGCGCGATTGAAAAATCGAGACACAAATAAATCTGCCACAGACAAGGAATGCTTTGCGTTTATTTGGCCAAAACTGCTAAAGTTTGGAGCAACGTCAGTCAAATCAAACCAAATCAAGTTTATTCGTAAATGTAGGTTTCAATACAATAGGCTGCTATACTAAGATGGTCTGTTCGCTACATTTTACCCAAGAGCATACAAATAATAATAAAGTTAGTGGTGTCGAAACAACACACACATCCAAAATGAAATAACTCAAATACTTACATACTAACACACAATTCCTTACGTACTACAATAGGGAATATGCATTAAATACAAAGTTCTTTTTATTTATGAAAAATGTCTTGTATAGGCGCATAAAAATACTGTCGTACACTTGTTTAAGTTTCTAATACATCACTTATATTACAATTTACTGTTTTAGGTAGCACATTTTTGGTGAAACGGAACGCAACAGAACGCAAAACGCATCGTCCTCGATAACGCTAGTATTGACGTCAAAGTTCATTGTGTAAAAAAACACTTTTATTTGAAAAGTGCTTAAAGTTTTACTAAAATTTTATTACAATATTATTGTTATTGCAATTTTTACTTGAATAAAGCATTGCAATTTTTGCTTGAAGGCCAAAAAAATTAGATGTAAACAAGGCAGATTGTGGATAATGACGTCACATCATGGCCGCGATAGCTACGGACGTTTGAACTGTCGTAGAAAATTGCAGGAGTTTAATATTATTTTTGTGCGACAAGCAGTAGTTGAACTTAACTTTTAATACTTTTCTTGGGTTGATAATACTGTATTTTATTGATTTAAGTGAAGAAAAAATCACGTGCATATTCTCTATTAACAATGTCAAAAAAATAATACGGGTAATCTAAATTTAATATTGAAGCTAAATATTAGTGGTGTGCTCCATAAACTTAGTTGTGAAGTAGTAACATTTATGAATTAAAAATTGTTTTAGTTTCTTTTTAAACATATTAATAATAAGATTCTTTATCTGTCGTGGAATTTTATAGAAAATAACTGGAGCCATTCGATAAATACTTTTACGTAGTACTTTCATTGTGTATTTAGATTCAACATGCTTAGAAATGAGTGACAGCTGAGTGAATGAATGAGAATGGCAGCTGATGAGCAAAAGGAAAGACAAGTTAAGAAAAAGGAATCGGACTCAAAAACATAACGAGAGGTTTTCTTTTTGAGGTATTAAAAAAAAACTTAGTTTCCAAAAACTCTATAGATGGCGTTGAACTGACTACGGTAGTTGGTGCCAAAGCAAAAACGCTTAAAAAAAAAAACATTGCGTCACGTCACATACGCTCGTTGACTGACCCTTTCGTTTGCTTAACCTTCCGAATATAACCTAGTTTTCTCGCGCTTGGTTAAAATCAGTTTTTTTAGGTTCCGTTCCTTTCATTAACGTACTAAGTTCAGCGCCATCTATCCAGCGACTAGGAAAGAGCTAAAAGAGAGTGTCCATGGAGTTTCTTGCCCGTTCTTCTCCATAGAGATCTACGCTAGGGAATGGGCAACTACAGTACTTTCTCAAGTTATTATGCCTTGTGACTGGGACTGTAGCTTTGTTTTTTATTTGTAATTTTGACATTCAAAAGTGCCGTAATGGTTTAATTAAAATAAATGCTTTGAGTTTGAGTTTGAAAAAAAAACCCTCATTGGAAATTACGCCAAATGAGTCTTAGACATATTTTATAGATCCTAGGCAGTCATTACTCGAAAAGTCTTTAGAAATTCCATCACTGTCGGCTTACACGAAAATAATTAAATAAAGATGGTCGTTGACCAAAAAAAAAAAACAAATAAATGTATTTTGTTGAGTGAGTTTAATGTAACACAAATTACAAAAACCTGGCTAAATAAAATAATCTTAGGAACTGAGATTTCACCTTTGTCAAACAATCAATGAATTTGAATCTAGCTGATAAATTAATTTGAATTACTGATCGGTACGACTTTATTGTCCGGATTCGAGCGTGGTACATAATGTAAGGATTCAAATATTTATGCTCACTGCGGAACCACACAGTTTAGTTCAATGACTTTTACAATGCCTGTTTGCGGAGTTCCATCGAATCAATGTTAAGAGTTGATCTTTCAAATAGGTTTACGGTAAACTTTAACGGTACAGAATGGAATGGAGTGGAATAGGTACATTGTTGTGGCAATGGAGAGGGCTATGCTCGGAGTTTCCTTGCGTGATCGAATCAGAAATGAAGACATCTTCAAGAGAAATAAAGTTACAGACGTAGCCCGAAGAATTGCCAAACTTAAGTGGCAATGGGCAGGGCACATTGCTCGCAGAACGGATGGCCGATGGGGCCGAAAAACTCTGGAGTGGCGACCGCGAACTGGAAGTCGTTGCGTTGGAAGGGCTCACACTATGTGCACCGATGACCTGGTGAAGGTTGCGGGGATCCGCTGGATGCGAGTCGCACGGGACCGGTCAATGTGGCGACACTTCGGGGAGGCCTATGTCCAGCAGTGGACGTCTGGCAGCTGAAATGATGATGATGAAGTACTTTGTTGTACTTCATTATTTTATTTTCATTGTAAATTCAACGAGCACACTTGGATATTTTATTAATTTGCGGTTAAAATCGGTGCTCTTAATGAAATATTTCTTTTGTCTCGTTTCAAAACAGAGCAATGTATTTTTTATTACTTCGCTTTTATTAATTAGCATTTTCAAATAGGTACTGGCCGAAAACTTTATACAGTGTGTAAACGGACTCTTCACGAAGCCGTAAACCAAGCATTCTGTACACCAGACTAAGTAACTTTACGTAAAAATTATCGTAGGGAAGCGACTTTTTTTTGGGGTGGAAAATCACGTTTTACGGTAGAACTCAATGTAACTCAAAACATTGTGTTATTGGATGGATTTAATAATACGCGGGTCGTGGAGGTGTTTAAAGTAAAAATCTTTCATTAAGAGGGCCCTTCCCGGCCCGCCTATTGTCAACGCGAGCATGGTCGAAAAGCTTGTTGTTTCATTCAGAGCCACAGCGGCGGTATTCTTTCAACTTTCCAGTCTTACCTAGCCCTGTCCTCGCACTACTTGTCTCCCGCACCTCATACCGCCTAACGCGAGGACATTGAACGAAAAATGGTGTTCGAAAATTTATAAAACTTTTTCCAGGAAATTCGTGTTTTTGAATAAGCCTTACAAGTTTGTGAAATAAATATTTGTCATCTAAAATCTCCACTACATTTGCAAGGCTTCTATGAGGATGCTTTCTTTACTTTTACAATTTATGAGTACATTATGAACGGCCAAAGTTAAGGTAAAATATGTGCAAAACAGCAATTTTTGGAGGCCTATACTACATTTGTTTCTATTTTTTTCTTTGAAAAAAGCCTAGAAATAGTGCACAAAATACCTATTAGTTCAAAAATTAAGATATTATGTGTAATAACAGCATAATCACGTACGAGCGTTTGTCAAAATTCTCGCGAAAAGTATGGCGGGTTGGCCGCTCTTAAAACGTACTTAAAATTAAAAAAAACTTGTGAAAAAGTTGGCATTTTGACCCCAATATTTTCGTAACTCGGAGGTTCCCAGGTAGGTCTGGAACAAAAAAAACTGATCGCAATGACGGAGCGAACAAGTGCCTTTCGGCTTCGTTAAGGGTCTTTTTACACCCTATATACACACATCAAAAATGTCTAGGGATCAAGCATTTTTATGCGGATTTCTTGAGATTGAGATGTGGCTTTGTAATAAATTTATGATTTTATAAATTTATATGGATCCTTTTTGGTGCATTTCATAATTTGAATCAGGAACTCTCAATCAAATTCGAGTAAAAGATGAAAATAAGCTGTCAATATTTTCCCTATAAAAACATACAACGCATTGAAGACATTATTAGTGCTACTGTTTCCCTACTACTGATTAAAACCAACGTTATTATGGAGCGGCGACGTCATTTAAGCAGGGAAGAAATGCTCAGAGCCGTGGGAATGATAGAAGCTGGTTCCCGGCAACGTACTGTAGCTTTAGCTCTGAATACAAGTCAGAGTGTTATCAGTCGACTTTGGACACGTTACCGAAGCACTGGTACCGTGGCTGAGCGCCATGGAGGACGGTATCGCTGCACCACACGGAGACAAGACCGATACATTCAAATCTTAACTCGAAGAGCTCCAACAATAACCGCCATGATGTTAGCCGTGAGGCTTCATCACTCTTCAGGGAACTTAATTAGCGACCAAACAGTCAGAAACCGCTTGCATGAAGTGAACCTTCATTCCCGAAGACCGCTACGGGTACCACCTATAGCAATGCACAATCGTAGGATTCGATATCAATGGGCTCTTGAACACAGAAATTGGGCAGAAGAACAATGGCGTTTCGTGTGCTTTTCTGATGAGTCTCGTTTTGGTATGAGACCGGATACAAGACGTATACGACACTGGAGAACCCCTAGACGCCAACAGCGATTAAAATCCTGCCAGGAAGTCCATTCTTATAGTGGTGGAACCATCATGGTATGGGCGGGTATTTGGATCGGCGGAAGAACTGAGTTGATTTGGATCAGAGGCAACCTCAACGCTCAAATTTATGCTGAGACGATTGTATCAGACGTCATCGTTCCTCTACAAGTGCAAATCGGTCCCTTATTTCAGTTAATGCATGATAATGCACGACCGCACACCGCAAGAGTTGTAAGACAGACTCTCGCCGCAGCTAACATCAATGTCCTGCCCTGGCCTGCTCAGTCGCCAGACTTGAACCCGATTGAGCATGCATGGGATATGCTACAGAGAAGAGCTCTGCCGAATATGGAGGGTATCCAGTCGCAAGAAGACCTTTTTTTGTTGTTGCAACGAACATGGGCGGCCATTCCACAGCGTGATTTGGATGAACTCATTTTGAGTATGCCAAACCGATGTTCTTGTGTTGTTAGTGTTCGCGGTAGAAACACGGATTATTAATTGTTTAAGTTACCCAATAAAATTTTAAAGAAAACTGTTATTTCAGTCTTTTTTTCGAACTTTAATGTTAGTGGTTCAAATGTCAAAAATCCCTTTATTAGGAAAATGGCAAATTTCTTTATTAATGCAAAGGTGACTTGGTTTATCGTTACTGTGACAAACGAAAACACTTTATTTGATGAATCCTTAAAGAAAATTTTAATTAATATCAATCAGGAGAAAAGTTATTGCAAAAATATATGTTGATCCCTAGATACTTTTGATGTGTGTATATTGAAACTGGTTGATACCAGTACTTCGAGCAGAATTTTCATCAGTTGTTTCCACAAGACCGCGACGAAGCTTATGATTTAATTAATGTTATTTCCGCTACAGAACAAACCACTTTCCTTCTGGAACATACCACTTTATACTTTTAGGTATTAAAACTTACGCTTCGCTTGATTAAAGTATCTTTTTTCTTACATTTAATTGGTACTTCCTTCTTTATTATATTTACGAATTGATGAAGCTATCCATATAATTATACACCAAATAATTATATCTTTTTCTTTCTTAAAAGTTAATAATGAATGTTATGTTAGTAACGTATGTTTTATTTTTAATTTTTAAAATTTGTTATATAAAAATGTTCGTCCTATTTTTTTCCACGAATCGATGTAAACCTACTCGTTGTAACAAAAGTGTGCTACAATCTGAACGTTCGTAAATAAGTCCTGACCTTCGAGAGCGGATGACCATATTGTGCCGTAACCGTACATAAGGACCACATGTGTGTTTTATGTACTTCATGTACGAAAAAATATATAGGGTTAGTCCCAGAGTTTTCCTCATCCGAATAAAATGCCTTTAATTCTAGGAACAAATTCGAGTACGTAGTAAAAACCCTACACACTTCTTAATTATTTCGCAGAAATTCCGCTATTAGATTCTATTATTACCTTATTAATATAATATAACATTGTGCCTACGCTGTGAAAATATTAAAATAAAAATATGTTTTTCATAGTTGATGTGGTCGGGCCCAGCAACAAAATTAGATTCATTTGAGTAAATCAAACCATATAAAAAAGGTATTTTATACGAACTTTTGTGTTGAATTTTTGTGTTGTTTATTAATATTGTATATTATCTTTTATTTTGTTCCTCCAATTAATATTATTTTGAACATGGTGTGTCCCACTGCAGGGCAAAGATCCATTTTTATCTCTTTAGCTTTCCCTTTTAGTAAGAGTCCAGCTCCTAATGACATCTTCTAGGCCTACCGCAACCCCGGTTCTGTTGTTCGGTAACCAATCTGTTGCCACTTTGGCCCAATTTTGATGCCCGATGCGATAGATGTGGCCTGCCTAGTTCCATATTAATTTGGTGACTGTATTACAATACCTCCAATACCTTCTCCAAACAAAAAGTAGGTGATTTTGCCTATAAAGCATGGGAAAAATACATAAGTATGTAAAACATACGAAGTAAGCATACCTACACAATAAACTCCTTTAGAAAATACAAATCCTAATTCTGTTGATTGTACAATGGACTGTTTCAACTCTTTGTCTCTGTATCCCTTGACGCAAAAGGTCTAGTGAACCCTGTACCAATCGAGTTGACATCATTGGGGCACGAGTTTTTCACAAGTGATTTCCCCGAGTTTCCCCGGATACTTGCGCCCCATGAGTTTTTACAACGAGTGATGGAAACTCGTTTGACAGCTGTCAATTTAGGGAATTGTGCATTACCTACGAGATGAGAATTATTGTAATTTGGAGGGAATTTTGGTCGTTTATCTAAATACTAGTATTTTATATGGAGCAACTGCCTATCTGACCTCCACAACCCAGTTAGTACTGGGTTGTGGAGCATCAATAAAAATATGTTATGTGTAAAATGGCAATTTTGTTGCTACCTGTGCATTTTTTAAAAATATGTGAATGGGGATCAAAGTTTCACGAAAAAATAATATAGCCTCCTGAGTCTATTTTCGTGTAGCTGCAACCGAAGTAGTTCCCTTTACTGCCCCGCTGCAAGTTTCCACCCTCATTATCTGGCTAGCCTTTTCCCATGTTGGGGTCGGCTTCCAGTCTGACTGTATGCAGCAGAATATCTGTATTTTACATAGAGCGACTGACTATCTGACCTCCACAACCCAGTTAGTACTGGGTAATACGATACCACTTGGTAACACTGGTTGTCAGACTTTTTGGGCCACTGACTGGGTAGTCAGTGGCCCGTGATGATGATGAACTGCCTGTCTGTCCTACATAACCCACCCAGTTAGTACTGGGTAATACAAACTCCTCGGTAAGACAAATTTTCAGACTTTCGTGGTCCTGTAACGACTGTCAAAGATCTACAAATGACAGCCGGGACCAACAGCTTAACGTGCTTTCCGAGGCACGGATACGTAGGTACCTCTATTGAATTATATTAAAACTGTAAATATATATTATTTATTTCTATAACGAATGTATTAAGCTTAGAAGTGCGTAACATATAACAAGCCTATTGAAATACTTGCCATTATTTACCGACTAACACACAGAAGAGACATTCATGAGTATTTTAACTCTCATGAATTCAAAGACTATTAAGTCTTTGAGCAACGTTATGCGTGCTTTGATGTTCCTCTATTAAGAAATAAATTCATTACTATTTCCTGTTAGTAACTACGTTAATAAATACATTAGTGTGATTATTAATATTACTATGATAATTATAATGTTACTATAGTAAACTGTTGCAGAGACCTCTACAGGGTGTAAAAGACCTCATCACGAAGCCGTTAACCAAGCATTCTGTACATCAAACTAATAACTTTACGCAAAAATTATTGCTGGGAAACGACTTTTTTTTTGGGTGAAAAATCATGTTTTGTGGTAGAACTCAATGTAACGCACTCAAAACATTGTGCTGATGGATGGATTGAATAGTACGGGGGTCGTGGAGGTGTTTAAAGTAAAAATCTTACATTAAAAACTTTTATTTAAAAAAAACTTGTCAAAAAGTTAGAACTTCAAACCCCAATATCTCCGTAACTAGAAGGTTCCCAGGTATGGTGTAGAACAAAAAAATGATCGCAATGACGAGGAGAGCAAGTGCCTTTCGGCTTCGTTAAGAGGTGTTTTACACCCTTTATAGACAATTAGTTGAATAGTCTACATTATACGTTTATACTCATAGAATTACATATTTGCGTTGTGTACGCGATTGTTCTTAATTAAAATGCCATCACGCCTTGGCTGTAATCCTCGAACGGTTAGGCAGAAGTGCACCTTTAGTACACCCACATTTCGTCAGTTATATTTAAATCCCGTGTAATAGGGAGCGAGTCTATTGCGTTCAACCGGGCAAAAATCCAGACTCCATGGCTGCTACTGAGAAATTCCTGATAGAAAATTAAACCCAATAACACTTTGCCCGACCCGGGAATCGAACCCGGGCCCTCATGCTCAGCAGTCGCAATAGGGAATATGCATGAATTTTCTTTTTTTTTATTTCGATACGGAATGTTAAAGTAGTATAAAAATAATGACAAAAAGCGAAAACAAGACATTAATCAGCCAAACATCACAAAAGTTATAACCATTTAAACTTTTGTTTCATCTCTTTCTAGATAAACGGAATTTAGTACGGATTTTGTACACCGATGCAGCGAATGACGTCATTCGCTGTATCGGATCTCTCTGTCTAATCAGCAGTTTCAAATGCTTTTGTCTTAGTATTTTTTATAGATTTTAAAATAGTACATTTTGATACAAGTGGAGAAAGTTTGTTATTGCATCCGAGGCGGAATTAACTCCCGAGCCGTAGGCGAGGGTGTTTTTAAGCCGAGAACTGCAATAACAAATGTCCACGTGTATCAAACAACGTTTATCAATACACTTTTGAAGAAATAAATTATAAGAACGAAAAATATTTTTGTCATGAATTTCTATGAAAATATGATTTTAATTTTCTTTTTTTCCGCGCTTTGCTTTCGCCAGGTTGAAGGCGAAGCAAAGATAAGAAGCCGCTAAACAGCCTAATATAAAAAAAGTGTTTTTTTTATTATATTTTTGAATTGTTTATAAAAGTATTTATTAGTTTTAAATAATCATGTTTATCTATGATATTCTATTTATAAACACAATTTGAATATTCAAAAATTTACGCCTAAAGACGCTTATGACAATTTTCATTTCCATACACGTGTTTGAAAATGAAAAAAAATCGCACGTGTGTTAAATACATTGCATGTTGAACCTAATCGTAGTGCGTTATGGAAAAGTTTTCGAGGGTTGCCAGTTTTATAATAATTACTTCAAAGATCAATATTAAAACCGCAGACAAACATAAACTGTACTTTTAACAGTCAACTTAGAACAAAACTAAACAATAAAAAAGTATAACTGGTTGAAATAATTAAAGAATTCAGTTGGCGTGGCGCCAAGCGGTGTAACCCAAATGAAGAAAAATGCTCCACTGCACTTATAAAATTCTTTCGTACGGAACACAAATTAATTGCATACTAGAATGGCTATTTTAGTATAAATATACATATAAGGTGTATCTATTCATGGACGAAATATTTTCTGGGAATCATCTAACGGCTATAAAAAGCCATTTCAAGGAAAAAAAAATCTGAGTACATTAAAAAAAATGAAAAAATTACTTGACCTACAAAATAAATACTGTCGCCGCGTGGTATACGTCATACTACATCGTAGTAAAGGTTTTATTCAAAATGCCTCAAGAAATTTTGGAATTATAATAATTTCGTGAAAATTTATTTTTTCGTTGCTATGGCTTCGTCATAGCCGAAATGATTCTCTGAAAATATATCGTGTTTGAATAGATAGACCTTATATTTATTTGACTGGTCCTGAAAATGCACACCAGAAGTAGAATGATTTTTAATCAAAGTATTTATGAAAATGATGTTCTGCCCTCCCTCTTTAAACCTCACGTGGTTAAAGGGCGACCCCTCACTGAAAATGTAGTTTTAAAGATTCATTTCGGTTCTCGTGACTGGAGTCTATTACAACCAGAGGTGGATCTGCTATTTCTATGTATTAGCCAGTCAGTAAGACTCGTGGCGGGCTAAGGTGCGCCGGACGTGAACCCTCGCGTCCCTGGTTCAATCCAATGGAGATGCTCCTTCTGCGAAGCAGTCATGCTAGCGAAGGAGTAGGTGGAACGAGAGAACCTCACGTCCCAGCCACCACGGGAGACGCACCGGGCGCGGGCCTGTGGACGGTGAGTCCGTCTTTTGACAACAGGCCGTGTCGACGGCGCGTTGGTGTTCCACACGCGCCTCAAAGAGATGTCAGCAAAACGGAAGGGGTCTGCAAGGGCCGATGCCTGCCGGGGCTGCGGGACTGTTCGAAAGAGACAAGAGCAACACAAAGGGCTAAGAAGGAACATGGTTTTAGTCACTACAAGTCTGACACTCCCTCCTGCTCCGCCCAGAGCGGGGGGGTCATTTGATGATTTCCAATCCAAAAAAAAAAAAAGTGCGCCCGACGTAAAACTGCTTACTCTTTTCAAACTCTCATTAAGCAAAACTTCTAACCAACAAGCTAGCACAACAAACTTACAGATTACATAAGCACTTACATAAATACTACTCATTTTCCTTTACTTTTTCTACCTTCAACAATAACTTGCAGCTAACGATGCTAATCTTGCATAAAATGCTTAGTTAATTTTATCATATCGTAAAAGACGACTTACTGCTATGCAAAACAGCAACTGAATAAGAGAATGACGTAAGTGCTGCTTGTTTAGTAGGATAGTGGATTTTACTGGCTTGAGTTTAAGACTGAATATTGGGTGGGTGGTGATGCAATTAGTGATGTAGACTGCACAGGATGTTGTAAATAAGGGATTGTATGTAGAGTAGGTAAGCAGATGGTATAGATGCATCGAGCACTTGTAGTGTAGACGCGGATTTATATGTCTTAGGGAAATATATTGCGACGTGGAATTAGCATCTTGCTTTAAAATGCAATAGTCTCAGTTAAGTACTCAAATGATTAAACCTATTTGATCTTAGTCTCCGCCGTGTGGTATCCGGCAGAGTAGAATAGAACCAACCCATTACACTCCGGGTGTCGTATAAGGCGACTAATGTCTGATGCAGAACACCTTGAGCCTCCGTAGACCAGAGAATGGGCAGCAGCGTTTTTCTGTTAGTCTTTCACCACTGCGATCTCCAATCCGCCTGCCAAGCGTGGAGATTACGGCAAATTCATCATGAGAGAGGCTTATGTCCAGCAGTGGACGTTATGGGCTGTTGTTGTTGTTGTTGTTATATTAGTCTCAGATAATTTGAAACGATCTTCAGGTCTTAAATGATTTTAATTAATTTTGGCTGGATTGTAGCGTATCATAACCATTCCCATGCAATTTGCGGTTGCTTTGGTTCTAATGCGTGTTAAACAAATTAACGCAATATTCAAGGTCATCATCAGCCTATAATGTTCCCACTGCTGGGACACAGCCTCCTCTCAATGAGGGGGAATGGGCTATAATCCACCACGCGGGCCTAGTGGATTGGTAGATGTCACAATCTTCGAATTTTTGATTCTAGGACATGCCGGTTTCCTCACGATGTTTGCCTTCACCATTTTGAGAGCAGTGGTGATGAAATAAAATACACAAAGTAATGCGCCTGTCTGGGTTCGAACCCACGACTTACTGTTCGTAAGTCGGGGCCGCCACCACTGGGTCACCGCTGCTCTAATATTCAAGGTACGGTATCATAAAAATCGGGTCGCAATTCGCTTACCGCACTGCAGATAGTTATACATTTTTAACATTGATAGTCTTATTGGTTTTGCTGCTAAATGTGGCCCTTCAACTCCACACATCACCATGATCATCAATTTAACATCTTCCTAGCCTTTTCCCAACTAAATTGGGGTGAGTTTCCGCAGTCTAACCAAATGCAGCTAAATACCAGTATTTTACATGGAGCGACTGCCTCAACAACCCAATTAGTAGTCGTAATGGGTAATATGATACTGCCTTGTTGATCGAGTGGTCACAACTGTGATTGCTGAGCATAAGGTTCTGGGTTCGATTCCCGAGTCGGGCAAACTGTTATTGGGTTCTTCCATCATGAATTTCTCAGTAGCAGCCACCGAGTCTGGATTTGTGCCTGGTTGATGGCAATAGACTTGCCTCCTGTTACATGGAACTTAAACATAACTGGTGCCCTACACCTATGCCCAACTCTTCGGGGACTACAGGCGTGATGTTATGTTACGTAATATTATTATACGGTAATGGTAAGTCTGGTTGTCAGGTCTTCGGGCTTCTACCTCGGTATGTCGGTATGTAATGATAACAGCTGTACGATGTCGATCTTCAAGATTAAACCGCGCTTGCCAAGGTCTGTCCGTGGCAGGGTAGCCATCACTTACGTACAGTTTCTTACGTGCCTCGTCAAGCACGTGAAGCCGTTGGTTCCGGCTGTTATTATATAAGGCTTCATAACGTTTGCATATTCTATGGGCATATACTTTCGATTTGTATGGAATTTGTCTATTAACCAAACTGAAATGTAAAAAAAAACGTAATTAACCATATTCTGGACTGAAGTTTTCAGTCAACCCATTTGTCATTTAGTTTATTGACATTTAATTTGATATAAAATACTTTTCATCCTTAACCAGCTCGGTGAAGGTCGTTCTGTATAGGGATCTTAGACTATGAGTAATCACCGCTTCCACGCTACAAGCATTGCAGTATTTTCCATGCATATTCTATATTTGAATATCAGCTCTGCGCTCACTACGTCCCTAGCCGTATTTCAGCCGTATTTCGAGCGGACGTGGACGTGACGTAGGCGTTTGTTAGCTCCTTCCTGTTTAAATATCCTGTGCAAATATGTCTGTGATACCACTCGAGACTTTGTTTGATTTTTCGCGAAAAAGAATTTATTTTGACGTTTTCGCACTATTGACTTTGTTTCGCGGAACGGGGTGAATTAGTAATATTGCTGTTTGATTTTGTCTGTCCTGATTTTAGCCATTTCGTTTATTGTGAGACGAATATTCAGGATGATAATTTTACAGGATGAATTCTATACTGTCACTTACGGAATATATTCCGTGATTATTGATTATTTCTGAGCTCCCGATATTTCGACGCAGTTGCAAACGCCATGATCGCGGGTTGACTGGAGAATGCGGGTGGTTAGAAAAAATAAAAAAAATGTTAGGAGCAGACAAATCTGTCTACCCTCTTCTTTGCCTTTTGCTACGCGCACTACTGGAACTCGACACTAAGTCACGGCAAAACACACTCACAGTATCACTAGGTTTTGGGTTTTTTTTTTTTTAATTAGTTTTTTTTTTCCTTTTTATGATGCTGGCCGCTACTCTTGAGCATACTCTTATATACTTATATTGTCACTTACGGGATATCTTCCGTGATTGGTGAAAAAACCAACCAAAAACAGGTGATACTGTGAGTGTGTTTTGCCGTGACAATAGTGCGCGTGCGACAATATAAGTTTAGTTGTAAACCGTAAAAACTTAAAACAGTGTTTGATGATGAATACTGTGAAAACTCTATTTTACTTCTAGCTCCTTAATATCAACATAAGAATTAACTGTAACTGGTAAAATGTAGGTGTACTGTTCTTACACCTTATTCTTATCATCATCACCATCATCAGACTACAGCAGTCCACTGCTGGACATAGGCCTCCTCAATCGCACGCCACTCAACTCGATTCTCAGGAACTCTCATCCAGATGCTATCAGCCACCCTGCGTCCCATCTAACGTTTGCTGATTCGCGGTCTCCACTCAAGTAAACGTCTACCTCAACGGTCATCGGTCTACGGCTATTATGACCGGCCCATTGCCACTCCAGCTTACTATTCTGTGAGCTATGTCGACTACTCTGGTTCTCTGTCGGATCACCTCGTTCCGGATACGATCCCTCAGAGAGATTCCAAGCATAATCCGTTCCATAGCTCGCTGAGCGACCTTGAATTTATGGACCAGCCATACCGTGAGTGTCGTTTCGACCCATAAGTCATAACAGGCAGGACGCACTGGTTGAAGACCTTAGTCTTTAGGCTCTGTGCTTTTCCTAATGTACAATAGAAACTCAGATAAATACACATAAGGGTAGTAGATAAGAATACAATTTCCTTTACAAACTTCCTAACAGAGAAAACATATTTTCTTATAACTTTATCATAATATATTATACTTAGGAACTTTGTAAAACTTTCTATTCCCAAAATGAGATCACAATACCCACCACAACCACATTTAAATCAACAATACTAACAAAGAAAACCGTATTTAAAGACGATATCGTATTTATCGGTTTCTCTAACACAATTCCCAACTCGAATTTATCAGACAAAACATCTTGGAAGCGACAATTTACATCTTACAATGATTCTCCATTATCAGCGCAGTTTGAAGTTCAATTCGAAATTACTAATAGATACCTATTCTATTTACTGCTTCGGCAATTCTATTGAATGAGCTCCTTGTGAGGTGTTGAGTATTGGAAATCCAGGTTTACATTTAAGATTGTTAGGGAATTAAATTATAATCAGATTTGGTTGATAAAGTTGAAGAACGTTCTTGACAGGCGAACTGTCTTCAACATCATAATGTATCTGTCAGTTACATCTAGGGACGTACTATGAGCTTATGAGCTCTGACGAAATCTCACCACCAATACGACCCTTTTTGCTTGAAGCATTCGGCTGCTATTAAAGCGCTTATTTAAGCTCATCAACCAATATCAACGCAGCATCTGGTCCCTTGTTTTTGTTAATGAATAAAAGGGTCGAAAGAAAATAAATATATATATACAGGGTGTTAATAAAGGATAAAGGAACCCGTAAAAAATAAAAATAAAATACCTTTAATTTTTTTGTTTGTTTTCATTAGTAGAACCTAAAACCATTGAAAAAGCAACCTTTTTTTTTTGAAGAAAATTTACTACTACTATTTTCCTCAAGATCATTTCACCCTGATGCGCTCGGAAACAGCTGACCGCCGAACGGGCGGGCACTCGGGGTCATCGACCACGCCGCAGTCAGCTGTCGCTAGAGCGCGCCCTGCGCCGAGCCGTTTGTTTCTCGCGCGTAAATTGAGTGTACTTAAACAAATAAACGTGGACCGAAATGGTACGGCTCTACGCCATCGCGGGTGATAACCTACAACACGTTCGATAGTAGGTAAGTAATTAAAGCATTTAAACAAATAAAATAATTTTAATTCTAAACGATTGCTATTTTAAGTTAGTAGACCGTACTAAATTAGGTTGATCTTGCAATATTTTTTTTGTTTTTATTTTTTTATTTTTTTCTTTTTGATCCTTTAACGATACTGAACCTACCCCTAAGCTATGGCACGCGACTACTTTAACACCCTGACAATGAGACCAATAATAGTTCTTCTTCTTCTTCGTGTCGATAATTCGTTAAGGGTGGTAAACAGATGTGGAGATCGTGTGCACGGGATTTTGTTTTAAAAATGAGCAGATTTCGTTCGAGCTCATGGTACTTCTTGTGTACTACTCATTTTTTTCTTGATTTAATGGACAGGGCCTCAGAGCCCTGAGAGCTCTCTAGACAATAATTTTATCAGCAACTAGTTGGGTCTTGGCCTGCGTTGCAATGCCTTTTCTTTTTTTTCAGTTTTTCTTGAGAAACCTTCTGTAACGTATGAAGAAGAACTGTGCAAAATTTCACTAAAATCAGTACAGTAGTTTAGAAGTCTATAGAGTGCGAATAGGCAAACAGACGTTGATTTTTATATATCAGCAATAACCACGGTCAACCAATGGTTTGTCGTTCCAAAAACCACGTGACATTTCAGTAGCGCATGTCAATCCATTTTGAACTATTTGTCAATAGTACCTAACTGCTAATAGAATGTCGCTTTGAAGGCTTTCTGGACAACCAACACAATTTAAAAAGCACGAAGTAGAAAATAGAACCTAACACAAGCGCTCTCAGTCAATTTTCCCGAAGCAAATACGGGACAGAAACAGTAAAAAAATACAAAAAAGCAAAGGAAATACATGCGGCCATCTGTTATGTTACCTAACACAGTTAACTATTAGTTATAGTCCTAGCCCGACGCACGGCTTGAAATATAAACAAGAATTCAGACTTCGAAAATTGAACAAAATTTTCGAGTTGCTTCATGGCCTTCGTAAGCAATATGTCAGCTACTAAGCGGTCTTGGGTTAGATTTTTATCTCAGCTCTACGGTTTATTTAGAAGTTGAATTATCAAGCTTTAAGGCAATTTAACTGTCCAATAATATGCTTTATCTCAAGATCGGAATCTGTTATTATAAAGTAAACTCATAGCTATAAACAATTAAATTAGAACTTAAAAATTTTTAATACAAAATTTCCTGGTGAAGATAAGATCGATTTTAGATATAAAATCGCCATTTGTGTAACTTAATAATGACTTTTATTAATGCTCAGAGTACCTACATACAACACGACTATCAAAATTCCTTTAAAACCGAACATTATACAGTGCCTAGCCTTTTTTAAACTTCCAGTCTAACTGGATGCAGCAGTATACCAGTATTTTAGATGGAACAACTATCAAACAGCGAAGAAGAACGTGAGGAAACTAGTATAGCCTTGTACAAAAAGATCGAAATTATCTAACATTCACTGGACACGCGTGGTGGTTTATAAGCTACACAGAGACACGAAACCTGTCCTAGAAGACGGCAATGTATAGGCTGATGATAGTTTCTTAGTTAAAGTACCATAGATCTCAACTTCAACATCATCTGCCTAGCCATTTCCCGGCTATGGTGAATGCAGCTGTATAGCAGTATTTTAGATGGAGCAACTGCCTGTCTATGGGCCTTATCAGAAGGCTTAAAGTCACCCAAACGGCAATGGAGAGGGCTCGGCAGATGATGTATGCTCGGAGTTTTCTTGCCTGATCGAATCAGAATTGAAGACTTCCGCAAGAAAACCAAGGTTACCGATGTGGCCCGAAGTATCGCCAAACTTAAGTTTCAGTAGGCAGGGCACATTGCTGGCAAAACGGATGGCCGATGGGGCCGAAAATTTCTGGAGTGGCGACCGCGAACCGGAAGACGTTGCGTTGGAAGACCTCCCACTAGTTGGACCGATGACCATGTGTAGGTTGCGGGAATCCGCTGGATGCGAGTCGCACGGGACCGGTCAATGTGGCGACACTTGGGGAAGGCCTATGTCCAGCAGTGGACGTTTTCTGCTGAAATAATGATGATGATGATGAACTGCCTGTCTGTCCTTCACAACCCACCCAGTTAGTACTGGGTAATACAAACTCCTGGGTAAGACAAATTTTTTGGTCCTGTAACGACTGTCAAAGATCTACAAATGACAGCCGGGACTAACGGCTTAACGTGCTTTCCGAGGCCCGGAGAAAATTCGGTATGTAATGGATGGTACTGATCTTGGCCAGTGCGGCTTAACCTAAAGATTGACCCGTGCATTTATTATTATTATTTAGCGACGAGCTCCTTTACCACAAAAGGTATAAACATCTATGCAAATAAATAAAATTGACGTCTCTGTTTATAATTTCAAAAATAAAATGTTTATACATGTTTGTTTGTTTTAAATGTTTTACTGAATTCATAGCAAAGCGTTATAAACGGTGCGTATCATTTTTTTTTTAATTTTTGTCGGTCTGTCTGTCTGTACCGGCTAATCACCGAAACGGGCCGATTTTGGCGGGACTTTAACTGGCAGATAGCTGATGTTACACGGAGTAACTAGGCTACTTTTATTTTAGAAAAATAAAAGTTGCCTAAGTTCCGTGCAAAAACAATTAAAACCCTTCCCTTTTAGGGAAGTAATATTTTGTAATATTTTGTTTTTTCACGTGGACGAAGGTTGCGGGCAACAGCTTATCAAAAATAAACCTGGAACCTACTTCCCCGAACTACTACTTAGAAGAAACTTCCAACACAGTGAATTAAGTAAATACACGTTGATACACGAGCATCAAACTAATCCAATTTACATCAACAGCCTCTTGAGATAATTAATTGTTTATCAAGAGGATGCAAACTAAGTTGTTTGATGGGGCAATAAAATACTAACTTAAAACAAACTTGATCACGACTTGTTTGTTTAAGTAGATGTTAAGTTTAGGAGCTCAAATGAGAGAGGAAACAAATGAGGGAGAAAACAAACGGAGGGAGATTTTAATTGGCACGTAGAAGGAGCCAGGCGAGAAACTAGGGAAACGGTAAACAACGACAGAGAAATGTGTAATTATAAGTCTATTAAAAACCATTGGTGCTTATTTGCGAATACATACGTAAGAAACAACATTCTTTTTACTTATTAAAAATGCCTTGTATTGGCGCATAAAAACATTGTGGTACAGTTGTTTAAGTTTCTAAAATACAACTTATTTTACAATTTATTGTTTTATGTTGCGAATTGGACCAACTGCGACTTGGACCAATCGCTCCTAAAGGATACAATTAGTAAAATTATTTTATTAAGGCTAAAAAATTAGATGTAAACAAAGCAGATTGAGGTAAATGATGTCACATCATGGCTGCGAGAGTCACGGATGTTTGAACTGTCGTGGAAAATAGCAGGAGTTTAATATGATTTTTGAACGACAAGTGGTAGTTGAACTTATTTTTATATGCTTTTCTTGAGTTCTTAAATATATCATAGATATATAGTACCGTATTTTCAACCGACTTCCAGAACGGGGAGGTTCTCAATTCGACAGTATTCTTTGAAAAAAAATTTTTTTATCTTTTTTACCTCAGAACTTTCGACTGGTCGAACCGATTTTGATCATTCTTTTTTTATTTGAAAGCTGGTGCTTCCCGTGTGGTCCCTCAATTTGGTGAAGATTTGATGCTGATCTTCGGAGATATACAATGGAACTCATCAAAATAGACGGCAACTCAAAATAGACGGCAAATCTGAAGTGATTGCTGGAATCGCTTGGATGTTTATTGTTTATACAACATCATGACGTTACATCACGCCTGTATGCTCTGAGGGGGTATACACCTAGATTTCGACAGGTTTAGGTATGTTAAGTTCCATTTATAAGCCTATTACCATGACATGTATTGTTAACAATGTAATATAAATTCATGGAAAATATTTGTTGGAGAACAACTAAAAATGGCAAAAACAAAAAACTTTTTGCAAAAAATAAAACCGACTTCAAAAAACACAAAAAAGAGAAAAATAACATCGGCTTCAGAAGTCGGTGGCAAAAAAAAAACTGAATCAAACAAACAAGTCACCGACTTCTGAAGTTAAAGTTATTTTTCTCTTTTTTGTTTTTTGAAGTCGGTTTTTATTGATTTAAGTGAAGAATTTTTTTTTTGCATGTTCCCTTTTTCGTAAGAAACTGACTGCACAACAATGAATACACTGAAGAGCCTCGACCAAACCCTTAGGAGGTTCTCATTGCGTGACTGGGTCAAGCATGGCAGGCAGGCACGCATAGTGAGGAGGTTCATCTCAGCAGCCCTGACCACCGGCAACCTGGAGCTTGCGCCTGATGCTAATTTGCTACTTTAATATTTTTTATACTACACTTACTTAGTAAGTGTACCAATACTACCCCACTAAAAGGCTTGAAAGCTGTTCATTAAACCTTCTCAAAAATCTAGGCAGTTATATTGTACGGAATTTCATTACTGCCCTGAAAATCAGGGTAGTAATCCATTACTAACGCGTTTTGTTTTTTTTTAAAGTCTTGGTGACGTTGGCATTCAAACGATTTAATTTTACCATAAAAAGTACTGGCCACTAGCACATAGAAAGCAGGTAGCATACATTCCGATATGGCCGGCAAACTTCAAACCTCTATGCGGTAGAGCGAGAGATTTATAACACTCTCTCGCTTTAACACGCACGTAAGTTGGAACCTGCAAAACGGGGCGTTTTTACCTTCTCTAACGTCTTTTGGCGCGAAAACTGTTTGACGCGCTAAAATTAAAACATTTAACAATTGTTACAATGTCATTATAACTTTTTTTTTGCCATTTTGTCTTTTACTTCTTTGTGCTTAAGTGTAGTATAAAGCAGTATATACTACTCTGTCAAGAAAGTACCGGGAAAAGATCAATAATACACAAAATGTCTGTTATTCATCCAAATTTATTTTATCACCTTCAAAGTATGCTCCTTTAGAAACGATACACTTGCGCCAACGAATAATCCATTCATCAAAACATTTTTTAAACGCTGCTTCCGGAATTGAGTTCAGTTCTCGCCGCGAATTCTCCTTTATGTCTTCTATCGATTGAAAACGGGTGCCACGAAGTGGTAATTTGAGTTTAGGAAAAAGAAAAAAGTCAGCAGGAGCCATATCTGGTGAATATGGTGGTTGCTGGATGGTATTTGTTGAGTGTTTGGTCAAAAATTCGTTCACAATGATAGCCTTGTGCGAAGGCGCATTGTCGTGGTGCAAAATCCAAGAATTTTCTTTCCACAAATCTGGCCTTTTTCGTCGAATTTGCTCTCTTAAACGCCGCATAACGCTCAAATAATATTCTTTATTTACCGTTAGACCTTCCGGTAAGAATTCAGAGTGCACAACACCGCGATAGTCAAAGAAAACAGTCAACATGACTTTGACTTTTGATCGACTTTGGCGTGGTTTTTTCGGTTTCGGTTCAGTTGGAAGGCGCCACTCCGAAGCTTGTTGACTAGTTTGCATGTCAAACTCGTAAACCCACGTCTCGTCACCAGTAACAATGCGTTTCATGAATGTTGGGTCCGAACTGACTCGTTCTAGCATGTCCTCAGCGACTTTCATGCGATTGAGTTTTTGGAGAAAATTCTGATCTTTTGGGACTAGCCGAGCAGCAACATGTTTCATACCCAAATGATTAGTTAAAATGGTACGGATCGACTCGTGAGGTACAGAAAGTTCGGCGGCTATCTCTCTCAGAGTTGAATGGGGATTTTCAGTCACTATTTTCTTCACTTTTGCGATGTTAACTTCAGTTGCAGACGTTGACGGCCTACCAGAGCGAGGCAAATCTTCCATCACATCTCGACCGCTTTTGAACGCTTTGAACCACTCATAAGCACGAGTTTTTGATAAAGTCGATTCACCGTAAGCCTTCTGTAACATTTTCAGTGACTCCGAACACGAAATTCCATTGGCGATGCAAAATTTAAGACAAACTCTTTGTTCGATATTTTTGTCCATTATGAAATTCGCAATACACTCTATATATGATATTACTAAAACCAGCACTGTATTTAATATAAATAACAGATGCAACTCAAACTCCGCGCCAAAATGGAAAACAGTTGTGCCAATCTAACAACTACAAAAAAAACAAAAATTTGAATTTGGAACCATAAACAAATCATCCATTCCCGATACTTTTTTGACTGAAAGTATCACTCGAGGGTAAGTACAGATTACTAAACTCGTGTGGTTCACGGCCCTCCGCTTCGCGTCGGGCCTCAAATGCACACTCGATTAGTTATTACTCCCCTTGGTGAATAAATAGCTATTTTTATAATTATGCCTTTGTTTCAAAAATAATGTAAAATATTATGTAAAGAAAATAATGAATGAAAATGAACAAACTAAAAGTGACTGCACGTTTTGTAATTAAACTCTTTTGGTTTTATTACGTCCGACTTCCGAAGACATTACAGAACAGGGCAAGTTTTAAATTTTATATAGAAACTGATACTGTCAGTCTGCATCATCGCACTGCTGGGCAAAGAGCTCTCTCCATGACTTCCAGTTGTTTTTATCCAGGGTTAATGGACCACTGGTCGTTTAACCGACTCGCCGTCTTCTACGAGATCTGCCGCGACGCCTTCTGGCTGTGTCAAGGCTCCAAAAAGTTTTCGAAAACAAAAAACCAAAACCCAATATGTTTTCTATCTGGGCAATTTCACGTCATTTTTATTTAAAAAAAAAAAAAACTACATTCTGCAGGAAAATGCAAACATTCAAACGGCAAAATAGAATCAGACAATTTCAGGTTTCATTTTGCGCCTGCGAAAAATGAAACCTGAAATTGTCTATTTTTTCGTCCTTCATTTTGAAACATGCAGTACAATTTCAGAACAGCTATTCTCCTTTTATCAAAATACCCTACGAACTAAACTATCCCAGACATACTCTACTCGTATATCATGGTTGAGACACTAAAGACTGGAGCTACTAATGAGAGCACTTTGACTTATGGCCCGCTTCACAGCGAGATTAGGTGGAGCCACGTCTACAAACGACATACGAGGTCTAAGCTACACTATGACATTCCAGGATTTACTCGGGCTTTCATTTGGTATAGTTACGTCAAATTAATTTGTTCCTACTATTTTGTGAAGAGGTCTATATACTTTCGCGGTTCTGTGGCTCAAAGTTTTTAAAAACAAACGGAATTTTAAACCACTAAATTACTAAGGTATAAAAATGATTAACATAAACTTTCAAAGCGAATTTCAACCATAAAACGTTTAACATTCAGTTTAAATCGGTTGAGTCAACTGTTACACATATTGTGTTACAAAGGCATTTGAGAGGAAAGCAATGTGGTTAATTTAATAGTTTTTTTTTATAAAAACGAAAAGTCATAAAGTCATAAAAGGCATTGAGTAAGAACGACTTTTCCGATTTAACAAACCGGCAGACGTTGCGTTGGAAGACGGTGAAGGTTGCGGGAATCCGCTGGTTTCGAGTCACACGGGTCCGGGGCGAGGCCTATGTCCAGCCTGCAGTGGACGTCTTTCGGCTGAAATGATGACGAATTTTCCGATTTGCTTTTTATTTATTTATATTTAAGAAAAGCTTACAGACTAATAAAATTTATTAGAACTAACTTCTTCTTTCTTAGAACCGATTGATTCGTAATGAATTAAAGTATGACTGTGTCTGGTATAAAACTTTTAAAAGTGAAGGAATTTGCGTGATTGTAGAAATAAACGAAATATTTACTGATACAACTTTTATTATATCGAGTACACAAGCCAACGGATACAGAAGAAGTGACAAGGGAGGCAGCGCCACCCGTACAATATTTAGGAACTAAAATTGGTTGCGGTCCATTCTAATCTAACAAAAAGTAACAGAGACACTAAAATGTATGTCTTCTTCTTTATCGTGTGGTTGGGGCCTAACCTCTGGTGTCAGAGTTTTATGCCGCATAATGGGTCTCTGACTTGGCTTTACATGTCCTCGAGAAATATTTCTCAGGCATGCTGGTTTCCTCACGACGTTTACCTTCACCGAAGCAATTTAAAAATATACAAAAAAATAAAAAGTAAGTAGTACAGTAAGAACCTACTTATTTTATTCAATATATTTTTCTTACTGGCAATACCATACAAAATCCGCTTAATCTAAAATATTTAAAACCATAAAGTCGAGTTAAAAAACGTAATATAATACGTAAGCCTTCGTCGCAAGCTTTACCATCTAAGCGACTTCTTTAAACCTCATTATGCTTAGAAGCAAATGGGATTATGTGAGGTGTAATGCGCGTCTTCCAGATGAACCGTCTGAGGTGGCACTAAGGTTTATGGAACAGAATTATGTTTTGAATAATTTATTTATGGTAATCGCATTTTTTGTCGTCTCCTTCAGTCTTACCCGCGTTGTTTAGACGTAATTTCTGTATACGCTTTCGTTTTTTACGCTCGCTTTGACTTTGATGAATAATTTTAAAACTTCTTTGAGTTTGGTATTGAATATTATGGGAATGTTTTTTTATGAAAATTTGAGGATCATTGGTTGTAGCATATACCTTTAGCAGACAAAACATATTATTTGCTTTGAGGGCTTGTCTGACATGCGCAACGTTTGTATTGTAAAGAATTACTTAAATAAATTGAAAATACAATCGTTTAGGTAGCATTTTGTTTTTTTTTTTTGCGGTAAACACAATAGATTCATTAAATTATATAAATGTAAATAAGTTTTCAAACTAAGTAAATGGGAAACAAGTATTTTCATGTTCAAAATTGCTTATAGTTACTGATATCCGTAATTAAGCCATGTTCAGGTGCAACCATGTTCAACAGCAAGAACTTTAACATGACGTGCACAGACAATAAATAATAAAAAAGTTTCGTTTTCTATATTAACGAAACAGCGATTTCAAAACGTAGGGTCTTGACGTGTTTATAGTTCCAACCCAGATGGGTTATAAGCTGACCGCAAAAGGCTTAACTTAACCTCACATAAGGAATCCAACGACTTTCGTTTATTATCGAGTCCCTCAAGGACTTTACTGCAGTATCTGAATAAAATACAAAACATACGATTTCTATGTAGACTTGAATGTAAATAATCCTGCCCAGATCACTACCTAGAAGCTTTTTATCTTGGAATTGAATCCGGTCCCTGAGGCACGAGCACTATCGATCACACCTAGAGCGCAAAGACACAAACCATATTTTTTATCGAAGAAGGTTAGATATTTTTCTAACTTTCTTTGAAGATCTAATAGAAATAATAAAAACAAAAGGCACTGGATGTGAAAAGATAAGTTTAATCGAATGTCAGCCGTTGGCAACAAATGTATCAAAAGACATAAAATATTATTTCGTGCACAAGTCTCCAGGCTCAGTAGTGTTATTCATCTTCTATCTATTACTGGCGACCATTTTTATCGTGTGCTATATAAATTTGAAATTCGAATGAAGTCGAGATGTGAATTCGCGATGATTTCAAATGTAAAACAATGAGTTCGATTTCGAATAATTGTGAGCTGACGTTTTAGTAAAGTTCGAAATTAAAAAAAAGCAGTGCATTGTGAAGTACTGTCCTCTCAGTTTATTTACCGCTAGCTTTAGTTGGCTATCTGTAAAATCATGTACATAGTTTTTGAACGCGCTTAATTGAAACAACCATCAGTTTTCCAAGTGTAATTATCTTGTTACAAGGTATATCAATTCGTTTTCATGGGAAATATTATATAAATCCAAATAGCTTTCACATTTATGCCACTTTCAGAATTAGAAGTAATTACAAGAGGCTTTACAATCACTTGTGCGAACAAAGCCCTAAATTAAATTCGAATTTACCTGTTTCGTAATTAATTACCGTTCAGACTTCTATTGTAACTAAATCATGTACCTACACAATTTAATTTAACATTCTATGTCTTCTCGGCTCATATTGTATTCAGATTCTCAACTGCCAGTGGCGAATTTTCGAGAACTTTTGGGGGGACTTAAGTTGCGCCAAGCTGGGCCAATTTGGACAAGCGTGGTCCAGTGTCGACCAAGATTTAAAGTACTGGTGGCATTTAATTAACACTTCGCGCCATTTAGTGCGAAGGAAGTTTGTTAGTACTTGTTCGGGCTATTATTTTCTTAAACAAGTTAATTATTTGTTGCGGTTGATGGAGTGATGTTTTAATTAATGTTGTGGAAGTGTTGAAGTATTTTAATATAATATTTGAGATTGTAACACTTTGGTGTTTTAAGTTATGAATAAGTTATTTTATTTAGCAGTCATGGAGTTCGCTGGTGCCCATCTTTAAAAACAAAGGTGATGTGCTGGAGTGCAATAACTATAGAGGAATAAAGCGAATGGCGCTTAGTATGATAGTTTGGGAGAAAGTTATTGAAAGCCTACTGAGAGAAGAGAGCGAAATTTCACGAAATCAGTTCGGTTTTATGCCTGGTCGGGGAACGACGGACGCCATTTTTGCCATCCGCCAGCTTTGCGAGAAATACAGAAGTGCGCACAAAATAATACAATTGATTGTTGCAATTATGATTGTTCTTTTTTATTTTTCTCTTGTTTACTTACATAGTTTTTTTTTCTTTTTTCCACAGCTTAGAAAAAAATTGATCCATCATCAAAAAACGTTACAAATTTCAAGTAAACTTCTCAAATTAGAACAAAGAAAAAGAAATTTTGAAAAAAAAAAACGAACTTCAATTCTTACGCAATTTCGAATATTTTTGTTTTTTTTTTTAAATATATTCCGTTCACCTAGTATACCCATTTTTTTTGGAAAGTGTTAAAAAAGTCAGTATTTTGTCATGTTTATTCTATCTTTTTGTTTCTGTTATGTCCTGTGTAAGTTCAATAAATACTTTTCTTTCTTTCAAAAACTTGCACATGGTGTTCATCGACTTCGAAAAGGCATACGACCGGGTACCTCGTGAGGTTTTGTGGTGGGCCCTGAAAGAGAAAGGTATGCCTGGGAAGTATGTGCAGTTGATCCGAGCGATGTACAGTCGATGTAGTACCCAAGTCCGGTCTGCAGCGGGCACCACCGGCAGCTTCAATGTGGCTGTTGGCTTGCACCAAGGGTCGGTTCTAAGCCCCTACCTCTTCCTGGTGATAATGGACGCACTTACGTCGGACATCCAGGAAGAGGCTCTGATTGCCGACGACATTGTGTTGGTTGCCGAGAGTGGCCTAGAGGTCCAGAGCAGATTGGAGGTGCGGTGGCATAGACTGGAGAATGTTGGCTTGAAATTAAGTAGGTCTAAAACAGAATACTTATTCTGTGATTTCGGCTGTCTCTGCAGTCCTACGCCTATAACTCTTGCCGGAACGCCCATACCGATCTGTTCCGATTTCCGGTACCTCGGATCGTCTGTCCAAGGGGATGGTGTAGTAGACCGTGACGTAACGCATCGGATCAACTCAGGATAGATGAAATGGCGACAAGTCACTGGAACAACTTGCGACCCACGGATGCCCCTCAAGTTAAAGGGGAAAATATACAAGTCCGTGATTAGGCGTGTCGTACTGTATGGATCGGAATGCTGGGTTGTGAAGAAGATGCATGTAGCGGAGATGAGAATGTTGAGGTGGATGTGTGGTGTGACAAGAATAGAAGTTTGAAAGTTGCGCCAGTTACAGAAAAGTTGAAAGGGAATCGATTGTCTTGGTATGGGCATGTGATGCGACCTCCGCATGTGTGCAGGGAAGAGTCGCATGTGACTAAAAGAAACGATGGATGGATTGTGTGAGGAATGATATGAATGAAAAAGGTGTAAATGATTGTTTGACGGTTGACAGGGGAGAACGGAAGAAAAAAACGTGTCGCGCCGACCCCAAGTAACATGGGACCAGGGCAGGAAGATGATGATTTAGCAGTCTAGAAAATCTGTTACAATTTACAATGGTGTATGTGTGAGTCAAAGTAAAAATTGTGAAGAGTGTCAATCTGTTTTACTTTTAGGACACTATATTTTGCCCCTTGCTAGCGGGGCAAACGTATACATCTTTTTTTGGGTACTCTCTAACATTTCATCCGCGTAATCGGATCTATCCGTCTCTCTCGCGCATGAGTGCAAGTGAGAGAGACGGATAGATACGAATATACGGACGAAGCGTTAGAGAGTAGGGCCTTGTACCCGAAGGGTAAGCGTCCGCTGTCCGTCCGTCCAAAAGTCCGTCGGAAAGTCAAGTAGAGGGAATGCGTACATTTATCAACTGTTTATGACGTAATTGAATCAAATCAAATCAAAATAGGCTTTATTAACAATCTTACAAGTTACATTTCATCTTAATTTAAAATATTACTACAGGAATGTTTAAAAGTAATCACATTGTTAATTTTTAGGGTTCCGTACCTCAAAAGGTAAAAAAGGAACCCTTATAAGATCACTTTCTTGTCCGTCTGTCCGTCTGTCACCACCGATTTTCTCAGGAACGGGTGGACCTAGAAAGTTGCAATTTGATAGCAGATACTGAGGTCTATAGTCCCTATTGGGTGTATAAAAAGGCCCTGAGTCAAAACGATAAAAAGATATGGGCAAATTTAGATTTTCGCGAAAATTTGTAAGTACCAAAATTTACCTTAACTTTCAACTTTTTTTATTTTTCGAAATTTTCCCTTTATTTTTGCTGTAAGATCTTGCTTTTAACCAAAATTGATAATTCTAGGTCAACCGGAAGTACCCTATAGGTTTTGGGTCGAACGCCTATATTATGGTAGTTCCAGTTGACCTAGAATCACGAAATTTGGCAAAAAGCAATGTCTTACAGCACATTTATGTAAAGGGAAAAATCTGAAAACCGTAAATATGTAGTTAATAACAAAAAAAAAAGCGATTTTACTATTACAAACTTAGTATTTACGTTTGGTGCGTTAGTTTTCGCTTTAAAAAGTTTGTACGGAACCCTCGGAGTGCGAGCCCGACTTGCTTTTGGCCGGTTTTTATTTTTCTTGTTCGACACCGGTTCCTTGATTGTCTTGCTTTTCAGCTTAAGTTTCCCCAAGTTTTCTGTACAAGCATCAAGAACCGATCTCTTGCTTCCCCATCCATTCATTTCTGCCGCCTTTTTGTTATTATCTTCCCATCTACGAAACTGTCTGCCTTCTCTTCTTATTTCGTATTTAGGATAGCATTCTGTCACCTTTAGGCCGATTTGTCTGTCTTAATTCTTGCTAAACTGTATTGCCCGACTGCGGCAGAGTCAAAAAGGACGGTTCTGAGTTTAACATTGTTTTTAATTTTCTTCTGTGCACTGTTTTTCACAAAATTTGGACAATGAACATGTAAACAATGTAAATTATAATTAAAAATGATTCGTTTAAGTGACAAAGAGTCTATTGTTCGCGAAATTTATTAAACTGTTGAATTAAACGGGTATGAGAAGATTTCTCCTAAAACATTAAAACAATAAGATAGGAAAAGCGTGAAAGTTTTCATAATAAGGGGAATCGTTTCATAGAAATTATTATTCGCAAAAATAATGCTTGGTTTTGAAAGGAAAATCCACAATAAGCATCCCTATAGACAATCAACTGCCTAGCTTTTTCCCAACTATGTTGGGGTCGGCTTCCAGTCTATCGAATAGCAGTTTTTACGATTCCCCTTGGTAAGACTGGTTTTCAGACTTTCAGGCCACTGCCTATCTGTTACGATTGTCAAAGATCTACAAATGCCCGAGCTCTTCCATGATATTCCATACCATCTGGTGATTATGCGTATGCGTAATGGCATCGCCTCAAATCAATGATACAAGCTCATAATTACAAAACTACATGAGATAATTACTGATTTCAAGACACCGTGCACCGTTATTAAAGCTACGGTTGCATAGTTCTGCCTCTTTTCGTCACTCGTAAAAAAAAAAACAAAACGAATCACCCGTCCCACGCAAAACGGTGACAAGAATAAACCTAAACTCCGTATTTATATAACCACGGAGGTTGTTCAACACCGTCGATACACGACGTATACCCAAACAAAATGTATACCCAGGAAATCCTTTGGGATCTCCCTAAATCCCGCTTGTTTACGTAAAAGTTAAAATGTATTGAATCTCGTACCTACAGCTAATAAATTATTCAGCAAGCGTTTTTTTGGGAAGCAGGAAAGTTGAAAAAGGATGTACTTGTGAATAATAATTATTAGGTATAAAAAGATAACTTGGGACATAGTTGAGTTTATTTCGCTATTTTAGAACACAAACTGTTTCTAAGAAATTAAATTCTTTAGTAAGTAACTGGCGAAAGTCAGACAACCAGTCTTGCCAAGGGATATCGTGCTACCCAGGGTTATAGAGGTCAGATAGGCAGTTCCTCCATGTAAAATACTAGTATTCAGCTGCACCCGGTTAAACTAAAAGCCTACCCCAACATAATTTGAAAAAGGCTAGGGAAATGGTGATGAATAAGTGTACACCCCGGGACTTACAGCTTAGTACGGCTGTCATACCAAGTGCGTACGATGTAACTACGTTTGAGACAATTGAGCCTTCATCAGCAACTAAAGCCTGACGCCAAACCTAGCCCTACAGTACCTAGCACCCTAGTTATCCAAGCCCTATAGACATAGTAATTACCTACCTAGCACCCTAGTCAAAGTTACCCTAACGCCCTAGCCTACCATACAAACCACACCAAACGTAGGTTACGTTGGTTATACGAGAGGGAAGTCTGTTACAAGGAGACCTACAGTAACAGACGGAATTTGGGTAGGAAGAGGATTTTGTGAACGTCGTGCAATGTATGGTCGAACAAGCTATTTGGTTTACAGTTTAACCAACAAATTACATTGTAAAATGTAAACCAAATAACTTGTTCGACGTACACAGGAAATGGTTTTCTCACTGCCGATCCCACAGACTTATTAGGACCGATGATGGCTAAAGGTGTCTTGGCCACAGTAAAAGGAGGTACCTATCGGAAATGAATCACGTACTCGACGCCAGATTAATACAATAATGAACTTAATTATATACAATTTTTGCGGTGAATACACACTGATTGATACCTATATAAATGTGTGTCGTGTGTGTATCGAGCCGATGAAGCGAAGATCTCAGTAGGCCACCTCTTAGCGCTGACGGTGTGCTGGTGTTGCCGGCGCGTGTAACTATGGTATGTTCACGGTTGAACAGTAAGTGACTGGCGAAATGTGAATAACAGAAGTTATCCCTCTTCGGATGTAACAGAAGTGATGCTGTATTATGTTATTTTATACCAAATTTCGTAAATACTTATGGTTAATATTTATGTCGGAGTATTTAAGGTGTAAAAATTCTTTTTATTTTGTGTTTCATCCAGATTTGATTTTTAAACATACCAAATGTTCTAGGATTTTTTTATTTCATTGTAATTTTTATAGGGTTGCCAGACTTCTAGCTCTAAGTGGTGTAAATAGACTAGCTAAAGAGATTCAACTATCTGAAGGTAAATACCTTTTCTATTAAAGTAGAACTCTTTACGAAGAGGTGCTCAACCGCGGAAGGCAGACTACCAACATTCTTATTTCAACAGTCTGACAACATCTCTATTGTACACTTAAAGTACTTACGGGTTATTATAGGAGTTGTTTTTTTTTTTGAAATCACGGATATTATCCCGAAAGTACGTTAAGTGTAGTGAAAAACCGTGAAAGTCTAAAACAGTGCATTTCTATTGTATTTATTTTGCCAGACTTTTATATTGATTAATTAATTTAGCACCGGTATGAAAGCACTTCAAACATTTCTGCTTTGTCTCTGAGACGACAACGCGCAATGCTATTGTCTTTGGTATTGTCCAGGCCCGGACTGGCCATACGGGCAAATCGGGCAAATGCCCGATGGGCCGGATGCCCGATGGGCCGGTGTGGCCGATTGGCGGTAGACTTTCTTCTGCTATTAAAAAAATATAGCTATACATCGATTAAAATAACGTCCCAGTCAATTCAACCACCGAATTAAATTGACTCTTATACTCTATCTGTAGTAATGGTACACCCCCTTGAGGCTCAGGATTTTTAAAACATTTTAATTTTCCTGCCTGATGCCACAGAATTGGTATGTACGTAGTATTGTATTGTATTGTATTGTATCGCGGGCTGGTGTCCGCAACTCCACGTCAAAGCGCGTATTTTGCGTACGGGTGGGAAATTTATTCGATCCACCCTAACTCCCCGAGAAAGGCCAGCAGCGCCTTGGTGTTGCTGACAATCTCGCGGAGAGTACCTGGGTTACCGAAGTACTTTGCCCTGTATGTTGCAACCACTGGGCAGTGCAGAAGCACGTGGGCTGCTGTCTCGTCTTCCTCCATGCAGGCACGGCACAGGGGGCTGTCCGTGACTCCTATGACAAAGAGGTGTTTATTAAAAGAGCCGTGTCCAGTAATGGTGGCTGTAACTGTGCGCAGCTGCGATTTGGTCAACCGAAGCACGCGTTTGGTGAGGCGGCCGTCGATAGTAGGAAGTGCTTCCTTAGCCTGCCTGCACTCGCCGTGGTCTAGCCATAGCTTGTGGTGTTGTTCACTAGTTCGGTTCCTTACCAGTGTGCGTAGGTATCCGAAAGGGAGTGGTACGATGGGTTCGGGTCCCACCGCTGCCATGCTCGATCGTCCGCCGCATCATTGCCACGGGAATCGCTGTGTCCCTTAATCCACTGAATGGTTATATTATTGAGATTACCAACCTGGTTCAGGCGTTGATGACACTCGTGTATTAACCCAGAGTTGACTGTGTGGTTGTTTAGTGCTAGCAGTACAGCCATGCTGTCTGAGAGTATACGAATTGAGTGGTCCACAACCATCCTGGCCAAGATAGCAGATGCCGCCAGGGAAATGCCCATGCATTCTGCCTGAAATACCGTGTTGTGGGCCCCCAGAGGTTTGGCTATGTGGATGTTGAGATCCTCGGAGAAGACTCCAGCACCTGTGCCAGTACCTGTTTTAGATCCATCCGTGAAGATCCGTAGTTCCGTGAGTGTCCGTGATCCTCGTGGAGCTGGATTTTGTACTTCTTATCGAATATGAATTGTTTTGGTATCCGATCGTTTATTGCTTTCGCCAGGGGGAACTCGTTGTGGAATCCCTCCAGTACCGCGGTGTGCTGTGTTTCTTTCTTACCCCAGAGTTGAAGTGTATTAAGGCGTACAGCCGTCATCGTCGCTTCCTGCTGTATGAACAGATGAAGCGGTGGGAGCCCCAGCATGGCTTCGAGAGCTGCGGTCGGGGTAGTCCTCATGCAGCCTGTGATCGCCATGCAGGCACGCCTTTGCATGCGTTGCAGTTTGATGGAGGCTGTAGTTAGTTTGGTGCGGGGCCACCAGACCGTATATGTACGTAGTAAATTGTAGCGTACAGTAAAATCAATTTCAAAATGAAATATTTTTAAGGCTAAAAATGAGCCTCTGGGAACTCGAACTACCGCAAGAAATACACATTTTCTTTATGCTAACACGCGCGGTTCGTACTTTGAAGTTGAACCCTGCGAAAAATCTTTTAACAGCCTTTGTGTTAAAGATTTTTTCCTATTTTCTACCTTTAGATTGTCTCTGTGATCTTAAATTACATAAATTATTAATATCTGAATTTATTCGAGGCAAGATGTTAAATTTTTCGAGCTCCCTTTGCTTTTGCTCCTACTTTCTCTTGGATCTTAACATTGTATATTATAAGTCGACCAAGTTACTCCAATTACTCGAAACAATACTTACCTGTCCAAGGCAAGGTATAAAAAATTTCGAACTCGCTTCGCTCGCTCTTGCAGACTACTTCCTTTTGAACCTTGGCTTTGCCTGCAAGTCGACCAAGTAACTCTTGTATAAAGGGTCGAAACAATTTTAACCTATCCAAGGTAGGGTGTTAAAATTTCCGAGCTCGCTTCGCTCGCTCTTGGAGCCTTACTTCCTTTTGATTTTAAAATTGTCTCCCTAGTCGATTAAGTAACATCTATTTCTTTCTGAATCAATTTGAGAGCACAAATTATTTTTTGGTTCCTTGACTTTTCAAATAACTCTTCTACACTAGTAACTTCTACTTATATTTAATCAAGTATTTTAGATTCTCAGAAGACAAGATAACTAGTAACCCTTACAAGTCTGGTTTACTCGCACTTTTCTGCGCCTCCCTCCACCCTTGGCTCAAAAGCTGGCGACGCCCTTGCCTTGTTCGACAGCGTCAGTATTTTTTTGGTTTCAAGTCTCTACTTTATCAAAGTGGCAGCATAGCATTCTGTTTTAGATATTTGCTTCGGTTGATTCAAAATTTACATTAGTAGGTTTCCTTTCTCTTGAGAGTGGAGGGCCGACCGTCTCTAAAATGCCCGGGCCTATTTCGGGTCCCAGTCCGGGCCTGGTATGTTCGACCAGCTACATGCCCGCGGCGGCTTCACCCATGTGGAATTCGGTAAAATTCCCACGAGATCGGACTACTGATAAAAATATGCTGTGTTTATTCAACTATCTGTTTGCCAAAGGGGTTTGAATTTTTTGGCCGGATTAATTTCCGCCATTTTGATTTTTTCCGATAATATTTAAGTATGGCGAAATCACTACCAGCACAACTTTGATAGCTTAAATCTCGGAAACGTGACACGTTAGAACGTTTATGCGTGTCTGATCAAATCAAAGTTGTGCTGAAGATACTATCAGTGACTTGACTTTAACTTTGATAGCTTATATTTCGGAAACGTGACATTTTAGAACATTTTGTTTTATGAAAAACTTGTTTCATACGAGCTATCGATTAATATAGGTCTAGTATGCGTAGCCGCTACTTTGAAAAAAAAAACAAAATGCCGGAAGTTAATCCAGCCACGCTTCATATAAAAATATTCCAAGCCATTTCAACCAAATCCATAGTTAATAAAAACTCCTAAATTAAAACTCCGGGCTACAGAGAAAATCCTAATGGAAAAGCCCAAAAACACTTTGCTCGACCCGGAAATCAAATTCATGACCTCACTATCAGCAGTCGCGCAGTTGTCATACAAAGTTTGGTGATGTTGTTTTCTTGTTACAGTGACAAAGATGATGTAGCAGCGATGTGCGCGCCGGCCACAGCGGCGCTGCTGCTTGCCGCTCTTGCTGCTCTGCCCTGTCGAGGTAAATGCTCATTTTATTTTATTCTTAAAAAGTTTGTCGTATTCAAGAACGATGCTTTAGGCCCGGACTCTACCAAAGCGGTGACGTGCGGAGATGCTTAGGATCTACGGTGTATCCACCAAAGCTGTGTGGAGATGCGTACTGTTTTGATCGGACTAGTGACTAGCTTCTCAAGTCTAGTGTAGCAACCGCCGCACACTGCTCACCGTACATCGCTCACGTCTCTTCACTTCACACGTCGTTCTCTTCTTTTATCACTTTAAACAAAGCGTATTAATGTCAGAAATAGCAAAGTGAAATAAAATTATTTTATAAAAATTTATAAAAAATACTAAGTTATAAACATTTGAAACTGCTGATTAGACAGAGAGATCCGATACCTTTCATGACGTACAAAATCCATACTTCATTCCGTTTTTCTTGAAAGAGATAGAAACAAAAGTTTTATTGGTCACTTTTGTGTTGTTTGGCCGATTTTGGTCTTGGTTTCAGTTTTTATCATTATTTTTATATTAGTTTTAAATTCCGTATCGAAATAATAAAAAAAAACAACAACACATTTCCTCTACTCTCGTCTCATTTCCGCTCTAGTAGAGTCCGGGCCTTTTGCGCCTCATCTTGCTAGTTATGGCGTGTTTTTCGCTCTAGCAAATGACGGTTCTGATCGACAGAAAAGGATAGGAGCATAAACCTAAGGGCATCGTTATTCATATGTTTTCGAAAGGAATCAGTCGGCCACTAGAATAGAACTAGAACTTTAGGCTCTTGGAAATATTTGTGCCGTTGACGATAAAGCTATTGGTTTTTCAAATTAGTCATTGTTTCTCTTGTTGAGTTTCTGTAGCGAGTGTAATGGCTTTGTGTCGACTTGTTACAATGCCAATAAGGTCTAAAAAAGCCTTTGTTTCTTCAACGTAATTTCTATAGCTCCATACTATCCCCAAACCCCCCCCCCCCCTATCCCTTGCTTGATCGAGACCTGTCATTTCCTAATTTACATACAATATTACCTCAAATTGAATCATTCCGTTTCGTCTTTTGTTTTCTCTTATTTCATCTTCCTCAATGGTACTTCACAGATATAAAGCCAAGATTCCAAATGACCCTCGAGAGCATTACAAATTCATCGCTGTCCAAAATTGTTTATTTTGAAGGCAGCATGTTCAAATAGGGTCCCGTTTCGTAAGCTGTAGACCATTTAAACATTATTTTCTTTACGCGTCGTCTGGCAAATTAAATTGCAAATTCTCGGGACCTTTCAACTTGTATTCTTAAGTACCCTTATAATATTTTAATTCTAGAGGGATTTTTAAATAAACTGTGCGGAAGTCTCTTTGAGGGGAAATTGCTTGAGTTTTTTAGGTGATTTCGTAAGTTGAAAGATATGATTTGCGGGGTTTCGGGACTGTTCGAAAGAGATACCGTGACCCCGGAACACAAAGGGCGATGAAGGAACATGGATGGGTTTTAGTCAGTAAAAGTCTGACACTCCCTCCTGCTCCGCCCAAGCGGGAGAAGTCATTTGATGATTTCCCATCCGAAAAAAAAAAAGGGGGAAATTGCTTGAGTTTTTTATGTGATTTCGTAAGTTGATAGATATGATTTGATTTAGAAGCTAAAGGTTACTCATAAAATCCCGTGGATATTCTATGTTCTTTACTTACGGCTATTTTTAATACATAACTTACTGTTCGGTTTCGGTAAGTTGCTATCTCTGTCTGTTTGACATTTTGCTTACAGAATCTTTCTTTGATTTTTCTATGAATCAAGTACACCGATAGCTGCGAGACGTTATTAACTGACAGTTATACGTAAGTAAGTTATAGAAAACGGGCCTTAGTAAGACAAGCTCTTTATTAAAGAACAGAGTATGTGGTGATGCGGTGCGGTTGGAAATAAAAATGCGGGAGATTGATATGTGAGCAAGGCGAGCTATGATACGCTAAAAACCCCAATCAGACGAAAGCTAAAGAAAGCAATCCACTCACCATGCAATGTCGCCACGATGTCCTGTCTGACGATTTCTTCTTGGAGATAGGTAGGTACTTGAGGCAGTCACAAGCACAAGCGGTAGATAAGCACATCCAGTTGAGCGGGGTTATGAAATGATGGTCGCGGAAGGTGGCGAGGATGAAAGCGAGATTTTTCTCTTTTTAATAGCCCGGAAGAAGAAATATGGATTTATATGGCGGCGCGGACGCAACAGAGTTAGCGGAGCGCTGATCGATAGACGACTGAAGACTCGCTCGCCGGATACACGCGCGAGCGATGAGTGAATGAATGCAATCCTCAACACTCACCGACTGAATGATTTTCGGCGCAACCAGTATGAGTCCGATACTTGATCGATCTCATTTGATATTCTTGAAATCGAAATGCGACAAAGGAACTAAAACTAAATAATTTAATTCCGGTGAATCCCCATACTATTGTTCTGTTCCAAGTTATGTTTAACATGCTGACCGTACAAACAATTTCATGCCCGATTGAAACATGTTTGTATCACCTTTTGTTCACTATTATGTAAATGCAAACAAACCTAAAGTGGCTATAACCTACTTGGAAACTTCAGATTTACTTACCAATGAAAAGGTTGAAGGTTATGTACAGTCATATACAAAATGAAAATGGGCTGAAATAACCATTGCAACTTTGAGATAAAACCTTTTTCTTAACAGTACTGTTGTGGTCCAAAATTATTTGTTCCACAACACGAACATAATATTTTGGCCTGGGTAAACGATATTAAGTAATAATGTAAAAAGGAGCAATTGGTGTTCTGTTGTTTATGGCTACCCTCATCGGAAAAAGGCCTGATTTAATGTATGTTATAAAATTACAAACTATACCATATGACAAAATCAATTGTGCTAAATGTTTACATAATACTGTTCGCGACTGAACCCAGACAGGGCGAAACAGTTGATGGTTTATCGAGTCTAAAGTTTACATTCCCATTTCCAGGCACCGATGCTGACGTCGCCTCAAGGATATTGAACGAGACCAACAATTTTCAGGAGACCGGCTCCCTCCCAACTATAAACAAACTCTATCAAATGTTACACACAAACTCTGACCTACATAATCAGAGCAAACTTGGCGAGAACTTTAATTACTCTAATGTTAACCTAACACATAGTTTCTTATATAACAATCTTAAGTATCCGACGAGTGTAGATAAGAACCACGTTGAGTGTTGCCTGAATGTTGATCAGGTTGGTGAAAGCAATGTTAGTGTATCTAATGAGGGTGCTAAAGTATTCGTAGACAAAGTCAATGATGAATCAGCAACAGATAATAAGAAGAATAGAAAGAGAAGAGTTGTGAATGTTGTTAGAACATTCATAGAGGTGACTACAAGTAGTGATACGAGAAGATATATCGAAGCGACGGCTATGTCGTTGCTGTCAAGCCATTCGCCGTCGATCATGGAGAGGCAGGAGAGGAGAAGAAAGCCAGGAGAGACAGGTTCTAGTGCCCCGTTGCTGAATTACATATTCGATACGTATTCAAATACACATCAGCATAGAAACGAGAAGTAAGTGAAATATCCGCCTTTTCCTATTAAAACGGTCCGTAGAGCACACAAACTAAGCAACAACCTATTTTTCTAGGCCGTACTAGATTAAGCCGTAATTGATTTTACTGAAATGTAATTATTTTAGGTTGTTGTTTGAGCCACAAACATTTACAGACCTGAACAAACACATCAAAATAGTTCACCTTTGTAACATAAACAGAGTACTAACTGGTGAAGAAACATTTTATTAACAGTCAACAATTTAATATGGTAATACCAAAATTGTATTTCACATAGTCGGAATCTCTTAAGTCTATACAAAACATTGTTTAAGTACTTTATTAACAATACAATATGTTTACAATGGAATTGATGAACCAACATTAATGTTTGGTCGACATTTAGAACAGAACCCGGTTCGCCCACGCCTAATGTTTTAGCAGAATGGCCGTGCCAAAATTAATTCAATTCTGTTTACTTAGGAAGAGCAAAACTGTAATGATGAATTCCATAAAATTTTAAAGACCCAAAATCAACTTTAGGTATATAAATAAGGTCGGAATTCTCAAAAATGTTTTTGTTGAAAGAAAAACTTCGTCGAACATAATTTCCTTCTATTTGTCTTTCGTACTTTGTAGATGGGAAATTTTTGCGGCGTTTCAAATTATTTAATAATTTCGCAAACGTATTTAAATGTTAACAGTTCAAAGTTTAGAAGTTTCAAAACACCTTTAACATTTCTGAGAGTAACTTTTGGGATTCTTTGAGTGAATATTTGGGCTTAAGATACTGTTAATTCCAAACAATTTATTTCTAATCAGGGTCGGAAATGGGAACAGTATTTATGCGGCAGCCGCGCCAGAGATTGAGGCTCTCGTTGGCTCCACAGCTCACTTAGACTGCAAAGTAGACGCCCTTCATGATAAACTGGTAATAAGTATGTTTCTTGTTACGTTTTATTCGCTTCCATAATTGTTTTTAATTCTTCCGTTCTTTTCTTTCTTATATCATCTATCATTTTATAATTTGCTGGTTTTCTTTAGTGAAGTTTTATCTTTTTCTGCACAATTATTAATGATGTGCAGGTTTCGTGGGTGCGGCGAAAAAACGATGAAACGCCGATGGAGCTGCTTACGACGGGCACGCAACAGTACACAGCGGACGACAGGTACAAACTTCACAAACTTAATAAAACAAGAACACTTACTTATTGCACTCAATTATCTCGACGGCTTCCTGAAACTTTTTAATATATTGCTCTTGAATAAACTCCGTACAAAGTTGGGGTAGTGAAAATATAAATAACCGTCGAGTCTTCCCTCTTACAGGATAAGCAGAGTTTCGTATACTTTTCAAACTGTGTGAAATTATGTATGATGAAGAATTTTAGAGCGCTCCTCGAGAATTCTTTTGAAACTTTGTTTATTTGGTGTAAGGTAAAGTTTGTGAATGATCGAAGATACGCAGCTACGTGGTGAAATGTTTAAACAGTGACGGGTGCTATTCATAATTTTGACGGTTAAACTTAGAAAAAAAGTTGTTTAGCGGTAGACTGTGGTTGCGAATGACAAAATTATCTTTGATTGATCTTTTGCCTATGAATATGGTAATAATCCATGCCTTTTCAACCACGGCAATTAATGGTCCATTAAAATGCTTACAAACACTGTTTCTAGCTTACAGGATTTAGACCTAAACGTATAATGTACTACTTGCAAGATATCTTGCGTGATAATGTTAGTAAGTGCCCGTAAGTGATAGCATAGTTTAGAATTATTTATTATCATCAGCACCATCATTACGTTTATAAGTTTAGGGATAAAATCAAAAGTTACATTTTCATCTTGCATCGATTCATATACCAAAAAGTATATCATTAGTATAAACTCTGAGTGAGATAATGGTAATGGACTTCCCATGAAATAGAGGCCTATTTCATGGGAAGTAAATACAGGTTTGATCTTATATTATGTCAAAAGTTACATCTAATTTTGTTCTTCCCAGGTACTCAGCCCGCTTCATACCTCCAGACATATGGAGGCTAGAGATACGGGAGGTGCGTCCTACTGACGCGGCGCACTACGACTGTCAGTTATCTGCTCACCCTCCTCGCACAGCAAGGGTGACGCTCCGTGTGCCTGGTTAGTTGACGGATGGTTGAAAGGAGTAATTGGCAAGAGCTAAAGGTTCAAAATTTAACAGTGGCAGAGCTGTTGGATGTTTTTCATCCAGAGATGGATTACTACCTCAAAACTACACTAGTTTGCAGGTCATAGATGCCAATTTCATTACAAGCACATGAGATATTAAAGGTTTGTCTTATGAAAAGCAATGCACATGAGATTTATCACTATCACTTCACTATCACAACATTTATTATAAAACAAAGTCGCCCGTCGTGTCTGTCACTATGTATGCTTAGATCTTTAAAACTACTCAACGGATTTTGATGCGGGTTATTTTAATAGATAGAGTGATTCAAGTGGAAGGTTTTAGTAGCATCAGCTAGTTTATTTATGTAGTAAAAAAGCAACTATTATTACAGGTTACACCTAATGCCTCTTAAATATAATACAAGCGACCCATGCTTCGTACGGCGTCACATCAAGTCTAAAACTGTCCTATCTTTTAAGCTGAAACCAACTAAACACATTCACAAATATTTCATTAAAATTGGTAGGGTACTTAAACATAATGACCCGTGATTTTCATAAATTAAGAAAAAAAAGATATTTTAGATGTAATATGTTTTTCACAGGTTTCCGTTTATTAATAGGTTAATTGAAAAGTTTATTATTTAGAAGCTATTAAACTTTTTTACCGTTTTTTAATGAAAGCCTCTGAAACAATTTTAAGGAGAGTTCAGTTGGATTAACAACAAAGAACTTGGAGCACAAAAATGTTCTTAAACAATGAAACGTTTTTTCATAATTACCTACTTACCTACCGTAGTATATATAGGTACTATAGTATATAGTTCACTGAGGGTCTACCACTTTCAACCTTATAACTTAGGGTTTAAGGGTGGTAATGGCAGCTTAGACCATCAGTGAACTCGGTAGCATTTATACAGTTTGTATCAACAGTAGTGATTAAATAAATTACACAAAGTAATGCGCCTGCCTGGGTTCGAACCCACGATTTAATGTTCATAAGTCGGGGCCGCCACCACTGGGCCACCGCTGCTCCGCTGCTTTTTCTTTGTTGGTCGGAAATTATTCATCGCCTTGGTTGGTCAGTGGATGGGTGACCACCATTACATACCGAGTTTCCTCCGTGCCTCAGAAAGCACGTTAAGCTGTTGGTCACAACTGTCAATTATAGATCTTTGACAGCAGTTACAAGTAGTAGCCCGAAAGTCTGACAACCAGTCTTACCAAGTGCAGGCATCGTATTACCCTGTAAGCGGGTAATGAAGGTCAGTTAGGCAGTCACTCCATGTAAAATATTAGTAATTAGAGCATTCGGTTAGACTGGAGCCTTATTGGTCGGATTAAGACCTAGCTATGGTCGCGCCATCGACAATGGGGTAGATGACACACCAATCAATTGAGATACTTTTTAAGAGCTGTCAAAACGCGGTTCTCTCATAGATTTTGTATGGCAATAGCCAACTATGACGTCACTGTTTTTTCAACTCAATGACTCAACTATTTATTGATTTCAAAGCAACTAAAAATCCAATTTGGCAATTAATTGGAAATAAATCGGGTTTTCAGGCCCAAAATAAAGTGTTTTTTTAGAGATTGGTGTCTTGGAATTATTGTTTTATGGTGTCATCTACCCTATTAGTTTTTTACGGCCTTCTCCATTTTTTTCTTCACCGTTTTGGCAGCAGGGATGTTATAGTTTACACAAAGTAAATGTCCCAAATTAGTTTAAACCGACGACGATTACCTACTCGTAAACCACTGGCTCATCTTTGGTCTGTCGAAGTTAATTAAAATATTACTAAATCTTAATTTATAAAATAATTTAATATTAATTACTACGTATATAATGTAAATATTATTTAATTAATTTAAAATTAAAAAACTTTTATCTATTCTACAGAAGTGTCAGTCCGTATCGTGGACGGCGCCGGCGCAGCGGTGTCGGAGCAAGTGTGCGAGCTCGGCAGTACGGTAGCCCTGCGCTGTGAGGTCAACGGCCTGAAGATGGAAGGGGGCCCGTCCTTGCTGTGGTATCGGAAGGATGACCTCCTGAATGATGACACCACTAGAGGCGGGATTAGGTATGTTGAAATAGGCAATGGTTAATAGGGTAGATGACAAAAAAATACAAAAAAAAAAACTAATTAGTCCGTCACACAGATTTCCAAAATATATTGGACAAGTATTTTTTCTTTCTTCACGTAAACAAAACATGAAGACGATACAGTGCGTCGAAAACATTTTAGTACATTTTTTACTCAAATGTGACGTCACAAGCCGTCCCCATTCATGGTCTTTGACACGTTTTATGTTCGTCAATTTTTATTAATTTGATAAAACAAAAAACACGTCGTATCCAATATTTTCGTTTAATACATATAACTGACGGACTAAACAGAATCATAATATGTTTTTTAGTCAGTTATCATCCTTATTATTGTTATTTCAAAAGACAAAACGATGAGATGTCTGATTTCTTTAAACCAAAATAGGAATTCTCTACCAGATACTTTTTGTATTAAATGGGCTTGATCTCAACCTTGTCCTGAGAACAGAGATGAGGTCGACGATGGAACGAGCTAACCCAAAAGAAGCTTATTACATTAAGTCGCGACTTAAATAGATTGTGGTCATAAATATGAACTTGGGAATACCGACGCATGCAAGGAATTTCACTCCTTGGCTGTGCGTATAATAAAAGATGCTTCTTCAATTGATGTTTTTAATCTAACCGATACGGACAACATTCGGACACAGCTCCGGACACTGACACTGGCAGATCCTTTAGTACCTAAGTATTCATGGAGGTGTCCGTGTGCAGAGCCGCATCGAATTTGACTATCCAGTTTCTGATCTAAGAGATATTTCATTCATGAATTTCTCCGCAATTTTTATGTAGTTGAAGCATTTTAAAAGTAAACTTTATTTTTCTCGTTGGCTCTAACATAATCTAAATTGTTACCCTTCAACTCAATTCCACTGTAGGTACGCTTTGTGCATCAGTTCTAACTTTCGCACCTTCCATCACAGTGTACGAACCGAGTTCGGGTCAAACGGCGCGAATTCGATCCTACGAGTGGCTCGCGTACGCGGTGACGACGCGGGGCGCTACACGTGCTCAATCGCACGCGCCCCGCCCCCGTCGCCGCCGCCTGCACATGTAATACTGCACGTTATCAAAGGTAATATGTTTTAAACTTAATTTATATCTAAGTAGGTAGCGGTAGTTTGAGTTGTATTGTATTGTTTAACAGGCTGGTTTTGTGTGCGTAGTTTGAGTTTCTTTTGCGCCTGATCCTGGCAATTCTGTGAACTTTAGATGTAATTGAGTTCTTGATATGTACGAAAGCCAGTTACAATGTCGATTGCTCTTCATCGTACCTCTGCACCTTTTTGTATCATAGATATTTGTTGACATCACGAATAAAAAATAACGAATGTTTCCCAATGTTGGTGCCACCAGAAATGGACCCAAAAATTTTTTTTAATGGTTAAAAAACAAAGTCTAAGAGTCAGTTCACACCGAGACGCCAGGCGACGGTACTGGAAGAGGGCAGTGATTTCAAATGTGTATCTTTTTGTTTAGTAACAGTACATTACTGCAGCGGCCAACAACAGAGGCATTGATGGACGAACGTGTAAATGTGGGCCGAGGCGAAGCCGAGGCACACATACGTAAGTCCATCAATGTCTAGTTGTGGCCAAGGCTTGTATACTACTTTTCTCAATAATGCGAGGAAATTAAAACTCTCGCGTTGAAGAGTTAATTTGTTTTTTTTTGCAATAAACCGCTTTATATTTCAAGCCTATTCGAAATTAAAATAATTAATATTATAATTAATAATTAAAATAATTTGAAAAGTTACCTCCTGGTTGCCATGTTTCGGAGTAAAAGATCGTTCCATTTTTAAATAACACGACAAATACGAGTTGAATATTTAATTTATTTGGCCGCTAAACAGGACAGATATGGATTTTCATACAACTTTTGCCGGCCGCTGGTCGCATGTATCTGGCCAGTACAGAAATTTCGATTTATCTCGAAGAAGGTTGTCAAAATAATACTCAAATTTCCAAGCATGTTTGAGAAAATATAGTTTTTTTTTGAGTCGCTCTATTAAAATATGCGCGCAGCGTCGCGTCGCGTCTCGGTGTGAATTGACCCTTAAATATGTTGCTCGTCCTGAAGTGAAATTTTGTTTTGAGGTCGCAACTACTGCCTTGCCGCGGACTCGTTGAATTCGTAAACCATTCTAAAATCCTTACTTTTGTCAACACACACTATTGCAGCCCCGGTAGGTAGGGACTGCAATAGGTAGTCAACTGCCAATACGTCAGTGGCCCAATAGTCTGACAACCAGTCTTACCAAGGGGAATCGTATTACCCAGTACTAACTGGGTTGTGGAGGTCAGATAGGCAGTCGCTCCATGTAAAATACTGGTATTCAGCTACATCGGTTAAACTGGAAGCCGACCCCAACATAGTTGGGAAAAGGCTAGCCAGATGATGAACCTATTGCAGTCCACTGCTGTACATGGCCTCTCCCAAGCTGCACCACAACGCCGTCTGACATTACTCCTAACTTCTTCATATTTCTCCACCAGGTGAGAGCCTAGCCGAGCTGCATCAGGGCAGCACCCCAGCACACAGCTCCTCGTCGTGGGCGCTAATGATGGCGCTGTGCGTCCTTATACAAGCCTACTATTAACATTTGTTTATTAATAAATTGTTCGTATTTATTTTGGCGTTTCATTTGTCTTGCACCTTAGAATTTTATTTAAATCATTACAAATTAATGGGGATGTAGCACACAATCATTGCATTGCACAATGCATTCACATCAATCACGAGATAATTTCCTGATAGTAAGAACCAGGGAGTCTTCAAGATTTCATAAGTACTTCAAGACTTTGTGACATCGTCGATCGTATTATTCCTTACGTCAGAAGCCATGTAACCGCTATTTATACAAATCATACTCGTACTCATAAGTTTTTTAGAACCTGTGTATCTCACCTACTATTAATGTAGATGGATAGTTGTTTACTATGTACTCAATCACTCCAAAACAACTGAACAGATGTAGCTGAAAAGTGGCACAGAGATTATATTATAGTTTGGATTATGGTCCTCATCGGGTGAAGGGAACTAACCTGAAGTGAGACCAAACATGCATTAAGTCGAGTTGACTAAAGAGCCATAACCAGGCTCTTTAGTCAACTCGACTTAATGCATGTTTGAAATGGTCAACTGAACCCGTTGAAAAATTTTGTGATTTGTATAGTCAAGTAGAAAAGTTTTCTTGATAACTATTTGGATACGATTTTTTGACTTTGAAAAGTGAATTTCGTTATATTCATATGAGTTTAATTCTCGCAAAGTGATATATTATTTTGTAAATATTTCTGCAAAAAAACATACGAAAAAAAACCCTACAGGTATCGGGAACAGGATTCAAACTACAAGGTCAGGTTATTATAGATTTGTCGTAGGCAGTTGAGGAAATATTTTTGTTAAATCATTCAAGAATTCAAGTTTCAATCTCAAATTCTATAGTATTTATGCTATACTTACACTTTATATTCATCATTTATAATACTATTTATCATCCTTTTTATTTGTTTCTATAATTACACTCAACAAATCGATGTAATTACGACTCATTAACTTAAAAATTGCTGAAATAAAATATTATCATAATTTTCATGTTGTGACAAGCCAAATTGTCAAACTGTCAATTACTTTTTAATTCTCTTCCTACATTAGTCTATGATGATTTTTGGTTTATAAAATTTAAATTATTTTTATCAATATGTGTTTAGCTATTGTATTATAGAGATTATTACGATTGTTTACTAAATAACTTAAAATTAAATTATATTTATAAAATTAATTACGCACTCATGGATATGTCCTGGCCGACTACACTTGTCAGATGAGATGATGGCCACAAGAAAATTAATATTTAAAAATTTAAAAAGAGAGACTACTAAAAAAACGAGCTGAGGAACCGCGAGAGAAGGTCTACCATTGAATCTGATCTGAATCTGAATCTGAATCTGCAAAAGAAAACAGTTTGGTTTCTCGTACATATCTATATTACCCAGGGGATTCCACTAAAGATTCCGCCTGGTGTCTCTTCTCCCGATCTTCGGAAGTTATCTACAGATCTGGAACCTCTACTCCCGATCTTTTGAAGCTGCTACTTGTCTCGCCTGCCTTACTACAGGGCTGACCTGGAGATCTGCACGACGCCCTTCCTGCAGAGGTTTCCTGTAACGGGAACCTCGAAGTTGCCCAGGTATTGACCAGCTACCCTGACGCCTGTTCCCGTCTCTCCTACAGTGCTGAACTTCATAACCATCTAAGTGCGACACCAAAAAAAACAATCCTAGAGTGCGTGCTAGGTAGGTTTTTAATATTTAACTGTATTTTTTATCCCTTATTCTAATCTTTCACTAATTAAATTTTAATTGAACAAGTCTGCTTATCCTTTTATTTAATAGGAGCAAGTAGATTTGTTACAATTCATATCTCTAATTTTGCGTGCATAAACATAAAAAAATGCCAATAGAACTTAATACACCACATTAATCCTTCCATAAAAATAGCTACCTCTGGCACAGAACTCGCCGAATTTATGCGTATCATTCATAATTGGACAAACAACCCGCCTCCGTAAAATGAGACAGCCATACAATCTGATATTTTACCAAACTGACAAATAAAACGGTCATCGGACCAGACGTTAACGTTATTCTCGCATTTCCAGTTTTCATTATACGCGAATGGCCTCATCCAGGGTGATAAAGTGCTGGCTAGGACAGTAGCGGGCGCGGTAGCGGGCGCGGTGGCGGGCGCGGTAGCGGGCGCGGTAGCGGGCGCGGTAGCGGGCGCGGTAGCGGGCGCGGTAGCGGGCGCGGTAGCGGGCGCGGTAGCGGTCGCAAATAAGTAGCATTAGTGCATTGTAAATTAAATAGACGAGACGACAAAAAAAAACTAATTAGTCAGTTAGATTATCAAAAAAAAATTGACCCGTGTTTTTTCTTTTGTTACGTAAACCAAAATTAACGAAGATATGACGCTTTTAAAATTCTCAATACGTCACGCCTAGGTATAATTTTTAGCTAGTTCTGACGTCACGAGCCCCCACTCCCGAGTTTTGATGCGTTTTATCTTTGTCAATATTCATTGATTTACAAAAACAAAAAATACGTGTCTATTAATTTCCAATACTCTAACTGACGGACTAAATAGATTTGCTATTTTTTTTATACTGTCGTCATGCCTATTGTTGTCAGTGACATTAAGGTGAAAGCGTCAGATTCAAGTTGTGTGTTGATTAAAATATAATTCGCGATCGCAAACGTACAAAAATCGTCTTTTTGATTTTTATTGAAGGCAACGGTTGAGTTTTTAGAAAAGGGATAAAATTTTTGTTTTAGCAGAGCACATTTATGATATGGAGCCTGATAACATCAGAAGCGATCAAGAGCTGTCGGTGAAAGTGGTAATGAACGAGTTAAACCTAAATGCCAACGAGTAGGGTAAACTTTTAAGGAAAAGTGAGAGGCAGATGTAGCTTTTCATCTTCGTAAGTATAATGTAATCAAGGTAAAATAAAAGAAAATAGGCTTGTTTGGCACATGCCACAAGTGCAAATAAAAACAAGAAAACTTAAAACTAAACACAAAAAAAATATATTGTGTCTCACGGCTGCGTTAAATAGGCCTAATTCAGAAAAGTTCCGACTTTGGTTTTCAACTAGACCTGAGGTAGTGATGTGACAGCCGTAAAACAGTAGGTACCCACACAAACAGCTAATTCTGCTCGACTGAAAACCTCATGGTAGGTATCATTAAATTTTTACATCATAAAATAGACAATAGAGAAAACAAAATTCCTTATAAACCAAGCCTTTGATGTTACTAACCTACAAACGGTAATAAAGCCAACATTTTCAGATTTACCAAGAACCCATTAGCATGCCTTGTAATTGAAGTGTTACTAATTACTAAAACATACTGAAACTTTACAGTTGAACAATCACTATAAATATGGAGATGGATACCCATCCATATTTATGAGGGAACTTGCTAAGCTCGGCTGATATCGGATAAACTGGGGCTATGGTACTACCTAGTGGAGTAGTTGTAAGTGTCCTGGAACGGGGCTGTTACAGAATGGGGTGGGTAGAATTTGTGTGTTTGTTAAAGAAAACGTTAGTTCTTTAAGATTAAGAAAGGTTTGATATGAAAACTATACTAAAAGTGTAAAATTTGTTTATAAGTTTGTATGTAGAGGGTAATTTCCGCAACTAATGAACCAATTAAAAAAAACCGACCGGTAGCAAACTACATTATTTGTGGGTGCTTTAAGCTATAAATTATATTTATATTATTCGTAGTAGCTGAGCTTTCACATTTTTTGTGAAGGAAGTCACGGGCATAAAGGAAGATGAATAATATCCCTTTAGTATATTATAAAACATATGGAAACGGGTATTTATCGCGAATTTTGCCTTAAATATAAGCCCGACGTTTCGACCGGATTGCACCAGCCGTGGTCGCCTTAAGGCCACGCCACGCCACAGCCACCACGCCATGGCTGGCGCAATCCTGTTGAAACGTCAGGCTTATATTAAAGGTAAAATCCACAATGGATTGCACCAGCCGTGGTCGCCTTAAGGCCACGCCACGCCACAGCCACCACGCCATGGCTGGTGCAATCCGGTCGAAACGTCGGGCTTATATTAAAGGTAAAATCCGCGATGGATTGCACCAGCCGTGGTCGCCTTAAGGCCACGCCACGCCACAGCCACCACGCCATGGCTGGCGCAATCCTGTTGAAACGTCGGGCTTATATTAAAAGTAAAATTCGCGATAAATACCCGTTTCCATATATGATTTTTTATAATGTGTCATGTTTTGATTGTGAAAGTTTAAAAAAACAATTGCCTTTAGTATGTTTTTGAATCTGTCTATCCATTTATATCTCTGTCTGTCTGTCGTGTATTCTTTGATCAATCTGATACAGATATTTTTCTCCGAAGATTCTGATTTGCTTTTGTTCTGATGAGTGACATAATCATGAACGCGATGATATTTTAGATTGTGATTTTGTAAGGACCCGGGTTACAAGATAAAATTGTTATTTTTATTAAGTAGATTTTATCGTGTAGGAATTTTAAGAAAAAGGTTCGTTTACGTGTTTGTTTTTGTACCAAATTTATGAATTCGGTACAAAAATAAAACGCAAAGTAACATTTATAGAACTAAAAGTTACTATTAAGTACGTCTTGTTTACCCAAAATCCTAGTAAATTCGTACATTTTATTAAAATTTTCAGAACTACTACCTCAGTTCATAAACAACAGCGGAAGAAAAATAGAAGAGTTCATGAATTGAACGTTGTTTATCAAAAGAAGATAGTCCAAACAATAACTTTACTCGTTGAATAACAAACTTTGCCCGTCCCTCGTGGATCCTGGCTCTCATTTCGATCTTCATTATTACTCTAGGGCTACAATTACTTACTTGTTACTTAGTTTTGTAGTAGATAGCTTATCAATTTATCATACATCATTACGTTTTTCAAAAATATATTTTAGGAGCATATTTGTTTTTATAGGGTGGAAACTTTTGAGGAGCTCGTGGCTAAATAATAACAGCCGCTCGGGTCGATCTTTGGGTTAAGCCGTGCTTGCCTAGTTTGGCCTGTGGATGGGTGACCACCCATTACATACTGAGTTTCCTCCGAACCTCGGAAAGCACGTTAAGCAGTTGGCCCCAGTTGGTGGTCATTTGGAGATCTTTGATAGTCGTTACAGGTAGTTAGTGGCCCAAAAAGTCTGACAACCAGTCTTACCAGGGGGTATCGTATTACCCAGTACTACCTGGGTTGTGGAGGTCAGATAGGCAGTCGCTCTATGTAAAATACTGGTATTCTGCTGCATACAGTCATGCTGGAAGCCGACTCCAACATGGGAAAAGGCTAGCCAGAAGATGAGGGTGGAAACTTTCAGCGTGGCAGTAAAGGGAACTACTTTTACTGTTGCAGCTACACGAAAATAGACTCAGGAGGCTATATTATTATTTTTTCGTGAAATTTTGATCCCCATTTACAGATTTAAAAAAAAATTGCACAGGTAGCAAGGAAATTGCCATTTTACACATAACATATTTTTATTCATGCCAATCGATCCTGTTTCTAATGAGAGGTTTTCCTTTTGAGATATTAAAAAAAACTTTCAAGAAAGTAAAAGTTTCCAAGAACTCTATAGATGGCGTTGAACAGACTACGATAGTTGGAAAAAAAAAACATTGCGTCACGTCACATACGCTCGTTGACTGACACTTTCGTTTGCTTAACCTTCCGAATATAACCTACTTTTCTCGCGCTTTGTTAAAATCAGATTTTTAGGTTCCGTTCCTTGCATTAACATACTAAGTTCAGCGCCATCTATCCAGCGACTAGGGAAGAGCTAAAAAGAAAATCCCACATTCTGATCAAAAACTTTTATGGGACCAACCCAGAGTTGGAGTGCTAAAAAATTTAGAAATTGCATAAAAACTTTTCTAAAAATGTTTTGTTTATAAAATGGCCATTTTCTGCTAACTTTTATTTTTTTTTAATCTGTGAATTGGGTTTAAAATTTCACGGAAAATGGTATTCAGCTGCACCCAGTTAGACTGGAAGCTGACCCCAACATAGTTGGGAAAAGGCTAGGCAGATAGATGATAATTAAGAAGAACAAGCTTACCACAGTTCGTACGTTGTTGATATGTCGTGAAACGGTAGATGCTATTTTCAGAATGACTTCAAAACTCAAATCCTTTATTTCAATTGACTATTACGGCACTTTTAAATGTCAAAAATACAAAAAAAAAACAAAGCTACAGTCCCAGTCACAAGACATAATAACTTGAGAAAGTACTGTAGTTGCCCATTCCCAAGCGTAGATCTCTATGAAGAAGAAACTCCATGGACACTCTTTTAAATCAAAATATTGTTACAAAATCTTGGTTACATCATTCATGTTGAGATTATAGATATATGTGACAACGATGTAGAAAGACGTGCACATTAAGAACGTCCAGAGTAAAAGAATAAATCAACTAAAATTAAGAAAAAATATTAAAACTAATTTAAAATTACGGAGCAAAATTTTGACATGTCACTCAACCAGTGTTGCCAGACTCTTCCTATAGAACCAGACTGAGTAGAATTCCCAGATCAAGCATAGTGTTATTGGGGTTTTCCATCAGGAAATTCTCAGTAGCCTGGATAATTAATGAGTCCGGTTGATGGCAAAAGGCTCGACCCCTGTTACATGGGACTTAAACATAACTGGCGAAATGTGGGTGTAGGTACTATTAGGTACACCTCTGTCTAACCTTTCTGGTATTACAGGCGTGTTGTTATACAATATGTAATTTCAATAAGAATTCATCATCACCATTTTCATATCATTTTTTGTTATGGTGGAATTCGGTGACTTTTAATTCTTTCAATGTTTTTTTTTTAAGTGATTTTCCTATACAGGATGTAAACATCCTCATCACAAAGCCATCAAACAAGCATTCTGTACATCAAAATAGGTAACTAAACGCAAAAATTATTGCTGGAAAATGACTTTTATTTTTTAAAACATTGTGCTGATGGATGGATTGAATAGTACGGGGGTCGTGGAGGTGTTTAAAGTAAAAATCATACAATCAAAACTTGTATTTAAAAAAATCTTGTCAAAAAGTTGAAACTTTGACCCCAATATCTCCGTAACTAGAAGGTTCCCAGGTATGGTGTAGAACAAAAAAATAACAAGTGTCTTTCGGCTTCGTTAAGAGGTTTTTACACCCTCTGGGATTTTTTTTCTGGAAGGCTGTTATTTTTTTTTTTTTCAAAAAAGTTTTTACCAAATGAAAAAAGATTCACTTAAATCATACCCGTAATGACGGAGTTATGAAGTAACAAACATTAAAAAAATACAGCTGAAATGAGAACCTCCTCCTTTTTAGAAGTCGGTTAAAAAGAGGTTTTTTGCTCTTCAGTAAGACGTTAATGATGTACGTACTAAAATCTTTCATCCAAAAAAAAAAAAGGTGCAGTCGTATCACTATCAACAAAAACACAAAAGTTTTCCACAAATAGTTCCACAACAAGTCAAACAAATGGGCAGACAGTACAGCTTAAAAACTTTGCCCAAGTTTGCCCAGTTTTCCTTAGTTTGCCCAGATGGATTTAGCCGCTCGTATATTACTTCCATCGTACCTTTTTCTCGTGTAAACGGACGAATTCAAAAGGAAACTTTCTAGTGTTGCTTTTGTAAAAAAAAAATATTAGCTGTTATTTCGAATACCTACATTTTTCAGTAAAAATGTTGTTTAGTTTTCTTCCGCATTTTGAACAGCTGTGAAGATATGATTATAAGAACGATATTGTTGTTTTCCTCGGGAACAGTATGTTTTTTCGAGATAAAATCGTACCCTGTATCCGTTTCTATACACTTAACATAGGACAAAGTATATGCAAAATTTCAGGATGATCGGTTCAGTGGTTTAGGCGTGAAAAGGGAACAAACAAACAAACAAACTTTCGCATATAATATTATTATTGGATAAGGATAGTAAGGACGGAAAATGTACTTTCCATATAAAAAATAGTGAGCCGTCGCAGGACGACGCCATAAACATCTAAATTATTTTGTACAAGTAATATGCTTAAAAAAAGCTAGGGGCCACCACGAGGCCCCCGGCCGCCGTAGGCGCGGGCCTGTGGACGGTGGGCTATGGGCTAGCTCGCCGTCCGTCCGTCTCATGACGACAGGCCGTGTCGACGGCGCGTACGTGTTCCACGCGCACAAGGACCGATGCCTGCCGGGGTTGCGGGACTGTTCGAAAGAGATACCGTGACCCCGGAACACAAAGGGCGATGAAGGAACATGGATGGGTTTTAGTCAGTAAAAGTCTGACACTCCCTCCTGCTCCGCCTAGAGCGGGAGAAGTCATTTGATGATTTCCCATCCGTAAAAAAAAAAAAGGACTTGAATGTGGCAAACGACAGAGCTTGTCCAGCTCACTGGTTGAACAAAATCTGAGTAATCGATTCGCGAAGAAGAAGAAGAATAAGTTAGAAAGAAACACAACATAACATCACGAATGTAATTCCCGATGAGTAAAGCAAAGATGTACCTAATAGTACACCCATATTGCTCCAACTATGTTTAAGTACCATGTAAAAGGGGGTGAGCCTATTGCTATCAATTGGGCACAACTCCAGAGATCCACAAATTCCTGATGGAAAAATCCAATAACACTTTGTCCGACCCGGGAGTGGAACCCAGGACCTCATGCTCAGCAATCGCGCTTGCGACCACTAAACCACCTAGGAAATTGAGGTAAAAAGACATAAACTTCAACGAAATTAACCTATACACTGCAAATGGACAATGATCACGATATAATAATATCCCTGGACATTACACACAGCGCCATCTAGTGCCACATTAAGCAACGAGGCTTGTGACGTGGACACCAGATAGTTAATATACTACTTAGATACTCTTTGTTTGTAAATACATACTTATTATATTATAAACATCCATGACTCGGAACCAAATGTCCATGCTCGTCACAAAAACATTTGCTCCTACCGGGGTTCGAACCCGGGACCCTAAGAACGTAATGCAGCCTCACTACCGCTGCGCCATTCGGGTCGTCAAATCGAATATCATACAATATTAAAATGTTCTACTTCAAGAAAAGTTTACACCACTACAATGTCACTAAAAACTTAACTTAATTTTCATACACTTCAGCGTAAAATAAAAAAAAAATTACACAATTAAATTACTGGACGTTGCTCAAAAAGCCGCTAAGCTGAAGTGGGGCTGGACTGGCCACGTCTGCCGCATGCCCAATGAGCTGTGGGCCAAAATGACCACTTTTTGGAGCCCTGACACAGCCAGAAGGCGTCGTGGCCTCGTAGAAGATGGCGGGACGAGCTCGACAAAACCAAAAACCAGTGGGCACATTACCCGTGGATAGAAACAACTCGAAGTTGTGGGGAGAGGCCTTTGCCCAGCAGTGGGATGACGCAGGCTAACAGTATCAGTATCACCGTTAAAGAGCACATATTTTACAAACAAACTTAAAAATAAAACCACTTTTTCAGGTCAGGCACCCTCTTCCGATCCGAGGGGAACCCGTAATTTTTCTCTCGGAAGCAATTGCAAAGAAAACCTATTATTTCCCGGTTAGGTATCCCCCAGTGATGGGGAAACTTTGTCATTAAAAAATGTGCATGCAATATATTCTGGGTAGGTACCTACTAGAAGTGGCACACTGCGAACTAATCTAACTTTTGTTAGCAAAGTGGCGTCGGTTTAAACCACACTGTTTTATAAACCGATTCAATTAAATTGTTTGGAGACATCCACTAATAACGTATCTGTGTACGAGTATGGTTTTAACGAGAACGGAATTGGAGCTTGTTATAATTGGGTGTATTTGTGATGTGTACTGATGTTTACTAGTTTGTGTATCATTATCTGAATAGCCTTTTCCCAACTATGTTGGGGTCGTCTTCCAGTCTAACTGGATGCAGCTGAATACCAGTATTTTACATGGAGCGACTGACTATCTGACCTCCACAACCCAGTTAGTCCTGGGTAATACGATACCCCTTGGTAAAACTGGTTGTCAGAATTTTTGGGCCACTGACTACCTGAAACGACTGTCAAAGATCTACAAATGACAGCCGGGACCAACAGTTTAACGTGCTTTCCGAGGCACGGAGGAAACTCAGTGTGTAAAGGGTGGTCACCCATCCACGGACCAACCTAGGCAAGCACGGCTTAACCTAAATATCGACCCGAGCGGGTGTTATTATTTAGCCACGAGCTCGTCGTTTACTAGCTTTTGTGTAATTGGACTGAATGAGAAATATGTAAATTAATAGGCTAACTACATAGTTGTAGGGGCTGGACTCCACTGAAAAGGACGTCTCCTTTTCGGTGGAGTCCTTGGTGTCGTCACACGAGAGGATAGATGTGTTGTAAACAACATAATAGAATTTCTTACTTGCACTTCTCGTCTCTGCTTAGGTTTAGTGGAAGCAGTTGAGCAGAAAGGACAGGAGATGTCTCGTAATTGTTTAGGCCAGCGGAGATGGGAAGAGACGTGAGCGGTGTGCCGTGACTGCCGTGAGCGGTGTGCAGTGAGCAGTGTGCTGTGTGCCGTGAGCGGTGTGCTGTGTGCGGCGTGCGGTGAATACACCCTAGCTTCTAAAAATTACCCTCTTCTCTCCAATTTGCACATCTCTTACTGCAAAATCAAACTTTATTCTAGTTTAAAGCGCATGAAGGTGTCGTTACTTCAATCTTTAAACTAGAAACTTTTAAATACTGTTTGAACGTTTCGAAAATGAAAAAACACATTAAAACTCGTAATATTTTATTTTATTTCACAATAATGGTCTGTTTCTTACTGCTCGAATGAGCTCTGATACATAACATAACATCACGGCTGTAATTCCCGAAGGGTTAGGCAAAGGTGTACTGAATAGTACACTCACATTTCGTCACAAATGTTTTAAGTCTATTGCTATCGACCGGTCACAAATCCGAGCTCCGTGATTGCTACTGAGAAATTTCTTATGGGAAAATCCAATAACACTTAGCCCGACTTGGAAATCCAACCCAAAGACGTCATGGTAAAACACTTTTTTCGAAATTAGGTCGAATTCAAGACCCTACTCTCAAAAGTTGCATTTGTGAAGCAAGTTTTAAAATCACCAAAAATTTCCACTAGACCCAAGCGCCAACTATACAGGTTGTTTCAAAAACTTAAAATCACGACCCCTTGAAAACTACAATTTGCTTCCTCCGGGCTCGCATAAACAGTGTTAATTTAACTTTTGTAGAACAATCGACTGCGTGGACATAACGCAAATTGTGAACCAGAAGTGTTGTTGTTCTTTAATAGGTGAATCCCACTGTTGGGATCGCCGGGATATTTATTTTCTAGCCGCAATTTGCTCAGTTGTTGCGTGTGGATTTATAAATATAGCGTGATTGTAGGTACAGATTGTCGAAAATATAATAAACGATGGTGGAAGGTCGCAACATTATTCCCTACGTTGGCTTATCAGTATATTTGTTAGGTTAGCCAATTTCTTCTTATCTAACTAGGTATTTTTTTTGACGACCCGGATGGCGCAGTGCTATTGAGGCTGCCTTATGTTCTTATGGTCCCGGTAGGAGCAAATGTTTGTGTGATGAGCATGGACATTTTTGTTTCCGAGTCATGGATGTTTATAACGTAACGTAACGTGGACGTAAAAGTTTGGCGAGTTTAGAATTAAGCAACACCTCTGTATTAGAATTTCTTTAAATAAAAAAAAAAAAAAAAAAAAAAAAAATGTAATAATAATAATAACAATAATCCGTCACATTATCTCCGGGTGTTCTCGTCTAGCTAACGAGGAGTACCTGCATAGACACAACCTTGTAGCCAGGATTATCCATCAGCAACTTGGTGTAATATACAACCTTGTGGAATCGGAAGTGCCTTGGAAATAATAATAAAATAAGGAGTAGTAATAAATCCCGCAAAGTGTGTGTTCGGGAAGTCTGAAGTTGAGTTTCTAGGTTATCAAGTGTCAGCAGCAGGTACGCGTCCGCTCCCCACAAGGGTTGAAGCAATACGTACTTATCCCTTACCAACTACCGCAAAGCAGCTACGCCAATTCCTAGGTATGTTGAACTTTTACAGAAGGTGCATACCTAATGCAGCGCGTAGCCAAGCTAGTTTACATGAATTGCAACAAAAAAGGAAAAACACCTATTACTTGGAACGACCAAGCTAAGCGTGACTTTGAGACGTGCAAGGACAGCTTAGCTGAAGCAACGTTGTTAGTGCATCTAAAGCCCGACGCCGAACTTGCTATTTTCAGTGACGCATCCAACATGTCCATAGGCGCGGCTTTACAACAGAAAATCGATAATAATAATAATAATAAATAAAAAATAAATAAAATAAAATACGGCAACACTAAACGTCAACAGACGTCTTGGTATTTCGTTTCAAATTTCGTTTATAAATAATTATTTTACAGAGTTTTTAAATAGCCAGGAATCCATTTACAATATTCCATAACGTAATTTTACCATATAAAAATAAAATGAAGGCAATAAATATGAATAAACATAGAAGAAAAAACCTTTGAAAAAACCCATCAATAGTGACATATGTCAAAACAAGCTCATAATAATTATATTTGAATGGCTTTCACCAACAACGAAATCAAGCTTATAACAAGACAATGTTGACCAGAGCCGCTGCTCGTCACGCACGCCTTTCACCTCCGGACCCGTCGCTCAGCTCCGCCTCGCCGCCGCCGGAACCCAGCCCCATCGTGAGCGCTGTAACACCGGCCGTGGCAGTTGCGTCGAGCTCGAGCGACGAGTATTTCTCTCCGCCGACGTCGCCACTACCTATACGTCGTGCGGGGAGAGGCCGGCCACCGAAGAGCATGGGGCTTAGGGGCCAACAGGCCCCGAGCTGGGTCCCCGCTACCGGTGGTTGTGTGCAGCGCATGAAATGGACTCAATCCATTAACGAGAATGTCATGCGCGCATACTACAGGTCTACAGAGGGGGGAACTAACCTCACTGCGTACCGTGTTAGGATGCTGTCTCTGTTCCAGGATCTTGAACCAACCGTCATCGTCTCGGCCCAACGACTATCGGATCAGGTGCGGGTCATCCAACGCAGTCACAGGTTGGACGACGCCGCGCTTGATAGGCTGCGCTCAGAAGTACTGAGCAACCTTATCGTCTTAACTCCGACACAAACCGCGCTGCAAGTGTCAGCTATTGACGCAACACCACCGCGGTTGAACCCTGCTGTTGTAGAGGAGGATGATGGAGTTGCCACGGTAAGTAGCCAGTGCAACGACCGATTGAGGAGCGCTCTGGAAAATGCGCTTCATGAATATCGGTCCACTCCTACCGAACTTAGGCCCCGATTGCCACGGTTACCCATGCATAAGAAAAATAGGGCGCTGGTGTGTGCCTTGGACTCGCAACTCAAGAATATATTCGAGAGTAGCGAGAACCTCGTTGATACACACTCGATCCTGTTCTGTGGGGCTGTTACGGCATGTCGTTTAGCTAATGTCAAGTTTCCAAATTGTGACGTAGCTACTCGACCGAAACCAGCCGTACCAGTCTGGCAGCGAAGGATCGAGCGCCGTATCGACGGGGCCAGGGTACTCATCGGCAAACTATACTGCTTCAGGGAGGGCAACACACGACCACGAGTGATGCGCTTTGTGAGGCGGGCATTCTCGGGGACTGAAATCAGTCCTCAAGAATACATGTACCGTGTCACAGAGCGCATCGACTTCCTGAAGCAGAAAGTTTATGCATGGGCGAACCGTATTCGGAGGTATAAGCGGCGGGTTGATCGGTATTCACAGAATCGCATGTTCCAGAGCGATGAGAGGTGGGTATACAGAGCTTGGGAGCGACCCGAGCAAAATATGACTGATGTGTGCCGCCCGGATGATGCCACCACGAGTTCTTTCTGGCGCAGCATCTGGTCGGTACCCGTTTGTCATACTGAGGCTGACTGGATGCGTGATGTCGACCGAGTGTGTGAACGTATCCCAGAAATGGAGCCAATTTTTATAACACCTTTAGATGTAGCCAGAGCAGTTCGTCCGTTACCAAATTGGAAATCCCCGGGACCGGACGGACTGCACAACTTCTGGCTCAAATGGTTTAGTAGTTCACACACTTGCCTGGCATCACAATTCCAGTCATCCTTAGAGTCCGGGTCCCTCCCACAGTTTTTAACAACAGGCGTTACCCACCTGCTCCATAAGTCAGGTAGTCCCGCGGGAGCTCCCGCCGCTTGAGGGCCGGGACGCCCGCGGAGAACAGTAAGTTCTTCCGCAAGCGGCCCAGGCGGGATGGCGACCGGGGGTCGTCATCCGGAGATGAGGAGGCCTCGGCCCGAAAGATCCCCACCAACAAGCGTGGTGGGATCCGGGGCAAGGGGAGGGGGCTCTTTGCCTCCGTGAGGTCCGAGAGGGCAGCAAAGCTGGCCGAGGAGGTGCGCCACCCGGGCAATATTGCTCCTGGGTCGGGCGACGAGGCGGGTGCACCTGGCGGCTCCGAGGCGGAGCGTAAGGCCAGGTTCGCAAAGGAGGTGGAAGCCGCTATAAGGGGCGTGGCCTTGAAGGTGAAGACATCGTCTAAACTCAAGGCCATACCCGCGGCTTCCGCCTCCATCATGGCGGCAGCGGAGGCAAACTTTGCGGGGCCTCCTGCTACTTCTCCTCCTCCTCCTCCAATTGATGGAGAGGAGGTGGTCAAACTCCGGGCGGAGGTGGCCCGCCTGTTGGCCGCCACGGAAGTCCTGCAAAAGGAGAATGCCAAGCTCCAAGCAGACCTGGCCAGTCTGCGTGAGCCTAGCTCTCGCGTGGCGCCTCAAAAGGGGGGCCTTCAGCAGCGACAGAGCCAGCCTGCGCCGGTGGAGAACCAGGTCTTGAACCTGGTCCGGCAGGAGCTGGCTTCCTTCCAGGCGCGGTTCTCCGTCCTGGAGGGAATTGTCTTGCGCCCCCCCCTGGCGGCAAATAAGGCCACCACGGGCCCGAAGGCGGCCTCGTATGCGGCTGCTGCAGCCGCACCCGGACCAGGGCCGTCCAACCAGCCACCCAACAGTGCTGTGGTGGCCTCCCCCGAAAAGCCAGCTCCAGCAAAAACGGTGCCGGCCAAGAAGGCCCACAAGAGGGGGAAAGGCAAGGCAGCTGCCCAGGCGGTGACTGTGCCGGCGCCAGCGCTGGTGCCAGCGGCGAGTGGGCCAGCGCCTGCGGCATGTCAGATGCCGACGCCGCCACCACCCCCCCAGCCCCCCCAGCCCCCAGCTACCCTTCCCGCGGCTGAAGCCGGATGGCAGGTGGTCGGGGAGAAGCGGAAGGGGCGAAAGGCGGCCAAAAAGGCCCGCAATGAGGAGCGGCAGCGCCAGCACAGGGCGCGAAAGATCGCGGCTAGGCTCCGCGCCCCGAAGACCGCAGCTGTAGTGATTACACTACAGCCGGACGCGGAAAAGAGGGGCGTGTCCTACCGCGACCTGCTGGCGAAGGCAAAAGAGACGGTGGATCTCGGCGAGCTCGGGATCACCGGGGGCCTCCGGCTTAAAGTCACCGCGACGGGAGCTCGGTTGCTGGAGATCCCCGGTGAAACCAGTGGCTTGTCCGCTGACGCTCTGGCTGAAAAGCTCAGAGCGTCCCTAAACGCGGACGACGCCCGAGTGTCCAGGCCCGTCAGATGCGCAGACCTGCGCGTCCTGGGTCTGGACGACTCAGTTACCGAGGAGGAGGTGGTGGCCGCCGTTGCTAGGTCCGAAGGGTGTCCTGCCGATCAGGTCAGGGCAGGCGCCCTTCGTCCGGACTCCACGGGCATGCAAACCGTTACGGTAAGCTGCCCTGTGACGGCGGCCAAAGCAATTGTGGAGGGCCGTAGGCTACTGGTGGGCTGGGTGTCAGCGCAGGTGAAGCTGCTGGAGCCCAGACCTTTGAGGTGCTACCGCTGCCATGTGGGACACCATGTGTCGGTACAATGCGCCTCGGAGGTCGACCGCAGCGGCCTCTGCTTCCGCTGCAGTCAGCCCGGTCACATATCCGCGACTTGCTGCGCCACGCCGCACTGCGCCGCATGCGCGGTGTCTGGCAAGCCGGCTGATCACCGGGCTGGCAGCAAGGCCTGCGCTGCACCCGCCAAGGCCAAGGCCAGAGGCAGGGGAGGGCCCTCCACAGCCACCACCACCGCCACCGTCGCCACCGCCGCAGCCGCAACTGCCGCCGCTGCCTCTGCCGCTGCCGTAGAGGGGCCCCCACAGGGGGCCAGGGTGGAGGAAGCGGTAATGGAGTGCCAATAACGGCCCCATTACGCTTCCTCCAAGCGAATATCAACCACTGCGCCTGCGCTCAGGATCTGTTGCTCCAGAGCATGGCGCAGTGGTCGATACACATCGCTGTGGTCGCTGAGCCGTATTTCGTCCAGCCCAGGGAAGACTGGGTGGCGGACCTTAGCGGCTCAGTGACCATAGTGTCGTCGGCCGCCGCCGGTACCCCGACCCTTGAAGGTGTCAGGAGGGGTCGGGGGTGCGTAGCAGCACGGTTCGGAGAGATCGTAGTGGTGGGAGTCTACTTCTCCCCGAGCCGAACTCTCGCCGAGTTCCACAACTCTCTCGCAGAGTTGAGTGTCGTCGTCGGGAACCATTCCCTCCCCGTGCTTGTCCTCGGGGACTTCAATGCCAAGAACTTGGCTTGGGGTTCTCGTTGCACAGATGTGCGGGGAAGGATGGTGGAGGACTGGGCTCTGGAGAAGGGCCTGGTCGTCCTAAATCGGGGTTCTGTCCCCACGTGCGTGCGGATGCGGGGTGAGTCGGTGGTGGACATTTCGTTCGCTAGCCCCGCTCTGTCGCCACGTGTCGTTGACTGGCGTGTCATGGAGGGGGTGGAGACCTATTCCGACCACCGGTATATCCGGTTCGACGTCTCCACCCAGACCTCAAGCGCGCCGGTCCAACAGGCCCCGAGTGGTCCGCGCTGGGCGCTGAAGCAGCTGGACCGGGAGCTCCTCCTGGAAGCCTCGATCGTGCAGGCCTGGGTGACATCACCAGACAGGCCTGCCGACATTAACAATGAGGCAGGGTGGTTCCAGGAGGCCATGTCTGACATATGTGACATGGCAATGCCCCGAGTCCGGCCAGGAAGCGCCCGGCGTCAGGTGTACTGGTGGTCGCGAGAACTGACGTCTCTGCGTGAGGCGTGCGTGGCTGCGCGGCACCTGTACGCCAGGCATCGCAGGCTCCGCATCCGCCCACCGGATGCGGCAGCCATTGAGGCGGAGCTATATGAGGGGTACAGAGCGGCGAAGACCGCCCTCCGCGAAGCTGTCCTGCGGGCCAGGGATCAGGCCCGCGAGGAATTGCTGGGGACTCTCGACAGAGATCCGTGGGGGCGCCCTTACAAGATGGTGCGGGATAAACTCCGCACCTGGGCCCCCCCACTGACGCAGAGTCTCCGGCCTGAGCTCGTGGAGGACGTAGTGAGCACTCTGTTCCCTACGCGGGGGGTACATCCCCCCCCGCCTATGGCTCCGCCGCCTGCGGTGCTGGAAGCGGATCACCAGGACGACGACGACGACACTCCGGTAGTGACTGGGGTAGACCTGAGAGTGGCGGTACGCAGGCTCAGTGCCAAAAATACCGCCCCGGGACCCGACGGCTTGCCTGGCAAAGCCTGGGTCCTGGCCTCGGAGGCTCTCGGGCCCCGACTGCAGGGGCTCCTAAGCGCATGCTTGGAGAGAGGCCAGTTCCCGCTTCGTTGGAAGACGGGGAAGCTGGTCCTCATTCGGAAGCCGGGGCGCCCTGCGGACTCTCCGTCCGCATACCGGCCCATAGTGTTGCTCGACGAGGTGGGCAAGCTCTTTGAAAGAGTCATTGCAAACCGCCTCGCCGAGCACCTTGCGGGGATGGGGCCGGATCTTGCGGAACACCAGTTTGGTTTCCGCAAGGGGCGCTCTACGGTGGACGCCATCATGCGCGTGAGAGCCCTCACGACGGGGGAAGCAGTGTCCCGGGGGGGGGTTGTCTTGGCGGTGTCTCTTGACATCGCCAACGCTTTCAACTCCATGCCCTGGAGCTGCATTAGGGAGGCACTACGGTATCACCGGGTGCCGACCTACCTTCGTCGTGTGGTCGGGGACTACCTAACGGATAGAGCCGTTATCTACCCCGGTCGCAGCGGAGAATGGAACCGGCGAGAGATGTCGTGCGGTGTTCCACAGGGATCGGTCCTAGGACCTTCCTTGTGGAACATCGGGTACGACTGGGTGCTGCGCGCCGACCTCCCTAGCGGCGTCAGCGTGGTCTGCTATGCAGACGACACGCTGGTGCTGGCACAAGGGGGGTCGCACGAGGCGGCGGCCGAAATAATGACACGCGGGGTTGCGATAGTCGTCGAGAGGATCCGGCAACTGGGTCTTTGCACAAGTCCGAGGCCATGTGCTTTTATGGGCCTCGGAATGCGCCACCTCCGGGATCCTCACTGACGGTAGGAGGGGTATCCGTCGGCGTCGAGTCGACGCTGAAGTACCTGGGACTCGTCCTCGACAGCCGATGGAACTTCGTGGAGCATTTCCGACGTTTGGCCCCCAAACTGGAACGGACCGGGGCTGCCTTCAGGCGGCTCCTGCCCAACCTTGGGGGGCCAAACGCCTCCTGCCGGAGGCTCTACGCGGGAGTCGTGCGGTCCATGGCCCTTTACGGGGCCCCGGTGTGGGCGCGTTCCTTGAGGCTGCGTGCAGCCCACTACCTGAACGCGCCCCAAAAGGTGGTAGCCGTAAGGCTGGCCCGTGGGTACCGCACGATCTCCCGTGAGGCGGCATGCCTCCTTGCCGGATTGCCGCCATGGGATCTGGAGGCGATAGTCCTCGCGCGCCTACATGAATGGCGCGCGGAGGTGCTACGCCGGGGGGAAACTCCGCTGCCGCGACAAATTGTCGCGCAGCGGACAGACTTCCGGCGTGATCTCATGGCGACATGGAGAGAGCGACTGTCGCAACCCCGTGCAGGGCACGCCACAATAGTGGCGGTAAGTCCCCTCTTTGAGGAGTGGCTTGAGAGACGCCACGGCGTCCTCACCTTCCGCCTGACGCAGGTCCTCACCGGACACGGTGTTTTCGGGAGGTTCCTGCACCGAATCGGGCGGGAGGAAACGCCCGGGTGTTTCCACTGCGAGGATCGACCGGAGGACACGGTGGAGCACACGGTGGAGGTGTGCCCCGCGTGGGCGGAGCACCGCCGTGTCCTCGAAGCGGCGATTGGCGGCGGCGACCTCTCGCGTCCGGCCCTGGTGCAAGCCATGGTCCGGAGCGAGACGGAATGGGACGCCGTCACCTCCTTCTGCGAAGCAGTAATGCTAGAGAAGGAGGTGGCGGAACGTGAGAGGGAGAGAACCTCACAGCGTCCCGGCCGCCGTGGGAGACGCCCCGGGCGTCGGGGGCCACCACGTGGCCCCCGGCCACCGTAGGCGCGGGCCTGTGGACGGTGGGCTATGGGCTAGCTCACCGTCCGTCCGTCTCATGACGACAGGCCGTGTCGACGGCGCGTTCGTGTTCCACGCGCGCCTCAAAGAGAGTCAGCAAAAAGGAAGGGGTCCGAAAGGACCGATGCCTGCCGGGGTTGCGGGACTATTCGAAAGAGATACCGTGGCCCCGGAACACAAAGGGCGATGAAGGAACATGGATGGGTTTTAGTCAGTAAAAGTCTGACACTCCCTCCTGCTCCGCCCAGAGCGGGAGAAGTCATTTGATGATTTCCCATCCGAAAAAAAAAAAAAAAAAAAAAAAAAGGTAGTCCCGCGGAACCCAAAAATTATAGACCGATCACGTGTTTGTCGACGATCTACAAGCTTCTTACATCCATTCTGAGAGTGAAAATTAATACACACATTGACAAAAACTCCATCATGTCAGCCTCTCAGAATGGATGTAGGAATGGGTCCCGCGGTACTAAGGAGCTACTCCTCATCGACATGGCCATTAGCCAACAGGTTCGTCAATCTCGCAAGGATCTGTCGACATGTTGGATAGATTATAAGAAGGCCTATGACTCGGTGCCACATACGTGGCTCATGAGGGTGCTGGAGTTGTACAAAGTAGATACAACTCTACGCACCTTTCTTGAGTCATGTATGGGGCAATGGACGACTGTCCTTCGATATCCAGGATGTCGACAGATCCAGGGGAGCGATGAGCCTGTATGGATTAAGCGGGGAGTATTTCAGGGCGACAGTCTGAGTCCACTTTGGTTCTGTTTAGCCCTGAATCCTCTAAGCACATTGCTGGAGAATTCAGGCCTAGGCTGCCGGTTGAGGAAGGATGGTCAGGTTATATCTCACCTGCTTTACATGGATGATCTGAAACTCTTTGCCCCCAACAAATTGCGACTGATGGAGCTACTGAAAGTAACTGAAACTTTTAGTAGCGCCATCAGGATGGAATTTGGTGTGGACAAATGTGCAGTTATGTATGTAAAGCGAGGGGAGATTGTGGAGTCCGAGGGACTTCAGCTCTCGGACTCCATACAGCTGAGATCTCTTTCCTCATCTGAAACCTATAAGTATTTGGGTATGTCGGAAGCGTTAGGCATTAATGTAACTGACATGAAGCAATCGTTGAGGGAGCGCTTCTTCGGACGCCTGAGAAAGGTATTAAATAGCCTTCTTTCAGGCGGGAACAAGGTGCGCGCCTTCAATGGTTGGGTCATGCCGGTTTTAATGTACTCTTTCGGCATACTCAAATGGACTCAGACCGAACTCGACGCTCTGGATAGAAGAGTTCGTACACTGCTGACCGAAAGCCGGATGCATCACCCACGATCATCGGTGATGAGACTGTACATCCCGCGGAAGTGCGGAGGTCGAGGCTTTTTAAACGCGAAGACCCTCCACAACCTCGAGGTGTGCAGTCTCAGAGAATATTTTTTAAAAGCCGAGGTAGGTATGCACCGAGATGTGGTCGCAGTGGACAAGGGACTCACCCCGCTGTCCATGGCTAAAGAGAACTGGCACAAACCTGAGGTACTTACCACCGATGACCGCAGGCAAGTATGGCAAGGCAAAGAGCTTCACGGGCGCTTCTACCGGGCTCTTTATGGGCCCGATGTAGATTTTCTAGCGTCCGTGTCCTGGTTACGTTTCGGCGACCTCTTTGGGGAAACTGAAGCTTTTGTCTGTGCGATTATGGACGAAGTTATGTTGACGAACAATTACCGGAAATATATTATGAAGGACGGGACGGTTGACGTGTGTCGGGCATGCCACCTTCCGGGTGAGTCCATCAGACATATTATTTCTGGTTGTTCTCGTCTGGCTAACGGCGAGTACTTGCACAGGCATAACCAAGTAGCCAGGATTATACACCAGCAACTTGCCTTGAAATATAAACTTGTGGAATCTGAGGTACCGTACTACAAGTATGTGCCCGACCCAGTTCTCGAAAAAGACCATGTCACGCTGTACTGGGATCGGTCCATCATTACTGACAGGACTATTGTCGCCAATAAGCCTGACATAGTGATGATGGACCGATCAGCGCGCCGCGTAATGATAATCGATGTTACCATTCCGCATGACGAGAACCTCGTGAAAGCTGAGAAAGAGAAACAAATAAAATATCTCGACTTGGCACACGAGGTTCGCGACATGTGGAATATGAACTCGGTTATCATTGTGCCGATTGTCGTGACGGCCAATGGCCTTATAGCCAAGAGCTTCGATGACCATCTATCGAAGCTCTCTTTAGGCGGTTGGATCAAGGGCCTGATTCAGAAGGCAGTACTCCTCGACACGGCTCGCATTGTGAGGAGGTTCCTGTCTCTGCAGCCCTAACCGCCGGTGGCTTGGACCCTGCTCCCGACACCGGCGGACTACTATTTTTTTATATTTTTAAGTGTTTTATGTTTTTTTCTATGAAATATTTAAAAATGTAAAAATAATAAGATGTTATGATTAATAAAGGAGATAATAATAATAATCATTTAATTCAGGCAAGACGCCCATACGGAAGATACATTTTTCACAAGTATTGTATATATATTTACAATTGCAAATCAAATTAAAATTAAAATTAAAATTTAAAATTATTAAAATTAAAATTAAAGTTACAAAATCATTAATAAATAAAAATAATTAATTAAAAATTGTTAGCAGGAATATTGACAGCCATATACAAAGAAATAATTAGCTTCATATATGGCTCTCAATATTCCATTGTCAGAATCATGTACACGGCTCATAAAGGAGGCCCTCGCTTTTCTTAATACGGCATAGAAATCATCGACTCTGTTTTCCGCAAACATGCCGGACGCACTACACCTCCAGGGTAGCCCAAATATACACCTAAATGCGTTGTTGTATTGCACACGTAGGGTGTTATAAGCGCGTTGTGTGTGCTTGTACCAGAGGTGTCCAGTGTAAAGCGAGTGACAGTACGCATTGAACAGAGTGACTTTAACTTGATTGTTACATTTAGCGAATCGCCGAGCAAGCATATTACTTTTCGCTGCCAACATTCTCCTCTGTCTTTCTAAATCCTCGTCGTCTCGCATAATGAATGGCAACCAATTGCTTTCTTTTCTAAGAAACTTACGGCTACTGAACAAAATTATTCAGCCTATGACCGCGAATTACTCTCAATCTACGCCGCGGTCAAACATTTCAGACATCACGTTGAGGCGCGAACTTTTACAATTTTACAGACCACAAACCAATAACTTACGCTTTTAGAGAGAATAATCAGTAATGTTCCCCTAAGCAATTTCGATATCTGGACTTGGGCGGGGGGGCGGCTAACCCCGTATATATAATGCTGTGGCGAGCAAGCGACTGAGTGAATTTCAGCCAGCTGACAGCAGTTGAACGGAGCACAGATTTTGTTCGCGGTGTCTTCTCCATACGTAGTAGTAATAGCTCAATGTTCCTACATCTTTATGAACTTGGAGAATTGTATTGATATGATTTTGATGATTATAATTTTGTAACTAATACGTTTTACAGCCGCGACTAATATTTTAATCAACATACACCCTAGCTCTGGCCTGCAAATTGCAGAAAACGTAAAAAAATTGAATTTCGCGGCCTGGTTGGAGCATTCACCTTTTTTTTTTTTCGGATGGGAAATCATCAAATGACTCCTCCCGCTCTGGGCGGAGCAGGAGGGAGTGTCAAACTTTTACTGACTAAAACCTATCCATGTTCCTTCATCGCCCTTTGTGTTTCGGAGCCACGGTATCTCTTTCTAACAGTCCCGCAACCCCGGCATGGAGCATTCACCTTAACTCTAATTTATATAAAACTTAAATGAATCCAAATTGACACAAAGAAATCTTAACACACACCACAGCACCACTCTTTAATATTGAAATCAATCCCAATCACGTTCATTTGTCTCTATCATTCCAAATCCCCTTAGAGTCTAAGTACCTCCTTATTTTTCACTGGTCCACTCGACACCACCTTCATCTCAACTGAGAGGTGTCAAAGACAGACCACTTCGTTAGGGTGGACATTATTATTAGCTGCTGAATGGTTCGACGTGACGGCAGCTGCTGAAGCGCTTTATTGAAGCCTAATTTTGCGCTGAACTATTTAGGAATACGAGTGGTAGAAATTTTGAAGTTGGTAGACTTATTGTGTTTCAAGTATTAATTGTTTGTGTGATTAGCTTTATAAATAAGTGCATGTATATTTGACGGCATCATTTGGCACAGTTGTTGAGCGATTGGCTGCTACGCTGCGTGTCGCGGGTTTGATTCCCAAACGGAAAAACTATTTTAATGGGCTACAGGTAGTTGTTCCGGGTTTGGCTGTTTTTACATGTGAGTTTAAATGTTTGTTAACGCACCCACGATACAGAAGAAGATACAAGAGATTCCTAGTGTGGGGTAAAGTTTATTTTTAAAGTTAATAAGAATTCAGACAATTCTATTGCTATGTTTACGCAAGATTTGAATGAAAGTCAGGCCAATTAATTATTTACCAAATTGACTGTCCAATTAAATTTTCTGTATAGTCAAATCGCACCAAACTCTTTGACAGTTGACGCGGTAAATTGACGTAGGGTGTCAATTTGCTTGACAATTTTCCCTCAAGTTAGCTTTTGTTCGTATAAAATGGCTGTTTAGATGAATCGTTGGACGTTTAGTGGTGGCAAGCGCAATTGTTGAGCATGAGGTCCTGTGTTCGATTCCCAGGTCGGGCAAAATGTTATTGGGTATTTCCATCAGAAACTTCTCAGTAGCAGCCACGGATTCTGGATTTTTGCCCGGTTGATGGCAATAGGCTCGCCCCTATTACATTGGATTAAAACATAACTATGCGGGGATTACAGGCGTAATGTTATATTTAGAACTTTATAAGCAACAAATTTTTTTGCTTACGACAAACAAAAGTAGAAAAACCAATACCACGTACGTCCCTAAATACTTGTGAATGCTAAAAAACTATGACCACCCTTTTAGTTTCATGGACAAAAAAACAAAACACAACTGTACTACAAACCCTGGCTGTTTCTCGCAAAAAACGGCTCGAAGGACCAAAAAACGGCTCGAAGGACCAAAAACGGATCCAAAACGAAACAAAATAAATCATGGTCACGTGTTTTGAACTACAGTTTCAGCTGTCAACCTACAAACGGTTCATTGGTAACCGCTGCGAGATATTCGACATTACAATACCACAAAATGGGACTTGCAATGTTTGATAATGGTAAAACTTAATGATAAATATTAAGCATACTAACCATTTTGAAAATTGCCTCGGGATATACATGTTTTATTTCTACTGAACTCCAAAGATTTATTTCAATAGATTCGTCCACAAAAAGGAAAATATTTTTTTTTTTATAAAGTGGTTGTAGCCCGCCACTTACACACTATTCCCAAACCACTGCAACTCCTGAAACCCAAAATCAGCAGTGGCAACCACCAGAAAAGCTCCGAAACAATGAAGCTCGACGAAGTCCTAGAGAAAGAATTTAACTGTCTTGAATCCCGCAACGAAATTAATCAGAAAAAAAATAGCGGAGAATTGGAAAACATAATTTTCACTTCCCTCCATATCGTTTTTGTTTTATTGACAACTAGCTGACCCGGCGAACTTCGTACCGCCTAACAACAGTCGATTCTTTAATTTATTACGACCCGAACCGAATGGCGTAGCGGTGGTGAGGCTGCCTTACGTTCTTAGGGTCCCGGGTTCGAGACCCGGTTGGAGCACATGTTTGTGTGATGAGCCAGACATTTGTTTCTAAGTCATGGATGTTTATATGTATAATAAGTATGTATTTACAAACAAAAAAAAAGTATCTATGTAGTATATCAACTATCTGGTGTCCACGACACAAGCCTCGTTGCTTACTGTGGCACTAGATGGCGCTGTGTGTTCATGTTCAGCGATATTTATATTATATATTTTTTTTTTTTCGTACTTCCAGGAATATTATTTAAAAAAAATTAGCGAAATCGGTTCAGCTGCTCTCGAGATTTGCGCTTAGCAACACATTCAACGATTAATTCTTATATTAGAATTGTATCAATATTGTAATTAATAAAAGGGTGAGACAGAGGTTATTATAATTAGAGGAGCTACTGCTAACAGCCGCTCGGGTCGATCGTTAGGTTAAAGGTGACGGTGCTTGCCTAGGTTGGTCTGTGGATGGGTGACCCATTACATACCGAGTTTCCTCCGTGCCTCGGAAAGTATGTTAAGCCGTTGGTCCCGGCTGTCATTTCTAGATCTTTGACAATCGTTAGGTAGTCAGAGGCCCAAAAAGTGACAACTAGTCTTACCAATGGGGTATCGTATTACCCGGTACTAACTGGGTTGTGGAGGTCAGATAGGCAGTTGCTCCATGTAAAATACAGGTATTCAGCTGCATCCAGTAAAACTGGAAGCCAACCCCAACTTGGGAAAAGGCTAGGCAGATGATGACAGAGGTAATTCTAATTCTATTGCCAACACCGGGGTACAATTACAAAATCCGTGCAGCTGCTGACGATTCCTGATGGAAAAGATTACTATCACCTTCGCCCGACCTGTGGATTGAAATCATGCTCAGAAACTGTAGTGCTGCACACTCTTCTCAGTATTGACCCTTCTTTGTTTTGTTCTTGACACCTGGGAACGGTCTAGTCGAGATTTTAGGGGTCAAAGTTCCAACTTTTTCAAGTTTTTATTTTATTTTAAATACAAGTTTTTAATGTTATAAGTTCAGTTTAAATACCTCTTTAACCATCGAACTATTCAATGTATCCATCAGCACAATCTTTTGGGTGCGTTACATTGAGTTTTACCGCAAAACGTGACTTTTTCACCCCTAAAAAGAAGTCGTTTTCCAGCAATAATTTTTTCCGTAAAGTTACTTAGTTTGATGTACAGAATGCTTGGTTGACGGCTTCGTGAAGGATCCGTTTAGACTCTGAATTTTATCCCAAAATGTTCAAAAAATAAATGTCAACCCTTGCGAAGCCCCGGCTTCGCAAGGGTTGACATACGACTAGCGCCCCGTCGGGACGGGGCGCTAGTCGTATATAAGAATGAGAATAAATAATTAAAAGAATAAGAATAATTTATTTAAAAAAGTATTATAAAATGTACATTTACGTGCAGTAGCCTCTCACCAGCGCGCCCCGCGCCGCGCGAAACGCCCAACCGCGCTCATGTTTCTAAAATCTCGCAATTTTCAAAACAATTCCGACCGTTGCGATAAAAACACCTGTAGTTCAAAAACTACAAGTGCTAGCGCTATTTATTATTTCTGAAACATATAATTAGTGCATAAAAGTAAACTACAACTAAAATATATTTAATAATTGCAAGAAACGATATGAACGCAGAATGGAATAAATAACTGAAGAACGTCCGTCTTCAGACTGTGGAGGAGGACCGAGGAACCATCAACTCTCAGGCCGTAGAGAAGGGCCGAGGGCATCCGTCTTCAGACGGTGGTGGACGGCCGAGGACCGTCAATCCTCAGGCCGTAGGAGGAGGGCCGAGGACTTCTGTCTTCCGACCGTGGAGGAGGGCCGAGGAGCGTCAAATCTTCATCAGGCTTGTGCAGCTCAAGCAGCAAGGTTTCCAGGTGTTCTAGGTGAGGATGCGGCGCGGAGAGAGACCGACTTAAAACTCAAGAATAAGGGGAACTGTCCTTTAAATAAACTTTTATGAAGCTTCCCAGAGATGTTTCTGCTCTCAGCTCTGAACGTAGACTGCCCATTTCACCACCAGGCTCCTGTCAACTCCAGATCATTTACATTTTAAAATTAGAAAATTATTAAAAAGAAAATCGAATGAGGTCGATGTGATTTACTTATACAACCTACAACTAGCTCCAGCAATAAATTAAAAATAAAACTAGGGTTGCCACTAACTGACATCACAAAAGTAAACAAAGATTTAATATAACATGAATTAAAAGGTAAAAGAAGCCATGAAGCTACCTAGGGAGGACGAATGCTTAAATTTTCAGGTTAATAATATCCAAAAATGTAAGTAAAAAACCATATAAAAGACATACACATTACAACTTCGGCTGCATGCTGGCGTTTTGTGCGAATTAAAAAGATAAATAAATAAAGAAAAGTCTTTCTGTTTTTAGGGTTCCGTACCCAAAGGGTTAAAACGAGACCCTATTACTAAGACTCCACTGTCCGTCTGTCCATCTGTCCGTCTGTCCGTCTGTCTGTCAGCAGGCTGTATCTCATGAACCGTGATAGCTAGATAGTTGAAATTTTCACAGATGATGTATTTTGGTTGCTATAACAACAAATATACTAAAAAGAGAATAAAATACATATTTGATGGGGGCGCTCATAAAACAAACTTGACTTTTTTGCCGTTTTTTGCTCGATATTAGTAACGGCAACAGGTAGACGCTTGAAATATTCACAGAATATTTCGTTGTATATTCACTTTAAAAATAAATAGTTAAATTAAAATAAAATAAATATTTAAAGGGGGGCAATACCCATACAACCCATAAAATACCCATACAACAAACGTGATTTTTTTGCTAATGTTGTATAGATAATGGTACGGCATCCTTCGTGCGCGAGTCCGACTCGCACTAGGCTTCTTTGTCTTCAGATTTTTCGTAGTCGCGCTCCTTTTGATTACGGCGCAGAGACAGAACTGAACACTGAACAGTCGATCAATGATTTCTAATTAGCTGATTTACGACCGACTAATGACTAATAAATCCCACCACAATCATCACACATTATCTCCCGATTCTAGTAGGTATAATAGAAAATGATAGTCCCCATCAGTAGCTGGGAATGTTACGCAAATTGACTGATATATAGCTGAGATAATTGCGGTAGTTAAGATTAATTAGTAGCTTGTAAGCGAATGCGAGGTTGTAAGTTACATACTTCGGGGAATTCCAGTTAGTAACCATCAGTTCTATCAGTTCAAAATAGAGCATTATTTGCCGTGTTTACACAAGGTCAAATTAAAATTAGCTATCAAAAATCGACACAGAAAAACTTCTAGAAGTCCTGGTTTGATTATGTTATTCTCTTGTATGTAATTGTACATATGTATTTACTCAATTTAGTTTTAATGTTTAGTGTTTGTACCAATTTGATTATTCTTATAGTTGTTAATAGATTTCTTTTATTTTATAACATTGACTGTCCTAGTTAATTTGTGCTATGTAAAGTGATGGCCTGAAACACAATAGCGCCCCGTCGGGACGGGGCGCTAGTCGTATATAAGAATGAGAATAAATAATTAAAAGAATAAGAATAATTTATTTAAAAAAGTATTATAAAATGTACATTTACGTGCAGTAGCCTCTCACCAGCGCGCCCCGCGCCGCGCGAAACGCCCAACCGCGCTCATGTTTCTAAAATCTCGCAATTTTCAAAACAATTCCGACCGTTGCGATAAAAACACCTGTAGTTCAAAAACTACAAGTGCTAGCGCTATTTATTATTTCTGAAACATATAATTAGTGCATAAAAGTAAACTACAACTAAAATATATTTAATAATTGCAAGAAACGATAATGCGGAATTCAAATGTTTGTTAGCGACCTGCCTGATCTAGGTTTATTTAAACCTGTGTTTCAGGCCATCACTTTACATAGCACAAATTAACTAGGACAGTCAATGTTATAAAATAAAAGAAATCTATTAACAACTATAAGAATAATCAAATTGGTACAAACACTAAACATTAAAACTAAATTGAGTAAATACATATGTACAATTAGATACAAGGGAATCACATAATCAAACCAGGACTGTTTTCTGTGTCGATTTTTGATAGCTAATTTTAATTTGACCTTGTGTAAACACGGCAAATAATGCTCTATTTTGAACTGATAGAACTGATGGTTACTAACTGGAATTCCCCGAAGTATGTAACTTACAACCTCGCATTCGCTTACAAGCTACTAATTAATCTTAACTACCGCAATTATCTCAGCTATATATCAGTCAATTTGCGTAACATTCCCAGCTACTGATGGGGACTATCGTTTTCTATTATACCTACTAGAATCGGGAGATAATGTGTGATGATTGTGGTGGGATTTATTAGTCATTAGTCGGTCGTAAATCAGCTAATTAGAAATCATTGATCGACTGTTCAGTGTTCAGTTCTGTCTCTGCGCCGTAATCAAAAGGAGCGCAACTACGGAAAATCTGAAGACAAAGAAGCCAAGAGCGAGTCGGACTCGCGCACGAAGGGTGCCGTATCTATACAACATTAGACAAAACGGCAAAAAAAACTAGTTTTTTGTATGGGAGCTATTAGCCCTTAAAATATTTATTTTATTTTAATTTACCTATTTATTTTTAAAGTGAATATACAACTAAATATTCTGTGAATATTTCAAGCGTCTACCTGTTGCCGTTACTAATATCGAGGAAAAAGTCACGTTTGTTGTATGGGAGCCCCCCTTAAATAGTTATTTTATTATCTTTTTAGTATTTGTTGTCATAGCGGCAACCAAAATACATCATCTGTGAAAATTTCAACTATCTAGCTATCACGGTTCATGAGATACAGCCTGGTGACAGACCTACGGACAGACGGACAGTGGAGTCTTAGAAATAGTTTTACTCTTTGGGTACGGAACCCTAAAAACAGAAAGACTTTTCTATTTTTTTTTAATTCGCAGAAAACGGCCCTCACTTCGGCTGCATGACAGGCCGTGGTATCCGAAACTGTTGACAGCTTCACCACAGTGACAGCGATGAGGAGATTCCTTCTTTAGTTTAAGAAGATAGCTTCTGATTAGCGTCTGAAACGGTACCAGAAAAAAGCAATGAATGAGAAAACGTATTAGTCTAAATTAAGGAAGTAATAGCTACCAACTACCTAAATAAAACTACAGAACGCGAGTCTCAGCCATGTCCCATGGATTAATCAGTGGCTACTTAGCCTTTTAGTACACGAGAATGGTCCTTAAGTGTCCTAGTTTAGTACAAATGAGGCCGCTATTCCCTGTCATGGCCGCCGGGGGCTATTACGGCCATTTTATCGGCCACAAGGGAGCTATTACGTAAAACGGTCGATCAGCCACGCGGTGGTCCCCAATCTGTGATATTTTAATGGTTTTATGAATTGTGATTTTAGATGATTATGTACGTACTTAATGTGATTACATAAACTTGTAAGTTTTGGGGGTAAGCAAAAAAGAGGCTCAGGCGCAAAATGTGTCTTTCGCAAAATAACTCCTTCTCAAAAGGTCGCAAAACAATCGGCTACTATAATTTGTCACATGCTCTTTTTGTTTTGTCAAAGTTAATACGCGCACGCTGCGTGCCGGTTGCGTGTACTACGGCACCTGAACATAACATTACACCTGCAATCCCTGAAGGGTTAGATAGAGGTGTACTTAATAGTACACCCTCATTTCGCCAGTTATGTTTAAGTCCCATGTAACAGGGGTCGAGCCTTTTGCCATCAACCGGACTCATAAATTATCCAGGCTTCTGAGAAATTCCTGATGGAAAAGACCAATAACGCTTTGCCCGACCCGGGAATCGAACCCAAGACCCGTCAGCAGTCGCGTTTGGTACCACTAGTCCAGAAAGGTAGTTTAGAAATTTAACTAGCAAAAATAGTGTATAGAGCCTTATTTTCTTATAACTTGTAGACAGGTAGGTACTAAATAAATTATAAGGCCCAAAAAACCAACCTACTTGGAAATTAACTTAAAGTACTAAAGAGCTTCTAAAAATACAAGTCGCCCTCTCCACCACTCTCATAAAATATTAAATTGAAAAGTTCCTCAAGAAGATCGAACTTGAAGTGAAAAGAAAAACTATGAAAATATGATTACACGCCTCATAACACCACGTCTGATCTCCCGAAGGAATAGGCAGAGGAGTACACCAACATTTCGCTAGTTTGAAAGAGAAAGAAAGAAAAATATTTATTTGTCGCAGGGACAGGACGTGCATACAAAATTAGAAAAAATAAACATAATATGCAACGCATGACAAACATTTTGAAAAGAACAGAACAGAAAAAAAAAACAAAAAAAGTTATGGTGAGTGCCACTCAACATGATGCTGTGCTGTGATGCTGTGAATACATTGATGAATTGTCGTAACCATGAAATATAATTTTATTCCTAATAATAGCTAATTTACTAACTACTTATTTTAATAATTATTTGTTATAATGTAATTATGCTCCTAACTAATATTAATCGAAGCAAGACTGTAAATTCTATTATGTATGACAATGATGTGTATATTGTGTATGACTAATGACATTAAATGATATTATTATGCATGTACTAGAAATATTTGCACGACTGATAAGTCGAATATAGTGAAACTAAAATTATTTTACTATATCATGTAAGCACCTATATTCTGGCAAATAAATAAATTTCATTTCATTTCATTTCATATGGAGTGCCTACAGCATAGCGCTGGTTGTTAGGTCACCCGAAAAAAAAACGTAATTAAGCCTATACAGCATAAATATTTGATTATATGAGTAAGTAAAATAAAACAAACAGTACTTATAAGATAAAACAGCATAAAAAACCAAAAAGTTTTTTTTTTAATAAGTGCCTTGTTAGTTGGTTAATTTGTATTGGTCAAATCTTGTAACTGAACTTAAAACCAGTTCCCCCAAACCGATTGAGCTGAAATTTTGCACATGTCTTTGGGTCTTGTCACAATACATTTTTATGACAGAGACGACTTGATCCTGTAGCCGCTCTAATGGCGCCGATAGAGAGTGATTGTAACTACAGAGCTACAAGTGTTTTCAAGCACCAGGACAACACAGACAGGGAGAGGTTGTTTCACCAATTCACCAATAGCATCGACGAATTCGTGATATTTTTGGGATATTTTATTTTTGGGACATTTGGGATATTTACCATATTTGTTGTGAGTTCCCGATATTTCCAATTGTTTTTTTTTGTTTTTTTTTTTGTATGTGACCATGACAGTTTATAAACTTATATTTTATTGAGATCAAAAATTAAGGCAAAAGTTCGGCAAGGAAAGGCGATGACGAAATTTTGATACAAGTCACGCACAGTAAGAAATTACGGAATGCTCCCCAGGGGTGTAAGTAAACGAGCTGAAAACTTCGGGTTCCCGGAAATTTTCATACACGAAAAGATTAATAAATTATTAAGTAGAGAAAATTGCGCATTTTGCTGATGGCGTTATCAAGGAGAGTCGTTGACTGGAAGCATTTTGTAAATGTAGTGATAATGTTATCGCTTGTCCTTTTGAAGGTTTTTAAGGATCTCTTGGCCGTAACCACGACTTGTTGCATTACCGACGCATGACTAACTTGAACAAAAAGAGGCCCTACTCTCTAACGTTTCGTTCGTATATTCGGATCTATCCGTCTCTTTCACTCGCACTCATCTGCAGACGTGCGCGAGAGAGGCGGATAGATCCGAAAATACGAACGAAACGTTAGAGAGTTGAGCCCCTGGTCGGACGCCGGTTTGTGCTGCCAAACTTTCTTTCTGGTCAAAGCTACTGCGATAACAAGTCGTAGTAGTAGAGTGCGAGGTGGGTTATTTACCAACGAATATCAATAAAAAATAAATACTTGCAACACCCAGTATTGCTATTCTATGCATCAACTACGAACTTCTCTCAACTAAAAAAAAAATAAAAAAAATAAAAATATATATATATATTTAATTAAAGAATTAAGAAAAGAGGAGAAGGAGGAGGATGGGGTGGAGGAGGATTTTGAGAATTTTTCTTTATTAAATATTATTTTTATTTTATGTCATTCTACATGCACTTTTTATTATTGTATGTGTACACATGTTTGTGCAAATAAATATATCTTATCTTATCTTATCTAAGTACCTAATCAATCGACCTTAAAACACAACAATATTTAAAATGTCACTTACGGGATATCTTCCGTGATTATTGATTATTTTTGAGCTCTTGATATTTCGACTCTGTTGCAAGCGCCATGATCGCGGGTTAACTGGATAATGCGTGTAACGTTACAATTTCCTGGGTAGGATCCACAAGACTGTAAAATCACTATGAGCACTCACCTACCTAACCTTCAGTCTGGAGGGGAGCACTATTAAAAGAAATTGACAAGGGGACGAGTTATAAGAATTTATTAACAAAGATCCTAACCTAAAAGCTGGAGCTACTCAAATCACTAATGCCAGTGAAGCTGGCGGAAAATACTGAAGATGAACGCAGAATGAAATAAATAACTGAAGAACGTCCGTCTTCAGACTGTGGAGGAGGACCGAGGAACCATCAACTCTCAGGCCGTAGAGAAGGGCCGAGGGCATCCGTCTTCAGACGGTGGTGGACGGCCGAGGACCGTCAATCCTCAGGCCGTAGGAGGAGGGCCGAGGACATCTGTCTTCCGACCGTGGAGGAGGGCCGAGGAGCATCAAATCTTCATCAGGCTTGTGCAGCTCAAGCATCAAGGTTTCCAGGTGTTCTAGGTGAGGGTGCGGCACGGAGAGAGGCCGACTTAAAACTCAATAATAAGGGGAACTGCCCTTTTAAATAAACTTTTATGAAGCTTCTCTGAGGTGTTTCTGCTCTCAGCCCTGAACGTAGACTGCCCATTCAACCACCAGGCTCCTGTCAACTCCAGATAATTTACATTTTAAAATTAGAAAATTATAAAAAAAAAATCGAATGAGGTCGATGTGATTTACCTATACAACCTACAACTAGCTCCAGCAATAAATTAAAAATAAAACTAGGGTTGCCACTAACTGACATCACAAAAGTAAACAAAGATTTAATAAAGATAAAAACTTAAATAACATGAATTAGAAGGTAAAAAGGCCAAAACCGTTGCTAAGCCTCCAAGAAATGACCATGAAGCTACCTAGTGAGGACGAATGCTTAAATTTTCAGGTTAATAATATCCAAAAATGTAAGTAAAAAAACATAAAAGACATACACATTACATTACCCCGAAAACCCCGGAATTTTTTTGAATACAATGAAAAAATTTTCTTATTTAGCATTAAGAGAGCATTAATCAACAAAAAATTAAGCTAAATGAGTATTTACAGTGATACAGTAAGTTTAAAAACAATTAAAACTAAGATTCCCCATAACCCCAGAAAATAAATTTAACTAGAAAAATTTCGAGGTTGTAAATAAAACCTTGATCTTTCATACACCTTTCATCAACCTACCTTACACACTTCCTCAATCATACATCACCAGCATACTTAGGGGATATGGTTCACATTCAATGACGCATACTCCACAAGGAATTATTTTTAAAGTTTACGAAGGCTTATTTATTTAATTTAGGTGTCGTAATCCGCACCTGTTCTAAAACCCGTTAAAATTAAAATAAATTGTTTACAAAGTTTTTCTGCTTAAGAAAAGCAGCCAAGGTTTAAGAGCATAAAGTGCTTAAGAGAAGCCTTCAAGCTTTAAGTCAAGGGTCAAGGAGGGTCAAGGATAAAAAAATATTATCTAAGTTAAAAAAGTACACTAAGGCTTATTTTACGAGTTAATGCGACCGCTCGACACAACGGCTTATTTAATGAGTTGTGCACCGCTCAACACAATGGCTTATTTAAAGAGTGGTGCACCGCTCTACAAAATTAAATAAAGGGATCTAACAAAGCCAAAACTTTTAAAGGAAGGTAAACCTTGTGGAGTATTTACAGAACTTAAATCTAAATGGTTTTTACAAGGAATGAGTTGAAGAGGCTAGGCTAAGTCATTGAAGATAAATATAATGTAAATAAAATAATCTGCGTATAATTTAACCGTAAATTACTCCAGAAAACATGAGGTGTATTATTAATATAAGACTTTATCAAAGTTAAAAGTAAAAGATAGCAAAAAATACAATTTTATAAGAGTGATAAAAGAAAGTAAAAAAAAAAAGTCTACTGAGGCCGAGAGTGTTTGAGTTAGAACTCAAGTCGAGAGAGGGTTTGAGTTAGGACTCAAGTCGAGAGAGAGCGTTTAAGAGGGAACTCAAGTCCAAGAGAGCGTTTGATAGGGAACTCAAGTCCAAGAGAGCATTTGAGAGGGAACTCAAGTCCAAAAGAGCATTTGAGAGGGAACTCAAGTCCAAAAGAGCATTTGAGAGGGAACTCAAGTCCAAAAGAGCATTTGAGAGGGAACTCAAGTCCAAGAGAGCGTTTGAGAGGGAACTCAAATCCAAGAGAGCATTTGAGAGGGAACTCAAGTCCAAGAGAGCATTTGAGAGGAGAAAGAGGGTAAGAGGGATCAGGTCAGGACCGTAACACTAAACGTCAGGACAGCTCCCGTAATACAGTAGTCGGGTAAGCTCCGAATAAAACATTAAGAGGGTCTGAGTACTTGAGGGCCCAAGAATGTTTAAAAATTTATAAGACACAGAGGGTCCAAAGAGGTTTGATTAAAAAATATCGTAAACCAATAACAACTGTATGGTGGTAAAATTTGGAACTAATGCATATAAAGTTTAATATTATTTTTAGTACCTATTTTGGCCACCGCAAAGTTTGATAAAAACTTTTTGCTACTGCAAAAGGATAGTTCTCTATGGGCTTGTTACCTAGCAACGCGTGACAAATAACAAGTCAACCCAAAATAATTTTATGCAATTTTACCCGACTAGGGCGAAACTCAAAAAGGAGGTTATGTATATTATCTGTATGTATGTTAGTCCGTTTTTTATCAAAAAATGAAGGATTTTTTAACGAGTATTTTTATAAGATTTTGGTGTTATTGAATAAGTATATCACCCAAAATTATCATAACTCAGTCTAGATTTAATTCGTTAGAATTTCTTAGAAAAATCTAGATTTGGATATTTTATTATAGTCTAAAGATTCAATTTTACGCCAGATTCGCGTATGACAAATTTATAGTCTAGGACCAAGTAATTTTTCAATGTAAAAATGTATAGATTGCACTAGCCGTGTTATCAGATCAAAACTAAATGAAGTAATAGTTCAGAATATATTAGTAAAGTATTTGTAGTGGGTGTAACGTAGATTTTTAGGGTTGTATAAACGTCCACAGGATATTCGCCTGTTTCTGTCGTGAAGTGTCCCAACGACCCACTTGGGAGTGTCCACGAATGGATTAACCATTGGGTACGAATACCAGAGGGTAAACGTAGTGGTGTGCAAGTCTGTGGGATGCATTATAGCGATGTTTTGGTAGAGAGTAAGTATAATATGAGATGAACGATTACGAGATATTGTCCAATAACCGTCGTAGAGTAACCAATCTCCAACCTTGGCAATGCCCACAAGTGGGTTAACATAACCAAGAGGCCGAAAGGGTGCCAATTATCTTTCGATAATGGAATGTGTGTGAGATGAAGAATACATAGATGATGTTTAGTTGTAAAAGAGTTGAGTAATAGTTGAGATGGATGAAAAGATGAAAATAATAAAATGCTTACCAAATATACTCACTTGGGGAAGTGTTATTTTCGAATTTTGAGAAGTGCAGGATGCCTAGAAATAATTTAAGAGGGGTGGGTTAGTAAATATTTGGGCGCCAGTCTGTAACGTTACAATTTCCTGGGTAGGATCCACAAGACTGTAAAATCACTATGAGCACTCACCTACCTAACCTTCAGTCTGGAGGGGAGCACTATTAAAAGAAATTGACAAGGGGACGAGTTATAAGAATTTATTAACAAAGATCCTAACCTAAAAGCTGGAGCTACTCAAATGACTAATGCCAGTGAAGCTGGCGGAAAATACTGAAGATGAACGCAGAATGAAATAAATAACTGAAGAACGTCCGTCTTCAGACTGTGGAGGAGGACCGAGGAACCATCAACTCTCAGGCCGTAGAGAAGGGCCGAGGGCATCCGTCTTCAGACGGTAGTGGACGGCCGAGGACCGTCAATCCTCAGGCCGTAGGAGGAGGGCCGAGGACATCTGTCTTCCGACCGTGGAGGAGGGCCGAGGAGCATCAAATCTTCATCAGGCTTGTGCAGCTCAAGCATCAAGGTTTCCAGGTGTTCTAGGTGAGGGTGCGGCACGGAGAGAGGCCGACTTAAAACTCAATAATAAGGGGAACTGCCCTTTTAAATAAACTTTTATGAAACTTCTCTGAGGTGTTTCTGCTCTCAGCCCTGAACGTAGACTGCCCATTCAACCACCAGGCTCCTGTCAACTCCAGATAATTTACATTTTAAAATTAGAAAATTATTAAAAAGAAAATCGAATGAGGTCGATGTGATTTACCTATACAACCTACAACTAGCTCCAGCAATAAATTAAAAATAAAACTAGGGTTGCCACTAACTGACATCACAAAAGTAAACAAAGATTTAATAAAGATAAAAACTTAAATAACATGAATTAGAAGGTAAAAAGGCCAAAACCGTTGCTAAACCTCCAAGAAAAAACCATGAAGCTACCTAGGGAGGACGAATGCTTAAATTTTCAGGTTAATAATATCCAAAAATGTAAGTAAAAAAACATAAAAGACATACACATTACATGCGGTTGGATGGAAAAAATTGTTAGGAGCAGACAAATCTGTCTACCCTCTTTCTTTGTCTTTTGTTAATATCAGGAGCTCAAAAATAAACAATAATCACGGAAGATATCCCGTAAGTGACATTTTAAGTATAGTTATGAACCGTGAAAGCTTAAAACATAACCTTAAGACAATTTAGAAAAAGCCGACAACAACCGTAGGACAGTAGCCCACCAGAAACAACAGCCGTCTGGTCGTAGGATACCCCCGTTTCTTTAGGAAATGAAGAACTTAACGTTCTTCAAATGCCTTAATATCTATGTAAGGAACTGCTGGGTATTGTCCATTGGTGAATAATGAATTTAAGATTTTTCTAAGTAGTTTTGACACTACACCGCATGCCTATAGTTTTCTTTTCCATTCCACGGCACATTTTGCTTCTCGCAAAGCAATCGCAACGAACTTTCGATTCAAAGAGGTTTTGTGCCAAAACCGCAAAACCCAATTGGTTCTCCGGCTTTATTCTCCATCTCAGCGAACACAATCAACTAGCAACAAGGCAATAACCGAACAACCAAACTCCTGGGAATAGAAAACAGACTTCAGTTTACCGTTAGGTTTGTACGTTATCCAATTACCAAGTAGGTTACTGTCTATAAACCTCGGTTTACACATAAACTTGGTTTGCACGTTGAGAAGTTTCTATGTAATCATCCCTCTTGTTTGTTTAACGGCTCAAAGGTTAAGAGTGATTGATTTTATCTGTTGGTTTGGGTTTAACAACCCCGTTAGTTTCGTTGTCGCAAGGCGTGTCTGTTGAGCTTGGGATCCTGGGTTCAATTCCCGGGTAGCGCTAAGTGTGGCTGGATTTTTCTACTCAGAATTTCAGGCCTAGAGTATACAGCGTGTAAACGGATCCTTCACGAAGCCGTCAACCAAGCATTATGTACATCAAACTAAGTGACTTTATGCAAAAATTGTTGCTGGGAAACGACTTTTTTTTGGGGTGAAATATCACGTTTTGCGGTAGGACTCAATGTTATGCACTCAAAACATTGTACGGGGGTCGTGAAGGTGTTTAAAGTAAAAATCTTACATTAAAAACATGCATATAAAAAAATACTTGTGAAAGAGGCGAAACTTTGACCTCCAATATCTGAAACTAGAAGGTTCCCAGGTATGGTGTAGAACCAAAAAATGATTGCAATGACGAGGAGAACAAGTGCCTTTTGGCTTCGTTAAGGGTCTTTTTACGCCCTTTAGAAGTTAGCTATATGACCCCCGTACTGCTGAAAGCACGTTAAGATTTTAGTCCTGCCTCTGATCTCCTCAGTCGTGTCGGGTTACCGTTTTACAATGAAAGGTACAGAGGGTACACCTGTGTTTGTATACACATTTTTGCACTATTACATTCCTGTGTCGATAGTCTGTTCAGATTGGCTTCCATGACCGAAAACAGTCAAGAATCGAATTTATTATTTTAGTTAACGAAGAGCTATGACCACGCTCTAGTTAAATTTGGGGTTTGCAAAGTAAAATGAACTCCTCCTATTGTTGAAGTTGGTTAAAATGTAGCCTATGTTACCCGCGCGATAATAAGCAATCGATTGACACTTTATTCATCAAAATCGGATAAATAGTTTAGACGCTACAGAGGAACATACGTAAATACAGACATACATACATAAACTGCTAAAATCTAACCCTTCCTTTTAAAATTTAATTCCAGTAGAAGCAGATTACAAGATGCTGTATCTATGAGACCACAAAGATGTAGTTCAAACAAGGTTTGCAAAAAATAATTAAGAACACGTGATGAGCAGAATAATCAATTCATAATAATCATATCGAATTACCTAAAACCATTCTTTTAGGTCATATAACGCCTGTTCGGTTAGCTAGCCTTTGAGTTTTGCTTTAGAAGCATTGTCAGACGTCGCGCTTAATATGTTATCCGGTAGCCGGTTGTATACTGATGGACCCATAACATGAATCAACTTTCCAGATTTAGATAGGGTGTGTGGGTAGCCAGCTAACTTGTTTCTATCACGAGTACAAGAATAGGCATGACGACAGTATCAAAAAATTGCAAATCTATTAAGTCCGTTCGTAGAGTATTGGAAATTAATGGACACGTATTTTTTGTTTTTGTAAATCAATGAATATTGACAAAGATAAAACGCATCGTAACTCGGGAGTGGGGGCTCGTGACGTCAGAACAAGGTAAAAATTATACCTAGGCGTGACGTATTGAGAATTTTAAAAGCGTCATATCTTCGTCAATTTTGGTTTACGTAACAAAAGAAAAAACACGGGTCAAATATTTTTTTATAACTGACGGACTAATTATTTTTTTTTGTCGTCTCGCCTATTATGCCTGTCTCCGCGTTAACTGTATTCGTTCCGATGTTGTCTAACGTATACCGCCGCCTGCAATATCACCATAGCGAGAACAGTCAATATTTTTAGGCGTTTAAAAAGTGGTCTCGTGGTGTCGTCCCATTGTGATCGCGTAATGGCTCTCACGGCACGCTTCTGCATCCTAAAGGCTCGCTTCCAATCGGTAGCTCGGCCCCAGAACTCTAGGTCTACCGCGTCGCTTTCTGGCTGTGTCAGGGTTTCACATCGTGCAGCCTTAACACAGCCAGCCACACCTACGTATTACTAAAACCAAAACGAGTAATCAACTGCCTCCAGAAACAACTTTTCGCATACATTTCCAACGTACCACCGAGTTCACTGACGGTTTTTTCACCCCTATGCTATAAGTGATAAGGTTCAAAAGTGTTCGTACCTACACCCGAACACACCTACACAAGTACACATAGTACCTACAACTAAATACAAGTACCCTCGTAAAGTTATCGGTTAATATATTTGGGAAGGATCTTCCTTCGAGAGTTTCAGCCAAAATAAAATCACTCGTGCGAGACTTCAATCCCTTGGAGCGAGCCTTTAGGCTGAAACTGTAAGAGCTGAAAGATGGAAAGTAATTAAGTCTTATATCTATGTTTATGAATAAATAAGATATAATTACTTAGTTTATTTTAATAAAGTAATTAATTAGTAAATAAATTAGTCCGTTTTCCTTGTATATTTTTACTTTTAATAATTATTCTATAATTAAAACAACTTTTGTGGTAACTATATTTTCAAGCGGTTTGGGATTGAAACTCTGGGGCCGTAGGGTCCGAGTGCCCATAGCCTATTCAAGGAAATTTAAAAACGCCTAGTTATGCCTCCAAGGGCTGGCTTTTACCTGGGCCAAAGACTAAGTGTTGCCATACAACGTCATAACACCGAGAGTATCTTGGGCACATTACCAGGTACAGCGTTGAGGAGGAGTTTTTTTTGATGCCCTTTTATAGTTTGTTGTTAGTTTATTTATTTTAGTTTATTTAATAGTTTTTATTTAATTATGTATGATAGTTTTTGATTTAATTAAAAAAACGAATGCATATAAATTACTCTATAAAGATGAGTGATTATTCCGCTACATTCAAGTTGGTTGCATCAGATCGCCGTCTTTGACGATTGATCTATGACGATCCGAATGGCACAGCGGTATTGAGGCTGCCTTACGTTCTTAGGGTCCCGGGTTAAAAACCCGGTTGAAGCAATTTTCGTGTGATGAGCATGGGCATTTGTTTTCGAGTCATGGATGTTTATATGTATAATAAGTATATATTTACAAACAAAAAGGATCTATGTAGTATATCAACTATCTGGTGTCCACGACACAAGTCTCGTTGCCTAGTGTAGCACTAGATGGCGCTGTGTGTTAATGTCCAGCGATATATTTATTTATTATTTTTGCCAAGGGGTTCTGACTAATTTTACGTTTTTTACACATCCATCTTAAGCCATAACATAAATATTTATGTCATACATAGTCATAATATGATCATGACTGCCTCAGTGGTCTAGTAAACACAAGTGCGACCGCTGAGCAAGAGATAGTGAGTTCGATCCCCAGGTCGCGAAAAGTGTTATTAGGGTTTTCAATCAGGAATTTCTCAGTAGCAGCTGCAGAATTTGGACTTGTGCCCAGTATGGCAATAGGCTCGCGCCCTATTACATGGGACTTAATTAGAACTGGTGAAATGTGGGTGTATATACTATTAGGTACACCTCTGCTTAACCCTTAAGTTGTGCAAGAGGCCTGATGTTTTGTATTAATGATTATGATACGCTGATAGTATTTACACTTTCACAACATCATCATCATCATCATCATCAGCCTATAATGTTCCCACTGCTGGGACACGGCCTCCTCTCAATGAGAGGGAATGGGCTATAATCCACCACGCCTGCCAAGTGCGGATTGGTAGATATCACATGTCTTCGAATTTTTGGTTCTAGAACATGCCGGTTTCCTCACGATGTTTTCCTTCACCGTTTTGAGAGCAGTGGTTATGAAATAAATTACACAAAGTAATGCGCCTGTCTGGGTTCGAACCCACGACTTACTGTTCGTAAGTCGGCGCCGCTACCACTGGGCTACCGCTGCTCTCCCACACTTTCACAACATAGAAGCATTTAAAACGAAATATAATATTAAATGTAAATTACATTTATATTTGGCCCTGAAATTCTTATTTGTTATACAAAGTTATTTCTCCAAGAAAACAGACTATCTAATTTCGTTTAAATCTCTTGTTAGAAACGAATATGTAGTAGAACCTTGAATATGTTTCTAAGGCTTCATGTGTCTGTAGATTGGATCAAACCCGTCAGTTTTACTGCCGGCAGTTCGTCTAGATGGAGGACTATGATTTGTTATCCCTGTCTGAACCTAGTTTAGGAATCTAAGCCGTATAGTAAAGATATGAAGGATTATTCAAAGAAGGCTGTGAGATATGGTTTCGGAAACAAAAACGCTGTACCTAGGATATAACATGTAAGTACCTACATAAGTTAACTTTTCACAACTGTCAATTTTGATGAAATTTGGCACATAGCTAGACCATGATTTATGATATTTATATTGATGGATGGAGAGAGAGAAAAATGCCAAAGAAAATATCGATGCATTGTGTGAGGGTATATGAAAGAGAAAGGAGTAAATGATGCGTGACGTCTGACACCGCGGAGAATGGAAGAAAAAGACGTATTGCGCAGACCCCATGTAGAAAGGGAGAAGGGCAGGAAGATAATTATGATAGATCATGATTTAGTTAAGATAGATAGATAGATAGGTACTATTTATCTAGGTTATATGTTTTCGTGGGTAGCACGGTCGAAGACGTGTGTAAAAGCTTTAAGTATGGAATCAAGTCTAGAATCTAGATGTGAAGATTTTTATAAGTCTCATTCTAGATTTTACTAGTATAATTTTAGACTACTAAGTAATTTTGTTATTAAACAATTATCTTTGGACACAAAAGACGACATTTAGCTAAACTGAAGGACTTTTTCACACCTGCCACGCAAATTCTTAAAACCCGAGAAAAATATAGCTACCACACACAAATAAAGTACAACATTGTACGCTTTCAAAGTGCAATCACCGCGAAACATTTTAACGTAATCAACACAAAATGGCCGCCTCACGTCACATTTAGGTACCTAACCAAAAACCGTTCCCGAAGAAATGACGAATACACGCATCCTTTCCTCGTATTTCGTTATTTACATTTCGAGGTTTTTTACAATGAAAGGATATACCGAAAATGTATTTTCGTTTTCAGCCCATCCTCGAGGGAATTGGTGTAAAAACCTGCATGGCACGTTCGGAATAAGAGCTCTTGGGAGGTATGCATGTTACGAGCCAAAAAAATAGTGTTCTCTTTTCGAATATGAATTTTTCCGATAGCAAATTGGTTCTTTATCCTACGTTGTACATGTTGGGGTGACGTCATCTATTGAAATTGTTAAGTGAGCGTAGACGCTGAGTAAACGCGACGTTGACACAGCGACTACGTGATACGCGACAGCTAAATGCGAAAATAACCTAATGGATCACAGTGTGATGGCTATCCGTGTTCTGTCCGTGTTATTGGCAGTCAGATGATAATTCATCTGCCATTCCCCAACTAAGTTAGGGGACTACCATGATTATAACCGGATGAAGCTAAATACCAGTATTTTACATGGAATGACTACTTATCTGATAGCCACAACCCAAGTACTAAGTAACACGATACCCCTAGGTAAGACTGGTTGTCAGACTCATGGGCTTCTAACTACCCGTAATTACTGTCAAACATCCACGATTGACTGCCGGGACCAACTGCATAACGTAACGTCGTAACGTGCTCTCCGGCACGAAGGAGTCTCGGTATGTTATGGATGGTCACCCATCCTTGGACCGTCCTCGGCAAGCGTTGCTTAACCTTGAAGATCAAGTCATCATCATCTACCTAGCCTTTTCCCAAGTATATTGAGGTCGGCTTCCAGTCTAACCTGATGGAGCTAAATAAAAGTATTTTACATGTAGCGACTGCCTATCTGACCTCCATAAGCCAGTTAGTACTGGGTAATACGATGCCCCTTGGTAAGACTGGTTGTCAGACTTTTTGAACCACTGACTACCTGTAACGAATGTCAAAGATCTACAAATGACAGCCGGGACCAACAGCTTAACGTACTTTCCGAGGCGGGAAGGAAACTCGGTATGTAAGGTTGGTCACCCATCCACAGACCAACCTAGGCAAGCACGGCTTAACCTAAAGATCGACCCGAGTGGCTGTTATTATTTTGCCACGAGCTCACAGTAACTAACAAATTCTCATTACTATGAAATAATTGTCATTTTCATATTCAACAATTTGGTACTCATCAGTCTTTGTTAGCATTACCGAGATAAAATGGAACCAGAATAGAATAATAATAATGTAACTGGTACGAAAGCTTTTGTGTGTAAATATTTTACCAAGAAAATGCGGGGTCCCTGACAGTCATTAAAACGAATTGCGTTACGGTCTAGATGAAAAATGAATAAGTACAGACTCATATCAATGGTTAGCACCATATGAGTCTGAACTTATTCGTTTTTCAATATTTTTTTTTTAAATAATTTTAGGCAACTGTCATTATTGCAAAACATTCATTTTTATCAGTCACCTTATTATAGAGTTCGAAATTCTCATTAATATGGTTGATGCCTATTGACCCTTACGTATACATATGTACGAGTATTTCAGGAATACCAATTTCTAGGTGGAAAATAGCTATGCTGGTTGGCGACAAAGGCAGGTAAGCAAGTTATAAGAGTAGAGGAAGATCAAAGAAACTATGGATGGGCTGTGTAAAGGATGATATGGCACGAAAGGAGGTGTCTGGTGAGATGACGAGTAATAGAGAAGTATGGAAGAAGAGGACATGCTGCGCCGACCACAAATGAATTTGGGATAAGAGCAACAGGATGATGAGAGTTGGCGGCAAAGGAGTATGATAGAAGATTTTACATTCTAGGACCTACTGTCTACACAAAGATTAGAATAAGACAAATCCTCATATAAGGTTTTTCTCATGTCACGAATTTTTGAATTGAACACAATAGGGTAGATGACAAAAAAAAAACAAATTAGTCCGTCAGATAGATTTCCAAATTTATATTGGACACATATTTATTTCTTTTATCGACGATACAGTGCGTCGAAAATTCGTGTGACGCCACATTTGAGTACATTTTTTATTCAAATGTGACGTCACAAGCCCCCACTCATGATTTTTGACACGTTTTATCTTCGTAAATTTTTAATAATTTGATAAAACAAAAACACGTCTATCCAATATTTTTCGATAATCTAACGGATAGACTGTTTTCCTTGACATGTTTTCCCGAGAAAATTATAACCATTCCAACTAGCAAGAAAACGAAATGGATTTCGAACGGAATAAAAATATGTAGTAATAAGCAAAGGCAGTTACTTTGGTCTTAACGACTAAACTCGGACCCAAAAAATAAATTACTCCTTAAAACTACACTAAACTTTATAGGAAAATTATAAACTTAACACAAAAGTCACTAACCAATCATTTCATAAACACCGCCCAAAATAAATCAAAAGCTACATGGCAAATAATAAATAAATTCAAATTTAGGCTGCCGTCGGAGCCTGTTATGTGCCTGATAGAGACAATTTGACATTTACAGACCCCATGAACATTGCAAACGAAATTAACAATTATTTTATTGACACAATTGAGAATAATATTAAAGCTGACATCACATCTAATAATACAAACTAAATAATAAAACCTTAAATTCACTATTCATGGAACTTGTTACCATTGACGACTTAATAAATATAATTTGCAACCTTAAAAACACGAATACTGTTGGATACGATGGAGTTTCCACCAAAGTATTAAAATTTAAGAAAAAACTAATAGCATCTCCATTAGCTCATATAATTCACCTGTGCATAGCTGATGGCATTTTTTCGGACAAGCTCAAAAAAGTTATTATAAAACCTCTTAAAAATGATGAAAAAACTGATTTAAAAAATTACAGACCTATGCCAAAAAATCCGTCTATTTCTAAAATTTTCGAGAAAGTTATATATTATAACACTCTAAATGCCTATTTCGAAAAGTACAAACTATTTTGTCAAGAACAAAAAGGCTTCCGTAAGAACACTACGATAAATATGGCATTGTTTGACTTATTAGCTAATGTCATGTCATCTGTAGATAGGAGAAATCCAGTCTATGCAATCTACACTGACATGACCAAGGCTTTTGACTATGTTGACCATAAAATTCTGTTGCACAAATTACATAGCTACGGTATAAGAGGGAACATTTGAAAGTTAATACAATCATACCTAAGTAATAGGGTTAAATGCTCGGAAGTTTCTAGGATATGTCCAAATAGCAAATTGGAAACCATATAATATGTATCAAAACCAAGACACGTAAAATATGGCGTTCCACAGGGTAGCGTACTGGGTCCGCCGCTTTTCTTAATATACATAAACGACCTCCCGAAAGCAACAACGAACCAAATGGTTCTTTTTCAGATGCTTATACAGCTATAATAAAATTTACTAATCCAAATAATTATAAGAATGACATCAATACTTGTTAATGTTTGACATTATAAATTGGCTAAATTAATAATTTGATTATAAACCTGACTAAAACAAAAGTCATGCATTTTTATCACCGATGTCTAAAACCAAAAGTTGAAATTTCCTACAATGGCTGTGATATTGAAGAAGCTCATAAAGCTAAGTTCTTAGATATTATGTCAAGTGAAATGTAAAACTGCACTTAAGCAAAAAAGTTATTTTGGTATTGTATTATAATAAAGTACCTAATGTTATAAAAAATTTGACTGTCTTAAAATTCAAAAGGGCGCTAAACGAAATTTTAATTATGAAAGTTATTATTTAATTGACGACTTTTTAAATGATGATTCACTGACTGATTGATATACTTACTGTTACGCTATACACCTACTGTTATTGACTGTTATTGACTATTATTGATATTTTAAATTTATTACTTTGACCATGTTCACATTTTATTTTTTTCATTGTATGTAATTCCAATGACATGCCACTTAATTTTAAATTTTATTGTAAACCAATTATTTGCATGCCCATTTGACGGCAAAATGTGGAGAACTTTATAATAAATGAACATCTATGTACCTATTACCCATGTTTGCAAAGAATAAATGATTTGATTTGATTTGGCCTAATAAAAAACAGAAGACAGAACAGAATTCATTTATTTTTTTTAGTCAGTCGTCATCCCTATTCAAAGATTCAGAACAAAACATTTTAGGGTAGTACTTAAGATGGGTAGTGGCAAAAATTGTAATGATCTTTGGGATTTTTAATACAATTTAACGAAATAATTTTACACGTGTACAGACCGCCCCCTGTCTATATTATTTGAGCTCCAAAAACTAATGAAGCGCTGTTTTTACCTAGCTATTATTCAGTTTAGTAGTATATAGTATGTTTTGTAGTATTCAGTCATACATGATGACTTTTTTATCATTTCTAAAAAAAATGGGTACATTACGTGAACGGAGTAGAAGCAAATGGCACACATAGTTTTTTAAAAAATAAATTAAAAAAATATCGAAATTCAAATCATACTCGTATTGCGTATGATTTGTTTTTTTTTTTTTTCTTATTTCAAAATATCTCGTTATTTGTTCTAATCTGAAAAGTTTACTTGAAATTTATAGCGTTTCTTGATGATAGATTATTTTTTTTCTAAGCTGTGGAAAAAAGAAAAAAAAACTATTTATGCCATAAGCTTCTACTCCGTTCACCTAATATACCCATTTTTTTGGAAAGTGATAAAAATGTCATCCGGTATTATAGGTGACGCCATAATCTTTGACACTAAAAATCTTTAAAATAAAAGCAACATAAGCCGTAGTAGTCCCGCACACTTTTATACAAAAATATCTAAACAATTGCCCGAGTTTCATCTAGCGACCAAATTACCGCGTGGCTTGGTTGAAAATAAAAAAAATAACGTATGCTTGCTCGGAGATTGCTTGCCATACATAGTAAATGTCGGGTATATTTACACTTACATATGGAAGAATAGAGGTAATTTTTAGATTACATTTTCTCGTAGACTATGCATAATAATGCCTTCTCGGAACGTTGTTTGTATGACCCAATTTTTTGCGGAACCCTATTTAAAAAAATAAAAAATTGGTTTTGTGCAGTCTTCTTTTTTTGGTGTGACAGTTATACTCTGAGAGGTTCTATAGAAAAAAGGAAGATTTCATTCAAGCTTGACTACTTATCACAATGTACAGGGGTGACTGGTGATTAGTGACCGATACTTAAACACGTGATTGTACTCTTCCTTTTGGTTTCGCCGTAGTCGGGTAAAAATAAAACACAATTGACAGTCAGTGCACGACAAAAAACTATTATTTTCATAAATGGGGATGGCAACTGTGGAACTAATGGCGCCAGGATAGTTTGTTTTAAATTTCAAAATGGCTTGACCTCATTAGTCACATTAGGAACAAACTATGCTAGCGCCATCTGCTTTCAGCTTTCACCGGCCAACCCCTTTTTTTTTTTTTTTTTTTTTTTTCGGATGGGAAATCATCAAATGACTTCTCCCGCTCTGGGCGGAGCAGGAGGGAGTGTCAGAGTTTTACTGACTAAAACCCATCCATGTTCCTTCATCGCCCTTTGTGTTCCGGGGCCACGGTATCTCTTTCGAATAGTCCCGCAACCCCGGCAGGCATCGGTCCTTTCGGACCCCTTCTTTTTGCTGACTCTCTTTGAGGCGCGCGTGGAACACGAACGCGCCGTCGACACGGCCTGTCGTCATGAGACGGACGGACGGCGAGCTAGCCCATAGCCCACCGTCCACAGGCCCGCGCCTACGGTGGCCGGGGGCCACGTGGTGGCCCCCGACGCCCGGGGCGTCTCCCGCGGCGGCCGGGACGCTGTGAGGTTCTCTCCCTCTCACGTTCCGCCACCTCCTTCTCTAGCATTACTGCTTCGCAGAAGGAGGTGACGGCGTCCCATTCCGTCTCGCTCCGGACCATGGCTTGCACCAGGGCCGGACGCGAGAGGTCGCCGCCGCCAATCGCCGCTTCGAGGACACGGCGGTGCTCCGCCCACGCGGGGCACACCTCCACCGTGTGCTCCACCGTGTCCTCCGGTCGATCCTCGCAGTGGAAACACCCGGGCGTTTCCTCCCGCCCGATTCGGTGCAGGTGAGGACCTGCGTCAGGCGGAAGGTGAGGACGCCGTGGCGTCTCTCAAGCCACTCCTCAAAGAGGGGACTTACCGCCACTATTGTGGCGTGCCCTGCACGGGGTTGCGACAGTCGCTCTCTCCATGTCGCCATGAGATCACGCCGGAAGTCTGTCCGCTGCGCGACAATTTGTCGCGGCAGCGGAGTTTCCCCCCGGCGTAGCACCTCCGCGCGCCATTCATGTAGGCGCGCGAGGACTATCGCCTCCAGATCCCATGGCGGCAATCCGGCAAGGAGGCACGCCGCCTCACGGGAGATCGTGCGGTACCCACGGGCCAGCCTTACGGCTACCACCTTTTGGGGCGCGTTCAGGTAGTGGGCTGCACGCAGCCTCAAGGAACGCGCCCACACCGGGGCCCCGTAAAGGGCCATGGACCGCACGACTCCCGCGTAGAGCCTCCGGCAGGAGGCGTTTGGCCCCCCAAGGTTGGGCAGGAGCCGCCTGAAGGCAGCCCCGGTCCGTTCCAGTTTGGGGGCCAAACGTCGGAAATGCTCCACGAAGTTCCATCGGCTGTCGAGGACGAGTCCCAGGTACTTCAGCGTCGACTCTACGCCGACGGATACCCCTCCTACCGTCAGTGAGGATCCCGGAGGTGGCGCATTCCGAGGCCCATGAAAGCACATGGCCTCGGACTTGTGCAATGCCACCTCGAGACCCAGTTGCCGGATCCTCTCCACGACTATCGCAACCCCACCGGCCAACCCCTTTACTCTTAATTTAAACTCCTTCGAGAATCCGAATGCAACTTTAAGCAGCCCGCCTAATGTAAAATTGGTTGTAAGTTGCCAGCTACAAAACCTTAAAGTGCCTACACCTCTGTGTAATTCATGGTGAAAGCTGTGTCCTATGTGTATTGCAGTCTTGACATAGATAACGACAAAATCGCAAACTTTCGATCGCTAATAATTACTTTCGAAAGAATTCGATTGCAATAATGATGCTTGCGGGAAATGCAAGTCTCCACATCCAAGTTGCAATTCTTTTCTTGTTTTAGCGGTCGAAAGTCAACGATAGTGGCGTTATCTATGCCGAGACTGCCGGCCCTGGTATAGATGATTTAAATAGGTAGACAAATTCAATTTCTTCCTTCATCATTAATCACCTGAAAATAATCACTGCTGGATTTAGGTCTCAACAGTCCAGCGGTTTCCCGCAACTTCACCAGGACATCAGTCCATCTCGTGGGAGCTCTCTCAACGCAACACATTCCAGTACTATTTATATTTTCTGCCTTACATACACGTATATGTACTAATGCCTGAGTTTATCTACGGCCAACACAAAAACTCCCAGTAGGCCATTTCGTCTTATTCAGGTCACATTATTCATGGCAGTTAAGTCCCAAAGGCGCGAATTAGTTTTTTATTCCTATGTTCAAGAGCTAAACTTTATGAATAAAATTGAGATTTGTATTTTGAAAGAACACTTTTACGTTTATTACGCGTCTTTTGGAACTCTTTAAAAGTCCATTAGGTACTAAGAATTGGAATGTACGAAGTATATTTTAGAGCTTTTAGCCACAAACAAAGCATAATTTTCTCCACTGCCGTAGGATTATTATTTGAAAACAAAACTGAAATTACCAAACATAACACGGCAACAAAATCTGCACCCACTACACAAAAATAATCTAATTTACACTACACACCATTAAAAGTAACCAACCTTCACGAAACATACAACAAAGGCTCAGAAAAGGTATTCAAAGTTTCGTACATTAACATTTAGTTTGTAGTGGTTGAGAGGAAAGAAAGCTGCCAGTCCCACGGGTAGCATTCGATTTCAACAAATTATGCAAAAAGTTAGTCAACATGAGCCATACCAAAGTAGGTTAAAGACCCGATTGCCAGAAAAAGAGAGGAACTGCAAAATGTTGATTCAAAAGAGACGCTAATAGGTATGGATATCTGAAAAAACTTAGTAATATTTTACAGAAAAATAATTTGGCAGTATTCATTTCTAATAAGTGGATGTAGCCACTGCAACCGAAGTAGGCAATGCCTGTATTTCGGTCAAGACAGCCAACCAACCAGTCAGGACAGTCAGCTCTTGATAACAATAAATGTTAAAACACTACTTTTTAAACATACATTTTTCCTTTGGTTTTTCTGTCAAATACAAATATCTCTAAAAAACATAGGCTTGATTTTTATAACCTGTCGTAAACTGTTGAATAAAAAAAAATAGTCATAATAATTTAATCAATTTACTGAAGAACATTCTCGTTCTAAAACGCGCTAAGGAAACTTACTGCAACATTCCTACCTACATGTTTGCGTCTAATTTTATTGCAGGAACGACGGTGGTTAATCCGACGCGCAATTGACTGCAGTCTTTATATATGCTAATACTAGCAATTTTCCTTCAAAAGGATCGATTTATTCGCTAATGTAAAATCAGGGTGAACTTCATGTGGTTGAATCTTTTGAAAAATGCAGAAGAAAAAGTTTAGTTCAAATGGTTGTTGAAAGCGAGTTGAAAGACATATTTATGGAGACAGAAACACTTATATGTATGTATATTCTTTAAAACAATTAGACTGTATTCTGCAATTGCAGCTGCTGCTAACTAGACAAAATAGTTTTATAAGAGACAAATTTTCAAAAGTATCGCGTTTCCGTAACATAATTGGCCACACTATCGCAAAACAAAATGGCGGATGAGCAGGCAGTTTAAACCCCATTCTCGTTCAAGATGTAAATATCGACCGGGCCAGGAGAAATCAAAGTCACACAGAATTCCAAAGTGATTGGGGAAGGATGTCAGTCGGATACTTACGCCGCACCGCTCTGGATCAAGTTCGATCGAGCGCTTCTGATTGTGCAATCAAAAGCGCTCGATCGAACGAATCATACGGAACCAAAGATCATCGCAAGTGTGCAGGATACTGGATACTGAATGAAATGAAGTGCTAAGGGAACTCGAAGTTGGTGTTAAAAGGACAAACTATGAGATTCAAATCAGAATCAGTTTATCATAATAAATATAAATAATAATAATTAGTGAGCCACAAACTAAGCATCGCTTGTATCTTGTGGCTCGGAAGTGCGAATTTTACAAAAAAAAATATTTACATTGACAATAAACACAAAATATACCTAATAATAAACATTAACAAATTAAGATCTCAAGTTGTTGTAAGAAAAAAAAAGATTAAGATCTTAGATTATACAACCTGTTGTTTTTATATCCCATAACTTTAGGGTATGATTGAGACCATATCAAAGAATCAACTGGCATATGAATTATGTTTCAATCATCCTTTTTTTTTTTTCATACAAAATAATTCGGAAAAGTCACGATTATTAACGTAAAACACCCTTAAGTATGACAACGTCGCATTTTCTTAGCTTTAAATATGAATGATTGGTTTGAATTAAAATGAATTACTCGTATTTATCGATGAAACTTAGATACATATTTTATAATTATGATTATCATATCTCCGAAACTATGCATTATTGGGTCACCTATTCCAGGAGTTTTAGTATTATTTTTACCTACAAAATATAACCCTAGATTTAAAAAAAACAGGTTGTATATTTTATAGATAATAATAAATAATAATAATAATAAAAATAAATCTTTATTCAGAAACTCGAGAAGGTAAAATACAATATGAATCTAAAAACTAACTATGTAGGTATAATAATGTATGATGCCTGTACTAGGATAATCCTGTATCACAGGCTGCAGGAGCTCTAACAAAATGCTATATGTAGGGCTGTAGTTATTTTGTTGTTTAATATTTAACATGAGTGACAAAATTATTTTGATTATCTTAGATAAAAAAAGATAAAGATCTAAAAAAATAACAACTCAAGTTGTTGCAAGAAAAAGAAAGATTAAGATCTTAGATTATATATTTTAATAGATCTTAGATAGATAAAGATTGAGATCTAAAAAATTAAGATCTCAGGTTTGTTGTAAGAAAAAGAAATGTCTATTCATTGCTGGCTCTAAAAATCAAAATAAATTATTGCTCATTATAATTATACTAGACCAACTTATCTAACATAACATAACATCACGCCTGTAATCCACGAAGGGTTAGGCAGAAATGTAACTATTTACATACACCCACATTTGACCAGTTATGATTAAGTTCCATGTAATAAGGGGCGAGCCTATTGCCATCAACCGGTCACGAATCCAGACTCCGTGGCTCCTACTGAGAAATTCCTGAAAAACCCAATAACACTTTGCCCGACCCGGGAATCGAACCCAACTAAAACTAGACACTCTATAAGAACATACAGGAAAACTTTCTACAATAGGCCTTCCCACTGCTGGGACCACTCTTTGTAAGATGGAAACGACTATAGTTGGTGCCAGTTAAGATGAGAATAGCGGTCATTGCCCTTTCCCTAATATCTCTTCGTACGAACCAAAACAAATAAACCATATATCGTTGTTCATTACAAAAAATGTTGAATATCACGATAGATGACGATTCCAGACTTGAACAGGCTTATTTTTTGTTTTCAAAGTTAAGAAGTTTAATAAATGTAGGTGGGTCAATGACCGCTATTCTCATCTTAACTGGCACCAACTATAATACACCACGCAACCCCACTACGGATTGGAAATAAACAGACATCCTAATTTAATTTAATTACGAGTATTATGACTTTTACGAGCCTAGCGATTAAATCATCATCATCATCAGCCTATTAATGTTCCCACTGCTGGGACACAGGCCTCCTCTCTATGAGAGGGAATGGGCTATAATCCACCACGCGGGCCCAGTGCGGATTGGTAGATGTCACATGTCTTGGAATTTTTTGGTTCTAGGACATGCCGGTTTCCTCACGATGTTTTCCTTCACCGTTTTAAGAGCAGTGGTGATGAAATAAATTACACAAAGTAATGCGCCTGTCTGGGTTCGAACCCACGACTTACTGTTCGTAAGTCGGGGCCGCCACCACTGGGCCACCGCTGCTCTTCGCGATTAAATAAAATTACCTAATTCACCAAGGCGTGGCACATCGCAGCCAATTTTGCTTACTTGTCGCGTATGACCCTAGAGCAAAATAAAATCATAAAAAAAATCGACAAAAAACTGTCGACCCTCAACCGTCGCTGGATAAACGACTATCAACATTTTCCAACTCCATTGCGTCTTTAGTGGAAACTTTCGGCATATGAAAGTTGATGGCGTGAATAAAACGCGCAATGTATGTCAAAGAATGTTCAAAAACATTTATCGTCGTCTGTTTTAAAGCTTTTTTACGGCAGGAAGTCAGTTTTGAGTAGGACATTACCCTTAAACGTTAAGCACTCCCATGTCGTTGAGAAGCTGGGAGTGTAATCTTTAATAGTGACAATGGGACGTATCCCTACAACTGGGTCAAGGGACAAGATGGTGGGGATTTGGCCAGTTTCAAGATTTGTATTAATTTGAATAAATCACAAATTATGTGAATATTATGTACTATCATGGACACTCCCGCCTGATCCCGCACTAAGCTAATTTTGCTTGCACTCGCAACATAGAAACGCTCTCTAGCCCCGCCCCGTTGACTTTGTATAGAAATAATTAATTAAAGACAGTATCGATCGGCCGAGCGCACTGACGACGCACGTCAAACGAGAGTTATTGTTATTTTGCGCGCCTAATTGACGCTTTCCTAATAGGTCTAAACTTTAAGGGGGCGTGGCTCGACGCCTCTGCATGATTTAAGGGAAAAAAAATTTAACTGATCAGGTGGAAAAGACGACTACAAAACAAACACAAAATCATGGAAAACAAGGCTTTGAATGTCTGGTTTACTGACAGAGCGGACAAAGTTTACACCATTCAAAATACAAATACATATTTATTATTTAAGTGATGACGCAGATGTTGATACCAACTAGACGATTTCGGCTACAGAGACTGCATTTGATTTTATATGGTGATTAGGAGATGAGCTATCGTAGAGAGAAGTACAGAAGTGTGTTAGATAATTCGAAAATACTAACAGTCTAGAATAGCTCAAGTATCAGTGTAGCTCAAGATAATAGAATCCCTGGTAAAAATAACCTAGGAGTTGGCATACTCCCTGGCATTTGTACCCATGAAGAAATAACTCGGATCCCAAACTCATAATCCGGATGGAGAGTCCTCTCACGATCATGATTCCATATTAAACTCCTCGTAACATTCCATTACCCCTTACAAAAAGGCCAAGACCCGACGACCCGATGAGAAAATAATAAATCTAGAAAACTGGATCGATGTTCCATTTGTATTCAAAGCCACGTCTCCTCTAACAATTCATGAAAATCTGTAAAAAGCTGTTCTGTGTAATTCAGTAATAGTCCTGCGTACTGAAAATGTTATTTAAGTGGCGACTTGAAAAAGATTGCTACTAAAATTTTGTAACAATATCTCCGTTTACGATGTTTGCCGTAAAAAAGATATAGGCCGTTTTGTTAGATGCTCTTTTTCTTTTTTAAGGCCGTTTTTAGTTTTGTGGTGTTAAATAGTGTTTGACGGCATGTTTTGAGGGTTACTTCTTGACTTCTTGTTTAAGAAACGACACGAATATAAAGAATCTTCTTTTTTAAAACTACATAAGAAAGGACAACCTCTTAATGTTGTTGTTGTTGTAGGTAGTGGAAGTGGGGCTGGCTATTCACAATAATTATAATAGCATATTAAAAAACCAAGTCATCATGTTGAATGCCCATGTCAAACTTACTCCTATCAAGATCGGAGACTACACTATTTTTTAGATTCGTTGTAGACGATTATGTGTACCTGGGACAAACGGTCCAGTTAGGTAGGTCTAACTTCAAGATATAGGTCAATCGTCGAATCCGACTTGGCTGGGCAGCGTTCGGGAAGTTGGAAGGTATCTTCTCTTCCCACTTACCGCAGTGTCTCAAGACAAAAGTCTATGACCAGTGTGTGTTGCCAGTGATTACATACGGGACCGAAACGTGGTCGCTCACAATGGGCCTCATCAGAAGGCTTAAAGTAACCCAAAGGACAATGGAGAGGGCTATGCTCGGAGTTTCTTTTCGCGATCGAATCAGAAATGAAGACATCCGCAAGAGAACCAGTGTTACCGACGTAGCTCGAAGAATTGCCAAACTTAAGTGGCAGTGGACAGGGCACATTGCTCGCAGAACGGATAGCCGATGGGGCCGAAAAGTTCTGGAGTGGCGACCGCAAACTGGAAGACGTTGCGTTGGAAGACCTCCCACTAGGTGGACCGATGACCTGGTGAAGGTTGCGGGAATCCGCTGGATGCGAGTCGCACGGGACCGGTCAATGTGGCGACACTTGGGGGAGGCCTATGTCCAGCAGTGGACGTCTTGCGGCTGAAATGATGATGATGATGATGTGATGATTAAAAAACCCTCCTCCTCAAAGGCATGTGTGTACGTACGTAAGATCCATATTTTACAAGTAATGTTTAAATCCCATTATTTTGACACTACGCAGTAGTTTTTTTTTACTATTTAATTCAGTAAGTGTTTAATCCTCTTTCGTAATTGACTTTTAATAGGGATTGCACAGGATATCTCTCGCACCGTGAGTGCATTTATAGCATTTTATACACACTGGGCACTTTGAATAAAGCTAGCCGTACATTTCATGGTTTGAGCGATCATAGATTATGCAATATAAGCCTCTGCCCGGGGCTTCCCCCGAGTAGCATAAGCATAATCAGAGACACAAGCCTTCTCTCTACAAAAGCCGCGTGTAGGTCAGAAGTTATCCCACAGAATCTACTAATAAATGAGCTAACCAAGCTCATGGTCTATCCGTTTATCTGATGAGATTTTTAAGACTTGAAAAGGATTTAGAGTGACAAAATAGGGTAGATGACGAAAAAAATCTAATTATTCGGTCAGATAGATTTCCAAAAAAATTTCGACACATATTTTTTCTTTCTTCACGAAAACAAAAAATGAAGACGATACAGTGCGTCGAAAACTCGTGTGACGTCACATTTGAGTACATTTTTTACTCAAATGTGACGTCAAAAGCCCCCACTCCTATGATCTTTGGCACGTTTTATCTTCGTCAATTTTTATTAATTTGATAAAACAAAAAACACGTATCCAATATTTTTCGATAATCTAACTGACGGACTAAACACAGTCATATTTTTTTAGTCAGTCATCGTCCATATTACTTTCTGTTTGAGTTGATTTGAGTTATCAAATTGCTTAAACACTAAAGTGACCAATAGCCGCAGAAATTACATATAACCATATCTATTAAGAGCCTATACTACCTCAAATTAGCAACTATATATTTGGCAGTTCAAACTTCGTTTGAAATCCTGTTAGAATAAAGTTCTAATCAGCTTGCACTACAAAGTGGTTGTTACGTCAGTCACTGCGGGCCGAATAGTGCGAAATTAGTGCTTTTTTGCGATTTACAAAAAATCTATTGATTGGACTAAAAAAATAAATAATATAAGACTTGCTTTATAGTTAGTTCAGTTAGTATAAAAAGTTTCATGATCTAATTTGAAGTATTTTATGATTGCCAGCGGTTTATTGTTCAGTTTAGAGGTAACTTTGGGTTTTTTTTCTATCGAGTTTTTTTATGGAATTGTGTTTTCGCCAAATATAGGACTTAACATTAATCCTCAACTTTACCATATATTTATTTCAAAATTAATGCTGCAGTATTTTAGGCGTAACGGAGGATTATGCTAAGCCATTTGAGGTAGTATAGGCCCTTAAGAAAGATACATATTGACAGTGTCATCGGACGATACGGCAATGTTGACTAAAGAAGCGATATATGAAACCATTACAAATATGAATCTTGGGGACAACGTTGCATTTCTTTCTTTGCGATGGCATATCGATACTATAGGACAACGTTGCATGTGTGTTATTGTTTTTTTTTCTTTTAAGAGTGTGTGTCGAGATAACATTATTCTTTTTCGGTTGGTTAGTGCCTAACATGGTGTCAGGTTTTTATGCCACCCATGAGCTTCTGACTTGGTTTTACATGCCGTCGAGAAATATCTCTCAGGCATACTGGTTAAAACTCCAATAACTCTGCCCGACCTGGTTTATCCCGAGACTTGCACAGGGCTGATTGTTGTGGCCACGCCAAGGTTGATATGCAGAAAAGTACTCCAACACGTCAAAGGTAGTCGAAGAACACCGTGTGGTTTTAGTTAGTAGGGAGAGTAGAGTTTGAATGTCCATCAAAACGTCTGGCGCCACGGTTGGTGCAGAGGCTGAAGGATTAGCTGCTGTATTGCGTCTCGTGGGTTCGATTCTCTCACGGAACAAATATTTGTGTGTCTACAGGTTCCGGGTCTCGCTGTTTGTGTATCAGCAATCTAAATGTTTGTAAACGCACCCGCGATACAGTAGAAATTCCAGGGCGGAGGACATCCATGGTCCCCACTTTGGACTTCTTTCGGCTGAAACGATGACTATGATGATAAATCGTGAAAGTACGTAAATTCATTATTTATTTGAAAGCGATTGTTTTTTTTAATTTTCATAAAGAAACCTCTTCTGAAAGTTTCGCTATTGTTAAAAACTTTGGGTAGACAGACTCTAATTTGCAAACCGGCATATTATTTTAGCGTATTATGGTTTAACTTTGAACAATTAAGGGTGTAAAACATCTCTTAACGAAGCCAAAAGGGACTTGTTCTCCCCGTCATTGCGATCATTTTTTTGTTTTACACCTATACCTGGGAACCTTCTAGTTACGGAGATATTGGGGGTCAAAGTTCCAACTTTTAGACAATTTTTTTTGAATACAAGTTTTTATTGTCAGGAGTTTTACTTTAAAGACCTCCACGTACTGTTAAATCCATTCATCAGCACAATGTTTTGAGTCCGTTACATTGAGTTCTATCACAAAACATGATGTTTCACCCCAAAAAAAAGTCGTTTCCCAGCAATTATTTTTGCGTAAAGAGGTTGAGAGCTTCGTGATGAGGTTGTTTACAAACAAGCAACTACTCCATTTACAAACTCTAACAGACTTTAAATAATAATCAAAGTAGGTTCAAGTATCAAAAGAGGAAAGAAAAGAGAGAGAGAGAGAGAGGAGGGGAGAATTACAGGGCATCAAAATTCGCCCATATCGCTGTCAAGAAGTGCCTAGAAGGCTGGCAGCATTGCCACGTTGGATGGCAATGTTGCTTTCAGAGTACCGTACGTCGCGATGATAAACATTCTCAATAACGTAATTCGTCATAGCGTACTACTTCCTTTTTGTATACGGCACATCGGCAATTTAAAAACTTCGGAGTTCAGTAATAGAAACAGTCGGTTACGAAAAGAGTCGAGCTATATTACAAAATGGCTTCTTGTCATTCTAATGTAAAAGTAATAGCAGAATGTTATGTTTTACTTTCATTACAATAAAAAGGTAATAATGTTCACGTTATTCTCAACGTTTATTAGTTTTATTAAAGTCAAGTACCTATCTACAAGAAGGACCTATTACTACGTTAGTGGGACAACTTGATTGGATTTGTTTACTATGGCAACCTGTAAAATTATAATCAATTCGAATAGTGAGACAATGATTAACTTTTCATAATTATCTACCTTGCCTAGGTACTTCTGACTAAGTAATGTCCGGTTCGGCTTCCAGTCTCTCCGAATGCGGCAGGATACCGGTATTTTACATGTAGCAGCGAAGGCCTATCTGACCTGTAGAATTCAGAAAGGCCGTCGCTGCCAAGATCTAATTACTGGCAAGATTGGTGGTCAGATTTTCGGGCTTGAATTGTAACCGTACCGTAATCTGGTAGGTATACTGGTTAGTCAAAGAAGAAATATTTATCAATAATCGGAAACGCGCTGCATTCGGCGACACACCGTAAGCTATAGACGCGCTCTCAATCTAAATATTAAGTAGTCCATTGGTAATACGTTTCTTGAGTAAAGAGATATCCAAGTTCTAGGGTATTTCATTTCTCTCCATACACACACCCAAAGGACAAAATACACGCACACACAAAACGTCTATCAACATGAATTGGGTTCTTTACCGTTATCGGTCCTTGTTTAGTTATGCATATCTAGTACGTTACCATAGAGGGACTGCAGATTAAAGCCGTTCCAATTAAAAATTAAACCAACTAACTTAATTTATTCAGTACAATTTACTTTTTAGAGTACAAATTAAACAGTTTTGAAAGTTTAAACGAATTGTTTCTCTCAGGATTAGAGTGGAACTTCGCAGACATGGCGACTTCATTTAATTTTACCTCTCAATATATTTTAGAGAAACAAAGTTAACGAACAGAATACGTGACGGAGAGGTGTTTCGTAATTAAAAGTTTCATTCGGAAACGTGTTTCAAGGAGTTTCAATAAAATTTGTAGCTAGAAATTGTTATTGTGTTGGATACATTTATTTGTTCATAAATTATGTTTATTCGGGAAGAAGCATTTTATTTGAAAATGGATTAAGTACAGGTCGTGTTCAATAACTGGTTTGCTTTCAGAGCTCTGTCTAAAATTTATGACATAAATTAGTTAAGTTATATTTAAATGTGAATTTATTGATTTATTTATAATAAGCACACCAACAGCACAGTCTTACAATTCAAAATAAAATAACATCTAATTTTGATATTTCAGTAACCATGCAAATAACAGGAATGAATAACATTTAAATAATTATAAATATCAGAGTCAAAGGAGAACAATAATAAAGTAAAAACACTAAATTTATCTAGAACACTACAAAACAAACCAATTTGAGCTACTTAGACATGCATTCATCGCATTGTTAATGTCGGCGTCACATTGTAAAACCCGTCAGATTGTAATCTGTCTAGTCAGATTGTAAACTGTCGAAATATTGTCAACTGAACATACTTCTTACAAAATGAACGCATTATTTTTCTACAGATTATAATTACTATTTTTTTTTATATTAACTATTTCTGTCGGCAGGGTTTAAAGGAACCTAACTAACCTAACGTCGGGGGCTCTAAGTCCCGATTATGGGGGCAGAGATAATTTGATCGCATGCATTTTACAATTTGACGATTTCACTTCGGCAGATTGTAATCTGCCGAAAAATAATGCGTCTTTTGTAAGCAGTATGTTCAGTTGACAATATTTCGACTGATTACAATCTGAAGGGTTTTACAATTTGACGCTGACTTATACAAGGTTTAAACGGACCCATCACAAAGCCAGTAAACTCAACGCAAAAACGATTGTTGGGAAACGACTTTTTTTGAGTAAAAAATACGAAGACACTCCAAGGACATTTATTTTCAAATCAAGTTAGATATTTCAAAGTTCTGGAAACATTATTGTTGCTTTTGTGAGCCCAATGTTGAAAAATGACAATATAAAAAGTCTCCATCCAACTCACATTTTACAATAAATTAACGAATGCTTCTAAATTATACAAAGCAATGGTAATAAACATAACATAGACTAATCATTTTAATAAATAAAATAGCTCAGTGTTAGACCCAGTCCTCCTAATTATTGGAAAACCAATTATTGGTTAATTTTAGTGAACACGTTGATTATTCCCGCGGTATTTCCATTTATAATTTTTGGTCTGGTTACTTATTAGTTTAAAATCTATTAGGAATATAGACTGTTAGGTTTGAATCTGGAGTTTATTTAAATATAAACTGAAAATCGCGTCAATTTCTTCGGAAACCAGGCACCATTTTGCACTACAGGTGGCGTTTAATAAAGCAGAAAATGTAAAAAAGAAACTTGTTATATTGCTGGATTGTTGGGTTTTCATGGTCACCTGTCAGGCTAAAATGGGCCGCTTCGTCATCTTCTTCTTCCATACTTCTCTTTTACTCGTCATCTCATCAGACACCTCCTTTCTTGCCATATCGTTCTTCACACAGTCCATCCATCGTTTCTTTGGTCTTCCTCTACTCATTTACTCATACATAATCATAATGAAAACTTTCCTCGCGACATTCCCAGCACCGTTTTAATCACCCTTCTTTTTTTCCGATGGAAAATCATCAAATGACTCCTCCCGCTCTGGGCGGAGAAGGAGGGAGTGTCAGATTTTTACTGACTAAAACCCATCCATGATCCTTCATCGCCCTTTGTGTTCCGGGGCCACGGTATCTCTTTCGAACAGTCCCGCAGCCCCGGCAGGCATCGGCCCTTGCTAATCCTGAGGAGAGCAGCAAAAGAAAGGGGTCCCTTCCTTTTGCTGCTCTCCTCCTTAACTAACGATTATAGTAACTAATGCTTGTCTCGTTAGTAGAGGAGGTAGCTAGCTAGTGGTCACCGGCTCGAAAGATTGGGGTACCTACCTGATAACTCCGCGATCTTTCATTCAAAACCTAACCATGACACCGTGACGTAACCATTCATCATCTGCCTAGCCCTTTCTCAATTATATTGGGATCGGCTTCCAGTCTAACCGGATGCATCTGAATACCAGTATTTTATTTGGAGTGACTGCCTATCTGACTTCCACAACCCAGTTAGTATTAGGTAATACGATACCCCTTGGTAAGACTGGTTGTCAGACTTTTTGGGCCACTGACTACCTGTAACGACTGTCAAAGATCTACAAATGACAGCCGGGACCAACAGCTTAACGTGCTTTCCGAGGCACGAAGGAAACTAGGTATCTACCAAGCACGGTTAAACCTAAAGATCGACCCGAGTGGGGTAATTTTTTAGCCACGAGTTCCTCGTGACGTAACTATTGAATCTATAAAATAATATAATTAAAATAAGTTAATGTTAAACAGTGGGTCTGTTTAACATTAAATTATTTGGTGCAAAATAATAACAAAGTGAAAATAGAACTATTAATTATATTATGAATGAATGTAACATCGGCCTCGGTTCCCTAGGCAGTCCTTTAACAACATACAGCAGGTATTTATTTGTATGATATAATTTATTATGAGCAATAACCTACCTACTTCTGTTGTTTACTTAGGTATGTACGGTCAACAAAATGATTAAGTAACCACGGTCGAAATATATATAGTTTCTTAGAAGCCGATGGACGTTTTCGACTGAAATTTAATTAAATTGATAGAAATATTCAAATTGGTCAATTTAATTAAATTTCATTTATAGACGTTAAATAGTTTCTAAAAAAACTGCAACTAAGAGCGGGCCTAAAGCAAAATCTTCAATCTTTGATTAGATTTTTCTAGTAGTAAATCATGTTCAAATTGGAAAAAAAGTATGTCAGGAAACTTCATAAATGTGAAGGTTGACCCTGACGGTACGGTAGGTAGTACGTAATACGTATGTTCGTAGTAGGTCAATTCGAATTCAATATTCATAGTTGTCAGGGTAACGTCTGTCGGGTAGGTAAAGATTTAAAATAGACTGGTCCGAACACTCGCTTGTTTTAGGTATCAGTTCCCAGAAAAGAATATAAATGTCATGTACTTCATAATTTCAACGTTGTAATAATAAGTCAAGATGGCCTAGCGGTTAGGCGAGTACAGATTTAGGAGTGTATCAGTAAGCCCTGAGTTCAAATCTCACGTTGTTACTTTTAGACATTTTGTAAGTTTTTACTAGATTGGATTTGGAAGTAATGGGACAGAAATATATTCTTTATCTTGTTCGCTTTGTTCACAAATTTCGTAAAGTTAGAAGACAGGTAGATCATAGAAAAATAATATACAATACCGAAAATATAATACACAATCATATAAAGAGTTAAATAATAATACTATGTTTTTTTTACTAATATTTAACTTCAAAATATAAATAATAAGTATGAATCCAAAATAAAAAAAAACTAGTTTTTGCATAAAACACAATATAATAAACTAAACTAATATTACCAAGAAACAAAAAAACCCACACATTGTAAACGGGATTCGAACTCCGATCTCTTTGATCGTAAACCCACCGCTTACCCCAACAGCTATAAACACTGCAAATAAATATGAATTTTAGCTATCCAATGCTAAGAACACAATTAAGATCATGCGTTTACTGCGTGTATAACAAAAGAGATAAAAATATATTTTTATGTTACGTGGAGTGTGACGTGACGACATGCGATTGGGCGAACTCTGTGACTGTGGTGTGCGTACTGTATTGAGACCACTCACACAGACAGACGCACGGACGCTCGACCGTGCGTTCACAGCAATACAATCCTTAGCGTGCCTATACACTTATGAACGCGAAAAATAATAAGTAAATAAATGCATCCAACTATTCGATGCCTACAATAATATTAAAAAAATTAAGATGAAATGGAGTACTCAAAACTTTATTTCATGACATACAAACAACATAGGCATGCAAAATCAACACAAAAAAAAAATGAGAAAAAAAAAGTGGTTGTATTTAACTGTGTTGCATAATATATTACGCTGTACGCAAGCTTGGTCCCGCGCATCGCGCGTCTTGGCGCCGCCCGTATTTATTATCCGCACTAATGCGGGTGTGGCGAGACGCGCGGGGGAAATCAGAATTTATCCTGCCGTTAGGCCCACTCTAAAGGGTATAAAACACCTCTTAACGAAGCCGAAAGGCACTTGTGCTCCCTGTCATTGCGATATTTTTTTTGTTCTGCACCATACCTGGGAACCTTTAAGTTACGGAGAAATTGGGGGTCAAAGTTCCAACTTTTTGGACAAGTTTTTTTTTAAATACAAGTTTTTAATGTGAGATTTTTACTTTAAACATCTCCACGACCCCCGTACTATTCAATCCATCCATCAGCACAATGTTTTGAGTGCGTTACATTGACTTTTACCGTAAAACGTGAATTTTCACCCCAAAAAAAAGTCGTTTCACAGCAATAATTTTTGTAGAGTTACTTAGTTTGATGTACAGAATACTTGGATGACGGTTTCGTGAAGAGTCAAGAAAACCTATAAGGGACGGACCCTTATCGGTTTTGTTGCGAAACGACTCAGCAAACACATGAGAGACTTCTCAGTCGAGTATAATGTATATGTCACAGTCAAAACTGTTAATCTTACTCTAACTTTCGACCGGTCAAAACTATTTTTGACTAGTGAAAGCTATTTTAACAATAACTAACATTTACTTAGAAACTCATTAGGTTGTTAAGTTTTTTTTTGTGACCGTTTGAAAAACATGTAATTCTAGGACTAGGTAATTACAACTGAGGCATTCTAATACAACATTTTTAATGCAGAAAACGGCACTAGATATAATCATCAGCCTAGCCTTTTCCCAACTATGTTGGCGTCTGTTTTCAGTCTATCCAGATGCAGCTGAATATCAGTATTTTACACGGAGCGACTGCCTATCTGACCTCCACAGCCCAGTTAGTACTGGGTAATACGATACCCCTTTGGAAAGACTGGTTGTCAAACTTTCGGGCCACTGACTAATTATTAACGACTGTCAGAGATCAACGTGCTATTAAAGGCACGATGAAAACTAGGTATGTTAACGTGAAGATAGACCCGAGCGGCTGGTATTACTTAGCCAATATAATTAATTATAAGTCATATAATTTATTTCCGTACTCCCACGGGAACGGAAACTACGCGGGTGAAAACGCGGGACGTCAGCTTGTTTGTCTATAAAAGTAAATATTAGTTTTAAGTAACCATGTTTATCTATGATATTCTATTTAGAAACACAATTTGAATATGTAAAAATATTTACGCCGTAAACGCGCTTAATGCTTTGCCGAATTTAAAAAAAAACATTCACCTAAGACTAAAGGCATTGAACCGATTTGAACTTCGTTTAGGTATATGTTACCTGTACCGGGAAAAGTAAAGAAAATGCACGCGTTTGAAATACATTGCATGTTGAACCTAATCGTAGTGCGATAAGAACCCGTTTTCGAGGAAGTGTATTGACAAAACATTTACCTTCTATAGGAGTTACCTTGTTTAATATTGTAGGTTGTAGGAACAGCTTTACAATATTTACTTTATTGCATGTACAATTGTACTTTTTATATTTTTCCTTGAGTTTAACACGTTTACCCTATCATGGATTTAAATAAACATTTCAAGAGAACTGTGTGTGTGTTCATTATGATTTCCAATTAGTTTTATTATTGGGTTTTATTTTTTTCGCATTTTCCTTGTTTTAGATTGTTTTATTCCTTAGTGACCTAGTGCCCTTGCCTTGTCTATTGTTACTTGGGGTCGGCTCAACACGTTTTTTCTTCCATTCTCCTCTGTCAACAGTCAAACAATCATTTACTACTTTATCTTTCATATCATTCCTCACACAATTCATCCATCGTTTCCTTGGTCTTCCTCTCCCTCTCCATCCATCAACATTTATATCCATTCTCTTGCATTAATGCAAGAGAATGGATATAAATGTTGATGGATGGAGAAATTAACATTATTTCAAATCATTTCTTTATCTGACACGAACGCAGCCGGCATTTTCCATACGCGTCTCTCCTGCGGATCGATTGCAGTCGCGACTCCGGGACGTCGTCGTCGAACGTCAGATTTTGTCCGTACCGCTATGACTAAACCTCAACTCCATGGTCGTGTCCGCAGTTTGTTTGTATCCTATAACGCATCTCTGCAACCTTGATCATACTCGGAACAGCCTGATTGCAAATAATGGAAATATATTTGGGTAGGGTCATAGGTATACGTCATTATCATCTGCCTAGCCTTTTCTGAACTATGTTGGGGTCGGCTTCCAATCTAACCAGATGCAGCTGAATACCAGTATTTAACATGGAGCGTCCGCCTATCTGACTTCCACAACCCTTGGTAAGACTGGTAGTCAGAATTTTATGGGCCACTGACTACCTATAACAACTGTTAAAGATCCACAATAACAACCGGGACCAATGGCTTAACGTGCTTTCCTAGGTACGGAGGAAATCAGCTCTCGGTATGTAGGACATGGGTATTTGTATGATATATAAAATATTAATTTTCCTCAACACATTAACAGATTTTGAATGACGCCGGCAAACGGCATCATTTTTATCCTCCTGTTGTCCGTTATTCCACAAATAGGAACACACGTGACCTGAAATTTACCTTTTGCACGCGCCTTCGCTCGCGTTAATTTAGATTTTGACAATTAAACTCTTAACACACTACTAAAGTTATAATATTATAATTCCAATAATGATTCGAAAGGCGTGGTGCCATCTATTAGCATAAGAACGTTATTGTTGTTTTCCTCGGAGTACCCTATGTCCGTTTCTGTACACATGACAAAGTATATGCAGTATATGAGAAACTGCAGGATGATCGGTTCAATGGGTCAGGCGTGAAAAGGTAACAAACAAACTTACTAACTTTCATTTATATAATAATAATAATAATACATTTTATTTTCTCCCACAAAGTAAAGTTACAATATAGAGGTGTTACAATTAAATATTGGAGGTACAAAGGTCTGTGGGAGTCAGGAGTTCAAACTAGGATGATACCCTGTGCTATGGACTCCTGGCCCCCCTCGCCGAGATTGGCATTATGACAATTTTAGAGAGACATGTCATTGTAGGACTATTTTAATAAAGAAAATGTGAAAATGCGTGTGTGTTTGTGTGTGAAGTGTGACTGTGAAGTGGAAGGTGTCATATGTGGTGTGGTGTAGTGTGTGTGTATGTGAATGAGAGAGTAAGAGTAAGATAGTGTAATGTGTGTGCGTTCAGTGGGTCAGGCGTGAAAAGGTAACAAACAAACTTACTACAACAGCCCATAACGTCCACTGCTGGACATAAGCCTCTCCCATGATGGGAGGGATTTGCCGTAATCTCCACGCTTGGCAGGCGGATTGGAGGTCGCTGCTGCCCATTCTCTGGTCTACGGACGCGCAAGGTGTTCTGCCTCAGACATTAGTCGCCTTATACGACACCCGTGAGTGTAATGGGTTGGGTCTATTCTACTCTGCCGGATACCACACGGCTAACAAACAAACTTACTAACTTTCATTTATATAAAACTTGCAGACGTCACGCGGTTTCTCCCGTGTAGTTCCCGTTCCCGTGGGGGTACGGGGATAAAATATAGCCTATGTTACTCGCTGATAATGTAGCTATCCATTGCTGAAAAAATTTTTCAAATCGGTCCAGTAGTTTTTAAGTTTATTCGTTACATACAAAAATACAAATCTTTCCTCTGTATAATATTATTTAGTATAGAAATAGATTAGTAAGGAAGGATATTCGATGTGTTATATACAAACGTTCTATTGGGACTTAGTGCCTTAAAAAAAAACTTATTATTGATTTACTAGAGTTGTAGGTTACTAGCATTATAAGTAATACGAATCACTTTAAATTTCTTCTATTTCTATACTTCTATACTACTACAACTACTACAACAGCCCATAACGTCCACTGCTGGACGTAAGCCTCTCCCATGATGGGAGGAATTTGCAGTAATCTTCACGCTTGGCAGGCGGATTGGAGATTGCAGTGATGAAAGACTAACAGAAAACGCTGCTGCCCATTCTCTGGTCTACGGAGGCGCAAGGTGTTCTGCCTCAGACATTAGTCGCCTTATACGACACCCGTGAGTGTAATGGGTTGGTTCTATTCTACTCTGCCGGATACCACACGGCTAACGGCTTCTATACTAATAATATTATAAAGAGGAAGAGAGAGATGTGTATTTTTTTATGTTTGTAACGAATAAACTCGAAAACTACCGGACCGATTTCAAAAATTCTTTCACCTTAGAAAACTACTTTATCCCTGAGTAATATAGGCACAAATATAATCATTTACCGGCTGCTACGTGCAAGAAGTTTCTAAAAACAGCCTTGTTACCTCTCTATATTTTATTAATATACTACAGTAAAGCTGAAGTTGACAAGCTCAACTTAAAATTGTGTCTCTGGAACTACCAGTCGGATTAAAATAATCTTTTTGCATTTGAAGGCCGACGTAGCCCGAAGAATTGCCAAACTTAAGTGGCAGTGGGCAGGGCACATTGCTCGCAGAACGGATGGCCGAAAAGTTCTGGTGTAGCGACCGCGAACCGGAAGACGTTGCGTTGGAAGGCCTCCCACTAGGTGGACCGATGACCTGGTGAAGGTTGCGGGAATCCGCTGGATGCGAGTCGCACGGGACCGGTCAATGTGGCGACACTTAGAGGAGGCCTATGTCCAGCAGTGGACGTCTTTCGGCTGAAATGATGATGATGATGATGATTTGAAGGCCTAATTCTTGAGGATTGTTATATGCTATTTACAACACGCTATGACCCTTAGGAGCCGAGCAAAAAGAAAAATGACAGAAAGAACGCCGCTAAGCAAAACCGAAGTAATATTACGGGTGGACGATGCGACGTGGTGTGTCGGGGGCCAGAGGCCCTACCCTCTCCGTATATTCGGATCTGTCCATCCCTCTCACGCACGTTTGCAGATGAGTGCGAGTGAGAGAGACGGATAGATCCGAATATATGAACGAAACGTTGGAGAGTAGGGCCTCTGGGCTGTTCGAGACCGCGAGTTTCCGCTGTGTCCAGTATGACGCACACAAAATCAATCAATGATCACAAATAGGTATCATTATTTTGTGTGAAAACCTACGTAATAACAAAATACATTTTAAACAAAAAAACCAATGAGCCAAAACATAATTATTTTTCAACAGGAAATATTAATATGTTAAAGGTAAACTATACTAGTCACACGAATCATTGCAGTTGGTTTTGCCTGTTGACGCGAATCAGTCAAGTTTTATAAGTTTTCCTGAACAGTACGTTATGAATAAAGGTGTAGCAAAATATGATTATTATAATGGGTGTTTGTGTCTAAATATAGATTAGACAAATAAATATTTTTTTTGTTATCAAATGAAACTAGGAAAGTATGGATGGTAAGTGATTTTTATTATTTTTTTAGATCTGAAGTAATAACTGTAAATATCAACTCACACTTACTTGTAAGTACATACTTCATGGGTTCAGTTTATTTTTACAAGCTGATCCCTATTCGAGGTCATGCCATTACCATTTAGTATGAACCGTACGGGGTGTAAACTTACCCTTTTTTTTTTTTTTTTTTCCGATGGGAAATCATCAAATGACTTCTCCCGCTCTGGGCGGAGCAGGAGGGAGTGTCAGACTTTTACTGACTAAAACCCATCCATTTTCCTTCATCGCCCTTTGTGTTCCGGGGTCACGGTATCTCTTTCGAACAGTCCCGCAACCCCGGCAGGCATCGGTCCTTGCGGACCCCTTCCTTTTTGCTGACTCTCTTTGAGGCGCGCGTGGAACACGAACGCGCCGTCGACACGGCCTGTCGTCATGAGACGGACGGACGGCGAGCTAGCCCATAGCCCACCGTCCCACAGGCCCGCGCCTACGGTGGCCGGGACGCTGTGAGGTTCTCTCCCTCTCACGTTCCGCCACCTCCTTCTCTAGCATTACTGCTTCGCAGAAGGAGGTGAGGGCGTCCCATTCCGTCTCGCTCCGGACCATGGCTTGCACCAGGGCCGGACGCGAGAGGTCGCCGCCACCAATCGCCGCTTCGAGGACACGGCGGTGCTCCGCCCACGCGGGGCACACCTCCACCTTGTGCTCCACCGTGTCCTCCGGTCGATCCTCGCAGTGGAAACACCCGGGCGTTTCCTCCCGCCCGATTCGGTGCAGGAACCTCCCGAAAACATCGTGTCCGGTGAGGACCTGCGTCAGGCGGAAGGTGAGGACGCCGTGGCGTCTCTCCAGCCACTCCTCAAAGAGGGGACTTATCGCCACTATCGTGGCGTACCCTGTGTAAACTTACCCTTCACGAGCATTCTGTAAATCAAACTAAGTAACACTACGCAAAACATATTACAAGGAAACTACTTTTTTTATGTGAAAAATCCCTACTGCAGTCGCTTGAAACATTAAGCTGATGTATGCAGGGATACAGGGGTCATGGAGGTATTTCAAGGTAAAGTTATAACATTTAAAACGTATTTAAATTTAGTTATTCTGTCAAATTTAGTTGGAACTAATATTTCCATACAAATGAAGGGTGCACGTAAAAACATGTCGGTGTCAACAAAACACGGTGAAGTGCAAGGCATAAACTAGTTTAACATCTCTAACTTAGTTCATAGCTATAGCCGTCTTTTTCTCGCACTGCCTTTTAGTAAAAGATAGCAATAGCCTTAATAAAGTTTAGTTTGTGCACAACAGAATCGACACCATTATATTACTTTTTTAATTTGGAGCCGCCAGGAATACAATTATGAAGCGCCTGGGAATACGCCTTTATAACAACACATATATTTCTTGAAAGACTAAAACAATAAGAGGTCATGATGGGCCACAAAGACCGTACTGCTGGATGTTTATTTGTGATTATGTTACAGAAAGAAGAATGTTGGCTGTTCTAGCATTAGTGCTAGCATTACAATGCATTTCTGCTATGTTCTTCCATGCACCATCGAGCGTGATCCTCCAGGGTTTGGAAGCTGAAAATAACACGGATTTCGGTTTCTCTATGGTGTATATGAATAACACTAACACTCTAGGTAAGATGCTTTGAATTTTTTTTCATAAATTTTGATTGACCTTTGGCTCAAGGTCAGGTGAAGCATAAATACATCCTATAGGGGTATAACGGTTTTGTGGTTGCACACGTAACTGCTAAATGGTCCCGTGATGAGTTCCTTGGTCGAGCAAAGCGTCATTTTGGTTTTTGTATACGGAATTTTTCGGTAGCAGCCCGAAAGACAGGATTTCTGCACAGCTCAGCTCAATTGCATGCGTCTTGAAAACACCCTTTGAGTTTTGTCTTGTGTTTTTTTGGAAGCAAGACACATGAGTATATTTTTCATCAAAATACTAATTATGCCTGCGGCTTCGCCCACATGGATTTTGTAACTGTCCAGATAGTCTAGGATGTAAACTATTGGTTTGCCAAATATCATCCAAATCCAATCAGTTTTTGCGTAAAAGCGTAACAAACTTTCACATCTATACAGGGTGGAATTTTTCAATGTCACCTGGAGGGAAAGTACTTTAAATACTGGAGATAACAAATTTTACTCAAACGAAACATTCCTTTATTTATTTAAAAAGAAACAAATCACAGACAGAAATTCACTTGGCACACTCGGGAAGAAACAAATCACAGACAGAAATTCGCTAGGCAAACTCGGGAATCGAACCGGCAAAATTTCGAAAAAACACTATGCAGTACTTTTTTGACATCAATCGATAGGGTAAATCATATTAGGGATCAAATCTCTCTTATAAACATGGTAAATAAAATTAAATGAAAGAAAAACCATAAAATCTAAAGTTATAACTCACTTTTTTATTGGTTTAAAAATGCAACTCAGTTTTTTTTTTTCTGGCCATGTTGTTTCACAGCAGACTAAGGTTTAAAACAAACATCTGAAAATCTGTTAAAATGTTACTATTCAGCTACGTTCCAATTGCAAATGCAATTACCTTCTATCACGACCGAAAAGAGTATAAAGAAAATTCTTTTAACATTTCTTCATATGTTTGGAAAATAACGCACTGATTTATTTTTATTGCATACAAAACTAAGAAAAAGTATTTATTAGTCTCGCACAGGACATAACAATTTTGTCAGACTTTTACTGACTAAAACCCATCCATGTTCCGGGGCCACGGTATCTCTTTCGAACAGTCCTGCAGCCGCGGCAGGCATCGGTCCTTGCGGACCCTTTCCTTTTTTGCTGACATCTCTTAAAGGTGCGCGTGGAACACGAACGCGCCGTCGACACGGCATGTCGTCAAAAGACGAACGGACGGCGAGCTAGCCCATTGCTCACCGTCCACAGGCCCCGGTGGATCTAAACCTTCTGCAGTTAACATAATATATTTCCACAGTTGTCGGTGCCCCGAAAGCGGATAAAATAGGCAAAGTATTCAACTGTGAAATGGATGATGCTGAAGACGTTGAAAGAATTACATGTGGAGAACAATACATGGAAATCGATCCATCCGGGTATAATACTGGTAAGAAATGAATCATAACAGCGGTTGTACAAGTGTCTAATTCTGTTACAGTCAAAACCACTTTTGACTGATGTCAGTCAAAACCCCTAAGAAGTTAAAATGCGTTTTCTGCATTAAAAATGTTGTATTAGAACGCCTCAGTTGTAATTACCTAGTCCTAGAATTACATGATCGTTTTCAAAAGGTCACAAAACAACCCAGTAAGTTTCTAAGTAAATGTTAGTTATTGTTAAAATGGCTTTGACTAGTCAAAAGTAGTTTTGACCGGTCGAAAGTTAGAGTAAGATTAACAGTTTTGACTGTGACACATACATTATACTCGACTGAGAAGTCTCTCATGTGTTTGCTGAGTCGTTTCGCAACAAAACCGATAAGGGACGGACACCTAGCGAGGAACACCGATGTATACGAGCACTACTATACAGTGTGTAAACGGACTCTTCACGAAACCGTCATCCAAGTATTCTGTACATCAAACTAAGTAACTCTACAAAAATTGTTGCTGTGAAACGACTTTTTTTTGGGGTGAAAATTCACGTTTTACGGTAAAAGTCAATGTAACGCACTCAAAACATTGTACTGATGGACGCATTTAATAGTAAACGGGATAAGGAGGTATTTAAAGTAAAGTTACCTCGAAAACTAGTGAAAAAGTTGGAAAATTGACCTCCAGTATCTCCGTAACTAGTAGGTTCCCAGTTATGGTCGAGTACAAAAAAAGTCAATGTAACGCACTCAAAATATTGATCTGATGGATGCATTAAATAGTGCGGGGGTCGTGGAGGTATTAAAATCGTTATTCAACCAATTAAACAAAACTAACTTTACTTTGCAGAACGTTTTCCTGAACAACGCTTTCATTTGGGTGCTACGATAGTTGCTCACAATGACTACTTTTTTGTAAGTACCTATGTTTTTTTTTTACTTTTCCAATTCGATTTTTTTTTTAACTTTCGTGAGATCTACAACTTTTAGGTTCTAACCACCAGCCGTCGTCAACATTACCCCTGTATATTTTCTGTCACACTGTGCATCCTAGTATGGACGCCAGTCTCTCACAAAGGCACAATTATTATGTATTCTGTTAAATTATTATTCTTACATATATAATACAACGAACAGTGTGAACAGTGAACCTTATGAAAAGAAAAAATAAAAAAAAATGTATTTTATTGTAATCGAAAGAGCTAGAAGTCATAGGCATTTTCCTAGCTATGGGATAATGCAGGGTAACAGTAATAGTTTGACTTGACATAAGGGTGAATATTATTTGTATCTCGCTGAAACTGTTACTGTTTTAGATAGTTGGAGTCCATATTTGCACAATCACGAACACTAATATGTAGGTACTTATACATTACTTGCTGTTGTTCGCGACTTCTTACGAGTGGAAATTGTAATGTGTAATAAGTGAAGACTAAACATTAGCCTACGACCTATTTGCAGACCTACCAACTATACACAAAAAAAAACATAAAAATCGGTCAAGCCTTTTCGGAGGAGTTCATTATCAAACACTGTGATTCCAGATTTTTATATATTAGATTTAGATTAGGTATATACATAATATTTTAGAAATTTAAGGATTACACACGGTTTACAAAATATGTAGCAACCATTCTTTCACGAGAAAATTGTTTTTGATTTTTTGTGGAATATCGTATATTATAACTGTGTCAATAATAGTGCTCATGAATGTATAACTTTTAAATTATTTTGTTATTGGTATACATTTTTTGTTGATGCATTTCTCTCATAGAGAGAAGGTATGATATGCCATGCATTTTCTTCTGCATTGAAAATACAAAACTCCAAACTACATAAAGACAGAAAAAATAATCTAAAACTGTATACAATCCTGTAGGTATAATAAGGTCACGGGAAAACAAAACGCTGTTATTATTTTATCCTCGACTAGCACTTCGCCCGCGACTTCGTCCGTGAAAATTGTGATAGTTCGGCCAATAAGCCAACCGGCCGGCTAATAACCAGCGCTGTGCTGTGGGCTCCCCATAGCACAGCATCATGCTAAGTGGTTTAACCTGTTTGTCGCACTCACGACGTGCTAGCTGTCAACATCTTTCTTTTTTTCTTGTTTCCGTTCCGTTAAATGTTAAACGTCTTATATGCTTTGTACCTGTGTTTTGCACGTCATGTGCCTGCGGCAAATAAATATTTTTTCTTTCTTTCTTTCTATATCAATATAATTTATAGCCTATGTTGCTCAGTAAAGATGTAGTTTTATAATGGAACTTAATACTCACTGTTTTCAATGTATATTGCTTCTTATACAAATTCAAATTAATTAAATTCTATTTCACATATATATATATTACTATATTATTATTATTACTATATTTGGGCACATAATTATGAAACGGAAGTTTTATACAATGAGGCATTTTTAATTTTGGAAATAAGCATGGATGTTCGTTGTGTTTAGTTTTTCGGGAAGAGAGAGGTCAGTCAGAGATTTACTGCCTGAAACAATACCGTAACATGGGTACCCAGTTGGTACAGGGCAAACGATGTTAGTAGCCACATCAATGCCTCCAACACAGAAAAACTGAGGGTCGTATTATGTGCGAGCCTGTGAACTCAAACTCAAACTGAAGGTATTTATTTCAATTAAACCATTACGGCACTTTTGAAAGTCAAAAATGCAAAAAAAAAACAAAGTTACAGTCACAGTCACAAGACATAATAACTTGAGAAAGTACTATAGTTGCCCATTCCCAAGCGTAGATCTCTGTGGAGAAGAACGGGCAAGAAACTCCATGGACACTCTTTTAAATCAGAAAATTGTTACAAAATCTTGGTTACATCATTCATGTTGAGATTATACATAATAATATATGTGAGAACGATGTAGAAAGACGTGCACAATAAGAGCTTCCAGAGTAAAAGATTAAATCAACAATTTATAAATAAAATAATTAAAATGAACCGTGGCAGCTAAAAGATGACCAGTCCCGACTGACAGCGCCCGTACACGAACATGACGCATGTATCGGCGCCATTCAACTCAACCATATTGGAGGTAACTAAATGACCCGCCACCATCAGCGAGACATTCGAGCGAGCATGACATTCTCTCAGTCACCAAGGCATATTCAAGTCAAAGAAAGATAACAGAATGCAAATGCTTTACAGTACATGGTACTCACACATGTGCTATGCAATTATACAATACGAGTACTAAGAGATGGAGTCTATACAGAGCAAGGATATTTTTACAATCTTCTGCAGCTGCCACAATAATTTTCCCAATTAGTTTTCCCCTATGGTTGTGGAGCAGGACCAGCATTGAGCCAAGCATTTTTATCATCAATGTAATCCCCCAACTTATAATATGCTTGCCTACATAGTGTGCGTTTTATACAAGATTTAAATTTAGTCTCATTTAGTTGTAGAATGTGGGGAGGTATTTTATTGTAACATTTTAAACAGTACCCCATGAAAGATGAATCTACTTTAGCAAGTCTGAAACCTGGCTGAACTAGTTGGTCCCTATTTCTAGTATTATAGTGGTGTCTGTCACCTCTTTTACTGAATAAGTGCAGAATTTTTCTAACGTACATGATATTTTCATAGATGTATTGACAAGGTGCTGTCATGATATTAATTCTCTTAGAGAATCACGTCTATGTAATTCATAAATGGCTCTGATGGTTTTTTTCTGTAGAATAAATATATTATAGGCTTGATGTATACAGTAATACTATGCCAATAACTATAATAGACGAGTCTCGCGGTATCAACATCAGTAAATTGACGGATTTTTCTAACAGCATATGCTGCTGAGCTCAGCCGTCCTGCAAGAGATGTTAAATGAGGACCCCATTGTAGCCTTGAGTCAAGCGTGATTCCCAAGAAAACCGTTTTATCGACACATACTAGTTTCTCTTGATTTAATACTACGTCACAATCACTACTTTTGACATTTGGTAAAGCAAATCTTATGCACTTTGATTTTTTTCCATTTAGTACTAAAATATTAACGGTAAACCATCGTGAACCTACATTAGGGCGTTATTTACGTCATCAACATTTGTGGCACGTCGAACGAACGGTGAGCAATGGGCTAGCTCGCCGTCCGTCCGTCTTATGACGACAGGCCGGCCGTGTAAAAGTCTGACAGTCCCTCCCGCTCCGCCCAAAGCGGGAGGAGTCATTTGATGATTACCCATTCGAAAAAAAAAACGGTGTCAAATTATTATGTCTCTTACCGACAAAAAACTTATGTAGTTGTACAATGATGGTGTCAGGTATAACGTTTTTTTTATAATCTTTCAGCACCATGCTACCAATTTCGTTTGTTTTATTTTTTAGTTAAGTTTACTTTTTAAATAATTTTGATATACAGTTAATAAAAAAAAAATTGGTTTGACCTGTGCGAGACTAATAAATACTTTTTCTTAGTTTGTATGCAATAAAAATAAATCATTGCGTTATTTTCCAAACATATGAAGAAATGAGATAAGAATTTTGCAATTGGAACGTAGCTGAATAATAACATTTTAACAGATTTTCAGATGTTTGTTTTAAACCTTAGTCTGCTGTGAAACAACATGACCAGGTAAAAAAAAAAACAAATAAAAAATTAAAACTAACTTTTTTTTCACAGACTTGTGCCCCTCTATGGACCACAAAAGTAGACGCATTCGACAAATCGGGCAAAATTACACTATGGGATACCTTTGGGACGTGCTTCGTTCAAAATGATACTGTCACAACCCGCTTTCAAGGCCTTCTAGAAAATTACCAGAAGCACAGAATTACATTACACGTTGGTAAGTTTACAAGGGTTAAACAATACACATGACCAAAATGAAAACCAACGCGGCCATTTTGTTTTTCTATGCATTTTAAATTAATAATAATTACTATTTCAAAATTGATTTTATCAAATGCCTCCCTGGCAATTCAAGTGGCGAAAAGTCTTTGTATTTCTGAGGGCTTATACAAACACCGATCTTTTTCACAGTAGTTTACGTACGTACACAGTTACAGTACACGTTACAGTACGTTACGTATGTACAGTAGCCAACGCAACAATTTACTAAAAAAAACTGACAAATTTTCTCATTCGATTTAGTCACCTCATCACGATTTTGATGATGATGACCTGTCAACATTTTATGGTTTAAAATCATTAGGAGTTTGACAGTTTTTGGTATGATTTCGTAAGCTTATGTCAGTAACACACACTTTAACTTTTTCGTCATTGCTATAATGTCACTTTGATTCATATTCATGATATGATATCTTTAGATTTTACTAAGATTCTGTGAAGGTTTTTTTTATAGAAAATAATACGAGCCATTCGATAACTCTCCAATGAATACATGGCCCCTTTTATGTTATGTACAGTCGCTAGCAAATCAAATTACCACAAACTGACAAATTTCTCCAAATGATTTTAAAACATACAGACCCTTCACGAAGCCGTCAACCAAGCATTCTGTACAGCAAACTAAGTAACTCTACGCAAAAATTATTGATGGGAAACCTTTTTTTTTTTGGGGTGATAAATCACGTTTTACGGTAGAACTCCATGTAACGCTCTCAAAACATTGTGCTTAGGAATGGATTGAATAGTACGAAGGTCGTAAAGGTGTTTAAAGTAAAAATCTTACATTTAAAAACACGTATTAAAAAAAAAAATAACATATCTCCGTATCTAGAACAAAAAAAAATATCGCAACGACGACGGGGAGAACAAGTGTCTTTCGGCTTCGTTTATAAAGTTGAAGGTTAATATTTCGAAGTCAAATAAGAAAATTTCACAGTTTGCTGATGATTGCACCCAAACATTATACAGTGCAAAGCATGTGTTCCAAACGGTGAGTCACACATGTATTACTCACCTCAGGCTGAAAATAAACTCGAATTCCTATACAACAGTAGACGTACTGTTACGGTGCATGTATGAAAAGCAACTAATTATTTAATTACCCTAGCTTTTTCAATAACGTTGCCCCACACTCAGAATTTCTCCTGTATTGTGGGTGCGTTTACAAACATATAAACTCACATATCGTATGTGTCCGGAACCTGTAGGTCATACAAATTTTTGTTTCGTGCGGGATTCGAAACTGTGACACGCGGCAGCACAGTAGCTAATCGCTCAGCCACTGTACCAACCGTGCCATCATAATTTTCTTTGGCACAGATACAACCTATATAAAAATTGCTATCGCAGTGCTGTCTGGAATTCTGGATGCAACTTTATCTGGGTTTGTCTAAATGTTTAATAATTATTTAATTTTTATTTTCAGACAAATTTAATGGTGGAACCGGTTGGTCAACACTGATTGATAAGAACAATGACTTGTTGCTGATGACAAAGACGGCGACTTCCATAAAAAGTGGAGACATTTTTTATCTACCTGCTTCAAAACCCTTGAGTCGCATCAAATATTTGACTGAAAAATCGAATTTTGTTGCGAATTACTTGTCGCGTTATGCGAATTTAGGTAAACATAAACTGCACTAATATCGTGACGAACCGAATAACAGCCACACGTGTCAATTCAAGGTTAAGCTACACTTGCTGAGGTCGGTCCGTAGAGGAGCTCACGCTCAGGAGGCTCAGGAGGGCAGTCATTAACAGTCTTTATTAGCTCAACCTGTAGTTACAGGTTGAGCTAATAAAGAGTGTATCCATGTAAAAAAAAATTAAGTTAAATTTGCCCTACTTCCCGGTGTCCCATAGATCGGAAATTTTGCACACATGTTTAGTTTGGATGACATGCATGGTTAGCTATGTGACGTCATTCTAAATCCAATATGGCGCACTTCCAAAGACGGCGGACAATTTTTATATTAACATTAAAATATTTTAATGTCATGGTTTCCACAAATTAACAGCAACTTTCATTACATTTTATTGCAGGTTTTGGTCTCACAGCTGGGAAATTCTTTTCCGGCGAAACGATGTACGCATTTAGTGTGTTACCAAAAAATATGGAAGGACTTGTAAGTTATCATTTAACATTACGAGACTCCTTTTAGACTTTGTAGTTATTTATCATAGTTTCGGATTTAGCCATCATCACAACCCATAAGAAATTATCGTATGCACTACCGTTAAACTTGAGGGTTTCAATATAATTGCGTTTCTTTGTGAGCCCGGAGCCAAAGTTTGCCCGACCCTTGCTCGAGCCAGCCCGCGATGCTGAGCCTGTAGTTTTAAATCGGACCCTAAATAGCCTCACTCAGATGCAGCCTGTCCCCTTGCTGTTCTCTCCCAGCGACGCCCCAAGCCGAGGCTCGTACCCCACAGCGCCCTGTCGCAGTTCCCTTAGCGCTCTGTCGCTTAGTTTACAAGTTTTTAGCAAGTTTTTTTCCCTGGTTATGGCAACAGGAAAGCAGAAGCCATCAACCTCATAGGTTGGCCAGCGAGATGACATTAAAAAGTAATCACATAAACAACCCGTCGGTTGTTGGGCAATAGGTTCACCCCCTATAATTTACATATCGTGTTTAATCCCTGACGAAAAAAGAGGGGTGTTATAACTATACAGGTTGTAAACAATCTTATCTCGAAGCCGTCAACCAAGCATTCTGTACATCAAACCAAGTAACTTTACGCAAAACTTATTGCTGGAAAACGACTTTCGGGGTGAAAAATCATGTTTTGTGGTACATCTCAATGTAAAGAACTCAAAACATTGTGCTGATGGATGGATTGAATAGTACGGGGGTTGTGGAGGTGTTTAAAAATCTTACAATAAAAACTTGTTTAAAAAAAAAAAAATTGTCAAAAAGTTGGAACTTTGACCCCCAATATCTCCGTAACTTGAAGGTTCCCAGGTATGGTGTAGAACAAAAAAATATCGCAATGACGGGGAGAACAAGTGCATTTCGGCTTCGTTAAGAGGTTTTTTACACCCTTTATATCAGAAATGTACTTAGTATAAAGAGAAACGTGTTTCAGATATTGTTCCTCACATATCAAAGGGGTACGTTAAAGTTGTTGGCCCTAACTGGAGCGGACGCCTATCGCAATAAATTTATCGTGGTGAGCAATAATGCTGTGGGTGCGATGTTCGGGGCTACAATGAGCGCTGCGGATCTCAACATGGACGGACTAGACGAGCTCTTAGTGGGTGCGCCCGCGCATTCTGAAGACGAATGCGTTGAGTGCGGAGCCTTACATGTTTACATAGGAGGTGATATGGTAAGAAACAATTTTGTTTAGGTTAGGTTTGAAGGAGGTGGCGGGGTCTAGTGAGCGAGCAGAGTGAGTGAAGTAAGACCCCGCCGTCCCCTTCGTGTTAAGTTGTACTTACGTTATTAGAGCAGCGCTTCAATTGCGTTACACACTTACAAGCATAGCCATTTATAGCAGTGATAGTTTAGTGGTGTGACCATTTGACTGCCAAGTCATAGGTCTCGAGTTCGAACCCAAGACACGCACCTCTGATTTTTCGGATTCATGTGCGTATTGCTATTAATTATCACTTTCTTCAGTGTAGGAAAACATCGTAAATAAAACAAGCATGCCTGAGAGATATTTCTCGACGGCTTGTAAAGCCGAGTCAAAGGCCCATGGGCGGCATAAAAACTCTGACACCAGGTTGGCTAACCACACGATAAAGAAAAAAGAAGAATTGTAATGCTTTTAATTTTGCCGATTCAATGGCGTTTGCGTTATTTAGTTGCTTTATTTATATTCTTTTCAATTATATGAATGCAGTGGCGTAGGAATTTCCGAATGCATTTTTTTTTAAAACTTTGCCTCACACTAGGAATTACTCATACAAATATTTGTTCCGTGCGGAAATCGAACCCGCGACAGCAGCGTAGCAGCCAATCGCTCAGCGCCATTGCGCGAATTGCAGCTCCAGAAATGTTCTGCCAGAGTCCACTGCCTGCAATAATTTCGTATTTAGTTTGATGGAACCTTTTTATACACCAAATATACAAACGAACGTACAGTGGAGGGTACTGTCAACAAAAGTTTGGTTGAACATGAGTTTAAGGTTGGTTTAGTGGCAGAGCGATACTCTGATTCGATTCGCACGGAGTTAGTATATGTTTATTTTTTGGCTGTTTGTGTATGTAAGTTTACATTTTTATAAACGCACCCACGTTATCATGAAAAATTCCAAATGTAGAGCAAAGTTTTGAAAAAAAATATTTATGTTTATTCTTGTCCTCAGAAAACAATCACTGAACGGAAACGGATTCGTTCAATTTTCGGCAATGTTGAGTTAGGTCGCTTTGGCACAGCGATTGCTGCAAAGGACATTGACGGGGATGGCAAATTAGGTTGGTGTTAAATTAGTAAAGAAAAAGATTTTTTTGTCAAATTCTTTCAGTAGTTTTTGCATGAAAGAGTAACAAACATCCTATCCTATATCCATGTATAATCGTGGTACTTGGGAACTGAGCTTACCCTAGTTGTAAACGTCCCTTTGTCCCTATTGGTCTTGTTTTGTTCTGTCTCCTGCTGATATGGAGGGAAGTGAAAATTATGGTTTTCCTACTCCTCTACCACTATTCTTTTCTAATTAAATTCGTTGCGAGATCCAAGATAGCTAAATTGCTTCTCTAGGACTTCGTCGAGCTTCATTGTCTCGGAACTTTTCTGGTGGTCGCCACTGTTGATTCTGGTTTTCAGGAGTTGCAGTGGTTTGGGAATAGTGTAGTGGGCTTGTCCCAAAATAAAAACATCTATCCTCACAAACTTTCTCATTTATAATAGGAGTATGATTGACTCTTGTACCTACCACCACGTCTTGCGGAGTTCCATGATTGTCTTCCCACACTAAAGATAAAAACAACTGCTTTAAGATTCCATCTGTTCTAAGAATAATGTAATGAATTTGGAAACCCAAAGGTTTAAATATCTTTAAATTTTCCAGAGCTGGTAGTAAGTGCACCATACGAGAACCATGGAAGTGGAGCCATTTACATTCTATCCGGTTACGAGGTCCTCAATACTCTGATAAAGACCCAGGATTACAAGAGTATTCAGTTGTCGGACCTGAAGCTGACGCAGAGAATACATAAGGAGTCCTATAGGGCCCTCGGCTTTAGCCTCCAGTTTGTTACTGACGTTGACGATAACGCTTGTGATGGTGAGGATTCAAACGTGTTATAATCCTATTGTTAGTAAGAGGTAATCCTAGAGTTCTGTTATATGTTTGGTATAAATGCAGTGACTTCATTCGCGGGTCACTCGCCGGCGATTTGAAAACACCACTCAGATTTTTACAGCCGGCTTATCACCCATATTCTCATGCTCATGGGTCAAATAATTTATAAATGAGTGAAAAGGTTAACACTGCCATTAATTTAGTTACTAACTACTACAGAACTTTAAGAAAAACAAGAATTTGTGTGTACTAAAAACCCAACTACTGAAAAATCACGCTCTAATTTTATTCGAGGTTTTCAAGGTAAATTTGACTCCTCCTATTTAAGAAGTCGGTTAAAATGTAGCCTAAAATTACCCGGGCCATAATAACGAATCGATTGGCACCCTATTCATCAAAATCGAATGAGTAGATAGAGCGCTACAGAGGAACATACGTAAATACAAACATACATACATGCATAGACTACTAAAATCATAACCCTTACTTTTTTTTGGCTTCGCAGTAGTCGGTTAAAAAAGTGTCATCAATCAAATATGTTGAAGGGACAAAGCTCAAGAAACGATAAACACAGTGGCGACGCTTGGGGGAGCCCTGTTCAGCTGTGGCGTTTTTCGGCTGACGAGATGATATTCGATAGTTTCTCTAACGTAGACTTTTTTGCTCAACAGAATTGGCGGCAAGTTCTCCGGGCAACAGTACAGTGCTGCTGTTCAAATGTGTGCAGAAGATTAATGTGACACTATCCAGTCATCTTATTGGTGAACAGGTAAGTCTGCCTTCGTCTTATTAGCAACACGGCATTTAGACGAGGCGATGCAGGGACCACTCTGTTAGGCACCCCTTTTGTGACGTGAAGACGGATAGCTGACATAAACTCACATTGATAAGTGAGTTGACATAGACTCACATTGATGAGTGAGTGACTCACACATGGTCGTGCCGCCATCATTGACTACACTCGAGTCGGTTGAATCGAACGTTATACTCTCGATTCAACCGACAAGCCGGCCATAGACGATAGATCTGGTGTTAATTATTCTATGGCATTCTTTTTTTAAATAATTGTGTTGATTTATTTCTCATTTACAGACAGTAAGAGAACAAGATAGATTCTTCACAGTTGAAGTGTGCGCTCGAGTGGAGCTTCCTCTTAAATTACCAGTAGATATTGTTGGAAGTAAGTTATCGAACAATTTTTTCAATGGTAGATACATCTTTTTAAAATATTTATGATGTATACTATGTTCTTCTTTTAGATATTACTATCGAAAACAGCATTATCGGTGAAGCGGTTATAGTTCTACAGCCCAATATCGTCATTGATATCTCCTGTTTCATCTGCGATAGAGACAGAAAAAACCTTTGCGGTAATGTTACTGTGGAATTGGTAAGTTACTCTCAGCATAATTTTAATTCGTGGACGATGATAACTTCACACTAGGCCACAAGATACCTAAGATAATTTTAGGTTGCGTGCAAAAAAATATAACCATTGAAATTAAACTAGAAACCAGCTAGGTGTAACGCTAGAGCTTATGAGCTCATTGATATACCTAGTGCTTGAATACATTTTTTATGGTTGTAATGGCAGTTTATTTTATGTTGTGTAATTATTGTCGTTCAAACAAAGTTGTCGCATCATGATTGTCGTGTGATCGTCATAAAAATTTAAATAAACGTAACAAAACCTATTCAATTATTTGGAGAGTAAACTATATAATTTTATGCTTACCATCTAATGATGAGTGGTAAGTAGGACCCCACTTTTTTTCACTAATTCTCGGTTTTATATCGAATTGTTATAACGAAAGTCTTATTCAATTGTTTTCCGATACATAACTTTTATTGCAAGCCTCTTTGAAAGGTATCAAAAAGTCGTAGAATTAATTTAGGAACTTAAGTGTCATCGATGTTAAGAAATATTTCGCAAAATTCGAAACTCGATATTGGGACGCTACATAGCTCTGTAATCCTTTCACTATAGCTTTTTAATTGGAGGGTAAAGGTTTATGATCGTTTCGGAAATTCCTTTATGGTTTGTGTTCATTTGACACTGTTCCACTGAAAAAAAAAGCCTTTCAAAAATGTGCTTCTGGATTTTCAATGTCCAGTTCAGCTCCGTTAGTTAAAAATCCATCAGCACTCGAATGGGGTCATTGGAGTTTATTTTACCATATTTTTTTTTGTTAGTCTTTACTGTCCCACTCCTGGGCAAAGGCCTCCCCCCATTCCTTCCACTTTTGTCGATGCTGCGTCTCTTCTCGCCAATTAACGAGAAAGCCATTGCACAAAGCAGTCACAAAAGGCGTCCCGCCACCATTTAAAACTTCTGACGTCATTATCTCTTTTAATTTCTAGTTTCTCTTTCAGATACAGTTCTCAGTATAAGAAGTTTAATTTCAATGCCTACTTAAAGTTAAACTTCTTATACTTTATATATAAAATTATTTTCAGACAGACAAGGAACCAGCCGATTACACATTTATATCTAAAGCAGTACTGCAAAATAGTTATCTTTCCGACCCAAATATGACAGGTAATGAAATAATATGCTAAATACGTAATATTCCGACAGTAAAGGTGCGATCAAACCGACCGGGACTGGCTGCGGACATGTCAGATATTTCAGAATATTATCTGTCAAAGTTCCGTTTGACAACGGAACTTTCGGAAGGTCAAATTCGTTTATTTGTTAGATTATGGCAGACCTTGTAGAAGATGGCGGGACGAGCTGGACAAAATCAACGACCAGTGGTCCACATTAGCCCTGGATAAAAACAACTGGAAGTTATGGGGAGAGGCTTTTGCCCAACAGTGGGATGACGCAGACTAACAGTATCAGTATGGTAAATGGTCTTAAGTTTAATCAATGGTCTCATCACTGTCCGTAGTCCAGTACGCAATCAGTCCGTACAGATTTGACCGTACTTTAGTCTCCGCCAGATAAATAAGAATTACCGGGTATTATAGATACCCCGACAATACATTATGATTATCGTTTTTTATTACTAGAAAAAGTCAAGGATCACAAAAAAGGCCGTTTCAGTTGTCATTATTTCTGTTTTCTGAATTATGTATTTGAAATGTATGGGTTAATGACCTTTAATTCTTACATATATGGCGGAGACTATAGCTACGGTTCACCGAGAACGTGCACCTTTGCAGTTGTGTCTTGATTGGTCTATTCTAATTCCGGTCATTCGTACTCTGGTCTTCATTCTCCATTGTCCCTACTCAGAGAGTCCTGTCGTAGAAAATTCAATAAAGAGACTTATTCCTTATTTAATTCCACAGAATTCAACTCCACGTGGGTTGAGACGAGTCCCTACAGTACACTGGAGGCAAGTTTATACGTGTCTCGGCATTGTAAGGGAGATGATTGCAACCCTGATCTGTCTATGAATATAACTTGGTCGGGCAGGTGAGTGGATCCTCCAATTAATTAATGAAAATGAACAAGTAATGAAAGCTCGTGGCTAAAGAATTACTGCCACTCAAGTCGATCTTAAGATTAAGCCGCGCTTGCCTAGGTTTGTCCGTGGATGGGTGACCGCCCAATACATACCGAGTTTCCTGCGTGCCTCGGAAAGCACGGTAATATTTGTAGTTGGTCAGTGGCCCGAAAGTCCGACAACCAGTCTTACCAAGGAGTATCGTATTACCCAGTACTAACTGGGTTATGGAAGTCAGATAGACAGTCGCTCCATATAAAATATAGGGATTCAGCTGCATCCGGTTAGACTGGAAGCCGACCGAAGGCTAGACAGATGATTATAATCAAGTAATGAAAGACCAACGATGGCCCAGTGGTGGCGGCCCCCATTTAGCAGCAGCCAGCAGTAGCGTAGCAGTAAGTCGTGGATTCGAACCCAGGCAGTTTTAAATGTAATTTTGTGTATTTTATCTATGGGCGTTAAAACATCATGAGGGAAGTGGCATTTCCTAGAACCAAAAATTCAAAGACATCGAGTGACATCTACCAACCAACCCGTACTGGACCCGCATTCACTCTCACAGAGAGAAGGCCTGTGTCCCACCCGTGGGAACATTATAGGATGATATATATATGCTTATGCTAGGCCGTAGAAATGTTTGTGCAATCAGTCATTCTGTGATTCGTTTTGATAGTAGTTTTGCTATTTGCAGGCTATTTACTGGTTTTAAAATATGATCATGTTTATTTCATTCATTGTTTTTCGTTCATTACAAAGTAACGGACACTTGCGATTCTTAATTACGGTCAGCCCACACGGCCATCACTCAGTAGACAGACAGACAGACAGAAGCATCTCTAAATGTGTACAAATGCGAGTTATTAGTAAATAAAAGTAGATTGCACTACGGAAGCTCATGTGCATATGGAAACTAAACTAGGTATATACAAAAGTGTTGTTCCAAAGTAACAGTATATAACAGTGTGCGCTCACAGACATATCAATAACACCAATTTTTTATTTTTTTTTATTTTTAGTTATTGTAATTTTTATCTTCAAATTATAAACACACCGCTTACCTTCAACACGTCCTCTTAGTCAAAAAAAGAAAAGAAAAAACAAAGTTCTTCTTACCTAATAATACCTCAAAACTTTGATTACAGTAAAAAATACGTACTGGGTTCCTCTGCAAACGAAACAGCAAAGATAAAAGTAACCAACATAGGCAACGCGTCTTACTCAGCCTGCGTTTGGCTGAAAGTGACTGGGGCTCCGCTAACCAGAGTAGACTGCGAAGCTTACCAAGAGGGGTACAGGTGCTACATGCCGAAACCACTGCGAAGGGATACTGATGTGAGTAAAATCAAATCAAATCATTTATTCTTTGCATACATAACACAACACATAAATATTATAGCCAATAAGGCCAAAAACTTAGATCTAAACAAGGCAGATTGAGGTAAATGACGTCACATCAAAGCCGTGACAGTCACGGATGTTTAAACTGGCATAGAAAATTGCAGGAGTTTAATATTGTTTTTGAGCGACAGGCAATAGTTGAACTTGACTTTTAATACTTTTCTTGAGTTGATAATACTGTATTTTATTGATTTCAGTGAAGAAATAATTACAATTCATATTATCCTTATTTTTATAATAACTTCACGCAGAAAAATGTCGCGGGAAACAGTAAGTTTTTAAATAAAACAAGCCTAAAATATCTTATTCTTACAGTACGACATAGACTTGCAGTTGAACATGACGAAACCAACAAACGAACACGAACATCTTCTAGTCGAAGCTTATCTGTACGAAAACTGTAACCAACAGAGTGTTAACAAGAGCGAGATTCTAAAAATACCCTTCATTTTAAATTCTGAAGGCGTATTTAATGATGGGTGAGTGATTAAGAGTTTTTTTTTGGAACAGAGATTGGCAAAAAAGCGTATTTTACCCGTTTCGGTCAAGCCGACTCCTAAATACACGCACAGTTTAATTTTCAAACTCTGTTCAACGCTAAAAGTTGCACAAGTTTTTAGGTTTTCATTTACACAGACAGGATGTAAACGGACCTTTCACGAAGTCAGCAACCAAGCAGTATGTACATCAAACTAAGTAACTCTACGCAAACATTATTGCTGGGAAACGATTTTTTTAGGGTGAAAAATCACGACTTACGTTAGATCTAAATGTTTCGCATTCAAAAAAGTTTGCTGAACGATGCATTGAAAAGTTTACCTAAAAGAGTCCCCAGGGATGATCCATAAAAAAAAATCGCAATGACGGGGGGAGCCTTTCGGCTTCGTTATTGGTCTATTTACACCCTTTACAATTAGTCACCTAGTGTTCTTAAAAACTGGAAATATAATAGTTATATATATGGAACTGTTGTAGGGGTAAGGGGTATTAAAACACGAATGTGAGTTTATCACACGAGGCGAAGCAAATAATATAATTATTTATTGTAATAATTATTTACATTTTGGATCGTACAATTATGATTAAAATGCGCTTGAATATTTGCACATTGTTAAATATTGGCAGATCCCGAGGTACAAAAAATGGCGGGATACGACGTGAATTCGAATTAACCTATAAGTTTTTTTTTTTTTTATTATGGTGCTGTGGTAGTGAAATGCGCATGCATGACAATGTTCTTTTTTTAAATGAGCTGCTGAAATTTAGTACAACATTATAACACTCGTTTGGATGGTATTATGGTTACTATAATAATAGTTGTTTTAATGTTGGCAATAAGCTAACTGTTTCAGATACTTTTAGAGAGAGGATTTATAGCATGGGTGTAGATAAAGTATTTGACTAAACCCATTATAAAACGTATTTTGGCTCTTTGATTCCTTTTATTTTGATACCGACTTTCGAAAAAGTGAAGTTTTGGTATCTGCACGCATGATACAACTTTTTTTTTTTTTTTAACGTTCAATAATTAACCATCTCTAACATGTCTTGTATCTTTGCAGGGATTTTCACAGGCTGAATATCACAGATAAACAGATTTTAGAAAATGCAGTTGTTTATGACCATCACGAATACCCGGTAAGTTGTAAACTTATACTCGTAAATATCAAATAGGTACAGCCGCCTTTTTAGCGTTCCATACCAAAAACGGTGCTATCGAACCCTTTTTAAGTACACGCATGAAAAAACTGCAACATAGTCAGCTTGTTTATTTATGTTCTCACTGCTGGGATACAGGCCTCCTATTTATGAGGGGGTAAGTATAAAGCAACTAGTAATAAAAAACTAAACTCAAAGAGGTTTGCCCATACAAGAGACGTCATAAAAACAACCCGCTACTGATCTCTGACTTATAGAAAAGAAAGTTGTGATGATATTGTAAGGTTATGCTATGTTAATATGGGATTGTGGCTAAATAGTCGCTTGGGACGATCTCCAAGGTTAAGCAGCGCTTACCGTGGTCGGTCCGTAAGTAGGTAACCAACAATATATTGCATACCGAGTTCCTTTCGTGTCATTTGTAGATCTTTGACAGTCGTTTGAAGAAGACAGACCCAAAAGTCTGACGACCATGACAGCAAAATACCTGGTAACTGTCGCTCCATGTATAACACTGGTTACAGCTGCATCCGGTTAACTTGGAAGCCGACCCAAACATAGTTGGAAAAAGGCTGGACAGATGATGATGATACTATGTTTAATCACTTTCTTTGTTTTGAATTCAGATAAGGAACAATGGCACAATAACATGGAAACGGGTAAACTTCACTGTTACGATGCAGAAGACACTCACACATCACTACATCAGTTCTTTTACCGTAAGTAGTGCTTATACTCATAATGTTCACACACAATGTGACAATGTTCACAACAATTCCAAGTCTATGGTAACCCCACAGACTATAGCGACCAAACTCGTGGTTTTTATACAAATTAATTAAAATGTTGGCGAAATGATGACACCATTGAGCGTCTTGTCGTATCAAGCAGAGTGGAAGGTTCGCAAAATCACCCATGCAATGAACGGACCAACCATGTAGGGTTGCCTCACCTTTGCATGAGTGTGTACCCCAGAAACACCAAACATCGCGAGAAATCGTGAAGCGAATACGAGTATCATCAGCCTCCAGACAAGGCACTTAATGATGGCCACTATCTGTCTGATAAGAGTGACTGTGAGTGTGGAGAAAAATGGAATATGTTTCCGTAGATTATGAAATTAAGGCCTGTTGCCGCTTTAACCAGAGATGTCTCGTCTCTGTGGTTTGTTTCGGCGATTGCTCTGCCGCTGCACAGATTGAGGTTGCTGTGGGCTTCGAAACTATTCTGTAAAACATGGAGCCATACTCTACTTATTATTCTTAAAAACTAGTATTTAAAAAACGAAATATTGCACTAAGTAGCAAATAGTTATTTTGTAGTTTTCTCGTTATACTGAAACCGTACCACTTGATGTTTCATTTCATATTTATTTTTTACCTCGTCGGTCGCAATTACGACTGCTGAACATGAGATCTTGGGTTCAATGCCCGGGTCGGGCAAATTGTTTTTGGGTTTTTTCATCACGAATTTCTCAGTACCACCCACAGATTCTGGATGTATGCCCGGATGATGGCAATATAGGCTCGCCTATTATCACATGGGACTGAAACATAGCTGGCAAAATGTGGGTGTACTATTTGGTACACTTCTGCCGGTCCCTTCGGGCATTACAGGCGTGATATTATGCTACTTTATATTTCCCATGGAATAGGCTCGTCCCATTCTAATAGACTTAAATAAAACTGGTAAAATGTGGGTCTTTCTTTCACTTTCAACCTACTTTAAGGTTACAGCGCCGGATTTTGGTGTGTGCGACACAGATAACCTAGCGGATTCAAGCTTTTTTAAATATTACTGCATTCTGGACTTGCCGCCAAATACGACGCAAAACATCATCGGGACTACTGAAATACTTGCAGGGCGTTTAAGTAAGTCAATACTTGTTTATTATCTCATGGAACTTAGGCTGTGTTTTACCAGAGATTTGTGAAGATGTGCAGCGAGGGATGTGCGTAAAACTAATTATTCGCACAGCTTTTGACAACACGGTTGGCACAGCGGCTGAATGACATGCAACTGTGCTGCGTGTTGTATGGCCTACAGTTTGTTATTCCAGGTCTGGCTAATCCTGTATGAAAGTTTAAATGTCGCACCCACGATACAGCAAACTAGCTTCGCTTACTCTGTGAAAAAGTTAAATGCGATAGTATTGGTTAGCTTCACACACATCCCTCGCCACGCATCCTCGGAACATCTCTGGTGGTAACAAAGCCTGTATCACATATTTATTTATTTGGATCTCCAACAAAAGATACACAAATACAAAATAAGTCACAGTTATACAAAGGTTCTTTTAAGCGTGTTCCTTCAATTACAGGAGACCACAGTATGCACATAAAACTAGAGGTTAACACAAAAAAAAAATGAAAAAAATATAAATAATTCGAAAAACAATACAAAAACCAAAAAAAAAAGGATTGAATGACAAGAAATCATACGTATTTTAATTAGAGTTTTATTAAAATTGAATAACAATTAAAATTAAAATCAAAATTAAAATTAAGATCAAAATCAAAATTAAAATTAAAATCAAAATCCCGTATATCCCCAGCCGTTCCCGAAAGGGAACGGTGCATTGTTATTTTAATTGTGTCTGTAATTGCAGGTATATAAAGGTTACAATTTAAATCAAAAATAAAATTAAAATCAAAATCAAAATTAAAATTGTATCAACGTTAAAATTGTATTAAAATTATATTAAAATTAAAATTGCTTCACATGGAAGTTATTCTACATTAATATTGCAGTGGTCAATTTTTTTTTGTATTTAGAGATGGGGAAGGTTATGTCCATGTCAAATTGCTTTGACAATTCATTATATTGCCTACAGAGTCTTGGGAGAGTGGCGAAATATCCTAGATTAGTTTTGGAACCTTTGACATAAAACAAATTGTAACTGGTTTTCCGCGGCAGGGGAGATGGCGCGTTCATATGCAATTTGCCTAGTAATTCGCTGCAGTCTATGGCTCCATTGAATATTTTGTGGCGTATAATTGGACCATTATAGGCACTTTTGAATGTCAAAAACAAATGAATGAAGCTAACGCAACATTTATGTAAGCTACAGTCCCAGTCACAAGGCATAATAACTTGTGAAAGTACTGTAGTTGCCCATTTTTTATTAATAATTAAATTTTCTCTCTCTGTTGTGAGCGATCAATCTTTGATTTGCGTCAGATGACGTCAATTTACTTTTTCATTTGTTTCAAAAAGATTTTTTTTACAGATGGCCATGTCAACGGCGATGAACTGAATATGAGCTCTTCATCAGAATTATATCTATCAATACGGGTCCCGTGGTTACAAAAACAGTAAGTTAATCAAAAATAATATTTTATCCACTCGTTTGAAGGAATCAGTAGGTAGGTTACGGTCGGCAACGAAACTCATTCTAACTAGGAACTTCTACGTAGGTATCATCTAAATTCACACAAGATACACAACATAATTTGTTAAACATACTGTACACTTATGTATATTATTGTTTATTGAATGTGCTTCGGTTTTTGATTTTATAAATAAATTCGTTTCCGTGAAAAGATATCTGAGCTTTGGTTCTCTGCGTAAGGAAATGAAACTATTTCACCATAATTAAATTTATATTTTGTTCGACTTCTGAGTTAAAGTAGGCCTTTTATGAAAACCTTTCCCTTTTTGTACGCTCTTCTGTTACCTGGTGGTACAAATCGGTGCCATTGTCTTTTCCTCGGTACCTGGATCATTCACAATGTCTACCGAGGAACAATGGAACCTACTAGGGGCTCCCTAAGCCCACAGTTCAACCTGCATTGGACTGATGCAATAAAAACAGTAACATGCTGAAAAATGTACTTTAAGATGTGTGACGGTTGGAATATTTTTCAGTAATGAGTATGTTTTTGTTTTCAGATCGAATACTAGGATAACTATCCAAAAGGATATCACTTTGGGCAATAGAAAGTGGCTAATTGCCTTGATAGCCGGCATAATCGCGTTAATCTTATTGGTGATTTTGACAATTGTTCTTTATAAGGTAAGGTTCACATCATACCTATTTTAAAGCAGTATTTTGAGTCATCATCACTCTCTCATCCTTATCCCAATTCATTTGGGGGCGCAGCATGTCTTTTCATACTTCTCTATTACTCGTCATCTCATCAGACACTTCTTTCTTGCCATATCATCCTTCACACAGTCCATCCATCGTTTCTTTGGTCTTCTTCTACTCTTCTACCCATCCACATTCATACTCCCATTATTTTCCTCAAAACATTTTCCTCATTTCTCCGCATCACAAGTCCATACCACGACAATCGATTGCCCTCATTAATTCAACCATATAATATATGAGCATTCTCCGGCCCTCATCCCAATTTGTATGTCCCAATGTCTGTTGTCGTCATCTGACCTCCAATTAAGCAATATTATTTTGCATACATCCCTTGCATCTTCCAGTATTTTGGCCTTCATTCATCTCCATAGCTTTCCACACGAAATTCTCAAAACTTTCACAGTTTTTCTATACCACGACAGGTTACCACACAACTTTTCGTCCGTGGATAGAGAACACCAATCAGTTACATAACGAGCTTCTCCGTGCCTCGGAAAGCACGTTAAGCTGTTGGTACCGGAGGTCATTCGTAAATCTTTAACAATCGTTACAGGCAGTCAGTGGCCCGAAAGTCTGACAACCAGTCTTACTAATAACGGTATTACCTGGTACTAACTGGGTTTTTGAGGTCAGATAGGCAGTAGCTCCGTGTAAAATACTCGTATTCAGCTGCGTCCGGTTAGACTAGAAGCCGATTCCAACATAATTTGGACAAGGCTAGGAAGATGAAGTATTTTTTTTAATTCTGATTGGTTCATCAATTGATGGTTTGTTTTTTTCCAGTGCGGATTTTTCAGAAGGAAGCAAAAACAAGTACTACTTGTAGCGAAAGAGAGCGTAAGACGAAAGAGTATTGTGAGTATTACTACCTTAGACATTATAATCTAGATAAATAATTTTAATTTTTCCAATTTAGATAATTACCTACCTAGATAAAAAAAAAAAAAGTTAAGTTAAGTATTAATTAAGGCGCATTTACCGCATTAGTTAACTGCTATGGTAGATGTATGTTGATAAGTAAATAAATAAAATCAAGATAACGCAATTTAAAATAACTGTGACCCCCCGTGTAAACAAAACGGTGCAACTTTTAAACTAAATTATCTATTGCGATGAAATAAACTATAAAATGATCGGAAGTAATTAGGCGTCCTCGTTAAATGAAAATTTAACTTCTTTTGTATTAATTATTATCATCCCAAATAAACCATTACTAAGAGAAAAATAAACGGTGCGTTCGGAGTGCCATCTTTTAGAAAAATCAACACTTGATAGAAAATGTTATGTAGTCTAAACATACAATTTCTAATAATACGATGAAGAATAACTTAAAATAATAAAAAATAATAATAAGATAACAATAAGATGCCCGCCCGTCATTACCCAACGGTAATGACGGGCGGGCATCTTATTGAGATTTTTTCACGATTATTGTAAAAATTGATGACATGTTTATTTTCAATATTGAGGGTAGCTTTTTTCCACAATTTTAGGAAGACGCCTAATTACTTCCAATCATTATGGAGTTTGTTTCATCGCACTAGATCATTGAGTTTAAATGTTACACCCTTTTTGATCACAGTAGCGGACAAAATTATAAAAATACTGCCAAAAAAAAACAAAAAAAGTATTCCGTTGATAACAATAAGTATCAATTTCCTCATTATGTGACATTATTAAGACTCAAACTGTACATTTTACATACAACCACTATAATAAGTGGACGCCATCTTTGATGTTATTTATTTTATTTTAAAGAGACGAGACACTCATGCTTCCGCGATGGATGGGCCGGTAGAAGGCGTAAGTAACACCAATTTCTTAAATACGCCATGATTTTTTACTAGACCAAAGACAAGATTTCTTAAAATAATTACAATTTTTTATTATTTGGAATAGTACATATATTATAGTGGCAGATTTAGTATTGTTATTAAAATTATGTTATTTCTACTCTACAGGAGGTCAGGTTAAACGAGGGATGTGTTGACTGAGGGTAGGTATTTGATTGTTTTAAATAATGTACAACTAAAACATTTATTTTTGAATAATAATGTTTGCGTTATCAAAATTAGGATAATATAAATAGTCGTGATCTTGAATACATCCCTCTTTTACCCAATCATACTGTAAGTATACACATTGACTACTTTTTATACTTATATTGTCACTTAAGTAACAACAATCTAAATATATAAAAGAAGAAACTGACTGACTGACTGACTGACTGACTCATCTATCAACGCACAGCCCAAACCGCTGGATCTACAGATTCCAAATTTGGCAAGTAAGTTCCTTATGTGGTCTAGGGGTGCACTAAGAAAGGATTTTTGAAAATTCACCCCCTAAGGGGGTTAAACGGGGCTCCAAAGTTTGTATGGGGAAACAAGATTAGTTTGACTATTTTATTCGAAACTTCACAGTAGTGCTCCTTTTGATAAATGAGTAGAAACGGGTTTCAGGGTTTTTCTGAATTCAACCCCTAAGAGGGGGAAATGGGGTGACAAAGTCTAAAAATCAATGCAGAGCCTAAACCGCTGAGTCTAGAGATCCCAAATTTGGCACATATGTTTCTGAAGTGGTCTAGGGGTACATTAAGAAAGGGTTTTGCAAAAGTCACCCCCTAAGGGGATGAAACGTGGCTCTAAAGTTTGTATGGGGAAACAAGATTAATTAGACTATTTTATTTACAACTTCACAGGTGTACTCCTATTGATAAATGAGTAGACATGAGTTTCAGGTTTTTTCAGAATTCAACCCCTAAAGGGAGAAATGGGGTAACAAAGTCTGAAAATCAACATCGGTATTGTTTGTATGGTGTATCGGGTCGGGTGTGTTACAAAAACAACGATTTTAAGATTTAATGTGGCGGACCTGAAATGCCTTCATTCCCTGTTGGGGTGCGATGGGGTTGAAATGTCTAAAAATCAATATGTGTGTCGATATCGAGATTATCAGGGGTGCAGATTACGAAAATGGCATTTATTTTGAGATCCGGATTGGACTTCTATACAGGGTTATTGTTGATTTATTGTGATGATTGTGATAACGATGATGGTGATTGTGATAATGATGATGATGGTGATGATTGTAATTACGATGAAAATGATTGTGATTACGATGATGATGATTGTGATTACGATGAAAATGATTGTGATTACGATGATGATGATGATTGTGATAATGATGATAATGATTGTGATAACGATGATGATGATTGTGATAATGATGATGATGATTGTGACAACGATAATGATGATTGTGATGACGATTGTGATAACGATGATGATGATTGTGATACTGATTATGATGATTGTGATAACAGTGATGGAGATTGTGATGGTGTTAGTGATTGTGATAGTAATGGTGATCGTGATAGTGATTGTGATAGTGATGGTGGTGGTGATTGTGATGGTGATAGCGATGGTGATGGTGATTGTGATGGTTATAGTGATTGTGACTGTGATAGTGATGGTGATGGTGATCGTGATATTGATGATGATTGTGATAACGATAATGATGATTGTGATAACGATGATTGTGATTGTGATTGTGATGGTGATTGTGATGTTGATGGTGATTGTGATAGTGATAGTGATTGTGACTGATAGTGATGGTGATGGTGATTGTGATTGTGACAGTGATGGTGTTTGCTATAATGATGATGATGATTGTGATTACGATGATAATGATTGTGATTACGATGATGATGATTGTGATAACGATGATGGTGATTGCGATAGTGATTGTGATTGTGATAGTGACGGTGATTGTGATGGTTATAGCGATGGTGATGGTTATTGTGATGGTGATAGTGATTTTGACTGTGCTGTTGATGGTGATTGTTATTATGATTGTGACTGTGATAGTGATGGTGATGGTGATGGTGATGATAATGGTTGTGATTACGATGATAATGATTGTGATAATGATGTTAGTGATTGTGCTAACGATGATGGTGATTGTGATTGTGATGGTGATAGTGGTGGTGATAGCGATGGTGATGGTGATTGTGATAGTGGCGGTGATTTTGATGGTGATAGCGATGGTGATGGTTATTGTGATAGTGATGGTGATTGTGATTGTGATACCGAGGATGGAGATTGTGATGATGATGATGATTGTGATTACGATGGTAATGATGATGGTGATTGTGATGGTGATTGTAATGGTATGGTGATTGTGATTGTGATGGTGATGGTGATGGTGATGGTGATTGTGATAGTGATCGTGATTGTGATAATGATAATGATGGCGGTTGTGAAAGTCATGGTGATTGTGATGATTATAAAATTTGGCACATAGATAGTTCATAACCTGGATTAACACGAAGGTCACGGACATTTAATATGTTCCAGTGGGACGGTTACCGAACTTTTCGCGGGCGAAGCCGCGGGCAACAGCTAGTACAATATAAGTAACAAACCAAGTACAAGTATAAGTCGGCGGTGACCTCTCGCGTCCGGTCCTGATGGTTCAATCCATGGTCCGGAGCGAGACGGAATGGGACGCCGTCACCTCCTTCTGCGAAGCAGCAGTGCTAGAGAAGGAGGTGGCGGAACATGAGAGGGAGAGCCGTAGGCGCGGGCCTATGGACGGTGGGCTATGGGCTAGCTCGCCGTCCGTCCGTCTTATGACGACAGGCCGACGGCGCGTTCGTGTTCCACGCGCGCCTCAAAGAGAGTCAGCAAAAGAAAGGGGTCCACAAAGGCCGATGCCTGCCGGGGCTGCGGTACTGTTCGAAAGAGATACCGTGGCCCCGGAACACAAAGGGCGATGAAGGAACATGGATGGGTTTTATTTAGTAAAAGTCTGACACTCCCTCCTGCTCCGCCCAGAGCGGGAGGAGTCATTTGAAGATTTCCCATCCGAAAAAAAAAAAGGACAATATAAGTTTAGTTTTAAACCGTGAAAGCTTTTAACAGTGTTTTACTTTTTCTATCACCATAACGACCACAGAGCATTTGATAAACCATAGTTGCGATCCTCAACACTAACTAAACCATAACCAGTAAAGATGTAGAGTGAGATATTCTCTTTTTGGATGTGTTCAAAAAACTTTTGTTTTTTTTCAGTTACAAATGGACGTAGACGATGACTGCGCATTCGAGGAGGCTCGGCCAGTGACGACCAAAGACAACGTGGGTTTAGTGGTAGACGACGAACCTTAACTGTTTGTTGTTGTTAAGTGAACAGTTAAAAGTGAATGATACTTCTTTTAAAATAAATATTTTGTAGATTATGTAATGTGTTCAGTTCGTTAATATAGTTGTATTTTTTATTATCTGGTATCTTTTTAATAACTTTTCTATATGGACGTAAGTTTTTCATAGTGTCTGCGTGAAGCGGTCTTCCAGTTTACACCTCAGATCAAGTAAAAAAGTTAAGACGCAACTCTGCGAACAGAGACGTGTGGCCGGTTTCGTAAACATGTGTGCAGTTGTTGAGCGTAGTTTAGGCGTAGTTTAATTCTAGTTTGATGTAAATGTTTGCGTGTGAGCGTCATACACGTTCACACACACAGAGTGGGGTTCAGTTTTGCGCATGCTTCACTGTATTGTTCGCAGCGCTATGTCTTGGTTTTTGGTCTGAGGTTAACATAACAACTTCTTTAAAACTTGGTGAGATACAAAGTACTCGTAGCGTGAATAGTCGCGGGTATGCCGGGAAAGCTTGTTTTAAAGATCCCTACTATCGCGCTCAATGACCGTCGACCAATTTTCAACCTTATCGCTCGTGGTCTATAGATTAAAAAGTGGTAGACCGTCAGATAACTCGGTAGTACATCCAGCAGTTTTTTAGAAACTATTTCACGTCTTCAGATGAAATTTAATTATATTAACAAAGAATATTTCTATCAATTTAATTTCATTTCATTCGAAAACATCCATCGGTTTCTAAGAAAACTTCAACTATACAGGGTGTAAACAGGCCCTTCAAGAAACCGTCAACCAAGCGTTCTGTACATCAAACTAAGTAACTTTACGCAAATTTTTGCCGGCAAACGACTTTTGTTTTGGGGTGTAAAATCACTTTTTACGGTAGGACTCAATGTAACGCAGTCAAAAAATTGTGCTGATGGATGGATTGAATAGTACGGGGGTCGTGTATTTAAAAAAAAACTTGTGAAAATGTTGAAACTTTGACCCCCAATATCTCCATAACTAGAAGGTTCCCAGGTATGGTGTAGAACAAAAAAAATTCGCAATGACGGGGAAAACAAGTGCCGTCCGGCTTCGTTATGGGTCTGTTTACACCGTTTTATATTTCGACCCTTGTTACTTATCTGTTAAAATTCATATGCGTGACGATGTCCTAGACCAAGAGCTATTCTGAATCAAGTCAAACCCAACTTCTACGGTTTGTTACAATTCCTTCGGGAGTGACAGGCAGTATAACAATTACACATCTTCTAAAATTAACATTTGTGCGTTGTCAGGAAAAATCATATAACACTTTTTCATAATATTTTATTTATAACTTCAGATATTAACGAGGACATCAATAATTATTTTTCTCATCAAATTCTTTTCACAAGATCTCACCAATCATAGTAATTTTTCCTAGAAGTATCCCAAATTACGAGCCTCCTTAACAAGTCCAACCATCATTTGGGTGACCTCGTCTCCCTGCTCATGAATCCTGCTGGGTGGCCAGGAGAAGTATATACCTCGAAGCTCATACACGTATACGAGAGACGTGCCCATGGTATGACGCACCCAGTCGATACTACCTCCGGAAGCCTTGTCTAGAAAAAAATAATAATTTAGTAGTGCCAGCTGTTGTTGTATATTAGAACTAATTATTGCTGGAAATTGATAAATTGATAAGTAACTTCATAACGGTGGTGAAAGATAACCAACGCCAGCCAGGGAAGGATATTATATAATACTACTACCTTACTACTTATTATATTTCATCATCATCATCACCAGCCTATAATGTTCCCACTGCTGGGACACGGCCTCCTCTCAATGAGAGGGAATAGGCTATAATCTACCACGCGGGCCCAGCGCGGATTGGTAGATGTCACATGTCTTCGAATTTTTGGTTCTGGAACATGCCGGTTTCCTCACGATGTTTTCCTTCACCGTTTTGAGAGCAGTGGTGATGAAATAAATTACACAAAGTAATGCGCCTGTCTGGGTTCGAACCCACGACTTACTGTTCGTAAGTCGGGGCCGCCACCACAGGGCCACCGCTGCTCTCAATTATATTTATTTTAATAAATTCAGTTGAAAATCCACCGGAATCTTATACTACTATTTTAGGTTCCTCGTCCAAGCAGATCTGGACACCTTGACAGTAATTTTGTGCTTTAGAACAGAATATTTAAGATAATGATCATACGTATTGCGATTATAAATGCCCCTAAATAAAGATTATGATTAAAATACAATTCAAGTCATCTTACACAAAATCTCGGCAGCTGTTCCCGGTCCATCGTACTTTGCCTTATTTACTGCATAACCGTAACGTAGAGATGTCTCTCCGATTTTCTTCTGCAAAAGAAAGAAAACGAATTAAAGTGAGATGTAGAAAAGAGTGAAGGGGTATAAAATAAAGGTAGAAATGAATTGCCATGCCTATTGTCACCGAGATTGGATTGCGGAAATCCAGCGAGCCAACATACGCCCCAAGGAGGTCAAACAAAGCCAAACTTAGCATGACCTGGGTGCACCATCATGTCGTACCCTCAGATTTATAAAACAGATGTTATCGTCAGCAAAAGGCATGTCGAAAACCTTAACCACCGTGTGAACTTCTGTTGATCCCTCTCATCCATTCATTAAGTACCAATTAGCCATCCCGCGAAGTTCATCGCTCAATCATCCTGCGTGTCTTTTTGTTTGTTCACAACAGGAACTGATGGACGCTACCGAAAGGCCAAACCAGTAGCTGAGTTCCGGGCCGACACAAATTAGATTGCCATCGACACGCTAAGAAGAAGATCGCTCAACCTTGCCCAGGGACGAAAAACACGAAACAGGTGGTGTATGGCAAAATCCTTACCAAGTCATCATAATTGTCAACATGTTCGCTAGAGTCGGAGTATGGAAGAAGCAACGTCTGCGCAGTAGAATGATACGAGATATAACCCAACATGTTCTCTAGTCCAGATATGTACTCAGAGAGCGTTCTGGTCTCTATCTCGGAGAAAGGTTTCGATCCAGCGTATAACTGGTAGTTGCATGGGTTGTTTGAGGAACTGTAATCTGGAAAAGAATAATTTTATTTACAAAAATCAGGGATGAAGGATAATAGAAGACTAGCATTTACCCGTGGTTACGCCGGAAGTTATCCCTAGGGAATGTACTGCCGGGATAAAATGTATCCAAAACCTAGCCCAGGTCATTGTTCGAATTTCGGTACACGTGTAGATCCGATGTCCTGGCCTCGGCAGTCTCGACATAGATAACGACAAAATTGCAAACTTTCGATCGCTAATTACTTACGAAAAAGTTCGGTTGCAATAACGATGCTTGCCAGAATCAAATCTTGGATGTAGAGACTTGAGTTTCCCGCAAGCAACATTATTGCAATCGAATTTTTTCATTGATATTTTAGCGATCTAAAGTTACCTATAATGTCGTTATCTTTGTCAAGACACGTTGGAAGATAACTAATATTAATATATAAAGTTTACAAAAAAGTGTACAGGAAGTTCAACAGTAGATAAACGTTAAAAGTGTACAGGAAGTTCAACAGTAGATATACGTTAAAAGTGTACAGGAAGTTCAACAGTAGATATACGTTAAAAGTGTACAGGAAGTTCAACAGTAGATAAACGTTAAAAGTGTACAGGAAGTTCAACAGTAGATATACGTTAAAAGTGTACAGGAAGTTCAACAGTAGATAAACGTTAAAAGTGTACAGGAAGTTCAACAGTAGATAAACGTTAAAAGTGTACAGGAAGTTCAACAGTAGATAAACGTTAAAAGTGTACAGGAAGTTCAACAGTAGATATACGTTAAAAGTGTACAGGAAGTTCAACAGTAGATAAACGTTAAAAGTGTACAGGAAGTTCAACAGTAGATAAACGTTAAAAGTGTACAGGAAGTTCAACAGTAGATATACGTTAAAAGTGTACAGGAAGTTCAACAGTAGATATACGTTAAAAGTGTACAGGAAGTTCAACAGTAGATATACGTTAAAAGTGTACAGGAAGTTCAACAGTAGATAAACGTTAAAAGTGTACAGGAAGTTCAACAGTAGATAAACGTTAAAAGTGTACAGGAAGTTCAACAGTAGATATACGTTAAAAGTGTACAGGAAGTTCAACAGTAGATAAACGTTAAAAGTGTACAGGAAGTTCAACAGTAGATAAACGTTAAAAGTGTACAGGAAGTTCAACAGTAGATATACGTTAAAAGTGTACAGGAAGTTCAACAGTAGATATACGTTAAAAGTGTACAGGAAGTTCAACAGTAGATATACGTTAAAAGTGTACAGGAAGTTCAACAGTAGATAAACGTTAAAAGTGTACAGGAAGTTCAACAGTAGATAAACGTTAAAAGTGTACAGGAAGTTCAACAGTAGATATACGTTAAAAGTGTACAGGAAGTTCAACAGTAGATATACGTTAAAAGTGTACAGGAAGTTCAACAGTAGATATACGTTAAAAGTGTACAGGAAGTTCAACAGTAGATAAACGTTAAAAGTGTACAGGAAGTTCAACAGTAGATATACGTTAAAAGTGTACAGGAAGTTCAACAGTAGATATACGTTAAAAGTGTACAGGAAGTTCAACAGTAGATATACGTTAAAAGTGTACAGGTAGTTCAACAGTACGTACAATTTCAATTGTACAACATAACAGTAGATATACGAGTACGTTGAAGTGCTTTAATAGTTTTACTATTAACTGGATAAAAACTAGGGTATGACTCAGGTTAAAGTCGCAAAAAATTAAGATTATTTAAGTGATGTAGTGATTTGGCCGATCTAGTTTTATTTAAACCTGTGTTTCAGGCTATCGAGTTTTATTAAAAGAGAGCAATAATACCTAACAGTAATAATCTCATCCCACACCGAATGTAAAAGTGGTGCTTCACATCAAATTAGTCTGAATATTTCAAATGATACTACAGTAAAATTTTAAAAGAACGACTAATGTCGTTCTTTTAAAAATTTACACGTTACTAGACTCTACTCATGACTTTACCAGCATGTAAAACATATTTTAGCACTTGGAAAAGTGTTAGGTACTTTTCATCATTTAAAGAATGTTTGATATCGGATGAGTAATTTCTACATTACCTCCTACATCCGAACTTACAATTTAGTATAGAAGTATTGATCAAGAACGCCTCTGATGCCTCGATTAATACAGGGTGTTAAAAACCTCATCACAAAGCTGTCAACCATGCATTCTGTACATCAAAATAAGTAACTTTACGCAAAAATTATTGCTGGGAAATAACTTTTTTTTTTCTGGGGTGAAAAATCATGTTTTGTGGTAGAACTCAATGTAACACACTCAGAACATTGTGCTGATGGATGGATTGAATAGTACGGGGGTCGTGGAGGTGTTTAAAGTAAAAATCTTACATTAAAAACTTGTACTTAAAAAAAAACTTGTCAAAAAGTTGGAACTTTGACCCCCAATATCTCCGTAACTAGAAGGTTCCCAGGTATGGTGTAAGAACAAAAAAATGATCGCAATGACGGGGAGAACAAGTGGTCTTTTGACTTCGTAAAGACGTGTTTTACACCCTTTAGAATCATTAAGCACGAGTTCTTGGATCCGATTCCTAGGTCGGGCAAAGTGATAATAGGTTTTTAAATCAGAAATTTCCCAGTAGCAGTCACGGAGTCTGGATTTGTGCCCGGTTGATGTCAATATACTCGTCCCCTATTACATCGGACTTACAACATAACTTGCGAAATGTGGGTGTACTATTAGGTACACCTCTGTCTAACCCTTCAGGGATTTAAGGCGTGATGTTATGTATGTATGGATTTACTGGGAAATTTAAGAATAAAAATAAATATTATATCAAAACATACTCATCCAGTTATAGTCCCAATTCCGGTTAGGGTCAGCCCCATAGCAACCGTTTGCAGAACGTGACCGAGTTTTCCTCCACATTCTGTCCTGAAATTAGAAGTGTGGTTTAAAATTAGCAGGCTGTCCTGCTTCATCATTAAAATGGATGAATGAAATTTTAAAATCGAAGCATTTATTTGAAGTAGGCCAGTTACAGGCATAGAAAATACACTAAAATATAACGTTTTTGGCAGTTATGAATGATCAAAAATAAAAATATAAAGCTATCAGTCCCAATCGCATAATAACTGTGAAAGTATTGTAGTTGCCCATTCCAAAGCGTAGGTCTCAGTGGAGAAGTATGGGCAAGAATCTCCATGAACACTCTTTGAAATCAGAATACTCGTATTGTTACCAAAAACCTTCGCTACATCATTGGATTGTCTTCATCTATAATCGCACAGACAAAAGTTTCAGTTTCCTCGGAAAAGTCACCAAATTAAATGTAGGAAACTGACCCTAGGAAACCTACATCGAGCCCATGAAGGAAGAGCCGCTGCAGCTCGCCGTTGTACATAAGCTATATATTTTAATTTTGTGTGTATATTTTTTAATTTTGTGTGCAATAAAGAATAAGAATAAGAGCCCGATAGAAGCGCGTAAAGCTCCTTGTTCTGTAGTGAGTACTACAGGTCGCCGGTTTTCTCTAGCCATGGACTATGGGGTGAGGCCCTTGTCTACTGCAACCACGTCTCGGTACATACCCATCTCGACTTTTGTTTTTCTTTATTCCCTGAGACTGCACACCCCGCGGTTATAGAGGGTTTTTGCATTTAAAAAGCCTCGACCCCTGTACTTCCGCGGGATGTACAGTCTCATCACCGATGATCGTCGGTAATGCATCTGGTCTGCGGTTAAATTATACGGGCTCTGCTAACCAGGGACTCGAATTCAGTCTTAGTTCCTTTGAGTATGCTAAAAGACTACATCAAAACCTGCATGACGCAACTGTTGAAGGAGCACACCTTGTTTCCGCCTGAAATTAGACTACTTTTTTGATACCTTCTTCCGGCTACCAAAAAAAAGCGTTCCCTCGACCATTTGCGTTAACAACGTTAATGCTTTAAGATTCCAATACACCCAAATACTTTCAGATGAGTTGAGATTGGAATTCCTTCGGATTGCATAATCTCCCATCGCTGCATCCATTACTTAGATGACTGATGCACATTTATTCACAACAAATTCCACGCTGATGGCGCTTCCAAAAGTTCCAGTTACTTTTAGTAGCTCCATCGGTCGCAATTGGTTGGGGGTAAAAAGTTCTAAATCATCCACATAAATGAGGTCAGCTATGACCTGACTGCCTCTCCTCAAACGATAGCATAGACCTGAATCCTCCAGCAGTGTGCTTTATGGCTAGACAGAACCAAAGTTAACTCAAACTGTCGCCCTGAAATATATTATACTGAATATTATTAAACTTCTTTAGTCGTAATTATACCAACCATATTAATCACACTTTAAAATATTAATAAATAATTTATTCTATAATGCTATTGTTTGACAAACAATGAGGGTAATTTTGTTTACACCTTAGGTATTTTTTGCAATTTTTCCAGTTCCGATGTAGTCACAATCTCATTTAAAACTCAATAAGGAAGGATAAAACAATAATAAGGTATGTGATGAATGTACTCATTTTAATATGCTGAAACGTTAGGTTATGGACGTTTGGGCAAGACCGGGTAAGACCGTTTGTATTCGCCGGAGAGTTAGGTAGATAGATTAACTATAGAACACCCGCCACTGACATGACGTCAGTTATGTTTAACTTCCATATATTAGAGAGCGAGCCTACTACCATCAACGGAACACAAATCCAGACTCCTGGCCACTAAAAAAATTACATTATGAAAAACCCAACAGCACTGCCCGATCTAGGAATGGATCCCAGGACCTTGTGTACAGCAGTGGCACTTGCAGCCACTGGACCAACGAGGCAATGTATTGTAAAAGACACCAAATAGTTGTTCTTTGTTGGGCAAATTACACTTTTGACCGATAGTCTTGTATTATTTTTGTTGTTTTCACTTTAACATTTTTAGTAACTAACCTTGGTGAAACTGTAGTGATATCCATCAGGATTGACAGTAGGGAAGATATGCCAGTCAAACTGGTCCCTCATTGAAGTTATCTCTGGATCAGTACTAGTCAGAAGCTCGTTGATAAAGTAGGTTGTAGTAGCAGGTGTGATCCATTCCCTTGCGTGGATGCCTGTCAAATTAAAAAGAAATGCTACGTCAGTTTTCGCGCCTATTTCGATACAGCTGGCAATGTTCCAAAGGAGGTTGGATAATATAGTGAATGTCATTATGATAATGATGGTGGATGGTCAAGATGCAAGAAAAGAAAGAATGTATTTGAATTGGGTGCGTTCACGATCGTCTTTTATTTTTTTAAGTGTATTTCATTCTCTTAGTGCGTGTACAAGTTGCCACACAGTATACAATTATTGTTCTATTTCCCCATAACCCATTAGCCGAGTGCAATTGGACAAAAAGAAAGTACTTAGAACAAAGTTTGTAGTGGTCGGATTTACATCGGTGCTTTTTTGTTAAGAACTGTTGCGGAACAAACATTTTGATTTGCACACTTTGCATGAAGTAGAGATGTAGAAAAGAACTTTTTGGGTGCTTTTCGGTCTGAATGAATTCGGCTGTAGACTGTAGTAGATAAGAAAATATGAATGTGATATTATTTCACAAATTTCTGTGATGGGAGGTAGGTGACGATCAATTAACTCGAAACCAGCGTACTTCCACGTAAATTCTAGGTTTCATCGAGTAATAAATCAAGCTAAACTCAATATACACACATCAAAAATGTCTAGGGATCAAGCATTTTTATGCGGATTTCTTGAGATTGAGATGTGGCTTTGTAATAAATTTATGATTTTATAAATTTATATGGATCCTTTTTGGTGCATTTCATAATTTGAATCAGGAACTCTCAATCAAATTCGAGTAAAAGATGAAAATAAGCTGTCAATATTTTCCCTATAAAAACATACAACGCATTGAAGACATTATTAGTGCTACTGTTTCCCTACTACTGATTAAAACCAACGTTATTATGGAGCGGCGACGTCATTTAAGCAGGGAAGAAATGCTCAGAGCCGTGGGAATGATAGAAGCTGGTTCCCGGCAACGTACTGTAGCTTTAGCTCTGAATACAAGTCAGAGTGTTATCAGTCGACTTTGGACACGTTACCGAAGCACTGGTACCGTGGCTGAGCGCCATGGAGGACGGTATCGCTGCACCACACGGAGACAAGACCGATACATTCAAATCTTAACTCGAAGAGCTCCAACAATAACCGCCATGATGTTAGCCGTGAGGCTTCATCACTCTTCAGGGAACTTAATTAGCGACCAAACAGTCAGAAACCGCTTGCATGAAGTGAACCTTCATTCCCGAAGACCGCTACGGGTACCACCTATAGCAATGCACAATCGTAGGATTCGATATCAATGGGCTCTTGAACACAGAAATTGGGCAGAAGAACAATGGCGTTTCGTGTGCTTTTCTGATGAGTCTCGTTTTGGTATGAGACCGGATACAAGACGTATACGACACTGGAGAACCCCTGGACGCCAACAGCGATTAAAATCCTGCCAGGAAGTCCATCCTTATAGTGGTGGAACCATCATGGTATGGGCGGGTATTTGGATCGGCGGAAGAACTGAGTTGATTTGGATCAGAGGCAACCTCAACGCTCAAATTTATGCTGAGACGATTGTATCAGACGTCATCGTTCCTCTACAAGTGCAAATCGGTCCCTTATTTCAGTTAATGCATGATAATGCACGACCGCACACCGCAAGAGTTGTAAGACAGACTCTCGCCGCAGCTAACATCAATGTCCTGCCCTGGCCTGCTCAGTCGCCAGACTTGAACCCGATTGAGCATGCATGGGATATGCTACAGAGAAGAGCTCTGCCGAATATGGAGGGTATCCAGTCGCAAGAAGACCTTTTTTTGTTGTTGCAACGAACATGGGCGGCCATTCCACAGCGTGATTTGGATGAACTCATTTTGAGTATGCCAAACCGATGTTCTTGTGTTGTTAGTGTTCGCGGTAGAAACACGGATTATTAATTGTTTAAGTTACCCAATAAAATTTTAAAGAAAACTGTTATTTCAGTCTTTTTTTCGAACTTTAATGTTAGTGGTTCAAATGTCAAAAATCCCTTTATTAGGAAAATGGCAAATTTCTTTATTAATGCAAAGGTGACTTGGTTTATCGTTACTGTGACAAACGAAAACACTTTATTTGATGAATCCTTAAAGAAAATTTTAATTAATATCAATCAGGAGAAAAGTTATTGCAAAAATATATGTTGATCCCTAGATACTTTTGATGTGTGTAATTCAAAATTAGCTTGACTAAGTAATGCAGATTACCAATTATCATTACTTGCCTGATTCGATGAACATGACTGGTTTTTCCTCATCTGTCGGTGTGTTTATCCTTAAACCTAATATCTGTCGACCTTCGTAACTCTGCCCACCGACCACTACTTGCGCCCACTCTGAGTGTTGCGAACTCATGTTTTGAAGGTAGCCGTAAATCTGTTGAATTAAATATTAGATATTATTAGATTCTTAACTTCACTTTTAAGAGCCTAGGTTGATAAAAAATCATGATTTTGTGGACAGCATCTACGCAGATTCTTGATTCTAGAAACGCATGTGATTGGACCATGAATATTGAAGTATAAGGAAGGTCAAAGAAAAGATGGATGGCTTGTCTCAGGAAGTATAAAAAACAGAAAGGAGTAAATGATGCGTGAAGTCTGACTGGAGAGAATGGCACAAGTGACGTCTGACTGGAGAGAATGGGACAAGTGACGTCTGACTGGAGAGAATGGGACTAGTGACGTCTGACTGGAGAGAATGGTACTAGTGACGTCTGACTGGAGAGAATGGGACTAGTGACGTCTGACTGGAGAAAATGGGACAAGGGCAGGAAGATGATAATCTATGCAAACTCTTTCCACAAAATTTCAGAGGTATGTGGATGCGAGAGATACCTGTATATGCCACAAAATACTGCTGCACTGGTTGGATAAAGATAACCCACTGAGATAGTTAAGTCAAAAGATGGAAAAAGAAAGAGTACACACACAAGTGATGATTGTGTCAGCTCTGTTTATTTTATTATAAAAATAAAGTCTAACGGAAAGTGATGCATTTTGTATTTCGTTAAGTACAAAACTTACCAGAATACAAAATGCATCACTTTCTCTTAAGACTTATTTTCCAAATTCTCACGAGACTACTTATAATGATAATATAAGAATTAAATAAATAGTTTTTGTAAATATTATTAAATTCTTAACAACTCTTCTCTTCTCTTCGCTTCTCTTTCTTTCTTATTTTTCTTTCTTCTTTATATTCAATTTTTTTTTTGCATGTCAATTTTGAGTCAAAATGTATCCAACCAGTAGGTATGTAGCCACTTTCACAACTCGTTTTAATCCTGGAAGGTGCAGCAAGCATTTGCGCAGGATGACCAGGAAAGGCGGTGGGGCCATATCCTGCAGAGGGGCTCCTCACTGGCATGGTATTTGTGATGGATCGAGGAAACCCATTAGGCTAGATTATTTCTGCCAAGTCTTAAAAAAAAAATATCATTTGAGATACTCACGTCATCAACATCGTAGTAAGCAGTCCAAGAGAAACCATCATTGTACTTTCTATCATTCTTTTCGCTGCGAATGAATCTTAAAAATAATATAAACTTATTATTTTTAACCGAGTTTCGTAAGCAAAAAGAGGAGTGCTTAGTTTATCATTATAGCGTCGTCCGCGTCGAAGATAAATACCCTAGGGCCAGCTTTCCAACAGCGAAAGAATTATTGAAATCAGATAAATAGTTATCCCGACAATCAAACACAATATTAGTTAGGAGGTAAAGAGATATATTGTACCAATGTAAATGACGTAGTTCGAGTAATTGTCCACAATTGTAATGAGTTATGATATTAAATTGTTAAACTACTTACTCAGAGTAATCATCAAGGATTACTTTAGTGCTTAGGCCTTCGGTTTTAGCGATATCTTCCACAACAGGCACCAAAGATGGCGCCACAAGCATATGACATCCTTTTGGAGTGTTCGAGTGGTATGGTATCTCCTAAAAGCAACACTTGGTGTTTAATTATTATTATTTATTTAATTCAATCAACTGTGGATCATAGGTATAATTAAACAGAATTACAAATTACAAAATCAACAACTACTAAATTAAAATTAAAATCACAATTAAAATTATTAACAAAATTAAATCAAATTAAAATCACTATTAAAATTATTAAATCAAATTACAATCAACATCACAATTAAAATTAAAATTAGTATGAAATTAAATCAAATTAAAAAGGTTTAAAAGGCATTTAGAGGTAGAAAAAGTTTTCACTCGCAATAGTTAACTATTATTAAAACATCTTTGCGAATAGTCATCATCATCATCATCATTATTTTACCCTTCTCCCACTTCATTTGGGGTCGGCGCAGCATGACTTCATCTACCATTCTGCTTTCTCTATTACGAGTACTCGTCTCAATACCGGATACCTGCAACATTGTGGAGGCTTTGCGCTGGGACAAGGCTATGTTCAAATGACTATAACTCTTAAAATAATTGGTTTTGAGACAATATTTTGATATCATTTTGTAGGTTGACTCAAATAATTTTTATTTAACATAAAAACAGACGCAACATGCGGGAGTAATTTTGCACTAGAGTAGAAAATGTAAAACGAATATGTATTTTTTTTTTGTATTTTTTTAGGCTCTTTATGCAAATTTTTCACGAAAATGTATTTTATAATTTGGTAGCCGCGTTGTTTACCCTTGCACTAAGATCTTTTGCACGTCTCTAGCTCTCTTACATTCAAAGATATTAGCATTCCATTGAACATACCCTATATCAGCCGATTAGAAAAACAAAATGGCTGCCTTTCACGGGCTGTGGGGTTAGGAGTATGTATTTATAAACATGTAATTGTCGATAGAGTGTATGAGAATGAGTAAATAATATGCCCTTTAAGTATCGGTAACCGGTAGCCAAACACATTGTAAGGAATCCATTTTTCTTAATTAAAAATTGAATTCCTGTCCACTACTAAAGAGCGAACGTGTGGATACTGTACAGCACAATTCAGTTCAACAACCTGGATAGGTAGCAGTTAGCACACACATAAATTTAGCGGTGCATGCACGCACACAAGTGGATTGATTCCCACTAGGTTTATGATTTAGGAAATTTTTAGGACATTTTCAAATAAATGCTATTATATTTTTCTTTTATTTTTTCGACAATAATATTTAAATATAATTTAGCACTTTTGGTTTGATCTAGATCTAAATTATAAATTTTGGCTGGTCATTGAAAACTAACCCTGTATCACCACTATACCAGAATGGAATGACTGTCTGACCAATTTACCGAGTTCTACGATACCCGTTGGTAATACTCGCTCAAGAAGATTATTTTGTAGTACAATTAATTATTAAGCTGAAAGCCTGGTATAATAATCAGGTGACACTTGCCAGACGTATTAAAATGGCATCCACCACATACAGGGTGACTGGATCTGGACCCGCCATAGCAAATTCGCTTAAAGAGGAGATTATTTGCTAATTATTAGACCTTACTTTCAAATATATTTTTATAGTTTTTTTTTTTTTTAAAAAGCCTACTTTCTTATTTTTAAACCCTAGTTTGAGGGAAGTTCCGAGGTATTTCAATCACCAATGTTTATGACTACCAACAAATAATAAAAAAAAACTACAGAAATAATTTAAAAAAAGGTTAAATGAATGCTTAAAGGTCAAATTTTGGAAAAATCTCAATATAGTATAAAAATTGACCTATTACCCAAACTATGTAACTTTAGTTTTGGAAAGTAAGGTTCAATAATTAGTAAATGACCTCCTCTATATGCGAATTAGCTATGGCGGGTCCAGATCCAGTCACCCTGTATACCTTCACCAAGCCTTCAACCTCTCATCAAAATTCTGCACATCAAACTAAGCAATACTGCGCCAAAATCTTTGTTGGGGAACAACTTTTTTTGTTTCGATAATCACGGTTTACGGTATCGCTAAATGCACTCAAAACATATACCGGTGGATGCATCGAAAAGGTATGGTTCTGTACAAAAAAACCCAATGACAGGAAGTACCTATCGGCTTCGTTAAAAGGATGCTTTTACCGGCCATACCTGGGGGAATGGTTTGGCAATTTCCTTCCTTCTAACAAGAGTAACTATGAACAATTACTTACATGATTCTTCATTAGAAAGTCCACAAAATTGTCCATTCCTTCCTTACTCCCCTGTATATGATACATTTTATGATTGCTGTACAAATTGAAATTATCATCAATCTCCGTCAAACATGTTTGTAGTAGAGTAAAACTAACAAATAAGTGAAATAATATCATTTTGCTGGTTTACGTGATACTAATCGATTGCTGCCCGCACTTAGGGCTTTTATATAAAAGATAACAGCTGTTTATGTATAAATAACAAGACTTCTGAGATTCCTAAAATTGTTTTTTTAGTACTTAGCAGTGTCACTATCGGTATTGTCTTGTTTTCCATAAAATAATTTGTACTATTATTGTTTTCCATAATCGTCCCCTCTCATAATATTAGGTTAGGTTAGGTTGCGACATTTAACGATGTTGTGTTCAACCTATACAATATCCATGCCCCCATCAAAAAAGTCAAACTTAAACGTCCTCCTGCTCCATGGATGACTACAGGGATACGTATGGCGACGTAGGGACCGAGCATTCTGTAAATTTAAGAGGGATCGTATCGACGAAAACTGGTCGTTATACAAGGTTGCAAGGAATAGGTGCAATCAGATGATACGCATCGGTAAACGCCGCCACATTCTCGATAGTATAACATCTTCTTCTCCTGCTGATATATTCTGGAAGTTTCTTGGAACTCTGAGTATCGGCAAACCGTGACATTTAGACCTTCCAAATTCTATTGACCTAGACGAGCTGAACCGACATTTTTCTTCTGCTTCATCCATGGATCCCTTAACCAAACAACAAACTTTGTCTTTAATCTCTGGTCTAACGCGTCCTCATATTAACCACTTTTGCTTCGTTCCAGCTGAGCCGGGAGAGATCAAAAAGATAATTCTGTCCATTAAATCAAAAGCAGTGGATTGTGATGATATCACACGTGGTATGATCACAACTCTTCTGGAAGATCTCCTACCTGCGATTACCCACATTGTGAACTTTTCCCTCTTCACTGGAGTATTTCCTTCCCTGTGGCGCAAAGCATATGTTTGTCCGCTACCCAAGGTCCCTAATCCCTCTCTTCCCACCCATTTTCGTCCCATTTCGATCCTTCCCTTTCTATCCAAAGTGCTTGAAGCCTGTGTGCACAAACAATTCTCCAATTTTGTCCGTAGGCACTCGCTTATCAGCCCACTTCAATCTGGGTTTAGGCCCAGGCACAGCACTGTTTCCGCACTTCTTAAAGTGACTGGCGATATGAGGGCAGGACTAGAAGATACCAAGGTAACGGTACTGGTGCTAGTCGACGTCTCGAATGCTTTCAATACCGTTAGTCACGACTGTCAGGGGAGGGTTGACGAAATACGAAATTTGATCAGCAATCTAAATAGGGACCTGATGGCTATAAAAACCTGGTCAGACAAATTCGGTGTGGCAGTTAATCCAAATTAATATCAGGCAATAATCGTTGGGAGTTCTCGCGGTTTGAGCAAGTTAGATGGTACAACCTTGCCACCAGTTCTTTTCGACGGTACGATCGTTCCCTTTAGCACCGATGTAAAGGATCTTGGCTTGCATATTGACAGCACTATGAAATGGCATACTCAAGTCGCTCGTGTCAGCCAGAAAGTCACTGGTTCGTTGTCGGGCTCTGTACCGTTTGAGAAACTTTTTACCCTCAAATACGAAAACAATGCTTATACAGTCCTTAATTTTTCCTATCATCGATTATGGTGATGTGTGCTATTTTCACCTGAATGCAGATCTCCTCGACAAACTTGACCGTGTTCTAAATAACTGCATTCGATTCGTTTTCAATCTGCGTAAATATGATCATGTCTCCGAGCACCGGTCTCTTCTTAAGTGGTTGCCCATACGTCAGCGTAGGGAGCAAAGGGCGCTAACTACCTTGTTTTCTTTTCTTATCTCTCCCAATTCCCCTAGTTACCTTGCCCCCCACTTTCAATACATTTGTGCCAACCATAGTAAGAACCTGCGTTCTTCGCAAAACCGTGTTCTTCACTGTCCCTCTCACCGCACTGACTACATTCATCGATCATTCTTAGCCCAGTCTATTTCTCTGTTGTTTAAAAAGAAACAAATCTGCATTCACAGATTTTCGAAAATTCGCTTGCCACATTCGGGCATCGAACCCGAAATAGATCGACCGGCCTACGGCCCGGTGCCCATGCCGCCCACAAAGTATTAAAAAATATAACACTATTACCTGGTGGTATCGTTTAACTTTAAAACACCCACCGTACCACCAGGGGTACGGCCAGGGGTACGGTGGGTCTGCAGTGTATTTTACTTGGAGCGACTGCCAATTTGCCCTCCACAATCCAGTTACCAGCAGATAGCACTTGGTAAGACTGGTTGCCAGTAGACTTTCCGGTTTCTGATTCTTCATTACGACTGTCAAAGATCTACAAATTAAAACTGCCCAGGGTAAACGTGCTTTTTGAGGCACAGAGAAGTATGTACCTATCGGATGCTCGCCGATCCACGGACCGACCTCGGTCTTGTCGTGTTGTAAGATTTTAATAAATCAAGATCTTTGTCCAAGTATGAATCTCAACGTTAAAGCGAGATTTTTGTCCGAGTAAGTAGGATCCATTCTAGTATCCACCACCACCTCAGCCGAAAGACGTCCACTGCTGGACATGGGCCTCCCCCAAAGGGGGTGTTTTGCCATAATCGCCACGCTTGGCAGGCGGGTTGGCGATCGCAGTACAGTTGTTATAAAAGCACAGAGAACGCTGCTGCCCATTCTCTGGTAAGTCTCTTAGTCGCCTCTTACGACTCCCATGGGAAGATATGGGATGGTGCTATTCTTTACGTCCGACACCATACAGACAACATTCAACTCTCTTAGCTGCCAAGGTTCATTTTAATTACTTTATTCGTAAATTGTTGATCTAATCTTTTACTCTGAACGCTCTTAGTGTGCACGCCTTTCTACATCGTTCTCACATATATGTATAATCTCAAAATTAATGATGTAACCAAGATTTTGTAACGATATTTTAATTTTTAAAAGAGTGTCCATGGAGTTTCTTGCCCGTTCTTCTCCATAGAGATCTACGCTAGGGAATGGGCAACTACAGTACTTTCTCAAGTTATTATGCCTTGTGACTGGGACTGTAGCTTTGATTTTCTTTTTTGTATTTTTGACATTCAAAAGTGCCGTAATGGTCTAATTGAAATAAATGCTTTGAGTTTGAGTTTGAACATTCAGTCAACATTCTAGTATACTTAGAATCATTGCAATGTGCTCAATTATCTAAAATATCGTAGTTTTAATGCTTCCTAAGTTATGCTAAAATAATAACATAATCTAAATAAAAAGCAAATGTACAAACTGTCCAGTTATTGCAAAACTTCTTCGCGACAGTTTTAGGTTATATTTATTATTATTTTTAATTACATATGATTATTAAGTAATTAAAAATAATAATAAATATAACCTCCATTATATACTTAGTTAAACTTGTGATAAATTATAAAGTAGGCAGGCAGAATTACCTTCAAATACCGTGTCTAGGCCACGATTGGCTGGTTTTAGATAATCTCAAGTATGTAAACTATTGGCATTACTCACTATTGCATTATCAATGTGTGCGGGTTTTCAGCGGAACGTTTTATTTTTACGTCATACATACTTTGCTTATCAACGAGTGAAAGCAAATATAGTATTTCAAAGTCAGCAGATCTTCTTTTCGTGTGGTTAGAGCCTATTTTTATGCCGCCCATGGGCCTCTGACTTGGCTTTACATGCCGTCGTAGGTTTAAGTTTAGGGTGGTGTCTGAACGGACCCCAGACTGGGACTCAAGACCTCAGAAATCGTGATCTCAAAAAGTTTCACAAGTGTAGCAGACACCATAATTATTCTGTAAAATCAAAATACGGTCCAAATATACAAATTTCACTCAAAATTACCGCATTTGATTCGTTAACGAATTATCTTGTTCTTGTTCTCAAACGTACCACAAACCTTCCTTCGAGTTTCGAAACGATACTTACAGAATAGTACTTTTCTCAAAGATAAATTAAATCAAACACTTATCAGAATCTAGTATTTTGAAGAGCTGATACAACACTTCAGTTAACTGATAATCAAGTTAAATGAACAATGTTTATTCATCACGTTTCATCACTGATTACATACCATTTGATAGTAAGGAGCTGGAGTTTATGCCCCTAAGAGGGCCCTTCCCGGCCCGTCTATCGTCAACGCGAGCATGGTCGAAAAGCTTGTTGTTTCATCCAGAACCACAGCGGTGGTATTCTGTCAACTTGCCCCCCTGTCTTACCTAGCCCCGACCCCGCACTACTCGTCACCCGCGCACCTCATACCGACTAACGCGAGGACATTGAACGCAAAATAGTGTTCGAAAATTTATAAAACTTGTTCCAGGAAATACGTGTTTTTGAATAAGTCTTAGAAGTATGTGAAATAAATATTTGTCATTTAGAATCTCCACTACATTTGCAAGGCTTTTATCAGGATATTTGCTTTACTTTTACAATTTATGAGTACGTGATGAACGGCCAAATTTGAGGTCAAATTTGTGCAAAACAGCAATTTTTGGAGGCTTATACTGAATTTGTTTCTACAAATTTTTATTTTTTGCTTCGATAGAAGCCTAGATACCTATCAGTGCAAAAAATTTAAAGATATATATGTAACAATGGCATAATCACGCACGAGCGTTTGTCAAAATTCTCGCGAAAAGTATCGCGGGTTGGCCGCTCTTCAGGGGCTGACAACACCTAATTGATGTTATTTAAGCAGTTTTAAAAAAAAAACTATTTGTAACTAACCAAAATATTATGATTTATCATATTTCAAAGACCGTGGACGTACTCGATACATAATTGGACGAAATCGGTTCCATAGAAAATAATTGCAAAGAGTGGTCTTAAAACCATCATTAAACGGTTCTATGTCTTTATTTTTTTGACGTAGGTATGGGTCTGCAATTAAAAACATGAAGTCAACATAGTCATATCTCTAACGAGTCACATAATTCATAAATAATCCACACTTCTTTTTTTATTTCAATATTTATTAATTATTTTCCTCTAAAACCTGGCCGCCCAGTAACTCTCTCGCTCTCGTTTACTCCGATACAAATAGACAGTGTGCGCGCATTTTCGTAGGTAGGATGATGGCAAGGTAGATTTCTACTGAAATCTGTGTTTTATTAATCTCGATAATCATCATCATCAGCATACCAGCCGAAATATGACCACAACTGATCATAAGCCTCCCTTAGCCATTATCAAATCGACCAGTCCTGTCGTTATGCCATAAGTACTACCGCGCTGACTGACGATCGACCACTTTTCAACCTATACTCAGGGTGTAAGGGTGAGCCCTGTCTCATTTATGTTGGCTCCGGCTTCCAGTCTAACCAGATGCAGCTAAATGTCAGTCACATGGAACGCCTGTCTATCCGACCTCCGCAGCTCAGTTAGTGGTAGTGGTTAGTATACGATTCCCCTTGGTAAAACTAGTTGTCAGACTTTCGGGCCACCAACTACCTGTTACGACTGTAAAATATCTACAAATGACAGCCGGGATCAACTGCTTAACGTGCTTTCCGAGGCTCGGAGGAAACTCGGTATTCTGGTGCTGTTAGTCACGACATTAGCATTTTTGTGAGCGCGGTATTAAAGTACCGCAAAGTAAGTAATCGCAAAGTCCAATCGCAATTGCAAACCATAGCGAACCTAAGTGGTTTCCTTGTGATTTGATGAAAACGCTTACTTCTTGGTATTACCACCTGCTGTGTTTTATAAATGATAAATGATAAATGATAAATGATGTTTATTTTGCAAGTAGGTTTTTACAAACACTTTTACACGTCACTTTTTAAACTAGATGGGGCCGGTGTTTCGTACCTGACTACTCTGAGAAGAAACAGCCGAAACAAACTCAGAGGTCATAGTCTCTTTTGAAGTCCAGACATAATCTTGCTCAATTCACATGAGGACTATGCAGATTAGTGTCTGAGATGGTCTTTTGAAGAAAGAACCACACAGATTTGAGTGGACCTGTCCAGTCATTGCAAGCATTTGTCAGTTATCGTGTAGCTCGACTTATAACTCAAGGAGCTCAACGAAACGACGAACAATACCAAAGAAAGGACATTTGGGTAGGTCGCTTATAGTACTCAAACTGCCAGACAGTTGTGGGAAAAAAATAAACAAAAAATACAAATGTGACCCACATGGTCCCCACATTCACAATAATCAAATAAAATTAATAACAAGTTCTTTTCAAAATGAATGTAAATAAAAATCACAAAAATCATTAAATGTCACAATGATAATAAAAAGTAAAATACTTAATGAAATAAGTATTCATGTCAAATCAGTAAATGTCACATAAAATAATAAAAAAATAAAGTAAAAAATAATAAAATACATGTCAAATCATAAAATGTCAGAGTGTATACAAGAAAGGAATCAACAATAAACAAGCGAAGTCCGAAATTTCGCCATTCACAGAGCAAATTTAATTGGAGCAGCTTAATCCCAAGCCTTTTTATCTTCGAGATAGTGATTAACATGATAGTAGGCTTTCAGGCATAACTTCCGTTTTATGAACGATTTGAATTTATTTAGACTTAGTGCTTGAATATGGCTCGGAAGTTTATTGTAAAAACGTATACATTGGCATCTAAACGTACCCCCTATTTTTTTGAGCCTCGTTGCAGGAACAACAAATTTGTGTTTGTTCCTCGTATTTATGTTGTGGATATCACTGTATTTTTTAAACAAATTAATATTTTTGTGTGCGTACAAAAGGTTTTCATAAATAAACTGAGAGGGCACAGTAAGAATATTAATCTCTTTAAATTTTTCTCTGAGGGAGTATCTGGGTCTTAATTTATAAATTGAACGAATTGCCCTTTTTTGCAAAACAAATATTGTCTGAATATCGGCGGCATTGCCCCACAAGAGAATACCGTACGACATCACGCTATGGAAATAACTAAAGTAAACTAAACGGGCTGTCTCCAAATCAGTTAAATCACGAATTTTTCTAACGGCGTATGCTGCAGAGCTAAGTTTCTTCGACAATTTGTCTATATGCGGGCCCCACTGAAGCTTGGCATCCAAAGTTATGCCTAAGAACACTGTGCTCTCTTCCGGTTTCAACTCTTCATCCTTAATTAGTACAGTAGTTTCCACTTTTCTTACATGGGGTATCGTAAACTTAATACATTTTGTTTTTTTCTCATTTAGAAGTAGATTATTAACATTAAACCAATGAACGACTTTTGCCAGGGCGCTATTAACATCATCCGTAACTAACTGGTGACGTTTGAGTTTAAATAAAAGAGAAGTGTCGTCTGCAAACAATACTATGTCATGATTATCCTTTATGAGGTAAGGTAAGTCATTTATATAAATAAGAAACAAAAAAGGACCAAGAATTGAGCCCTGGGGTACCCCCATTCTTACTACGGATCCGGGAGATCTTTTCCCGTTAACATCAACTCTCTGAATCCTATCACTCAAATATGAAATAAGAATATCCAGAGAGGCGTTACGGATTCCGTAGTGGTGTAGTTTCCTGATTAATGTTTCATGAAGAACACAATCGAAGGCTTTAGATAAATCGCAAAAAATGCCCAAAGCGTCGCATTTGTCCTCCCAGGCATTATAAATGTGACCTAAAAGTTCAACACCGGCATCAGTAGTTGAACGACCCCTTGTAAAACCGAACTGTTTTTTATGTAATAACTTATGATTATTGAAAAAACTTTGCATTTGTGCCAAAATTAATTTTTCAAAAATTTTACTAAAGGTGGGTAGTACTGAAATGGGTCTATAATTAGTGGGGTCTAATGTACTACCCGATTTAAACAATGGTATTATTTTACTATATTTCATTAGATCAGGAAACTCACCACGGTCAATACAATCGTTAAATATTACAGCTAATGAAGGAGCTACAATGTTTATAATGGATTTAGCAACGTCTACAGAATGACCCCATAGATCGGCGGTCTTTTTAACATTTATAGTGTGAAAAGTTTTAATTATATCTTTACAGGTGACATATTGAAAATTAAATTCGGAATCACAGACTGAAACGTTTTCCCTTAGTAAAGACTCAGCAGCAGTAGGTGACGAGTTTAGCGATTTAGTAGTCGATACGGGAATATCCGCAAAGAAATTTTCAAAGGCTGTGGCAACTTGAGTATCTGAATTTAAAATATTATCGCCAATAGCAAGGCTGTAGTCACTATTTCGGTTGCAAGACCTTCCCGTTTCGCTATTAATAATGTTCCATGTCATTTTAATTACATTACTACTATTTTTAATTTTTGAACTCAAGTAACGTGACTTTGCTATAAAACAAACTTTTTTAAATAATTTTGAATAATTCTTAACATACAAATTAAATTCTACAGTTTTTACATAAGTCCGCTCTTCATACAGCTCATATAGTCGTTTTCGACTCTTATGAATACCAATGGTGGCCCAGTCGTTGAAAGAAGCGTTACTATTTACAGATATTGTCTTAGGGACAAATGTGTTTTCAAATTGTGTGCAATACATACTGAAAAAATCGTTATATTGTTGATTTGGATCATCATTATCTGACAAAAGTGGTAGTTTGGATAAAAGTTTAGTTTTAAAAGTTTCTAGGCGATTTTTACTTTTTGGATTAACAATGATATCCTTTTTAGTTATTTTCTTGTTTACATTTGGAATTGTGATCAATTGCCCACAATGATCTGAATCTATTAAGTTAATAATTGCTTTTTGGGTGGGTATAATATCAGTGTAAATATTATCTAGGCAAGTAGCACTAGTTGGGGTTATTCTGGTGGGCTCGAGAAATTTGTTTTCAAGATTGTATGACTGAAAGAGGCTTATAATTTTAGTACCTAACCCAGAATTGTCTAACAAATTAATATTGAAATCACCACAAATGATTATTGACTTCTTAGAACTACAGATTTTATGCAACACTTCATCCATTACCTTTTCAAAACAATCATACAACCCTGAAGGAGGTCTATACACACTTAATATAATAAACTGCTCCAATTCTATACAGGCTATTTCAACTGTTCGCTCAACAGATAGGCTGACAATATCCTTGCGGTCTTTAAATTTAAGGTGATTATTTACTAAGATTAATGCGCCGCCATGTATAGCATTTACCCTGCTGAATGAACTACCAACCTGGTGATTACTGTAATTGAAAATTAATTGATGACATTTGAGCCAATGCTCCGTTATACAAAGAATATCTATATTGTTACAATTCAGGAAAAGTTCTACTTCTAATTCTTTGTTCAAAAATCCTTGAATATTTTGATGAACCAGGTTGATACTATTAAAACTTTCAAAACATTCGCTTAATTTACTATCTGGCTTCCTTATAATATTGCAAGAGGTCGCCTCCGTTGTCAAAATTTCTAATTTAAATGATTGACTGATTCATTAATTGTGATCAAACTATTGGCAGAGTAATTTAATTGAGTATTGCATTGGTCAACAGAGGCGACTTGATTAGCCAAGTTCTTGGCTGTAATAGAAAAAAAGTATGATAGCGACACAGCTACTTGTCTTTTCCAATAGTTTGAAAGATAGCACCTGTCCACAAGATATCTATCTTTTGTCAAATAAAAATTGTCACCAATATAATTATTAATGTCAATTAAATGAAATACATTACTATTAAATGTCAAATTATGCAATGTTCTGTTAATATTATATCTAAAGTGATTTTCTTCCTGTGGCAAACTTTTACTATAAGGAAATGTGAACATTACAATTTTTCTTAAACTAAGGTCACTTAATGATCTATAATATTGGAGTAATTCTCCTTTATTCACAGTACCCCTATTACCAACAAATATTATTAGTACAGAATTCTGGGTGAAGTTGTAATTAATAATTTTCCTCATGATATCATATAAGGAACAACCAGGCATACAAAAGTTTATAATAGAATGTTCCGGATACTTATTTGTCAACAAGTGGCCTAAATCCTTACCAATTTCATCAGAGAAAATAACAATTTCTTTATTGACAATCTGTTTAGCTAAACAATTAGTAATTTCTAATGGTAAACTAACACAGGACCGCGGTATGGTTGTATCACCTAGAGACAATGAATGGGCCGGTGTGGGTTCCACAGATGGTGGTGGGCAATGCTCACAGTTGTTAGTTTCTGTACTTACCAGCTCATTCATAGCCAATACATATTCCCTCATTTGGTTTTCAGAGGCTGTATATTTAAAATTGAGTGAAGTTAATTTCTGTTGTAGGTGGTCAATTTCACACCGCAAGTTCTCTGTGTCTATTTGGTACTTCCTATTACTTTTATCTAAGTTTAAAGAATAATTATCTAATTGTTTTAGAAGGTTTAACCTTTCCCTATTTAATTTTACATTTTTAATGAAAAACTTTTGTTTTTTGACCATTTTCTTAGTTTTAACTATGTATTTGTTTATTTTAATATATTTTTTTAGTTTATTGTTACCCGTGATGACTCGCACTGATTTAATTGACTTTAATTCATCATCACCTGTCAGATCTATAGTGTAAGGTTGGGATTTATCAGAAATCATTGACGGAACAATAGGCACCAATTCACTGAACAAACTTTGGTTCAATGAGGCTGTGATGTTATGATTGGTTGTCTCGAGCTCTGATATTTGACTTCTGGCCTCATGTAGCTGTTGTTGCAATTGAAGCTTGTGACTGAGAGTTTGTTCATACTCTGTGCTGCACTGGGTGAACCCGTCCACAATGACTTGGAGCCTATCCCGGTCTTCTATGGCATCAGTGAATTGAGTATATAGCTGAGCCATTTCCATTTTCAACTTGTTATTCCTTTCATGGGCTTCAGAGAGCACCCTTTCATTGTCATCTATTTCCCTGTTTAGTTGGTTACAGGACTCCTTACACGCCTTTAATTCGCTCAAAGCCTGACTAAGTTTGGACTCTTCGAGGCGAGCGCGGGCACTGCGTGTCATAATCATTATTCAGGAGAATAGAGACAAGATAAGAGAAGAATTGATGCGGTAGAATTGTAGATGAAACGATTAATTGAAAGGAAAAATGAAATTTATTACGCCAAAAAGAAGTTCTGTCACCGAACAGTTTTGCTTGGAGTTACGTTAAATAGTACTGTAAAGTCACTGCGGTCGACTTTCAATCAGATAGCTTTGTCACCTTTGGAATTTTACCTGCAATGTATTGAAACAATTGTGTAAAGAAGGTCAAAGACTGGTGAAGGTCACTTAAATTTCATGGTAGCGAAAAGTACAAAACCTCAAGACGTGGTGTTGATGTTATTACCCTAAGTAATATGTTTGTTTATAGAGGTATCAACGTAATATAATGTAGTTGGTGTTTGAAAAGGAACATAAATAAAAATTGCTAAATAACCACAGAAAGTAGGTAATATTTTATCCCTATAAAGTTTGATACTAATGAGGTAAAAAAAACAGTAAAGTACATAATTAACCAATAATGAATCCGGAAAGCCAATGAAACTGTCATTTAGTTAGGTTTGTGACTAAAATAAATTGTGTGCGCGGTCTTACAAAAGAAATTATGAGTTTAATATTTTATATTTTAGTTTAATATAGGTTGAGTGAGAGAGCCCAGCAGTGGGACAGAATAAGACAATTAAAATAAAAAATAAAAAAACTTTAATATTTTGGCATATTCTCTAGAGGGTGTGTAATTTGTTTTTATAATTCGATGCCTCCAAACAAAAAGTCGGTGTGCTATGATGGACTTTTTGCTGTTATATAAAATTCGGCCTAGGGACCAGAATACAATTTAGTATATATTTTTTGTATTTTTTGATATTTATTTATTTATTGCACAATGTACACAACCAATTTTACACGTTAAGCTTAAAAACTAGTGAGCACATGACCCTATTAGGGCGCAGCGAGATAACCTCGATCAAAATCAAATCAAAATCAAAATAGTTTATTTCTTTAAAAAGATTACAGCACTTAGTTTGTGATTGGAGCCTTCTTTTAAGCAAACAATGCCTGTATTAGAAGACTCCGCTCTTCCATAACAAAAAAAGAAAAGAAAAGAAAAATATTAATAACATTATTTTATCTTAAGTAAGTAGACAATTGGCTTATGTATAGTTTTGTGTGTGTGAGTGAGTGTGTGTGTGTGTGCGCGTGTATGTGTGTGTTTTGTGTGCCTGTGTGAGAATATAGGTTATGTCGTGGGTTTCAGGAGCTCTTCGGTTTCATTATAAGTAAGTAGTTTGATCCATTTCAGTATATTTTTTTTGCATTCATAATAATATATATATACATATTTCTTTATTTATTCTATTATATAACCGAGCAGACCGTGTATTAAATTGCATAGAGGCAACCAAAGTTTTTGTTTGGGGGACTTCTGCAACAGCATGCTTTCTTCGTTTTGCTAGTTTAGATGCATCGTAAGGTAGGGTCTTGTGTTTCTTTAATATAGTTTGAACTATGTATAGTTTTCTTACTGAGAGTAATTCGCTTATGTTATAAAGACTATCTGTGGGATATCTCATCTTCTTATAATACATAATTTTTATCAGGGCACGTTGTGCACGCTCTACTTCTAAGAATTTAGTTTTTGCTGATCCTCCCCAGTTAGGAATACAGTACACTAAGACAGACTGAGCCAAAGCGACGTATATCTCATTAAGGAGATTTCTAGAAGTGTTATTACGACTAATTATATTTTTTGGCACAATATGTCTCAGTGTACTAAATAACCAGCACAGTTTTCTAACCCTGTTAGCAACTTGTTCGATATGGAGATACCAAGATAATCTCTGGTCTACTACTACCCCTAAATATTTGGTTTGTTTTACTTTATTAATTTTTGGGCAATTACAATTTTTATTCTTGAAGTCCTCACAATCGTGTATTTTAATTTTAAAATCATCCGTCGGTTCAGTCCGTGCACTAATACTGAAACACACAAAATTAGTTTTACAGGTATTCAGGGTAAGTAAATTTTTTTTTAACCATTTGGCTATCCTAGCCATCCCTATTTCAGCTGTGTACTCAACATCTTCCCAAGAAGCACCAGAAAAGACAATAGCCGTATCATCGGCGTAAGAGAAAATTTTGGCGTTTTTGATATTTAAATTGCAGAGATCGTTGATATAAATTAAGAATAAAGTTGGACCCAATACGCTTCCTTGCGGTACGCCGTAAGTGACATCCGCGGTGTCACTGGTATACTTTCCAATCCTAACGCTCTGCCTCCTATTACATAGATAGTTTTTGAAAAGAGCAAGTGGGGTTCCTCTTATTCCGTATTTTTCTAATTTACTCACCAGGGTTGGAACAGAGACGGTGTCAAACGCTTTTTTCAGGTCCAAGAAGACAGTAACACATTTGTTGCCACTATCCATAGTATCAGCTACTAGCGATGTTAGGGCGGTTACTGCATCCTCGGTTGATACACCTTGTCTGAACCCAAATTGTGTAGGCGACAGTAAGTCGTATTTACTTAGGTAGCTAATGAGCCTATTATTTACTAGTTTTTCCACAATTTTGGAAATTGCCGGTAGGACTGATATTGGTCTATAGTTGTTGACATCGTCTCTGTTCCCTCCCTTGTGTACAGGTGTAATAATGGATCTTTTTAGTTCTTCCGGAAAGACGCCTTTATTAAAGCACAGGTTAGTCAGATGAGTTAAGATTGGAACAGCTACCATTTTTATATATTTAAGAAATTTTGTAGTTACCTTATCCCAGCCGGGGGCACTATCAGTTTTTAAGCTCATTAGAATTCTATCTACTTCATCACAGTCAGTATCGTGGAGTACAAAAGAATGAGATACGGAAGATTGATTTCTAATTGGGTGTTGGGGGTCAGGGTCTAAGTCGGGTTGAATTTGCTGGGCCAGTTGCTTACCAATGTTAACGAAAAAATCGTTTACATGATTAACTGACTCGGTAGGGGATGGCATTAGGTTTAATAATTCCGAATTTTCGGTTTTAGTTTTATAAGAATAGGTAACATTTTTTATATTTTTCCACAGTAATTTATTGTTTGTTACAGAGTTGGCTAATAATTCCTTTTGATATTTCCTTTTCAATTTTTTTATGAGGTTATTGCAATAATTTCTGTACCTATTAAATGTAATTTTTAAAATTTCATTGCTAGGATCCCTTTTAAGCGTTTTTTGCATTTTATTACGATTGTTTATACATTTTAATATACCTTGATTTATCCACGGCTTAATTATTCGTTTTTTGTTAGGAATTGTTACAGTGGTAGTATTATTATTTATAGAGTTAGTTAGTTTTTGTATGAAAATATTAATAAGTTCAATCGGATCGTTGCAAAAGAGTAGTTCTGCTATTTTGTTTTCCTGTAAATGTTTCAGCGCACCTTCATAATTAAGACTAGTTTTAGTTTTTGGTGCAACTTGTTTAATTTTTATTTTAGATAGAGCTAAGAATGTTGTGTAGTGGTCAGTAATTGTAGTGTGTAGTACACCAACAAAAGCTGATTTCTTGTTGTTATTGATCTTGAGCATAAAATGATCCAAGCAGTTTATTCCTCGCGTGGGAAGTATATGGCCCGGTAATATGCCATAAGTTGATAACATAGTAAGATAATTAACTCTATTTTTACGCTCATAGGATTGTTCTGTATCTTTGGGTTTAATATTAATATTTATATCACCCGCTATAATAATACTTTTCTGCGTACTTAGAGCATTGAGTTCTGTACTGAGTGATTCTATAAAACTGTCATTATTTGTATGCGATGGGGAACGGTAAATACACAGAATAATATTATTAAGAATGTCCAATTGTAGGCAAGATGCCTGCACCAAATTTATTTCCTTAACTTTGGGCATAAGAGAGTTTTTGATGTAGACCACTACCCCGTCATTCTGATGATTCGATAAATCTAGATTTATCCAATATCATAGGAACTTTCACATTTCAACATTATATTAATTAAATTTATATCTAACATTTGATTTCATTTACTTAATAACAATTATGTCTGAATGTGTTAAAGTTTAAATTAATTAAATAAACAAAAAACATAACTTGATTAATAATAAATAGAAAAAATATACCATCACTAAGTCAAATCAAATTAATAAAATCACAAATACACAATGTCAACATATTATAAAATATGATAAAAATAAACCATTCCAACAATGTTCGGACATTTAAAATATCGTACCAGAACTACATCGAATGTCAAAAATTAAAATCATAAACATAATTACAAATAGCTTTTTCGTAATACAATGAGCGAAGAAACACTATACTTTTTAGAGATGTTAATGGTATGTAATGTTGCCAACATTACATACCATTTTTGAGAAAAAAATATTAAACTCATCAGTGCAAAAGTTTCTTGCTTTCTATTTTTGTTTTCTTATTTAAAAAGGAGGTTATATTAAATACAATTTTCAAACATTTTGAATTGCCTACTCATTTTTTTTTCTAGTACTCATTTGGGTGTGCCTGGCCATGGCATGGCCAAGCGCGTTTGCACTGTATCACATGGGAGAGAGGAAAATATTTCAACCGCCAGCAGACCGCGATCTTCAAAAATATTCGTATTTCGGCTACAGCATTACTTACGATTCCCTTAACGAAAAGTAAGTTATAGTTGGAACCAGTTAAGATGAGAATAGCGGTCATTGAAAAACAAAATAAGCCTGTTTAAGTCTTGAATCGTCATCTATCGTGGTCTTCAACATTTTTGTAATGAAAAAACGATACATGATTTATTTGTTTTGGTTCGTACGAAGAGATATTAGGAAAAGGGCAATGACCGCTATTCTCATCTTAACTGGCACCAACTATGGACTGTAATTTTTTTTGTGTCACTGCTGGGCAATTCCTGCTGGCCTTCCCCAATTCCTTCCATGTGCTCTTTTCCTGTGCCTCCTCGAACCAGCCGTCGCGGTGCTAGTCCAGATCGTCTCGTCATCTCTTTCTGGGCCGGCCTCGGCGGCGCCATCCATCTTCCGGCAACCATCGTGTGGAGACTTGCCCAGCGGTCATCGTAACCAACCACCCAATCCCACTATAGTTGGTGCCAGTTAAGATCGCAAAAGCGATCATTGACCCACCTACATTTATTAAAGTTCTTAAGTTTGAAATCCAAAAATAAGCCTGTTCAAGTCTTCTATCGTGATCTTCAACATTTTTTCTAATGAAAAACGATACATGGTTCATTTGTTTTGTTTCATAGGAAGAGATATTAGGGAAAGGGCAATGACCGCTATTGACATCTTAACTGGTCCGTCTCATGACGACAGGCCGTGTCGACGGCGCGTTCGTTTTCCACGCGCGCCTCAAAGAGAGTCAGCAAAAAGGAAGGGGTCCGCAAGGACCGATGCCTGCCGGGGTTGCGGGACTGTTCGAAAGAGATACCGTGGCCCCGGAACACAAAGGGCGATGAAGGAACATGGATGGGTTTTAGTCAGTAAAAGTCTGACACTCCCTCCTGCTCCGCCCAGAGCGGGAGAAGTCATTTGATGATATCCCATCCGAATCATCATCAACCATCAAAAATACGTCATTTCTGCCACTGGACCTGAATTATACTGGTACTAAAATATCTTTAAAATACATAAATACAGTGAAAGCAAGTTGGCTAATCCATAAGGAAATACTACGTTTGAAGTACAGAAATGACTATTTAGAATATGTTAAAATAATTAATAATTTAATTTTTGAAGTTGCTACATATTAGTTTCAGCGAATTATTAAGCATATTAACATTGAGATAATTATTTTTATAGAGTTTGCCAACTAAGACGTTTGCGTGTTTCACTTGTCCCAGGGTGTAATACAAAATTGACTGAAAATTCAGTGGATTAAAGTCATTAGAACCCCCTAGTATTATTATGTAGTCTGAGTGGGTGAACTCCTTACACAAATCAACACATGAACTTATTACTTCAGCCATAGGGGCTCCTTTTTGTTTTTTTTTTTTTTTTTTCGGATGGGATATCATCAAATGACTTCTCCCGCTCTGGGCGGAGCAGGAGGGAGTGTCAGACTTTTACTGACTAAAACCCATCCATGTTCCTTCATCGCCCTTTGTGTTCCGGGGCCACGGTATCTCTTTCGAACAGTCCCACAACCCCGGCAGGCATCGGTCCTTGCGGACCCCTTACTTTTTGCTGACTCTCTTTGAGGCGCGCGTGGAACACGAACGCGCCGTCGACACGGCCTGTCGTCATGAGACGGACGGACGGCGAGCTAGCCCATAGCCCACCGTCCACAGGCCCGCGCCTACGGTGGCCGGGGGCCACGTGGTGGCCCCCGACGCCCGGGGCGTCTCCCGCGGTGGCCGGGACGCTGTGAGGTTCTCTCCCTCTCACGTTCCGCCACCTCCTTCTCTAGCATTACTGCTTCGCAGAAGGAGGTGACGACGTCCCATTCCGTCTCGCTCCGGACCATGGCTTGCACCAGGGCCGGACGCGAGAGGTCGCCGCCGCAAATTGCCGCTCCGAGGACACGGCGGTGCTCCGCCCACGCGGGGCACACCTCCACCGTGTGCTCCACCGTGTCCTCCGGTCGATCCTCACAATGGAAACACCCGGGCGTTTCCTCCCGCCCGATTCGGTGCAGGAACCTCCCGAAACAACCGTGTCCGGTGAGGACCTGCGGAAGGTGAGGACGCCGTGGCGTCTCTCAAGCCACTCCTCAAAGAGGGGACTTACCGCCACTATTGTGGCGTGCCCTAGCCATAGGGGCTCCTGGTTTAATCATCGAAGTAACTTGGAAGGAATTTCCTAGAAGCTCTTGAAGCGCTCTCGTCATATCAAGTCCTGTTTGGTCCGCAAAAATCTTCACCTGATGTTTTCTAGCGATTAGTTGACTTGTTTGATTTTATATTACTAGATAAGCTTAAGTGTTTTTTTTCATGGTCTGAAATATTACTGATATCCATGGTCTGAGTTCCAACTGTCACTTTGTCAACTATTTGGTGGTGTAAATGGTTTCGGGTTGTCCGTAGTTTAAATATTATACCTACTATTGAAAGGAAAATATAATTATTTGATTTATTACTACATATTCTTTCCAGATTGGTACTACGTGCACCACGGGACAATGATTTTGGCGAAGTATACAATTGCGATATTGAAAACAGAACCTGATCACCAATAATTAATGTTCTTAAAAAAAGAGGTATGCGTGCCTTTGACAAATAAAAAAAAAACAACGAAACCACATTTCGTGTTTACGTTTGGTTTTTTTTAAGCATCATGGATTGGTATGTGGTCATGGGGTCGAATCCCAAGTCGAGCAAAGTGATATTAGTCATGAAATTTCTCAATGCCACGGTGTTTGGATTTGTGCCCGGTTACTGGAAATAGGCTCGACCCCTATTACATGGTACTTAAACGTAAACGGCGGAATGTGAGTGTATCATTAGTCCGGCTAAGCAAAAGCCAGCCTCATTGGTTGGCCTGCGAGATACCATGTCGAAAAAAAAATCCGACACGACCCGAGAGAGATCAGATCAACGGCTTAACATGCTTTTCGAGGCACGGGGGTGTAGCGGCACTACAAAAAGTACTACAGCTACATGGAACAAAAAGTACTAAAGTGCCATCTACGACACAGATGATGAACTAACTGCGAAACACGTCAAAATTCCTACATCGCGCAAGTAAAGTTATCCGCGACTTAAGACTATATACGAGAACCCGACAACAACTGTTGGGCAGTGGCCCACCAGACATAACACCCGTCTGGTCGGAGGATCCTCCATTATCCACGGGGTATGAAGTGCTTTACACCCTGTACTCCCAAAGGGGTATCATCACCAATAGCAGTTTAGCCCGACCCGGGAATCGAACTCAGGACCTCACGCTTAGCAGTCACGCTTGCGACTACAAGACCAATATAGCAGTCTTTACTATGTACACTTTTAACGTGCACATCTTGTTCTCACATACTTAATATACCATCTCAACATGAATGATGTAACCAAGATTTTGTAACAATATTTTGATTTAAAAGAGTGTCCATGGAGTTTCTTGCCCGTTTTTCTCCATAGAGATCTACGCTAGGGAAAGGGCAACTACAGTACGTTCACAGTTTTTATGTCTTGTGACTGGGACTGTAGCTACATTTTATGTTCACCTTTGTTTCGACAGTTCAAAAGTGCCTGTAACTGGCCTACTTGAAATAAATGCTTTGATTTTGATTGAGTCTTACACAGTATACATATTTCAGATTCTAGTTATAAACATGACTACTGGTTTGGAGCAACCGTTAAGGCTGGACCAGGCTTCGTGATAGTAAGTAAGAAAATAAAATTAAAATAAAAACGTTTTTACTACTTAGGTACTAATTCTTTATCTCTACAAATCGAGCATTGACCACTTTAGTTCAAACTTGAACCTTAGAGCTCGATTTAGGACTGTATTAGCACAAAGGCCAGATGAATTTCGTATATCTAAAAAGAATACACATGCTGTTCCTAAAGTCACAAACTACTTTGGTAAGCGCACAAGAAAATATGTGGTACCGTCGTTAGTGAATGAGCTACCCCCACACCTGATATCGCATGTTAAATCTAAAAACCAGCTTACATTATCTCTCATTGTGTCCATAGCTAATTTTGTATCTATGGACAATAGCATTATTTTTCATAGGTGTAAAATGTGTTTCTTTCTTTACACTCACTTCCCTTTTTTATATAATATTGTATAATGTTACTTTATAATAAAAATCGTAATTTGTTATAATGATTATTGTGAAACGAGAACAACCGCCGACAAACGGTTTTGCAGTTTGGCAGACTTTTTATATGTTATTGTTGTACACATTTTTAATAAACACCAAAATAAAAAAAAAAGCAAATTCCGACGCCATCTTGGATTTTGATTAACCTCATTATATTCTGTATTAGCAACCACCATCATCATTTGCCTAGCTTTTTTTTTGTGCTATCTGAAGTGATTCGAATTAGTTTTATTAGAAGTGTTGCCAGAAATCTGAATTGATCCAAACAAATTATTTAATACTTTCACGGGGACCTGTGTGGGTTTGTCTGTCTCTTCCCTCCATTATAAAAGCGTAATGTATTATTTTCAGATTTGCGCACGCTATAAATTCAAACATATGGCAATGTATGAGAGCGTTTACAGAGAAGCGTTTTTACGCGCGTTTGCTTGAGATGTAGCGTCGAACGCCGCGTCGGACGCGGCGAGCGACGCGGCGCGATACGCGGCGTTATGTCATGGAGCCTTCTGCCCAGTGATGCCAGATCTACTGATTTAACAGTAGATCTACCTGATTTTAAAGAAATCTACTGATTTACTGCTTTGATTAGAAATGAACCTGCTTTTTTCCAAATCAGATCGGACCATCTAGTTATTGTCGTTGTGTCGTGTCATCTGGCTTAAAGGCTTATATAACATGACAATTGTTCAAAAAGTTTTGTAAAATCGCGGTATGTTTTATCTGTAGTGTGTGCAAGACCGACCAATCATCGCTGACGGTACTATATATTACCTATGATACTACTTACTGAGTCTGCCAATCTGGTCACAAGGAATAAAAACCCAGTCACAAGGCGTAAAAACTGTGAAAGTACTGTAGTTGCCCATTCCATAGATTAGAATAGATCTTTATGGAGAAGAACGGGCAAGAAACTCTATGGACACTCTTGTAAATGAAAATAGTTTTACAAAACCTTAGTTACATCATTCATGTTTTGATGGTACATTATGTGAGAACGATGTAGCAAGATATGCACGTTAAAAGTGTCCATAGTAAAAACAAAAAAATACAACAATTCAAATATAAAATAATAAAGTAAAATAAGCCTTGCCAATTATGAGAGAAGCATTGACTCAGATTAAGTTAGGTAAGTACAGTAGGTAAATATTTACACGAATATGTGTATTTATATGTTTTAATTTTAATTTATTATATCATACATATCATATTCAAGCTCAAGTCCATTTTACCTCATGTGGGTGTCTATTTAATCTACAAATTTTTCCTTCTATCTACTGCTAAAACTTTTATTTTTCTACTAATTTCTTCAGATTCCATCTGGCAACACTGCTTCTGCCAGTTTCTCTCTCGAGTTGGGATTGGGACCAAAGACTACTTGATGCTCTGTGCTGTAAAAATATTTTTTTACAGACAAATGACAATACTGAGACATCCACGATATCAAAGGAGTTTGCAAAGATAAAGTGGATGATTCCGACTTGATTTTATCGAATGAGAGATCGATTTTTAACATAAATCGACATGGCTTTCGTGCGGGGTGTGCAGCACGTATTCCTTCCCTCCTCCTGCAACACCGCGTGCGCCGCAGCGTTGTCCGCTGCAGGCAACACTCACTCAGATCCGTGGTAGGCACCGCGGCGTAATAGAGGAAGAGCCCGTGACAATCAGACCATCGTTATTTATTAAAACCTAAAAGTTTGTCTGTGTATGTCCCTAATTTGGATCATGGTTCTTTTGCAAGTTATCAAATAGCAAAGGTGTATAAAATTGCTCGCGAACCACGATTATTATTTTTAGTAATCTAAGAGCATTAAAATAAAAAAATAAAAAAAATAATCACAAAAAGTGAGTACCGGCCTGGGATTCGAACCTGCGACCCCTGGTTTATAAGGAGGCCACTAAACCGTTGGGCTACTTGCTCCAGTGACAATGGGGAAGGCAACTGTATAACTAATGGTGCTAGCATCGCTTGTACCAAACATCGTCATTGGTTAAAAATCTGTCAATGTCATTTTATATTTCAAAATAGTTTGACCTCATTGGTCAGATTGGGACTAAGCTATGGACGCGCCATCAACAATCAGCTTTGACCAGCCTTCCCAATGGGGAAGGCTGGTCAAAGCCAGCAATGGGTCTGAAATAGTCGTTCTATTCTAATCTAATGCTTGATAGGACCGAGTCAGATAAGATGAAAGAAAGAAAACATATTTATTTGACACATGCCATAACATAAGTGCACACAACAAAACAAAAATAAGAATAAAATGAAAACTTAAAACTACACAATTTCAAAACTTAAAACTAAGAAAAAAAGGATAGAAATAATATTGTGTGTCTCACGGTTGCGCCAAATAGTCCCAGTTTAGTTAGGCGCTCGTTGATATAGATGCGCGTCGCAGGGCCGGCAGATCGAGATCCGCTGTTGTCATGCCGCGACGCACTCGCGCTCCTTCCAGCAGCTGGTCCCGTAGGTCGCGGCGTCCGAGCCACACGACGAGGAAGCAGGGCCGGGTCTCCACGCACGCCTGCGTTGCGTTGATGCGCCGGCCTCCGACACGATCGGCGCTCACTATATCGCGTGCTTTAACTTTGACGCCAATCTTAGCGGCGACCAACATGGTAGTGTGGGTGGTGTTAACTCCACTTATATCTGCAATATTAGATATTTGGATATCATTTGCGAGCAAGTCCTGGTCACGGTCGTTTATGTCACTCAACTGGTTTATAAGGTCCACATTCGACGATTACGACACTTGGGGTTAAGCCGCAGTTTGGTCTCCATAATAACTATCCTTTCCTCAATAACTATCCTTTCCAGTTACTCATTCTATCGTTGGTTAACTTAACAGATGACCTTAGCTCCGACAGGTCATCGCGTAGCTGCTGAAACTTCAGAACTTCAGACAAACACCATAGGTTGAGCACAGCAACGGAGTATAGGACCGCACACACCGACGTTAAGTCACAAGTTGGTTTTCCGATCCCCAAATAATTAACTTATATAAACTGTGGGGTTCGGGAACTTATGTATTGATAGGGTTCACTAAAAAGTTATTTACAGTTTAATATTTAAACAGCGCTTAAACACTTCTCAATATGAACCATCTGAATAAATCACCTCTGATACCCACCGCAAGCAGCCTACGCAGCAGGACACCGTGATCTATACGGTCAAATGCCTTGCTGTAATCAGTATAGACAACATCCACTTGAGAGGGTTCAGACATGGTGGAGGACAAGTAGTCGGAACAGATAACCAAGTTCGACACAATAGACCTGTTTTTTAAGAAGCCATGTTGATAGTCGTTAAGAGATTGTTTAATGTCACTATCAACTGAAGCGTAAACAATTTTTTTTCAAAACCTTCGCAAAAAGACAAAGTTTAGATATTGGCCGATAGTATTCTACATTTTCCTTGGGGCGTTTTTTATAGACGGGGGTAATAAAAGCTGTTTTCCAAACATGCAGCACCACTCCCTCACTAAGAGAACGACGAAATATTAGGGCAAGTGGTAAAGTTAAGCATGTACCAGAAAGATATGGTCATATTTGAGGGTATTTGAGGGGATCAACTTTGAAGGAAGAAGACGAACATGACCACAATCAAGTCTCCAAATACTTAAACGCTATACCGAAAAAACTAGGATGTATGCTTGTTTTTACTAACACTAGGCTACATCATAACAACTTAACATAACATTAGGTATTACTTCAGGTTAAATAATAGAGACCTCATGGATTTTCAAAACTCGACGCGCTGTTATAATTCATCGGCTTGCTGTTTTACTTGCTTCTTTAGTTTCTGGATAAAGCGTGAGTTTATGAATGCATGTAATTTAACTGTATAGTTTCAGTGAACACAGTCAGAATTGTGTGTAGTGCAATTACCTTGTATAACGTTGGTAAAACTTTTGGACTAGTCATTGGGTGTAAACTTGTTATTACTTATGACATTTTTTTGACGCAGCCGTTTGCATTATATAGTGCGTTCACACTTGCGACATGCACATGTATGAACAGTTGGACACCTTTATCTTTCTGTTCGCGACAGGCGCGCGCACGTTAAATGTGATCCGTGGAAATCCATTCGAGGCGCGTAACCTGCATGGTGCGCGCGCGTTCTCTGCACGTGCGTAAGTGCAAATCCGCCTTAATAATTGTCTAAGAGCTGTCAGTGTCATCAATGCTATAGAAAAGAAAAAGACATTTCCCTGTGCCCGAGGTTACCATTCCACCCCGGGTTACAATAATTTCGAGACTTTACAACTGACTTTCGAAAAACCTTGGACACGTATCTCCTACAGTTTTGACAAAATATTTATGTAAATATTCTCATTAATTGTTAAGCAAAATATTATGACCATTTTAGCGCATGTCTTCCCTAATTTATAATTAGTATTGTTTTGGGTACCTAATTCTTAGAATAATTTGATATTTCCCAGTTAGAATAACTGACTTTGAAAGAGGATTATTATGTATTTGTAATAAATTTTTCGACTAATGATTAGTTTTACAACATAAATATAATTTTGTTATTATTAATACCATTTTAGTCTTGCTTTGGAGCAGGAAAAACAAATGAAACACTTTAATTTGGTAGGCACAATGTAAAACCAGGTTTATTTTTATCTATGTTAGGAAAAACTTCGTAAGCGTATTTAAAAAGGTAAATTAATTATTTTATATGCGTAGGTTTTGCGTTTCACCAAGTAGGTCTTGGTATACAAGGTGAAACACAAAACTTCTTGTGTGGTGTCTCGGACCATGAAACTGATCAACTTTTGTTCTACGACATTGTAGAATTAGCGAAATAATTTACTTTGTACTTATAGGAATTGACGCGATCAGCTGATCAACATGTATGGTAAAACTTCAAAAAAGTTATGAATTTCCAAAAGTCATACAACAAAAGAGGTTCAGTTTCATGGTCTGAGTCACCACACGACAGGTCTTGCGTTTATTATGTTACACCTTGTAAACTAAGTATTTTATCAATATAAAATACTTCGGCACTATTAAATATAATAAATTATATTAAAATTATTGCATGGGAAACGCCCTTTTTTTCGGGTGAAAAATCACGTTTTATGGTAGGACTCAAGGTAATGCTACTCAAAACATTGTCCTGATGAATAAGTAGATTGAATAGTACGGGGGTCGTGGAAGTGTTTAAAGTAAATATCTTACATTAAAATTAATATGTATTTTTAAAAAAAACTTGCCAAAATGTTGGAACTTTGACCCCAATATCTTCGTAACTAGTGAGTTTCCAGGTATGGCCAGAAGAAAAAAATGATCGCAGTGAGACGGCAAACACAAGTATCTCTTGGCTTCGTTAAGGGTCTTTTTACACCCTGATTATGATTTGTTGTTATAGCGGCAACAGAAATACACATTCTGTGAACCTATTACGGATCATGAGATACAGCCCGCTGACAGACAGACCGGCGGATCGAAGGGCGGACAGCGTTGGTTTCCCTCGGGTACGGAACCTTAACAATCATAGCAAAATTCAATAGTTTTTCAATAGTTAGTGTCAATATCTGCAAATTCAAATTCAAATTCAAATATTTATTGCTCAACATAGTACATTTTATACATTTCCAGATGTCAAGTGAATGCGCAGTCCACTGTATTGTGCCAATTCAGGCATGCAAAGTTTATAATTATACAATTTCATCAAATTCAATTAATACCACAAACAGAGTCGAAAAGAAAATAAAATCTAAATTAATACCTTAGACAATGTCATAACTTCAAATTAATACGTCATAAAATGTCATAAATTCAGAAATAATAAATAAAAATAATACCTACAATATCATAAAATAAAAATAAAATTAATCATTACGCAATGTTATTAATTCATAAATAATAACTTGTACAATGTTATAAATTCAAATTAATATGTAGGTAACGTCATAGATTAAAATTAATAAGTAATGTCAGAATAGATAATGTCAAAATAAATAAATAAATGGAATTGAGAAAACAAAGAAAAAAATAATTTTCATAAAAAACACCTACCTTCCCTCATTAGACAACAGGCGTGAGTTTGTGTACGTATTTATTATTTTAATGTCTGCATGTGAATCAGTTTATAGCAATTTTCCTGTGTACATTGTTGGATGATTGCACAGTCCAGCATCCTTAACTAGCAATTACAACAGGGTGAACAGTTTAAAATAAACACAGTGACCTCATTATTTAGAGGAGGATAAATAATTATTTGCTACACAGACACAGTAGCCTTATAGGTAGTATCATTACTGTTGTGATCGGTGCCCTTAAGTATGTGGACCGGTGTTTGTTAAGAGTAATCATGAACTGTGAGTAATTTTTTTTTTATTGGTGTTTTATCTTCTAGGATACTTTATGTATACATAGAATATACTTGTTGTTCACCAAAATATTTTATTTATGTATTTTTTTAATTATTAATATTTTTAATGGTTTTGTTAATTTTATTTAATTTAAGTTTTACTTAAATGTTTTCAATTTATTTATTAAATTAAATTCAGAGAAGTATAAGCGACAATAAAAAATATTTAACACATCAGAATTTTGGGTGCGGCAAAACGTTTCAGAACGCTATTAAACAATGCGTTTTAGAAAGTTTCTACCTACAGTTTGTTAACAACTACGGTAGTTCGTGTAAAATATAACATAACATAAAAATCACATAACGCCTGTAATCTTCAAAGGATTAGGCAGAGGTGTAGCCAATTTTAGTACACCCACATTTCGCCAGTTATGTTTAAGTCCCACGTAATAGGTTGCGAGCCTATTACCATCAACTAGGCACAAATCCAGACTCCGTGGCGGCTACTGCTACTAAAAAAAAACCTTATAATACTTTGCACGACCCGGGAATTGAACCCAGGACCTGAAGATCAGCAGTCGTCGTGGTAATAGGCTCGCCCCCATTACATGGGACTTATACATAACTGGCGAAATGTGGGTGTACCATAATTGAGTACACTTTTGCCTATACCCTTCGGAGATTGCAAGGTGCAAATTTCAGTTGTCATACGCATAGCCAGAATTATTATAAGCAATAGCCGAGACGACAAAAAAAAACTAATTAGTCCGTCAGTTAGATTATCAAAAAATATTTGACCCGTGTTTTTTCTTTTGTTACGTAAACCAAAATTGACGAAGATATGACGCTTTTAAAATTCTCAATACGTCACGCCTAGGTATAATTTTTAGCTAGTTCTGACGTCACGAGCCCCCACTCCCGAGTTTTGATGCGTTTTGTCTTTGTCAATATTCATTGATTTACAAAAACAAAAAATACGTGTCCATTAATTTCAAATTATACAACTGACGGACTAAATAGTTTTGCAATTTTTTGATACTGTCGTCATGCCTATTAGTTTACGAGTATATCCTAAACGATAACATGGAAAGTATGCCTGAGAAGTAAGTAAGGATCGTAGATTGATTTGTAGCAACTGGCATTCTGCAGTTTCTGCTTACCCCAATAGGCAAGATGCTTTCAGTTTTTATGTAGTAGACACTGCCAAGATGAGAGACCTACAATGAGGCGCCTCAGTGCTCTGTGGTTTAAAAAAAACGGCCAAGTGCGAGATGAACTCGCACACCGAGGGTCCCGTATAAACTTGTAGGTATTTCGTTATTAAACTACATATTTAGGGTTTTCAGATGTTTTCCTTTACAAGTGCTGTTAGACATTGCTGACTTGCTAAATTTTACAGTTCTAGGTCAATGGGATTACGGGAAGTACCCTATAAATTTTGATTCCCTTGAAAGTATGGAAACGGCCATATTGTCGCATAAACGGCCATATCTTCTTTTCACGTTAACTTAGAAGTTTGATTTTTTCACAGCATTAAGGGACTGTAGACTTAAATAAATGGTTTAAACTTCAAGTCGATACCTCCACGTGTTCCCGAGATAAAAGGTCTTGACTTCCAAATATATTACTATACTCTTTGGTCTTGACAGACAGACGGACAACAAAGTGATCCTATAGGGTTCCGTTTTTTCGTTTTGAGGTACGGAACCCTAAAAAAACAACCAAGTGCGAGTCGCACACTTGCACTTTGGTTCCTCACCTAAACTTTTATTGAACCTTCTTTTTACACGACTGCCAAGGAATCATTATGTTTTTCGCGCGTATCTTGTATGTTTGTTTCTTGTAATTTTTTTTATATCCTCTTAAGTACCTACCTTCCAAATGACAGTATTAATTTCGACGATTAATTTGTCTTAGATTGTGTGTTTATAAAATAATACAAAATGGCGCATTTTTGGCGCTAAATTGTGAATCGCAATTTTTTTGAATGTTGAAACCCACCAAATTTCTTTTTCTTTGTATTATGTTTCGTAAGCTAAGTAATCTCTTAAATGTAGGGTCTATGTATTTCATACACTGTTTTAAGCTTTCACGGTTTACAACTAAACTTATATTGTCACTTACGGGATATCTTCCGTGATTGGTAATTGTTTTGAACTCCCGCACTCCCGCGCTCTTGTTTTGGCTCAGCGTCGAAATATCGAAAGCTCAAAACAATTACCAATCACGGAAGATATCCCGTAAGTGACAATATAAGGTTAGTTGTAAACCGTGAAAGCTTAAAACAGTGTATGAAATACATAGACCCTACAGTTAAGAGATTACTTAGCTTACGAAACATAATACAAAAAAAAAGAAAACGATACGCTGTAATCTACTAACTAATTAAAATTAAAACAAAAAGACAATCATTCATCAATCATCTTTCTAATATCTGAGCAAACAAATACCTACTTATTAGGTCATAAAACTATACAAGAGATTTGAATATTTTAATATGGAGCTTGGCCTACCTAACTTTCGCCGTTTTATTTTATTTTCAAAATAACACCAACTTTCAAAGCTGATAATTTAAATAAAAAAAAAAGAAATTTGTGTTTTGATGAAATTACAATTTGAATTTAGCCATAACATAATGAAGATACAAGGGGTTCACATTTTACCATCACACAGAAACACCCATTCATTTCACGCTCTTTGTTTTCTAGCACTGATTTGGGCTTGCCTGGCCCTGGCTGCATGGCCAAGCGCGTTGGCAGTATACTTCACGGAAAACATTGAAGTATTTGAACCACCCGCAAAACTTCCTCAAAACGATTCATATTTCGGCTACAGCATCACTTACGACGAAGTTAACAAAAAGTGAGTATCAATCAGAAATATCTATCTATACTAATATAATAAATGTAATATGGGACTGAGCAGGTTCGTTCACAGTTCGTTTGGCATGCGACAGACATGTCTGTCGCATGCCAAACGAACTGTGGGCCCGTAAAGCTCAAGATTGGTGCGTTCCGAATCAGTGACACGGGGTCGCGGCAGACCACGAAGGGGATGGCGTGACGAAATGGATGTCTTCCTTGAGAATTGGAAATAAATGGCACAGAATCGTGACCGTTGGAAGGTATGGAGGGAGGCCTTTGCCCAGCAGTGGAACAATATAGGCTAGCTATAATAATAATAATAATTGACTTATCACCACTGACAGGACTGTTGTTGCCAATAGGCCTGACATTGTGGTGATAGATCGATTGGAGCGTCGCACAATGATTGTTGATATAACGGTCCCGCATGACGAGAACCTCGTGAAAGCAGAGAAAGATAAACAATTCAAATATCTAGATCTGGCTCGCGAGGTTGTCGACATGTGGGACGTGAGTACAGCAGTCATTGTGCCGATAGTCGTGTCGGCCAATAGCTTAATAGCCAAGAGCCTCGACCAACATCTTAGGAGGCTCTCGCTTGACAGCTGGATCAAGAGCTTGATTCAGAAAGCAGTACTTCTGGACACGGCACGTATTGTTAGGAGGTTCCTCTTTTAAGAGCCCTGACCACCGGCAGCTCGGACCCTGTTCCCAGCGCTGGTGGGCTACTGTTTTTCATATTTTTTTAATGTTTTTATTTTATATAGTTTTATTAAGAAATATTTAAAAATGTAAAAAATATATGTGTTCAAATGAATAAACGAAAATAAATAATAATATAATTCAAAATAAAACTAATGAAAAAGTAGATTCCCAGGAATGGTCCAGAACAAAAAAATGAACGAAAAAATTAATGAAATGAAAAAATGATGGGTAGAACAAGTGCTTTCGCCTTCGTTAAGGGTCTTCTTACACCCATCATAAGTGTCAGATAAATGATGTTATATCTGTTAACTGGTTCTAAAATAAAACACTTTATCACGTTGAAAATAGTAATGTATTATAATACTATTTAGTTCGATGTCTTTTGCTGAAAGAACCACAAATATTAGATTTGATTTGATTAGATTTCAGTCCAGTTAGTGCAGCCTATCGTTTATTAGGTACAGACAGCACAACAAGCTTTTACAATCTGTCAATTTTTTTTATAGATTTTCAAATTTAACGCTAAAGCAATGAGTTCAAGGTTGAATGGGAAAATTTTACAGTTTCGGGTAAGTTGATGTTCTGGCGTCTGTACAGGACAAATAGATATGGAATTGTAGATGTTTTGAAATACCTTTAATTTAAGAAAAACTTGATAGACTGTGGTTTTCGTTGCATTTAAAATATTATAAGAATGACGTACATAACCATTGTTTTTCTAAAATTAATGCACAATGCCCATTGTATTTAGGTCCTGTATATATATTACAAATTGTCAATAACATCATAAGGAAAATCTATTTTGGTCATTCCAGATTAGTTATAAGTTCGCCAAAGGAAAATAACATTGGAGAAGTATATAACTGCGATATACCGGCTAAGAGCTGCGCCAAGATTCCACATTCTATAAAACCAGGTAAAACTTTATCCAGGTACATCTATACTATAATAATAATACAAAGAGGGAAAGATTTTTATGTTTCTTTGTTTGTACCGAATAAGCTCCGGAACTAGTGGACCGATTTTAAACATTTTTTCACCACTAAAAAGCTAAATTATTAGGAAGTAACCAAAGCTATAATTTATATTTATATCATGCAAATTAGCCGAGCTGTCACAATTTTTGCGGATGAAGTCGCCGGCGTAGTGCTAGTTTCACAATAAAAAGAGAATAAGTTTTTAAACTGACATCACCACGCCATTATGAAATGATATTGTTAGTGGCCATGTACGGTCGAACCAGCTATTTGGTATACAGTTTAACCCACAAATTACATTGTAAAATGTAAACCAAATAGCTTGTTCGACCGTACATAGCACTTATTTACCATCATAATAGGCATGACGACAGTATCAAAAAGTTGCAAATCTATTTAGTCCGTCAGTTAGAGTATTGGAAATTAATGGACACGTATTTTTTGTTTTTGTAAATCAATGAATATTGACAAAGATAAAACGCATCAAGGCTCGTGACATCAGAACTAGCTAAAAATTATACCTAGGCGTGACGTATTGAGAATTTTAAAAGCGTCATATCTTTGTCAATTTTGATTTACGTAACAAAAGAAAAAACACGGGTCAAATATTTTCTGATTATCTAACTGACGGACTAATTAGTTTTTTTTTTGTCGTCTTGCCTATTATTTACAAGGCAGCCTCGTTGGTCTAGTATTCGGTTAAATAGTCACTAATATTACCTTACTTGGATTGCCTCGTTGGTGTAGTGGTCGCGAGCGCGACTACTGAGAATGAGGTCCTGGGTTCGATCCCCGGGTCGAACAAAGTGTTATTGGGTTTTTCCATCAGGAATTTCTCAGTATCAGCTACGGAGTCTTTATTCGTGCCCCGTTGATGGCAATAGGCTCGCCCCCTATTACATGGGACTCAAACATGACCGGTGAAATGTGGGTGTACTGTTAGGTACACCTCTGCTTTACCCTTTGGGGATTTCAGACGTGATGTTATGATGTTATTATGTTATTTCATTATTATCTATTATTATTATTGCATTCAATAATAATAATAGATAATAATGTTTTTATTTATATTGTTTTTATACGTATAGGTATATTTAAAAGCGTATGTTAAAAAAAATATGACGTTTTAATTATTATTATTTGTTATTAAATCATAATGTAATATACTCTCAGTTTCAAATACGCTCCATCAAAATTCTAAAATCAAATTTTGTTGCTCTAAAAAACTTGGCAACAAAATTAGTAGTAACAAAATTTGATACAAAAAGTTTGATGCAACTTCCCTGTAGGCACCATCTGCCTAGCCTTTTCCCAGCTATGTTGGGGTCGGTTCCAGTCTTACTGAATCTAGCGACCGCCTATCTGACCTCCATTACCCAGTAGTAGTTTTCGGGCTTGTCTCCCTGTAACGACTGTCAAAGAACTACTAAATGACAGCTGGAACCAAAAATTTAATGTGATTCCCGAAGCATGGAGGAAACTCAGTATTTAATAGATGGTCACCAATCCACATACCGACCTTGGCTAGCGCGGCTTAACTTGAATATCGACCCGTGAAGCTGTTATTATTTAGCCACGAGCTCCACTCCCAGTAGCGTGCAATAATTCATACTAATTGTGAGAAAGTGATGTATTAGGATTTATGCAAAGCGATGAAAACCGGTCAAATCTACATAAGCCTTTTTTTTTTCTTTTTTTTCGGATGGGAAATCATCAAATGACTTCTCCCGCTCTCGGCGGAGCAGGAGGGAGTGTCAGACTTTTACTGACTAAAACCCATCCATGTTCCTTCATCGCCCTTTGTGTTCCGGGGCCACGGTATCTCTTTCGAACACTCCCGCAGCCCTGGCAGGATCCACCTTATATCAAAAAAAGTTTGTGATCACGAGCGTAGGCTGATATAATTTTTTAAATATTGAACTTTATCAAGAAAAATTCTGTGTTGTGTGTTTTCTTTAAATAGAAATACCCTGTTTGAAATTAAAAAATAAAAATCAATAAATAATCGAAAACGAAGAAAAAATCATAAATAATCTACCGTAACAAAAAAGATTTAGATTTTTCAAAGTGATCGCAAACTTGTTTTGATGTGTGTACATACTCGTAGTATTGATATTTCAGGTTCTCCAAAATATAAACATGACTACTGGTTTGGAGCGACCGTCAAGGCTGGGCGGGACTTCGTCATGGTAAGTTAGAAAGTTATGTCACAGCATATTGTGGTCCTGGGTTTGATTCCTACGTCGGGAAAAGCGGAAGTAGTTTTTTCCATCACAAATTTCCAAGTTGCAACCAGAAAGTTTATGCCCAGTTGGGTACTTAAACATAACAAGGGGAATGTTTCAATGTTTTTGTAGCTAAATACTATTCGTTATACCTCTGCCGAACCCCGGATTACAGGCGTGATGTTATGTTTACATTATTGCAAGAACTAAAGAACAAAGAGCGCTCCGAGCATTTGTGCAAAGTCTTAGCTTATCCGTTGCAATAATCGAACAATGTTGACGACCCGAATGGCGTAGCGGTGGTGAGACTGCCTTACGTTCTAAGGGTCCCGGGTTCGAATCCCGGTAGAAGCAAATGTTTGTGTGATGAGCATGGACATTTGTTTCCGAGTCATGGATGTTTATATGTATAATAAGTATGTATTTACAAACAAAAAGTATCTATGTAGTATATCAACTATCTGGTGTCCACGACACAAGCCTCGTTGCTTACTGTGGCACTAGATGGCGCTGTGTGTTCATGTCCAGCGATATTTATTTATTTATTTATTATTTAATGTTATAAACATAAAAACCAACAAGAACATCAGAATTTAATTTAGTGGATGACGTGCAATTATTATAACTGAAATGGCTATATTTCCTATGTTTTCCTCTACCAGATGATGACGTCACTATTGTAATTTCAGATGTGTGCTCCGAGATATACGACACATACTCAGCGTAAGTCAAACAATAAGGGTTAGTTTCAATTTTTATTTTTAATTGTGGACCCAGAGAAAGACGACGCATAACTCATTGTGACGGGACTCGTCAGGGGGAAGTACCTCTAATATGCCTATTTATGCTTCCTAAAACATTAAGCTTGACCTCTTTGTAACCCACTATAAAAATGAAGGAGGTTCTATGTGACTGTGTTTGTATTTTCTACATAATAAAAAAACTTTACGCTAAAGTACTCATACTCAACCTGTTTTTTCAAGTAAAGAAAATTTACAAAGTAACAAGCAAAAGATTTAATAAATTTAAGGTCCTGCGCAGATGACAGACCATCTGTGCACTTTTTAGTCTGTTAAAATAGAACCTAAGCATTTATATGCAGTAACGCATACGTCGCGCATAAAGTCCGGCGGCCAAAAATTCTGTGTCATTCTGGCAGATCACGCCGCGCCGCACAAAAAATAGAACGTGTGCTTCAACGCGTGCTAACACAGACGGCGCACACTTTTAGTATGCAATCTGCACTCGAATAGAATGATCGAAGATGTGCGTCGTATGCGTTGAGTCTGCGTAAAATCCGCGACGGACTTTTCGGACTTTCTTTTTTAAGTCTGACCTCTGCGCAGGCCTTAAATTTTAGTCATTAGTTAGTAAAATATATAAACGCAAACAACAAAAATGTTGGTGACAAGTTAACTACAACATATATCATAAATAAATTGAATATCATTAAATTTAATTAAAGGAATGTTCCGCAGCTCGATTAATCAGTTTTTCCTCATAGGTTTTAATGCAGACGTAACACAAGGCAGATGCTACACATTACAGAATGGGGAACTAAAACCAAACAGATGGATAGATGAAGCCGAAAGAATTCGGGACTCACCGTCACCGATGGGTAATTATGTCATTTTCTAAGAACCCGTTCCTAAACGCCACGTGAAAGAAGGGAAAAAAGTACACAATACTTAAAGAATAAAGAATACATTTATTGAACCATTGTTACAAACATTTTCATCTTAACTTAACGCTATGACATATAATATTATTATTATTTGACATAAATATGACATATATTGTACGTAACAAGTTGAATTTCAACATATTTTAAAAACAGAGGTCCCCAAACTAGGTTGCGCCTGTATCTTGGGAGCCGGAGTTGCGTTTACAAATTAGAACATATAATTAGCTCGAGTTAGTTAACAAGGTCGGTAGGTAAAATGAGGAATACATTTTTTTACAAAAAAAAGAAACAAAATGCTAGTACAATAGTAAAAAAATAAAATAAAAAGAATTCTAATGTTTAATAATGTCGAGTGTGTAATATAGTGTGTGTGTGTCTTTGTGTGCGTGCGTGTGTGTGTGTGTGTGTGCAGATGTATGGGTTATTTTATGTTTTACAGTTTTATTAAATCAAAATTTCTTCCGTTTCTTCATATGACAGTTTGGCAAACCATTTTACTATCGTTTTCTTGCACGAAAAGTCATGTTATGTCTTTAACGTCGCAGCTTTTGCTGATTTTATTATAAATATGGATATGCGAGTAAAACGGAAAAGAACACATCATCGTCTACCTATTATTCTCCCTATCATGAATGTTGAGCTCGGCTTCTACTACCACATGCAGCTGAAGACAATAATTATAAAATTTGAAGATGAAGTGATTGCTTATCTGACCTCCACAGCCCAGTTTCTTCATAGCATTTACTGTACACTTCAACCAACTTATCTGTCCATGCTGGAAAATACAGCACTGAAATAAATGTACTAAGTTTGACACATCATCGATGCAATTTTTCTTGATAAGCAACGCCACCATGAACTGAACATTTAAAGTGGTTATGCTGTACCCCTTGGCGATATTCGTTGTCTTTCAACTTTTGGGCTTCTGGCTGCCTGTAAATGCTGTCAGAACTACTAATGAGAACCGTGACTTTTGTGCAAAGATATGTCTAGTAGTTTTTAGGCTGAACTAAAATAGAAACCAAAAGGCAAAAAGATAGATAAAAGGTGTATCGGGTGAAATCGGTAAATGTTAGGGGGTGTATCGGGTGAAATCGGTAAATGTTAGGGTGTATCGGGTGAAATCGGTAAATGTTAGTGTTGAAGTTTTAACAGCACACTGTGTGTTTCACAGAGGCAACCATGGATTCATTTGGCTGGAGTATTGACGTCGCTTCAGATGACTCCATAATAGTTGGCGGCCCTGGCATGTTTCATGGTAAGTACACACATATTGGCTAGGTTATAATAGAGAGATATATATATAGAGCAAGAATTCACAAACGCAATTCTAGACATTCATTGTTGGCCTAGACTTTGTTCACCAACGAACACAACACACACAGTATGACTTTTTTATCACTTCCCGCAAAAAATGGGTATAATAGGTGAACGGATCAGAAGCAAATGCCATGCTTATTTTTTTTTTTGCGAAAAAAAAATTCAAAAGAAATCGATATTTTTCATTTTTTTTTCAAATTTCCTCTTTCTTTGTTCTAACATGAAAAGTTTACTTGAAATTTGTAGCGTTTTTTGATGATGGATCATTTTTTTTCTAAGCTGTGGAAAAAAGAAAAAAAAACTAAGTATGCCATAAGCTTCTACTCCGTTAACTTAATATACCTATTTTTTTTTGGAAAGTGATAAAAAAGTCATCCGGTATAAAGAGCTGGTTGCGCAGGCGACACGTACAGCGTTCACGTTTCGGCGAACTTGTAATCTGAAAATTACAAGTGCGCCGATTTGCATGCATAATCAGCCTATCAATTTCCGACTACTGGGACCCAGGTCACTTCTTCTTCGTGAGAGGTACTGGGCTATGATCCACCACGCGGACAAACACATTGCACATTACTTCAATTTCAACATCGCTGCTTTCAAACTCTCCCTGAACAGCGAAGCAAAAACAAGGCAACTGCTCTCAAAACCGGTTTAGGAAAACATCGTGAGGAAACCGGCATATCCTAGAACCAAAAACTCGAAGACACATCTACGAACCCGCACTGGGCCAACGTGGTGGATTATAGCCCTTTCCCTCTTATAGAGAGGAGGCCGTGTGTCCCAGCAGTGGGAACTTGTAGGCTGATAATGCTTATGCTGTTCGGTGGGGTTACAATGACGTGAGTATTGAAGCAGTATTGTTGTAATCTACTTTAAGACGATAGACCATTGATTCACTTTGAGTGAGTCATCTTCTGTCTGGCCTTTTCCCAAATATGTTGGGGTCGGCTTCCAGTCTAGCCGGATGCAGCTGAATACCAGTATTTTACATGGAGCGACTGCCTATCTGACCTCCACAACCCAGTTAGTACTGGGTAATGCGATACCCCTTGGCAAGACTGTTTGTCAGACTTTTTGGGCCACTGACTACCTGTAACGACTGCCAAAGATCTTCAATTGACAGCCGGGACCAACTGCTTAACGTACTTTCCGAGGCACGGAAGAAACTCGGTATGTAATGAGTGGTCACCCATCCATAAACCAACCTAGGCAAGCACGGCTTAACCTAAAGATCGACGCGACCGGCTGTTATTATTTAGCCACGAGCTTCTCGCATTCGCTATGAGTGAGTAAAATATATATAATAGGATTATGTTCACCCCTTCTTTAAGGCTGATGGTCCAGGGTAGCCCGCGATGTTCAAATTTTCTTGCGTTTTTTGCAATTTGCAGGCCAGTGCTAAGTTGTATGATGATTAAAATATTGTTCGCGATTGTAAGACGTATATATGTAGTTACAGAATTATAATCATCAAAATCATCAATACAACCCTCCAAGTTCATAAAGGACTAGCAATGACTTTGACCTTGAAAAAATCGTTTCTCGACCTTTATGAACTTGGAGGGTTGTATTGATGATTTTGATGATTATAATTCTGTAACTACATACGTCTTACAAACGCGAACAATATTTTTATCAACATACAACCTAGCACTGGCCTGCAAATTGCAAAAAACGTAAGAAAAATTGAATTTCGCGGGCTGGTTGGAGCATTCACCTTAATAAGTACCTACTTTGTACGTTTTCGATTTAACTTATACCAGCACAGGCATGCTGATATAATAGCGTGCTATAAAAATGTATTGAAAGAAAGAAAGAAAAAGAAAGAAAAAGCATTTATTAGCCCGCACGGGACAAAACACACAAATAAAAATGATTAAACTAACACTACAACTAATAAAAATTAGAAAAAAAAAAATTAAATGAAATTTGTCCTGTACTAGGCCAAAAGGCCCCTATCTCAGCATGGTGCTGTAACATTAAAAAAAACGTCACAGCGCTGTTGCCTATTTTATATAAAAAACCTTTTACTGCCTTCTGGTCGAGTTGTTGTTGGGTTCAATTTCTGGATCGGACAAAGTTTTATTCGGTTTTTCTATTAGAAATTTCTCAGTAGCAGACATGGAGTGGATTTGTGCCCGGTTGATGTCTATAGGCTCGCCCCCTATTACATGGGGTTTTAACATAACTGGCGAATTGTGGGTGTACTATTAGGTACACATCTGCCTTGCCCTTTGTGAATTAGGGGCGTGATGTTGTGTTAATGTTTTTTTTTATTCTAAGGTCGTGCAATGATTTATGCTGGTAGTCCTACTAAGTTGCCAAAGCTGATCAGGAAAAGTAAAACTACTCCTCAATTTAATTTTGGTGAGAACTTTTTTTTATTTATTTCCAACACTTTCGTTTTCATTTTCCGCTGTTACATACAGGTGACTATTTTGTCACTGTCCAAAAAAAATGGGTATAATAGGTGAACGGAGTAGAAGCAAATGGAACATAATTTTTATATTCTGAGAAAAAAAAACTAAATTCAAAATTTTTTTTTTTTTTTTTGTTCTAATATGAAAAGTTTACTTGAAATTTGTAGCGTTTTTTGATGATGGATCAATATTTTTCTATGCTGTGAAAAAAAAAAAAATAGGTATGCCATAAGCATCTACTCCGTTCACCTAATATACCCATTTTTTTTGGAAAGTGATGAAAAAGTCATCCGGTATAATACCTACTCAGCTCGCTAGCCGTTAGCCCTAGGCTGTAGTATCAGTAAAAAAAAAAACTAAAAATATAATATACATATTTATACTGTATTATTCTAAAATTAAGCCAGAGTTACACACTTAATTTCTTGGGCAAGTGTGAGTCGTTCATAATAATTATGTATTAAACATGACCATCAATAAAACAAGTAATATTGTATACTACTTACCTAAAATTTAAACCAATTATTTTTTTTGGGTTGAATAGTTTGACTTTTAAAAGAAAAAGAAAAAAATATATATTATATTCGTTCTTCTCTAAAAGAACGAATACCTATAATAATTTTAGTAACTAAATTATGATTTCAGGGTATGCCGTCGCCTCAGGCACATTTATAAATCCTATTTTGTCGTTTGCCGTGAGTTCGCCGTATGGAAAAAGTGGTATAGGAGAGGTAAACATATCGCATGGCATATATAATATAATATAAATGCCTATTTTATTAATCTTATTAGAAATCTTATTTAGAAATGAGATTATTTGAAACATCAGTTCTTCTCGCAGGTAGCATTTTAAATAAACAAATATCAATGGTGTAAGCGGACCTTTCACGAAGCCGTCAACCAAGCATTCTGTACATCAAACTAAGTAACTCTACGCAAAAATTATTGCTGGGAAACGATATATTTTTTGGGGCTGAAAAATCACGTTTTACGTAAAACGTGATATATATTTTTTTTTTATCGTTTTCTTTCGTGTTTTAATTAATAATAATGTAATAGTATACGGGTTATGGAGGTATTTAAAGTAAAGTTATGACCTTAAAAACTAATGTTAAAGTTGAACTTTGACCTCCAGTATCTCCATAACTGATAGGTTCCCAGGTATGGTACAAAATTTTTTTCGCAATGACGAGGAGAACAAGTGTCTTTCAGCTTCGTTAAGGGTCTATAAACACCCTCTATAAATTAAAAAAAAAAAGTTAAATTAATTGCCACCCCTCTCAGTTCAGTGATTTCATCAGACATTTTTACAATACAGAATACAGAAAATCATTATAATCCTTGCAGGTTCATTTCTACAAAGGTTTGGCTTTTCAACTCAGATTGGATAAGGGAGTGGACAAAAGTGATGTAGGTTCAATGTTCGGAGCGGTGCTATGTGCTGCCACGTTGCGTGGCGATGAGGATAAACCTCTAACTGACCTGCTCGTAGGAGCACCTACTTATGCCAAGAAAAACTACTATAACCTTGGAGCTGTTTATGTTTATCTTGCCACCAAGCCGACAGTTAGTATTAAACTGAGTTCACCATTTTGATATTCATCAACATATTGACAAAATTATAATAATAATAATATCGCTGGACATGAACACACAGCGCCATCTAGTGCCACATTAAGCAACGAGGCTTGTGTCGTGGACACCAGATAGTAGATATACTACATAGGTACTTTTTGTTTGTAAATACATACTTATTATACATATAAACATCCATGACTCGGAAACAAATGTCCATGCTAATCACACAAACATTTGCTCCAACCGGGACTCGAACCCGGGACCCTAAGAACGTAAGGCAGCCTCACCACCAGTTCGCCATTCGGGTCGTCAAATAAAACAATAGTGTAATGGACTGTTCTCACCGTCTTCTCGTAGAGCGAGCTTTTATAACGTAACAAACATTGATTCGCGTACACAGTTATTAAACGTTTCTTGTGTTTGGATTCACTCACTCACCAAACTGTCTGTTTCACTATTGAATGTCCGTCGCAAACTAGACCTGCCAATTATGTTTTGCAGAAATCGCCAGTGTTCAAAAGAAAAATTGTTGGACAAAAGTCGGGATCAATGTTTGGTAGTGCAATAGTAAACGTGGGAGACCTAAATAACGACAAAAGTCATGGTAAGACAATCTTTTACAGAAACTTTAAATCAGACACACAACTTTAAATCGATTTTATTTCCTAAAATAATTGTGATTCCATTTTGGAAGGAATAATTTGTAAGCTTATGAATACCGTGGTTAGTTTTGAGTATGAATGTGGATGAGTATAAGAGTAGAGACAGACCCAGGGGGGAGACAGTTAGAACATGTACAACTTCAGTGAAGAAAGAGTCGCCATCTACTTTACTTAACCAATAAACTATGTATTTCATAGTTAACGATAGATGTCTCTGTTCAATTATGAAAATCAAATAATTAAGTTCTATAATTTAATGAGAATAATTGTTAAATTTTACATCAAAATTATCACGTTTTTATATTTCATGGCTGTTTCGTATTATCAATTATACCACAACCTTGTCACGGAAATCCTTTTTGTGTAACATAAACTGGCAACATCATATAATGGCCGCCGCAACTTGCGCTTACGCTTGAATGTGTTTCGTTAGTCCATCTTATGTTTAATTATTTACAAATTCTCTGTGTAACTGTCAATTCTATTCAAATATGAATGTAGCGAAATTCTTTCTTGTTTTTGCAAATAGAAGCTGTGTTTACATCGTATAGTTGATCAAAATGCAATTCGCGAATAAAAAGATGGCTCATATTATAATGTATCATCATTAAGTTATGTATTCGCAAATTTTATTTTGATCAACATACGACATAAACAAAACAGCTGCTATTTGCAAAAAAACAAGAAAATTTGAATGATCACCTTTAAGTAAACAAATATTGACCTATATGAAGGTATACATACATTCCTATCCTATCTACCTATAGCTACCTATAGAGCCTTAGTTCTCGTTAAGAAATCCAGATGGCGCTTCAAATCGGATGCTTCAAAATGGCACAAGAGGGCTCTCTTCTCCCTTATTATTATTATACTCTTTGGACAGACCAATGAAACGATGGATGGAATGTGTGAAGGATGACATGGCACGAAAGAAGGTGTCTGATGAGATGACGAGTAATAGACAAGAAACCCTTGCTGAGCTGACTCCAAAAAATTGGGATATGGGCAGCAGAATAATGGTGAATGCGGTAGTTGTAGGAGTCGTTTTAAAGAAATCGAATGAATAAAGTATATTTCCGAACAAAATTTCACTGGAAATCCGGACGAGCAAAGTTAAATATTGATGTTCATGTTTATTTTTCACCGCCTTTACCATCTATTTCTCATTTTTCAGAAATTGCAATTGGGGCACCTTTTGAAAATGAAGGTAAGGGTGTTGTCTACCTGTACAGTGGGGCTGCCCTCAGCAGTAAGGATATAACAGACCAGAACTTGAAGCCGCTGCAGACGATATTGCCTGGAGCAGGATACGGGGAGTCTTTTGGCATGAGTCTCTCACCACTATTAGATTATGACGAGAATGGATGCAAAGGTGGGTTATGTTTTACGTAACAGCTACGATAACCACAGTAGCTACAGGAAAAAACTATTCCCTTAATTACGTATTATACGACTATGAAAATAAGCGAGCCCACGCAGGACACGCGCGATTCATAAGCCACGCGGTTTTCGCGGTCCGCCATTCCACAGATAACAGTTTTTATGATTTTTCTTTTTTTTTTTAACAGAATTAGCAATCGGCTCACCTTACAAAGACAGGGTAGCACTCCTAAGATGCATGGCGTCAGTACTTGTGGAAACAAAAGTGGAATTCCCCAGTGTACAGGTACAGTTCAGATTTCATTTTATCAACCATAAACATACGTAACATATGTTTAAACCTATTTCAATTTCAATAATCTAAGGCTCACCTCCGAACCACTATAACTTCTTGAAACCAACGGCGACACTATTCATCTTATAATAGTTTTATTTCTTTTAATAGTTTTATTTTTATACGGCCAGACAAGATTCAAATTGGTGGCGAATTCTCCTTCTTGCATTTTGTGCTGTACATTTTTCACAAGTCTTCAACAATGACTGGTTTGTTTTCAGGGTCGCACAAAAACAGGTACAACAAACTTTGAGTTAGAGGTTTGTTTAACAGTGACATATCCGAGCTTGCCGAAGACAATCAAAGCGGGTTAGTATACGACGCCGTATTATGATATACTATAGACCCGCCGCTGTACTTAAGTGGCAGTGGGCAGGGCACATTGCTCGCAGAACGGATGGCCGATGGAGCCGAAAAGTTCTGGAGTGGCGACTGCGAGCCGGAAGACGTTGCGTTAGAAGGCCTCCCACTAGGTGGACCGATGACCTGGTGAAGGTTGCGGGAATCCGTTGGATGCGAGACGCACGGGACCGGTCCGCAATGGACGTCTTTTGGCTGAAAATATTAAGATGATGACCCGGAGCTGTGGCACGGCGCCACCTATTGGGTCCAAAATTATCCTTTCTTTCAAGCCAACCATACATATTCACAAAATTGTATGGTTTCGGGAATTAGCGAGCACGTACATAGTGACGGGAATTTTATAAATTTAGAAGTTGATGACACATCAAGTGTGCAAAATTTGACTTTATATAGCGTCGTTTCTATCGCGACCTGTTTAAAGCCTCCCCCACACAAGCTTGACAGTCGCCATTTAAAATTCGACTTGTCATCCTATCTTCTGGGTCCCTACACTTGAGACATATCTGTGCAGGCGGGAAAACACAGAACTAAAACAAATGTACCAAGTTTGACATATTGATTCATATTTTCTTGACAAGCAGCGCTACTTACTTAGAACTGTACACTTAAAGTGGTCATACTGTGGTCATTCTGGCTTCGGTCCTAACGAATGATTTTTATATCAGAAATATCAACAACGGTGGAGATGAACCACGAACAGGCTAAGTTGGACGACCCATCAGGCATCTTTCGTTTTGTCACGTCCCTGCATGAAAAGCAACCTAAATACTGCAAAAAAGTGCCGTTTAATTTGCCCTTGGTGAGTACAATTTTACATTCGGCAGACCAACTCTTGAAATCTGAACTAAATTCTCTTTGATTGATTAGACTGGTGAAGACATTTCATAACCGTATGTTTTCTTTAAAGCATGGGAAATACGAGACGGAGATAGGCATCACGGTATCATCGGAGCTGAAAAAAGATCTGACACCCCCAGTTTTTGAGCCCTCCCGAGTGATCTTAAGCGACAACAGTGTCTTGAAGGTCGTGAGCCGATTGTGGGCTGCCGAGTGTGCTGGGAACATTTGTGTGCCAAACTTAAATTTAACACATTTTATCAGTTTCGAGTAAGTACCTATGACGATTCAAGAATCAGCAATTTATATCCATCAAATATTTGCCATGTTTGATATTTGAAAATATTATGCAAATAGTTTCTCAGACCTTTGCCTTCTCTTTTTGGCGTAAAGTATAGTAAACGGGTCAAGTTACCGCGTTGATGCGGTAACTTGACCCGTTTACTATACTTTCGGGTCGAGTTCAGCTACTAAAAGATGAGATGGTAATTCAAATGATACAATCAGTACTGAAACTTACTCATCCGTGAATTCATCAGGACCAATTATAAGACTAAACTTCAGCCTTGCCTCGATCTCATCGGCCAAAACCACGACAGGCAGTGGTAAGAGTAGGCATCTCTATTATAGAGATGCCTACTCTTACCACTGCCTGTAGTGTGCTTGTGAAACGTCTGAAAGAAACCTTAAAGGTGCTTTTCTTAAACTGCCCTATCCTCAAACTGCAGCGACAACCCCGTTTTACGCCAGACTCGACTTACCAGTGTTATTTGATTCCGAACACGGCACAGTTCGATGACAGCAATATTTATATTCTAAAATGTCGCGAATTTTTTTCTCTAATTTGGAAGTGCGGACCAGTAATTTAGTAGTAGTAGTAATTTTCAAATAAAAGTGTTACTTTAACACAAAGTTTTGACGTCACAACTTTACAACCGTCATTTTCGGGGACGATGCGTTTTGAATGGGCGTTCCGTTTCACCAAAAACACGCTACGAAAATAATAAATTGTACTGTTGTTGTTGTTGTGTGTGTTGTATTGTTTTTTGTATTGGAAAATTAGACAAGTGCAGCACATTGTTTTTATGGCCCTAAACAATGCATGCATACAAAATTGTGTTACTTGCATATTCCTTTAAACAATTTCGTGCTTGCAGAAAACCTAAAAATGACCCGTACGTAATTGGCTCGAGCAAAATAGAACTTATGACCATTGCTGTGCTCAATACCGGGGAAGTGGCGTATGATGCGTGCGTGCGCGTGCATATCGCCGGTGCTAACGTGCTCAAGCCGGGAGGCTGTGTGTACGAGACCTCGACTGATGGAGACAGGCTTAAGTGCGAGCCAGCGAAGCCCATCTGGAACAGTCAAACTTGGGTATGTAATTTGGAACTCTCTAACTCTATCCTATTATCGTATTATAAGCTATTATTTAAAAACTATACAGCATGTGCCAGAAAGATGTGGTTATGTTTTAGGATGCGGTGTAGACCATCAAAATGAACAACTTTCTCCATAGGACCAGAATCGTAATCGCGAGAAACAAATCAGTTGTTTCATACAAAACTTTAAGACCTACTCGCCCAAATGTACAGACACGAGGACAAGTTAAAAGTCTATTAAAGAAATTTGAAAGATTTAGCTTGATGTGCTGGCGTCTGTACGAAAGAGCGGAATAATTTTTCGCGAACACAATCAGAATCCCATCGAGAAAGTTTACTAAAATACTGGTTCTGCTTGATGCAACAAAATTCAAATTCTCCTTTGTAAGAATAACTATTTTTGGGCAAGATTCATCTTCTAAATGGGTTATAATAATCGAAATTAAAGAAACTGTTGAACATGCATGAAGGGTTTCGGAAACATGTTTATGTCTACCAGTGGCGAAGGTTCCATACAACTCGATTCTTACCGGATTCCCTTTGAATAATGGCACAGTCAGTATTCTAGACTCACAGTATGACATTAAAGATATGTACTCCGGCTCACTTCTTACAAAAATTGACCCTTCGCTACTGATCTCTACCTAATCTTTTGGGCAACGCAGCCATAATGTTATAATAGGCTTGTTGACTGAAAAAATCTAATAAGTCCGTCAGTTAGATTATTAAAAAATATTTGACCCATATTTGTTCTTTTGTTTCGTAAGCAAACAATTTACGAAAATACGACGCTTTTAAAATATAATTTTTAGTGCGTTCTGAAGTCACAAGCCCCCACTCCCGAGTTTTGATGCGTTTTATCTTTGTCAATATTCATTGATTTACAAAAACACAAAATACGTGTCCATTATTTTCCAATACTCTAACTGATGGACTAAATAGATTTGCATTTTTTTTACTCTGTCATCATGCCTTTTATTATGTTGTCTATACTATTCACAGACCACAGACACAATTGAACTGGAGATGAACCATCTTACAAACGCGCACGAATCGATTAACATTACCATGCGTCTTTTCAATCGCTGCAATCTAAACCACAAACTGAGCATTGAGAAATCGATTCCTCTGAAGGCTGATCCTCGTGGAATTAATGCCATAGGGTTCGTATTGTTATCTTAAAGTATATAATTTATAATTAATTAATTAATAATTATTAAAAATATAATTTATATAATTTTCTTTGAAGCTTGTATAAGTCGCAGGATAATGCCAAAAAACCCAGTATGTATACGACGATTGGAAACTTTATTGATGATTGACTGAACTAAGAGGAAATTCTTAACATTCTTGTTGGTCTTGTTATGGCTTGGGTTAAACTGTTAACCAGTGAGGGAATTTGTAAGCGAGTAACTGTGATACTTGAACCGTCAAAATTGGCCCAGCCGTTACGAAGATTAGCCGGAACAAACAGACGGACAGACATTTTTTTTTTTTTTACAATTACAATGTATTTAGTAAAAACCGAAAAAAATACAGATTTTCCAATAATCTTGCGACATGCATGCATGCATATTTTTCTTGCTTCATACTTGAATCTAGTTTTTAAACTTCACTCAAATTAAAAAGGCCCATTATATAAATTAAAAGCATTTTCTTGCCTGCAGAGAGACTGACATCGGTCGTTATGTCAACATGACGGAAGAGGACATCAAAGAAAATGGCAAAAAGATAAAACACGTCTATACGGTGAGTTTTAAAACTGATATAAGTATGCTTTTTCTGTCTCAGCAGAAATGGTAAGTCTTGGGTATAATTGCCGACAAAGAACAGGTAAGATAAGTCTTCAGCATTACTATTTGGACTGCAGCTTATTCTGATTCCACTGTCATTTTACCATACACAGACGTTATTCGTTATTCATGAAACTGGAGCCAGCTTAGCACTACAGGCTCCTGGACCAGGATTCTTTCTCAGGAAGTGCTTTCCAGTTCCATAAATAAAACCCAAAGTTTTGTTTATCCATTCATACAAAAAGTAACTAATCGGGTCATGCCAGAAAAACTTTTTTACAAAAAGATTTTTCACCCTTTTGAATTCGTCCCTGCATTTAATAGGCGCGACAACGCGAACAAAATCGTAATTTATAAAGTAAAAAGCTACTGGTTGCAGTCATGGTGCTATACTCGTATAATAGTGAAATTTAAAAAAAAAAACTTATTTTATTACAGATCTTCAACCTTGGTCCGACTTCTTGGGTGGGACTTCCAGTAGATGTAAAATTGCTGCTCCATCCGTACATCAAATATGATGACGTCACAGTAAGTCCCTGCATTATTTACTATTTGATATTTGAAACTCTAAAAATATGGATATATATTTTTTAAATCCCTTTGATTTATTTTAAGAATATTAAAAAAAAATACTTTACCTTATTACTTATCAAATCGACTGATCGATCGACGTTTCGTATTACCCTTTTTTTCCTCGAAAACTGAGCCAATACAATTATTTTTGAGATTCAAATTTTAAGAAAGAGATGTCTACGTTTCTATCAATTTTTGTCATATTAAAATTGCTTTCTAATTTTGGAGAGTCCTTTTTTCTTTACTAATAAATTAAAAAAAAAAGTAAATTACAGGGACGTGTCTACAGTAGTACTTGATTTTCAACCGACGACGACAAAAAGAGGATGTTCTCAATTCGACTGTATCTTTTTTTTTTATAAAAAATGATTTTTCTAGACTAGAGGCATAATATTCAGGGAGAAGAATCGCAGCCCATCTTAATCGAACGTTTTGTTTATTTTCAGGTATTTTTTTCAACTTCAAATCAATATTTTCCCTGCAGACGCGTAACAGAAAAAGACACAAGCGAATCAATTTCTTACCAATGCCTGGTGGAAAGTTTGATCACTAATGTGGAATTCGCCAAGGTCCTCATACCGATGACCATTCTGCCCGGAACACTTGGTAAGAACCATGAACAAATATTAGAGTTATCCGTTCATAAGAGCGTCAGAAAACTTTTGAAATATATCAATTGGACAGAATTTATTTATTGTTTTTTTTTTACTTTCATACTTGACTTTATTTTGTCCTGAACTTCTTACAACTGGGAACAGGTCCTTAGATTTCCAAACTTTTCCGGTTTTCCTTTAAAGATTAGGCATTATTCTGATAGTTTTGGGTGACGGTTAGTGTTCATGAAAACCGCCATTCATTCTAACTTCCTCTTTACTGCGCATTCTACCTCGACACGACATTACACTGGATGTCCAGTTACCAAAAAAAAGTGCTAAATTTTTATATTCTTTTATTTAAACTTATATCTGTCACTTACGGAATATCTTCTGAGATTGTTCATTATTTTGAGCTCCCACAACAACAAACACCAAATATCATAACAACAACCAACAACAAACACAGAATATATCCCGTGAACGACAGTATAAGTTTAGTTTTAAACCTTGAAAGCTTAAAACAGTGTTTCTCTTATTTACTTTACAGGTGGACTTCTCGATAATGATAAAAATGTCACATTATGGAGTTTTATTAAACTAGAACTTCCTGATGGCCAGTCTAAAGCTGTGAGGTAAATAAACAAAATATTTGAAACTTAGATTCGCCCAACGCTGTTAAACAATGGTCATGTTCGAATTTCTTTGACATTGACATACAAATGAATTAAATTGAAGTGTCTGTTTGTCATTTCAAAATAACAGCTTTTTAAACATTTATTTTAATTTTTTGTCTTCTTGTGTGTTTGTTCCGGCTAATCTCCGAAACGGCTTGACCAATTTTGACGCGACTTTTACTAACAGATAGCTGATGTAAATATGAGTACCTCCGACTATTCCAATTTTAGAAAGCTACTTTAATTAGGGTTCCGTGCAAAAAAATTAAAACCCTTGAAATTGTTAACAAAATCGGATTCAAATAGGGAAGTGATATTTTTATAATAATATCACGCGGCCAAAGTCGCAGGCAGCAGCTAGTCATGTATAAATTGTCTCGTTCACTCCTGTTTAAAAATTGTTCCGACCGTTCCATGCGGTATTTGTGAGTATAGGTACTCCTTTTATTATGGACACTTTTCGTGAAGGCGATATCTAACGATCATCATCATCTGCCTAGCCTTTTCCCAACTATGTGGGGTCGGCTTCCAGTCCAACCGGATACAGCTGAATACCAGTATTTTACATGAAGCGACTGCCTAACGGACCTCCACAACCCAGTTAGGACTGGGTAATACGATACCCCTTGGTAAGACTGGTTGGCAGACATTTTAGGCCACTGACTACCTGTAACGACTGTCAAAGCTCTACAAATGACAGCCGGGACCAACGGCTTAACGTGCTTTCCGAGGCACGGAGGAAACTCGGTATGTAAGGCTATATCTAACGACATTAATCTTTAAATTGACTATTATAATTATTTATGAATGTAGAAAAGCATGAAAGCTTCTTATCTTCTTTAAATAATTAAAGTCTCAGTACAAGCAATTACCTTTTTTTTTTTCAGCACAAGGTCAACCATCATGCTACAAGATGCGCCGGTACCGATAGAGACGATAATAATTGCAGTTGTGGTCGGCCTCTGCATCCTGATCATCATAGCGTTGATTCTTTACAGAGTACGTACTACAAACCATAATCTATACAAATATTATAAAGCTGAAGAGTTTGTTTGTTTGTTTGGTTGAATAGTAATAATATAAAGCTGAAGAGTTTGTTTGGTTGAACGCGCTAATCTCAGGAACTACTAGTTCGAATTGAATAAATCTTTTACTGTTGATTGGCCCATTTATCGACGAAGGCTAGGTTTAAGTTATATAACACGATCAAAAGGAGCGGAGCATCAATGAAAAATGCTGCAAAAATGGGGAAAATTTTATTTTTACAATAATTTCACGTGAACGAATGTCGCGGGGATCACCTAGTTACTAATATTACAAGGTGTAAACGGACTTCATGAAGCCGACAACCAAGCATTATATACGAGTACCTACATGTACGTCTTCGCAAAAATCATTCCAGGGAACGGAATTTTTATGTTGGGTTAAAAAATCACGTTTTATTGAAGGACTCTAAGTAACGCATTCAAAACATTTTGCTGAGAAATTTTAAAGTAAAATTATACCATCAAAAACTTGTCATCAATATTTTCAGGCCCATTCAACTTGGGGTCGGTGTCAGACGTCACGGCATCATTTACTGCTACAACAAAAACTTGTATTTAAAAAAAAAACTACAGTAGCTGTAGTAAGTTGGAACTTTGACCTCCAATATCTCCGGTCTAGAACCAAATAACCATCGCTATAATGGGGAAATTTTCGGCTTCGTTAAGGGTACCTACTTACCACCCATTATAGAAACTTAACTCACAGTTAAAATGGAACTAGTCTCTTACACGCTAAAACGTTTTAATTCATCTTCTACCTTATTTCTTTCAGATTGGTTTCCTGCAGCGTAAAAAGAGAGAGGAATTGCAAAGACTGCAAAAAAGTGTGAAACGTCAAACTATTGTAAGTTTTCTTTTTATAATTATAACTAGTTGACCGCTGCCCAAAATAAAAATGGACACCTTTCCCAAGGAACATGGGTATTTTGGACATTTTGGACTTCCCATACGAAATATCGCATTGGCAGACGCAATTAGTATGAAGAATCCATTTTTTTACGACCCGTCTTCCTGTGGGAAAGTTCTCCTGTTTAATTGTCTAAACTTGGCCGATGTAGCGATACTTGGAGGAGGCCTATGTCAAGCTATGATATTCTGCTGAAGAGACGACAATGACGAAAGATATTGTTAACCTATTAACACAGTTGCGGAAGCCAGATAAGCAAGCGATCCATGTAAAATTAGTCAACAGCGTTCGATTAGACGGAAAACCGAAGCGAATATACTTGGAAAATACAATGGCAAATGCACAATTCATTGCAAAACCACTACGACCAAGATGACTTACTAAAACTAAAACTATCATTATTAGATAACCCGTAAATCAAAGTAATTTATTAATTGTTCTTTGACCAGTTGAGGCGTTCAACAATGCCGTCGCACTCTTCAAATACAGCTTCAGCTGAAGATCGGAAACAAATCCTGGAAGGCATGAAGGAAGAAGACGAACACGCCCCCAATCTGATATAAACGTATCACCAAAGTTGTTCTAGTGTTTATGTTTGCAAGTGTGTTCAAAATGTGAAATCTCTATACCAACTTAAGTTTTTTCTTGATGTTAGTAACATGTATAATAATATGCTTATGTAAGTATACACCTGGATTTGAGTTGCCATGTCTGACATGGAAGTCTTTAAATAGACTCCGGACCAACTTGTGTCCGGAGTCTATTTAAAGACTTCCGCACGCAGCAAGGAAAACCTGCTCAGGTGGAGATTCATTAATGACTCTTCCCTGGAGTGTAAATGTGGTGCTGTTCCACAAACGATGGGGCACTTAATATCGTGTCCTGCGTGTCCTGTTGTTTGTTTACTACAGGAACTGGTTGGCGCTACCGAAAGTGCAAACTAGTAGCTCAGTTCTGGGCCGACACAATTCAGGCCTGAATTCTTGTCGCGCTGACGGTCGGTCGCGTACGGTCGGTCGTGACGTCAGCGAGAACAAAATACGGCAGTCGGTCGCCGCTGACGTCAGCGTCGCAGTATGGTGCTACATAGAACACAATGTATACTCGTACGCGACCGACCGTCAGCGCGACAAGAATTCGGGCCTTAGATTGCCATCGACACGCTAAGAACAAAGTGGAACTTCCACCCTGTATACTTCTTCTAAGAGTGTTCTTCTTCCACCGTGGAAGGGAAACCGATGGTAAAAACGGGTACCACGTATTTAAGTACGTCATTCTGAACAACAAACTATGTGGGGACATAAAAAGTTGTCGTCGGTTATTAAAAAAAACAGCTGTTTTGTACAAAACTGCAATACCAATACTGTCAAAATTTAAGGAACAGCCGGTTTTTTTTTAAATGCTACGATAAAAAAGTATATATGGGCGGGTTCAGAATGATTAACTGAATACGGGGTAATTGTTTTAACGTCGGTGACCGTTCCACTAATACATATTCAAAAAAATATAATTATGTTAAAATAAATAAAAAATTAAATAAATTATAATTAATTTAATTTAATATTTCTACGAAACCAAAAGACACCGGGCAGACAGATAGATGTTTCTGCTTGCCATCTTTTAGTTTTTAAGGTAATAATTGCTTATTATAAGGTTGTAATTAAAGACTTGTAAATAATTTTAGTATGCAGAGATTTTTTTAATTTTACAGACGCTACCACCCAAATTTATCATACTACCCAAAATTATAATCACAATACAAAAAATAAAAACAAAAGCTAGGAATTAAAAAAAGTTTTATTTAAAAAAAAAAACTTAAAAATGTAACCAGATAATAATATAAATGAATGTACGAAATAACAATATGTAATATATAGTCATTTGTTAAAATATATATAGTACAAAATATATTACCAGCAAATACATAACCAGGTGGCCTACCATAACGTCTTATAGCAGGATCGTTTTAATCTTGTTCCAGTGTGGGAAAGAGATGGCGCTAGACGTCCTCTATAGCTCCGTCTCTTACGTAGGCCACCAGTATTGGATAAAATGGAATTAGGATTTAATTTAAAAGCTTTAAAACTTGTCCGATGAGAGGCACGGGAAAAAAGCAAATGGAAGGAATTGTAAGAGGCCAAGCAGTGCCTTTGCCTAGCAGTGGGACAGTACAGGCTAACAAAACAAAACAAATGGGCGAATTTCTGCCTAACAAAAATACCGTACCCACTAATCTTTCGCGCACGTAGGTCGGTTAACTAGTGTCGACGTTATGGGAATCGCAAAATAAGTACTTGATTTGCTTAGTGATGGAGTAAGTTTATTAAAATAAATTACAAGGAGCAAGAATGCCGACCGACCGAACCCGGAGACGAAAAGTTACTGACTGAATTCTACATTTGAACAATCTAAAGAACTTGGGATACGGTCGGAGCGGCACGTTACCAACTAAAAACTGTACAAAGGTTTCTATAGCTAGCTAACACAATAAAAATAGTTAAACAATAAACACATTACAAATAGAACCGTCGGCATCTCAACAAAAATATCAAAGGCTATTACTCTAAATTCTTAAAGCTAATATAAACAATAAGCAAATTGGGCAAGGCCCTACCATAAACTATTGTTATCCTTACATAGCCAAAGAACAAAACCACCCGCAATAAAACATCTGCGGGCTTGCCGTGAGAACCTAAAGCTAGCGGTACTTAACAGTTAACTTAAAATACTTACATACTAATTTCACTAAAGTAATACCTGTAATATTAATACATAATTAATGAAGACGCTACAAATCTAATAAAAATAGCCAAAGGTGAACTATAAATTAACTTCTCCACTCTTCGTCATTACGTATAAGCACCAGTTTTCCCAAAAAATACAGTTTGAAATATCTGAAAAACAGTTGGTAATATTTGAATGGCATGCGCGTTAAAAGCAAAACAAATATGCTGAAAAAAGCGAGTTCAAAATGGCGTATAAAATTATTTAACCGTATTTCAGTTGGTATCCAGTTGTTTGTGAAATTCGATTCCAATAGAAATAGTACCTAGATTATCATCTGCCTAGCCTTATTTAAACTGCAGCTGAACACCAGTATTTTACATGGAGCGACTGCCTATTGGACCTCCACTGAGGTACTGGATAATACGATATCCCTTGGTAAGACTGGTTGTCACAATTTTGGGCCACTGACTTCCTGCAACAACGTACAAATGACAGCCGGGACCCACGGCAACGTGCTTTCTGAAGCAAGGAAGAAACTCGGTACGTAATGGACGGTCACCCATCCACGGACCAACCTTGGCATAAAGTAACCTCAGAGATCGACCCGTACGGATGTTATTATTTAGCTACGAGCTCCTCAAAAAATAGGACCTAGATATATGTAGGGTGGTGGATGACCGAAATAATATACTTGCTTGATTAAATAAACTTGAAACATTGGAGTCGTCTTTTTCTTCATAAAACTAGCTCGTCATACTCCCCTTCTCGCTCACACAAATGCTCTCTCTTTCCTTCATCGCTGCATTCATACTCTATACTTTGTCTACAATTAAGCTGCGTTCCGAATTAACATCCTACATATATAACCTTTTATCTTCATTGTTAGTTTTTCAAGTCTTTTTTTATAAAAACATATTCTTTTGATCAATCGAGATCGCTATCCCACGTTTGTTCCCATTTTGGTAGGTAGCGTTTTCCGTTTTTTCTTTTATTTATATAGCTGGGTAAAGGCCTCCTTTTTTCTCTATTTTTGAGCTAGTGATTTTTAATTGCTTGGAACAAATATGTGAACTGTTTTTAAGCGCAACCAACTTAGGGGCCGCCTCCACGAGCGAGAGAATCGCGGCGATATTATCGTCCTTGCCACGTTTTTCTACACACTCTCTTTTTGGCCGTTTCCACGAGCGAGAGAATCGCGGCGATTCAACGTATTTCTATACGAAAATATCGCCGCGATTCTGGAGGCGGCCCCTTAGTGCAACTAAATTATTCCTCGAAGCGCAAACGTTCGTTGCGCTCACACATTCAAATTACCCGATAGATGTAGAACGCAACCTTTTGCTTACTAAGCTATATTTTCGTGCGTTACAAAACAATAATTACAAAAAGTGGCCAAGTGCGAGTCGGTATTTTTTGTTATAACGGCAACAGAAGTAGACATTCTGTTAAAATTTAAACTATTTACCTATAAGATACAGCCCGCTGAGCGGAGGCTTAGAATTAGGGCGTCGTTGGGTACGGAACCCTAAAAAAAACAGTTGGATATACCTACAAAAAAGGAAATAGTTCTTTGGCTGGAAAAGTATAGCTTCGACGACACTGAAACCCTAATCAGTATTTTGACCTAGTGACATAAATACACATAACACACACACACACCAACACACAGCTCACCACACACACGCTACCTTCGTTCCATATTTATGAAAATGTGTACTTGTTTTATTTTATCAAATCTTCCTTCTATTTTATTTTCTGTTAGTTTTTGTCATATAATCTTTTTTTTTTTTTTTGTGTTATATTAAGTAAATTTTCTACGATAGATATAAATTTAGTTTTAGTTAATTTTTACAATAGTTGCAGGAAGCACTGTCTAAGCTTCCACACACAGATCTATGTAACCGGCAAAACCTTGACCCCTGTCATACAGGTTGACCTAGTCCAGGGGTTGAGAACACACTGATGTAATGTGTTTTAAAGTTATAGAAAACCACGTCCAAAGCAGTGAAAAGTAACATAGATAAAAATAAGACAGATGGTAGTATACACAACACATCACAACAAAATATCACGTCTGTAATTCCCGAAGGGTTGGGTAGAGATGAACCTGATTGTACACTCACTTTTCGCCAGTTATTTTTAAGTCTCATGTAATAGGGGCAAGCCTATTGACAGTAACCGGGCTCAAATCAGATTCCGGCTGCTAGTAAAAAATTCTTCATGGAAAAACCCAATAACACTTTACACGACCCGGGAATCGGATAATATAGTATGTACGTTTCGCATTTAATATAGATGCGTGGATGTAAAACGAATTTTCAGACACGTTCACTAAAAAAAGGGCTGGCGAAACTTATTCGTTTGTATTTTGTAACACTATACAGTTCCCCAAATAAGAATCAGAAAAATAGAAACCGTTTGCAGATACTATTAAAGTAACAATATTAGGTACCTAAGCCACGTTCTTTTCTGAGACGGCCGCGATAAAATCTCCAGCCAAACTTAACAAAAGAGTCCAAATAATAAACGGGATAATCGTGCCGGTAGGGAGCGCCACAATAGCCACAACTTTAAGGTCCTTGATCGTGATTGATGGCCCAAGTTTGGCTACAGTAAGGTTAGGCCACTATATTGTCTTTTTGGCAACAGAAAGCGTCTGGTAGCCTTTGAGTTTCTGAAGTCAGTGTAGCGTTAGAACAATTTTCAACAATAGTGTACGCTGGAGGAGCTCGTAGCAAAACAATAACAGCCGCTCGAGTCGATCTTTAGGTTAAGCCGTGCTTGCATAGTTTGGTCTGTGGATGGGTGACCACCCATAACATACCCAGTTTGCTCCGTGCCTCGGAAAGCACGTTAACCAGTTGATCCCGGCTGTCATTTGTAGATCTTTAACAGTCGTTACAGGTGCACAGTGGTCCAAAAAGTCTGAGAACCAATCTTACCAAGGGGTATCGCATTACACAGTACTAACTGGGCTGTGGGGTCAGTTAGGCAGTCGCTCTATGTAAAATACTGGTATTCAGCTGCATCCGGATCCGGTTAGACTGGAAGCCGACCCCAACATAGTTGGGTTGAGTGATCAACGCAGATGACGATGAGTGTACGCTGGACATAGTAGTGAGACAGTATTTCTGGGAACGGCAGATCAATTAATTACCTACAAAGGGTTTATAAGGGGTTTTTTTTTTTTTAAGGGCTTTATGTTCCTTGTAATCCATACAAAGGTGTGGTCTTGAAAATATCAATTTTAGCGCAAAGACCGCCCAATGTAAAATGTATTTTTCTACAGTTATATTACAAAGAGGAATGATTTTGTTGTTTGTTTGTTTGTACCGAATCAGCTCCAACACTGCTAGACCGATTTTAACTATTTTTTCACCAATTATCAGAAAATAACATAAGCTATGATTATGTTGATATAGTGCAAATTAGCCGAGCTATAACATTTTTTGCGGACGCAGTCGCGGGCAAAGTGCTAGTATTATTATAAAGTACCTATTCTATCTGTCTATGTACAGTAGAAAAGATAAATCAGTAGTTGACGACATTGCTACGAGTATTTATAGCGCTCTTGTTACCTCAAAGAGATTAATAAGTCTAATACAGCGGATATTGGGAATATTCTCATACAAACATCCCGAACATTTTCAATTTTGACTCATGATGACTAGATACCTGACATGCGAGCGTATGAGACTAGCTAGACGTACCGACTTGTTACAAAGTAGTAACAAGTAATGGATTACAATTTTCTCCGTATTGTCCCGTCCATCGATCGTAAATATTTATGTCTTTGTAGTATCTACACTTTTTTTTTTGCCGCATTTGAAAACTTAAAAAAAAAAAAACAAAATCAGCTCTTCGAATCGGAGTTCTAAGAGCTGTTTTTTTTTTGTCAACGGAATAAGTAGGTATTGCGGTTCGACAGCTTTTGTATAAAGGGTGTAAAAAAACCTCATAATGAAGCCGAAAGGCACTTGTTTTCCCCGTCATTGCGATATTTTTGTTTTCTACACCATACATGGGAACCTTTTAGTTACGGAGATATTGGGGGTCAAAGTTACAACTTTTTTTAAATACAAGTTTTAATGTAAGATTTTTACTTTAAACACCTCCACAACCTCTGTATTATTCAATCCATGCATCAGCACAATGTTGTGAATGCGTTACATTGAGTTTTACCACAAAATAATATTTTTCACCCCAAAAAAAAAACTCGTTTCCCAGCAGTAAATTTTGCGTAAAGTTACTTAGTTGTATGTACAGAATGCTTGGTTGACGGCTTCGTGATGAGGTTTACACCCTGTATAGAAAATATGTCAAGCTGTCTTTTATATGTATACTCTTCAGGACATAACTGACAAAAGAAAAAATCAGCCTTTAGTCATTTTCTCGAACAGAACCTACATCAGACACAATATCGTTTAAAGGGAACTTTCTGACATGTGTCAAGAGAGTCCTCGAATATCTAGTACTGTACTGTACTTTTCAATATCTATTCTTTGAGTGACGTAAAGTGGACGAATATTTCTAGAATAAGGTCTACGTCTAGGCCTACAAAAGTATTGACATATTTCGCCTAAATGACTTTCCAAAAATTTGTCATTATCAAATGGATTTTATTTGTTTCACAAAAGGTCAATTTTCAATTCTTACTGCTACTCTTTGAGTGACAATGAATGGAGGAATATTTCAAAAACATGAAAGGGTGGAGTACAAACCTTTATTGACATCACTCGCCTGAGTGAGCTATTTTTTCCATACACCTGTTATTAATATTATTTTTTATTGGCTTCTCCTTTTTATAAATAGCCCATACTATCTCACTGCTAGGTAGAGGCCTCTCCAAATCATTCTGAGACCTCTAGTCTCGCGCTATCTTGCCTCACGGTAGGTCCAGGTCATCTCACCAAATTTTTCTCTTTCTTTTTTACCTCCTTAAATACTATCAGTTTTATAATGGACTGCACTCCCGCCCTTCCGGCAAATAATCGCTTCACAATTTCTGTTCTGTAAACATTCCCGAACGTTTACAGAACATAAGAAATTGTATTGAATGATTAATTAAAATTATCACTAATGTACTCTGAGATGATCCCAAATAAATTGGGATAAGAACAGGAGATCAATGTTGATCGTGTGTGGCAGTATTTACAAACATCTAAACTCACATATACAAACAACCAGGCCTGGAACAACTACCTGAAAGTCATAAAAATATTTGTTCGGTGCGGGGATCGAAACCGCGACACGCAACGCATCAGCCAATCGCTCAGCCACTGCGCCAAAACGCAGATACAGTAGGCATGTGTAGGTACTGAAAAAATCTAATTAGTCCGTCAGTTGGATTATCAAAAAATATTTGAGACGTATTTTTTCTTTTGTTACGTAAACCAAAATTGACGAAGATAAGACGCTTTTAAGATTCTTAATACGTCACGCCGTTGTATAATTTTTAATGCGTTCTGACGTCACGAGCCCCCCGAGTTTTGATGCGTTTTATCTTTGTCAATATTCATTGATTTACTAAAACAAAACATACGTGTCCATTATTTTCCAATACTCTAACAGATGGACTAAATAAATAGAGAATAGAAGGTGGAAACTTGCCTATTGCCTGACTCAATGTCATAATGTAATCAACCACTCAGCTATGACATACATACAGCCTACTCGAAGCTTTCTTAGCAAATATAGGACCTTAGATCTTTTGGTACAACAATGCCAAAATTGTTGACATCGAAACAGCTTCTATTACTGAAAGACCCATCTGATTCCGATTGCTACTTTAACAATATCTTTGACCCTCGTTTTCCGCAAGGTTGGCATTACGGGGGATTTCTGCTCTGATGTTGCACAATTTTTATTGTAACAATGATATCTCTAAAGGAAATTGTTTCAGGTTTTTCAGGAAAAGGTTTTGAAGAAAGTGCTACGTCAGCTCTTTTATTTTCATCCAATTCTTGATGCCTGTCTCTTTCACATTGGACTAGAGATCATAGGCAGAGTGATAATCATGACGCAAAAGTAAACCAAACCAAGTAAATTAAACCTTGAAAAAAAACAACAAATTATGATATGAAAATTAAACGCGCGTAAAATTTTAGTGTCCGTGCAATTAACCGAGACGATTCTGGCCTCAGGATCAAGTCATGTCCATCATAAAAATGTATTGTCACCAGACCCAAAGGTGTGTGCAACATTTGACCAATACATACTAACTAACATGGCAAGTTAAATAAAAGCTTATAAAAATGTATTCGGATGGACAATAATAATTTCCTAGAAAAATAACATAACACAACATCACGCCTATAGTTAGGCAGAGGTGCACAGTGGGCTGCATCAATTGGGTACCCCAGTTACCCGGGTTCGGGTTCGAAGTGCTTTCAAGGGGAGTACCACATTATGAAGCCGACTGTACCTATAAATAGTACACCCACATTTAGCCCGTTATGTTTAAGTCCCATGTAAGGGATGTTGGGGGAGGGTGTACTAGATGAATTTCCTGTCCTAATTAATTATCGTACTTCCTAAAAATATTATAAATGCAAAAGTTTATGAGGATGTACAGATGTTTGTTACTCTTTCACGCAAAAACACAGAACGGATTTTGATGAAAAGCACACAGTTTATAAACTGGATTTACACATAGGATACTCTAAAACGGGCAGCCACGGGATCATCCCGTGGCACATTAACGAACTCCATGCGGGCGAAGCCGCGGGCTTATGCTAGTTATTAATGTTCCAAACAAAACTACAGACAGACTCCTAGGTATTATTCATTCGTTTGACACTCTAATACTGAAGTAATTTAATAAACAACCGCAGAAAACGGAAAATTGCAAACGGTAGTAATAAATTGGCATACTTTACTGCCTCAGTAAGTTGAGAAACGATCTCCATTCCACAGGTCGTGGTCACCAACTTTATGAAGGGCATCGACCTCTGAATAGTACATAAATAAGTACGTACGGTATGTTTTATTTATTAGCTTCAGTATTTATTTACTTTTATTTGCATTCAGTATGTACGGTCGAACAAGCTATTTGGTTTACAGTTTAACCAACAAATTACATTGTAAAATGTAAACCAAATAGCTTGTTCGACCGTACAGTCGAGGAGTTTAATTAGAAAGAAAAAGCATTTATTAGCCCGCACAGGACAAAACATACAAAATAAAATGGCTAAATTATCAGTACAGCTAATAGAAATAAAACAAAGAAAAAAAAAATTGCCACTTGCCACTATTCGTATTTTAGCCGTGTTATGCAAATCGGATTTAGTCGGTAATATTCGTACTCGGAATGTATTAAAGTGCAACATTGGAAAGTAGTGAAAGTAACTTATCAATTAAAGTACTCGACTGTTATTTACAAACTACGAATAGACCTAAAACAATAGTAAATATAATATATGTACAAATATCAAAATGGGAAAATAATTACGGACTTCAGTTAAATTATGAGATTTTGAGATTAGACAGTATTCAATAGGCGAGACGACAAAAAAAACTAATTAGTCCGTCAGTTCGATTATCAAAAAATATTTGACCCGTGTTTTTTCTTTTGTTACGTAAACCAAAATTGACGAAGATATGACGCTTTTAAAATTCTCAATACGTCACGCCTAGGTATAATTTTTAGCTAGTTCTGACGTCACAAGCCCCCACTCCCGAGTTTTGATGCGTTGTAACTTTGTCAATTTTCATTGATTCACAATAACAAAAAATACGTGTCCATTAATTTCCAATACTCTAACTGACGGACTAAATAGATTTGCAATTTTTTGATACTGTCGTCATCCATATTGTTGTACAATTTACAATAACACAGTATACTGGAAGTAAGTCTAATTTTTTTTTTTTTTAATTCTGTTTACGAATTCAAACTCTGAAACTTAAAAAGAAAGCAAAGAAACTAAAAAGATTTCTATTAAGAATGGAAGCTGAGAAAACAAAGAGAAAAAACGTAATTCAATAACAATAAACCCAGTCCATTGTCCAATTTTAAGAGTAAAACGATTGAAAATAAAATCCTCTTCGGGAAAAATGGAGACATTTCGAACGATTGTTTTGATTAAAAATATGTCACAATTGCTACTAAACGGTTGGACACTTAGCTAACAAGAAAGATGTAGAAAGTGTTCGTTCCCTCCCAGCTCCACAGCGTTGATAATTGTTGACTTTCCCTTTTTTGGGGGAAAAAACATCGTTTTAGGGGAAATACCATTCTTGGAAAACAAACTGGGAAAAAAATCCCAAGACTGTAAAATTTGGGAAATCAAGAGCGACAACTTAAACGCAAAAGTTAATAAATTAGATAACATAACTCCTGGAATCCTCGAAGATTTAGAAGGAACATGGATGGGTTTTAGTCAGTAAAAGTCTCCCTTCCGCTCAGCCCAGAGCCGGAGGAGTCATTTGATGACTGAGCCATCCGAAAAAAAAAAGAGAAAGGTCGCGGTGTGCACTGCGCGTGTGCGACTGACGCGTCCATTTTATGAATAAACATTGTTTAATATCTCCCCATTTGTTTAAATCCTGTTATGAGATCAAGTGGCAAAAAAGTTGCGAAATGTATAATTTTAAGCAAAAAATACATTTGTGGAAAATTCAGAAACCATAGCCATCACCCCTGATTACTCTTTATTCCCCATTTCGCTCCACTCCCTTTTGCTTTTTCAGAAATGTATTAGTTTAATATTGATTATATAACCTCTTTGATAGCTCAATTTACGTTAAAAGGGCCTCAGTCATTTGTCTTTATGTCTGTCCATCAACAATACAATGAATGAGTTCAATATCGACGCCTTAGTATTTTGTTAAAGACCGGGAGTTCTTTTGTCTTCTATACAAAATCATCATCATCGTATTACTTCCACAACCCAGTTAGTACTGTGTATGTGCGTGTAGTGATGTACTAAACATCTGTGCAGTATTTTAAGGCGGTTCCCCGAGCAAAATTAGCAACTCTATTTGTGGTTGTTCAAACTTCGTTTGAAATACTGTTAGAATAAAGTTCTAATCAGCTTGCACTACAAAGTGATTGTTACGTCAGTCACTGCAGGCCGAATAGTGCGAAATGAGTGGTTTTTATTCTTTATAAAATCAAATTTACGTCTTTTGGAAAAAATAAAACGACAATTATGTTCATTATTAAATTGTCTATCCATTAGTTTAAGTAGCAAATCAAAATAATGGTTACTTTACGAGGAGTAGCATTTTATAAATCATTATTTCTCATTTCTGTGGTTTCGTTGGGATTCATTAAACATTAAGCTACTTAAAAAAAAAGAAACGACAATTTTGGAGTCAAGAACATGTAGTAATTTAATGTATTTTTCATTAGTTGGTATTTCTTTTGGATAAAGAGGAGTAGGCTCCAAAAAACTGCTCGTTCAAGGTCATTTGCTCGGGGAGGCGCCTTAATATGGATATTTATATAAGATTGAAAACTCCAACCATGAAAGTTAACACATATATTTTTTCATGAAGAAGGTTTCACGGCGATTTTTATTTTCCGATCTCTGTGCTGGTGAGGCGCGGTGATGGCAGGTGGAGTAAAGCTGTGACCGAGTGCCGTCCAAGGAATGAAAAGAGAAGTGTTGGTGGTCCGGCTGCGTGATGGCCAGACGTTATTGTTAGCATTACGGGAATATCCTGGATGAGGCTGGCACAAGAGCGTGGGGCTTGGCAAAGAGTTGCCTATACCCAGCAGTGGGTGAAGTCGGGCTGTGGATGATGATGATGATGATGATGATGATGATGATGATGTTGATGATGATGATGATGATGATGATGTTGATGATGATGATGATGTTGATGATGATGATGATGATGATGATGATGATGATGATGATGATGATGATGATGATGATGATGCGCTGGCGAAACCCTATGGCCAACAGCTGAGGGCTAATTCACGTAATTTTATGACGCGCCGATGAAGTTGTAGTGCAGTTGCAGTTAAGTTCAGGTTCGAGTGATAAACGGTATTCTTGTAATCTTTGAACTGCGCGTAAGCTGCGCGTGAACTGCACGTCAACTGTACGACAACCAAACTCTACCAAACTTACTTATGGTGTGGCCATATGAGAAAAACATATTACTTACTAAATAATCGAATTGAATCGAATACATTTCAATGAATATGACGTTATTAAAATAATACCCCATCACAGATTTTAGTGCATTTTCTTACTTAGTAGAATACCGATCATGTTGCGTTCCGAAGCACGCACCAAAGACGCGCAACAGTAGAATGCCGTTATTGCGCTCGCGTGACGCGAACTTGACGCGAGCGTGTCTGACAGCGGTAGAGAATACGAAAACCGTTGTTTTGATCGAAACTTACTGCAACTGCACTGCAACTGCACTTCTTTAGTTACGTGAATTAGCCTACTGATCAGAAATAATGTACGCAGCAGTTAAAATAGTACACACACAACTAAATTGTACTATATACCGGATGACTTTTTTATCAGTTTCCAAAAAAAATGGGTTTATTAAGTGAACGGAGTAGAAGCTTATGGCATACCTAGTTTTGATTTCTTTTTTCTAAAGCTTAGAAAAAAATTGATCTATCATCAAAAACGCTACAAATTTCAAGTAAACTTTTCTTAGTAGTACAAAGAAAGAGAAATTTTGAAAAAAATAATGAATTTCAAGGGGTATAATAGGTGAACGGAGTAGAAGCAAATGGCATACTCAGTTTTTTTTTTTGCAAAAGAAAATAAAACAAAAATGTCGAAATTCAAATCATACTCCGTTTACCTATTATACCCCTTTTTTTTTTGGAAAGTGATAAAAAAGTCAGCCTGTATATATTGTAATATACACACAAAAAATTAATACCTACCCTGGTGCTATGTTTTTAGAAGTAAAAAATAAGTGTCAGACTATATAGATTCATTAGCAGCAGTTGTATTTGAATGGTGCCGCTGCCGCGTGTCAGCCCGTTCACACATAGTCTCCGTATTTACGGTACCCGTTTTAACGGATACGACAAAAAAATGCTTTGTTCACACATTCTTCACTGGATACGATGTTCACAAGCAAATTCGCAGTATACCACCGCTACTCTACCAGGACGGACTTTGTCGTGTTGTATTGGTACTATTGGCGGCGGAGAAGGAAGAATCGACGTTATTGGCATCCACTCTTGGCGCAAAGACCGTGGCTTGTGTTTAGGCGCTTTGTTTGTCTAGCTGCACCGCCCGCCGGCCCGCTGACCCCACACATACTTTATATCCGGTAAAGTTGTACGGATTCATGACGGATACGTTATCCATTCATCCAGTATTCGATGACAATACGGAATGTCATAATTTAACGGACCGATATTTTTTACTGTATACTGAATACTGTGTCATATGTGAAGTCGCTCATATAACTCCAGACGCCATCGATGAAGAAAAAAACGTATCCGATAAAAGGGACCAGTAAAACGGAGACCATGTGTGAACGCACCGTAAAAGTAAGCATCCACAACTCCACATGTCCGCATCGTAAGTATCGGACGCATCGCATCGAACGGATCGTAGTATTATTGAACAGATTCGAGCGATCCGTACGGTGCGGATCAGTGGACGCACTTGCGTGACATTCTATACAAAGAATACTACGATCCGTTTGATGCGATGCGTCCGATGCTTACAATGCAGACATGTGGACGCTTACCTTGTATCGTAATTTCTTAGTTAGCTGTGCCCCGAATTACACCATGTTTTTCACTCAATAAGCGACAATTATAAGTTCCCGGATACACTTACATTCGAACAGATATGTTACAAAAACACCACTTTCATAATACAAAAACCAGCCCCACTTCCCGTCACACATGGGCAATGTAACTCAGCCCTAACAACGAGTAAGTACATACTACATAAGTACCTACATATGATGTCCTTGCAACAGACACCAGGTGCCCGGGTAATACGGATTTATGTTACGACCAGAACATTTTTACAATGAACTCGGTTTTACGAGGGCGCTGTCAATTTGCTCCATCAAGTTATTGCTAGGCTAGTGATGAGCCCATTACGGGCTGAGGTGATGTTTATAGAAATTCAGTATTTATGATTATTATTAGAGAGAGAAAAGAAGAGAAATTCAGTATTTATTAAATGATTGGGTGATGTCATAGCGAAGAATTTTGTGGTAAAAATCTGATTATCAGATCTGAAGTCAAGTCAAGTCTGAATTTATACTCTGTTGATGCCAAAAGGCTCGTCCTCATGGGACTTAGATCTGGCAAAATGTGGTTGTAGGTACTTTAGATATGTACACCTCATGACCTCAACCAAACTCTTCGGGATTTACAGGCGTGATGTTACTTAAATCACGGTCTCATCTTGGCTATAACAATTTCTATTTGTAATATTTTAGCTTTCTACCAAATAAAAATTGTGTTAGAACCCAAGACATATTCAGGCTCCTAATACCAACATCTGTCTACCTTATCACACGCAAGCACTATAGTTTAGAAGCTCCATTGTCTCATTTATACCTCACACTGTAGTGTAAAGATGTAAGTCTTGTATCTTTACTAACCACAAACTAAAGACGTCATCTCAGATAAGAACATCGTGCAAAGAAAACACACGAGCACAAAAGGGTTGTTATATCGCAGAACAGTGCTGTCTTCAATTCTATGTTGACACAACAATTGAACTGTAGAATTTCATTACGGGAGAGCACGATGTTTGTCTGTCGTGCCAGCCCTAGTCGGGAAGCTGAGCGACTTTTGTTTTGGATTAAAGTGCATCTATTTGCGTTGGATTTATTCTTAGCACGATATCAAAATACCACAAATGCGCTGTGACTTTTTTATGTTAGTGTACCAACACCATGCTGAGATAGGGCCTTTTGACCTCGTACAGGACTAATTTTGTTTGTCTTATTTTTTTTTCTTTTGTTCACTTTTTATATAATTATGTTTTAATTATATAAAAAGTGAACAAAAGCTATCAGGACTCCGGATATTGATATCGAAGTATTTCGATACTTTATTTACCTGTTAATCAAACTTATACTTGTTTATGGAATAAACAGAATGTAGTTCTAGTTAAACTTTATTTATTAATTTCGGAAGAACGTTAGAAAAAACACTTTGATTATTAAATGAAAGTCATCATACGTATGTCTAGCCTTTTCCCAGCTATGTTGGGATCGGTTTCCAGTCTAACCGGATGCAGCTGAATACCAGTATTTCACATGGAGCGACTGCCTATCTGACCTCAACAACCCAGTAAGTACTGGGTAATACGAAACCCTTTGGTAAGACTGGTTGTCAGATTGGTAAATAAAAGTGACAACTAAGAATGTATTATCTGTAAGCTTGATTATAATTCATGTATTTATTTCTATTAAATATTGTGCATTTTTAAAACCGATTGGCTAAATTCATTAAAAATAAGTTGTGAATTCTATTAAAACTTGTTGATATAAGGAAGTTTGAATTAAGTAAAATATTAATAATTGTTATTGCACTATAAATAATGTTAAATTTTACGTGTATTTTTAGAATAATCCTATATTTTATTTGTAATATTATTCTTACTGTTATTTTAAATTCGTAGCTCAATTTTGACTTCCGATACGGTAATGGCGACAAAATGTCGTTGGTAGTCAGTTGACTAGGTACTGCTGGCAATCTTGCTTATGCCCCTTCGGTGATTCCATGGCAGTCATCTTTGAGCTACGAAGCGAGTTGGTCTAGATTATTACTGTGTAATATCAATAAAATATTTTGAAGAGGAACAGTTTTTGAATTTTAAATAAACGTCTATCATATCAGAGGTTCATTTGAATAATGATTTCAATATGTACCTCGTATAAAAAATAAGGTGTTTTATGATATGGTTCCACAGAGGGGACCCTTGTAAAGTACTTACATCAGAATAGGTCTCTGGTTTTCACACAAGGGTGGGGACCCTGATGTAAGTACTTTTGAAGCTATGGCTTGGTTTATTAAGTTATATTTGTACTGACTGTTAATTTGTTTGAATACTGGTATTCAGTTACATCCGGCTAGACTGGACGCCGACCCCAACATAGTTGGGAAAAGGCTAGGGAGATACTGATGATGTATAAATAATTTACATGAAATACAGTCAGTAACATCGAAAAGTCCTGATCAAGAGTTGCCTCTAAGATTTTCATGAGGACCAAAACACTGAAGCAATCACGTGATTAAAATTGGCAGGTATAATTTCGTTACGCACGTTTTAATTTTCATTAAAAAACTCAAACATAATCTCGTTATGATATTATTTTCGCCTCGAAGGACGAAACGCGGCCCTGCTTCATACTTCGTTGAGTTTTTTTCTGAATATCGTTAAATAGAGATGCGATCGCTGTCGATATTATTATCGATAGTATAAACCTAAGTAAAGGCTCTGATGCGTAGCAACCTGAGGCTTATATTGAAGCCGGGGCTGCGGGACTGTTCGAAAGAGATACCGTGGCCCCGGAACACAAAGGGCGATGAAGGAACATGGATGGGTTTTAGTCAGTAAAAGTCTGACACTCCCTCCTGCTCCGCCCAGAGCGGAAGGAGCCATTTGATGATTTCCCAAAGGAAAAAAAAAAAAGGAAAAAAAGGCTTATAATGAAATGTGCTATTAAACATAACAGTGTTATTAAATTCGCATAATATGGGTCGTAGTTTTGTAAACTCCGATTACTTAGACTGGTAAAACGGCACCTCAACTTTACTGGATTGAAAAACTTAATCCCGGCTTATATATCCTCGGTCCACGGCACTGAGAAATTAATCAGGAAAATCCTGGCTTCCACACTGATTGATTTTGATGTGCCGTGCTTCTCCGAGGCTATAAATGCTTGGAAACTCGCTTGCCCGAATTCTGAAGAACCCGACCACCCATTTTCCCAGAGACGGTGGGACGAGCCGCTCTGCAGAGTAGTTCAGATCAATCTACGGAACACGTCTACTGCTGAGCGTGCGCGCCTGCTGACTGTGGGTGAGTGGGAGTCGGGTCTTTGGCTTCACGCACTACCGTCGTCGAGCACAGGCACGTTGCTCGACGACACCACTTTCCGCCTCGCTGTTGCTCTACGCCTAGGCGCCCCTTGTTGTTCTCCTCATCGCTGTCACTGTGGCGAAGTTGTCAACAGCCTCGGACACCACGGCCTGTCATGCAGCCGAAGTGCGGGCCGCTTTGCACGGCACGCGAATTTAAATGACATCATCCGTCGATGTCTTGTCACCGTCCGCGTCGGCATTCCAGCTTTATTAGAACCCAATGGCTTGGCACGCGACGATGGCAAGAGACCGGACGGCATGTCTTTGTTTCCATGGAAGATGGGTAGGCCTTTAGTGTGGGATGCTACATGTGTCGATACTCTTGCGCCTTCCCATCTTCCTAGTTCATCGTGCTGTGCAGGGACTGCCGCTGCGGCAGCGGAGTACCTCAAGCGGCGAAAATATAGTAACCTTATTGGTAACTATATTTTCGAGCCGTTTGGGGTTGAAACTCTAGGGCCGTGGGGTCCGAGCGCTCACAGCCTTTTCAAGGAAATTTGAAAACGCTTAGTAGACACTTCCCGTGACCCTAGAGCTGGTTTTTACCTTGGCCAAAGGCTTAGCGTTGCCATACAGCGTGGTAACGCCGCCAGTCTCTTGGGGACATTACCAGTTGACAGTGTTGAGGAGAAGTTTTTCGACGCCATTTTTTAAGTTTTTAGTATTAGTTAGTTAGTTTAGTTTTATTTTAATAGATTTGTAAATAATGTACATACTGAATTCACATAAATTATCCCGGCTAAAATATACTAAAAAACTAACCTCAATAACAACTAACTAATATTATTTTGCAATCGAAACTAATAATATTTATATTATTTTAGAACTATATTATTTTAGACATTTTAATTACATTGTTTTAAAACTGTTTTGACATGGTATTTTTAAAATTGTTTGACATTATAATTATATTATTTTAGGACTGTTTATTAGTATTTTAAAACTGTTTAGACATGATATTTGTAACTGTTGGGCACTATATTTTAAATTACTTGGAATGTTATTTAATAATTCACAGTTCTTATAATTTTATGTAAATTGCATGTATATTCAACACAATGTAAATTGTTCACGAATAAATGAAATGAATGGACTCAGTATATTTCAAGGGGCATAAACACACGCACTCATATACATTTTGGCAGCAGAGAAACATGATTACATTGACAAATGCGGAGTGCGCTGCCGACGCGCGACGGTCACAGTGACAAGTGGGATGATGTTTTTCAAGTGCCAACATCTTGTGGCTGGCTCATGTTACCTAGCTTGAAGGTGATTAGAGTTGATTTAATGGCGCACATGTTTCCTTGGTTGTAGTTTAAGGTCAGGTACAGTGTACTCGCCACCGGCGCCGGATTATGGCATGGCTAAAATAAAAGGTGTCTCTGTAAGGATTCTACCATGTGAGATTTTGTTTGTTTTTATTAGACTCATGGTGTTCCACGGTATCGATTCCCGGGTCGGGCTAAGTGTGATTGGGTTTTCCATCAGGAATTTTTCAGTAGCAACTACGGAGTCTGTATTTTGGCAATAGGCTCACCCCCTATTACCTGAATATAAATGGCGAAATGTGGGTGTACATTGAGGTACATCCCTTTTTTTTGTTTTTTTTCGGATGGTAAATCATCAAATGACTTCTCCCGCTCTGGGCGGAGCAGGATCCCGGAGTGTCAGACTTTAACTGACTAAAACCCATCCATGTTCCTTCATCGCCCTTTGTGTTCCGGGGTCACGGTAACTCTTTCGAACAGTCCCGCAACCCCGGCAGGCATCGGTCCTTGCGGACCCCTTCCTATTGCTGACTCTCTGTGAGGCGCGCGTGGAACACGAAAGCACCGTCGACACGGCTTAGGTACATCCCTGCCTAACCCTTTGGGGATTACAGGCGTGATGTTCTGATATAACGTTATTTTTCGCCTGCCTCGTTGATTTACTGGTCACAAGCGCTACAGCTGAAAATGGGTCCTGTGTCCGATTCCTTGATCGGATTCAAGTACGAAGTAATATTTTTATAATCATTTCAAGCGGACCACGATCGCGGGGCACAGCTATTTTTGAATAAGAGATAATATTCAGTTGGAGTACTTTAACTCTAGACCACACCTTATCATAGTACATAATCTGTCGTCCAAACGAACCAAATCAGCTAACTAGATTAAATTTAATTAACACTAACTAGCAGTACACATTCACATACTACGTAGCTATGTTAATAGACTACGTAAAAGGCTTCTATTAAGTCTGTGGTCCAAAGACGCAAGGTACGCCACGATATATTCGGGTACGGGTTTTTGTGCAAAGTAATTAATGGGCCCGCATAATTATTACCTACTGTGATTTCAAAGTACTTTTAAGTATTCTACGTAGTACATTAAGTTCCAACGAACCTGCTCTTAAATGATAAGGACTGATTTACATTATCTACTTTTGTAATTTACTTGGTTTAAGGTGCTTCGAGGTGACTTATGCTTAAATGGGTATAAATTTTTTTTTTTTTTTTTTGGCCACTAGCGCTAAAGTTGAGCATGGGACCTGGGCGGCTGTCATTCGTAGATCTTTGACAGTCGTTACAGGTAGTCCCAAAAGTCCAACCAGTCTTACCAAGGGGTATCGTATTACCCAGTACTAACCGGGTTGTCTAGTTACTATACAAAAAAAGAATACACGAATCCCAGTGGTTTTCTTGGTAAAGTACTAAGTTTTATAGCTGTTTTTCTATCTGTTTGACTCTCAAAAATAATAGACAGATCCACAAAATTCGAATTAACGATCAAAATACAAAAACCTAATTACTTAGGCAACAATAGTTATATCATCGCACAATAACTTGAACTAATCCGTATATAAACGATATCATACCGCTATCTTCCCAGTTCAGGAGCTCACAATTAACATCCAAATATCCTTTGGAAAGTTCTCGAAGTCTCGTTCGCGCGACACTTTCACGGTAATAAAATCACGGGCTGTCGACAATGAAACTCTGGTACTTGAAAAAGTAAAAGTTTAAAACGTGAAACCGGCTGCGGGGAAGACGTGAGATGCAACGTAAAACCGTCACGATTTAAAACCGGGACGGACCAGTGGATACACTCCTTTGCAGGGACACAGAACTTTTTGGTGATTGTGGAACTCGTTAGTTTTGTGGTTGCAAGCTGAGCTATCCAGCATAAAGTACAGGATTCCATTTTCAGGTCAGGCAAAGTATTATTAGGGTTATCCATCAAGGACTTCTCAGTAGCAGGGCCCACGAAGACTGGATTTGTACCCAACTAATGAAAATAACATAGGGAATAAACATAACTGTCAAAATGCGGATGTACTATGCTACACCTCCCAACTATGCTATCCTACGGGCAAATTCAACCGTGGTGTTATTTTATGTTTTAAAACGAGAACGGCCCAGTGGATACGCTCCTTTAAAGCGAATTTTGAACTTTTTGGACGTAATAAAATCGGACCGCTAATCGCTTTGAGTCGTGATGTGGGGCACGCGTAGGCGCTACACGCTACGTGCTACGTGCTACGAGCTACGTGGGTGCTACGCAGAGAGTTGGCTACGAGAAATATTTTTTGTACTTGAATAACTTTTAAACGTTGTATTAATAATACATAATTCATGCAGTCTAAGATTTTAAATTAATGGCTACCAGTGCGAAACATTCATCACAATGCAAAAAAAAATGTATAAGTAACAATAGTATTAAAATTTTGTCAGTTGCCTACAAAAACTCACATACCCTCCATTTCCCCAGTAAAACACCGACATCATCCCCTCTAAACAAAAACTCAATTTAAAACTACCCATACCCGAAAAAAGGCCATTTCTAATTTTATAATAATTTACGAACAAATGCCTTGGACGTTTGGTCAGCAAGAAACAATTGAAGGGTTGGGTCACACACACTATCTGTTAGCCACGGTCCGCCGGGTACGCTCGACGGGAAATTAGGGCTCGAACCCATTAGCTAGCTGATGATGGTGTTAATGAGGTTGTCCATTGAAAGTAGATGGTTTTGGACGTGAGTGTGAACGGCTTGAATGGACGGGAAATAGTGGTACGATGGAGCATTTGGTTTGGGTATGTAATGTCTGTGATTAGGCTGTTAGTTTATCTATTATGTGTTTTTTTGTTAAATTAAGTGAACTTTAAATATTCAAATGCAGAGGTTTTTGCTCATGGGGCTCACTGTTATAAAACGCAAATTAAATTAAGTAAACACTAATTGTAGCGAAAATTTAATGATTAAATTGTAATATTTTTACATTTTTGTTTGTTCGTTTGTAAATAACAGCTCTTTGCCCGCGACTTCTTCCGCAAAAAATGTGATATCTCGGCTGATATGCATGATATTAATATAACTTATAGCCTATACCACCCCACCCTTTTTTTTTCTGTTTCGATCATTAGTTCCAGAGATTACCAATCCCTCCTAATTACCTTTCCACAAACTTACAAAATATACAAACAAATACCTCTTTACAAGATTAGTATAGATTAAACGTAATCCAAAGAAAAATATGGAAACTTCTCAATTGTACCTTTAATTACACTTGTAACTTTTTAGAGAAAATAATATTAACTTAGATTCTAATCAGCCTTGTAGGAACTGAGGGATAATCAGCATCCTCACCCAACGAATGGACACTTAATTACGGAAAAGCAACCTAAAACACAACTTAGTAAGGTACCTATTTGTAGGCTACACCTCATTAATATTCTATCCGCTTTCCTTGCTCAGATAAACTAAGCTCTCTATAAATTAGAGTACAAATCGAATCCATCGACTCTGGACTGTATCGATCCATTTGATTTATTTCTTGTTTTGGGAGTCACGTCCCTATAAGAGTCCGGCAGAGGACCCATTGATACAAGCACACTTATATAAACTCACGCTTTTTCTCAGAGGGTGGATAGAACTCCACCTGCTACGGATCCTTACACATTATTTTTGCTTCATCCACGTTCATATATCTGGTCATACAAAGTGTAAGCGGACCAAGCTAGAGTTATTTAGTTTGATTCGATTGTGTTGAATGTATGGTCGAGCAAGCTATTTGGTTTACATTTTACAGTGTAATTTGTTGGTTAAACTGTAAACCAACAGCAGTAGCTTGTTCGACCATACATCAACTCAAAAACTGAAAAAAGTTGTTTCCCAGCAATAATTTTAAAATATAATATAAAATATTGCTGGAAACAACTTTTTTTAGGGGCGATATCGCCTGCAATATATCCGTAACTAGAAGGTTCCCAGGTATTGTCTAGAACAAAAAAATATGTCGCAATGACGGGGAGAAAAAATCCGTCCCAGCTTCGTTCGGAGACTTTTTACACCTATTATACGTTACGCACATCGGTTGCGGGTTCGATTTCCAGGTCTAGCAAAGTGTTATTGGGTTTTCACTGCAGGAATTTTTCAGTAGCAGCCACGTAGTCTGTTTGATGGCAATAGGCTCCCAATTATTACAAGGGACTCAAGCATAACTGGCGAAATGTGGGTGTACCTAGTTCCACAGATAATTAGGGTTGCCAACTTTTTTTACAAGAAATAAAGTATATTTAGGTCTGAGAAGGAAAATAAACAGTATTTTTTTTTCAAAGTTTTAAATACATATTCTTTAGAGCTTCTTGCATAACTAATTAATGTACTATCACTTTTGAAGGCTTCATAAGCCTAATTACAATATTATAAAATAAATGAGAAGCTCATTTTTTATCAAATCTATACTGGCTCTATTTCTATCATCCCGCCACTTCACATTCATAACAGAAAAAGCCCTTTCTGTAAATGCCGAAGTGGCAGGAACAGATAGCAGTGAAACAATCTTTCTAATGTTTTTAAATTCGTTTTTAGTGCGCGCGAATTCGCAAACGTCACTCTTGCTTGACAGTTTAACATTAACAGTTTCGTAAAGTTTCGTTCATAAATGAGGGCTGTGGTAGGCTAAGGCCAGCTACACTATAATGAAATGACGCATACCATTTTTTTTACTTTTGAACACAATATTTATGTAAGCGTTAATTTTTGTTCAACAGTAAAAAGTATAATGTAGTGAAAAACAGTATAATACTGTTTTTAACAGTATGGTTGGCAACCCTACAGATAATATAATACTTCGTCTAGCTATCAGGTGTACCTCTGCATAACACTTCGGGTATTACACGCGTGACGGTATGTTACTTGATGTGCTTTCTGTATCGATTCATTTGATTTATTACTCGTTGAGATAGTCACGTTCCTTTAAGGGTCTGCCAAAGGGCCGGCAGTCCCTGAAAATGCAAACGGCGCTCTTCCTGATACCATTAATTCAATCATACTTTTGGAAAAGAAACTTGTGCGAAATAGACGTGTATTTTTTCTTTTAGTGAAATCATATTTGAAAAAAAGTTGTATTGTGTGGTAAGCTTTCTATGACATGATTTGGTTTTTTATGGATCAGGAAAGTTAACAACAGCATCAGTTTTCCTTTCACCCTGTTTCATGATTGTGACCAACTTAACCACTCAGATTTGTGGCTCTAGAAAAACTTATAACTCTCTCTCCAAAACTACTACAACCCAGTTAGTACTGGGTAATACGATACCCCCTGGTAAGGACTGGTTGTCAGACTTTTTGGGCCACTGACTATTCGTACCTGTAACGACTGTCAAAGATATAAAAATGACAGTAAAATAAAATGTTCTCAGATCTATTACAATTTTATTGGGCTAAAAAAAAACAATGTTTAGAACACCGAGTTTGAAAATTTGCTAATTTTGTCCTAATCGTAATTAATGATAAAAGATTAAAAAAAAGTTAATCACTGATAAGTAACTGAAATGAAAAAAAAATCTTAGGTCAGTTTCAGATGTGCCCGTGTTGATCAACGCGGTGTCGATTGTCTTGACAACGTTCTCGCTGTCTGTACCGGGTCGGTGAGGTACACTCACTAACACAAAAGATCAGACTGTCATGTCGACAGCTTGGCGGCCACTTTGCATTGTCCGACGGTGACGTTTCAAGTTGAGGGTACTTCTTGTTACGTAAGTAGAGCTAGATACTGAATGTGTGGGAGAACATCCGGAATGTATGGGAGGACATGATAGATGAATGGATATTAATATCAAAATTGAAAAAGTGCTTGCAGACTGTGAATGCAGCTTCGCTTTTTTTGTTTTTTGACATTCAAAAGTGTTTGTAATGGTCTAATTGAAATAAATGCTTTGTGTTCAAGTTTTTTGTTAAAAATACTTCAAAACTCATGTTTAAGTTAATAGTTAGTTTGAGGGACTTACCAGAGAATGGGCAGCAGCGTTCTCTGTGCTTTTGTAACAACCGTACTGCGATCGCCAACCCGCCTGCCAAGCGTGGCGATTATGGCAAAACCCCCCGTTTGGGGGAGGCCCATGTCCAGCAGTGGACGTCTTTCGGCTGAGGTGGTGGTGGTGGTTGAGATACTTAATAAGTTCTACCAGAAATGTGGTAAATATATACTGAATATATCTGGTTATTTTGTTTCAAAGGTTGTTAATGAGAGCAACAAATCTTTGTCTTTTGAATTGAGATGTATTTGTATCATCTCTCAAAATAACTAATTTCTAAGGCCAAAGACAACTCCGAAAAACATTTAAAATACAAAATATCTTAACTCATCTAACGAATTAATTCTACGACATCCAGGGTAACTTCAATAGATCACCAAATTAATAGGACTGAATGAAATCAGGTTTACTTCAAAATATCCGCCCCAGATGCGAATTGTTAATTGTATCAATTACAATATATTAAGGGCCTAATCAATCTCCAACATTCGTCAGTTAGAAAAGGGCCTATAAATAATTAATCTGATGAACTTTACTTTAAATACTCGTAATTATTTTCAATGTCGAGCAGAAACAATGAGATTTAAGATAGGTACTAAACACAAGTCTCGTTGCACTAGACGGCGGTGTGTGTAATCTCCAGCGATGTTTATTTTATTTATTTAAAGGTAGAGAGGAGATCAGAAGAGATCTAGACAAACTAATGAGATTTATAGGAATATGAAGAACACAGTCTAAAATCCTCAAGGGAGGATCCTCCGATCAGACGGGTGTTGTGTTTGGTGGGCTATTGACTGACAGATGTTGACGGGTTTTTTCTATATGGCTTAAAGTCACGGATAACTATTAGCGTGATTTAGAATTTTGCTGTTCCTTCTTCATTTGTGTCAGATGGCGCTGCTGTACTACTTTTTGTACTACGTTGTAGTGCCGCGATGACAGTTTGTCTATGATATTATGATCGTCAAGTTTGACTCGTTACGCTTTTACCGAACCAACCAGCCCGCGTAGCATGACCACCGTAGAAACGGGTTTCTTCGAAGAAAGAATCGACAAATCATCATTGTTCATCTGTCATTGAATCGACAAAATGAAAGTTGAACAAAAGATTTGTCGATTCATGCTACTCGGGCTGTAGATTATTGCGAGTAGGTTACAATGGTGTTTATTATGACGTCCCTTCTATCTTCAGTATGTTTAAATGTCTTTGAGTGGATTTACTTGGGGCATTACGTAGTGCTAAAGTTACATTTAATGATGATGCCATGATTTTTTTATTACAAGCAAGAGACGTAAAAAAGTTAAAAATATCTTTATTTTCGAATAGTTTGGACGCAATGCCTACAAGCAAAATATTGCCAGTAATATAGTAACAGACACAAAAATTATGCACAAAGAGAATTCATCATTTCGTAACATGGTTCTTTTTCGTACATTCCAATCAAGGTACAGTTGACGTCATATAAACTCCTCCCAGGAAGGCATACGTCCTACTTAATGTCTTTTTGGAAACTCTAAGTAACGTCCTTTTAAACCTGACAGTACAATCGCGCAGTAAAGTGCGCAATTTGAGCTCTAAAGCCATGGCACTCATAGCTCTCTATCGGCGTCGAACAGTGGGGGGTTTAACGCAATTTACCGGTTTAATCCGGATCACGTACCGCCCCGCCGGCGCATTGTTCACCACTGTACTGAAGAAATGCAGATATTTCACCCTAGTGGTGTGTGATATTACGTATTTGGAATCCTGTCGCCTTTGTGTACGACTGTACAGACCTGAGCACTTGCATTGTTGAGTATACACGTAGCAACTTTGAAAAGTAATTTTGTCCTATTTGTTACGAGAATAGTATTTAGAACCCATAGTATTATGAAATAGAGGAGCTCGTGACTAAATAATAACAGCCACTCGGGTCGATCTTAAGGTTAAGCCGTGCTTGTCTAGGTTGGTCTGTGGATGGGTGACCACCCATTACACACCGAGTTTCCTCCGTGCCTCGGAAAGCACGTTAATCAGTTGGTCCCGGCTGTCATTTCTAGATCTTTGACAGTCGTTACAGGTAGTGGCCCAAAAAGTCTGACAACCAGTCTTACCAAGGGGTATCGTATTACCCAGTACTAACTGGTTTGTGGAAGTCAGATAGGCAGTCGCTCCATGTAAAATACTGGTATTCAGCTGCATCCAACACAGTTGGCACAAGGCTGGGCAGGTGATGATTATTATGAAATAGGTCTTATCTCAAAGTTAATAAAAATTAAATAAAGTTATTTTAACCTAGCACACAGATGTTTTGTGAGGAGTTGGTCCGCCAGTTCTTCCCAGCTTAAAATACTAGGCGTAGCAAAAGGTGGGCATTTTTAGGGGACTGTCGAAGGTATTTTTAGGGTTTTTAGGTATTTTTATTTATTTATAAATAAATAAATAAAAATACCTAAACTCCTATGTCTGTCTGTCTGTCACCAGGCTGTATCTCATGAACTGTGACAGTTAGACAGATGAAATATTCACAGATGATGTATTTCTGTTGCCGCTAGAACAACAAACAATAAAAATAAATTAAAGGGGCCTAATAAGATGGTACAGAACCCTTCATGCGCGAATCCAACTCGCACTTGGCTGGTTTTTTTCCTTACAAAAGGTGTGTTAACATAGTTCGAGTAGATATTTTTTTTATTTCATTTGAATTGAGTTGCAACTTGCTATCGAAGTTCCACGAAAAAAATGTTATGCTTATTTGTGTTCGTGACTGTTTCAGTGAGTTTTTGAGTAATCGAGTTTGCTCGTTTTTTCCTACTAATTAAATTGGTGACGATAAAATTTAATATAGCGGAACAGTAATACAATTTTGTGTCTGTGTTCTTTTTATTTGATGTTCTCTTTGGGATTAGGGTCGCTAATTATTTGTATAGGACGGAAAAAATTAAACAAATAAGTATTTAACATGGAAAATTGTAACTGGGTTAGGTTTCCAATTCATTTAACGTTTTAGAATTAGGTTGGTTATCAAAAATAACAACATCCACTTAATAATCCTTTTAGTACCAAACTAAACTAATAATTTCTATGTATAATGAAAAGGGTTTTCAATTTCATTACCCTTGATACAGATACCTTACGTACTTCAGAGTTTTTAGGAATGTTGTTATTTGTTTTATAACCAGAAAGTTCCTTTTTTTGATTAATAAAATATCTTACGAAATCTTGAACTAGGCTTTAGTAAAAGGCTTATTTATATAGTGTATCCACACCGCAATTACTTTTTTTAGAGCAACGTTTAAAAGTGTTTTTTTATTGCGTTATGTCAAGGGCCTAACATGCCTCAAATGGCTTAGCATGATCCTCCGTTACGCCTAAAATACTGTAGCATTAATTTTGAAATAAATATATGGTAAAGTTGAGGATTAATGCTAGGTACTATGTGTGACGATAACACGATTCCATAAACTTTTCTTGATAGAAAAAAAATCCAAAGTTACCTCCAAATCGAACAATAAACCGCTGGTATTTTTCGCCAGTTATATTCAAGTCCCATGTAATAGGGGGTGAGCCTATTGCCATCAATCGGGCACGAATTCAGATTCCGTGACAGCTACTGAGAAATTGCCGAAGGATAATGAGAAATTCCAGAAGAACAATAATATGATAAACGGCTACAAACGTTCGTAACTTATGAAACAGCCGTTGGTTTGCGTGTTGAGCTGCTAATTGGGCATGTAAATTGCTTCCAAGTTCTTACATCATCAGCCTATAATGTTCCCACTGCTGGGATACGGCCTCCTCTCAATGAGAGGGAATGAGCTATAATCCACCACGCGGGCCCTGTGCGGATTGGTAGATGTCACATGTCTTCGAATTTTTGGTTCTAGAACATGCCGGTTTCCTCACGATGTTTTCCTTCACCGTTTTGAGAGCAGTGGTGATGAAATAAATTACACAAAGTAATGCGCCCGTCTGGGTTCGAACCCACGACTTACTGTTCGTAAGTCGGGGCAGCCACCACTGGGCCACCGCTGCTCTCTCCAAGTTCTAACCTTTCATAATAAAACTATTATAAAAATTTCTGCCATTCTTTCAATATAATACTCGTATTAATCGCGATTCGCGACTTTATTGTTCTAGTAAGAAAGATTATTTTCGTGCACAGATGGCTGCTAGCTAGGGTACGATGTCTTTTTTCACGTAGACCCCCCCTCCCGCTCCCCACTCTACAGGAAAAAAAACTGAGTTTATGTATATAAAAGCCTTTTTTAAAGTTCGTTTAAAAAAAAAGACTCTAAACGTTTAAATTCATTCGAGCCTATCTCATCCCGAAAAAATTTAATTTCATCTCCCGTATTCATATTTCACTCACGACATTTACTACCATTAAATACTCACAAATCCGGAGCCTCCAATAAAATAGTTTGAATAACCATAAAGTGCTGTAACTCACTTCAAAACACCGCAGTAAAATGAGGCCAAACTCCCCTACTTAATATTCAAGCAAAGTCAGATGTTTTTGAAAGTTCTCATAGAAAATACTTAATGGCCGTAGAAATTAGAAAACGGAAATTGTATATTTATGAAACAGTAAAAGAACTTGGAATGATAGAGGAATCATTGGACGATCATGGGCGTTAGGGTGTGTTGCTTAGGTAGGTAACTATCCAGTAATAAGTACGAAACATTGGCCACTATAACAATAAACGCGGTATAAAATGAAAAACTGTATGAACTTTAGAAAAACCATTTTTTTTTTTAAGGATTTTAAATAAGCAAATTATAATCTCATAACATCACTTTTTACTCCCCTAAGTAGCAAGGATTATGGAAAAACAAATGAACCACTAGGAAAAACTACGTGACAATGTCATCAAAGAGGAAGTTGCAAAACAATATCCGACTTGTTTCCCGACTATATCGATAAACTTCGACCAGTCATTGTACTCATCATTATGAACAACTTTTACTATGGGACCAAACCCTGAGTCGCGAAAAAAAAATCATCTGTTCTAAACATTTTGACGAGTTATGCGAACATAATTGTAGGGAAACAGCTGATTTTTTCTGCTACATCTTGAGGAAACCTGCACAGTTTAGCAACATACACGCTCTGGTTTACCAGTACAGTCGAACTTCAGAAGCAAACTACGTAAGGTATAAAACTATGGGCTGTGGGACTGTTCGAAAGAGATACCGTGGCCCCGGAACACAAAGGGCGATGCAGGAACATGAATGGATTTTAGTCAGTAAAAGACACTCCCTCCTGCTCCGCCCAGAGCGGGAGGAGTCATTTCATGATTGCCCATCCGAAAAAAAAAGAAGGTATAAAACTATATTTTATCCTTGTTTGTTTGCTTACTACTTCTTCTCAAGTCATCCCTCGGCTCGCTAGTTTTTAAAACCATTCGTATACTCCAACCAAGCGAAGATAATTTCACAAATCCAGGCCAGTTATACTACTGTTCTCCACACTGTACTTCGGCCGACTTACAATCTCTTTATCGAGTTCCTGCCGCAGGATGTAATCGATTTAACCCCCTCGTCATGACACAGATGAGGACAGAAGGTTGGCTTCATCACCATCATCATTTCAGCCGAAAGGCATCCACTGCTGGACATAGGCCTCCCCCAAGTGTCGCCACATTGACCGGTCCCGTGCGACTCGCATCCATCGGATCCCTGCAACCTTCACCAGGTCATCGGCCTACCTAGTGGGAGGCCTCATTCAAACATCAAAAATTGCGGGGTAACACTGCCGTCTACCTCATTTCTGAATGCATTGGGAATATGGTTTCGTGAAAGTAAATGTAACTATGTATATTCTTAATGTATTTTTAGTGTTGAGCAGGCGAATTTTTCGAATCTATGAAGCAACTCATTTTCACTCGCATAAATTATTATTTTTTACAAAATATAATACGTTATTCTGATCTGATGTAGAGCTACATTACTGAAAAGTTTTATCAAAAACCGTTCAGTACTTTTTGCGTGAAAGAATAACAAACTTTAACCCATCCACTTTTCGCGTTTATAATACTAGTTAGAAGTAAGATAAAATATTAAAGTTATCAATTAGGTTGCAGTCGCACGCGCACGCAATTTCGTATGTTAGAAGTTCACAGACACGTAACAAGCGCAAATCGTGAGTGCATTTGCACTCGCTGTACACACTGTGAAATGTGACTGTGATTGACGTGACATGTAAAGATTCCAGTCTAGTGGTGCAGTGGCAAACACGACTGCTGAGCAAGAGGGCATCCTAAGTTCGATTATCAGGTCGGGCACAGTGTTTTTGGATTTTTCCATCAGGAATTTCTCAGTAACCACGGAGTTTGGATTTGTGGCCGGTTGATGGCAATAGACTCGCCCCCTAGTACTTAAATATAACTGATAAAATGTGAGTGTACTAATGTTACTGTTAGTTACACCTATGACGAACCCTTCTAGAATAGGGTAGATGACAAAAAAAATGTAATTAGTCCGTCAAATAGATTTCAAAAAAATATATTGGACACTTATATTTTTCCTTTTTCACGTAAACAAAAAATGAAGACGATACAGTTCGTCGAAAACTCATGTGACACCACATTTGAGTACATTTTGTTACTTAACTGTGACGTCACAAGACCCCACTCATGATCTTTGACACATTTTATCGTTATATTTTTTTTAATTTGATAAAGCAAAAACACGTATCCGATATTTTTCGATAATCTAACTGACGGACTAAACAGAATCATATATTTTTTAGTCAGTCATCATCCCTACTAAAGGCTTGATGCTATGTAGATTCGCGCATGTTCACAGTTCTATACCGTCGATATTTGAATAGTATTGTCTAGCTGCATACAATTCTATGTCGTATCTGAGGTGTTTTCAGGGCCAGCTTCCAACGAAAAATTATAGATGACGCTGTGCAAGAGAGAGTGTAATTTTTTTTTTGTTGTATCGAGCTGACATTCAAGGCAATGAATGTCAGCTCGATATTGACCAATCGAAAGTATTTGACCAGTTTGACCAGAATTCATTTGAAGTCAGATTAAATTCTAGACATTAGTTGGAAAAGAGTAGCGGAAATACCGACTTAAGTTTATTTAGATCACAATTATTGAAAATATGACTTAGCAGTTCGACATCGTAATCCATGAAATCAGAGTCTTTAAAATGTAGTGTACATAAACTAGGGTATTTTCTCATTGGAAACCGCTCATCTAAATGAGCGGTTTCCAATGAGAAAATACCCTAGTATAGTTTAGTTTAGACTTAGACTCTGATTTCATGGATTACGATATCGAACGTCATTGCTTTCATCCAAACAGATCATCGATTCTTGTCTTGCGTTATTTTGTGACGCCCGACATGTTTGCACCCAGGCTCAATACAAATACCCATATTAGGTATATGAAGGAGAATATAATACTCCACTAGCGTTTTATTCAGATAACTGTCAAGCAAGCAAGAAAAGAACAAATAAAGCACCCACAGACATTTACTAGCCAGTATGTATATTAAAAGGGCAATGAACGCCAGCTCTATTATACAAAAATACACTCCGTCTTGCACAGCGCCATCTATAATTTTTCGTTGGAAGCTGGCCCAGAAAACACCTCATTGGTCCAAGGGGTGTGTGCGAGCTCAGTGCTCAGTGTACCTAAGCACTTTTTCGCACGACCTAAGTACCGTAATACATCTTACAATTAAAATCTTTAAGTTGGATTGAGCTGACCTTTTGTAGACATCCATTTTGTAGTCTCGCTGCGGACGCTACAAGCAACGACAAAACTTTGAGTCATTTGCTTCATTGCAGGCGGAATTTGCAGATTAAATTACGTTGTTAGCGTATTTTTGTCTCGTGACGTTGTCTTGACTTTTGACAGGTTCTGTCTAAAGTTGCTTTTAGTACTCCTTTGAATAGAGGTTTTTAGGTCACGTCAATATTATAAGCTAACTAAGTTCTTGTCTTATGCCCGTTTTCACAAACACCAAGGGGTATCTAAATTAGTGTCTTTTATCGGTGCGCATTATTTAAGCATTCATAAGCTATTATCGACTAGAGTGTTAGTGAAAATGGGCATTGTCAAATAGAGCTTATTTCTTGAACATGGTAAGAACTAGAAATCCATTAAGGTCTGTTTCACAAAACGACCCTAATGCGATAGTGACGACACTTCTAGGTCATTAAACCTTGAAAAATGACCAGCAAAACAATCATGAAAATACTCTAAAACTATCACTAAAAAATTTAATAAAAGACACGAGTCTCAAAACGAATGACCCATTTCAAGAAAAGCTACACCTATTGTACAATATTTCGCTTGCAATAAATCCGGTAATTTATCAACGTATTTAACAAACAATTTGTCCAATTTTATAGCGAATAAATTTTTAACGGACAATAATGCAGCTTTTTCTGCAATGTTTTGTGTTGCTAGTCACATTCTTTGAGACCACCGGATACTGGGTAAAATTTATCTTGACGAGAGCTGTTCATTGCGTAATTTATTTTCAATACCAACAGCATAGGTAATTGATAGAACATTTAAAATACAGGGCTCTCTTCCCCCATGGCATTTGCCGTCTCTTTATCTCTTTCTTGACAAATGGGCAACCACTTTCTATAAGGTTTTCGTAATTGCCTGAGTTTTAACAGGATTGCTCTGTACTTTATGGTTACATGTCAATCCAATTCATCACTTAGTTCATCATTTTCCTGCCCCTATCCCATGTTGACGACGATCTCAAAGCGACAGCGGGGTCAATGCGGAAGAGGCAAATCCAAGATCGTGAAACGTGGAAGAATATGGGGGACGCCTATGCTACGGCAAAACAATCTTCGGAAACCGATGTCTGACGAATTTTTTTTTTTTGTTAAAATAAAAAATAGCTGTAACTAGATTATAAGATTGTTAATAAAGGCTGTTCTATTCTATTCTATCCAATGTTATTTGGGGTCGACGCAACACGTGATTTTTTATCAACTCCTTTATCTTTCATATCATTCCTCACACAATCCAACCATCGTTTCCTTGGTGTTCCTTTCCCTCTCCATACGTCTTTTGCTGTTACTTTAGGTCTACGATAACCAGAAAAGTCACCACATACTCATTATGTATTAGGCACTAACCACACGACAAATAAAGACCATATGATCGTGTATCTCACGACTAACTGACCATTCTAAAGCAAACACCTAAGTAACACAATTTGCTGCGTCGCTATTCCCCACAAGCCCACTCCAAACTGCACAGTATACGTTTCCCTTAAACCGGTATCATTATTGGTGCCCAGGTTGGAATGCCTCTCTCGCCCACCTAGAACTTACTTTGGCCAGTCGCCAAACAACTACTATCAGTTGTTACTAGTTTATCTCGTAGCGAACTCGCTTGGCACTCTATGTTTTTGTTACAGTGCAATTGGTACTTACGAGTATTTGCTTGAAGTTTCCATTTGTTTTCCCGTTTAAATAAAACTGCAATGCAATGCGATTAAGACTTTTTAAGACAGAACAACATGTTGCTAATATTGATCTTGTTCCAAGTCAAAGATGGGCCAGAGAATCTGCATTATTTGTAGTCTGAAATTGTTCTACACAATAATGCAGATGCACGATACTGACAGAAATATTATTACAGTAATTGCGCACTGACAAAATCTTTAAAATTGTGCCAATCACTAATCGATCTACTTCATGTTATTGAAATCTCTCTCGCACTTAGCCATCATGCTCAGCATCATTTGCCTAGCCTTTTTCCAAGTAAATTGGGGTCGGGTTCCGTCTGACCTCCACAGACAAGTAAAGACTTGTCTGTGCCGAGCGTCGACCTCGCAATTTTGTATGGACACACTCACGCTTCCGAGCCGCTACCGAGCAAAGGACAATGGATTGTGCTACGGCCGACACTCGGCTCGGACCCGACACAGTCTAGCGTGCGTCATCCTTTACTGTTATTAAACTCAAAATATAATAAATAAACATTTATACAATCTACAAATAGCGAATATACAGAGTGGAAACTTCTGACTAGGCTGTAAGGGAAACTACCTTAACCGTTGTAGATACACGAAAATGATTTTAGGAGACTATCTATAATTTTTCGTGAAATTTTGATGTCCATTCGCAGTTTTTCAAAAAAAATGTACACCAAAATGTACTCTTTTACGCAAAAACTACAAAACGGATTTGGATGAAATTTAGCATACACATAGTTTATAACCTGGATTAACACATAGGATACTATTCATCCCAGTTCTATAATCCCGTGGGATAATTATCACACTTTACGCGGGCGAAGCCGTTGGCGGAAGCTAGTATACCATATTTGCCAAATATATATTTCATTAATCTCAAAACATTTATAGGCAAAACTTCAGCCTACTCGACACTAACATCAACCAGTAGTAAGAACCAAAAGATCACGAATGTTCGCCAGTTAATTGTGGTGGACAAAGTTGGCGAGCCGACATTCAGTGCAGGCTTACCTTCGAACTTGTGACCTGCTTTGCCAAGACTACTCGTTCGTGCGGCACTCTTTCGAGTAGTATGCTAAAATTTTGGCCGATTTCGTTTTTTTTGAAGTAGGTTTTGCTGATTGCTGATTTGGGCCAAGTTGATGTTTGGATGAATGGCCAAACTTAAGGGGCAGTGGGCAGATGGATTGCCGATGGGGCCGAAAAGTTCTGGAGTGGCGACCGCGAACCGGAAGACGTTCCGATGGAAAGCCTCCCACTAGGGTGGACTGATGACCTGGTGAAGGTTGCGGGAATCCACTGGATGCGAGTCGCACGGGACCGGTCAATGTGGCGACACTTGAGGGCGGCCTATATCCAGCAGTGGACGGCTTTCGGCTGAAATGATGATGTTTGGAGTTTTTTTTGATTTGCCAAACTACAGTAACATGAAGTATGTGGGTCTTTTAATCCATTAAAAGTAAAAATAGTAAAGTATATCAACATCATCGAACGTCCTGATTGATTCTTTTTCTTTAGCTTATGTGGAATAAAATAAAAGAAAAGAGAATCTATTTCGAAAAAATAAGAAATAAAGCGACAGGATCCTGGACCTGGACCCGGGGACCTTGAAGCTTGTAAAAAGATCTTCTCATGATATTTTTTAATGTAGACCGCTTAATAAAGGTCTTAATTTTATAATGGCACTCTTTGTAAGTAAAAAGACACTAAACAGTAGAAAATATCAACTAATACCTTACTTACTTTGGGCTCTACTGCAGTCCAAAAAACAATAATTACGTTCGAAATACGAGTATTAGAGGATGCCATTCCAAAAGAATGTAAAAATTCTCAATATTAACGCACCTCATCTAAACTTCTATATTCATATTATAAAGAAGTTTTGTTTGTAAGTTTATATGTAGGGGTTATTAATCTCCGGAACTAATTATCCAATTCTAAAAATTCTTTCACTGGTAGAAAGCTACATTCGTGGGTGCTATAAACTATATTTATAACATGCCAATTAGCCGAGCTATCACAATTTTTGCGGGCGAAGTGCTATAGTAAACTATAAGACCCACTTTACCGTTAGGTAGGTGCTGATAAACCGCAGTGTAAAACAACTCGAACAGAGTTAACAACATAACACACCCTTCCCTTACGTCAAGGAAGCACGAACTTTAATAAACTAGTTGGTTTACAAATACAACTAGTACCTAACTAACCGGATAAAGTTTGGCTTAAGTACTGATATTATAAATTTGAAAGAGTGTATTTGCTACGTACTCGAATTCGACCTAACAAACTTTTAGTAGTAACCTTTGTTTAGGAACTTTCACATAACCCAGTTAGTCCTCAGATAGGTTTCCTTCTGTAAAGCTAACAGGTAGTGTCTTGAATCGTGTTTAACAATTTAAATACCTTGGCCATATTGTTACCGCAGACATCAAAGATGACCTGGATGTAGAAAGGGAGCGAAGAGCATTGGATGCAACATGCTTGTCCGTAGGTTTGCTCGCTGTACGCGTAAAGTAAAAGTGACGCTTTTTAAAGCATATTGTCAGACACTGTATACGTGTAGCCTCTGGAAAAGCTGTACGCAGAGCCATCAATGCTCTTCGAGTTCAGTATAACAATGCATTCAGGATGCTGCTGGGGCTGCCACGCTTCTGTAGTGCGTCCGGGATGTTTGCTGATGCGCACACTGATGGCTTCATAGCTATCAGACGTAAGCGTGCTGCGTCGCTACTGCAGAGGGTCCGGGGCAGCTCAAACAGTCTCCTGAATGTCATTGCGGGGAAATTTGATTGCCCGTATAAGCATTTCATGTCAAACCTACATGTTCTACTAACATAGTTTTTAAAGGTCATGTTTACTAACAATTTATATGGATGTAAAATAATTTATCTGAAATAAAATGATTATTATATTATACTAGCTGCCCGTCCCGGCTTCGCACGGGTGGACTTTTTATTTTTTTCTATTCTATCCTATCTCTCAAATTGGATCGAACTGCACATGGTGTGCGAATTTTATTATAATCGGTTAGGTGGTTTAGGAGTCCATTGAGGACAAACATTGTGCCACGAGATTTATATATATTAAGATAGTACCGGATAATACGATACCCCATGGTAAGACTGGTTGTCAGACTTTTTGGGCCACTGACTACCTGTAACGACTGTCAAAGATCTACAAATGACAGTCGGGACCAACAGCTTAATGTGTTTTCCGAGGCACGGAGGAAGCTCGGTATGTAATGGGTGGTCCCCCATGCACAGACCAACCTAGACAAGCACGGCTTAACCTAAAGATCAACCCGAGAGCTGGTCATATTATATCAAAACTACGCAACTACTTTTAAAGTAATTTGGTACACAAAACCAAAAATAGAACAGTACCTACAACTGTTCTTTCATTTTGGGAAATAAGAAAAACTGTTTCCTAAGGCGACAGGTGGTAGCTAGTCTAATATAAAACCAGAATATTTCAGGAATATCCGATGTTACATATTCGCTGTGGTTACGAACATATTTGTCAATTTCTTTGTATTTGAGATCCACAGAATGATGATTGTCGTTGTGCGATGTCGAGAGCTTCAATATTTTTATTGAAACGAAAAACATATACGTATATGTGTTTTTTTTTTGAGTGGCTCATAATGTTAGCTTCTTCTCCATATAAGAAAGTAGTGGAGAACGTTTTAGGGTACTGGTTTTTATATATTTTGACGAAGAATAGTCAGTGGCCATACTTAGCTTTACTTGAACTCAAGTAAGTATTTAAATCCGACAAAATATTTTATATTGCTGCCTGTTGCTGACCACCTCGTTGGTCAAGTGGTCGCAAGCGCGACTGCTGAACATGAGGTCCTAGGTTCGATTCCCATGCCATGATAGTTAAGTATGTTTAGTTTTTAATATTATTTTGTATTATTACCCTAGCATTCAATGAATTGTTTTATTATTTTATTCCACAGTAAACCTGTGAACAGCGTTGTGGGCTACAATATTGTTCAAATGTTATGTGTGTTTTTTTTTCTTTACGTTGTAGCTGTTTGCTCTGTTGCTGAATAAAATAAAAAGCTCACTCTTTTTCTAACCCTGTCACAGAATATTTAGAGCACGATTAATTAACTTAGTATAATTATAGCAAAAACATCAATCAACCCGGGTGACCCTCGGTCCGACAATAGGCGAATAAACAAGCAATTTGCGCCCAAAACCGGCACGTCTTAATCACGGCAAAGGCCGCAATAGCCCGTGCAAGGAATTTAATTAGGTGACACGTTGGGCCGCTAATGGAATCGACCCTTATAAAGGCCAGGGCTGCTCTGTGGGTGATTTTAAGTATAGGTAATGCAGAAAGTAATGTGGCAGATGGTGGGTTGCATATATTGGAGAAGGAAACAAAGAAAGGGGTTTGAATTAAGGTTTGAAGAAAGGGATTTGAGTACATGAATACACTTTTTTTTTTTTTTAATCAGTTTTTTTTTTTTATGTGACATTTTTACCTATTTGACATGAATATTTATTTTATTAAGTATTTTACTTTTTTTTATTTATTAGCATTGTGACATTTAATGATTTTTATTGACATTCATTTTGAAAAGTACTTATTATTAATTTTATTTGATTATTGTGAATGTGGGGACCATGTGGGTCACATTTTTATTTTTTGTTTGTTTTTTCCCACTTTTGTCTGGCAGTTTGAGTACTATGTGCGACTTACCCAAACGTCCTTTCTTTGGTGGTTCGTCGTTTCGTTGAGCTCCTTAAGTTATAAGTCGAGCTACACGTTAACTGAGAAATGCATGCACTGACTGGACAGGTCCACTCAAATCTGTGTGGTTCTTTCTTCAAAAGACCATCTCAGACACTAATCTGCGAGGTCCGCATATGAATTGAGCAAGATTAAGTCTGGACTTCAAAAGAGACTATGACCTCCGAGTTTGTTTCGGCTGTTTCTTATCAGAGTAGTTAGGTACGAAACACCAGCTCCATCAAGTTTTAAAAAATGACATCATTTATCATTTAATTTAACGGCCGGCCTAACTTCCGCCATTTTTTTTTGTCAAAGTTGCGACCACGATTTATATATTAATCGACAGCTGGTATCAATACAAACCAGTTTTGTTTGAGACAAAATATTCTAGAATTGTACGTTTCCGAAATATGAGCTATCAAAGTTAAAGTCCATTCAGTGATGCATATTCAGCACAACTTTGATGGCATATATCTCGGAAACGTGACACTTTACAACATTTTGTCTCATACAAAACTGGTTTGTATTGATACCAGCTATCGATTAATATTATATTCAAGAACGGAGTAGAAGCAAATGGCACACTTAGTATTTTTTTTTTTTGCGAAAAAAAAGTTCAAAAAAATTCGAAATCCAAATCATACGCGTGTTACGTGTGATTTGAAATTCGATATTTTACTTTTTTTTTGTCAAAATTCTCTTTGTTCTAATATGAAAAGTTTACTTGAAATTTGTAGACATACTATTTGTAAATACTTGATATTGTATATGGCATAAGCAGCTAGTCACCCACTCCGTTCACCTAATATACCCATTTTTTTGGAAAGTGATAAAAATGTCATCCGGTAGGTGTCAAGTGTAGGCCGCAACTTTGAAAAAAAATTATATGGCGGAAGTTAGGCCGGGCAGGCTTCATACAAAAATCTTCCAAACGTGAAGGTATACAGGGTGACACTGACACGAAACCGGTTACCACGTATTTAGTTGACCATTATGATCCAACCAAAATAGATTTTTTAAGCCGGTCATTAAAAATAAAACTATCTGCTATTCCATGCATTTTGACCGTGTGTATATTGCCGTTTTGTAGGGAAGCACCGACGCAAAGCACCAAAGTAACCGACGAAAAAAAAAAATTAAAATTCGAAACCAAATTATGTTTTTTTCGCGACGATAACGACATTGGTCCAATGGACAATGTTGTTCAGTTTGATGGTATGTACTACCCAATATAACCGCATCTTTCTGGTACACGCTGTAGATTAAAAATGAAAATAAAATGATGGAAATTGTCGTGAAGACAGTTTTGAGTATTAGTGTGACTATAAGAGTAGAGGAAAGAAACCATATACCAAAGAAACGATAAATAAATAAAATAATAATAAATAAATATCGCTGGACATTACACACAGCGCCATCTAGTGCCACACTAAGCAACGAGGCTTGTGTCGTGGACACCAGATAGTTGATATACTACATACACACATCAAAAATGTCTAGGGATCAAGCATTTTTATGCGGATTTCTTGAGATTGAGATGTGGCTTTGTAATAAATTTATGATTTTATAAATTTATATGGATCCTTTTTGGTGCATTTCATAATTTGAATCAGGAACTCTCAATCAAATTCGAGTAAAAGATGAAAATAAGCTGTCAATATTTTCCCTATAAAAACATACAACGCATTGAAGACATTATTAGTGCTACTGTTTCCCTACTACTGATTAAAACCAACGTTATTATGGAGCGGCGACGTCATTTAAGCAGGGAAGAAATGCTCAGAGCCGTGGGAATGATAGAAGCTGGTTCCCGGCAACGTACTGTAGCTTTAGCTCTGAATACAAGTCAGAGTGTTATCAGTCGACTTTGGACACGTTACCGAAGCACTGGTACCGTGGCTGAGCGCCATGGAGGACGGTATCGCTGCACCACACGGAGACAAGACCGATACATTCAAATCTTAACTCGAAGAGCTCCAACAATAACCGCCATGATGTTAGCCGTGAGGCTTCATCACTCTTCAGGGAACTTAATTAGCGACCAAACAGTCAGAAACCGCTTGCATGAAGTGAACCTTCATTCCCGAAGACCGCTACGGGTACCACCTATAGCAATGCACAATCGTAGGATTCGATATCAATGGGCTCTTGAACACAGAAATTGGGCAGAAGAACAATGGCGTTTCGTGTGCTTTTCTGATGAGTCTCGTTTTGGTATGAGACCGGATACAAGACGTATACGACACTGGAGAACCCCTGGACGCCAACAGCGATTAAAATCCTGCCAGGAAGTCCATCCTTATAGTGGTGGAACCATCATGGTATGGGCGGGTATTTGGATCGGCGGAAGAACTGAGTTGATTTGGATCAGAGGCAACCTCAACGCTCAAATTTATGCTGAGACGATTGTATCAGACGTCATCGTTCCTCTACAAGTGCAAATCGGTCCCTTATTTCAGTTAATGCATGATAATGCACGACCGCACACCGCAAGAGTTGTAAGACAGACTCTCGCCGCAGCTAACATCAATGTCCTGCCCTGGCCTGCTCAGTCGCCAGACTTGAACCCGATTGAGCATGCATGGGATATGCTACAGAGAAGAGCTCTGCCGAATATGGAGGGTATCCAGTCGCAAGAAGACCTTTTTTTGTTGTTGCAACGAACATGGGCGGCCATTCCACAGCGTGATTTGGATGAACTCATTTTGAGTATGCCAAACCGATGTTCTTGTGTTGTTAGTGTTCGCGGTAGAAACACGGATTATTCATTGTTTAAGTTACCCAATAAAATTTTAAAGAAAACTGTTATTTCAGTCTTTTTTTCGAACTTTAATGTTAGTGGTTCAAATGTCAAAAATCCCTTTATTAGGAAAATGGCAAATTTCTTTATTAATGCAAAGGTGACTTGGTTTATCGTTACTGTGACAAACGAAAACACTTTATTTGATGAATCCTTAAAGAAAATTTTAATTAATATCAATCAGGAGAAAAGTTATTGCAAAAATATATGTTGATCCCTAGATACTTTTGATGTGTGTAGATACTTTTTGTTTGTAAATACATACTTATTATACATATAAACATCCATGACTAAGAAACAAATGTCCATGCTCATCACACAAACATTTGCTTCTACCGGGATTCGAACCCGAGACCCTAAGAACGTAAGGCAGCCTCACTACCGCTGCGCCAATCGGGTCCTCGAATGGTCTTAGTGAAAGGTGATATGGCAGGAATGGGGCGAGTATCCAGATGTCTACCGAGCAGAGTAGGAAAGAAAGGATCGTAGCACGTTACGTTCTCTAGTTTCTGCCAAACCCCATCAAAAAATTATTGCAAGTTAATAAAAAAAAAACTGCACTTTACCTCTATCATATCAAAATATCAAAACAGTGAGGATAAACATCTAGAAGAAACAAGCATGCCCCAGAACCAAAAATTTGAAGACATGAAACATCTATCAAAACCATGCCGGGCGCTCCTAATTGATAGCAGTAAATGTTATCTATGTCTTTCAAACTAATATTGAAAATAATCTGAACATTCATCGCTCATCGCCGTAGAATATTTTTCGACACACAAAGTACTTAGGTAAGTAGGTGTCGAACCGTATCCAACTAGTAACCTAAGCTTATACACATGTAAGGAGCCAGAAACTCGATCATAAGCTCCTTTGAATACGCGTACTCATGTTAAAGGCCTAATCCTGTAGACTTCGAAGCTAGTGTGTCTTCCTCAACGTTGTATAACGGCACACGAAAATAAAATGATAAATATTCAACCATCTGCGCTGAACCGAACTAAGAGCATCCATAAAAAATCGCCTAGTGTTATCAAAACTATTCTTAAACAAGAATTTATGTGGTAAAGAAAACAACAACTAAAAACCCAACTACTGTTGAAGTCGGTTAAAATGTAACCTATATTACCCGGGCCATAATAACGAATCGATTGAAACCTTATTCATCAAAAGCGGATGAATAGTTTAGGCGCTACGAAGGAACATACGTAAATACAAACATACATGCATACATACACATAGACTGCTAAAATCATAACCCTACCTTTTGGCTTCGCCGTAGTCGGGTAACAAAAAACTTTTGTGGCAACCCTACCTCTCAAAATTAATCAGTCTCAACTTGAACAGTAGGTATAAGCTCGATATTTCAAATGAACGGTTAGTAAACTACAGTTATTTGCGTAGGATAATAGTGTCGATTCTGTTGTGCACAAACTAAACTTAATTCAGGCTATTGCTATCTTCTTCTCTCTAATAAAACGAGATACAGACGGATGTAATTTAGAGCTGTCAAATTAAATCGAACTAAAATTTCCATACAAATGAAGAGTGTACGTAAAAACATGTCGACTAAAATCACGGCGAAGCGCAAGGCATAAACTAGTTTGACATCTCTAACTTAGTTCATAGAATAGAACAGAATCGACACCAAAGTTCGTCATACAATTGGTGTTAAATTACGTATCAAAACGACTGTCTTGTTTATTTAGGATTCTAGGCAATTGTATTGGGATGGTTGTTGAAACGCAATAATATGAAATCACAGAAGTAAAAGTGAGAAAAAAGAGAATTACCTCACTCGTTCTAGCTTTACATAACATAAAATATATTCATTAGTAATGCTGTGAATTATTTTAAAACATCTTATAGCTTTATGTTTATTCCATCTGTTTTTTTTTCTTTTGTCGTTTTCATCAACTTCCTAGCCTTGTCCCATGTTATGTGAGGGCGCAACACGTCAACACGTCATCACGCTTCAATTCTCCTCTCTCAATCTTCACGCTATTATTTTACTCCTTTTTCCTCCATATTATCATTCCTCACATTACATACGGGACCGAAACGTGGTCGCTCACAATGGGCCTTATCAGAAGTCTTAAACTCACCCAAAGGGCAGGAGAGGGCTATGCTCGGAGTTTCCTTGCGCGATCGAATCAGAAATGAAGACATCCGCAAGAGAACCAAGGTCACCGACGTAGCCGGAAGAATTTCCAAACTTAAGTAGGAGTGGGCAGGGCACATTGCTCGCAGAACGGATGGCCGATGGGGCCGAAAAGTTCTGGAGTGGCGACCGCGAACCGGAAGACGATGCGTTGGAAGACCTTCCACCACTAGGTGGACCGATGACCTGGTGAAGGTTGCGGGAATCCGTTGAAGTCGCACGGGGCCGGTCAATGTGGCGACACTTGGGGGAGGCCTATATCTATCAGTTCGGCTGAAATGATGATTCGTCACACAATCCACCCATCTTTTCTTTGGTCTTCCTCTCCCTCTCCATCCATTAACATTTATATTCATCACTCTCTTGGTCACAAGTGTTTTGTCCCTCCTCATCATACGTCCATACCAAAACAGGCGACTCCATTTTACATTTTGTGTAACAGGCACCACTTTTAAACATTCTCTTAAATGCTCATTTCTTAGTTTATCCATTTTAGTCACTCCACCATAGGCACTGACGATTTGCCAAAGATAAATAGTGCTGAGCATTCAGACTCTGATTCATAGTTAAATTACTATGAATCAGAGCCTTATCCAACGCAGAAAGACAGTCTAAGCCATTAGCTAATTACTAACTTTAAATGAACATCCCTGCAACACTTTTTACTCTGGTCTTGATTATCGTAATCGTAGATACTTATCCTGGAAACAGAAACATTTAAAATGGCTCGGTTGTCGGAACACGGTGGAGTCAGACATTCGTTTTAATTTAAAGGACTAGTTACCTGGTTGCCCAGTTGCAAGGTATTTTAATCTTACATACATATATAAACTAGAGCTATTTTCCCATGGGTGCAGGCAAAAACAACATCGCCAACTGCCACGAACCTTATACTACTCTGTCAAGAAAGTACCGGGAAAAGATCAATAATACACAAAATGTCTGTTATTCATCCAAATTTATTTTATCACCTTCAAAGTATGCTCCTTTAGAAACGATACACTTGCGCCAACGAATAATCCATTCATCAAAACATTTTTTAAACGCTGCTTCCGGAATTGAGTTCAGTTCTCGCCGCGAATTCTCCTTTATGTCTTCTATCGATTGAAAACGGGTGCCACGAAGTGGTAATTTGAGTTTAGGAAAAAGAAAAAAGTCAGCAGGAGCCATATCTGGTGAATATGGTGGTTGCTGGATGGTATTTGTTGAGTGTTTGGTCAAAAATTCGTTCACAATGATAGCCTTGTGCGAAGGCGCATTGTCGTGGTGCAAAATCCAAGAATTTTCTTTCCACAAATCTGGCCTTTTTCGTCGAATTTGCTCTCTTAAACGCCGCATAACGCTCAAATAATATTCTTTATTTACCGTTAGACCTTCCGGTAAGAATTCAGAGTGCACAACACCGCGATAGTCAAAGAAAACAGTCAACATGACTTTGACTTTTGATCGACTTTGGCGTGGTTTTTTCGGTTTCGGTTCAGTTAAAAGGCGCCACTCCGAAGGTTGTTGACTAGTTTGCATGTCAAACTCGTAAACCCACGTCTCGTCACCAGTAACAATGCGTATCATGAATGTTGGGTCCGAACTGACTCGTTCTAGCATGTCCTCAGCGACTTTCATGCGATTGAGTTTTTGGAGAAAATTCAGATCTTTTGGGACTAGCCGAGCAGCAACATGTTTAATACCCAAATGATTAGTTAAAATGGTACGGATCGACTCGTGAGATACAGAAAGTTCGGCGGCTATCTCTCTCAGAGTTGAATGGGGATTTTCAGTCACTATTTTCTTCACTTTTGCGATGTTAACTTCAGTTGCAGACGTTGACGGCCTACCAGAGCGAGGCAAATCTTCCATCACATCTCGACCGCTTTTGGACGCTTTGAACCACTCATAAGCACGAGTTTTTGATAAAGTCGATTCACCGTAAGCCTTCTGTAACATTTTCAGTGACTCCGAACACGAAATTCCATTGGCGATGCAAAATTTAAGACAAACTCTTTGTTCGATATTTTTGTCCATTATGAAATTCGCAATACACACTATATATGATATTACTAAAACCAGCACTGTATTTAATATAAATAACAGATGCAACTCAAACTCCGCGCCAAAATGGAAAACAGTTGTGCCAATCTAACAACTACAAAAAAACAAAAATTTGAATTTGGAACCATAAACAAATCATCCATTCCCGATACTTTTTTGACTGAATGTATATTTAATCACACATCTGGTCACACACATCTGCAGTACTGATTTTTGCATGGAGGAGGAGAGTTAAGTATCGAAATTGCACTTAATTTAGAGTCCAAATTTCATGTTTCCAGACCCAATGGTTTAGGCTCTGCGTTGAGTGTCAGTGAATGAGTGAATTTATGTTTTTTATTAAGTATGAATATGAAGAGAGAAATCTAGAGAAATTTTGCAGCTTTCCTTTTAACAGTTCCATTATCATGTACTGTGTGGTGTCGGACGTAAAGAATAGCACCATCCCATATCTTCCTGTGGGTGTCGTAAGAGGCGACTAAGGGATTACCAGAGAATAGGCAGCAGCGCTCTCTGTGTCTTTTAAAAAAACTGCAGGCCTAGCCAAGTTACAAACGTTTCGTATCGATTCTCTTTCTACAATCGTAACCGCCTCGGCGTAAGCGATTGTAGAAAGCGCAAAAATGGGAGGCCAAGTTGACACGACTGAGTCGATCGCTCGTTCTCTAATGTCTGTAGAAAAAACCTACACTTTAGTCTATGGTGAGCGTTCCTACCAAAGAGTTTAGCGATCAACATTATAGAAACAATAACATTCTATTCTATCATTTTGAACTATGTAAACTTGTCTACGAATTTTCTATTCGTTTGTGTTGATCACGTGATTTAACGTTGAGATGATGTCATTCCCATTCATTTAAATAGTTTTCTACTAGCGTCAACGATTGTAGATTGTCAACTTGGCTAGGGGTGATGTACTGCGATCGCCAACCCGCCTGCCAAGCGTAGCGATTATGGCAAATGGCCCCTTGGGGTAGGCCCATGTGCAGCAGTGGACGTCTTTCGGCTGAAACAATGATGATGATAATGAACCAGTAGCTTTTCCATGCGTTTTCCGTCTTGCGACTGCTCTTTCATGCCTCGCCTGGAAAGAGACTACTTGGCGCTAGTAAAGGTATTCCTGGACATGTTGTATTCTTTCCTCGTCTACTTTTATTGTTTTAGTTGATAAGTTTGTTTCATTGCGCATTACTTTGGTCTGCGACATAATATTCATCATTAGAGGATGAAAAGAGATGTCGTCTCGCCAAATACAATACTACATTTTGTCCAACTTCTTAAAGATTTCTTCGACGGTTCTGGTGAACACACACAGTTTTCAATAATAATATTTCTCTTAGTAAATACTATGATCTATTGTTTTAAACAGCAACTCACAACATTGATATCGTTGACAGTAAAATGACAAATTACACTTGGGGCCGTAAATTAGACGCATGTCGCTTCAGGGTGACAAAGTTTACGTTAATGATCTCTGAGATACGGAACCGCACTGTTTTGTTGTGTAACTGTTACTAATTCACGTACTAGTTATTTATATCGCTCTTGTTATGTGTTTATTCGTGAGTAGGATGTCATTTTAATGGTGAGTATCATAAGCTAAATGTTAGCCTTTATATAAGACTGTGCTGCAAGATGATGACTGTGTTTTGTACAGACGCAAACACATTAAGTTAACACAAAATGTCAAATTTCTCCAAATGATTTTAAACCATAAAATTAATGTTGATGGTTAAGTTCAAAACGAATGCGAAAATTTAACAGTTTGTAGTTTTGCCCTTAAGGCGACTACAGGACCTAAATTAGCAAGTCTATTTGTGATGGTTCAAACTTCGTTTGAAAAACTGTTACAAGGTTCTAATCAGCTTGCACTACAAAGTGGTTGTTACGTCAGTCACTGCGGGCCGAATAGTGCGATATGAGTGGTTTTTTGCGATTTACAAAAAATCTATTGATGGGACTAAAAAAGTAAAACACTATGATGCTAATATGTTGCTTGTAGAATTATTTGCCAAAAAATCAGAATGATCGCATGTATATTAGTATGGTTTTTACTCGTTAAAAGAAATTTTTAGAGATAAGTTCGTGATTTTTTTCTATCGAATAAAATTAGTTGTATTATGTTTTCAAAACACTATCGTACTAGCTTAGATCCTAAAGAATATCATATATTTTTCTGGTTTTGTTTATTGCAGTGAATCACATGCTTTTTTGCAATAGAAAACTCGCTTTTAGCTCATGTAGTCGCCTTGTGTTGGTCTGTACGCACGTTGACCAATCAAGCTATACAGAACCAGTTCATATGGATCTCTCATTGTACGGGAAATGTATAGGTTGATGAACGATGAGTCACCGTGTATACCAGCAAAATACTTGAGTCTCAATTAATTGCAACAGCATAAATGAGACATTTTATCTTCGAGATGCTGAAAGCAATGAAATTGACTTCAAAGGTCTTCTGGATATAATCGTAATTACAAAACGCAGTAGCTCCAATTTAATTATACGAGTCCTCCACCAGTTCTGTCACTTAGATAAATAAAAATTTTATTATCAACTTGAAAAGGTTACGACGAAACATCTCGTCATCGTACCCGACAGAGACAGATATTTACAATACACAGCCCACCGCGGATGACTCTCATTATTTCGAAAATCTTTCTCTCTTTGCCCCTAATCTGCTTAAAGCTGTCTTTCCACTAGAAGATAGCTTTACACTCGAGACGCATAACGTGAGTGAGCAAAACGTGAGTGAGAGTTCGTGTTTCACGATGGTCCCAGATCGGTGCCGAGAACGTTATAAATTTAGAGAGCTTTGCAGCCGCGATTCACAGGTGGACATAGAACTTGCTAAAGATGTGCTAAGCTACTTTAAGAAGATGATATAGATGCCTTTAATAATAGCGTAGATGAGAAAAAAAATCTAATTAGTCCGTCAGATAGATTTCCAAAAAATATTGGATACATATTTTATTTTTTCACGTATACCAAAAATGAAGACGAAACAGTGCGCCGAAAACTCGTGTGACGTCACATTTTGAGTACAGTTTTTACTCAAATGTGACGTTACAAACCGAAGATAAAACGTGTCAAAGATCATGAGTGGGGGGACTCGTGATTTTTGACACGTTTTATCTTCGTCAATTTTTATTAATTTGATAAATCAAAAAACACTTTACCAATATTTTTTGATAATCTAACTGACGGACTAAACAGAATCATAGTTTTTTTTAGTCAGTCATCGCCCCTATTATTAAGTACTACAAACTTATGATTTTCATAACGTAGCTGGCTTAGCTCGGGCGGATAAGAGTTCACAGAAGCTAAGTTTTAACACACCTTCATAGCGGATCGTACCCGCTCCAATATCGCCATCTCTGGTCGAAAATTTTCACATAGTATCGTAAATTAGCTTTACCTCTTTGCTTTAATGATGGAAAAGCAGCCTAATAGGGCCGAGGAGGTAAGCAAGTTTGCACGATAAGGGGATTCTCTAGAAGCTACTTAAATTGCGATTAACAAATTTGCAGTCGCGCCCCTATCTCAGCGGCTGGCATTACTGAACGATTAGTGGCAACACTCCCGTCTACGTCATCCGTTAAGGGTGAAAACCTGTCGGCTTTGTGTACAGTACAGGGTGACATTAAATTCCTTGTCTGGGATCCTTTTAAGGCGGGGTGAATCCTTGTTTGTTTAACTTCAGAATGAAACACCGAATATTAAGAATGAACTGTGTGTTATTGGAGCTCTTTATATGTGTTTATATCCCATAAGTTCCGGTTGTCCATCCCGGCAGATAAGTTCTGACAAAATCTTAGATCTAGATCTAGATGGAGGTCCGGATACTTTCTATAAGAAAAAATCCCTAAAGAATATTTCAAAAACGTTTGTAACAATTCAAGTTCTTTCTGCCAAAGTGTCGCAAAACTAAAACACCGCTTATTTCTATAAACTGAAAGGGAATATCACACACTCGACCCTACTTCAGGCTTATTATATTCCAACAAAAAAGTATCACACTACACCAAAAGGAAATTCGTAGTCACACATAAAAATACGTAAAATATCGTAAAGATCCTGTCATATACAAAACCAGACATCGCAGAATATTGGGCTAAGGGTGCTTCCAGACTAAATGTGTGTCGTAGCGTTGTAGGCAGGGATAAGTTATGCTCTCGTCTGGTCTAGTGCTCGAGTAGATGGATATAATGTCAAGAACTGCCTCCTGTTTATAGGGCTGTTGTCGTAGTGTTTATTTTCTTATGTTTCAAGGTATTTGTCGACTATTTAACGATATAAAAATTAAGCAATTTAGCAATTATTTTGCAATTATGACTACTTTTTTATTTAACAATTTATGACTACCTTCGTTAGCCTTGGGTCTTACCTGTTAAAACAAATGTATGTGTTAATGAATAAAAATCTATACTAATATAATAAATCTGAAGAGTTTGTTTGTTTGTTTGGTTGAACGCAGTAATCTCAGGAACGACTGGTTCGAATTGAAAAATTATTTTTAGTGTTGGATAGCTCATTTAACGAGAAAGGCTATAAGCTATATAGCATCACGCTACGACCAATAGGAGCGGAGCATAAATGAAAAGTGTTGCAAAAACGGGGAAAATTTATTGCTTTTGTAAGCTTTTTCTCTCTTATGTGACACAGATGAAGTTGCTTGGGTCAGCTAGTAAATAAATAAATAATGTAGGTGTGTAGTATTTAGACATATGAAAACGGCAGTTGTGCCTTGCTCCCCTGTTGTCGGGTTTCTGTTTAATTAAGTAATGCCATGCAGGATAGTTTGCTTGAAGTGCATTTGCAACCGGCAGGGCCAATCCAGTTGTTTGTTCGAGCTACCTTGGCAGCAGTCAAAACGCAATACAGGTATTTTTTAGAGCTGCATTTTTTCAACTTCAGGCCGTAGACATGTAGATTTTCGCTAACTTAATTCCTAGATAAACCTCACACACACAGCATGCATACAATCATCTGAATAGCTTTTTTCCCAAACAATGTCAGGGTCTACTTCCAGTCTAACCCGATGCAGTTAAGTACCAGTATTTTACATGAAGCGACTGACTATCTGACCTCCACAACCCAGTTATTACTACTGGGTATTGATAGCCCTTGGTAAGACTGGTTGTCAGACTTTCGAGCCACCGACTACCTGTAACGACTGTCAAAGATTTTTAAATGACAGTCAGGACCAATGGTTTAAAGTGCTTTCCGTCCTTGTCATAATGATGGTCACCAATCGGCGGACCAACCTCAGCAAGCGCGGCTTAACCTTGAAGATCGACCCGTGCGTCTGTAATTATTTAGCCAAGAGCTCCTCCAATACGATGCACACACACTATGTGAAACACTTATATAAAGTGTATGCGGTTACTACATACACACATAATAATGATAATTTCACGATCACACTTGTCCAATCTATCACCAGCTTAATGATAATAGCATCATTTGATAACCGAATTCCGATAACTAACAATAGTTTGTTAATTCGTGGACGCTCGGCAATAACTGCGGTGCAAATTACACATAGTCGGAGTGTTGGAGCGGTGTCCCAACTATTCCAATAGTTGGCGAATCAAATTCATGGGACGTCACAGTACGTGGATATATGAGCAGTAATCTAACATGACAGGTGTCAAGCTCGTACATACATGTACAGGTATTCCCTATATTGGCAGGCAGAAGTGTATGTGTGTGTTTTATTAAATTGGAAGTCCTACGTATTTATAGTATTCATCTTATTATTATTTATCTTTATTTGAATTCCACAATAGGCGAGACGACAGTATCAAAAAATTGCAAATCTATTTAGTCCTTCAATTAGAGTATCGGAAATTAATGGATACGTATTTTTTGTTTTTGTAAATCAATGAATATTGACAAAGATAAAACGCATCAAAACTCGGGAGTGGGGGCTCGTGACGTCAGAACTAGGTAAAAATTATACCTAGGCGTGACGTATTAAGAACTTTAAAAGCGTCATATCATCGTCAATTTAGGTTTACGTAACAAAAGAAAAAACACGGGTCAAATATTTTTTGATAATTTAACTGACGGACTAATTAGTTATTTTTTGTCGTCTCGCCTATTACCATCCTCAACGTCCTGTCAGCATTATGCTCTTGAACTAGTCCCAATTTGTTTGGTGTCGGCGCAGCATGTCTTCTTCTTCCGTACTTCTCTATTACTCGTCAACTAATCAGATACCTCCTTTCGTGCCATATTATCCTTCACACAGTCCATCCATGGCTTCTTTGGTCTTCCTCTTCTCTAATACACCCATCCATCCACATTCATACTCTACGTCCTCTGTACAGTGTAAATGTGCCAATTCCAAATTACCAAAACAGTTTGAACAATATTGTCTCGAAAACCCCAAACGCTAGCAATAAATAAACCGCGAAGATAAAATGTTTACCGTAAAAATACAAACGAAACAGGTTATGTACCAAATTGAGGGAAAACGTGAGAATTTATCTCACTAGCTCATCTCTCCTTGTTGACAGCCATGCTTAATCTATTTCTTTGCAGATAATCCGGGTCTTAAATCTAATTTATCTTTTTGAGAAAAATACTTTTAAGGTCCTTGGGACAATTAATTGTTGTTATCTTTGATGAAAGAGATAGAAAATATTAAAACAATCGGAGCCTGACATGCCAATTGAACGGCCAATAGCCTTATGGCCAAGAGCCATGACAAACATCGGTCGAGGCTCTCCTTAGGCGGTTGGTCAAGGGTCTGATTCAGAATGCAGTACTCCTCGATACAGCCTGCGTTTTGAGGAGTTTCCTCTCTCTGGAACCCTTCCCGGGTTACTTGGACCCTGCTCTCGACACCGGCGGAACACAATTTTTATATATTTTTTTATAAATGTTTTTAACCTTAAAAAAATTAGATGAATGAATAAACTAAGAACTTCAAAAAACGTTTGTCCGGAGAAGCCAAAACACAGGGAAAGATGGAAGGGAGGATATTGCCCAACAGTTAGTAGGACAGAACCAGCTAATAAAAATACAGTAACAGATTGACTGAGGATATAAAATCTACCTAATTCCGCCACCCCCCTAACGAAACCTCAGTTTTAAAACAATATCATTACGAATTCAGTACAACTTTCTTCTTGAAAATCCCAGCATTTATTATAGACGAGAACCCCAAAAAGTAATAAAAACAAATTGACCTTAGAAAATCAAAATTATTATTTTTATTCAGCCACAAAGTTCTCTCTGCTGAATTTGTAAAATTCCTACTTCGTATAAACATCTGGAAAGAACCGTTATCTTGTAACTAGGCCCTAGGGAGGAATTGTAACTCCACAGTTTAGTTCAAAACTCTAGTCAAGCATCTTGACCGTGACCTTTTCACACAAAAAAGTTTTTCTCGCCAAGAATATACTGTTTATGATTTTGAATGTTTTTTTTTTGGTCTTTTTACGGATAGTTAGTAAAACGTGATAATGAAATCAACTTGAGAACGTTTTAGCACGCAACCAGTATACAGAGTGTCAAAGTAGTCGCGTGCGATAGCTTAGGGGTGAGTTCAGTATCGATAAAAGAACCCACAGAAAAAAATAAAATATAAATAAAATAAAAACATTAAAAAAATATTGCAAGATCAACCTAATTCAGTACCTGGTCTACTAACTTAAAATAGCAATCGTTTAGAATTAAAATTCTTTTATATTGCTATTTGAAGTTAGTAGGTACTAAATTAGGTTGATCTTGCATTATTTTTTGTTTTTATTTTTAATTGTTTTTAGGAAATATTTTTTGTTTTTTTTATGGGTTCCTTTATCGATACTGATCACCCCTAAGCTATGGCACGCGACTACTTTAACAACCTGTATCATAATACTGGCCTGCAGGGTTCGAAATTATCAAGATAATGATTTGCTTTGATAATTATCGGATAATTATCAATACTCATTCGAAACTTGATTTCTTTAAACCTGATTTTCATGTAATCCCCGAAGGGTTGGGTAGGACTGTATCTAATAGTATATTCACATTTCGCCAGTTGTGTTTAAGTCTCAAAATATATAAGTATAAAATTAATTATATTATAATATATAAATATAAGTATAAAATTAATAGGGGGGCGAGCCTAGAGCCATCAACTGGGTACACATCCAGACTCAGTGGCTGCTACTGAGAAATACCTGATGGAAGAACCCAATAACACAAAGCCTGACCTGAGAATCGAAACCAGGATCATAATGCAAAAAAAAAATGGTGGCTGTCTAATAAACTTCCGCCATGTGCTTCCGCTACGCCTATAGCACGTCCGAGAAAACAACAAATAACTCAACAAGTATCATAATAAAACCATTAATTGCTCATAATCACACCAATTCACACAAAATACCGACAACACAAGGAAACCAGAAACACGCAACAGATACAACCATCGCGCGGTCAGTTAGCACCGCCGCCGACAGATGATTACTTTCTGAAACGGCTACTTTTCGCGATACTGACAGATCTGGTCGCGTCCAATCGGACGGTAGCCGGACAAGGGTCGGACAACGGACAGCTAGCGGACAGATGTGTGCGCTGATCCGGACGCCATTATTGACACGTGTACAGTCACGACCACTAATATGTTAACACTTAACAAATTTTAAAATTACACTTAACAATTTTTTTTTTCTCCTACTGTTCTGATTAAAATTTCACGATGTTACGAACATAGTGTTCTGGAACTCATATTTTTATGAAAAAGATGCTATCTCCAAGTTACAATCGTTATTTGTCACGTCCATTGCTTTTAAATTTAGGAAAGTGTTTACATATTGGTGCTCGTGACTGTACTGATGTTGTATCTGAAAATATCCGATATTAAGGTTTTTGTGACGATGTTGTGTCGCTATTTTGGTGGTGGTTTTCTTTTTTGTTAGAGCACTTATAGCTGTGCATGGTACGAAACAATTTGCAATACATACGTAGGTAGCAGCTGGTATTCAAATGTATTAGTGCTAAGTTTTGTCTTAGCACCAACCTAAGGACTCTTATAAATCATCAAATTAGTAACAAATCAGTCCTTGTAGTCAAAACTGATGAGCTTCAAAAGACATACCATACTCGTATCTAGGGTTCAACAGTCAGATGCGACAATTAAAATAAAATGCACAGAAATTAAAAAATATGTCAGTCGCAAAAATTAAATTGTAAAAGTTGAAATGCGGCACGAACACATCAATCTGATATCGCAATGCTAAATTATGCCATTTATCTCAAACCGCAGCGCAAAATAAAAATATCCTTGTATTGCGGACCGCACCGGACAGTTGTGAATTGTGAACGTATACGACTATACGTTCACAATTCACAACTGTCCGGTGCGTCACGTCATAATTATTTTATCTATTTTGACACAACAACAATTTCCAAAAAACCAAAACATTAAGGTCGAAATAACGTACAGAACTGAGTAGACAAATAGACTGTCTTTTTATGAGGGGCCCGTGGCCAAATTCTAAAATCTAACATTAACACCAACACTAGTCAATCAGCAAGGTTAAGCAGTGTTTGCCGAGGTCGATCCGTGGATGTGTGACAATAATTATTACCTACCGAGTTCCTTTCTTGCCTAAGAAAGCACGTCAAGCCATTGGTCCCAGTTGTCATCTGTAGATTTTTGACGGTCGTTACGAGTAGTTAGAAGCACGAAAATTTGACAACCATTACAGTCTTACATAAATTAATCCATATAAAATACTGGTATTCAGCTGCATATGGTTAGACTGGAAGCTGACCAAAACATAGTTGGGAAATAGCTATAGGCAGGATTAGGGTGGTAACAAAACTACGAGGTATACTGTGCGTACGCTAAACCCAAAGCTCAACAATAGTCAACAACATAGGTATGTATGTACGTCTGCAGGGAACAATAGCAAATTTTAAATTGGACGTGTTGAGCGAAACGGGAAGTAATCGTATTTTTGGGGAAATATCAAAACAAACACAATATTGTACCTTTGGGATATGTGGGCTTGTGTGAGCATGACACAACCTCTCTGCTCTTTGATGTCGGTTTCAACTCAAATTGTCATACAAGAGGAGGCTTAATAAAAAAATCTTATTTGAAGTAAAATTGCCGTCTTCCGACGCTACAAAATCAAATGCGCATGTAACATGGAACATTTCACTTGCATAATATATATTAATATATAATAAGCAAGCGATATTTGTTTTTGTTGTATTATTATAAATTATTTTTTTTGTTATATTATTAATATTTTTATGTTGTATTATTCTAAATGATATTTATTTCAGAAAAAAAAAACATCATTAAAAAAATATTTGCTTTTCATCTTTGTATTTGACGACCCGAATGGCGCAGCGGTAGTGAGGCTGCCTTACGTTCTTAGGGTTCTGGGTTTGAATCCTGGTAGGGGTAAATGTTTGTGATATGATCATGGACATTAGTTTCCGAGTCATGGATTTATAATTAATACATATGTATTTACAAACAAAAAGTATCTATGTAGTATATCAATTATCTGGTGTCCACGACACAAGCCTCGTTGCTTAGTGTGGCACTAGATGGCGCTTTGTGTAATGTCCAACGAAATTTATTTTATTTTTATTTTCTACAAGTTCTGTTAAAAAAATTCCACATATGTCTACTTTCTTGAATTTTGGAGACCTTAAACAAAAATGTGTTTCTGTGTTTCAGCTCGATTACTACTAATCTAGGGCCTTACAAACTGTCGTAGACTACTAAATCTAGACTATTTAGTAGATGTTTAGCTAGTAAATAAATGTATTTCAATTCACACAAACCTAAGCTAGCGTGAGCATGACAACCATTAATACGTCCATTAACTCAGAACCATAGCTTATATATACCTTAACGTTTATACTAAGTATTAGCAACTAAAACGGCTATAAGATACACCTTATCCCCATTGGATAAAGTCCTTATCACTATAATGATGATAAGATTCGCGGAACTCAGTGTAATGAAACGACTCTCAGAGCGCTTAATGTTCGTTTTGATAAAAACGGGATTAAAGAGAAATTGTAATGGTACCTGCACCGATAGGCAGGGAGCGCGACTGTTTAAATATTGTACACACTGGTGAAGAGGATGTCTCGCTTATTCAATGATTTAAAATGTGAACAGGTGCATAAGTAAAAATGAAAAGTAACTGGCTCCTTTTTTAAATGTTATTGTGCGACAAAGAAGCGTGCGGCTCACAACTGCAGTCTTTGAATGCATGAAATACCTTAAGCTTCGCAGGTGATATATAACAGAGGCCCTTCTCTGTAACGTTTCGTCCGAATATTCAGATCTATCCTCTCTCTGTCTCTCTCACTCGCACTGCGCGTGAGAGACGGATAGATCCGAAGATACGGAAGAAACGTTAAAGAGTAGGGCCTCTATTATATATATATAAAGTTTAGCGTGTAATTATTAGAACAAACAAAAAAATTATGTTTGTGAACAATAATAAAAAACCGGGCAAGTGCGAGTCGGACTCGCTCACGAAGGGATCCGTACCATTATATAAACAACATTAGACAAAACGGCAAAAAAATCACGTTTGTTGTATGGGAGCCCCCATACAACAAACGTGATATTTATTTTATTCTGTTTTTAGTATTTGTTGTTATAGCGGCAAATTTCAACTGTCTAGCTATCACGGTTCATGAGATACAGCCTGGTGACAGACAGACGGACAGACGGTCTTTGTACAAAGCACGAAGAGATACTATAGCTGTAGACACAATCATTTGCCGTGTGTGGCGGATTTCTAGAAAAAAAAGTTTTCTACAAACGCTTTCCACAAATTAAAACCATGTGTCAGCCATTACCACAGGAAAAGTATGTGAATAAAAGCCCACAGCCCGCCCTTTGTTCAAATACACAACGTTTGCTAATATCAACACGGTTTTATTTGCAAAAATATTCAATTTTAGCATAAAGGAGGATTCGCCCATTCAGACGATGTTTTTCGAGGAATGAAGAATGCTCAAGGTATTGTCTTCAAGTACCAATGTATCAACATTGATTATATTTAGGTGAATACATTTTTTGAATGAAGATTTTGCATTGTGCTCATTGAGTTGTTTTGTAATACGATTATATTTATGCTGTGAAAAGCGAACGGTCTCTTGGGACTACATAAATGTACGTATACAATAAAGAAATAAAACATAACATCACGCCTGTAATCCACGAAGGGTTAGGCAAACATGTATAGGGCCCATGTAATGCGGGGCGAGCTTATTGCCATCAACCGGGCACAAATCCAGACTGCGTGGCTGCTACTCAGAAATTCCTAATGGAAAAACCCAATAACAATTTGCCCGACCTGGGAATCGAACCCAGGACCTCGTGCTCAGCAGGCGCGATTGCGACCACTAGACCAACGAGGCAGTCTTTGATGTACATTAATTTTGATGATTTTTTAAATAAAATTACTGAACGTGTTAATAGTAATACTTATGTACCAAATTAGTAATCATTCAAGTTCTTTTAGGCGAATATTCTTTCTTTCGAAAAGCAAGTCAAATAAAGGGTGTAAAAAACCTCTTAACAAAGCCGAAAGGCACTTGCAGTTCTCCCCGTCATCGCGATCATTGTTTTGCTTTACACCATACCTGAAATCCTTCTAGTTACGGAGATATTGGGGGCCAAAGTTCCGACTTTTTGGCAAGTTTTTATTGTAAGATTTTTACTTTTAACACCTCTACGACCCCGTACTATTCAATCCGATTCATCAGCACAATGTTTTAAGTGCGTTACATTGAGTTCTACCACAAAACATGATTTTTCAACCCAAAAAAAAAAGTCGTTTCCCAGCAATAATTTTTGCGTAAAGTTACTTAGTTTGATGTACAGAATGCTTGGTTGACGGCTTCGTGATGAGGTTGTTTACACCCTGTATAACAACGACGAGGCAGTCAGTTATTTAAACAAATATTACCTAAACGGTATTCATCGTAGTTCGAATTTCAAAAACAGTACGTAACCGTAACGTAAACGTAAGATACAGCGAGAACATTCAGTCGTTCATTCATTCATTCATTTATTCATTAACACGTCAGTTAATGACACATTCACCGCTCGCGTCGCGGCGAGATGTTATCAAGTCAGCGAGGAACGCTCTATAATAATAATTATTATTACTGTCGGCAGCTTGTTACACGCATTAACATCGAATAAAATTATGCACAAGCGTAATGGCTTCGTTACTGCCTGTTGTCACGTCGAGGTTGTAGTCTATAGTCTGCGCCAGATAAGTAGGAATTATAGGTCATTGCTCTTTCCTTAATTTCTCTGCGTAGGTACCCCGACAATACATTATGGATCGTTTTTATTACTAAAAAAAGTCAAGGATTACGATAAAAGTCGTTTCGGGACAAGTTCATTATTTCTGTTTTCGGAATTATGAATTTGAATAAATGTATGCGGGTTAATGACCTTTAATTCCTACTTATCTGGCGCAGACTATTTTCAAAATCGTACTTATGTGGAATTCTAAAGTTTTTGACACGAAATAAAGTTTATATGTTTCACATGCATAGACTCACCTTTTTGCCATGAGAATACGCAAAAACTACAGAATGACACAGTGGAAGTGGAAATTATGTTTTTCCAACTCTTCCGCCATTCGTTTCTGATTAATTTCGTTGCGGGATCCAAGACAGTTAAATTGTTTCTCTGGGACTTCGTCGAGCTTCATTGTTTCGTCGTTTTTCTGGTGGTCGCCACTGGTGATTCTGGCTTTCAGTAGTTGCAGTAGTTTAGGAATAGTGTGGCGAAGTTGTCCTATAAAAAAGACAGACAGAGGTTTTATAGTAAACAAGCTTTTACCCTCGGCTTAGCTCGCGTTAATTTAGAATTTGACAATCAATTCGGAATGTACTCTGCTTGTAAAAATATAATTCAATCAAGATTCGAAAGACACGTGGCGCCATCTATTATTATAGAGACGTTATTGCTGTTTTCCTCGGGAACAGTACTGCTTTTCGGAATGAAAAGTACCCTATGTCCGTTTCTGTACAGCTGACAAGGTATATGCAAAATTTCAGGATGATCGGTTCAGTGGTTTAGGCGTGTTATAGGTAACAAACAAACAAACTTACTTTCGCATTTATGATAGTATGGAGTATGGATATTGTATGTGAAAGCCAGATTCCGTTCAATGTCGTGCGATTGGAAAATCCTATATCCAGCAGTGAACTTTGATGGGTAATGTTGAAGATCACGATGTATTTGATTATAATTAAGTTACTTTAGCTTGTTATTCACAACAAGTCATATTTCTCCTTAACTATAATACTAGGATATCTTGTAAACCTCTTAACGAAACTTGAATATTTTTGTTACAGTAAAGAAATATTGAAAAACTACGAGAAGAAAATTTTAATTAAAACGTAAGAATGATTTAAGAGTCCGTGCTAGAGGTCACGATGTTAAGAGCCTCTTTCTCCAAAGTGCCTGTTTTTGCACTGCGTGAAAGAAAAAAATGTTGACTTCGTAGAAATCTTGAGTTATTGGATTTTGCTAAAATGAAATATTTTGTTTTTTTGTCAGTTAGCGGTTTGACTTGACAGAGCTTTAGAAAAACTATTATTCTTTTGATTGATTAAATAAAAATAATATTAGTTCTATAAACCTGGTATTGTTTGCTTTTGAATCGGCGTTTTTTAATCATTTTCTGTCAGACAACGCACAACTTAACCCTCTAGCTCTAGAATAATATTTTGTGCAATAGTTCATTTTATAGGAGGAGCTCGTAGCTAACTAATAACAGCCGCTCGGACCAAACTTCAGGTAAAGCAGCGCTTGCCTAGGATGGTCCGTGGATGGGTGACCGCTCATACATACCTGGGTGTGTATGAGCGGTCACCCATCCATCGTAAAGACGTTAAACTGTTAGTCCCAGCCGGCATTTGTAGATTTTTGACAGTAGTTACAGGTAGTCAATGGCCCGAAAGTTTTACAACCAGTCTTACCAAGAGCTATCGTATTATAGGTAATACGATAGCTCTTGGTAAGACTGGTTGTAAACTGCCTATCTTACCTCCATAACCTAGTTAATACTAGGGTACTAACTAGGTTGTGGAGGTCAGATAGGCAGTTGCCATGTAAAATACTGGTATTCAGCTGCATCCGGTTAGACTGGAAGCCGACCCCAATATAGTTGGGAAAAGGCTAAGTAAATAAATAATAAATAAATATCGCTGGACATTAACACACAGCGCCATCTAGTGCCACACTAAGCAACGAGGCTTGTGTCGTGGACACCAGATAGTTGATATACTACATAGATACTTTTTTGTTTGTAAATACATACTTATTATACATATAAACATCCATGACTTGGAAACAAATGTCCATGCTCATCACACAAACATTTGCTCCAACCGGGATTCGAATCCGGGACCCTTAGAACGTAAGGCAGCCTCACTACCGCTACGCCATTCGGGTCGTCAAAGTCAAGTAGATGATGAGTTTTTAGTCTTTTAAAACTAAAAGTGATAAAACAATTTTGAAAATTATGCTTATGTACGAGTATGTGGTTAAATTGGAGATGGAATTACTTTGTACCTGTACAGCGCCTCTACCACTGGAATAAACGTGGCCATCTACTGGGCCCACACCGTGTAATTGGAAGGAAATCGTTAAGAAGAAGAAGAAGAATCGAAGTACGTCAGGCGTCATGAATAAACACGGTTTGCTACGAAAAAAAAACAATATTAAGTATATAGGAATACAGGCCACGAAACGTCGAAGGAGTGGTGGGAGGCTTTGTCCAGGAGTGGGACAGAGCAGTAAATACCAAAAAAAAGTTAAATAAGCCTTATAAAATTTTGAGTAACCCACTATTTCTGAATCGAGGTCCAAACCACAAAACCAGAATTTTCATACATTGTCCAAGATAACAAAGAGCTTTATTGTGTCAATTTCAAATGTAGGATCGCTATTATAGTCCTCGCTGACCTTACCTCATATAAAAAATTCGCACACCCACTAGGGAGGTACCTACTATACATTCTTTGAAACAATGTCCCCGTACTTGGTCTTGAAGAGAAAAACAAACAGTTGGTAATACCAAAGAATAAGGAAACTGTATAGAAGTGACCTCCTTGCTTTCCTAAGCGCGTGCGCCGATTGTACCCACAAATAATCACAAACTGCTACCCAGCTAACCTCTTTCTACACTGAAACAATTCAGGCCTAAGTAGGGTTGCTAATATGGTTGGTGATCAAGCGTCAGGCCCTATAGGTGTATGGAGAGCAGGGCGTAAAGTTCTGCATCCCCCATAGAAAGATACGATAAAGATTTATTTCTCAAAGATTTTGAAAAGTGGCTACTGCAATCACGTTTCTCTATATCGTTTAAGTCGCGCGATTTGGAATGTTGATGTTCTTGTTCTTGATTTGTGTCACCGCTACAGCCCCGAAAAACCGTAGAAAACAAATGTTTCCGTTCTTTAGTCGACAAAAGTCTACGTCAAGGATGTCGTCAATTTTTGCTCTACTTTTGACATTTAGGGGTAGAAACATTTCTTCTCAACAAATGTCAAATAGTCTGCATCACACCAGACCTAGACAAAATTACTTTTTTTTGTTTAGTGATCTATATTGATTTTAAAAACATGTCAAGGGTCCTACCGTCACCGTCTCCTCTGTTTTTAGGCCGAGAATAATTAACACCTAAAGCAATACTGTACGATCATTAAACGGGGCTCTTGATATCCGGGATGCTGTGTACGGCAAAGATTTTACCAGACAATGCCTTATGCCCGTTTTCACCGACAGTAAGTGACTCCTAACTGAATCCTAATTCCTGTTAACTACTTCCCCGTTGCTATCAAAAGAATTTCTATGTCTTTGTTTTCATAGAAACTCGAGTCTACAGGTCACGCCATACTTTGGAAAGATATGTAGAGTTGAATAGAAAGAGCTTTGTCTTTTTTCTTGGTAGAATAGAGATGGAATTAGTCATGGTACGCGTGCAGAGAGGGAAATTCGCTTCTATCCATCCTTGTTCTATGTTAGTACCTAAACAAACAGAGTTGTAGGACAAAATGTGTTTGTTCCCAACGAGTCTGCATTTATAATGGGTATAAATTATACACTGTGTATAAACAAAAGAAAGGTTAACTGAGCTTTAAAAATAATTATAAATTAGGTTGGTTTAAGATAATGTTCTGAAAAGATACAAAAATATAACTATAGTTGCTGCCAGTTAAGATCGCAATAGCGGTCATTGACCCACCTACATTTATTAAAGTTCTTAACTTTGAAATCCAAAATTAAGCCTGTTCAAGTCTTGAATCGTCATCTATCGTGATCTTCAACATGTTTTCTAATGAAAAACGATACATGGTTCATTTGTTTTGGATCGTACGGAGAGATATCAGGGAAAGGGAAATGACCGCTATTGCGATTTTAACTGGCAGCAACTATACCAACAAATATAAAACGGTCCGATGTTGATAGTGACTCGGAGACATTATTTTACAATACCAGAAACATAATAATCATATTTAGCGGTTATGCGAAGGGCTCTCTAATGGACATATCATCTGCCTAGCTTTATCCAAATTATGTTAGATGGAGTGTGACTAGATGCAGGTAAATACCGGAATTTCACATAGAGCGAGTACTTAGTGACGGGTAAGACTGGCTGTCAAACTTTCCGGGTTCCGACAACCTGTTACGACTGCCAAAGATACAGTAATGACAGCCGCAACACGGATCGAGGGGTAATTGATGGTTGGTTAAATGGTAACCCAATCAAGGACCGACCTTTTCAGCTGTTATTATTTAGCCACGGGCGAGGAGTTCGTGGCTAAACAACCACAGCCGAAAATATCTGTCCTACCTAGTAGTCAAATAAATAAAATGAATGTCAAACTATTACCGACATTGTCCTCATTGAAATAATATCTCAAATCAATTAGCTGACTGCGCGGATGCGCGAGCCTCTGGGGGGTGCGTGCATTCTCGGATTCATTGTTGTTAGATATTATTTCAATGAGGACAATGTCGATAATAGTTTGACAGTGAAAAATGTTCTGCGCTGCGTTCCGCCATATGTGCGCCGGCTCTTAGTGTCCAGACTCCCATTTTTCCACAAGACGTAAGTGTTTACAGTGATTGCCAAAGTGTTATACAGAAAGTAAGGCACCATCATCTGCCTAGCCTTTTCATAACTATGTTGGGGTCGGCCGTCGGCTTCCAGTCTAACCGGATGCAGCTGAATACTAGTATTTTACATGAAGCAACTGTCTTTCTGACCTCCACAACCCAGTTGTTACTGGGTAATACGATACCGCTTAGTAAGACTGGATGTCTGACTTTCGGGCCACTGACTACCTAAAACAACACATTACAGGAAGTAAACATCGCAGAAAAAAAAATATTTCTAACTGAAGCATACGTGTATACCTTTCAATGTTTTTCTTGATCTTTTGATCCACTAAATTGAAGGAATATTATTTACGTTGTACCAAACAATTCTTGTTGTTCCAATAAAAATGTGTTCACTTTGAACATTTATTACGTTCTGAAGTGTTTATAAGAAAAATACGTTACGAATTACGTATAAACAAACCATTTGAAAATACAAAATATCCTTTGAAACATTTACTTATTAATGCTTATAACTAAACTAATATTATAAAGAGGAGTTAGTAAGTTTGTTTGTCGGGGGTAATCTACCGATCCGATCGCTAACGGTAAGCTACATTATCCCCAAGTGTCTTAAGCTACATTTAAAACGCGTCCGCGTGGGTTGATTTCCGTAAATTGTACTTTTGTAGGTTCATTATGTTTTTGTTTAGCCTGCACACATACTCGTATATATTTTCTTCGTAGTGGTTATTATATTTCATATAGGTAGTTGTTTTATGTTAAAACTAACAGTACTAATACTACTACCACTAATAATACTAATACAATATAAATACTAATTTTTTGTATGCAGTGAGACAAGAAAGTATTAAAATGTGGCAAGAGCACTTCGACCAGAGATCGCTGAGCAAGGGAATCTGGTATCGGACGATCCAAACAACACTTTCTCGAGGCCCATGGTTCGACCAGGCGAAGATGAGTCGATCAGAAATTGTTATGGCTCTTCGGCTTCGATCGGGACACATACCATTGAACAGTTTTGCGTTCCTCATGGGTAAAGTTACTTCACCAAATTGTCCGGAGTGTAATACAGTGGAAGACACTTACCATATTCTAATGGAGTGTGTCCGGAACGAGGCCGAAAGACCTTCAATTTTGTCCATTTCAATGGATGTTGGTAAATGCAACAGTGTTCTTGCGTTACCTTTGTCAAAGGATGCAAGAACCTTGTATAAATTAGCTAAGATAGGATTTAGATCGTAAGAAATATTTGTTTGTACCGATGAGGGTGGCATAATCAGTTTGTGATTAAACCCTCTATAATTAAAGAAGAAAAAAAAAAAAAAAAAAACAATACTGTCAGTATACATTAAATTCTTTAAAAAAAAAACACGGATCTCGTGCTCTATACGACCTTCGGGTACATTGAAAATGCACTCAGGCAGGCTTTTCATTTTGTACGATGCCTAATTTAATTATTTATTTTTAATAATAAATAATAATAAAATTTTATTCAAAAATATATACTTAAGGTAAACGTTTACAGTTTTTCTTAAATCTATGTCAAGTTCGCCCATGCTTTGAGCCTGAACTAGGTAATCCTGTGTTTCAGGCGCTTTGAGGTAACATTAATTTATTAAATAGGTAATCATAAATCATATTAATATTATTGGTACCAATGTAAAAAGGTATATAAAATTTTAACAAAGCTAATTTAAAAAATAACAATAATATGGACAATATTTACTTTAGCACAAGTAATAACTTCTCTGTATCTTCATAGGACATAGTTTTAAAGAGAATATACAACTAAATATTCTGTGAATATTTCAAGCGTCTACCTGTTGCCGTTATTAATATCGAGATAAAAACGAAAAAATAAAACACGTTTGTTGTATCGCCCCCAAAAACAGAATAAAATATTTATTTTATTCTGTTTTTAGTATTTGTTGTTATAGCGGCAAAGAAAATACATCATCTGTAAAAATTTCAAGTGCCTAGCTATCACGGTTCATGAGATACAGCCTGGTGACAGACAGACGGACAGATGGACAGTGGAGTCTTAGTAATAGGGTCCCGTTTTTACCCTTTGAGTACGGAACCCTAAAAATGTCAATTATCTATATATATCTATAAACCAACAGTTGCATAAATAACAAGAATTCAATCGATATCTCTCCATTTCTGGAGGTAATTTACCTACGTTTATTAATTAGGAGCCTCCCACCTTTGTCCGACTGGGGGGCAAACGCCTCCTACCCTTTTTCCAGCACTCTCGGTCTATTGCCTCTTGTTGCCATTCCTTCTCCCACGGGCAGCAGCGTTATCTGTTAGTCTTTCATTACTGCGATCTCCAATCCGCCTGCCAAGCGTGGAGATTACGGCAAATTCCTCCCATAAGGGAGAGGCTTATGTCCAGCAGTGGACGTTATGGGCTGATGTTGTCTTCTTCCACAAAAATAATTTTAAAGAATCAATTTAAATGATAATTATTATAAAATTAAATAAAAATACGTATTTACAAATAAATACAAATACGTTTCAAGAGCAAATCTTAAACACTCCCAGTCCCATTAAGAAATCAGTGACGCGAAGCGCATCTAAGTAGCGCGCTCCCCAAAATAACGCGACACAAAGGGCACCTTCCTGCCTAGATTATTAGTGATACAGAGAACCGTTTTTTTTTTAAATGTGGGCTACATTAAAAAAAACGAAAATATTAAAAAAAAAAACCGGATCTCTCTAACTCAATACCCCGAGGGCTTTTTTTAATATTTTCGATATCACATTTAGTTTTTGTGATACAGTTGATTTTATGCCAAAAGACCCAAAAAGGTTATCAAATTTTTCGCATTTTCACTTTTTTTTAACCATATTATAGCCTTGGTCGTCTTTTGAGACTTCAAACAATCATGTAGCCCTTAAACTCACGACACCAAGGCGATGTCACACTCTAAGCGAAAATATGGGGCTATACTGAAGCGATCGAAAAAACATTTTCAATGTTAAAATTATGCTGTCTTGGCTTATCTCTGTATTTATTTATTTTTACCAGTGTTACTTTCTCACACAATAAAACTTATACACAACAACAACTACAACACAACAACTTAAAACTACAACAACTTACATTTTTCTTTTTCCGAACTAGTAAATACACATTTAATTAATTTACTCGTTATCTATTTATTTGTAACCATTTATTTATATGTTATCTTTGAAACTGTTTTTCCATCACTTATCCCCTCAAGATTCATTGGAAGACCAGCGTCAGACAGCATCACCTGTCTGGCATGAATGCTGAAATGGACCTTTTTGGCGCAGCCCTGAGGCACACAGCACATACTATGTTTTCCTCCTTATTTTGTATATTTTATATATTATTGTGTGTGTCCTTTAAGGCGATTACATGAGCTAAACGCGAGTTTTATAATGCAAAAAAGCATATGATTCACTGCAATAAACAAAACCAGAAAAATATATGATATTCTTCAGGATATATGCTAGTACGATAGTGTTTTGAAAACATAATACAACAAATTTTATTCGATAGAAAAAAATCACGAACTTATCTCTAAAAATTTCTTTTAACGAGTAAAAACCATACTAAAATATATGCGATCATTCTGATTTTTTGGCACATAATTCTACAAGCAAAATACTAGTATCATAGTGTTTTACTTTTTTAGTCCAATCAATAGATTTTTTGTAAATCGCAAAAAAACACTCATTTCGCACTATTCGGCCGCAGTGACTGACGTAACAACCACTTTGTCGTGCAAGTTGATTAGAACTTTATTCTAACAGAATTTCAAACGAAGTTTGAACCAACACAAATACAGTTGCCTATTTAGCTCATGTAATCGCCTTAATAACTGACGTCAAATAATGATTTGCCTTTCTTTCTTTACATAACGCTAGTGTAGCCGCAAGCAAAAGTTAGTTTAAAATGAGAATTGCTGTCCCTCTGCTGGGCAAAAGACCTTCAAAGTACTCCTATGTGAAAATGTAATTTTATTAAGTCCTTAAAATATTACGACCATCGTATAGTATCTCATAATATCAAGACGGTAAATAAAACCTAGGCTTGATACCCTCTCAAAGTCTAAGTCCCCATATTATTATAAGAAACCCGTCTTCTACTTCATCACCATTTCATATATCGATGGTCATTCTGTAGTTAAGTCACCATTTTACTTGAAACCCCAGAAATACCTCATTCTGATTGAATTATTAAGATGGGGAGGGTCAGTGTGAGCTGGTCGGTAGGTGTAGGCTTAAAGCTAAGTTCGGACAGTCATATGACATAATATCAGGCTCCTTTGTTAGAAAATCGCGTCCATTTCTCAAGGGGATGGCCGTATGGGTTGAATGCAGCGCACGATTTTACGACAACATTTTGTTGACCGATATTATTCGCATTGTGAAATGGAGATGCTCTTTTGAACAAAATGTAAGTTTTAGTCCTTTTTAGTTTTTGTTTTTTGTTTGTCGTTTCATATTTTTAAGACTTGAATAGCCAGGTAATGAACTATAGTTCGTCGTGTCGACTCAAGGAGTTCAAACTCCTTTAGTTATAAGTCGAGCTACACGATAACTGACAAATGCTTGCACTGACTGGACAGGTCCACTCAAATCTGTGTGGTTCTTTCTTCAAAAGACCATCTCAGACACTAATCTGCATAGTCCTCATGTGATTTGAGCCAGATTATGTCTGGACTTTAAAAGAGACTATGACCTCTGAGTTTTTTCGGCCGTTTCTTGTCAGAGTAGTCAGGTACGAAACACCGGCCTCACCTAAAAAAATTACGTGTAAAAGTGTTTGTAAAAAGCTATTTGCTAAATAAACATAATTTAACATTCAACAAAGATACTTGCAACACTCAAAAGCAAATTACATCATGATATTTGGTTATTACAGGTAATTAATAGCAATATCCCGTGCCGAGATTACTACACAAAGCTGAGTGGGTATTAAGCTCCTGCATTGAGGAATAGTTTAATAAACGTTACATAACACGTATTACGGCTTAGATATTAGGTATAATATGTTCGCATCTCTATCTTGCACTTATAAGTACCTACTTTAATAGTAGTACGACAGTAAGAAATAATGTTTACCCAATCATTTGTATTGAGCAGATAAACCTGAAAGATGTAATCCTTGTAACAATCTACAGTTTGGCCGCTAAGAGATTGCGTGAAGACAGTTCGTGAGCGAAAGGACGATGTAACTTTGAAGTAGCGAAGAATTTACGATAAACATATAACTATCGTTTTTTTGCAAATAATATTATTAAAAACGAAATCATTAAATCACTAACAATGGAAGAAAATGGTAGAAAATGCCTATGGCATTAAGTCCGCCTCTGTACTTTGTGCTTGAAGTGTTAATAAATAAATAAATGTTATAATTTCGCGCTAAATTTATGTACCAACTGACAGACGTCAGAAACGCATTCTTTCAGCGGCCAAACTGTAGACAGGTATGACAAGGTACCAAAGGCCACTGACGTACAAAAAAAAATCTGCGGTTTCCTACAAAAGTGTAATACCTACACGGTCTCTTCCACCGTGCATAAACCACAAAAACTATTCCGAGCCAGGTTGCTAATACTTTCATCTGATATTACGAGAAATTCTCATACACGAGTAAACAAACTTTAATCTAAAAAATTAAACAAATTAAAGACAAACACTAGCCGTAACTGCACAATGTTCAATTTCCGAACTTTGGCGAACTTTTCCGAGCTAGCACGAGCGGCAAACATGCACTTTACTGCGGAATTAAACGAGTAGCATAGACGGTGCCAATGGTCCATTCACTTCAACGTACTTCGAAAAAGCCTTTCAAAAACTGCTTTCTTATCTAAATTGAATATTCGCAACACCTGTGCTTATTGCCCATTGCTCTGTATATTCCTGAATGACAACTATGGCCCCTACGTTTGGTGAAGGAAGTAGTGACTAGTTTTGGGTGAGTTTTTGGTTTTAAAATGAAACGCTCGCCTCGGATCGAACGTATCTTTTCCCATAACTCCAGGTTGATATCAAATTTTTATTTATTTATAAATACAAGAGCCAACAGCTTTAACAGATGGATAACAATTGTATAAGTAACACGGAGCCAATTACAAGTTGTCACGAGTAAAAACAGAAAAAGTAGTAGAAATCGGAAGAATCACTAACAAGCACCATAAAAAATTTAAAGAAAAGGAATTCAAATAAGATACAATGAGCACTAAATACACTCTGACACTTGGTTAGGCACTATTTAGGTGAAAAAATATAAAAAAACACTACGCACTTTTAAAAAGTTTGCAATAAATAAATAAATTTCGCAGGACATTACACACACCGCCATCTAGTGCCAATAATACGCAAGCTTAGTGGTACTTTATCTCAAGAACAGGTATATATAATAACCTTAATGATTATGATCATATTTACAGTCATGTACCTACAGGGCCATCTTTACCGAGTGTGTAGGGTGTGCGTTGCACACGGGTGCAGCGGTCCTAGGGGGCGCCGAGCGCCGCTCGCTACGGAGCCCCAAGCGGCGCGCGCGTTGGCAGGCCGTGGCACTTTCAATATCCAACGTAAAAAGAGCTCCGCATTGCAAACATTTAGTATGGCATCTGGAGCTCTTCTTATATTTGACGATTTACACCAAAGCAAGCCGCGCCACGAGCGCGCGAGCGGCTTTTACAATATTAACTTTTTTTTCAACATGAAATAAACCTTATTGACTAACTTAATACCTTAATAATTTATTAAAGATTATATTTGGTGTAGTAGTGAGTGTCGCATCGCTCGGCGGCACCTGTTTTAATGATTCGTTTGAAAACACACCGACATCAAATTCAACTATTTCGAATAGAAAATAAAGTTCAAATTGCCATGGACGAACGCCAAGCGCGCGGTATTTCTCAAAAGTGTGAGTACGCGTGGCGCGTGCCGCTCTTTGTTTTCTACCGCTCGCTACACGTAATTTTGGGAAATAAGCCTTAGCACACCATGGTATCCAAAACCGGCGAATTTCTTCTTCATCTCCAATGAATAAAGTTTATTATCCATTGGGGAAATTTGTCAGTTTTTAGTAACTTATGTGCTGTTACTTGTACTTTGTGCCATTCTATTTTGACCGCTCGCTTACTAGGGGGCGCTTGGGTAAAGTTTGCACACGGGTGCTACATGGGCTAGAGACGCCTCTGGCCATGTACCATGTACATACTTATGTGAAAATGTAAATAGTCTGAGAATAGTTTGTCAGCCAGCCAGATGCGGTTTGTTAACCATGAACCATGTTTTATTTAATTACCAGTCTAAAATATTTCACCCTTGGTAAAAACTAATAGCCACATTGTACTACGGCAAGTTTAAGTACATATTATAAAAATCGTGAGCTATTTTCTGACTGAAACATCTAGTACAGCCCTCTTGTTTAAAAACTATCAAGGACAATCAAAAGACTAAATTCTTTTCACGTAGCCGTGTGCCGTGTTATCGCCTCTTTTATGTCTACATGTGATATTGCTACAAAAGATGCCGCCAGCCAGTTTCAAAGGTTACCGGGTCATATTGACCTTTTTATGTCTAAAATATTTTTATGCTGAAAATATTTTTGAACATTGTAGGTATATTGGCTGATAGTTTTCAATAGGTGTGAGTCATTTGATCTTTTTACATTGTGTTATTATGCTTGAATACAAGAGCTTGTCAATAGATATTTTTAGGGGTAAAATATAACGTATAAAATTTTCATCTTTCATAAAAAAAAATAAGTTAGAATAAGTTAGGAGCTCGTGGCTAAATAATAACAGCCGCTCGGGTCGATCGTTAGGTTAAGCCGCGCTTGCCTAGGTTGGTCTGTGGATGGGTGACCACCCATTACATACCGAGTTTCCTCCGTGCCTCGGAAAGCACGTTAAGCCGTTGGCCGTAACGACTGTCAAAGATCTACAAATGACAGCCGGGAGCTGTCATTTGTAGATCTTTGACAGTCGTTAGGTAGTCAGAGGCCCAAGAAGTCTGACAACCGGTCTTACTAAGGGGTATCGTATCAAACCCAAACCCAAAGCATTTATTTCAATTAGACCATTACGGCACTTTTGAATGTCAAAAATACAAAAAAGAAAATCAAAGCTACAGTCCCAGTCACAAGGCATAATAACTTGAGAAAGTACTGTAGTTGCCCATTCCCTAGCGTAGATCTCTATGGAGAAGAACGGGCAAGAAACTCCATGGACACTCTTTTAAAATCAAAAATATTGTTACAAAATCTTGGTTACATCTTTAATTTTGAGATTATACATATATGTGAGAACGATGTAGAAAGACGTGCACACTAAGAGCGTCCAGAGTAAAAGATTAGATCAACAGTTTACGAATAAAGTAATTAAAATGAACCTTGGCAGCTAAGAGATGACCAGTCCCAACTGACAGCGCCCGTTCACAAACATGACGCATGTACCGGCGCCATTCAACTCAACCATATTGAAGGGAACTAAATGACCCGACACACCCGCTACCATCAGCGAGACATTTAAGTGAGCATGACATTCTCTCAGCCACCAAGGCATATTCAAGTCAATGAAATATAAATAAATGTAAATGGTGGCTGAACAGTACAAAGTACTCACACATGTGCTATGCAATTATATAATACTAAAAACTGGAATCTATATAATGCAAGTATATTTTTACAATCTTCTGCAGCTTCCACAAAACATTAACATGGGAATCAATTCTTCATCTTCTTCTTTACGTTTCGATGGACTCAAATAATGCCCGACCCAAACAATCAATTAATTTGCCCCCCCCCCCCCCCCTATGGTTGTGGAGCAGGACCAGCATTTAGCCAAGCATTTTTATCATCAATGTAATCCCCCAACTTATAATATGCTTGCCTACATAGTGTGCGTTTTATACAAGATTTAAATTTTGTCTCGTTCAGTTGAAGAATGTGGGGAGGTATTTTATTGTAACATTTCAAACAGTACCCCATGAAAGATGAATCTACTTTAGCAAGCCTGAAACCTGGCTGAACTAGTTGGTCCCTATTTCTAGTGTTATAGTGGTGTCTGTCACCTCTTCTACTGAATAAATGCCGATTTTTCCTAACGTACATGATGTTTTCATAGATGTATTGACAAGGTACTGTCATGATATTAATTTCCTTAAACAGTTCTCTTAGAGAATCGCGTCTACGTAATTCATAAATGGCTCTGATGGCTCTTTTCTGCAGAATAAATATAGACTCGATGTCTGCAGCCCGTCCCCATAGTAAAATACCCGGTACTAACTGGGTTGTGAAGGTCAGATAGGCAGTCGCTCCATGTAAAATACTGGTATTCAGCTGCATTCGGTTAGACTGGAAGCCGACCCTAACATAGTTGGTAAAAGGCTAGGCAGATGATGATACATAACGTTAACTCGTATCGAGCAAGATTTTCTAAATATACCTATCTCTATTATCTATAATTCTATAATAGTAATGTTACAAAGAGGAAAGGTTTTTATTATTGACGAATAAACTCAAAAAGTACTGGACTGATTTAAAAAATTCTTCCACCGTTAGAATGCCTGAATCCCTGAGCAACATGGGCAGCCGTGCCAAACCGGGACGGGCCGCTAGTCTAATTATTCCACGGCACCCGACGGCGTTGACACAGTGCTTAAGGCAGTTCCCCGAGCAAAATTAGCAACTCTATTTGTGGTGGTTCAAACTTCGTTTGAAATACTGTTAGAATAAAGTTCTAATCAGCTTGCACTACAAAGTGATTGTTACGTCAGTCACTGCAGGCCGAATAGTGCGAAATGAGTGGTTTTTATTCTTTATAAAATTAAATTTACGTCTTTTGGAAAAAATAAAACGACAATTATGTCCATTAATAAATTGTCTATCCATTAGTATAAGTAGCAAATCAAAATAATGGTTACTTTACGAGGAGTAGCATTTTATAAATCATTATTTCTCATTTCTGTGGTTTCGTTGTGAGGGGATTTATTAAACATTAAGCTACTTAAAAAAAAAATGAAACGACAATTTTAGTGTCAAGAATATGTAGTAATTTAATGTATTTTTTATTAGTTGGTATTTCTTTTGGATAAAGAGGAGTAGGCTCCAAAAAACTGCTCGTTCAAGGTCATTTGCTCGGGGAGGCGCCTTATGCCATTGGCTTGGCTGCTGCACGTGCACTGCGTGTCGCGGGTTCGATTCTCGCATGGAGCAGATATTTGTATGGCCTACATGTATTTAATTGTTCCGGGGTCTGGCTGGTTGTGTATCAGTGTATGTGAGTTTAAATATTTGTAAACGCATTTACGATACAGGAGAAAAGTAGTACGAAACAAAATTGATTCAAATCAAACAAAATTATCTTCGCTTCATACTTTTATTCAATTTCTAACGACCGACATCCCACTACAGATTGATTGTAATGATCGCTATTTCTGCAAAAATATCGAAATCTCATTTCTAAAAATGCATTTACGTCTACAGCATTGTTTTTTTTCGTTTCGTTTTCAACGTTGACAGGCACCATAATTTTTTAAAATAATTATGTTTAGCATAAATATAGTATAATGTACTCTATGACTCTATGGCATAAATCGCACGACGTGATTTGTGGTTCAAGTGAGCAATAATCCATTTAAGCCTTCGATAAATCACAACGAACTGAATTTATCTAAAGGGATCCTCACACGACACCGCTCGGCCGCGCAGCCGTCTATAAAGCGGATCTCACGTCGCTTTTCATAATCAGCCTTTAATGTTCCCACTGCGGGGACACAGGCCTCCTCTCTATGAGAGTGCCTATAATCTACCACGCGGGCCCACTGCGTGTTAGTAGATGTCACATGTCTTCGAATTTTTCGTTTCTAGGAAATGCCTGTTTCCTCACGATGTTTTCCTTTACCGTTATCAGAATAGTAGCGATGAATTAAATGGCACAAAGTAATGCGCCTGCCTGGGTTCGAACCCACTTACCGCTTACGGCTTACCGCTCTCTCCACGTCGCATTGGCTTGGATAAAATCCGTTGATGCCTATACAAGTCCGACCGCGCGGACGAGCGGCGCTCACCGCCTTTTCGCGCGGCGCATTAACACCACCATCGACGCCTCCGCGCGGACGAGCGGTATCGTGTGTGAATCGCCTAATACATCGTTCACGAGTTCAAATTTATTGATCACATCAAGCATTTCTCTCGTAAACACTTTAATATTATTTATGTGGTGAATAACATAATTTAGTATTCATATTATGTGCTGCTAATATGATTTGTGGTTGATGTGACAGACACTGCAATCCATCACCATTTAGAAGCTTTGCAGTTGTTTAGAATTTACTACAAACGGCGCGCGGCGTAGTGATACGTTGTAATATTTTAAATTGAAAATGAAGCTTTGATATTTTGAATTGAAAATGTGAAAGATTTAGTTATTATTTTTATTAAACGTACAATGCTATTAAATACTATTATGTATCTTCAAAAGCACACGATGAGGCAGTGAGGCTGGCTGGAAACAATCAAGCTTTTAAATCTAAAAATATTGCACTGTAATTTTGAATGTTTGCCAGTTTCTTATTGCATGGATCAAAGATATCTGATCCGCCCCATGGCACAAATGGTTATATCATTTTATTGAAATGATAGCAGGCAAATAAAAATAAAAATTGTTTAGGCAATCTTAATCGTTTCTGCAAATAAATCAGTTCTTTTTTTTTTTTTTCTAAATAAGTGTCAGAGCAGAATTTTAAAATAACATCTGTCTCAAGACTCCGTGAGCATAAATAAGTGTTTTACTTTTAGTCTGTTTACAGTTACCTACCACACTTATTGCCAGCGAAATTTTTTTTTACAGAAACCGTAGGTTGAACAAGTAAACCGTGAAGGAAAATTACTTTCGTTCGTTTTGTTTTTCTTCAGCTTTCAAAACTTGAGAGTGTTGTATGCGGCTTCTACCCCAGCATATGGCTGTGTATATTTCCGTACCCTGTACGCCCACTGCTATCTCCCAGGTCGTCTTGGATTACCGTTTCATCTGAATGTGAGACTGCACTATAATATGTCACGCATCGATAGCTAAAATCTGAGCAATTAGGACTATTATTTTTATTAAATTTCTTCTTCGTAAGGTCTTATTCAACAATTATTTCTGTTTTGATTTTAATGTTATAAGTTATAATATAACAGTCAGATTCGTTTCAGAATCGTTGTAGTTTATATTAAAACTAAATTATTAAAAAGTCGTCATTAATTGTAGCATACGCACGATTGTTATTCTTCAAGTCTGTTTACCCACTAAGTAATTCTACGCGCGCACATTACAGTACGCACATCACGTAGCTGCCTACTCTCTTTGTGTTATTGTGACCTAAAACGATTTTCAGTACTTATGTACTTTTTTCTAAGCTCCAGGGCTTCAGTAAAGAGGCTGTTTGTTTTTCCAAAGAGAGTACAAATACCTACGTCTACACCTTAATCAAAAATCACCTCACTTTTGGATGTAAGTACTTTATTTAGATAACGTATGTAAGTAATATAATATAACTAAAATAATAATAAAAATATAAAAATAAACCTGATTTTGTACTCTTCTACCTACCTAATTACATTATTTCCTTAGTTTTTCCTGCTCCAAAGCAAATGTCTTGACGGTAACTAAATAAATAACAAAATTATATTTGTGTTGAAAAATATTAATTTATTATCCTCTGTCAAGGCCAGTCATTCAAGGAAGACAAATGCATAAATTAATGCAATTATTTGGAATAATTTGTGAGAATATCGTGCTTAAAATTTTTGAGAATATTGTGGAATATTAGCTGGCCGAAGCCTGTTTCATTTCAGGACACCAGTAACAGCTCCAATAGCTCTTTCACTCTTACCTGTATGCCCCCGAGAGAGACATACTACATACATAATCGAGACGACTAAAAAAAGAACACCAGCGACGTTCATGATGCAAATGAGGAACTAAAATCAAAATCCTAAAAACTGCAGACACAACACCCGTCTGGTTGTAGGATCATTCCTCTTGAACTAGGAATGAAGAACATTTCGACCTGTTTCTCGTGCCCATAAAATGACATTAGTATAAACGATAACAAATATGGAAAAAACAAAATGTATTGTTCTGACTTAAGCTAACGAAATGTACAAAATCCCGTTGACAGTCACTGTAGAAATATGAAAAGTTTTTAAAACGATTGTCACTTGTCTAAAGCTGAGACTTAGCTCAATAATAGCTCAGTCGCGCGTCATCCGAAAATAAACCTTATTGTTATTACTATAAAGTTAATGTGCATACTCCTACAATATCATAATACGAATGAACAATAACATACGAATAAGAATAATAAGCAAACAGGGGCTCATTTTTGTATAAAGCGCAACTAAGCGTATTATGCTAGCGTGTTATGTTAGCCGTGTGGTATCCGGCAGAGTAGAATAGAACCAACCCATTACACTCACGGGTGTCGTATAAGGCGACTAATGTCTGAGGCAGAACACCTTGCGCCTCCGTAGACCAGAGAATGGGCAGCAGCGTTTTCTGTTAGTCTTTCATCACTGCGATCTCCAATCCGCCTGCCAAGCGTGGAGATTACGGCAAATTCCTCCCATCATGGGAGAGGCTTATGTCCAGCAGTGGACGTTATGGGCTGTTGTAGTTGTAGTAAGCTACTTATGTTTAAATTGGCTCTATTATACAATATGTTAGAAAAACTCTGTCCGATTCGAAAGGGATATTACAAATAAAAAATGTTAATACAATAAAATATTCATGAAAGTATACGAATGAATTTTGAAATGCATGTATTTTGTTCCAAATTATCACCGTTTCCCTAATTTCTAACAAACGTTTAAAAAGTGATGACACCATCTTTGGCATAAGTATGTTCGATCGTGAATTGTTTTCATGACGTCACCACCCGAGAAGCGTGGTTCCCGCCCGTGAGTTGCCATATCTAAACTCTTTTGCAAAAAAAAAAGAGCACTTTAGATTTTTTTCTCTACTTCAATGAAGAAAACAAGAAAGAGGTTTTATTAATTTGGCGATGTATTGGCATGTTATTTGAAGCATCCTGGCATGATTTTTTACGTTCAAAATTGAAATTTTGAAAAAAAAACATTGAAATTTTGGCAAGAGGAGGTCACACTCCTTATTAGGTTTTTACATTTGGAACTTTATTTAATTTAAAAAAGTAAAAAAAACTTCTTATCTTTATTGCCGACCACTTCTCATTGTTTGGCCGTGTACATCGGTTTGAAAGAATTCATCGAAAATTAAAAAAAAAAATTGCCAGAACTCACTTCACGCGTATTAATTTACACGATCACAAGTATACAGACTACGTCAAACAATTAAATTTCATTGAATTAACTCAAATCGACCTTGTAACGTAAATTTCCTTATGTGCCCGTTTTTTTTTGCAAAAGAGTGTATAAGTTTCTTCATTTTAGTACGTATTATTTAATTTTCATAAGAGTATTTTTTACTTGTTCGCCAATAGTATATTATTGTTACGAGCTGGGTATGGGATAAATTAATAACTACCGAAGAAGCAACAAATAACTTTAATAATCACAAAACACTTAAAACTCAATCACAAATACACTACTGATCACTATTCGCTTGGATATCGCACTTCTAGTTCACTTCGATTCGCTTCGTTGTGTAGCCAAAATCAGACTGCCTGCTCCCGCAAACACGTCGACTATTTATATGGCGATCGAACGTTCGAGAAATATCCACGACTTCCTAGAATCTTCTAGACAATTCCATAGTGGGTCATTGTCCTTCGAGTAGGTACTTTATGCCCTCGGCGTACGGTCGAAATTACAATGATGTTCTTTTGTAGGTGGTTTGCGAATTTGTACCTACATCATTCGGGACTCGTTCTACCTACTACTACCTACCTACCTACTTTGTAGGTACCTACTACCGTAACTGTAGGTAAGTACGGGTACGACGTAACACTGCCCCCTCCTTAGACATGCTCGTCCCGAGCATCATTAGCCCCGTAGTATCGCGCCAATCTGTCTACATGGACAATCTTAGGCGCACCTCGTGGAACCTTCTGTATTCGGTAGGTGACATCGTTGATCCTAGTCACAACTCGGTATGGTCCATCCCATTTTCTTTGCAATTTCGGAGATTTCCCCTTGCTCCGTACTGGGTTATGCAACCACACCAGTGAACTTTCGTCGAAACCCCTACTATTTGCCTTCCGGTCATAACGGGTCTTCATCTTCTCAGACATCTGTTGGCCGGATTGTCTGATATGCTCATAAACATCATTCAACTTGTTACGCAAGTCAATCGCATAATCTGTTACACTACGTGGAGCATCAGGGGGAGTTCCAGTGATTAAATCAGCAGGCAACCGTAATTCCCTTCCAAAGTTCGCGTAGGCTGGCGTCACAGTCGTACTTTCGTGGACGGCGCTACGGTAGGACAGAAGAAATGGCTGTATATGCTTGTCCCAATCCCTTTGTCTGCTTTAATCTTCTGCTTAATATCTTTCCAACGTTTGGTTAAATCGTTCCACCATTCCATCAGATTGTGGTTGGTAAGAGGTGGTTCTGGTTTTGTGGGTACCCATTAATCGACAAGTCTCCTGAAATACTTGCGATTCAAAATTCCTTCCTTGATCGCTGTGTATTTCTAAGGGTACTCCAAAACGACAGAAGACTTCCTGAACTAATTTATCTGCGACAGTTGTAGCTTCTTGGTTAGGAATAGCGAAGACTTCTGGCCACTTTGTGAATTAATCCATGACCACCAGGAAGTACTTGTTTCCGCTCTCACTTTCTGGAAATGGTCCCGCAACGTCTAGTGCTATCCGTTCCCAAGGGGCTCCAACTTTGTACACTTTTAATGCACCTTTACTGCGTGTGTAGGGTCCTTTTACGGCCGCACAACTGATACATTTGCGACACCAGTCCTCGACATCATCTCGACAGTGGATCCAGTTAAATCGTTCTCGAATTTTTAGTAGAGTCCTTTTTACCCCCATATGTCCTCCTGAACATCCATTATGGTAGAGCTGTAAAACATCCGGTACCTTAGCTTTAGGGACAACCATTTGTAGATGACAGCTATCCCCCCGAGCGTTTTCCCATTTACGGCACAAGACTCCATCCTGGATCACCAAGCTGTTCCATTGCGCCCAATAACTCTTCGTGATGGAACTCATTGCAGCCACATCATTCCACTTGGGTTTAAGAGCACCAGCTTTGATTCACTCGAAGATCGGTTTAATGTCCGAGTCATTGTGCTGAGCCAACTGGGACAATTATTATAACTAATGAACTATGTAATAAAATAACACTTTGTACAAAATATTAAAAAAACGTTCAAACTCCTGTTCAAATACTTCGCGCCCGTGTTACGTAACCAACACTGTACTGGAAGTTGCTACGAAGCTCGACGCTCACCCGCCGGACGCATCTTATAGGCAAATAGTCTGCTGGCCTACAACCCATTGATAAATTTACGCACACAGCGGCAAATTGGTGCATATTTTCGTGTGTATGAACCGCACACACGTATAGATTGCAGCCATTTTTGGGCGGTAACTCGTGCGAGTGTAGCTGGGCTATGATTGGCTGCTACAACACAAGGCCAGGATTCAAGGTGAATGTTCTTTAGCCCGCGTAATTCAAATTTCCTTAGGTTTTTTGCAATTTGCAGGCCAGTGCTACTAGGGTGTATGTTGATTAAAATAATGATTCCTGGGGGTTATTGGCGCGTATTATTATTATAATAATTAATAATAATATTGATACTATATTTTTCTTCGTGGGTGTCGTTTTCGTGGTTTTTGGGGTTGGTTATAATGAAAATGAGGTCAAAATGAAAATCCAAGATGGCGCCGATGAAAATTTTCAGTTTTTTCTTCATGGGTGTCATTTTCGTGGTTTTTGTGGTCGCTGATGATGAAAATGAGGTCAAAATGAAAATCCAAGATGGCGCTGACGAAAATTTTCAGTTTTTTCTTCATGGGTGTCATTTTCGAGGTTTTTGGGGTCGCTGATGATGAAAATGAGGTTAAAATGACAACTCAAGATGGCGCAGACGAAAATTTTCAGTTTTTTTTTCATGTGTGTCATTTTCGTGGTTTTTGTGGTCGCTGATGATGAAAATGAGGTCAAAATGAAAATCCAAGAAGGCGCCGATGAAAATTTTCAGTTTTTTCTTCATGGGTATCATTTTCGTGGTTTTTGTGGTCGCTGATGATGAAAATGAGGTCAATATGAAAAACCAAGATCGCGCCGATGAAAATTTTCAGTTTTTTCTTCATGGGTGTCATTATCGTGGTTTTTGGGGTCGCTGATAATGAAAATGAGGTCAAAATAAAAATCCAAAATGGCGCCGACGAAAATTTTCGGTTTTTTCTTCATGGCTGTCGTTTTCGAAAATCCAAGATTGCGCAGACGATATTTTTTTTGCTATCATTATTTCGTGGCCTACCCTTCGTGGAATACCACTGCACGCCACTGCGTACAGGTGATGCCACAACCTCCCTGACGTGGTGTGTTCGATGGTCTTGCCTCGCTGCCTCTACTTCCAAGGCATGGGCCAACGCCTCTTTCAGTGTCTCATGATGCCCAAGTCGCACAGCGGCTCTAACTTCCAAGTCACGTATTCCATCAACGAATGCTTGTACCAGATTCCCGTCGATAAGTGCAGGGGCAGACTGGTATGCTTTTCGAACCAGCTTTTCAACTTCCAGGGCCCACTGCTGCAGGTTCTCGGCACTACGTTGAACACGATCCTTCAACTTAGCACGAAATACGTGTTCCAGATGCGCATCGCCGTATCTGGAACTCTAACGCCTCCAGCAGCTGCTCGTAGGTTACATTCTTGCCGAGCGCCTCAAGAATGTTTAAGGCCTGGTCTCGGAGGCCCAAAGTGAGCGCGGTCATGGCTTGCGGTTTTGTCCATCCATTCGCCTTCATAACGGCCTCAAATTGATATTTTATAAGCCGACCACGAAGATGTTCCATCGAATGGAGGCACCTTAAAGCCCCGCGCTGAAGGTGCAGCAACTACTGAAGCCACAGTCACGTCTCCAGTCTTCAGTTCTCCCAAAGCCTTTTTACCCCAGCGATCTGAACTTCGGCCTCTGAGATACGGTTCTCGTGCTGGTGAACCTGATCCTTCATCACTTTCAGATCTTTGCCAAAAGTTGCATGAAGATCCTTTATGAGGAGCATCTGTTCATCCTGGCGGCGGGCCTGCTCCTCTTTATCTTGCTGCAACTGCTCTTCCAACCGGCAGGCCTGCTCCTCTTGACGGCGAGCCTGCTCCTCTTGACGGCGAGCCTGCTCCTTCTTATCTCGTTGCAACTGCTCCTGTAACTGGCGAACCTGGTCCTCTTGACGGCGAGCCTGCTCCTCTTGACGGCGAGCCTGCTCCTGCAGCAGCGCCATTAAAGCTGACAAGTCTGGCGCCACTGATGCTGGAGAAACTCCGGATGGGCCAGCGACTGGCACTGACGTAGGCTGGACACCACCCGGTGTCTGTGGCGGAGAATCTCCAAACCGCCTTTGGTCCATGTTCTGCTGTCGCTGACTCCTGGTACGGATACCGTCCGTGTCGTCCTTTGGTAGAATTGGCATAATTTATCCCACTTCTGACACCAAATTGTTACGAGCTGGGTATGGGATAAATTAATAACTACCGAAGAAGCAACAAATAACTTTAATAATCACAAAACACTTATAACTCAATCACAAATACACTACTGATCACTATTCGCTTGGATATCGCACTTCTAGTTCACTTCGATTCGCTTCGTTGTGTAGCCAAAATCAGACTGCCTGCTCCCGCAAACACGTCGACTATTTATATGGCGATCGAACGTTCGAGAAAAATCCACGACTTCCTAGAATCTTCTAGACAATTCCATAGTGGGTCATTGTCCTTCGAGTAGGTACTTTATGCCCTCGGCGTACGGTCGAAATTACAATGATGTTCTTTTGTAGGTAGTTTGCGAATTTATACCTACATCATTCGGGACTCGTTCTACCTACTACTACCTACCTACCTACTTTGTAGGTACCTACTACCGTAACTGTAGGTAAGTACGGGTACGACGTAACATTATGATACAAGTGAGCTTTGTTGCTCATTATACACGAGGCTGTGGGTTGCAGCCCGAGCCACAGGCGAGGGCGTAAATCAGCCGAGTGTCTAGTGAGCAAGTTGCTCACGAGTTGCATACGATCTTTTTCAAGACACTTGCGAGGAAAAAATAAACATGTATTGCATAAATCGTTTTACCACACAGCAACAAATGCGATACAAACAAAATATGAAAATTATGGGAAATGGCGCGCAAGCTTTTTTTGCACGCGCCATGTGTAAGGTGATTGATTACGTATATAGTCATACAGCCTACTTCAAAATTATAATTTTAGTGATAAAATGCAAATATTTATAACAAATTATTGTGAATTATAAATAATTTGATAATAATAAATGTTTTGCGGCTTAATTAGGGACACATTCATTTATTTAGATTTTCAGCGGCTTAAAACCTCTTTGTTGTTACAAAAAAACTGTAACTATTACCCGGTTATATTGAAAATGCTCTGTTTACTCGCTTATAATTTGCAGTTAGGTACTAACTTAACATTGTAGGGATAATTCTATTATGCACGTGTGTTATAGTTCGGTTTATGGCCCTAAGAACGATGTAATAAGGCTCACTTTTTCGTGTTGAAAAAAGGATTACATAAATAGAATCTATTCATCTAATCTCGATACCTAATAATACTGTCACGCATCGGACAGGGCTTTTTAACAAATTCTAAAGATCTTTGCTAAAGTCTCTAGGTTACCACTCCATCCCGAGTTACAATAATTTCAAGACGTATGTACAAACGAGTTACGAAAAACCTCAATCACAGGTAAGTTTCTTATTCTTAGTCTTTATTGACCACATAAAATTACATATAAAAATAGCAATTGATATTATAGCTTTATGTACAAAGGTGAGCTTCATCAATCATAAGTAAAGAATTTAGTCATAAACAATGTAATCGGCATTGTCAAAAATGAAACAAGTTTAAAGTGACTTAAGTCCGAAAGTTTTACCAACGTTAAGAATACTGTCCGTTTCCAAGATATTCTAATAAACAGAAACTTATGTTATACACCTACAAAATCACCTAAAAAAGTGTTCCGCGCAGCAGCGGTACCACACTTTTCATTCGTTCTACATTTCAAAATTTTCAAATGATACAAATCAAAATCAAAATCAAAATCAAAGCATTTATTTCAAGTAGGCCAGTTACAGGCACTTTTGAATTGTCGAAACAAAGTTAAATGTAGCTACAGTCCCAGTCACAAGACATAAAAACTGTGAAAGTACTGTAGTTGCCCATTCCCTAGCGTAGATCTCTATGGAGAAGAACGGGCAAGAAACTCCATGGACACTCTTTTAAATCAAAATATTGTTACAAAATCTTGGTTACATCATTCATGTTGAGATGGTATATTATGTGAGAACAATGTAGCAAGATGTGCACGTTAAAAGTGTCCATAGTAAAAACAAAAAATACAATTCAAAAATAAACATACAAATAAGCCATGGCAACTAAGAGTTGACCAGTCACAACTGACAGCGCCCGTTCACGAACATGACGCATGGATCAGCACCATTCAACTCAACCATTTTGAAGGGAACTGAATGATCCGACACACGCGCCACCATCAGCGAGACATTAGAGTGAGCGTGACATACTCTCAACCGCCAGGGCACATTCAAGTCAAGAAAAGACGTAGGATTTCAGTGAATGATAGCTTTCTAGTACATAGTACTCACACAATATGGGCTGTGCGATTATATAATACTAGAGATTGATTCTATACAATGCAAAGACAGTTGTACAATCTTCAGCAGCTCCAACAATTCTATTTAATACTATCAATTTATGCGCCCCTGTCCATGTGGAGCAGGACCAGCATTGAGCCACGCATTTTTATCTGCGATATAATCGCTCAACTTGTAATAAGCTTGCTTACTTAATGTGCGTTTGATGCATGTTTTAAATTTCGTCTCATTCAGTTCAAGAATACTTTGTGGAATTTTATTATAGCATCTCAAACAGTACCCCATGAAAGATGAGTCCACTTTAGCGAGTCTGAAGCCTGGCTGAACTAGTTGGTCCCTATTTCTAGTACTGTAATTATGTCTATCACCTCTTTTACCAAAAAGATGCAGATTTTTTCTGACGTACATTATGTTTTCGTAGATGTACTGACAATGTACCGTCATGATGCCAGTATCCTTAAACAGTTCCCTTAGAGAATCGCGCCTACGAAGATTATATATGGCTCTGATGGCTCTTTTTTGCAGAATAAATATAGACTCAATATCTGCAGCCCGTCCCCATAGCAAAATGCCATAAGACATTATACTATGAAAGTAACTAAAATAGACCAGTCTAGCGGTATCTACATCAGTAAATTGACGAATTTTTCTAATAGCATATGCTGCTGAACTTAGACGCGCCGCAAGGGATGTTAAATGAGAACCCCATTGTAGCCTTGAATCAAGCGTAATCCCCAGGAAAACCGTTTTATCTACGAATTCAAGTTTCTCTTTATTTAATATTATTTCACAATCACTACTTTTAACATTGGGTAAAGCAAATCTTATGCATTTAGTTTTTTTTTCATTTAATACTAAATTGTTTGCTGTGAACCAATTATGGACCTGAAGTAGGGCATCATTCACGTCATCTAGATTCTGGGCCCGTCTATTTATCTTAAAAATAAGGGAAGTATCATCAGCAAACAACACCATATTTTGAGGTTGGTTTTTCAATAAATAGGGTAGATCATTTATATACACGAGAAAGAGGAAAGGACCCAATATTGAGCCTTGTGGAACCCCCATTTTTACTTTTAAACCTTGTGAATTAACACCATTTATTTGAACACGTTGTTGTCTATCACTCAAATATGATTTTACCAAACTAAGTGCAAGTTGACCTAATCCGTAATGCTCAAGCTTCAAAAGTAATGTGTCGTGATTTACGCAATCAAATGCTTTGGAAAGGTCACAAAATATTCCTATGGCGTCTCGAGACTCTTCCCACGCAGTAAATATGTGCTTTAATAAGGTTACACCGGCGTCAGTCGTACAACGTCCCTTGATGAAACCATACTGTTGATCATGTAAAATTTTGTTGGTGTTAAAATGATTGAGCATTTGATTAAGCATTACCTTTTCAAACACCTTGCTAAAAACTGGCAACACGGATACAGGTCTATAATTATTAGTATCTTTACTGTCCCCGGATTTGAAAAGAGGTATGACTTTACTGTATTTCATTAGATCAGGGAAAACTCCTTGGTCTACACACAAATTAAAAATTAAAGCTAAGTATGGGGCTATAGTCTCAAGTATGGATGCACAAACTTTGATAGACATTCCCCATAGATCTTCGGTCAGTTTGATTTTTATTTGCCGGAAAGCTTTAATAACTATCATAGGGTTTATGTGTGTACAAATGGGATAGCTCGATAAAACCAATAAGAAAAAAAGAGACAGATAGTGTTGTTCTATGTCTGTAGTGCAAGCGTCCTTGTCGTACTTATGACAAAAATGCGTTTCCCATCTCCTTCTTTTTTTATCCTCCATTATCAGAATATTAGGAAAATAAATGACAAATATTAATAAATCAAAGCATATTGCGTAGTTACATGTGGTATGAGATCCCTTGTGTTTTAATTACTTTAGTATCATAATTGGTACACTTTCTGAACACGCACGATGGCATTTTTACAATTTTTATCTAAATTCGTGGCAGCGTATCGCTCGTCGCCATGCACGTTGCAGACTAAAGGCAATACGGGCCAATTGGGCCGTTTTCGAGTCTTCACGATTGCGCGCTCACAACATATCTGTTTACTAGAATATCATTGGTCCGTTTTCACTAAAAGTAAGCTATAATACTAACAAATACATACATATACAAGTTAAATTGTTTATTATTATTAAGATACTATCAATACTAACCTAACTAACGTAATACCTAAGCATCACTGTTACTAATACCAAAATACTAACAAAACTATGGACTTCAGTCTGAAATAAAGTTTAATTTATTTATTTAATTTCATTATCAGCCTATAATGTTCCCACTGCTGGGACACGGCCTCCTCTCAATGAGAGGGAATGGGTTATAAATCCACCACGCGGGCCCAGAGCGGGTTAGTAGATGTCACATGTCTTCGATTTTTTGGTTCTAGAACATGCCGGTTTCCTCACGATGTTTTCCTTTACCGTTTTGAGAGCAGTGGTGATGAAATAAATTACACAAAGTAATGCGCCTGTCTGGGTTCGAACTCACGACTTATTTAATTTATTATAATTAAATTGTAAATGCATTCATAAACTGATTTCCCAGTAGGAACTACAGAAGCAAGCAAGACAAGAGATTTTTAACTTTCAGCGCTGTCGGGATGGTTGAAAATCCATTGGCTTGCTATTTATTTAAGTGTGCGTATACTATGTTTGTGAAAACGAGCATATACCATCCTAGTACGCGGAGGATAGTCGGGTTTTCTTTTCGGTATGACGTTTATTTTGAGATAAACGAGCCAGATCACAATGATCGTCTTCTTTCTTTGTCTCCTCCAGGATTTTCATCTGGTCTTCAGCATTCGACGCCTGTGACAGCATCGTTGAACGCCATAACTGATTAAAAACAAGTAATCTTATCATTTTTATATTTTTGTCTAGCTATACAAATAATATCACGCCTATAATCCACAAAGGTTTAGGTCTAGGCGTACCTAATAATACACGCCTGTTAGTGGTAAAGTGATATGCCCTTTCACTTGTTCACTACTCTATAATTGGTGTGAAAAAAAAACTTACAATAGTCTGACGTTTAACACTAATCTTTAACTCTTCCAATTTTGTTTTGTTCTCACGTCGCAAGAAACCAACCTGAAAGAATTAAAACAGTTGATACAGGAACTTTTGACTAATTAGTCTTTCCACTGTGCCTGTCTAAGCGGTGAAACAACTCTGAAGGAGGTAGAAATTCGGCCAGTTTATTTATTACGTCAGCAAAACAAAATCACTGAAAGTATCATCGACAGACGACCCGAATGGCGCAGCGGTGGTGAGGCTGCCTTACGTTCTTAGGGTCCCGGGTTCGAATCCCGATTGGAGCAAATGTTTGTGTGATGTGATGAGCATGGACATTTGTTTCCGAGTCATGGATAATAATAAGTATGTATTTACAAACAAAAAGTATTTAGGTAGTATTTATCAACTATCTGGTGTCCACGACACAAGCCTCGTTGCTTAGTGTGGCACTAGATGACGCTGTGTGTTAATGTCCAGCAATATTATTTATTTATCATAACCAAATTCGATGAAAGAGTTGCCTGGGATCTGCACTTCTGCAGAATGAAGTCATCATGGGTGTAAAATGACTTTAACGAAGCCAAAAGGCACCTTCCCCGTCACTGCGATCGTGTTACTGTTCTGGGCCATCTAGGAACCTTCTAGTTACGGAGATATTGAGGTCTAAATCCACCTTTTTATGCATTTATTTTATGCTATAACTTCAATTAAAATGCCACCATGACTGTACTATTCAAAGCATTCACCAGCACACTGATTTCGTGCGTTACATTGAGTCCTATACTATAAACCGTTTGCTGTGTCCTTACAGAGTCCATATTTATGTACATAGCTTTAAGCCTTTTGAATCATATTTTTTACAATATGAAATGTAAAATAAATGAATAATATGAATATGAACCGTCATTTTTCACCCCAAAAAAAAGTCGTTTCCTAGGAATAACTTCGCGAAGAGTTACTTAGTATCATGTGCAGAATGCTTGGTTAGTGAAGTGCCCGTTATGCCTTCGCCCTTCGGGAATATTTTTGATAATACACACACACAAAGTCACGGGCAACATCTAACATGAAAGTTAGTAAAAATAATAAACTAATATTCAATAATTATTACGTACACGGTACAGTATCGCCGAGATGATGATTAAGATGCAGATGCCAACCACAACAGCTACGATGATAATCTTTATCGGTACCAGTACCTCTACCAGAGTTAAAGTAGTAGAGACGCTGAAAAAAAGAAAACGATTATGCCAAAAATTTCATCACTTTTGCCTCACTCACTCACTCACTTTTGTCTGCATCATTGACAACGCATCTTACTTTGGCAAAGTAAAGCAAAGCATTCGTTTGTATCTGCAACATTTTATATGTCTTTTACTGAATTTTAAAATTATACCATTACCTTTCAACTTTCTTGTTCTGGCCATCAATTAGTAGTAGTTTAAGAGAAGACACTATCGTCACATTTTTATCTCTAACGAGGATTCCATCTGTAACGTAGATTAGGAAAATAAATCAATATTTTTTATTTTGTTTGTGCTATTTAAGGTGAAAGCGTCAGGGTAGCCTGCGAAATTCAAATTTTCTTACGTTTTTTGCAATTTGCAGGTTAGTGCTAGGTTGTACGTTGCTTAAAATATTGTTCGCGACTGTAAGACGTATGTAGTTACAGAATTATAATGATCAAAATCACTAATACAACTCTCCAAGTTCATAAAGGTCTAGCAATGACTGACCTTGAAATAGTCGTTCCTGGTCATTTTTGAACTTGAATTTCGCGAGCTACCCTGGAGCAACAGCCTTAAGCTAAATCCAACTCCAGCTTAACTCCATCTAGACTTTCTAGATGGATTTGAGGCGATGCTAAACCGAAGCTGGCGGCATTTGTGTGCATCATCAATCTCTTGCCCTTATTCCAATTTATTTGGGGTCGGTGCAGCATATCTTCTTCCATATTTCTCTATCACTCGTTATCTAATCAGTGACCTCCTTTCTAGCCATATCATCTTTCATACAGTCCATTCATCACTTCTTTGATCTTCTTGTACTCCTAAAGGCATCAATATTCATACTCAAAATTTTCCTCGCCACATTTTCCTCATTTAAGTGCATCACGTGCCCATAATTATACAACCGATTAAAGGTAAGCGTCCAGCTGTCCGCATCGTACGCATTAGACGCATCGCATCAAACGGATCGTAGTATTATTGAACAGATTCCGAGGCGTATGGTGCGGATCAGTGGACGCACTTGTGTGACTTCCTATACAAAGAACACTACGAGTCGTTTGATGCAATGCGTACAATGCGGACAGGTGGACGCTTACCTTAACGCATAATTTTTCAGTCACCGACGCCACTTTTAGACTTCTTCTTGTGTACTCCTTCCACATTATTTCCAATCGCTTAAATAAAAGTGTGGCAACGATTTTAAACCCTGCTGTTCGAGAAAGATGCCATCACCTATAACGGGCTGATATGATAAAGAGGATACTTACCAAGAGTTCCGGGCACAATGTACATCGGTATAAGAATCTTGGGTGTTTCGACGTTTTTTTTTAAGCTTTTTACCTCGCAGAGGTAAACCGTTGACGTCTCATTTCGTTGAGCAAATGGGCAGGGAGTATTTGATGTCGATTCGGAGTATAACTGAAAGTTAATGGACAAAGTTAGCCATCAAAATAAAACATTTACATGAACGTTGTATTACGGCTAACGCAGTAATATACGGTTCAACTGTACCTTTGAATTGCGTGAACATAATTTAAAGTGTAACATTCAATGTCGGCCATGTTGTTTCAATCAATTTGGTTGAGTCGGGTAAAACTTGCCATTCCATTATACATGCAAATGGTGCCTTACATCTGCCTATGTAATGTAGAAAATGCAATAACTTACTATAACTGGAGTGTTATTGTATTTGATGTACGGTTCATTTTGCAAAGTTACTTCAATTTTAAGTCCCTTCCAGTTAGTCGGTCCCTTGTTTGAAATCTGCAATAAAAAATACGTAAAACCAGAACTGGCTTTTGATAAATTGCTGAAGATTTCCTTTTGACTATCTTTTAGTGTTCAGTTTTTATCAAACGTTTCTTTAAGACGTTTAAAGATCCCCATAAATAGTTCAAGGATCTAATATGCTGGCTGCTGCAGCAGATTACCACTACCAATCCTTTAACCCAAAATACCTCGATGGTTTAGACTTAAGTACCTACTCGAGCTCGGTTACCTTGAACCTGCTTTCGATGCTCGACATGAATAATTTATCCCATCTTTAAATTGTTCCATCTTTTTTTGTAAAATTAAATTATTTTCAACCATTCCACATTCGCCAGTCAATTCATAGAACAAAAGTTGTTCAGTTTCATGGTCTCAGTCACAACACGGTAGGTCGTGCGTTTATTATATATTAATATTTTCATTTATGTACTCTTTTAGTTTTGTTTGTATATCTATAGTGTTTATTTTGTTAAGTTAGTATTATGTTTTATTTTTTTTCATTTACACAAAAAAATATTTTGTGTCCGTAGGTGTGACCGTGGTGGCATCACAGTGGGCCCTATCAGAATACCAGCGCTGCGGTATTTGTTTTTCATTTATCGCAGCATCATGCTGAGATAGGAGCCTTTTTGGCCTCGCACAGGTCTTCATTTTATTATTTAGTTTAAGATTCTTTTTTTTTATTATTATTATTTTTGTAGTTCCTGTGCTTGTCCCAAATAAATATTTTTTCTATCTTTCTTTCTTTCTATTATGTTACACCGCGTAATAAATAGTGGATGTAGATTATATTCCCGATATTAAAAGTCACAACCGGCCTAGGCTCGTATCTGCTCGCTCTGGTTTCAATGACATATTACTGAAAAACTTTTAAGATTTTTCACCGTATAATCGTGTTGCAGCCTTAGGCCATTTGTGTCAATGTCCTCTTGCATCATGTTGACAATAGCAGTAATGCCAGCATCCCTGCAAGCGAAGAAAAGTTTAAGATTTTTTTTTTATGTACAGTTGACTTTTTATAACTTTTTTTCAAAAATGTTTATTGAAATTCGTTTTTTTTTCTAATATTCTCTTTCTTTGTTCTGATATGAAAAGTTTACTTGAAATTTGTAGCGTTTTTTGATTATGGATCATTTTTTTTCTAAACTGTGGAAAAAAACAAAAAAAAACCAAGTATGCCATAAGCTTCTACTCCGTTCACCAAATATACCCATTTTTTTTTGGAAAGTGATAAAAAAGTCATGCAGTATTTTTTTTTTTTTTTTTATTTTATTTATTATTATTTTTTTTATAGATATTTATTATAATAATATCGAACTTTTAATATTTTTTTAAAATTTTTAAATCCAAACCATGTAACCAGTTTGGTAGCACACTAACTGAAAATGTCAACGATACAAACCCTTTGACAACAATTCCACTGGAATCAGCCTCCACATAAGTGGTTGTCAAATAATTTTGGGTGACACCACTTTCACAGTGATTATATAGATCCGTGCTGATGGTTATGTTCTTGCCCATGTCCAGGTTTGTAGAATGCAGCACGTCTAGTAAGATCCGACCGGTGGTCTGTGAATATAATAACGTCAGTGATCAAGGCAAGTTTTGCGATCCAAGGACACCCGCCATGGTTGTTTAAATATTGCGGCCTAATGATAAAAAGGTAACGAACCCATTCTGTATTTTTCCGGATGGGCTTCGGCGGCTCGCACTTAATCCAGTTTCTATCAGTTGAATCCTCGTGCACACAACCGGTAGGGGTCGCGAGCACGTAAGCACCCGCGATGTGCACGCGCACGCACGGCTCATACGCTACATCCCCGTAGTTGTAGACAGTGATGTTCATAGCTTCAGCTTTGGTCGAGCCAATTATGTACGGAACATCATGGCTGCAATCATAATATCATACTTGAATTGGCTGCAATTCGGAAACAACCACACCACAGCAGCAGGAGAGGTTACCTGCTTATTTGTTACTAATGAACATTTACATACGGTTACAGCACCGGTCTTACTATGGTATAAGTCCCGTCTTTAAAATTCTTTAAGTGGAAATGAGAATGTTGAGAATGTTATTGTGGGGTAACAAGAGTGGAAAGAAATCATTGAATATTACAGGAAGTTAAAAAATTGCGCCTATTACAGAAAAAAATAAAGGGAGTCATCTCTCTTGGTTATGGACATGTGAAGAGGGAAAAAACGCTTGTGACTGTAAGAGTATTTGATTTATAAATGTTGATGGATGAAGAGAGAGAAGAGAGCCAAAGAAAAGATGGAAAGATTGTGTGAGGAATGGTATTACGACGTGTGACAGGAGAGAAGAAAACGTGTTGCACTGACCCCAAGTAGAGGGGCTAGAAGATGATGATTTTTCCAGAAATCGGGAGAAGCAGGAAGTAGCAGTAGTAGGCGAACAACGCGTTTAGAAAGTGAAGAACTACGTGATTGATGTTGGCTACATTTATGGTCCCTATGTCGACCCACGGAAAGAAAAGGCGATAGTTTATGTTTCTTCAAGTTCAAGGATACTTACTGAAAACTGACATAGGATGTTAAGTTCAAATTGGGCACACAAGTTTTCTTAGCGCACTCGGCGGCCGAAAACGAACCCTTAATATTCAAGAGACTGCGGTCGCTTAGGGTTACGCGTGAACTGTTATAATCTGGGAGTGTCGCGGGATCATAAAGCAGCTCCGTTGATATTGTGTAGCTTATTTTTGTCTCGTAGTTGCGGTCCTTTGAAAAAAGTATTATTATTATTGATTTTCACAATTTTTATAGTGAAACTTAAACAACATTTCCATTATGATGTAGAAAGAGACACACGACACAATCTAGTGTTTGATTACAAATAAGCTCTTTTTAAATTGCATTGAAGGAACATGGATGGGTTTTAGACAGTAAAAGTCTGACACTCCCTCCTGCTCCGACCAGAGCGGGAGGAGTCATTTGATGATTTCCCATCCGAAAAAAAAAAAAAAAAAATAACAGTCTTCTTGAATACAATTTCATCGAACCAACGGAATTACCGAGGACTGTGTGCCTTTTTGACAAACAGCGAACTTGTGATGTCTCAGAGATTGCAAAATACACTAACCACTTAATATCAGATGCGCCACCTTTTCATTGACCACACAGTAATGTAAATGTACCTAACTGTAAAAAAAATACTCACTAAAGGCAAAATAAACGAGACATTTTTGCAGTATGCTGGTTTGTTGTCGTGCAGTGATGTGTTGAATGAAAACGTGCCTTCGGCCAGCTTCGCGACTTCGTGGTCCATCGTCACATTTGTTGACACAACTAATATAAAAAATAACACTTGTTACAAGCCGCATTACAGTTTACTGTTACATGGATCTTTTGGGGCTTGAATGACGTTACTAGAAGAGAGCGCTGTTGGTAAACATTAATTTGTAAAATTGTTTTGAAAAAAGACGATAAAGAGACTGGCTTATTTGGAAGACGCTCTACAAAGTCAAACGTTTTTTTAAACTCGATGTATGTGGACGCGGTGGCCATTAAACACCTTCGAAAATAAACTTGAATTGTTGTCTTCTTCCCCTAGAACTTTACATTCGTGGGTACACTTACGCGCAATGATATTTTTCGGCTTGCTCGGATATGTCACTATCAAACAAATTTTAAATTCATAGTCTATTTTACTTGAGCTACTGCGACCCTGAAAATAATTTTATAAATGAAAAAAGTGTGTGAAATTCATAGAGTTATAGAAAGACTCCTAGTCGTTTGGTTTAAAGAAGTAACAGTGGTTGAAACTTGAAAATTTTCATAATGGACCAGGTGGTGTACTTTGACGTACTGGATTTACTCCAATAATAAAACTTATATTACTCTAATAATATTTGTCGACGCGTCAAATTAATTATAGTTTGTTATAACTTATTAATTAAATAATTCAGGTTAATCAAACCAATTTTAAAATCCTATAATAGCTTAGTAGCTTTTCTAACCATTATTATCAATTCATTTGATTTTGTAATTTTAATTAGGATGTTTTAGATGGTCATTATTAAACTTGGTATCAAGTTTAATAAACTACAAATTATAATGTGAATTACTTATAACGATTTATTACCTAAACCATATTGTTAATTCATATTATGATTTGTAAACATCAATCGGTGTGGTTTTATCTTACTGAAATTACATTTAATTAAAATAGCCTTGAAACTAAAATGGCGTCCATATTGCTTGATAAAAACACATCCGATTTAAAATAAGAAAGCTAAAATTGATTTTCAGGTTTTAAAATTACTAATAATTTGAGTTAATATTTGTCGATTTATAATAGCGATTACATTCGTCACTTATTGTTTGGTTTAAAATGTTAAATATTTATGCAAGTTCCGGTGGCGCGATCGGCCATGTTGTTTTCTTGGTTTGAGTTTAGTTGGATCGTTGAAAAGTGTTTGATAGCCATTTTGCCGCTGGAAATTGTAGAGAGTAGAAGACTCAGGAGATCCTGTGAGTAAATAGTTTTTATAGTTTTAAATTGCTGTGCTTAGTAATATTATTAAATTAATTAAGTGCATACGTTACGGTGTACCAAATTATAAAGTGTAATTCTATTGTTTGGTGTTTTCATTATCCTGCAATGTCTGAGAATAATAACGAGAGTAGTGACATCAGCAATGCTGATGTCACTCTTTCTAAAAATTTAAATGGGAATACTCAGCCGTTATATTATTTACCTGTAAATCAGGAAACTTCACCAATATTTTCACATCAACTGCTGCCATACAACTTAGGATTACTACCGTGTCTTTATAAGGTGAGCCGATTGCTAATTCTGTTAGAAAAAGAACAGATGTTAGTTTGTGATCGTTATCTACACCAGCTGATGTTTAAATTGGTTTTCTTGCATAACAATAGTAGATAGATATTAACTTCGAGTTAACAAGATGTTATACCCACCGTTACATCCATTCTGGTCATAATCTGACACTGACGTGAGACTCATGCCAAAAGACTCGCCGTAACTTGATTCTGGCTTGATCTCTTGCAGACATTTTAAGTCCCGTTCGGCCAGATCACTCATGAGAGCAGCCCCACTGTACAGGTAGACAACGCCGTGGCCTTCTTTTTCAAATGGAGCTCCAATTGCTATTTCTGTAGACAACGTTAAATCAAAAAGAGAAACAGACCCAATTAGTTCACCCAATAAATCACCCATAAGGAGTTGTAGAGTGCGTGAGTTAGGCCCTAAGTGATTTCTTCAGAAAATTGTTCAGGGTAAAACATACTAAAAGTCCTGACATCTAGGGGGTGAGTGAGCGACCCGCTTCTGCTCCATTACCACTGGTAGAAAACGAGATCTCAAACTGTTACCGCCTTCACCGCTTGGAGGTACTCTCAGCTTATATTATCAATAAAATACCTAATTTATATACTAGCTCATACTCGTATTTAACATTCGGTAATGCTTGTCACATCACACTAAATGAACTCCATTTTCACTTTCTTCGGAGCACGATACTCGAACACTGGTGAAAATTTGGAAAAAGTGTATAAGTAAGACAAGTGTAGATAAAAGTTTTGATATCCCAACGGCTGTGCAGATTTGGATAAAATTTAGTAAATTGATATAAATAAATATCGCTATATCGCTGGACATAAACACACAGCGCCATCTAGTGCCACACTAAGCAACGAGGCTTGTGTCGTGGACACAAGATAGTTGATATACTACATAGATACTTTTTGTTTGTAAATACATACTTATTATACATATAAACATCCATGACTCGGAAACAAATGTCCATGCTTATCACACAAACATTTGCTCCAACCGGGATTCGAACCCGGGACCCTTAGAACGTAAGGCAGCCTAACTACCACTACGCCATTCGGGTCGTCGAATATAGTAGGAGTTGATTTAAGATATAAGATACTTTTTATCCCCAAATAACGTGAAGGAAGTAGTATACAAAAGGTAGTGTTCAATTCAAGTAGCTTTTTTTTTTCAATTTTCACTTTTCCGGAATGTGTAGTTCGAAAATAGGTAGGAATGTGAAAAAGTGTATAAGATAAAAGTTGTATATAATTTTATAAGCTTTCATTGCGTAGAAGACTTCTTATCTCCATGACTCACCGTTTAAAAGATATAAGCGAAAAACTGAAAAATGGGAACTTTAACCCCTTCCCCTCACCCCGACTCACCCCCTAGATGTCAGGACTTTTAGTATGTTAACTCTCTAAGCACCCTGAACAATTTTCTGAGGTAATTGCTTAGGGCCTTGCTCACGCAGTCTACAATCTCTTTGTTGGATGGACTAAATACTGAACCTTGCGGAACGCCCATTGTAATTTTTGGGACTTTTAAACACCGTTTACCAGAATATATATATATATATCGATCTTTTAAGCATGATCTTAACAAATCCATATCATTATTCCAAATCCCATATTGCTGTACTTTCAGAAGAGTGTCTTAGTTAGTTTAATCAATCAAATGCCTTTAAGAGTTCGCCAAAGATGGCTGGCGTCTTGTTTTTCAGCTAGGCGTTAAAAAACATTTTCGTTCTATAGAAACCATACTACTACATATTTCCAGTATAATGAACAAACGTTCAAATCAAATCAAATCAAATCGTTTATTTGTGATACATGGGTTACATGCAGGTGCTTATTACATAATTACATACAAATAATGTCCATTCCATGATCTGCCACTTGGGCATACAAATGATTAAAATAACATAATGAAAAATATGAGTCCAAAATTCAAATTCCATTTCAGATTAAACATAGATATAATATTACAATTAGGCATGCATGAACAGACACAAGACAATCAACTACAATAATTAATTATCGTAAGCGGACATAAAATATTTAAAAACTTCTAGTCGATAAAAAATCATCTACAGAGTAATAACACTTTTCCATAAGAAATTGGAACAATTTATTTTTAAAGACATTAATATTGCTACTGTATCAACTATCTGGTGTCCACGACACAAGCCTCGTTGCTTAGTGTGGCACCAGATGGCGGTGTGTGTAATGTCCAGCGATATTGAATTATTTTATAAAACGTAGAATACATAAAAGATTCAGCAAAAGTTCTCAATAAAAATGTCTTACCATGTTTCTTATCACCGTTTAAGTCTCCTACGTTTATAATGGCACTGCCGAACATTGATCCAGAGACTTTACCAACGATTCTTCTTTTGAACACTGGCGCTTCCTGCAAGATGTAAATGGCGTAATTTGATAAAAATATTGATAGCTGAACGCATTTCTTGACAAAGAAGAAGAAATTATAATCCGAGTTAAAGCTACAACACACAAGATGTGTCAACTCATTATTACACCATTATTGTTTCTCGTACATTATTTTATTAGCTTTAACAATAAGTAACTTACTCCGTCTTTGAGGGCTAGATAAACATAAACAGCTCCAAGGTTATAAGTATTTTTCGTAGCATAAGTAGGTGCTCCCACGAGCAAGTCAGTCCTCACGAGCAAGTCAGTTCTTTCGGGAAACAAGTTGGCAGCACACAGCACCGCTCCGAACATCGATCCTACCGGTCGTGCTTGAGTGACCTCTTCCATCTCCAATTTTTGTTGAAAAGACAAGCCATTGTAGAATATTACCTGCAAGCATTGGATGTTTTAACGTTTAGATTCGAATGAAATCATTTAACTGAGGGGGTAGGAGTTGTAATTCCGAATAATCTATTCACGCAACCACCGAAATAAAAAGAATAGGCAGCACTAAGCTGGTGACCACTTATAATAAAGGGTGTAAAATATCGATATCGTATTGCTGTTGAAACCGATTAGCGACTTCAAGGGGCATCTAGTGTCAATTTTAGCTTGCAAAAGGTCGAAAAAATCATGTATAAGAGAGCTGTATAAATTTAATTTTGTAACTAACACTTTAAGTTCATCATCATGATCGTCCTCGTGTTTAATCAGAACTAATATGGGATCGTTACCCTTTTCTTTTTCGGATGGTAAATCATCAAATGACTCCTCTCGCTCTGGGCGGAGCAGGAGGGAGTGTCCAGACTTTTACTGACTAAAACCCATCCATGTTCCTTCATCGCCCTTTATGTTCCGGGGCCACGGTATCTCTTTCGAACAGTCCTACAGCCCCGGCAGGCATCGGCCCTTGCCTGAGAGTCAGCAAAAGGAAGGGGTCACCCTTCCGTTTGCTGATTCTCTTTGAGGCGCGTGTGGAACACTAACGCGCCGTCGACATGGCCTGTCGTCATGAGACGGACGGACGGCGAACTAGCCCGACGAACGGGGCGTCTCCCGCGGTGGCCGGGACATGAGTTCACGTTCCGCCACCTCCTTCTCTAGCATTACTGCATCGCAGAAGGAGGTGACGGTGTCCCATTCCGTCTCGCTTCGGAACATGGCTTGAACCAGGGCCGGACGCGAGAGGTCACTGCCGCTAATCGCTACTTCGAGGACACGGCGGTGCTCCGCCCACGCGGGACACACCTCCACTGTGTGTTCCACCATGTCCTCCGGTCGATTCTCGCAGTGGAAACACCCGGGCTTTTCCTCCCGCCCGATTCGGTGCAGGAACCTCCCGAAACAACCGTGTCCGGTGAGGACCTGCGTCAGGTGGAAGGTGAGGATGCCGTGGCGTCTCTCAAGCCACTCCTCAAAGAGGGGACTTATCGCCACTATTGTGGCGTGCCCTGCACGGGGTTGCGACAGTCGCTCTCTCCGTGTCGTCATGTGATCCCGCCGGAAGTCTGTCCGCTGAGCGACAATTTGCCGCGGCAGCGGAGTTTCCCCCCGGCGTAGCGCCTCCGTGCGCCATTGCGCCATGCAGGCGCACGAGGGCTATCGCCTCCAGATCCCATGGGGGCAATCCGGCAAGGAGGCTCGCCGCCTCGCAGGAGATCGTGTTCGTGCGGTACCCACGGGCTACCACCTTTTGGGGCGCGTTCAGGTAGTGAGCGGCTCGCCACCTCAATGAACGCGCCCACACCGGGGCCCAGTAAAGGGCCATGGACCACACGACTCCGGCGTAGAGCCTCCGGCAGGAGGCCCCCCCAGGTTGGGCTGGGGCCGCCTGAAGGCAGCCCCGGTCCGTTCCAGTATGGATGCCAAACGTCGGAAGTGCTCCACGAAGTTCTAAAGGCTATCGAGGACGAGTCCTAGGTATCCAACGTCGACTCGACGCCGATGGATACCCCTCGCCACCCCTGGCCACGTCACCCTTCTTTTCAGGTATTTTAATTATGATTTTTAAAAGTAAGCATTTATAAATAAAACTGCATGAGCGAAAAGCTTTACCTCTCCATGACCAGCCGTCCCATATGTCGAACTTACGGCATACGACAAAGAGTCATTGATAAACTTTCCTGAGGCGACGGCGTAGCCTGAAATTAAAATTAATCTAATATGAAAAAAAAGAGAGTTGTCATAGAATGATCGAAAACAATTCATTTGGGGATTGAACTCTTTTGTTTTAATTGTGTTTTTAATGATATTCTACATTGGATACTTCTTTTAGATGTAGAAAAGTATTCAAATATTTAAGAAATCTTACCAAAATTAAATTCAGCTTTAGCATTCCTTCCTTTAATGACCTTCGGAATTTTATCAACCTCTGGTCCATCATAAATCATTGTTCGACCTTTGAAATAAAAGAATAAGTATACATTTTCGAAACATTGCGGTAACAGCAGGAAACTTGCGTGTTTGCACTGCGATATAATGATCCTCCAGCTCTTTAGCCAGGAACTTACCATGATACATGCCGAGACCACCGACTATTATGGATTTATCGGGAGCAACATCAATACTCCAGCCAAAGGAATCCATAGTGTCCTCTGTAAAACACACGAAACAGTTACGGTGTTAAATAATAAACCTTATCAGGGAAATCCAGTATCTAAAATTAGTCGAAGTCACACCATTTATTTCAATTAGACCATTGAAAGGATCTCTTGAAATTCAAACAAGGAATTAGAATTGAATCTATTGCCTTAGCTCGGGAGGTGTGGTGTGTGATTGTGTCATGGGGAATTTTACGATCAGCACTCACCGTGTTGGATTGTAGCCACGCTTTATCACAGAGTGGAAGCCTGTGTGGGCGGGCCCCACAAGGGAAACGTTATATGCTGATTGATTATGATCATTGAAATTGACAATATCCAAGATTATCTACCAACACCCGAGGAAGCTCTCGTACGACAGTTGGATGGAGCATTCATGAAGTGGTACTCCTGACACCACTTTTTCTCTAGGAGGTTCCTCGATCATCATCATAAGCCAAGCCTTTACCCAACTACGTTGGGGTCGGCTTCCACTCTAACCGGAGACAGCTGAATACCAGTATTTTACATGAAGTGACTGCCTATCTGACCTCCACAACCCGGTTAGTACTGGGTAACACGATACCCCTTGGCAAGACTGGTTGTCATAGTTTTTGGGCCACTGACTACCTGTAACGACTGTCAAAGATCTACAAATGGCAGCCGGGACCAACAGCTTAACGTTCTTTGCGAGGCACGGATTAAACTCGGTATGTAAGGGTGGTCACCCATCCACAGACCAACCTAGGCAAGCACGGCTTAACCTAAAGATCGACCCGAACGGCTGTTATTTATTATATAGCCACGAGCTCCTCGGCTTCACGAGATCACCACGGCTAGGAGGTTCATATCCTGTCCTTATTAGGTTCTACAGGACCATTAGTACCTAAACGATGTTTCTGATAAAAATGTAATAAACGCGGGTTGGTCTCAGTACGGTCTGTAATGCGCTCGACGACCAATCAAGCTATACATAACCTCTTTATGCGGATCTGTCATTGTACGGGAAACCTATACAAAACGAGGCCATGTTATACTGAAAATGTAAACCTTGATGTATCGCCGTGTAGAGCAACCCGAAAGGGCCTGTAAAAAAAATATTATCACCAGAACCAAAGGTGAGTGCAAAATTTCAGCTCAATCGGTTGGGGGAAACTGGTTTAAAATTTAGTTGAATGCGGTGGTTGTTGTTTGTGGTGCGAGTTCCGACACAACATCTCGACAAGTTTCTCAAGAAAGAGTTTTGGCCGAAGGGTGTAGTCTACCGACGGTTTCGCGGCAGGCTACGTGACACCGCGCAGCGTAATACGACGTCGCTACTTCGTGTGTCATAGTTCATAGTTTATAAGTTATATTTTTCATGTATTGGTATATATTTTATGTTAATTAAAACTATGTTACTAATGTTGTTGTTGTTTTTTATGTTGTTGTTGTTGGTTGTTTGTCGTTAATTTTATGTATTTTATCTATGGGCTTTCAGATGCCTGATAATAAAATTATTGATTAATTGAATAAAAGCTTATAAAAATAAACAATTACGAGTAAGATGGTCTTCTGGTAAATCGCCAACTCTATCTTCTACTCCTATTGGTTTCCTTTCGTTTAAAGCACCATTCGCGTATGAGTAACATTTGCCATTAGCAACATGTTTGTACTTTCCTGTAAAAACCAAAACAGGACAATTATATTAGGTATTTTGGGAAGATAATGCATTAATATCGGTTTGTAGGTAGCCTAGCGTGAAACAATGGTATCGTGCAGTCTTCTGTTACTACTTACTCATTAATATAGACTAAAAATACTAGCAAAGTGCGAGTCACGCCATGGGTTCTGAGATACGAAACCTTTGGTCTGACTCGGACTTAGATAGTATTTTTAGGAAAAGATTTTAAAGACTATAATTATTTGTGTTACTTAGTTTGTTCTAACATTTCTGAGAAGCAAAAATAGGTATGGTCTTGGTACTTCTCTTTATTACCACAGATTAAGAAATTAATCCTTGTTTTATGACTTACCATGCTCCGTATATCTAGGTGCGCACATCTGAAAATACAATATAACATCACGCTTTTATTACGGAGAGAAGGGAGAGACAAACCATCAGGTCGCCATTTAAGTTATAAATCAGAAACGAATTTGTTGCCATTTATTGGAAACAAAATCTATAATGTTCTTTAGTTTAAACTACTCCTGACAATGTTAAAGATTTTGGAGACGGCCGATACCGAATATGAGGTCAATCAAAATCCAAGAGGGCGGTGGAATTTACAAATCATCTGGCTCTTGTGTAAACAAAACAAAACAAAAGTTTTCAATGCTCGTTAAATTACATAATACAGAAACTAACCATTACGAAGTCTGGTCCAGCCTTGACGGTCGCTCCGAACCAGTAGTCATGTGCATAATTATCATCTGACCAACCTGAAATATAAATACTATAATGAATAGTTTTAGTAAGGCTTACGTAGATGTGAACGAACCGCACCGCTTTCCAAAGATCAGAATAAACGCGAATGAATGGGCAATATAGTATTCATTATTATACTTATATACCTAATTTCGATCCATAATTTCCTTGTTAACCTCATAACATAGGATAATTATATAGAACCTAATGTTTCCTCCTGTAGGGAACTGACTAACGTCACATTTATGTTAATCGCCTAACACAAGAATCGGGAACTTCACACACAATTTGTAACCCATTTCTTGTGGTCAATCATTAATCAGAAGATTCAATAACAATAAAGACAACTCCTTGTATTTTGTCGTTAATGGAGTCAACAGGTCCAAAATGTAGACAGACAAACTCACACATGTTATAGCATCACGTCTGTTACCCCCGAAGGACTAATCCTTCGGGGGTAACAGACGTGATGCTTGTGCCGCCTAAGCAGAGGGATACCTTATAACCATGTAATTAGGGGTCGAAGGAAGCTATGCCATCCCTGGATACAAAGCTGACCAAGCGCCTTCTGCGCCTGGACAGAGATAGCCTGCGTCTGGTGGCGGGGACCATCACTAGACACTGTTCACTGAATAAACACTTCCACACACTAGGTATCACTGACAGTCCCCTGTGCAGAGCATGCATGGAGGCGGAGGAAACGATGGCGCATGTGCTCCTTGAGTGCACGCCTGTGCACTCCAGGGTTTCCTCGCGAATCTTGGTAACGCCTTTACCAAGATTCGCGAGGAGACCCTGGGAACACCAAGATCCCTGGCGGATGCCTTGAGGAGACCGGGAAGTTTAATCTGCTTCTAGAGGGAGGTGAGCTGGTAGGAGTAATCGGCCACAATGGTCCACTTCAAGGACTAAGTGCGGAAACCTATACCCCGTGATAGACAGTTGTCGAGTCTATTGCCAACAAATGTGAACTCCGTGGCTTCGAGCTCCAACTCCTTATGGAAAACCTCATAAAACATTTTGCCCGACCTGGAATTCGAGCTCAAGACCTAATACCAACTTAAGACATTAAAAAACCACATAACGTAAACAATTAAGGTGGTTCCATAATTTTTTTATTACTCAAATACGAGCTTACCTTTTTTTTTCTGAACATTAATTGGTGTGCAGGTTCTATTTTGCATATCGCAATTATATACTTCGCCGAATTTACTTTCCCTTGGCGCACTTATTACCAATCTGAAAAATTTATGTATGATATTATAAATCAAATCATCAGTTTCATTAGTTGGTATTTTTAAAACACCTAAATGGGAAAAATTTGTTCGGTTTGTGCATAACATCCTTATTACAAACAGTTTGAATTCGCAACTTTGATAAAATACATTCTTTTGGATGGGTGACCCGATGATCAAAATTTAAATTTCGCGGGCTGGTGACTTATATATTACTGGTGGCAAATTAACGAGCAATATACACACATCAAAAATGTCTAGGGATCAAGCATTTTTATGCGGATTTCTTGAGATTGAGATGTGGCTTTGTAATAAATTTATGATTTTATAAATTTATATGGATCCTTTCCTGTTAGTTCCTGATTCAAATTATGAAATGCACCAATTTCATAATTTGAATCAGGAACTCTCAATCAAATTCGAGTAAAAGATGAAAATAAGCTGTCAATATTTTCCCTATAAAAACATACAACGCATTGAAGACATTATTAGTGCTACTGTTTCCCTACTACTGATTAAAACCAACGTTATTATGGAGCGGCGACGTCATTTAAGCAGGGAAGAAATGCTCAGAGCCGTGGGAATGATAGAAGCTGGTTCCCGGCAACGTACTGTAGCTTTAGCTCTGAATACAAGTCAGAGTGTTATCAGTCGACTTTGGACACGTTACCGAAGCACTGGTACCGTGGCTGAGCGCCATGGAGGACGGTATCGCTGCACCACACGGAGACAAGACCGATACATTCAAATCTTAACTCGAAGAGCTCCAACAATAACCGCCATGATGTTAGCCGTGAGGCTTCATCACTCTTCAGGGAACTTAATTAGCGACCAAACAGTCAGAAACCGCTTGCATGAAGTGAACCTTCATTCCCGAAGACCGCTACGGGTACCACCTATAGCAATGCACAATCGTAGGATTCGATATCAATGGGCTCTTGAACACAGAAATTGGGCAGAAGAACAATGGCGTTTCGTGTGCTTTTCTGATGAGTCTCGTTTTGGTATGAGACCGGATACAAGACGTATACGACACTGGAGAACCCCTGGACGCCAACAGCGATTAAAATCCTGCCAGGAAGTCCATCCTTATAGTGGTGGAACCATCATGGTATGGGCGGGTATTTGGATCGGCGGAAGAACTGAGTTGATTTGGATCAGAGGCAACCTCAACGCTCAAATTTATGCTGAGACGATTGTATCAGACGTCATCGTTCCTCTACAAGTGCAAATCGGTCCCTTATTTCAGTTAATGCATGATAATGCACGACCGCACACCGCAAGAGTTGTAAGACAGACTCTCGCCGCAGCTAACATCAATGTCCTGCCCTGGCCTGCTCAGTCGCCAGACTTGAACCCGATTGAGCATGCATGGGATATGCTACAGAGAAGAGCTCTGCCGAATATGGAGGGTATCCAGTCGCAAGAAGACCTTTTTTTGTTGTTGCAACGAACATGGGCGGCCATTCCACAGCGTGATTTGGATGAACTCATTTTGAGTATGCCAAACCGATGTTCTTGTGTTGTTAGTGTTCGCGGTAGAAACACGGATTATTAATTGTTTAAGTTACCCAATAAAATTTTAAAGAAAACTGTTATTTCAGTCTTTTTTTCGAACTTTAATGTTAGTGGTTCAAATGTCAAAAATCCCTTTATTAGGAAAATGGCAAATTTCTTTATTAATGCAAAGGTGACTTGGTTTATCGTTACTGTGACAAACGAAAACACTTTATTTGATGAATCCTTAAAGAAAATTTTAATTAATATCAATCAGGAGAAAAGTTATTGCAAAAATATATGTTGACCCCTAGATACTTTTGATGTGTGTATATTTGTACATATATTTATATTCTATCTCTTTTATTTAAGAGGGCCCTTCCCGGCGCGTCTATCGTCAACGCGAGCATGGTCGAAAAGCTTGTTATTTCATCCAGAGCCATCGCGGCGATATTTTCTCAACTGCCCTGTCTTACCTAGCTCCGACCCCGCACTACTCGTCACCCGCGCACCTCATACCGACTAACGCGAGGACATTGAACGAAAAATAGTGTTCGAAAATTTATAAAACTTGTTCCAGGAAATACGTGTTTTTGAATAAGTCTTACAAGTTTGTGAAATAAATATTTGTTATTTAAAATCTCCACTATATTTGCAAGGCTTCTTTCATCAGGCTATTTTCTTTAGTTTTACAATTTAGGGGTACATTATGAACGGCCAAAGTTGAGGTAAAATTTGAGAAATACAGCAATTTTTGGAGGCTTATACTGAATTTGTTCCTACAATTTTTTATTTTTTGCTTCGATAGAAACCTAGATATAGTGCACAAGATACCTATCAGTTCAAAAAATTTAAAGATATATGTGTAACAACTTCATAATCACGCACGAGTGTTTGTCAAAATTCTCGCGAAAAGTATGGCGGGTTGGCCGCTCTTAATCATAAACTATATACCTACATAATTAATTAAACACCATGAAATAAACTAACATCAAACTATAAAACGATAATTGTTTTTTACAGGACTTTCCAAACAACTACGATCCTAGGAACCTAGGAACTTCTCAACTTAAACAAAGTCTTACTTACACTTTGTTGGAGGCATCGTAAGTGATGCTGTAGCCGAAATACGAATTGTTGCGAAGATCGCGGTCTGCTGGCGGGTGAAATACTTCCTTTATCCCCGTGTAGTAGAGTGCAAATACGCTTGGCCATGCAGCCAAGGCCAGGCAAGCCCAAATAAGAACTAGAAACAAAAAAACGTGAAGGTGACGGATCCAGTAACATAATACTTCTTCTTCTCATAACGATGTCTCAAAGAAGATTGGCGAAAAGGGACCCTCTAACAAAAGGTTTTGTCTCCACCGATCACGTTATCAGATCACGTTAGCCACGGATCATGGCGAGTTGGGGTTGAAGCGTTCGTCAGTGAAAGTACAGGTCTCCCAAAGTGATAATGCGCATAGAAATCTTCGTCAGTGTTCGGCAACGGTCGTATTCCCCGAGCGACGGAAGACGATATGTACGAGTATATAGAGTGGTTAAGTGCATTTTCTTCATGCATAATTTAGTAGAATTATGTGTTTTGTGTCGGGTATTTCCGGGAACACGACAATTAGCGAAGATCTGCATGCGCATTATTAATTTGGGAGTACTGTATGTACATTATAATGGTTGTAAAAGTGCCCTTAACGAAGCCGAAATGTACTTGTTGTCCGCATCATTGCGATCATTTTTTTGTGTTAGACCATACCTTCCTTCTACTTATATATTGGGGGTCAAAGTTCTAAACTTTTCCAAGTTTTCTTAAAAATAAGTTTTTAAACGACCCCCGTACTATTTAATGCATCCATCAGCAAATTGTTTTGAGTGCGTTACATTGAGTCCTACCGTAAAACCTGATTTTTCACGCCAACAAAAAGTCAATTCCCAGCAATATTTTTTGAGTAGAGTTACTAAGTTTGATGTTCAGAATGCTTGGTTGACGCCTTCGTAAAGTGTCCGTTTACACCTCGTATGAAACAATTACGGGGCCTTTCTTTCCATGATATATATTTTTTATAATAGACGGCACAAAGTGAAAAAGAAATATTAACGACGACATTACTTGCAATAAATAACCGTAGAAATTGTGACGGCAGCAATGGAATTAACAGGATGTGGAATTTCACGAGACGCTTGCTACCTAGTATTACAAGACAATCCAGTTATACCGCATGACATTTTTATCAGTTTCCAAAAAAAATGGGTATATTAGGTGAACGGAGTAGAAGCTTATGGCATACATTGTTTTTTTTTTCTATTCATTATATCTGAATTAAGCGGAACATGTAGATTACTTACGGGAATAAAATCTATACAAATAAATAAAATTGAAGTGTCTGTTTGTAATATAAAAATAACAGCTTTTCACTGAATAAATTAATATGAAAATATATACGGCAGTAATAACAAAAACATTTTTATTTTAGTCTGTTTGTTCCGGCTATTCTCCGATACTGGACCGATTTTGACAAAACTTTTACTAACAGAAAGCTGATTAAACTGCACAGAACTACACATAATCCGAAATTATAATTTAAATAATATTTAAATTCACATTATTATTAAAATCAAACTCACAGTTCATGATTCTTTGATAAAAAACTCCTCACCACGCACCACACTGTTGCATGTCACGAACCCGACAACACAATTAAAATGACATCCGAATATTCTATTCAAATTGATGAGGTCACTAATATTATTTACCAAGGCAAATATTATGTATTACCGGCGTGGTAACATCAGCAGCGTGTCATTATTACTGGGAAATAGGTTACTTGGTGACAGCAGCGTATCCTTATTTGGTAACCATATAGAGAGCTGGGTAATAATAACTAAAACACTATATTCATTTACATATAGTGTAAATATTACCGTTTACCCGTTTACCGCACCCTAAATTAGCTAACTACGAGAATTTTGATAAGTTCTATATATGTGCAAATTTTACTTAAAACTTAAGTTTGCACTTAATACGAGTATTATAATGTACAGTTTACTTAATTACTAATGCAGTGTACACCAATACATTAACATATTATGAAATAAAAACACTAATAAGTTAAACAATCATCTTAAGGCGACTACAGGAGCTAAATTAGCAAGTCTATTTATGGTGGTTCAAACTTCGTTTGAAATGCTGTTACAATAAGGTTCTAATCAGCTTGCACTACAAAGTGGTTGTTACGTCAGTCACTGCGGGCCGAATATTGTGAAATAAGTGGTTTTTTGCGATTTACAAAAAATCTATTGATGAGACTAAAAAAGTAAAACACTATGATGCTAATATGTTGCTTGTAGAATTATTAGCCAAAAAATCAGAATGATCACATGTATTTTAGTATGGTTTTTACTCGTTACAAGAAATTTTTAGAGATAAGTTCGTGATTTTTTCTATCGAATAAAATTAGTTGTATTATGTTTTCAAAACACTATCGTACTAGCTTAGATCCTGAAGAATATCATATATTTTTCTGGTTTTGTTCATTGCAGTGAATCACATGCTTTTTTGCATTATAAAACTCGCGTTTAGCTCATGTAGTCGCCTTAAGTGTTTGATAAAATTCTGAAAACCAGTCCTATCAAGAGGCTATATTGTTATCTGGTAACTATGTTATTGAGGTCAGATAGTCAGTCGCAATATGTAAAATGCTAATATTTCGCTGAATTCCATTAGACTGGAAGCCGAACCTAACTTTTTTGAAGTGAAAACTTCTTTAGGCGCGTTGAGCACTTTTGGGTGAACAAAAATCATAGAACTCGCGTCATCGTTTGTTTGTGCTCGCTAAAACTCGAGAATGACTGGGCCAATTTAGCTGATTTTGGTTTTGAAATGTTTGTCGTAGTCCAGGGAAGTCCAGTTTTAAATGGTGAGAAAACAAACAAAAAAGAAACACTTCTTTACAAACCAAGAATAATTCAAAAATAATAATAATAATATAATAATAATAACTCGACGATACAATTCACAAGTTACTTAGTTTTTACTTCTATCGGCAGTCCCCAAAGACTGACCAGCATGTTTTGTTTTAGTTGAGAAAATGCTGGTCACATAACTGTAATTTTCTAGCCTGATGAAACAAAACAATTAAACCAAACAAAATTTCGCTAATTACGTATAAGTACCATGTAAAAAGAGCTCTAGGCTAAATGATAACAGCCGCTCGGTTCGATCTTAAGGTTAAGCCGCGCTGGCCTTGGTTGGTCCGTGGATGGGTGACCGCCTATTACGTACCGAGTTTCCTCCGTGCCTCGGAAATCACGTTAAGCCGTTGGTCCCGGCTGTCATTTGTAGATCTTTGTCAGTCACAACAAGGTACGTAACAAGGTAGCCAGTGGCCCGAAAGTCTGACAACCAGTCTTACCAAGGGGTATCGTATTACCCAGTACTAGCTGGGTTGTGAAAGTCAAGTAGGCAGTCGCTCCATGTAAAATACTGGTATTTGGCTGCATCCGGTTAGACTGGAAGCCGACACCAACATAGTTGGGAAAAGGCTAGAGGATGTAAAAAGAGGGCGAGCCTAATTACACAAAAACCCAATAACACTTTACCTGGCCTGGAAATCGACCACTAACCCAAAGAGGTTCATATTATTTTATTTAATCGACGAAACAAAACAAAACATCGGCCCTTACTAATCAATCACCAACTTGACAAAAGCAATAGAAAATCAAAAGAAATATAATCCTTGAAAAAATAGAGCAGTTTCTCGGCCTCGGTTTAGTTCAATATTTCGGCAGTTCCCAAATGCCGGCTGCGAAGGTATTGATCAAACTTATCCGGTGATAATCTTCAGCCCGTCCGAAACACGACCTTTTATTCTTTCTCTAGGGTTCCGTACGTAATTAATGGCCTTTAGCTCGCGTAGAATATTTAATTAGCAGGTACCTCTTTGTTTATTTTTGGGAGTGTTGCTATTTTTAATTTTGTGTTGAGCTAGATTCGTGCGAATGAAAGGGTGGAGTGTGGAGGAATTTGTGGATTCTAGGAACAAACAAGACTGAATCTTTTTAGGGTTGGGGATAAAGCTAATCAACTTGAATGTTTTAATTACTACATTTTTCCTTTTATAAAACAATATTGCCTGTTTCGGCCTACCATCAACGACACCCAAATGAATGCTTAAATTAACCCACACTGTTGAATTTTGAAGTTCAGTATGTAGGGATTAATTTATGGTATTGCTTAATGTTAGTGAACGGGCATAAGCCTTGCATCATGACGTCTACACCTAGTCAAAGAGCCTTCTTTAAGTTAAAGAAGACTCTTTGACTAGGTGTAGCAAGAAGGTATTTAAATACAAGATACAAAATGAATTTAAAAAAAAACCGGCCAAGAGCGAGTCGGACTCGCACACCAAGGGTTCTGCACAAACTTTTTTGAATGAAAGGTAATTTGCGATTTGCGGTTTACGATTTATGACGTACTAAAAAAAACTACTTACTAGATCTCGTTCTAACCAATTTTCGGTGGAAGTTTTCATGGTAATGTACGGTCGAACAAGCTATTTGGTTTACATTTTACAATGTAATTTGTTTTGTTAGTTAAACTGTAAACCAAATAGCTTGTTCGACCGTACATCGGATATTTTTTTTAGTTTTATAAATTCTCTTATTTTAGAAGTTACAGGGGCCCCGGACACACATTTTACCACTTTGGAAGTGTCTCTCGCGCAAACTATTCAGTTTAGAAAAAAATGAGACTGGAAACCTCATTTTTAAAGACCTATCCATAGATACCCCACACGTATGGGTTTGATGAAATAAAAAAATTAAGTTTCAGTTCTAAGTATGAAGAACCTCCGAAATTATTATTTTTTTTTTTTCTATTTTTGTGTGAAAATCTTAATGCGGTTCAAAGAATACATCTACTTACCAAGTTTCAACAGCATACTTTTTATAGTTTCGGAAAAAAGTGGCTATGACATACGGACGGACAGACAGACAGACATGACGAATCCATAAGGGTTCCGTTTTTTGCCATCTGGCTACGGAACCCTAAAAAGTGTTATAGATACAAGATGAAAATACGTATTTTGTATATTGTATCTGAATTACTAATACTTGTGTCTTATATCTTAGATAAGTTACATCTCTATCTTTAACCAAGTAATAACTAGAACAAGAGCTCAAATCTCTTTATTTATGTAGAGCAACTAAATATCACACTAAAAACTAAAATACATAAATATACTTCTTGAAAATCGCCAACTGATTGTTAGGAGCAGTCGTATTCAGTTACCCACGTTCGCTGAGTCGCATAAGTTATTCAGGGAACGACTGCAACTTGCCGGCTCGAGGATATCAGGACTTACGTCATACTTTATATTCGTAATTGCTTACAAATTCCCTCGTAAATTCGAGTCTCTTGGACTATCTTCTTCTGATAATTATATTTTTATTCATGTTTTAATTATTGTTTTCTACTCTTTAAGGATCGATTTTTCATTAGCCGTCACAACTTGAATCGTGGAATATTTTTAAAATGTTCATTGCTCTGTATAAAATCTGCCAATTAAAGTAAATTTAAAGGATTTTCTGAGCTTTCAATGCAAATTAGATTTTTTTTCCGAATTTGTGTCTCTTGTAAATTTATATATTGTGTAAATAGATCCTTAACGATGCCGAAAGGCACTTGTTCTCCCCGTCACTGCGATATTTTTTTTTGTTCTGGACCATACTTGGGAACTTACCAGTTACGGAGATATTGGAGGTCAAAGTTCCAACGTTTTCACAAGATTTTTTTTAAAATCCTACTAGTCTAGGTACTTTACTTTATATAAATAATAATAACATATAATATTTTTATTCACGCACAATGGTCCACTTCAAGGACTAAGTGCGGAAACCTAAACCCCATGATAGATAATATTTTTATTAAATGCGTCCATCAGCACAATGTTTAGTTTGATTTTCATTGAGTTTTACAGTAAAACGTGATTTTTCACCCCAAAAAAAAGTCGTTTCCCAGCAATATTTTTTGCGTAGTTCTTAGTTTTATGTACAGAATGCTTCGTTGACGGCTTCGTGAAGTGTCAGTTTACACCCTGTATTAAGTTGGCCGTCGCTGAAAAATGCTTATTTAAACTAAGAAAGATGCGAGTCGCACGGGACCGGTCAATGTGGCGACACTTGGGGAAGGCCTATGTCCAGCAGTGGACGCCTTTCGGCTGAAATGATGATGATGAAACTGAGAATAGTTTCGTACTTATATCGTTGTTCTCCTATAAATACATTGTTTTTCCACCTCTGTATCGTGTTACCTACTACACCAACATTTTAGTTTGAGACTCAACTATACGGAACCCGACCTTTTTTCTTTCCCTAAAAATTGGTGAGGCGGGTTTTCTTTCAGTTCGCTCCCTTCGGATGATGGATAGGGGCTTTGTCTTTACAAATTGAGATCTCGTTGAGCCCGGCTTTGCTCACAGAAAACACGTATAAATATCGCTACTTTAGGGAAATATATAATACAAGCTTTTTATTAAAATTATGATTGACGCCCTCCTGGATTACGTTACGTGGTTATTTCTATTTGGCTCTGTTAGACGTATTTAATTTACTCGAGGATTTTTCCATAAAGGTTAGACGTTATTTACATAGACTTGCTAGGTACTACTTTCTGTACCTATTCATCAATATCATCTCAGCTTAAAATAGGTAACTACATGACTCTGAGTCAATCAAGCACTGGGTTTAGAACTTAAGACCTCCTTTCTTGAACTTTAAATTAAAAATAAACTGAATTTTATTATGGTTACAAATTGTTTTTCAGGTCTGAGTGCTTTATTTTCTCGGTTTCGATATCAGGGAATACCCACGCTCGTACCTAGTACCTACTTAAAGGACACGCTCGTGCGTATAAAATCCGTCAACCATGATAAACGAGTTTCTGGTTTTACTCGAAATAACAGAGAGAATATTGTTATTGTTCTACTAAGATACCAACAAGTTTTGTTATTCCTGAACGAAAATAAACATTTAACCCTGAAGCTTCGAAAACACAATAAACAATTTCAAAATATGAACGCGTCAAACAACGCAAGCTATAAAAAAATATGTTAAAAATTATAATTCAAAAATGGAACGAACAGAAGTAATATGGCGTCCTTTCTCCTGTCGAGTCGACCGTGTTCGTCCACATTTTCAAGTTATTCATATAAGTGCACTCACCACACCACATTTGCGCAGGATAAAAAGCGTGTTATCTTTGCCCGGACTAGAAAATAAATGTAAAGTTGTAATATAATGACATTTTGGCAAATGACCATGAGATTACTGTGTTATGGTAGCCGTTATGTACCAGCACATTTCGTGTGGAAGATTACAGAATTAGGTAAATGACAATTTCCTTTCTTTTTTAACATACCTAAGTAATCGTGCTTACAGTTGCGCTCTATGACCATTACTCGCTCGACTAGCTCTGGTAAAAGTGCCAAAATTGGCAATTATAATATAATTATGTAGTTTTGCGTCAAGGCGTCATCACTGAAAAATGGGATCAAATTGGTCGATGTACAGCACATAAACCAAAAAAGGTGAAGTTTTAGTCGAAAACGTAAAAACCTTTTGATTTCTTGCGCAGTATTTGAACGCAAAAGTTTTCCAATAATCGTAAAATCAACACAACCATATTTTGTACCCGCACCTAAAAAACCGTGTCAAGCAAACGTCAGTTTTTATCTGGCACCAGATTTAAAAGTCAACAGCTTACTTGTTTTTTTTCGGTCTAACCATTGTCAAAATACAGATTTACAACGGTCGGCCATGCGTTTATTTCACGGTTTTTTGCACTACATTCGGCTCAAACCTTCTCGGTACGTAAAACTTTTTGATACGTGAAATATCCTATCCAGAATATGCCCGTGACACCGACGCGAGGCGATAAAACCTTTTTTGTTACTTTTTTCCTATGCACGTGCGTCGTTACGCGAGACAAATGAAACCGGCAATCGGTTGTATATAACAGTTTTGTTCAGGAAAATATTTTTTTGCGATATATATTTCTAGGTAGGGAAGCTTTTCAAATGAGTGAAACTTGCATTTCTTCTTTTTATTATGTTTTCCTTTTTTGAATACATGTCTCCTTATTACTGGCTGAGAGATTATTTATGGATACAAATTACCGACTGTGTAATGTGTATGCATCGATAGTTTTGGTCTCACATAGAGGCTAGTTTCCAATTTGAATAACTTCATCGAGTATTTTAATATATCAAATAAAATAGTCTTCGTGAATTGCAGTGGCCAGTTCATTACCACAATACACGCCTGTAATGCATTTTGCAGCAGGTATGTCCCATGGAGACTATAGCTTAAACGCCAAGGCCACTCCATCAATTGCAATAGTAAATAGTGGGTGATTCCGGGCTGATATGATGAATAGTTAATAATCAATATTGACTTTAACAGCACGAAAGGCAATTACAAACCACCATTACAACAGTAAAAAAAATCTTCCTGATTTATGTCCCGATTTAACTTTCACAAAATTGTCGTAAAACTCCCGAAGTGGAACCAATAATGCCAGTAGCTGGCAGCCTTCTCGAACGTTCCATAAGGAACCCATTGAGTTTTAAATTTAAGGGAAAACTCTTAGAAGTAATAGACAAGGATGTGCAATCACGTAAGCACCTTATCTGCGTGAGTAATTGTATGTTTTCCTTTTATGTTACATCAGAAATGATGTAAGGTACGCAAGCCTTTATTAAATGCTTATAAAGGGTGTAAAAGTACCCTTTAGGAACTAGATAGGCACTTGTTCTCCCCGTCATTGTGATATTTGTTTTGCTCTAGCTAGACCATACCTGGGAACCTATTAATTACGGAGATATTGGTGTCGATTTTGTTGTGCACAAACTAAACTTAATTTAGGCTATTGCTATCTTTTTCTCTCTAATAAAACGAGAAAGAGATGGTCGTAATTTAGAGCTGTCAAATTTAGTTGAAACTAATATTTCCATACAAATGAAGGGTGCACGTAAAAACATGACGACTAAAAACACGGTAAAGCGTAAGGCATAAACTAGTTTGACATCTCTAACTTAGTTCTTTGCTATAGCAGTCCTTTTCTCGCACTGCCTTTTAGTAAAAGATAGCAATAGCCTAAATTAAGTTTAGTTTGTGCACAACAGAATCGACACCAATGGGGGTCAAAGTTTCAACTTATTTACAAGTCTTTTTTATACTAATTTTAATGCTACAATTTTACTTTAAATACCTCCACGACCTCCGTACTATTTAGTGCATCCCTCCCTCAGCATAACGTTTTTAGTGCGTTAATTTGAGTCCTAGCGTAAAACGTAATTTTCACCCCAATAAAAAGTCGTTTCCCTGCTGCAACTAGTTTTGCGTAGAACAGAGTTACTTGGTTTGATGTACAGAATGCTTTATTGATGGCTTCTTGAACGGTCCATTTACACCTTGTAGGGTAGGTAATACCACTCTCATACTTTTAAGTATGGAATTCTTTAATGTATACTGTTATGAAATAGCTGTCCAGTTTGGTTCTGACAATAGGGTAGATGGCACCATAAAACAATAATTCCAAGACTCCAATCTCTAAAATAAAAACACTATTTTGGGTCTGAAAACCTGATTTATTTTCAATTATTTGCCAAATTAGATTTTTAGATGCTTTGAAATCAATAAATAGTTGAGTCGTTGAGTTGACAAAATAGTGACGTCACAGCGTGCTATTGCCATACAAAATCTAAGAGAGAACCGCGTTTTGACAGCTCTTAAAAAGTGTGTCAATTGATTAGTGTGTCATCTACCCTATTGTTTGGTTTTTGGCTTTTAATATTACAATTAAGTTGAAGTAAAGTAAATGTCTGCATGGAAAGGTCCTTCCGACAATAAGCATTAGGACATCATATCAGTTTTGACATCTCTGTAACTATTTGGTATTTACTTAATTGACATTGCAATCAGTTGACAATATTATATGTACTTTTATTAATATTTGACATTTCCATTTTTTTTATTTTTTTTTTTTTCTTTTTTTTTTTCTTTTTTTTTCTTCCTTAGATTTTATTGTTGACATTGTAGAAATAGTTTATTGATTTATATTAATTTCTTTGACATTCCTGTCTTAATTTATTTTTTTATAATTGACACTACTACATTTTTATCTTCTGACATTTATCATTTTGTTATTTCTTAAATTTTATTGTTAACATTCTGAGAATGTTTATTGATCGACTTGCTTTAATTTTTATAATTTTAAATAATGTATTTGTTGAAAGTAATTAACTCAATTTAATTTAAATTGATGATAATATTTGTACGCCAAATGGCAAAACATAGAGCACATACGAAAATGTAACATCTCGCACACGCTGTAACTACCTATGTTGACAAATAAACATTCTGATTCTGAATGTTGGATGGAAAATTGCCAAACCAAATTAATGGATAAATTCATAAAATATTTGTCCCAGCATACTAAATTTGTTCATGCCTCTTTAATATTACGAACGCAAAATCGTTATAACCTATTACTGCCGAAAAAAAACACCTGGAACAAAATATTTTTTTAGACCAGACTGGTTTACATGTAAAGCTGTATTATATTTGTAAAGTTTTTTCATTACCGAGTACGAAAACACCATTTTTCTCTCTATTGTCAAATATTCACGTGCTGAAAAAGTTTTTTACTCAAAAATAAAACAAAGACCTGTTTTATTTTATAAAATGAATAGAATGTTTCAATGCTGGGATGAAAGCAAAAAAAAAAGGGGTTTTTTTTGTGTATCTAACTAAACTAATCCCACTTTGCTCATCTAAAATAAGCCCCAACCAACTAGTACAGGGTTTATTTTCGTTCGATAGTTATATCAGGCAGATATGTTATCGACAGAAGCTTTTTTTTTAAGCAACCGTTTACTAAGTAATCGTCTGTTCAAAGTACGATCGAATTAAAAGTCTAGACAAAAGCCTAGGCAAGTGCTTTTTTACTTTCTACGACTTTCAATTTGATTGGTATAAGCTTTTTGAATTCTTAGGCTAGTTCTAAACCCGGGGTCGCGGGACTGTTCGAAAGAGATATCGTGGCCCCGGAACACAAAGGGCGATGAAGGAACATGGATGGGTTTTAGTCAGTAAAAGTCTGACACTCCCTCCTGCTCCGCTCAGAGCGGGAGGAATCATTTGATGATTTCCCATCCGAAAAAAAAAAACGCTAGTTCCATACTTTTTAACTTTAACGTTATCCGTAACGTAAAAATTAAATGTCACTGTCTAGCCGGGTCTTAGGGCGCGCCGAGTCGAAAATAGTAGACAAAACTGAATACGTTAAGAAAATCACCCACGCAGATACTTATAACTTAAGAGCGGGCCTAAAGCAAAATCTTCAATCTTTGATTAGATTTTTAGAGTAGTAAATCATGTTCAAATTGGAAAAAAAGTATATGTCAGGAAACTTCATTATGAATGTGAAGGTCGGCCCTAACCAAAAACATAATAGGATAAAATTGTCTCTATAGAAAACCGTCACAAAATTACCTCTAATTTTCAACATTTTTGGTTTGTATTCTATTTTGGTGCATGTTACTGAACCATAAACTAGATAAATATTATCACTGATGTATAACCTTGAGCTGACCCTAGCAGTTTTTCAAAATATTTTCTATTTTAAGAGATAACAGACTACAAAGCATTTGGCGCTTACTACATTTTTAATCCGCGAAATACGCTGTCTTCCGTCTCGCGTGACCCGAGCTTGAGACATCAGTTTGTTTCACCGATCAGTTGCCCTCGCTCTGTTGAGACGGGTAGTCTATGTCACTTTGCTCCGCGCCTAGCCGCCATTATTATTATCTTCAAATCTAATTTTTTTTTTTGAGAAACATGGGTAACAAGTAGGATATAATTCGAAGAAGGAAGCAAGAAGGATAGAAGTCGAAGGTACTATGTATTTTTTACGTGCATAAGCTCATAGAAACGCAAAATAAACGGATGATTGATTTAATCGTGCATTGTTTTTGTCCGAAATTATTTTAATTACATACAACCCGTCCGAATTAACCTGGTAGGTGGTAGGCAGGTAGTAGGTAGGTAGTAGGTAGGTAGTAGGTAGGTAGTAGGTAGGTAGTAGGTAGGTAGTAGGTAGGTAGTAGGTAGGTAGTAGGTAGGTAGTAGGTAGGTAGTAGGTAGGTAGTAGGTAGGTAGTAGGTAGGTAGTAGGTAGGTAGTAGGTAGGTAGTAGGTAGGTAGTAGGTAGGTAGTAGGTAGGTAGTAGGTAGGTAGTAGGTAGGTAGTAGGTAGGTAGTAGGTAGGTAGTAGGTAGGTAGTAGGTAGGTAGTAGGTAGGTAGTAGGTAGGTAGTAGGTAGGTAGTAGGTAGGTAGTAGGTAGGTAGTAGGTAGGTAGTAGGTAGGTAGTAGGTAGGTAGTAGGTAGGTAGTAGGTAGGTAGTAGGTAGGTAGTAGGTAGGTAGTAGGTAGGTAGTAGGTAGGTAGTAGGTAGGTAGTAGGTAGGTAGTAGGTAGGTAGTAGGTAGGTAGTAGGTAGGTAGTAGGTAGGTAGTAGGTAGGTAGTAGGTAGGTAGTAGGTAGGTAGTAGGTAGGTAGTAGGTAGGTAGTAGGTAGGTAGTAGGTAGGTAGTAGGTAGGTAGTAGGTAGGTAGTAGGTAGGTAGTAGGTAGGTAGTAGGTAGGTAGTAGGTAGGTAGTAGGTAGGTAGTAGGTAGGTAGTAGGTAGGTAGTAGGTAGGTAGTAGGTAGGTAGTAGGTAGGTAGTAGGTAGGTAGTAGGTAGGTAGTAGGTAGGTAGTAGGTAGGTAGTAGGTAGGTAGTAGGTAGGTAGTAGGTAGGTAGTAGGTAGGTAGTAGGTAGGTAGTAGGTAGGTAGTAGGTAGGTAGTAGGTAGGTAGTAGGTAGGTAGTAGGTAGGTAGTAGGTAGGTAGTAGGTAGGTAGTAGGTAGGTAGTAGGTAGGTAGTAGGTAGGTAGTAGGTAGGTAGTAGGTAGGTAGTAGGTAGGTAGTAGGTAGGTAGTAGGTAGGTAGTAGGTAGGTAGTAGGTAGGTAGTAGGTAGGCAGTAGGTAGGCAGTAGGTAGGTAGGTAGTAGGTAGGTAGTAGGTAGGTAGTAGGTAGGTAGTAGGTAGGTAGTAGGTAGGTAGTAGGTAGGTAGTAGGTAGGTAGTAGGTAGGTAGTAGGTAGGTAGTAGGTAGGTAGTAGGTAGGTAGTAGGTAGGTAGTAGGTAGGTAGTAGGTAGGTAGTAGGTAGGTAGTAGGTAGGTAGTAGGTAGGTAGTAGGTAGGTAGTAGGTAGGCAGTAGGTAGGTAGGTAGTAGGTAGGCAGTAGGTAGGCAGTAGGTAGGCAGTAGGTAGGCAGTAGGTAGGCAGTAGGTAGGCAGTAGGTAGGTAGTAGGTAGGTAGGGTATCAAGATACTTGCGCGAAAGACATTTGCGCAAAGGACACTTGCGCGACTGGACTTTTGCGCGACTTAGGGTTAGTACACATCGAGACGCGACGCGACGCGACGCTGCGCGCAGAGCGACTCAAAATATGACGCGTCGCATCGCGTCGCGTCTCGGTATGAGCTGACCCTTAATGGCCACTGAGGTTCAATCTGTAAACATTCACGCCTGTTATTTATACTTGAATTTGTTTTTTTATTTGGTTTTTCTGTCACGGGTGTCACTTTCATGGTTTCGAGGACGCTGATAACGAAAATAAGGTCAAAATGAAAAACCAAGATGGCGGCAAGGAAAATTTTCGGTTTTTCAGTCATGGGTGTCGTTTTCATGGTTTTCGTGGTTGCTGATTTCGAAAATGAGGTTAAAATGAAAATCCATGATGGAGCCAAAGAAATTTTTAGGTTTTTCCATCATGGGTGTCGTTTTCATGGTTTGCGTGGTCACTGATAACGAAAACGAAAAAACCAAAAAGAAACATCTTCAAGTAATAACAGGCGTGATGTTAAGATGAAATGGAGTACTCAAAACTTTTGTTTCACGACATACAAACAACATAGGAATGCATTGGTGTTAAAATATTAACACAAAAAAAAATAAGAAAAAAAAAGTGGTTTTATCTAACTTTGTTGCTTGCATATACGAGTACTACGCCCTGCCCGCTACACTGTCCGCAAGCTCGGTCCCGCGCGTCGCGCGTCGTGGCGCCGCGGCCGCCCCGTGTTTGTTATCCGCACTAATGCGGGGGTGTAGCGAGACGCGCGGGGGAAATCACAATTTATCCTGGCGTTAGGCCCGCTCTGAATATTCTCTTTATAACATACTTAGGTACCTACCCTCAATTCCTAGTATCAAAGCTATTAATTTCAAACAAGCCAAGTTACAAGAGCTACCTACTAATACCTCGCTCTTAACTTGACGAGGCGAAACTTCACTCTTGTATAGAGTAAAATTTTGTTTAAAACCTCTTTGGTAACTCCAATGTGTATAAAATTGAGTTCCGTACAAATTAAATTATGTTTTGAAGAAGCTTAAGTTATGTTGGATGGAGGAGTTTGAATTGGGATCGGGAAGGGACTTTACGTGAATGTAATTTGATCAGTGCGTTCGACGCTTGTTATAATTTTTGGATCGAGAAGTAAGGATTGAGTAGGGTATATGAAGTGTGTTCTTAGATGTTCTCCTTAATAAGATGATTAGACCATTATGCCTTGTCGAGTAGAATGAAATATGGTATCGTTCTTTGCACAGCCTTGACTGCCTCGACTTAACTGCCTCGTTGGTCTAGTGGTAGCAAGCGCGACTGCTGAACACGAAGTCCTGGGTTTGATTCCCAGGTCGGGCAAAGTGTTATTGGGAATTTCTCAGTAGCAGCCACGGAGTCATGATTTGCACCCGGTTGATAGCAATAGCTTCGCCTCTATTACATTGGGTCTTAATCATAACTGGCGAAATATGAGTGTACTATTTGGTACACCTCTGACTAATCCTTCGGGAATTACAGGCGTAATGTATGCATTGCACAGCTTCCTGGCCTGCAAAGTCATGAAGTTGCAGAAAAATAACCTTTAGTTAATGTACTTATAGAAAAAAGGTTTCAATAGGAAAGCGAACGAAAGAGATTCATATGCAACCATTAAAATTCAGGCAGAATCCATATCTGCGCACACTGGGCTTAAAATATTCATCAGAAATCCATGACTTTCATTTTAATATAAGTAAATTCCGCAATGAATTATAGAATATCCAATTTTTATATAATAATCCGCGTTAAGCTTTTGTAACACAAGTGACTCAAAAGTATTACGTAAAACAATTTCTTCCATTGTATGACAGCTCACACGATAAAAAACTACCATATTAACATGTTGTTTTCATTAAAACGTTCTAGTTAGGCACGTCGGAAACGAGACGAGTAAAAACGTGATAAAATTGTAATACCAGAACACCACAAAACCTTCAAACAAACACGTAAGGTATCTTGAACCTTAGGCAATTGAAATAAGAGTTGTGAATTGAATGTTTGAGTTAAAGTGCTAAGTTGGTAAAGTACAAAAGTAAAGCCATACAAACAGCGACTTCTGCCTTCGACAAGCAGTTTGTATAACAAACGAAACGTAGATTTACGAGGATTCCAACTTTTCTATTAAAAAACTAATACAAAACAGAAGGGATGAAATATTTCTTGTTGGTAACGCGGTTGAAAACGTTCTCTGAAATGTATTGCTTATGTACATTTCCATACTTGAGGAGCTCGTGGCTAAATAACAGCTGCACGGATCAATCTTCAGGTTAAACTGCGCTTGCCTAGGTTTGTCTGTGGATGGGTGACCACCCATAACATACCGAGTTTCCTCCATGCCTCGGAAAGCACGCTAAGCCGTTGGTCCAAGCTGTCATTTGTAGATCTTTGACCGTCGTTATGGGGGGATCCCATGACGTCTTAAAGCAGGATTGTTTTAATGTCACTCCATTGCAGTGTGAGAAAGTGACGGAGCTATAGAGGACGTCTAGCGCCATCTCTTTCTCACTATGGAATAATATTAAAATAGTCCTGCTTTAAGACGTCATTGTAGGCCACCAGGTAGTCATTGGCCTGACAGTCCGACAACTAGTCTTACTTAAAGTGAATGCTCTTAAAAAAAAATTCTTACGTTTTTTCTTTGAAAAATTTTCTTACGTTTTTTGCAATTAGCAGGCCAGTGCTATGTTGTATTTAGCAAGGAGATAGATTATATCCTCTAGGTGAATGCTCCAGGGTAGCCCGCGAAATTCAAATTTTCTTACGTTTTTTGCAATTTTCAGGCCAGTGCTAGGTTGTATGTTATAAATATAATATGTCAAAATGTAATATAATATGTCAAAATCATCAATACAACCCTCCAAGTTCATAAAGGTGTAGGAAACAAAAAAAAGCAGAAAAAGTCATTTCTACACTTTATGAACTTGGAGGGTTGTGTTGATGATTTTGATGATTATAATTCTGTAACTACATACGTCTTGCAGCTGCAAATAATATTATAATCAACATTAACCCTAGTACTGGCCTGCAAATTGCAAAAAACGTAAGAAAATTTGAATTTCGCGGGCTACCCTGGAGCATCCACCTTAAGTTTAGACATAATCAGATGGATCAAGATTACATACACAAACCTTTAAGAAATATTGTTGCGTTCCTCAATGTAGTAAGTACTTACGGAGATTCGGGAATAAGTTTTCATTTGTTTCCAAAAGACAAAATTATGAAGAAATTAAGAAAAGCAAGCCGATTTCACTTTTTTTGGATTGGCTCCTTATTTTGATGATATTTTAAAGTTGGTGGTCTTAAAAATTTGGGTCCACCAATTATTCACATTAATTTTATGTAGTTCTGTAAAATTATAAAAACGTAACTAGGGAAGCATACGAATCTGAAGGGTATTGTAAGAGTGGTCATAATTTTTAAAAAACGTAACTAGGGAAGCTTATGAATCTGAAGGGTATTGTGAGAGTGGTCATAATTTTTAAAAAACGTAACTAGGGAAGCTTATGAATCTGAAGGGTATTGTAAGAGTGGTCATAATTTTTAAAAAACGTAACTAGGGAAGCTTATGAATCTGAAGGGTATTGTAAGAGTGGTCATAATTTTTAAAAAACGTAACTAGGGAAGCTTATGAATCTGAAGGGTATTGTGAGAGTGGTCATAATTTTTAAAAAACGTAACTAGGGAAGCTTATGAATCTGAAGGGTATTGTAAGAGTGGTCATAATTTTTAAAAAACGTAACTAGGGAAGCTTATGAATCTGAAGGGTATTGTAAGAGTGGTCATAATTTTTTACAATCAATAAATACTTTAGTGTACACACAGCTGTATTTATTTTATTCAAATTTTAAACAAAAGATTCTTGCTTGTTAACTATTTCGAAATTTTTCAAAATATACAATACAAACAAATTTCCAAAATATGATTTTCGTCATATGAAACTCTTCTTAACGCTAAATCTTTTCCTGTTTCAGAATAAACTAAATAATCACATTCTGTAATACCTGAAAATAACATACCTATTGAATATAATTATATAATGCTGAGTATTCTTTTTATTTTGATTTTTATCTAAAATTGGAATTGCATTCATTTCTATATGTTTGTTCATCTTCCTTTAATGTCAATCTGAATATTTCAAAGAAAATATCCATAGCAGTACCGTCTAGATTTCTCCATAACGCATTGGTTTTGTTTATCCTGCAGACGCTTTAATAACATCGACTATTGACAACATAATTATTGTCTCGTCCAGCAAGAAACCACATAAATCTGATTTTCAATTAATTAATAAAATTTTCCGTGACGTAAATTGCATCGAAAACTGTCAAAGTGTCGTTCTTAGACAGCTTCACAATTTTAACACTTGAGGCGCTAGTGCGCGCTAGCTATCTTTGCGTCGCCAATAATATTAAGTATGGAAGTTAAATAAATGAGATGAGATGTAGATAATTTTATAAGTTAACAGTCGCTTTGCTTAATATCAGAACAATTTTATAAGGGTAACTCCCATTGACCCTACAAACTTTTGTATAATATGACCGCCATTTTGTATTTCATCTTCTGCAAACTCAAGAACCTAATTACAAATTTTGACTCCAAATAAAAATTCAACTTTACTTCGCCCAAAATTCATTTTGAAAACCAAACACGATTAATAAAATCGAAGTATAGTCAAGAGCTACTTACTCAAGAGGCTTACAGAAGGACCTTTAATCAATACGCCTTAATTTATGAAGTCCCCGTACACATTAATTTAGTCCGTACCAAGTTGCTCGGTCCGATAAACGGGATTGAATCAAAATTTCTCTCACGGACCTTACTGGGAGGAGTTACGACTGCCAAGACCTGATTTGGAAGGCTTGTATGTTTTGAGAACTTGTGAAATTAATCTTAGATGAAGTTGTGATTAAAAATCTATCCGTGGATGTTTTTAGGGTTCCGTACTCAAAGGGTAAAAACGGGACCCTATTACTAAGACTCCACTGTCCGTTTGTCCGTCTATCTGTCACCAGGCTGTTTCTCATGAACCGTGATAGCTAGACAGTTGAAATTTTCACAGATGATGTATTTCTGTTGCCGCTATAACAACAAATACTAAAATCAGAATAAAATAAGTATTTAAGGGGGGCTCCCGTACAACAAACGTGATTTGTTGCCGTTTTTTGCTCGATATTAATAACGGCAACAGGTAGACGCTTGAAATATTCACAGAATATTCAGTTGTATATTCACTTAACGAATAAATAGTTAAATTAAAATAAAATAAATATTTAAGGGAGCTCCCATACAACTAACGTGATTTTTTTGCCGTTTTGTCTAATGCCTTCGTGCGCGAGTCCGACTCGCACTTGGCCGTTTTTTTATTGTGTGCAGCAGATGAATGAAAATGCTAATGTCACTGCCTCTTTGGTCTAATGGTTGACTGCTGAGCACGAGGTCTTAGTATCGATTCCCAGGTCGGGCAAAGTGTTATTGAGTTTTTCTATCAGGAATTTCTCAGTAGCAGCCATGGAGTCTGGATTATTGCCCGGGTGATAGCAATAAGCTCGCCCCCATGGGATTTAAACATAACCGGCGAAATGTGTGAGTACTAACCTACCTTTGCCAAGCCCTTCGTGGAATACAGGAGTGATGTTATGTTTAAACTAGATTTAACTACGGTTGTAATCACGATTGCTAAAAGTATGGTTAGAATTTACATTTCCATCGACGTTGACAACAAAGCTTGGTTGGTGTGGTGGATGTTTTAAGATTTTACTCAACATTACTAGGCTTATGATAAATTATATAAATAAATTCCAACTTTGTTATTTGTTGTTCTACCACAAATTATTTAATATTATTAACGTAAGGGAAAACTCGGTAAAAGGAACCAAAAGAAAATTCGGTTAATGTTTCACTATCCAAAGAAAGACTGCATGTTTGTCTGTTTCAATGGGTGACGTAAAGCTTGTTGTTTCATCCAGAGCCACAGCGGTGGTATTCTTTCAACTGCTCTGTCTTACCTAGCCCCGACCCCGCACTACTCGTCACCCGCGCACCTCATACCGACTAACGCGAGGACATTGAACGCAAAATAGTGTTCGAAAATTTATAAAACTTGTTCCAGGAAATACGTGTTTTTGAATAAGTCTTAAAAGTTTGTGAAATAAATATTTGTTATTTAGATTTCCACTACATTTGCAAGGCTTGTATCAGGATATTTTCTTTACTTTTACAATTTAAGAGTACGTTATGAACGGCCAAAGTTGAGGTAAAATTTGTGCAAAACAGCAATTTTTGGAGGCTTATACTGAATATGTTTCTGCAAATTTTTATTTTTTGCTTCGATAGAAGCCTAGATATAGTGCACAAGATACCTATTAGTGCAAAAAAATAAAAGATATATGTGTATCAACGGCATAATCACGCACGAGCATTTGTCAAAATTCTAGCGAAAAGTATGGCTGGTTGGCCGCTCTTAAGGAGAAAATTTAACTCCTCAAGAAAAAATATCATAAGTAAATGTATTTATTTAGCATAGAAATCGATACCATACTTAAGACCATACTTTAAAAAATATGCCCGAGAAAGTTTGATTATTTCTCTAGGGAGCGCTCAAAATAAAAATCAAAATTTTTCTTGTATTTGAGTGTTAGACTCTTAAGGCGCCTCCCCGAGCAAATGACCTTGAACGAGCAGTTTTTTGGAGCCTACTCCTATCCAAAAGAAATACCAACTAATAAAAAATACATTAAATTACTACATATCCTTGACTCCAAAATTGTCGTTTCATTTTTTTTTTAAGTAGTTTTCTTAATGTTTAATAAATCCCCTCACAACGAAACCACAGAAATGAGAAATAATTATTTATAAAACGCTACTCCTCGTAAAGTAACCATTATTTTGATTTGCTACTTATTCTAATGGATAGACAATTTAATAATGAACATAATTGTCGTTTTATATTTTCTAAAAGACGTAAATTTTATTTTATAAAGAATAAAAACCACTCATTTCGCCTGCAGTGACTGACGTAACAATCACTTTGTAGTGCAAGCTGATTAGAACTTTATTCTAACAGTATTTCAAACGAATTTTGAACCACCACAAATAGAGTTGCTAATTTTGCTCCGGGAACCGCCTTAAAACAATCAAAAACCCCACCATCAAAAAGCCCTCTTAAAATTATAAATATTAAAATAAAGTATTCAGCTGCACTCGGTAAGAGTGGAAGCCAACATAGTTGTAAAAATGCTAGGCAGATGATAAAAAAAGTCTGTCACCTTTTCACGTCGCAATGGCTAAGGTATTTGAATGGGCAAAACAGTTAGACCATAGCCAGGATAATGATTTAAAGTAAACTGTTTCATCCCGGTAGGACGTCCCCGTAGAATAAGTTCTGACCTCCATCCGGGTCAAGCCGTGACGCGATGATATCTATACTAATATTATAAAGAGGTAATATTTTGTTATGTCGGCCCTACATACAAAGTTACAAACAAATATTCAACAAATATCTCCGGAATTAATTATCCGATTCTAAAAATTCTTTCAGAGACAAAAAGCTACATTATTCGTGGGCGCTAGACGCTATAAATTGTATTTAAAGGAGGCATTACCCGAGCTACACATATTTTGCGGACAAAGTCGCGAGTAAAGTGCTAGTATTCAATATAAGTACATACGACCACAGCCACAGGAAACAGCTATACTATACCGTAACTCGGTAAAGTTAATTAAGTAATACAACGCACTTACTAAATCGAATTAGTTGCCTCGCTTCCTAACTCGAACAAAATTAAAAAGTATAACTTGGAAGAAGAAATTAGGTACATTTTTATACTGACTACGTAATACGAACGACCATAAATCTTAATCTGCTTTAATTAAAACCTTACGTTTATTATAGTTAATTATGTTTTTAGTTAAAATGTCGGATCTTTCGTGTTGGAAAAGTTTACAGCGGTAGAAACATGTACCGTTTTATGATCAGGTACGTGATATCTTATCTTACAACCACACACATCAGCATAGTCTAGGGATATTTTAGTTATTCATGTATTTAAACGGTGTTCAAAACGGTGAAGGAAAACATCGTGAGGAAACCGGCATGTCCTAGAACCAACACATTCGTAGACATGTGACATCTACTAATCCGCACTGGGCCCGCGTGGTGGATTATAACCCATTCCCTCTCATTGAGAGGAGGCCGTGTCCCAGCAGTGGGAACATTATAGGCTGATGATGATGATGATGTGTTTAAACAAAAGTTAGTTTATACAGAAAGTGGGCAACATTGCAAATAGCTGTCAAATATTTTGCTGTTTTGATTAATTTGGCAATAAAGGGTGTAAAACTTCTTAACGAAGCCGAAAGATAGTTGTTTTTTCTCGTCATTGCGATCATTTTTTTGTTCTACACCATACCTGGGAACCTTCTAGTTACGGAGATATTATGGGTCAAAGTTTCAACTTTTTGACAAGTTTTTTTTTTTTAATACAAGTTTATAATGTAAGATTTTTACTTTAAACACCTCCACGACCCCCGTACTATTCAATCCATTCAACAGCACAATGTTTTGAGTGCGTTCCATTGAGTTCTGCCACAAAACATGATTTTTCACCCCCAAAAAAAAAAGTAATTTTCCAGCAGTTTTTACATAAAGTTACTTAGTTTGATGTACAGAATGCTTGGTTGACGGCTTCGTGATGAGGTCTTTTACACCCTGTATAACTTTATGAAAATAAGAAATATGGCTAAATAGAGAACTAAAATATTAAATATATAGTGTGTCATTAAAATACATGTGTTCAATAAAAAACAGTCCATTTAAATTCAATATTTACTACATCCTCGTCCTCATATATACGCTATACAAAATAAGTCGGGTTCGGTTAACATTACATAATCACAATATGTTTATTGTATCAGAGAAAATGAGGAAACAATCTGAATTGGAAATCACAAATATCTGGCAATCTTTTACCTCAAACAGTACAATAACAAATGTAATTAAAATTAAATTTTATCAGCAGAGGAACGAAAGGTTTTTATAATTAACTTGTTAAAATACTCCATGTAAAAAAGACAAAATCGTATTAATTATTTTATTTATGAATGTAATTAAAACAAATAATAACGGCTCTGTGATAAAGGGTTTGTTTAATAACATTGACCGCGTTTAGGTACTCCTTGCACCAAAACTGTACTAAACTACTAAACTGTTACTATTTAAGGTTTTTACAGGACCTACTATTCTGTCTCATTAAGAAGATACATATCTACTGACTGGCGGCATTGCCACGATTTATGGCAATAAGATGAGTACAATAAAATGTGTTTTTTTTTTTAAGATCTTTAACTAAGTCTTATTTACTAATTGATACAACCAAACGTAACTAACCTAAAAATAAACTGAAAAATGGCGTTAATAATCTCCTCTGCGCTGTCAACTGGTAAAGTGCCCAAGAGACTGGTGGCGTTCATATCTATTGACTGGCGGCATTTTCACGCTTTATGGTAATAAGATGAGTACAATAAATGTGTTTTCAGATCTTTAACTAACTCTTAATAACAAATTGAAATAACCAAAGGTAACTAAACTAATAATAAACTAAAATATGGCGTCAAAAAGCTGTTCAGCGCTGTCAATTGGTAATGTGCCCAAGAGACTGGCGGCGTTGCGACAGAACGTGGCAACGCTTAGCCTCTGGCCAAGGTAAAGCCATCTCTTGGGTGACGGAAATAAACTAAATAACATGATTAAACTGCAGCATTATAATGACATAGTTGACAGCCAACATGAGTATGACTGGCAGCATGTACATCCCAGCAGGAACCTTGCTCCAAAGCTTGATCTCCAGTGGATTCTTCTTGAGCAGACGAATAAAGTCCTTAATCAGTTTTGCTTCAGCCTCGCCTGAATCTGAAGTAAATTCTCACTGGTTTTGGGAGTCTATAGGCCTACTGCTTAACTGAGACTGTCGGAGGCCCGGACTCCACCAAAGCGGTGACGAGCGGAGCTGACAACAGATGTGTAAGTTTCGAGCAATCACAGGAGAGACGAATGACGTGACGTAGACTTCAACCAATATCCAAGGTCGGTTTCCGCACGTCTCCTCACCGTTTGGCTTGTCTCCGCTTTGGTGAAGTCCGGGCGTGAGGTAGTTGCGCGGTGTGGGTCTAGTGACGTGGTGTTTTGCGAATGCACTCCTATGGCCATTTGAACGGGTCTTGAGAAAGACCAGGTCGTACCATCGTGGGGAACCGATTAGTTACGTATAATATGCGTTACCGATTGCTAGGTGACCAGGGTGTGTCAGGGTTTGGGGCATCGGGTACTATACTCCTCCTATCTCACCCTCTGAGCCCCAAACATGCAGCCACTATGACTTTTGCGCTGCGACTGTGAACGCCGTGTATATGGCGAGGGTTTAGGGCAGCAAAATATAAAATAAAGACGTTATTATTTTTCCAGTAATACCAAGAGAAAGATCTCTCACACCACGCAACTATCAAGGACCATCGAATTTTGGGATTTTTAACGACTTACCAATTATAATTGTATTGTAAAGTCCAACTAACACCCGATGCAACTTCACTCCTTGATTCCTCGCCATTTGACCGGCTACTAATGGCATTAGCATCACGGACATGTAAGTAAAGAGGACAAGCGCAATTCTCACACCGTCATCGGCATACCCTCCAATCTGTAATTTGGTAAATGTTACCACAAAGCTTTCTCGAAAACAAACAAGCCGTTGTATACTCACATTTAAAATATACGTGTAAAATATTTCGTATGACACCAAAATGTATTGTATTATTGATACGATCAGCGAAAAGAAATACTGAAAGAAAAAGTGTTAATGTCATCTACAAGGGTTGCTTAAAATATAAACAATATAAGGAAAGAATACTAAAAACCAAACCAACCAATAAAGAAAACCACCTAACTCTGAATACAAAAGAGATCAAAATGTTGGATCAAACAGTAAAACAAAACCTAAGACAAAATAGTTACACAGACAAAAGAAGATATTCAGACGCAATTAAAGACCAACCACTAACTGGAGGCATACCGAACGCTGAGAATGGGCCAGACAGATTAGAACCAATGTTCGCCAAGTTTTAACAAATTATGATCACCATGATGGACAAAATGATGAACAGAATGATCCAACTTATCTCAAGCCTAATTACAAAATGATTAACACATTCCGAGTAGTCACTTGGAACGCCAACGGCTTGACGGACCGTCGTCAGGAATTTCAAACATTTCTTCAAATTGAAAAAATTGAAGTAGCTTTAGTCTCTGAAAAAAGGTTCACTGCAATAGACAATAGACAATAGACAAATCTTTATTATGAACTTTACAAGTGCATCTTTCAGGTGAGACTCTGACCTCCAGACTAGTATGATACTGTATCCTGAAAGGTCAGTTACTTCCCTTCACAATAAAGTATAAATTAACATGTCCATAATAATTTTAATTAGGTAAAACACGTCCTGATTTTAATTTTTTAAATAATCTAACAATAAGAATATTAGAAAAATAGTAATAAATAAAAAGTGTGTGTGTGTGAGTGTGTGTGTGTGAGTGTGTGTGTGTGAGTGTGTGTGTATGTGTGTGTGTGCATGTGTGTGAATTATACCGTTATAACAAATAGATCAAGATCTCACTTCGCTATACCAAACATCACAGTTTACACAACAGACCACGCATCAGGAAATAGTCATGGCGGAACCGCAGTAATCATTAAAAATAATATTAAACATTGTGAACTGGAAAAATATCAAACGGATAAAATACAAGCTACGTCAATAAAAGTAGTATTTAATGATAAAGTTGAGACAACTTATTCTGCAGTGTATTGTCCACCCAGACACACGATAACAAAAAATTACTACAACTCTTCACTTGGCTCCAGATTTGTATGTGGTCCACACCTTTTGGAATCCCCACCCATTGGAATGCAAAGCACACATACTGGGGCTCACGCTTAATCACACATCGTGAAAGGCAACTCCATGATACAGTACAGAATCTGAGACTGGAATGCATGAGAACACGTAAACCAACATACTGGCCAACGGATAGAAGTAAAATTCCTGACTTGCTAGACTTCTTTATAACTAAAAACATAGGTCGAAACTACATGACTACTGAAGTATGCACGGATCTGTCTTCTGACCATACGCCTGTGTTATTATATGTGAGCTCATCAGTGGTATTAGTGCAACCCGCAAAACGACTCTATAACAATAATACTAACTGGGAGATGTATAAGGACATGATCACGATGGGAATTAAGCTCATAAATCCATTAAAAACGGTGGAAGACATAGCTATTGAGAACCTCAATAATATCATACATGAAGCAGCAAGTATCTCAACAAAAGTGCGAAAAAACTTAGCCTTAACGCTTAATAAATATCCGAAAACGATCAAAGACAAAATATCGAAACGTCGTATTCTAAGAAAGATATGGCACGAATCTCGATATCCTGCAGACAAAACAGCGTTCAACAGAGCTTCGAATGAACTAAAAGACCTCATTAAAAGTTTTACCAATAATAACCTTCAAACGTTCCTTTCTGATTTGACTTCAAGTTTAGACACAAACTACTCACTATGGAAGGCAACACAGAAATTAAAACGTCCCAATTATCACATCCCTCCTATCAGACAAAATAATGGGAATTGGGCCAGGTCAGACACAGAGAAGACTACACTCTTTGCCGAACACCTCAGCAATGTGTTTCAACCATTTCCTGAACTGAGACCAGAGCACGATGCCGAAATAAAAAGTTATCTGGAAAGTCCACAGCAAATGTGTCTCCCATTAAAATATACAAGCCCTACTGAAGTGGCTGGGGAAATAAAACACCTCAAGGATGGCAAAGCACCGGGGTACGACAAAATCTACAGCGTTCTTTTAAAAAATCTGCCAAAAAATATATAGTATATAGTAGCAATCGTAAACATATTGAATGCCTGTCTAAGACTTAGCCACTTCCCAGGACAATGGAAGATAGCCCAGGTAAAAATGTTACCCAAACCCGGTAAACCACCTAATGAAGTAGCGTCGTACCGACCTATAAGTCTTTTGCCTATAATAGGGAAACTTCTCAAGAAAATACTACTGAAAATGAAAGCACACCTAAGTGACATCATCCCAAATCACCAATTTGGCTTCCGGGAGGACCACGGAACGATCGAGCAAGTTCACCGCATCGTAGACGTTATAAGCAGATCGCTGGAAGAAAAGAAATATTGCTCGGCAGTCTTTTTGGATATTAGCGAGGCATTTGACAAAGTTTGGCACGAGGGACTACTATACAAAGTCAAAAAGATGCTACCACACTCGTTTTACCGTATAATAAAATCTTAACTCAGCAAGCGATGTTTTGAAGTAAAGTTCAATGACGAATTTTCGACTTGTGTGAGATCAAATCAGTAGTACCACAGGGAAGAATACTGGGACCGGTTCTCTACACCATATATACTGCCGACATACCAACATCAGACAAGACTACGCTTGCAACATATGCGGACGATACAGCCTTACTATGCACACACACAAATCCAGATACCGCATCAGAACATCTACAACACCACATTGACAAAATTGAAGAATGGCTTAAAATCTGGCGAATACACGCAAATCAAAGTAAATCGAAACATGTGACCATTACTCTCCGAAGGGACACGTGTCCACCGGTTATACTAAACAATGAAGAAATCTCGCAAGATGACAATGCAAAATACTTGGGCATGCATTTGGATCGAAGACTGACATGGTAAAAACACATATGGACAAAGCGTAAGCAACTAGATTTAAAACTACGCAGTATGTACTGGTTAATAGGACGACACTCACAAATAAGCACACACAGTAAGCTGACAGTATATAAAGCCATCTTGAAACCAATCTGGGCCTATGGCATACAGCTTTGGGGTACTGCTAGCAACAGTAACATTGAGATACTGGAAAGATTTCAAACCAAAACACTGAGGACCATATTTAACATCCCTCAATACATCAGTAATAAGAACATATATCTTCACTTAAATGTACCAACTAAAATTTAGCAACAAATACCAAGAAAGACTCACAAACCACAAAAAGGAGCTTGCCCTCAAACTCAGTGGAGATCAAGGCCTTCAACATACAAGATTGAAGAGACATAGTGTCCCAAACCAAAAAGATAGATTCGTCAGGATGGAATGAGACACCTACCCAAGAAGTGTCTCACCAAGCTTAAAACCCTAGACAGATACACTTGTATCAGACAAAGCAGGGGCTTATTGTTGTGTCCAACAGATTGCCGCGGAGCAGGAAAGAAAAAGAAAAAAAAAACAATGTCATCTAACATAATAAACTATTCATAAATATCGGAAGTCACAAGACGAACCGAAATTCTTGGAAGAGCTACTGGTCCATGAACGAGCTCATGAAAAAAACTTGGTTTTTGACAAACATTCAAAAGTCCAAACTCAATGTCTGCCAAAGTGCAATGGAGCGCAGCATACTAGGCGTCAAACTAAATGACCGAACACCACGCTGCGCTCCAAAACACAAATTACTGACGTTGATCAAAAACCCGCGTCTGCCGCTCGCCCAGCTGTGGGCCAAAAATATCCTTTCTGGAGCCTGAACACAGCCAGAAGGCATCGCGGCACACCTTATAGAAGATTGCGGGACGACCTGGTCAAGACCAGCGACCAGTGGTCCACATTGGCTCTGGGTCGAAATAACTGGAAGTCATGGGGGCAGACCTCTATCTAGCAGTGGGATGACGCAGGTTAACAGTATCAATGGAAACAGTATCAGTAATTTACAAAATAACAATACCTGGCGTCCAAAGCATAGCGTCACTTTTTCACAGCAGCTCATCAAATCCCGATACAGATCAACCCATCCTTGTATCTGCTCCCTTGTGATACCACATTGCTCATCCAAACTAATATCACATCTCCCTACTCTCTTCTGAGCGACAGATATCAACGAAGTCAGACCATAAGTCAAATGAACCACTATCATGATAACAACATATACCATCAGGTGCTGAAATACTACAGTTATTCTTATAATTGTTTGTAATATCACCATAGGAATCAATATGGCCAACGGATTTGACGGTTCGTATCTTATAAAAGCTTCCGTTGATCTGAATGTAGAAAACAAAAATGAAAGCAAAATAAAAAAAATGCCGGAGAAGAATATTTTCTTTAAGGTATTGATTAATTTCTTATCATCTTTGAGATATTCAGAGGCATGACTTATACTTCTTAAATATGACATGAAGGCGCGGCTGTAACAGATGCCAGTCACAACAGATGATATACAGTCCATGTACGTTGAAATACCAAAACAAAGAAATATAAATTTAATTTGATTGTAATCATCTCTTCCGAACACCAAATATACTTTATATATTACAAATATAGTGTGCAACAAAAACTGAACGAATATTTGGATGATAATAAAATATTTCTTGATCATCTTCTGGCTACAATAGTTCCTGTATATGCCGAAGAAATTCTCCAATAACAATAAAATGTTCAACCACTTGAATGAAGACATTTTTGTTTGTGTTGTGTGTCTCCCAACTCGTATGACACTGGAAATGTAATAGTTCGAATCGAAATGAAACAAATATTAATATGATAATAGTGAAAGCAATTTCATAATCGAATTTCATAGTAAATACTTTTAGATTAATGAATGGTTGAATGAATAATACGTTTGACGTCCCATCCTATTCAAGATAGGTACCTACACCATGTTCGTTAAAGCTATTGTTTTAACAAGAATAATATATTAAATTAAAAAAAATGAATAAATGTTATGCAAAATATAAATGTTAATTCCGCAAATAGATCCAAGCTTGGATGCAGAATGCAACAACGCCTCCCACTAGCAAAAATATGCACATATGCAGGAAGTACGAAAAATAAACATGCGATACGCATCCAAGACCTATTTTCGACACGAGAATAGGATCTCCTGCGGATGCCCATCCTCAAAAGATATTGACTCAACGACCACTCGTCGTCGTCGAGTCGCCGTATTGTACCTATATCAAAATAATATACTTTTAAACAATGTTATTTTTCACCGTTTTGAGAGCAGTGAAACCTATTTAACCTGCTGCTAATTCATTCTATTTCAATAGCTAGACAAAATAAATACGTGTGGAGTTCACCAATTTCCAATACTTGGTCCTTGCACACAGGCCCATTGTAATTGAGTTTGTCAGGCACGCCCAGTGCCTAAGGTAATTTGACTACAGGCTGTTACGACAGGTGCCTTCGCACCTTTTTACCCAAAATTGTAATAAATTGCCTTGTTTTTATTGATTTATATTTACATAATTTACATACCTAGGTACTTAAATAGTAAAAAAATGTGAACACGTATAAAAACAGAAAAAAATTAAAGGGAAAAGCGGGAATAGAAGGCTGGAAGCCCGTGATTCTTTGGTAAAAATAAAACAGCCCTTCGGTCACGTGAAGATTCGACCAACCGCTTGGCGATATCTTGAAGGACTAGGACCTAGTCTTTCAAGACATCGCCAAGCGGTTTGTACCTAGTCACAGGTACTCGAACCCCATGACCCTAGTGTTTCAATCCCAAACGGCTCAAACACTGTATAACTACTAATGAGATTATTGTTTAAGGTTTTCGCACTTTCAGCAGCCGCGCACACAGCCACGTGCTTCCGTGCACACTTGCACAGCGAGTCTTCTCCCCAGGAATGTGCTCTTACAGGCGTTGCACAGAGGGGCTCCGGACAGGGACTTTTAAGAGGAATAGAGGTGCCTCCTCCCAAGTCCGGATTGTTACCACCGGAGTGGTTTTAGAGAGGTAAAAATCCCACACTCACCCGGTCTTATCCCTAAACACCAGTTGCCTTTTGAAGGTAAGGTATTCACCACAAAAACAAAAACAAATGGTAATGTGTATTACCCTCAAATATGACCTAATAATTATAATCGTCAATACCCTAATGTACCTTTCCTCCAATTTATTAATGCTTGCTTACACTTCAAATAAAATTTCTCAGCAAAAATTAAAAAGCAACGAAAAAAAAAGCATTTCAAAAATAATATTACAGAAAAACCTTTCTTACCAAAACAAACTTTATTTCAAACCGTATAAAAATTCTCATAAACATTTTTCACAAGTATTATAAGCATAAATAACTCCTATAAATAAATATCAAGGGGAAAATTTAAGTTCAATGAAGCTTAAAAAACATGGCTTTCGTTTCACAGCGCGATTTATTCCGGTTTTCCTCATTTTGAGAGAGCCCTGAAAGTATTTAAAAGAACGATGAAGTAATACAAATTAAAACATTATGGAGGAAGACATTGGTTGGTTGCCAGTGTTGGTGGCCAATGTTGGTGAAATTTCGGCTTATTTACATTGGCATATTACTAAACTTGCTATAGACGATGATGCATGTGCAGTTTTGTCTGTAGTCAAACTGGACAAACCTGAATGAACATGTGTAGGAAATATGTATCTGTACAGTTATTGGAATAGAACTCGGTTTTGCATGAAAGTATTCCATGCACATGTAAAACTGTATGTATGGCTACCTTAAAAGGTATCTATCTGGAATATCACACGAAACAGGCCAAACGTGTTCTACATTTTAAGGTGTAAAAAAAAGACGAATTTTAAATAATTATATGTTTTGCATATAGAAATTCACAGTTTATTGTAACGATGAATTTAAAACTTTAAACTTTGTCCTTATACTATAGGGTTCAAAGTTAGACCGAAGTAGTGGAAAATCGATCCGTCTCTCTCTTTCACCGATCCCAAAAACAGTTCTATTTTATGTCTGTCCAATTCTAATATTTGCGTAGTTAAACAATTCACCACGAGACCGAAAATAGAGCGGTCCAATAAAACGTGACGAGTCGGCCAACACAGGTTTTATGAATTGGATTACATTGGATAACTTAATCCGTGTTCCCGTAACTAGTGATTTGTTACTGATTGCCGGAGATTCCACTGATTCCACGTGATTGGCCAGGCGAGAAGCACGAACTGTGAATTTTTAAGATCGATTGCTAGGTCAAATGTTGTGGTGCTTTTTTTAGAGTTGGCTGGTTTTATGTCTTTTTTAGATATCGTATTCGATTACAAATTAATTATGTAATAGTTTTTTAAGCTCCACTTTTTCACAACAGTTCGCCAAATCTCGGTACAGTTCAACCCATCCTTGAATCTGCTCCGAACTAATATCACATCGCTGTACTCTCTCCTGAACGGTTGATTGATAGACAGCGAAAAGCAAACCGATCAGAGACATGACAAATCATCTGCCTAGCGTTTTCCCAACTATGTAAAATACTGGTATTCAGCTACATCCGCTTAGACTGGAAGCCGACCCGCTTCCAGTCTAAGCGGATGCAGCTGAATACCAATATTTTACATGGAGCGACAGCCTATCTGACCTCCACAACCCAGTTAGTACTGGGAAATACGATACCCTTTGGTAGGACTGGTTCTCGGGCCGCTGACTACCTGTAACGACTGTCAAAGAACTGCAAATAGACAACTGGAACCAAAGGCTTAGCGTACTTTTCGAGGCACAGAGGAAACTCGGTCTTTTATCGGTGGTCGCCATCTTCAGACTAACCTAGGCAAGCGTGGCTCGTCAAACATATAAAAGATGCTTCGATAATATGACACGAAGGCGAGGCTGTGACCGATACCAGCCACGACGGATGACGTACCTAGTTATTAGTTAATATAAGCTGAAGCAGAATGTTAAACGTAAATTAATTTAAATTGAAACATAACAGCTGTCTTCTGCAAACAACAAAAAATATGATTCAAGAATCAAGAGAACAGCATGCAAACTTGTCTGGATGAGTATTTTTCTAAAATAACAAAGGAACAATTTTTTCAAGGTCATTGCTAGACCTTTATGAACTTGGAGGGTTGTATTGATGATTTTGATGATTATAATTCTGTAACTACATACGTCTTAAAATCGCGAACAATATTTTAATCAACATACAACCTAGCACTGGCCTGCAAATTGCAAAAAACGTAAGAAAATTTGAATTTCGCGGGCTGGTCGGAACATTCACCTTAAGACTATGTAGAAAAACCCGACAACAACTGTCGGGGCAGTAGCCCACCACCCACAACACCCGTCTGGTCGGAGGATCCTTCCTTTTCTATGGGGGAAGAATTTTACACCCTTCTTCACCAATAACATTTCTTGATCTTCATTTGGCTGCAGTAATTCCTGTGTATGCCTTAAGACTTTCCCCAATCACTTTATAAATGACATTGTATTTTTTAATCATCTGTGCCTCTGCGAGACGGCAATATTTTTCTAAGCAGTAGTAAAACAGGTCATTTGAAATAACTTGATAGTGATAAGCAGTAGTTTGTTAAGTAATTAACTGTCAATCATTTTGAAAACATGAAATCATTTGCTATGTCTGTTTAATTACGGGAAAAAACAACATAATATATCTTCGATCAATACCGCTACGCTATAGCATATCACTGAAATACACATTATTTTATTCAGAACTAGCAGGGCCGGATTTAAAGGTGTGGAGGCCCTGGGGCAATCAAAAAGTGGACGCGGAAATTTATTTTGCAACAGACGAAAAAAATATGTATACAAGGTGTAACATAGACTTAACCGTACAACCTCTCTATGTGTCTCTATGTGTATCTCCTCTCTTGTGGTGTCTCGGACCATGAACCTGGTCATGGACACAAAGAATGCATTTTTTCTTATGTGGAGGCCCGGGGCAAATGCCTCTGTTGCCCTGCCCTAAATCCGGCGCTGCGAACTAGCTGTAGCCTTTTTTTTTTTTTTGGGACAAGCCCGCCACACTGTTCCCAAACCACTGTAACTCCTGAAAGCCAGAATCAACAGTGGCGACCACCAGAAAAGAGCCGAGACAATGAAGCTCGACGAAGTCCCAGAGAATGAATTTAACTGTCTTGGATCCCGCAACGAAATTAATCAGAAAAGTATAGTGGAGGAGTAGGAAAAAACCGTGATTTCCACTTCCCTCCATTTCAGCAGGAGACAGAACGAAACAAGGCCAATAGGCACAAAGGGACGTTTACAACTGGGATAGGCCCAGTTGCCTAGCACCACAGATAAATATTAACATTAATGGGTCCTAAGTTGTGAGCTGTTATATTTGATTACAATAATAGGTATGGCAAAAACGCTTGAACGCACGGAAATTTGTTCTAGTTTCCACAAGGTCTGTATAGTAAATAACTCCGGATGTAACCTGTACACTATCCAACATAATGTTGCGTTCATTCTGCCAAAGACTGCACTCCCATAAAATGTGATGTGCTGATTGTTCATATTCGCAGTTAGATGTGGAACATTGACAAAAAGGCGAGTCAACAAGCTTGAAGGAAAATAATTTACTCTTAAAGTTACCATGACCGGTGAGAAATTGGGCAACACAGTGATCAACCTCCAACCATGTCCTGGCCAGCCGTTCACGAACGGATGGAAAGAACTGGTGGAGGTGTCGGCCCTTGATGGAATTATCCCACCTACCTTGCCATTCAGTCAAAAGTTCCTCCCAGACGTCGGTCTGTGGTTTGAATAATCTAGCAATCTTAACACGGTCACGTAGGGTTAAAAAGTCTGCGTCCGTGGTCTCACGTGCGTTATTAGTACATTGCAGCCCGTCGCTGCACTTCAAGATCAACTGGAAGTACACCTGCAAGTACCGGTAAGGCTTCAGTACTAACCGTCCTATACGCTTTGCATAAGAATATCAAAGCCAAACGCTGGCTTTGAAGCAATTTACGTCGTGCCGCTCCTATGGTGGCCCTATCGGCCCAGACAGGTGCCCCGTAGCACATACACCCCAAGTAAGTAGCCCCATAAATGGTTTTTAAAGTTATAAATGACAGACCCCACGTAGATTTTGATATTCTCGATAAGGCATAAAAGATCTTTTTAGCTTTTTCACCGACAGTTTTTATATGATCTATGAATGAAAAATTTCTCTCTAAGACCAAACCAAGGTAGCACACGGATTGCTTTCTTTTCACGGGAACGTTATTAAATTTAATACTAGGCCACGATTTAAGATTACCTTTTAAAATTAGTTGATAAGTTTTTTGCGGTGCAAAGGTCAGACGGTTTCGATCGCCCCACTGAGATATTAATCGTAGGCAAGTGTCAGCTAAATTCTCGAGACCAGCCCGAGTACTCGACTGAATGAGCAGCAGGCCGTCGTCCGCGTAACCGGTTAATGAACAGCCGGGAGGAAGGGGAATCGCGAGAAAATCATCAAAACCTAAATTCCATACATACGGAGCGATTACCGACCCCTGAGGACATCCCATGGTAAGGGCCTTACTAGCTGTAGCCTGTTTATAAGTGTTTGTTTACTTCCCCGTTTAAAAGTTTTATGCCCCTGGCTGGAGGCCTTACATTCAAGGCACACACCGGATAGTCCGGTTAAGCAGAAGCCAGCCTCATAGGATGACCTGCGCGATGAAATTAAAAAACAAAAAATGTAATCGGATTTTGTTAACAATTTCAAGGGTTTTAATTTTTTTTGCACGGAACCGTAAATAATAAAAGTAGCATATGTTACTCCTTATAACATCAGCTATCTGCCAGTTGCCAAGAAGCCAGTTTCGAAGATTAGCCGGAACAAACAGACAGTCAGGCAAACATTAATAAAATATTCTTATGCTAAAATTAAAGTAGGTAAGTATCGTATTTACTTTCATACGCATTCAGTAAAAAGCTGTTATTCTGATATTACAAACAGACACTGAATTATGCTAGTCCTAGACTCATTTATTTGTTTAAATGGTGTGAAAAGCCCCTAACGAAGCCGAAAGGCATTTGTTCATAATTTTTTTGTTGTAGACCACACCTGGGAACCTTCTAGTTACGGAGATATTGGGGATGAAAGTTCCATGAAAGTTAATGTAAGATTTTCACTTTAAACACCTCCACAACCGCTGTACCATTTAATCCATCCATTACCACAACGTAAATAACAATATAAATTTATGGCAAATAATATGAATATACATTTTTGAGTGACCAGGAATGCACCGTCAAACGGTTAAATAATATGGTTAAACTGCAACATAATAATGACATAGTTGACAGTTAACGTGAGCATAATAGGCAGGATGTATATCCCAGCAGGAATGTTGGACACCAACTTGATCTGTATTGGTTTCTTGATGATCAGACGTATCAAGTCCTTAACCAACTTAGCTTCTGCTTCACCTGAGTCTGTAACAAGAGTTTAGTGGTTAGCATACGGGTTTACGTCCCAAAAAATAATAGTAATCAAAGTTCAAAGCTCAAAGTTTATGAAACTTATTTATAATGTCACCAAGAGTGAATATATGCTCTTTAATGCCGCTGGTAGATGTCCAGACTCTGTACCAGAAACAGAGTTCCATTTAAACAGTGTCCAATTTCAAGTACCTTGGCCATTTCATCACCGACGACCTTAAGGATGATATAGATATTGAGAGGGAGCGTAGGGCACTGGCGGTCAGAGGTAACATGCTGGCCCGTTGATTTGCTCAGTGCTCTTTTTTTTTTCGTATGGGACCCCTTCCTTTTTGCTGACTCTCTTTGAGGCGCGCGTGGAACACGAACGCGCCGTCGACACGGCCTGTCGTCATGAGACGGACGGACGGCGAGCTAGCCCATAGCCTACCGTCCACAGGCCCGCGCCTACGGTGGCCGGGGGCCACGTGGTGGCCCCCGACGCCCGGGGCGTCTCCCGCGGTGGCCGGGACGCTGTGAGGTTCTCTCCCTCTCATGTTCCACCACCTCCTTCTCTAGCATTACTGCTTCGCAGAAGGAGGTGACGGCGTCCCATTCCGTCTCGCTCCGGGCCATGGCTTGCACCAGGGCCGGACGCGAGAGGTCGCCTCTGCCAATCGCCGCTTTGAGGACACGGCGGTGCTCCGCCCACGCAGGGCACACCTCCACCGTGTGCTCCACCGTGTCCTCAGGTCGATCCTCGCAGTGGAAACAACCGGGCGTTTCCTCCCGCCCGATTCGGTGCAGGAACCTCCCGAAAACACCGTGTCCGGTGAGGACCTGCGTCAGGCGGAAGGTGAGGACGCCGTCGCGTCTCTCCAGCCGCTCCTCAAAGAGGGGACTTATCGCCACTATCGTGGCGTGCCCTGCACGGGGTTGCGACAGTCGCTCTCTCCATGTCGCCATGAGATCCCGCCGAAAGTCTGTCCGCTGAGCGACAATTTGTCGCGGCAGCGGAGTTTCCCCCCGGCGAAGCGCGCGCGAGGACTATCGCCTCCAGATCCCACGGCGGCAATCCAGCAAGGAGGCACGCCGCCTCGCGGGCGATCGTGCGGTACCCACGGGCCAGCCTTACGGCTACCACCTTTTGGGGCGCGTTCAGGTAGTGGGCTGCACGCAGCCTCAAGGAACGCGCCCACACCGGGGCCCCGTAAAGGGCCATGGACCGCACGACTCCCGCGTAGAGCCTCCGGCAGGAGGCGTTCGACCCCCCCAGGTTGGGCAGGAGCCGCCTGAAGGCAGCCCCAGTCCGTTCCAGTTTGGGGGCCAAACTTCGGAAGTGCTCCACGAAGTTCCACCGGCTGTCGAGGACGAGTCCTAGGTACTTCAAGGTCGACTCGACACCGATGGATACCCCTCCTACCGTGAGTATGGATCCCGGAGGTGGCGCATTCCGAGGCCCATGAAAGCACATGGCCTCGGATTTGTGCAATGCCACCTCAAGACCCAGTTGCCGGATCCTCTCAACGACTATCGCAACCCCGCGTGTCATGATTTCGGCCGCCGCCTCGTGCGACCCCCCTGTGCCAGCACCAGCGTGTCGTCTGCATAGCAAACCACGCTGACGCCGCTAGAGAGGTCGGCGCGCAGCACCCAGTCGTAACTGATGTTCCACAAGGACGGCCCTAGGACCGATCCCTGCGAAACACCGCACGACATCTCTCGCCGGTTCCATTCTCCGCTGCGACCGGGGTAGATGACGGCTCTATCCGTTAGGTAGTCCCCGACCACACGACGAAGGTAGGTCGGCACCCGGTGATACCGGAGTGCCTCCCTTATGCAGCTCCAGGGCATGGTGTTGAAGGCATTGGCGATGTCGAGAGACACCGCCAAGACAACCCCACCCCGGGACACTACATCCGCCGTCGTGAGGGCTCTCACGCGCATGATGGCGTCCACCGTAGAGCGCCCCTTGCGGAAACCAAACCGGTGTTCCGCAAGATCCGGCCCCGTCCCCGCAAGGTGCTCGGCGAGGCGGTTTGCAATGACTCTTTCAAAGAGCTTGCCCACCTCGTCGAGCAACACTATGGGCCGGTATGCGGCCGGAGAGTCCGCAGGGCGCCCCGGCTTCCCAATGAGGACCAGCTTCCCCGTCTTCCAACGAAGCGGGAACTGGCCTCTCTCCAAGCATGCGCTTAGGAGCCCCTCCAGTCGGGGCCCGAGAGCCTCCGAGGCCAGGACCCAGGCTTTGCCAGGCAAGCCGTCGGGTCCCGGGGCGGTATTTTTGGCACTGAGCCTGCGTACCGCCACTCTCAGGTCTACCCCAGTCTCTACCGGAGTGTCGTCGTCGTCGTCCTGGTGGTCCGCTTCCAGCACCGCAGGTGGCGGAGCCATAGGCGGGGGGGGATGTTCCCCCCGCGTAGGGAACAGAGTGCTCACTGCGTCCTCCACGAGCTCAGGCCGGAGAGTCTGCGTCAGTGAGGGGCCCAGGTGCGGAGTTTATCCCGCACCATCTTGTAAGGGCGCCCCCACGGATCTCTGTCGAGAGTCCCCAGCAATTCCTCGCGGGCCTGATCCCTGGCCCGCAGGACAGCTTCGCGGAGGGCGGTCTTCGCCGCTCTGTACCCCTCATATAGCTCCGCCTCAATGGCTGCCGCATCCGGTGGGCGGATGCGGAGCCTGCGATGCCTGGCGTACAGGTGCCGCGCAGCCACGCACGCCTCACGCAGAGACGTCAGCTCTCGCGACCACCAGTACACCTGACGTCGGGCGCTTCCTGGCCGGACTCGGGGCATTGCCACGTCGCATATATCGGACATGGCCTCCTGGAACCACCCTGCCTCATTGTTAATGTCGGCAGGCCTGTCCGGTGATGTCACCCAGGCCTGCACGATCGAGGCTTCCAGGAGGAGCTCCCGGTCCAGCTGCTTTAGCGCCCAACGCGGACCACTCGGGGCCTGTTGGACCGGCGCGCTTGAGGTCTGGGTGGAGACGTCGAACCGGATGTACCGGTGGTCGGAATAGGTCTCCACCCCCTCCATGACACGCCAGTCAATGACACGCGGCGACAGAGCGGGGCTAGCGAACGAAATGTCCACCACCGACTCGCCCCGCATCCGCACACACGTGGGGACAGAGCCCCGATTTAGGACGACCAGGCCCTTCTCCAGGGCCCAGTCCACCACCTTTCTTCCCCGCACGTCTGTGCAACGGGAACCCCAAGCCAAGTTTTTGGCGTTGAAGTCCCCGAGGACAAGTACGGGGAGGGAATGGTTTCCGAGGACGACACTCAACTCCGCAAGGGAGTTGTGGAACTCGGCGAGAGTTCGGCTCGGGGAGAAGTAGACTCCCACCACGACAATCTCCCCGAACCGTGCTGCTACGCACCCCCGACCCCTCCTGACACTTTCAAGGGTCGGGGTGCCGGCGGCGGCTGACGACACAATCGTCACTGAGCCGCTAAGGTCCGCCACCCAGTCTTCCCTGGGCAGGACAAAATACGGCTCAGCGACCACAGCGATGTTTATGGACCACTGCGCCATGCTCTGGAGCAACAGATCCTGAGCGCAGGCGCAGTGGTTGATATTCGCTTGGAGGAAGCGTAATGGAGCCGTTATTGGCATTCCATTACCGCTTCCTCCACTCGGGCCCCCTGTGAGGGCCCCTCTGCATGTGCAACTGTCGCGACGGCGGTGGCGGCGACAGCGGCAGCGGCGGCGGTTGCGGCTGCGGCGGTGGCGGCGGTGACGGTGGTGGTGGCGGTGGAGGGCCCTCCCCTGCCTCTGGCCTTGGCCTTGGCGCGTGCAGCGCAGGCCTTGCTGCCAGCCCGGTGATCAGCCGGCTTGCCAGACGCCGCGCATGCAGCGCAGTGCGGCGTGGCGCAGCAAGTCGCGGATGTGTGACCGGGCTGACTGCAACGGAAGCAGAGGCCGCTGCGGTCGACCTCCGAGGCGCATTGCACCGACACATGGTGTCCCACATGGCAGCGGTAGCACCTCAGAGGTCTGAGCTCCAGCAGCTTCACCTGCGGTGACACCCAGGAGCTAGAGCCAAGAGCTCTATTCGATTTCCAAAGTGTTATTGGGTTTAGTTATCAGGAATTTCTCAGTAGGAGCCTGGTTGTGCCCGGTTGATGGCTATAGATAGACTCCCCCCTATTACAAGGGACTTAAACATAACCGCAGAAGTGTGGGTGTACTATTAGATACAGCTCTGCCTAAGCCTTCGGGGATTAGAAAGAAAAAAAAAAAAACGTAACGTTGAAACGCAGCGTTGAAACGTAGCGTTGAAACGTAGAGACTGACTTCTTTTCGCTTCATATTATCATAATGCTCTTTAACCATTACTTACCGTGTTTTCTCAGTGGCCCCAAAGTCTGACAACCGGCCTTACCAAGGGGTCTCGTTACCCAGTACTAACTGGTTTGTGGAGGTCAGATAGGCAGTCGCTCCATGTAAAATACTAATATTCAGCTGCATCCGGTTAGACTGGAAGCCAACCCCAACACAAACTTATATTGTTGGGTGTAACTTATATTGTTGTTGTTATTGTTATATTGTTGCTGTCGTTGTTGTTGTGTTGTGGTATTGTCTTATATAAGTTTAGTTTTAAACCGTGAAAGCTTAAAACAGTATTCGACACCAACATAGTTTGGAAAAGGCTAGGCAGTTGATGATCGTCATAAAGCTCTTTCTGGCTGAATTAAGCTTATTTTTCACGTCAACAGATTTAAGCGGTCACTCCATTGTCTTACCAATAATCATCGTATTGTAAAGACGAACCAACGCCCGGCGGAATTTGACTCCTTGGTTACTCGCCAGCTGCCCAGCAACCAATGGCATCATTATCACTGACACGTAAGCAAATAGCACAATTCCAACTCTGGTATACTCTTCGGTGTTTCCAATCTGGAATTGACAAAACTATCCTCAAAAGAGTATCTCTGGTTGGGTTCTCAGACGCACTGTAACGCAAAATACTAATATATATCGGGTAGTACGAAAACATATACTAAACATGTGCTTCTGAAATACCAAGTGGGCGACAATCAGTGGGCGAATACAAATGTTTAAAACGGCGACTTGAAAACACTAATTTGAATTACTAGTTGATCAATACGATCAGTGGGATTCAAGGACTCGGAAAAAAAACTAAAACGCAGGGCTACGTAAACGTAGGGCACGCCACGATAGTGGCGGTAAGTCCCCTCTTTGAGGAGTGGCTTGAGAGACGCCACGGCGTCCTCACCTTCCGCCTGACGCAGGTCCTCACCGGACACGGTTGTTTCGGGAGGTTCCTGCACCGAATCGGGCGGGAGGAAACGCCCGGGTGTTTCCATTGCGAGGATCGACCGGAGGACACGGTGGAGCACACGGTGGAGGTGTGCCCCGCGTGGGCGGAGCACCGCCGTGTCCTCGAAGTGGCGATTGGCGGCGGCGACCTCTCGCGTCCGGCCCTGGTGCAAGCCAAGCTCCGGAGCGAGACGGAATGGGACGCCGTCACCTCCTTCTGCGAAGCAGTAATGCTAGAGAAGGAGGTGGCGGAACGTGAGAGGGAGAGAACCTCACAGCGTCCCGGCCGCCGCGGGAGACGCCCCGGGCGTCGGGGGCCACCACGTGGCCCCCGGCCACCGTAGGCGCGGGCCTGTGTACGGTGGGCTATGGGCTAGCTCGCCGTCCGTCCGTCTCATGACGACAGGCCGTGTCGACGGCGCGTTCGTGTTCCACGCGCGCCTCAAAGAGAGTCAGCAAAAAGGAAGGGGTCCGCAAGGACCGATGCCTGCCGGGGTTGCGGGACTGTTCGAAAGAGATACCGTGGCCCCGGAACACAAAGGGCGATGAAGGAACATGGATGGGTTGTTTTAGTCAGTAAAAGTCTGACACTCCCTCCCGCTCCGCCCAGAGCGGGAGAAGTCATTAGATGATTTCCCATCCGAAAAAAAAAAAAAAAAAAAAAGGTCTACGTAAACGTAGCCGACGTATCCCGGCTGCGCGGGCCTCGAATTACTATTTGTAAGGTTTAAAGTAACCTAACACGAAGGGGATGCTGGGGTCTTAGACTCCACAAGTCCCGAGCTCGCTTCGCTCGCTCTTGCTTCCTTTGGTCTCCTTACCGCAATGACCGGATAAATAGTTACTTACTATTATAGTCGCCCATTCAGTATATTAGTTGCTAATTAAACTTTTATTTGCCCTATTAGTAGGTAATTATTATTAACACTAAAAACGGGATATTTACAATGTTTACTGTTTGTTTGTTTTGCTAGTGACCATGACAGTTTAAAAACTTTTAACAATTTCCATTTAATAATTCCGTATAATAAAACTCTACATTTATCTAAATCCAGCTAGAGTGTGTTTTCGTAGGCCTGAACAGCGACATGCCTGGTATTTAAATTCATGGTAAAGTTGAGTTTAAGTTTTGTAATAACATGCAACCAATTTATACCATTATATAGACAAGAATTTGAACGAAGTAGTAACCGTTAAAGAAAGCAAAGTTAAGAATTCTAACTTTTGACAGTTCTAACTTCAAGCAATTACTAAAAAATTAAAATCGTATCGTAAATAACGACTTTTGCTCAAGTATCCACTTTCACATGTTTATAGATACGGGTTTTAGTAATTTTGCTCGTAAAAATAAAATAATAAATTATATAAATTATAAATTATTCGTTTATACTTACATTTAAAATATTCTTGTAAAAAATATAGTACGCCATCAAAATGTAGTGTAGTATGGACAATGTTATTGAAAAGAAAAACTGAAACATTAGAATGCCATTACGAAACAATTATTTTTAACATGAAAGGACCTCAAGGTATTATATAACATCATAACCAAAAATACCTGGCTTCCAAAGCACAGCATCACTTGGTCGCAGCAGTTCACCAGATCTCGATACAGTTCCACCCATTCTTGTATCTGCTCCCTTGTGATATTGCATTGCTCATCCGAACTAACACCCTTGCTCCCTACTCTTTCCTGAGCGGCTGATACCAACGAAGTTAAGCATTTAAACAAATTAACCACAATCATAACAACAATGAACAACATCAAGTGCTCAAACACTATAGCAATTCTTGTTATTGTTTGAGTTACTAAAATGAGAGCCAAAATTGCCGGATTTAAGTTTGAAAATATTAAATAAGTATCCACAGATCTAAAGATAGCAAACGCAATACAATATAAAATAAATCCGATGCTAAAGACGCATCCTTTATTTAAAGAGTTATTCAATTTCTTGTCATCTTTAAAACGTTCAGAGACACGACTGAAGCTTCTACAATATGACAAAAAGGCGCGGCTGTAACAAATGCCGGCCATGACGGATGTCACTGATGATAAATAGGCAGATGTCGAAAAACCAGCAAACACTAAATTGCTTTGATTATAATCGACTTCCCCTAGCAACAAATAAAGTTCATAAATAATAAGCATAGTTTGCCCAATAGTCGTGGCGGCTATATGGGTGATGATAAAACATTTTTTCGTCTTCTTCTGGCTACAATAATTCCTGTATATTCCGAAGAAATTCTCCAGTAACAATAAATTGTTGAAACACTGCCCTGGAGCCATTATTGTTGTTTCTTGTATGCCTGGTTCACGACGACGCGGCGACGGTCGAGTAATACTTTTAATGGATTGACGCAAACAGTTTTTTTTTAACTTTTAATTTCCTGGTGAGTACCTAGTTTGTTACGTAAGTAATTGCAAGCTGTAATTTTGATGACACGTTAATGTTTGTCATGTAATTTTTAACCGACTTCTAAAAAGGAGGAGGCTATGTATTTGGCCAGTTGTATAAGTTAGACTAATTGACATCTTATTGTGAATGTATTTGCACGTCATGTTATGACAGGATATGATGAAACTACAATTTACTGTATCACCCTAAATGTACCATATTCTAGCAAATAAATATTTTTGATTTGATTTGATTTGATAAAACGGGTAAAACAAAAACTTTTTTTGCATACAAAAAAAAAACACTGAAACTGCAAAATTTATTTACTTGCAGAAGTCGGTGGCACAAAACAATTTTTCTTTTTGCCATGTATAGTGTAATACATATTAGGTATATTTGCCATACCCAATAATTACTTTTGTTACCTGAAACAATTTTTCCTGTTTTATCCAGTCTAGTTTATTTTTCAAATGACCTCTTTTATCGACAAGCCTTTGTAATAAAAAAAAAACTTTTAACTCACGGTATTTCAGTTTTGTAAACTTCACTTTAGCAAGTCACAAATAAATTATGTTTTAAATCAAAATTGGCTGTGTTTCTTACCCGACTACTCTGAAAAGAAACATCCCAAACAAACTCAGAGGTTACAACTTCCTTTAAAGTCGCATCTACTCCTTAGCGTGTCGTTGACTGAGCCACTAGTTTGGCGCCTTCAGTAGCGTCCATCAGTTCCTGTAATGCAGTGTTTTCAACCTTTTTCATGACAAGACCCCCATAGTATGAGAAATATTTGGCGACCCCCGACCCTTTCCTTTTTTTTCATTTATTTTATTATATTACAAATTTTAATATTAAATCCTTTCAATTTTTTATGCATTTGCATAATTAGGATTCGGATAAATATATATTGTAGGTACTCGTATTTAACACATTTTTTTTAATTTGGAATTCGATTTAATTCTGTTAAGTAGCAAAAAACGGATCTATGATGGGAGAAATTAGCAAGCGAAACCTCAATAAGAGGGATGAGTACTAATAGGTTTTTATAATGTTAATTTGTGTAAACATACAAATGTTTATATCCTTTAGTTAACATTTTCTTAAAAAATCTATATTTCTAGGCTTTATTGTTTTGTTTATTGAGGTCGTTTTCGCGACCTCTTGCGACCCCCCCCCCCCCCCCCCCTATAGAAGCTTGATACCCACAGGTTGAAAAACACTGCTGTAATGAACAAATAATAGGACACGCAGGACACAATATAAAAATCCATAATCTTGGTGAAGTCATTTAAAGACCATGCAGATTAGTGTCTGAGATGGTCTTTTCCACTTAATTAGTTTCTCATTTAAAAAATAAACAGATCGATTCAAATAAGTCTTGTGACTTAGTACCCATTCTAAATAGGATATTCTTATACAGAAGATATCATATCTTACACGCGACTGAAATTTCAGACTATTCCTAAAATTCGTCGTAGGTAAAAAAAAGGATTCTGAGAGAAACGCCAAAAACAGATTCCCACTTTATATTCCATACATTTTGATGATTGTGTTTTACATGTAGGATAACATGCGGATTCGATACCGATACCGACACCGGTTCGCAGTAGAGACTTAAGGCAACTTAAACGATTAATACCGTTTGCGTATGCTTCAGACGGCTCCAATTTACAAGATCGATATTGTAAATTGTACATGTAAAGGTTATTAGGAGGGCAATAATCTATTCTACATCATAGGTTGTTATACGAACAGCACCCCTAGCCAAGTTGACAATCTACAATCGTTAACGCTAGTAGAAAACTATTCAAATGAATGGGAATGACATCATCTCAACGTTAAATCACGTGATCAACACAAACGAATAGAAAATTCGTAGACAAGTTTACACCGTTCAAAATTATAGAATAGAATGTTATCGGTTCTACAATGTTGATCGCTAAACTCTTTGGTAGGAACGCTCACCATAGACTCAAGTGTAGGTTTTTTCTACAGACATTAAAGGACGAGCGATCGACTCAGTCGTGTCAACTTGGCTACCAATTTAGCGCTTTCTACAATCGCTTACGCCGAGGCGTTTACGATTGTAGAAAGAGAATCGATACGAAACGTTTGTAACTTGGCTAGGCTTGCAGAGGACCTCGTGGCTAAGTAATAACTGCCACACGGGTCGGTCTTCAAGATTATGCAGTACTTGGCGAGGTCGGTTCGTAGATTCAAGTTCCCTCGTCCACGTTAAACCGTTGGTCCCGGCTGTCACTAATGTAGATATTTGACGATTGTTACAAGTAGTCCGAAGCCAGTTACTGGGCTGTGGACGTCAGGTCGGCAGACGCTCCATGTAAAATACTGGTATTCAATACATCCTACTGGAAGCTGACCCTAACAGTTGGGAAAATGCTAGAAAATTATGAGGTTATCATGTTAATAATACAAACAACGTGTTGTAGGTATGTGATTATTTTTAGACCGGCATATTTTTTTGTGTAGTAGGTTTTGGTGAAATGAATTGTTTACTTGGTTTTGTAGCTTTACATTGTATAGGTACACAATAGGCATGACGACAGTATCAAAAAATTGCAAATCTATTTAGTCCGTCAGATAGAGTATTGGAAATAATGGACACGTATTTTTTGTTTTTGTAAATCAATGAATATTGTCAAAAATAAAACGCATCAAAACTCAGGAGTGGGGGCTCGTGACGTCAGAACTAGGTAAAAATGACACCTAGGCGTGACTTATTGAGAATTTTAAAAGCGTCATATCTTCGTCAATTTTGGTTTACGTAACAAAAGAAAAGACACGGGTCAAATATTTTTTGATAATCTAACTGACGGACTAATTAGTTTTTTTGTCGTCTCGCCTATTATAGAGTAATGATTGTAGACAATGAAATGATTCCTTGTCCGTGTTTTTTCATCTTTTTGGGCCTGACTGTACTACGCACCTGACCTTTCTAAAAGGTCATACCTTAGTATAGTATAGTAAGTAAAGTAAATACTTCCATCATAGTGTTGTTATAATATTTGTAAATACTACTAGGTTAGTTGGAGGGCTTCACTTGAATTCTTATGGGGCATATTGTCAGTAGGTTTTTGTATTATGAAGTTTTTAGAAGCATCTCTGAGGAGGTATTTATTCCGGGGCTGCGGGACTGTTCGAAAGAGATACCATGGCCCCGGAACACAAAGGGCGATAAAGGAACATGGATGGGTTTTAGTCAGTAAAACTCTGACACTCCCTCCCGCTCCGCCCAGAGAGGGAGAAGTCATTTGATGATTGCACATCCGAAAAAAAAGGGATGTATTAATTCTGATGACCTAACAATAGGCTCGATCACATTGAAAACAAAACTTGCGAAAGCTTACTAAAGATCTAAGCTAAACGACTCTGCACAACAAAGCTCACCTTGTAGATGGCTTCAAATCACTGCAAGGCGCAAAACCTTGTCGACGGCATGTTGGCGCGGCGCGGCGCGCGGCGGTACGAGATGTGCAACTTTTTCACGCTCCAGCCTGAAACGCAACTGAGTACGTACACAAGTCACTGCAGTCATGGAAGAATGGAACATACTACATACAGGGTGTGAAGGTCAACCCTCCGCAAACTGGCATGGCATTCAGCTCCTTATTTTGAATCATTTTCCACCGGAATTTTTTCAGGAAAATTGTCTACTATTTTTTTTCATTTACTATTCCTTTATTTAAATTTAAAAACACATTCTCCGTACGCAGCACTCCATCTTTGTAAAATAACAAATTTGGCTCAAATCACAAAACCAACATTGGATGTTGACTCTTAACGAATGACGCGTTCACTTCCTGCCTAGCTACAGAGTTCATCGAACTCGTCGTCGCGCTTGCCGTTCGCTACGTGTGTTGTGCCACGGTAACGATACATTGCAAAATTTATTGGATTCCCTTAACGTTCCTAAAACAATTTCTTGTAGTGAATTCAGTATATCATACAAAGATAACCGCATCTTTGTATGATATACTGAATTCACTCCACCAGTCTACCGTGCGGAGGGCTGCACACTATATTGTATTAATACATGATTTGTATATATTTTTTTTCACTATTCATGGCCGTTAAACAATAACCAATATTCATTTATAATTTCGCGTTTCATTAATATTGAAATGGCGAATCCAAAAGGGTATGAACAAATTAAAACAATTGTTTCTCCACAATGAACGCCACAGTAATTCCACACTTTTGTCCAATAAACACAAAATATTCAGATGATGTTGTAACTACGCTGTCAATAGCTCCGTGTGATTTCCAATCAATCCAATAATTATCCGATGTATTCAAAACATGTCCACAATACATTTGACTAATTGAATAGTGTGCTTTTGGCGTCGGAATTTAATCACTTTACTATATGGCCGACGGCATACAAGCGGGCTGTGGGTCTGGGACTCTGGATCCGTGACCTTTCATGGCCTGCGTTTATTGTTATAAGGCACATCTAAGAAATACATTAGAAATATGACTCAGGTTCTGAAAATTATTTATTAGGTACACTATAACATTTTTTTTTAGCAACCTCATTGTTCTAATGGTCGTAGATAACACGACTGCTGTTTGCAAGTATACTAAGGTTCTTCCTGTGTAATAGACCTCATCACGAAGACGTCAACCAAGCATTTTGTACATACTGTGGTAAAACTCAATGTTACGCACTCAAAACATTGTGCTGATGGATGGATTGAATAGTACGGGGGTCGTGGAGGTGTTTTAAGTAAAAATCTTACATTAAAAACTTGTACTTAAAAAAAAACTTGTCAAAAAGTTGAATCTTTGACCCCCAATATCTCCGTAACTAGAAGGTTCCCAGGTATGGTGTAGAACAAAAAAATGATCGCAATGACGGGGAGAACAAGTGCCTTTCGGCTTCGTTAAGAGGTGTTTTAGACCCTTTATACGGCCCTGCCAACTGCCTTGACGTGAGTTCTGTCGTCTGTTCGTAGCTTCAGCTATCACAAAGGCAAAGTGTTACTGGGTTTTTCCACCAGGATTTTTTCAGTAGCCACCTAGAAGCTGGTGAGTCTCAACAGGCTCATGATGACCAACTTAAACATAGCTTGGATTACACACGTGATGCTATGTTTGTATGTAATCATCTGCCTTACCTTATCCCAACTATATTGGAGTCGGCTTCCAGTTCCAGTCTAAACGGATGCAGATGAATACCAATATTTTACACGGAACGACTGCCCATCAGACCTCCACAACGCAGTTAGTACTGGGTAATACGATACCCATTGGTAAGACTGTTTGTCAGAGTTTCGGGCCACTGACTACCTTGTTACGACAGCCGGGACCAACGGCTTAACGTGCTTTCCAAGGCACGGAGGAAACTCGGTATGTAATGGTTGGTCACCCATCCACGGACCAACCTAGGCAAGCACGGCTTAACCTAAACAACGAGCCGAGCGGTTGTTCTTCTATGCTATGTTAATGTAAAGTCAATTATTCAGTCGGAAACAACCTTTTCACACAAACAAATCACTCCCAAACGTTTTTAGATTTCCTACAAAAAACGGTTCATTTCTCAACATTTTCTAACATATTCGCCCACTTGCCCCGCATTGGCGATACAATCATCTAAGCAAACGAAGTAAAAGTTCAGAAGTGTATCGCGATTTATGAATATTGGGACGAAGCGACCGCAATGTACCGCTGTCCATTTTTAGTTTGTCCCGAGCAGTCAGCCGCGAAATCAAGGGTTTTAGATCCGACAAACTACATTTTCACTTCACAAAAAGGAATAATCAACCTTACCACGATACAAATAGAGCTTAACTTTAGATAGATGAGCTGTATAATGTGGTTGTAAAACGGATTTTTCTTATAAATTAGGATACAAACTAAGTAGAAGACTAAAATAATGCTTCGGGAAAAATCTTTATTTTATGTTTTGTGGTGGCGTGTTCGAGGGATTTCCTTGACTGATTTTAATTCTAAACTTGAGGAATACAAACATGAAAGCTTTAAGGAATTTCTTTGATATCGATGTTAAAAATGTTTATTATCTGGGATGGTGAAAATCGTCCTGTTATTATTTACATTGCCGTCCGCACCGCAAAAATATAAATACTAAGAATCTTTTACTCGTAATTCCAAGCATCTTTAAAAGCCTCAGAATTTTTGCGAGATTTAACAAAGCACAAGTGCAATAAAGTTTAAAATATCTATCTGTCCATACATCACCGATAAGTTAGCAATTGTCGACCATTAAAAAGTTTCAGATAGCCTACAGAACTGCTCACTTCATCCTGTATCACATAACAACTGTAACAACATCACTTTGTCGCATCTAACACAACTTGTAAAAGTAAACACGGAGGGACGCGGCACCTTCAAATAAAACAAACTACGATCACGTCCGTAGATACTTTCGTTGGTACGGATCTCACTTGTTTTTGGGGGAAGCCGATTTGAGGATGGAGCATTCTGAATGGACTGTAGTAAGATTACTACTCCCTAGGACCTACTTACCGAGCACTGAAATGCCCACCATTTGAGTGCTCGGTCAGTGGGTCTGACAATCAGTCGTACCAAGGGTTATCGTATTACCCAGTACTTACTGGGTTGTGGAGATCAGATAGGCAGTCGCTCTATGTAAAATACTAGTATTCAGTTGCATCCGGTTGGGCTGGAAGCCGACCCCAACATAGTTTGGAAATAGCTAGGCAGATGGCGAATGCCCGGTCAGTAGGCCCGGCCGTCTAGGAGCGGATTTTTTTTCTTAAGGGGCTCCCCCATGCACACTAGCGCCACTTTAGTAAAAAAATCAGAACTCGTTAAATACACAATTAATATAAAATCTGATTGACAAAATCAATAATTTGGTCTTCTAAATTATTTACGTCTGCTTAACTCATTGAAACATAGCTCGCTGTCGTTACAGATACAAAATGGAAAAAAACAGCCGTTTTTAGCAATGTTTCTAACTGTAACTACAGTGAAGTATATTTTAATGAATTAAATAGACGTCAATAATCTAGAACTCTAAAGCATTGATTTTGTCAATCAGATTTTATATTAATTGTGTATTTAACGAGTTCTGATTTTTTTACTAAAGTGGCGCTAGTGTGCCATGGGGGAGCCCCTTAAAAAACCTCTTCCTCTTGAGTAAATACTAAAGTAGGAGGTTCTTGAGTATTTACTCCTCCTATCTCTACTTTTACGGAACATATTATAATGACGTAGACTACTTTAACATTACTCAAAGCTTCAATGCAGCCTGAAAAATTCAAAATTTCTAACATTTTTCATAAGAAATTGTAATTGTGAATACCAAATCGAGTATTTTTTTTCTGAATTTTAAATTTCATTGCATTATTGATTTCCAGACAGCGTATAAATTTTAATTTAAAAACGTTTGATTAAAAAGCAAACAGTCCAAAACACCAACAAAAACTCCATAAAACCGAACCTCGTGCTTATGACAACAAAACTGATTAAACAAGCCAGCCGCACAGCGTCACCTTGCAACAAAACAAGCTGTAGCACGTACCCGTCGCTGGGACAGCTTGCAGCGAAACAGCTCGGAACAGCTCTCTCGTTTCAGACGCTTCGCAACTGACAGGGGCGATGTGCTTCTATTTCGGAATGAGGCTGCGATGTCTTTATGTTGTAGTTTGGACTATTTTAAGAGAGAACTGACGCCTTTATCTTACTAACAAATTATAGCAAGGGTGTCTGTCTGTCTGTCTGTTAGTGTGCATATACAGTGTGTTTGGCTACCGGATACCGATACTTTAAGGGCATACTATAATGTACGTATACTCATTTCTATTGACAAATACACGTTTAATAATACTCCGATTAGAAAAGCAAAATGGCTGCCATTCGCGGGGTGTGTGGTAAAGAGTATTTATAAACATGTATTTGTCGATAGAAATGAGTATATTTACAGGGTGGAATTTTGTAATGCCACCTGGAGGGAAAGTACTCTTAATACTGCAGATAGAAAATTTTACTCAAAGGAAACATTCCTTTATTTTTGAATAGAAAGCAAACTGCATTCAAAGTTTTTCGAAAATTCTCTTCTCCCACACCCGGGAATCGAACCGGCTAAAATCCGAAAAAAATATACCCTGTTCTTTTATTGCATCGATCGTTAGGGTCAATTATAAGGATGAAATCTCTCTAACAAACATGATAAATTAAATGAAAGGAAAACCAAGAAATCTTAAATTAATTTAATTATTTACAAAAAATGGTAAACTAACTAATTAGTTGCTCGAAATGGGCTCCATTCTCTTGGATTCACAAATTTATTCTTTTAACGAATTCATTTCTAGTAACCTTTAATAAAGTGTTGTGGTGAATATTATAAATCGTATTCTGAACTTCAACTCTCAACTCGTTGTCATTCGCATAAGATTTCAAGTAAATTTGATTTTTTACATATCCCCACAAAAAAAAATCTAATGCGGTGAGATCTGGCGATCTCGCAGGCCATCTGATTGTGCCGTTTGTACCAATCCAGGTATTAAAATGGTTATTAATGTAGGCAGTAGTGATTCTGCTGTTATGTGCTGGAGCACCATCTTGCTGTAGAATTATTTGGTTTCGCTCTTCCTCGGGGAAACCATTTAACTCGTTTCTTAAGACATCCAGTATTTCAATATACTTGACAGTTTTTAAATGACCTTCGTACACGTGGACTAACACTACATTATTTCTCATAATTCCGCACCAAACGTTGAAAGAAAATCTTACTTGATTGTTAGTTCCATGAACACGCATGATTCACTCGAGACCAATAATGGTTATTGAGGCGATTGTACATGCCATTATTGCTGAAGTTGGTTTCGTCTGACCATACAATGTTACTCAAAAAATTAGGGTTTCGGTCAATTTCTCCAACCATGTTTTCACAAAATTGTAATCGTCTCTCCAATCCCCAATATGCAATTTTTGCACCAACCGACCTTCACGATAGCATTTATACTTATACTTTTTCAGCACTTTAAGTACGCGAGTGTGGGTTGTTCCTAATTCATCGGCAGCATCTCTACTTTAAGCCTTCGGAAATTATTCAAAGTATGTTAAAACATCTAGTTCAAAATCGAAATAGTTTTGCTGAATAGTTTGCCGTCTCTTCTTGAAACCACCCGTATTCTTTAAATTTTCTACCATTCTTTTCAATGCGAACCGAGTTGGTGCCTGTCGGTCTTGATATCTCTCCCAATACCACCGCAGAGCTAGATTCACGTTTTTGTTATTTAAAAAATAAGCTTCCATTAAATCTTATTTTTTAAATAACAAAAACGTTCTTGATAAGCCATTTTTACCGTGAGACAAAATGTGAAATGAGTTGTAAAAACAATCAAATGTGAATAACAACTGTGACAATCTAATTTTCAAATTATAATCTAACATTCCATATTTAAATTACCTCATACACGCAGCTACGAGTATGTCGCAAAGGAGTCTGCATTACAAAAGATGGATGTTAGTTAAAGAGCAACTTGTAACTTTAATTTCCTGGTTTTCCTTTCATTTAATTTATCATGTTTGTTAGAGAGATTTCATCCTTATAATTGACCCTAACGATCGATGCAATAAAAGTACAGGGTATAATTTTTTCAGATTTTAGCCGGTTCGATTCCCGGGTGTGGAAGAAGAGAATTTTCGAAAATCTTTGAATGCAGTTTGCTTTCTATTCAAAAATAAAGGAATGTTTCCTTTGAGTAAAATTTTCTATCTGCAGTATTAAGAGTACTTTCCCTCCAGGTGGCATTACAAAATTCCACCCTGTATAATATGGGCATATCATATACTCATTTCTAAAGTATAAAGTATCCAAACACACTGTATAATATTATGTATAAATTGAGTGAGAACTAGTAGTTTTTTTAGTCATGGTCCATCCACTTTTGTAGGCACTTACCACACAATAGTGGTATCAGACTTTTATGGCACCCATGAGCCTCTGACTTTCATTTACATGCCGTCAAGAAATATGTCTCAGGCGTACTGGTTTTCTCACGGTGTGTTCTTTCACTGAAGCAAGTGATAATTATAGAATACGCACATATCTGAAAAAGGAGAGGCGCATGTCTTGGGTTCGAACTTGAGACCTATGATTTGAAAGTGCGACGGTCACTCCACTAGGCTAACACTGTGGATTTGTTTTCATCGAGACTTAGCTAAGGTGTAGTGGACAAGAAAGTCGTCTTTGTATCTCATACAAAGACGACTTTCTAGTCCACCATAATACGGTCGCGTATAGCACATAGATATTTGTGTGTTTTATTACGATAAGCCTTCCCGTTGGGTACGTTCTACCTAGTCATACAGGGTGTAAACAACCTCATCACGAAGCCGTCAACCAAGCATTCTGTACATCAAACTAAGTAACTTTACGCAATAATTATTGCTGGGAAACTTTTGTTTTTTGGGGTATAAAATCATGTTTTGTGGTAGGACTCAATGTAACGCACTGAAAACATTGTGCTGATGGGTGGATTGAATAGTACGAGGTTCGTGGAGGTGTTTAAAATAAAAATCTTACATTTAAAAACTTACATTTAAAAAAAACTTGTCAAAGAATTGGAACTTTGACTCAAAATATCTCCGTAACTAGAAGGTTCCCAGGTATGGTGTAGAACAAAAAAATGATCGCAATGACGGGAAGAACAAGTGCCTTTCGGCTTCGTTAAGAGGTTTCTCACACCCTTTATAACATAATGTTATCATAATTATTTACTATGGGCTGACCAACGTTTGGCGGACGGGTTGATGTAATCGCATTTTACTGTTATCACTAAGGGACACTACTGCTCACCCTATTGCTGTGTTTAAGCCCATTATCATATTTTACTTAACCTAACCCGGGGAAATGGAATTATCAGGATCATAATCGTCATCATTATAGTTAGTTGAAATCTCTTTTAGCATTATGGTAATCGCCACTGGATAAAGATAATGCGAAGATGGGTTTGTTGTTTTAGATATCCTTCTATACTATACTCAAAAACAATATTATAAATGGTAAGTCCTTTGGGAAAACTATATTTTCGAACAGTTTCAATTTTTTTTGCACGGAACTCTTTTTTCTAAAATAAAAGTAGCCTAAGTTACTCCTCATAACATCAGCTATCTGCCAGTAAAAGTCACGTCAAAACCGGACCAGCCGTTTCGGAGATTAGCCGGAACAAACAGACAGATAAAAATAAAAAATACGTTTCCTACGGTTCCGTAGCCAAAGGGTTAAAACGGGACCATATTACTAAGACTCCACTACACACAGACACACACACAGCACACACACACACTTCACACACACACAGTTCATGAGATACATCTCATGAGCCGTGATAGCTAGACAGTTGAAATTTTCACAGATGATGTGTTTCTGTTGCCGATATAACAACAAATAATAAAAATAAATATCCATCAGGACAATGTTTTGAGTGTGTTACATTGAGTCCTACCGTAAAACGTGATATTTCACCCAAAAAAAAAATTGTATCCCAGCAATTATTTTTGCGTAAAGTTACTTCTTGGCTTTGATGTACAGAATGCTTGGTTGAGAGCTTTGTGGAGGTCCGTTAACACCCTGTATGTTGAGCACTTTTCCTTTGACGCCTCCTACGACGAAATGTAATGTATTTCTCACTTGTCGCTTTCCTAATGAATAACCAATTAAACATAATGACAATACACCATTGCTTAGCAACATTACGATCGTAATTACAGGCTGAAGTACATAATGTTTTGAGAAATTACTCAATTAGATGGTGTGTCAATTACTTTGTACCTTATGTATCTCGTAACTACTTTGCGAACACTAATATGTAAGCGATTTTCTCCTACTGTATTGATTACAATTAAATAAATGAATATAAATATCGTTGGACATTACACACAGCGCCATCTAGTGCCACACTAGGCAACGAGGCTTGTGTCGTGGACACCAGATAGTTGATATACTACATAGATACTTTTTGTTTGTAAATATATACTTGTTATACGTATAATAATAATTTCATGTTCTAACGAACATAGTATTTTGAAAATTGAAATTCTTATTCCTCGTTGGTCTGGTTGCAAGCGCCACTGCTGAGCATAAATGAGGTCCTGGGTTCGTTTCCTAGTTCGGGAAAAGTGTTATTGGTTTTTCCATCAGGATTTTTTCAGTAGCAGCCACGGAGTCTGGATCTGTGCTCGGTTGATGGCAATAGGCTCGCCCCTATTACATGGGACTTAAATATAACTAGCGAAATGTGGGTGTTTTAATAGGTACACCTCTGTTCCACCCTTCGAGGATTTAAGGCGTGATGATGTTATGTTAGGTATTGCGCGTGAAAATCGCTTTTGAGTTTAGGTAAGCTGTGACTGACTATACCTTTAACTTTACAAGAATCAAGTTGGTACGAAATCAGGGAGTAAGTTACTTGACTTAACTTTTCGATGTCATAAGGGCGTATGCGGAAGTTTCAAGTGTTAAAGCAACCATATTGTTGCATTTCGACTAAAAGATTTACAGAGCAAATGTCGCGTTCCTTTTCTTGCAACGTTTCCTGGTAATTGATTGTAAAAGGTCATGATTGTGAAAAACCTTTTCTAAAACGCCAATAAATGTAACGTCTCGGCCACACACTTGACACTCAAGCGACACGCGTTTTACGACAGCGACCGCGGGGAAAACCAATGAACGAAGTTTTAGCCGGCCATTGACGATAGGCATGACAGTTTTAAATGTGCAAGCAACTGCAACTGCAACTGCAAGCCTGTCGGTTGGATCATTTGTAAAGCATGGCATCACCACACGACGACACGGTTGTTGTTGGAGACAAAACGTAGCACCGTGCACCGTGAGCCACTGAGACCGGAGGGCGACAGCGGGGAGCGGGGTGCGGGGGACGAGGCACCGAGAGCCGCCGCCGCACCACCATTCACACACACGACACGGACCAGAGGCGCGCGTTCTTTTTATCAATATACGAACCTACCTATATATTTACAGTCCGCTATTTTATTTCAAACACCTCTGAGAATCACCAACAGTTGCTTTAGTGGATTTATTACTTGATATAAAAATGAAAACAACTGAGAACCGAGAGCTGTGCATGTGACCTGCCACACACGCTCGGTTATGCCTGCGCAGTCGTACCGCGCATAACCAAGCGGAACAAATATCTATTTCGATATTCTCTAGGTTGCATGTACGGTCGAACAAGCTATTTGATTTACAGTTTAACTCACAAAATACATTGTAAAATGTAAACCAATTAGCTTGTTCGACCTAACACGCCAGAATAACTGTTTAATTTTCTGCTACAGACATTCATGCATACCTGCACAGTTTGACTATACAGGCAAAAATGCACATGACCATGGCGTCTATGGCCGGCTTAGATAGAGTGTGCCACGAGTTACAGGCAGTACTCATGGGAAGGAAACTTGTGAAGTACGCGCGTGTCGCTTCGTCCGAGGACGTGATCGGTTCCTAACATAGGCTGAACGATTAGGCGTTCCAACATGACATGACATATAAAAGCATGTTGTACGTAAACTTTTCAATTTATCGTCATTTTCAGAGCAAGATTGATCGCAGCAAAAAGCCGTATATGTCCGTGTAGTTCGATTTATCAACCGTGGTCCGTGATTTCGTTCTAACTATTAAAGTTGTTAATGGGTTCCGTTGAACTGGCCACAGAACGTTGATAACCTATTCATTACGTTGTATTATATTTATTGTATATGAGTTTTTAATATTTACCTGCTGTAAAAGCAGGTAAATATTAAAATTGTTGATATTTAATCAGCTTTATATATAACTAGCTGTTGCCCGCGGCTTCGCCCGCGTGCAGTTCGGTAACTGTCCCACTGAATCATACTAAAGGGATAAATAGAGGACACTATTTATCCCTTTAGTATGATTCAGTGGGACAGTCATGTTAATCCAGGTTATAAACTATATATGTGCCAAATTTCATAATCATCACAATTTATTATTATCATCACAATCACCATCACTATCACAACCACCATTACTATCACAACCACCATCATTATCACAATCATTAAAACTATCACCATCACTATCACAACCACCATCGTTATCACAATCATTATTGTATATTGTATATTGTATAACGGGCTGGTGTCCGCAACTCCACGTCAAAGCGCGTATTTTGCGTAAGGGCTATAATCCACCACGCGGGCCCAGTGCGGATTGGTAGATGTCACATGTCTTCGAATTTTTTGGTTCTAGGACATGCCGGTTTCCTCACGATGTTTTCCTTCACCGTTTTGAGAGCAGTGGTGATGAAATAAATTACACAAAGTAATGCGCCTGCCTGGGTTTGAACCCACGACTTAAAGTTCGTAAGTCGCCACCACTGGGCCACCGCTGCTCTCCACAATCATTATCACAATCACTATCACAGTCATCATTATCACAATCACCATCACTATCACAACCACCATCATTATCACAATCATTATCACAATCACCATCACAATCACCATCACCATCACTATCATAATCACAATCACCATCACAATCACCATCACAATCACCATCACCATCACAATCACAATCACCATCACAATCACAATCACTATCATCATTATCACAATCATAATCATCGTAATCACAACCATTATCGTCGTAATCACAATCATCATCATCACAATCTCCATCCTCGTCATCACAATCATTATCATCGTAATTACAATCATTATCATCGTAATCGCAATCATTATCATCTTAATCACAATCATCATGATCACAATCGCCATCACTATCACAACCACAATCATTATCACAATCACCATCATTGTTATCAAACTCATTATCATCGTAATCACAATCATTATCATCGTTATCACAATCATCATTATCACAATCATCATCATTGTAATCACAATCATTATCATCGTAGGTAATCAAAATCGTCATCACAATCATCATCATCATTATCACAATCATCATCATCGTTATCACAATCATCATTATCGTTATCACAATCATCACAATATATCAACAATAACCCTGTATAGAAGTCGAATCCGCCATCTTCTGGATCTCAAAATAAATGCCATTTTCGTAATCCTGTAAAACCTGATAACCTCGGTATCGATACCCATATTGATTTTTAGACATTTCAACCCCATCGCAACCCAACAGGGAATGATGGTATTTCAGGTCCGCCAATTCACTATACAAACAATACCTATGTTGAATTTTAGGCTTTGTTACCCCATTTCCCCCTTTAGGGGTTGAATTCTGAAAAAACCTGAAACACAAATGTATATACATTTATCGATAGGAGTAATCCTGTTAAGCTTCGAATAAAGTAGTCTAACTAATCTTATTTCCCCATGTAATCTTTGGAACCCCGTTTCAACCCCTTAGGGAGTGAATTTAGAAAAATCCTTTCTTAGTGCACCCCTAGACTACATAAAAAACCAATGTGCCAAATTTGGAATCTCTAGACTCAGCGGTTTAGGCTGTGCATTGATTTTTAGACTTTGTCACCCCATTTCCCCCTCTTAGGTGTTGAATTCTGAAAAAACCTGAAACCCGTTTCTACGCATTTATCAATAGGAGCACTCCTGTGAAGTTTCGAATAAAATAGTCTAACTAATCGTGTTTCCCCATACAACGTGGCCCCAGGCACTCCACTGATGGCAACACTAACCGTAACCCGCTGACCTGGAATTGCAAGACCGCAAAACCTTCATAACTCTAACCACTTATGAACATCATAATTCATTCATAAGCTGTATTGACAAGCGACGATTCTGCCAGAGGTTGGCAGTAATCAGATGGCTAATTAATGGCACCACTGACACCTTTATAGCCATTATAGGGTTCAGTGCCAATACCGCAGCTTTTGCGCCAAAAGCGATGCCAAACTATGGCATAATAGATGGCGGGATTAACTTTAGATTATGTTGTTCGTTAAATTTAACGCGGGGTGTGGTAAATTTTCTAACGTCGTATTATCGTTGACAATATAAGGACCCAATTTCGAAACGGTTAGTTGATGCTTCCCGACCCAAGGGCTGGCTTTTACCTTGACGAGAGGCTAAGCTTTACAACGTGGCAATGCCCCCAATCTTTTGGGCCCATTGACAGTTAACAGTGATGTGGAGGAATTTATCGATGCCATGTTTTAGATAGCTTGGTTACTTATGGAATGTGAATGAAAAAATAGAACCATGAAATATAAATTCAGTTGTGAGCTCTCGCCAAATAATAGGGTTCGTGAACGCGAACGGTCCTTTCAATTTACATTAATACCAGAACTTTTCCCGAGCAGTGGAGCGGATATAACCAACTTTGCAATAGCAAAGCAAGGTACTAAGCCTATTCGTTTTTTCACAAAACAAATCAGAGATAAAAATAGACGCAAAAAAAAAAACCGACAGAATCCCTCCAAGCCTTAACGGACTTCACTGTTCCTTCCGGGACCCCGAGTGACGTGCTGCATTGTGTTCACACCCCCAGAGACACCCCGGGATTCTACACATTGTTACACATACGACCTTATGTAAATACGGGGGATTTCACAACTTTTTGTATCAATCTGAACAATCGGGATACTTCGAACATTGTTCGAATGCATTTGGTGTACGAAACAAAAAAGACAGGAACACAATAGAGAGTATTTTAGCACAATTCCATTCATTGACATGTTCTTTTGCCGACGGAAACGCTTTACAATAATTTATGTGTGTTTCGTCTTTAATTTTGTCACTCAGGGGAAAAAAATGTTCGTATGTGGATGTATTTTGCTCAGTTCACGGTGTAGTCATGGATTATGGTCCTATTGATATTCAAAAACAGTACGTCGTGTCCTGACCGATCTTTAAAATCTATGAGAAAGCTGCTTACAAAACATGAATTCTAAAAGCATAGAACCACTGCAACACATACCAACACAAATCCTAGGTAAATCCAACATATATTACGCACTGCATGTATACAGAATTGCAGTAATGTAGCTCAAAGTCTCCTATACCGACATCCCCGGGTGCAAGCTCTAAGATTCCGCAGTCCTGCAGTGTATCGGAAACATGCCCGGTAGTACCAACTACCAAATGAGCTCGGTTCACTTGGTATGCAAAGCAACATTGTTAATAAGGAGATATTCATGTAGTCACGTACGTGAATTACCGTTGTGCATCCAGAAATTCAGTTTTAATAAAAATCCCGGACGCTTCTGAGATATTTTTCATATTTTTGCTCGGTACATTAAGCGATACGTGTCGAATAAGCTAAAATGACGAATACATGTATTCATCATCATCGTCATCATTTCAGCCGCAAGACGTCCAATGCTGGATATAGGCCTCCCCCAAGTGTCGCCACATTGACCGGTCCGCTGCGACTCGCATCCAGCGGATTCCCGCAACCTTCACCAGGTCGTTGGTCCACCTAGTGGGAGGCCTTCCAACGCAACGTCTTCCGGTTCGCGGTCGCCACTCCAGAACTTTTCGACCCCATCGGCCATCCGTTCTGCGAGCAATGTGCCCTGCTCTCTGCCACTTAAGTTTGGCAATTGACCTTGGTTCTCTAGCGGATGTCTTCATTTATGATTCGATCGCGCAAGGAAACTCCAAGGAAACTCCGATACATGTTTTATCAAAGGATAAAAAGAAGATACTTTTTTATTTACTTTCTTTATAATTATAACTTAATATATTAAAATAATTATGTATGCTGAGATTCTCTGTTTATTTCATCACGTTTGATTTTAGACTGTCTCTAATATTTAAAGCATGCTCCGTCCCTAAAACGTTAGCAAACCTCCATACGCACAAATCATAAACAATTCAGAAAACCATAAACAACCCAAAAGATATTTTGATTGCGTTCAAAAATAGAACCGTTTCCATCGCAGGGTTGTCACGTTCATCGTATACATTTTTCTAAAGCGACGGAACCCGGTGCCGACCACATGGGCTTGAACGTGATACGACTGCCTAACTCGACATTTAGACTCTTTTTGTTTTTAAATACGTCGCGGTTTTAAATTCGCCACTTTGGTACTTATATTAATTTTCCCTCACGTGGATTTTCGTAATTGGTTTCTTAGAATTTTCTAGTTCACTGAAAATTATGGCAGCAACTTACAGCCTTTTCTAGAAACCAAAGAAATACAACATTCTTTCTAGCTCCAAGATAAAAAGTTGTTTTCTTTACTTTCTTATACTAACTCACCCAGACAGAATAAACTCTTTCTTCTGGAAATATGATTTCAAAGAAAATTGTGGTACCCTTTTTTTTTCTTTTTTTTTTTCGGATGGGAAATCATCAAATGACTTCTCCCGCTCTGGGCGGAGCAGGAGGGAGTGTCAGACTTTTACTGACTAAAACCCATCCATGTTCCTTCATCGCCCTTTGTGTTCCGGGGCCACGGTATCTCTTTCGAGCAGTCCCGCAACCCCGGCGAACAGTCCCGCAACCCCGGAAATTGTGGTACCCTTGCAGCAAATCCAACAAAAGACTTTTAGTTTAAAAACGGGTGCGCATTTACATGCTACGTACTTTCGTCACCGAGCTGATACGTTTCAGAATTAAAATGCTTCCCAAAGATTTAGATGTCTTAGATGTGCCCTCACCGTACATAGGCCGCATGCAAAAGTGTTTACACTCAGGCGAGTGAGAGGGGAGCTAAATTCAATATGAGTGAACGAGATAACTTTAGTCAAATATTAATTGTCAACGAAACAGAAGCGAGATAAGCAGATAGGCGAGACGACAAAAAAAACTTATTAGTCCGTCGGTTAGATTATCAAAAAATATTTGACCCGTGTTTTTTTTTTTTGTAACGTAAACCAAAATTGACGAAGATATGACGCTTTTAATAAAATAGAGTTTTGATGCGTTTTATCTTTGTCAATATTCATTGATTTACAAAAAATACGTGTCCATTAATTTCCAATACTCTAACTGACGGACTAAATAGATTTGCAATTTTTTGATACTGTCGTCATGCCTATTGTTTGGTAGAGCCAATCTAATGATTTATCATAATATTAAACATAATATCACGCTAGTAATCCCCGCAGGGTTAGGCAGAAGTGTACCAAGGTGTCAGTTACAAGCTCACTAAATGTTGCTGCCCAGTTGACAGTGGTGTCGTTTCTGTTGCTGCACAAACTAAACTTAATTTAGGCTATTGCTATCTTTTTAATCTTTTACTATAAGGCAGTGCAAAAAAAGGACGGCTATAGCCATGCACTAAGTTAGAGATGTCAAACTAGTTTATTCCTTGCGCTTCACCGTGTTTTTAGTCGACATGTTTTTACGTGCACCCTTCATTTGTATGGAAATATTAGTTCCAACTAAATTTGACAGCTCTAAATTACGTCCGTGTCTTTCTCGTTTTATTAGACAGAAAAAGATAGCAATAGCCTAAATTAAGTTTAGTTTGTGTACAACAGAATCGACACCACTATCTAATGGTAGTAGCGGCGGCAGTGGCACCCTTGATCACTGTAAGATTTAACGAGTCACTTCGATAAAGTATCTTGGCATAGTGATTGACTGCAACCTTATATTCAAAGAGTACATAATACACCTTTCAAATAGAGTGCGCAAACTAATGTACATTTTTAAACAACTACGCAATTCAGCAGATTCTGTTATCATGAAAATGACATATCAGGCACTTTATCAATCAATTTTGGTCTATTGTATCTCGTCCTAAGGGGGCTAAATCCCACTATATTCAGATTGAACGTGCGCAGAGAGCGGTTCTTCAGGTGTGCTGTTTCAAGACAAAACTTTATCCCACTGTCAAGCTCTATGAATATTGTCAAGTCCTTACGGTTAGGCAATTGTTGGTACTGACCACTGCTATTAAGCAACACTCTATTTCCAAGTATTCAAAGCACACAAATCGCCGTAACCGTATAGTTGCCTTAGCTACTCCTCTTAAAACCTCTTTTAGTCAAAGATTCTTTTTTTTCCTCGGACCCTATGTTTACAATTAATGAAACCAAATTCTTTCCCTACACTCATTGAACAAACATAACTGTAAAATCACTTTACATGCGGCTACAAAGCCGAACATACTGCCACAGAAGCTCTCTCTAACGTATTAGTCTAATCAGACTCATCCTCTAACATTCTCTCCAACACACACACACACACAGACACGCACACACAAACTTACATTCATAAAAACCACCAACGTTTGTACTTTAACTTTTTAATTGTTTTACTAATATTACTCTAATACTCTATAAGCTCACTAATTGTTTGAAATTTTTGTTATTGCTGTGATAGATGTAAGCTATCAAATGTGTAACTTTAAACAGGTGGGGACCTGTTGACCTGTATTACAGGTGTTACTACCTACCACAGGCACCAGCGATCCACAACCAAAAATCGTTGGCTACTGTTGTTGCTAAATATTGTTTGTATTTTTGGCTTGTGGTGAGAAATAAACAATTTTTATTATTTATTATTATTATTTACCCGTTCAAACACCCACATTTCGCCAGTTATGTTTAAGTCATGCTATCAATCGGGCACAAATCCAAACTCCGTGGCTGCTACTGAGAAATTCCTGATGGAGAAACCCAATAACACTTTGCCCGACCCTGGAATCGAACCCAGGAACTCATACTCAGCAGTCGCCCTTGCGACTATTCGACCAACGAGGCAGTGGTGGAGAAAATATACCGATTTATGTCCTTAAGTATAACTGGAGCATAACCTAACTTATCCACATCTAGGGTAGCTAATAAACTGGCGAAACGATAGACACTAATATTTTACTTTATAGTCTAGGTCATAGCGTAGAGACACCATTACCGTAGAAGGTCTACAATCTACATAAATGGCAGCAACCACTTTCCATCAGAAGTGCCGTTGTAATACCAATATATTAAGTACTATACTTTTGCCTGCGGCAACGCTCGCGTTATAGTCGGGTATAATCCCACGGGAAATTTCGTTTTTTTTTAATAGATTAATTATGCAAAAAACCCTGTCCGATCAAAAGGGGCATATAGGTATACCAATGACATTACCATATAAAATAAGAAACATAAATATTCATGAAAGGGAATCTAATAATAATTAATTTTAAAATTCATGATTTGTACCTACCACCATTTCTCTAAAATCTAACACACTTTTAAAACGTCATAACATATTCGGCATTATTAGAAATGTTCGGTCGTCAATTGTTTGTTTATAACGTCACGACCCGAGAAGCGAGGAGTGTGAGTGCTGCCATGTATTTTTTCCCATTTTAGTACATTTAATGTAAAGGGGGAGATGACATACCAATCAATTGAGATACTTTTTAACAGCGTTCAAAACGCGGTTCTGTCATAGATTTTGTACGGCAATAGCAATCTGTGACGTCACTGTTTATTCAACTCAATGACTCAACTATTTATTGATTTCAAAACAACTAAAAATCGAATTTGGCAATTAATTGGAAATAAATCGGGTTTTCAGGCCCAAAATAAAGTGTTTTTTTTAGAGATAGGTGGTTTGGAATTATTGTTTTATGGTGTCATCTACCCTATTCTAATCGGGATACATTTTTTTAATTTAAAATCCAAAAAGGATTACATAAATAGAATCTCATCACGATACCTAACAATACACTTTTTTTTTTTTTTTTTTTTGTATGGGAAATCATCAAATGACTTCTCCCGCTCTGGGCGGAGCAGGAGGGAGTGTGGACCTAACAATACCTTCACGATCGGACAGATTTTTTTAACATAATTATTGGTATAACCTATCTTATGATACTCGGGGTTATGGAAGTTTCCCAATAGTGAAAGAATTTTCGGAATCGGATCAGTAGTTCCGACGATAATTTACAAAACCTCTTTATAACATTATCTACGACTCTAAAAACACATGCCTACTTCTCTTCAAGTCTAATATAAACGTGTCTACATTGCCCAATCACTTAGGCCTTCACACTTAAGACTGAAATACAACTTTTTAATCAATTACAGATCTATAAAACTAGTGAAGATTGAAGTGTCACTTCGGAGCATATAGTGCTATATTGCGTCGGCCAACATCTGGCATGTGACATATGGCTCGTTCGATCAAGCCCATTACTTAGATTGGATCCGCTCAGATATCTTGAGGACTAAGTGTTGAACAAGCTTCGCGACAACCCATCTTAGTATTAGGTGAGATAGATTGGTAACCGGTTTTTGTTTTAGGCTTTCGAATTAAGACGCATCAAATGAGAAAGTAAGTGGTTTGTTACCTTTTCACGCCTAAACCGCTGAACCAATCATCCTGAAATTTTACATATATAGGTATACGTTGTCAGGTGTACAGAAACGGACGTAGGATACCTTTTTTTTTTTCTTTTTGGTTTATAATATATTTCATACACGTAGTTGTTTTATGTTAAAACTAAAATACTGCATACCTACTTTATTTTCTTTTAAAAATATTTATGCTGTCTTGGCTTTTCTGTTTTTATTTATTGTTACCAGTGTTACTTTTTAACACAATAAAATACTTATTACTTACATTCTTCTTTATCCGAACTCATAAATACACATCTAATTAATTTACTCGTTATCCATTCATTTGTAACCATATATTTATTTATTACCTATATTTGAAACTGTTTTTCCGTTACTTACCTACCCCCTCAAGGTTCATTGGAAGACCAGCGTCAGACAGCATCACCATCACCTGTCCAGCACGAATGCTGAAATGAACCTTTTTGGCGCAGCCGTGAGGCACCGTGAGCACCATCTATGTTTTCCTCCTTATTTTGTATCTTTTTTTTTATATATGTTTGTGTGCTATAACTGACGTCAAATTATAATTTTTCTCTCTTTCTTTCTTTTATCCCGAAAAGAAGTACTGTTCCCGGGGAAATCAATAATAACGTTCTTATGATAATAGATGGCGCCACATGTCTTTCGAATCATAATTGAATTATGTTATTATAGAAACTTTGTAGTGTGTTAACAATTCAATTGTCAAATTCTAAATTAACGCGAGCAAAACGCTAAGTATTCTATTACTTATTGCCTACCCGTACATTTCATGTTTTCTACATAACTAGTTTCATTAAAAAAAAAAGTGTTTAATTCTCTATTCCCCTGACATTTCGGCGCCATGATTAGTTTCAGTTGAAACGAGAACAGAGCTACGTGTTTTCATTAACTTCAGTCATGAGATTGCTATTCAATACATTTTCTATGCATTGGTTTTATAGTTCATCGCTCACTGTGATTTTACTGCGGCTGCGAGCAAGTTAAACAGTTCTTTGGAGCGAATTGATTTAGTTATTCGTTTTGGTTTTCCTTCGTTAACTGTGTGATGTACTGTGGAAATTAGTTTTTCTTTATTATGGTTACAACTGGTGTATATGTAGATAAGAAGTATCTATTCATACACGAAATCATTGTACTCATCATTATGAACAACTTTTACTAAGGTTCAAAAACTGTATCGCGAAAAAAAATTCATCTGTACCATACATTACGACGAGTTATGCGAACATATTGCAGGGAACAGCTGTTTTTTTTTTCGCGATTCAGGGTTTGGTCCTGTAGTAAAAGTTGTTCATAATGATGAGTACAATGACCCCTTAAGAGATTTCGTGTATGAATAGATAGACCTTACATGTATAGGTCAAGTGACGCTACTGACTGTAAGTATACATTTTGATAGAGTCGGTAAAAGCATGTTAAAGCTAAGCGCACATCACAGCCATATCCCAAAAATGTGCGTTCGGCCGTCACTTGCAGTGTAAGATAGTGCTTACTTTTACCAAAATATACGAAAGTGATGTAAAAAGGACTACACGATACGGAGGACCGCCCTAATCTGCGTCAGCCTTGACCTGAGTATGATTTTGATATAAGGCCACATTCTTTAATAAAATTAATCCGGGGTCGTATCATGAAGACGCTAAGATGAATGAGATTTTATCAAGCGCATCCTAAAGATTATCATTTTTATTCGTTTACAGTTAGTTAGCAAACGTCTTCAGAATCTCGTATAACACGACACACATTGTCTTATCCTCACCTGAACACATCAAACACAAGTGTATACACTCCAATATCCCAGCAACACAGCACAGTACAAAGAGCATTAATAACATTGACGACTTATGACGTCACAACACACTGAACTAATCTAACCCCGCCAACATGCAATAATAGACTAATGCTCACTGAATGGGATAACCTACATTGATTTAAATCATAAATGGGCCCTCGCCGTACGCACGACGACCTATATCAAGGTATGTAAAACCTTGGGCTATGGGCTAGCTCGCCGTCCGTCCGTCTCATGATGACAGGCCGTGTCGACGACGCAGGAGTGTTCCACGCGCGCCTCAAAGAGAGTCAACAAAAAGGAAGGGGCAAGGGCCGATGCCTGCCGGGGTTGCGGGACTGTTCGAAAGAGATACCGTGGCCCCTGAACACAAAGGGCGATGAAGGAACACCGATGGGTTTTAGTCAGTAAAAGTCTGACACTCCCTCCTGCTCCGCCCAGAGCGGGAGAAGTCATTTGATGACTTCACATCCGAAGAAAAAAAAAAAAAAAAAGGTATGTAAAACCAATTTATGCGGATCTCTCATTGTATTAGAAATCTACAAGGTGCAAACGGACCCTTTCACGAAGCCGTCAACCAAGCATTCTGTACCAGACTAAGTAACTCTACGCAAGAAATATTGCTGGGAAACGACTTTTTTTGGGGTGAAATATCGTGAACGTCAGATTTGCCGGTCAACAGTCATATTTAGCTTTGAAATTGTGACAAAAAATTACTACTAACTATTACTTATTGGTGAGAGTCAATGTTACGCAATCAAAACATAGTGCTGATAGATGCATTGAATAGTACGGTTAATGGTACTTAATAGGCGAGACGACAAAAAAAAAACTAATTAGTCCGTCAGTTAGATTATCAACAAATATTTGACCCGTGTTTTTTCTTTTTTTACGTAAACCAAAATTGACAAAGATACGACGCTTTTAAAATTCTCAATACGTCACGCCTAGGTATAATTTTTAGCTAGTTCTGACGTCACGAGCCCCCACTCTCGAGTTTTGGTGCGTTTTATCTTTGTCAATATTCATTGATTTACAAAACCAAAAAATACGTGTCCATTAATTTCCAATACTCTAACTGACGGACTAAATAGATTTGCAATGTTTTGATACTGTCGTCTCGCCTTTGTACAGACGCCAGAACATCAAGCTACCCGAAACTGTAAATTTTTCATGAACCTAATGATTTAGCAATAAAGTTGAAAATCCATTAAAGAAATTTGACAGATTGTAGTAGCAGGATATGCTGCCGTTTGTACACCACAATAGATACAAGGGTACAAATGGGTACAAAGGTGGTCATATCAGTGATAGCGGATTTCTTCCTTTCCATGGACACGAACTAACATAACATAACATCACGCCTTTAATCCCGAAAGGGTAAGGTGCTTTGTGCCTAATAGACTACCCACATTTCGTTTCATCATCATCATCAGCCTATTAATGTTCCCACTGCCGGGACACGGCCTCCTCTCTATGAGAGGGAATGGGCTATAAATCTACCAAGCGTGGCAGTGCGGGTTGGTAGAAGTCACATGTCTTCGATTTATTTGGTTCTAGGACATGCCGGTTTCCTCACTATAGTTTCCTTCCCCGTTTTGAGAGCAGTGGTGATGAAATAAATTACAACAAAGTAATGCGCCTGCCTGGGTTTGAACCTACGACTTACTGTTTGTAAGTCGGGGCCGCCAACCACTGGGCCAACGGTGCTCTCATTTCAAATTTTGCTTAGTTATATTTAAATCCCATGTAATAGGGAGCGAGCCTGTTGACATCAACCGAGCACAAATCTAGACTCCGTGGCTGCTACTGAAAAAACCCTAAAGGAAAAACCAATGACACTTTGCCCTACTCGGGAATCGAACCCAGGATAAAAAAGGAATAGTCGTCACTGATAATAAACCTAAATCACACACAACACGTTGTCAACGAAATATAAGCATAAACATTTGTTGGTGCGGTATAACGAATTTATGATTTAAATCTACGACCGCTTCCCATCTGCGCACGCCCATGAATATTTAATACCCACATATCTTGAACGGCAAACGTCGCACTAAAGCCCGCTAAGGACCCGCACAGCTATCATCATTACGCTACAAATTGTGCTATCCATATTAGGGCAGGAGACAGATGTAATTTTGGAGGGAGATTTGCTGGGAAGTAAATTGCTTGGTGTGTTGTGTTTGTGTATGAAGTGTACCTTCGTGACAGATCGCTGTGCTCTTCCGGTCTTCCCTAACGTATGTATTTATAAGTACCTACCCAAAATGCTTTTGATCATTATTCTGTTAACGATTTCTTCGTAGTTATTGTACCAAGTTAATCAAAAACTAACTTGAGATATTTAGATGCAGCTGACGTTCCAGGCTTAATTCAAAGTACTTGCCGGCAAAATTTTGTTCTAATCAAACTTTTAATTGAATAAGATTTGGTTTTCAGACTATATCAAAAGATTTTAAGCCCAAATTATTTATTTTGGCTTTAAATATCTGATATGATTTTAATTTAATAACAAGCCACAAACACTAAACTTTAGATTGAATTTGAATTTAACTTTTATTTATTTGAATTTTATTGATGCTCTTATTTTTTTCAAATCTGAATTGTAATTCTTGCCAATTATTAATAAATAAACTAAACTATACTAAACTAAACTTAACTTAACTAAACTAAACTAAAACAACTTAGGTTAAAGTTCGGCCTATTATCATTATTCTCCTGCGCTTATCCAATTTGTTTTGGGGTCGAAGCACTATATTCTTTTCCATAATTTTACATTAATCGTCATTTTCAGTAATCCCTTTCTACCCAAATCATCTTTCACGCAGTCCATCCAAATCCTGCCTTTAATTTAAAACAATGTGTCACTACTCCCAAAACACTATCTCCTAACCTACATTCAGTATGTTATATCAGACAATGTTTCCTAATACGACACTTCAGTCCGCTGTTGATAGTACGGCGGTCGTTTTCTTAACTACCGCTTCGCGTTCGTCACGTTATATAGCAACATAATGTATTTCTTAATTATATATAGTTAAAGTCCAAAGTCCAAGGATACCCGAGGGACCGCGTAAAGTTTAAGAAGTTAGGGCAGAAAAGTTCAGGGACATAATTGCTTGGCTTGTGGTAGGAATATAGTAAGGTTTTTTGTACCGCATGAGAGTACTAGAATTTGCTAACAAATGGAAAGTGTCTTCAACCCCGTCAGTGAATTTCAGGGTTTATGGTCTGTACAAGTTTTTGACTGTTGAGGTTTAACCTAGACATTTGTACGGCCTAACTATGTGATGAGGAGGGACTAATCCCATCTGACTGAAAGAGTGATGAATATATTGTTGATGGATGGAGAGGGAGAGGAAGACCAAGGAAACGATGGATGGATTGTGTGAGGAATGATATGAAAGATATAGGAGTGAATGATAGCGCGATGGTTGACAGAGGAGAATTGAAGAATAAAACGTGTTGCGCCGACCCCAAGTAACATGGGACAAGGGAAGGGAGCTTTTTCAAATCGGGGTCATGATTGAAAACTTGTTTTTTGGAAACTTGTCTATAAATGTAACAGTAACATGTAACAGTTAGGTTAAGCCGCGCTTGCCTAGGTTGTTCTGTGGATGGGTGACCACCCTTACATACCAGGTTTCCTCCGTACCTCGAAAAGCACGTTAAGCTGTTGGTCCCGGCTGTCATTTGTAGATCTTTGACAGTCGTTACAGGTAGTCAGTGGCCCTAAAAGTCTGAAAACCAGTCTTACCAAGTGGTATCGTATTACCCAGTATGAACTGGGTTGTGGAGGTCAGATAGGCAGTCGTTCCATGTAAAATACTGGTATTCAGCTGCATCCGGTTAGACTGGAAGCCGACCCCAACATAGTTGGGAAAAGGCTAGGCAGATGATGTCTGTAAATGTAACAATGGACAACGTTTTAATGCTAACAAAAAGCAAGAATAAAAAACTCCTGTTACAGTTTCGCTTGCTTTTCATTAAAAGTGGTAAACTATAAGTTGAACTTATTGCTTGGCACCGGGTTTGTGGATAGTTCTTTTCTATTTACAGAATAGCTGCAGCAACCTTATAAAGGGTGTAAAAAGTCCCATAACGAAGCCGAAAGGCACATGTTCTCCCTCCCCGTCGTCATTGCGATCATATTTTTGTTATCGACCATACCTGGGAATCTTCTAGTTACGGAGATATTGGGTAGAAGTTTAAGTTACTTAGTTTGATTAACAGAATGCGACCTCTCCACTCAGATCCAGCCTGTCCCCTTGCTGTCCACTCCCAGCGACGCCCTAAACCTGGGTCCGTACCCCGCAGGGGGTGCCCTTAGCGTGTAGTCGTTTAGTTTGTAAGTTTTATGGCCCTGGCTGGCTGCCTTACACTTATGGCACCCACGGGATTGTCCGGTTAAGCAGACGACAGCCTCTCTAGGTTGAACTGCGAGATGCCATTCCAAAATAAAAAAAAAAAAACAGAATGCGAACGACGACCCGAATGGCGCAGCGGTAGTTAGGCTGCCTTAAGTTCTTAGGGTCCTGGGTTCCGGTAGGAGCAAACGTTTGTGTGATGAGCATGGACATTTCCGAGTCATGGATGTTTATATGTATACTAAGTGTGTATTTACAAACAAAAAGCATCTATGTAGTATATCAACTATCTGATGTCCACGACACAAGCTTCGTTGCTTAGTGTGGCACTAGATGGCGGTGTGTGTAATGTCCAGCGATATTTATTTATTTAAACTATCTGTCTACTAAATTTCATCCAAATCCGTTCAGTAGTTTTTGGGTGAGAGAGTAACAAACATCCATCCATCCTTACAAACTTATGCATTTATAAATTGTAAGTAATATTTTTACCTTTCATATTCTTATTCACTTTACATCTGCCCCAAGATTCCGCCATCTTAAACAATAAATACTCTAGAACGTCTTGTCATTTAGCTGTCCACTTTAATTAAAGCCCGTGGACCCGATGCACTGGACACGGACAATGGACACTAGAGGGCATCACGAGCGGTCATTGCGCATTACATTCTCTTTATTAAACGTCTCGGTCCGTGCTGCGATCCACCTACACGACGAGAACAAAAGATGAGAGCATACGAGAGGTTTTTGCGTCGAACTTCGTCTATTTAAGACAATAGTGTCGATTCTGTTGTGCACAAACTAAACTTAATTTAGGCTATTGCTATCTTTTTCTCTCTAATAAAACGAGAAAGATACGGACGTAATTTAGAGCTGTCAAATTTAGTTGGAACTAATATTTCCATACAAATGAAGGGTGCACGTAAAAACATGTCGATAAAAAACACGGTGAAGCGTAAGGCATAAACTGGTTTGACATCTCTAACTTAGTTCATAGCTATAGCCGTCCTTTTCTCGCACTGCCTTTTAGTAAAAGATAGCAATAGCCTAAATTAAGTTTAGTTTGTGTACAACTGAATCGACACCAATGTAGCATTAACTACACATAAACTTAATGTCACTTACAGGATATCTTCCGTGATTATTATTTATTTTGAGCTCCCGATATTTCAACGCTGTCGCTGTTTCGAAAATATCCCGTAAGTGACATTTTAAGTTTAGTTATGAAACGTGATAGCTTGAAACAGTGTTTAACTATACATGTTGAAAGGGATATCGACGAGCAAACTGTCATCATGAATCCAGCAGAGGAATGATTCTAGCTAACCCACCCAAAACTGCAGTTTCATACAAAACTAGAACACCTAGGTCAAAATGTATGAAAAAAACTGTTTGCAATTTCTACGCTTACGGATATAGAATGGTGAGTATATACAGGGTGTAAACAACCTCATCACGAAGCCGTCAACCAAGCATTCTATACATCAAACTAAGTAACTTTACGCAAAAATTATTGATGGGAAACAACGTTTTGTTAGGAAAAAAAAAAAGAAAAAAAGAAAGATCATGTTTTGTGGTAGAACTCAATGTAACGCACTGAAAACATTGTGCTTATGGGTGGATTGAATAGTACGGGGGTCGTGGAAGTGTTTGAAATAAAAATCTTACATTAAAAACTTGTATTTAAAAAAAACTTGTCAAAAAGTTGAAACTTGGACCCCCAATATCTCCGTAACTAGAAGGTTCCCAGGTATGGTGTAGCACAAAAAAATGATTGCAATGACGGGGAGAACGAGTACCTTTCGGCTTCGTTAAGATGTTTTTTTACACCCTTTATTGAAACAGTTTTGCGCGTCGATTTCCCTTACACCTTGTATGGCCTACTACTCTCACCCTCTAGGTTAAAATATTGGCACCAACCAAACTGCTATTTAGAAATTCCAAATGCAATAACCCAATAACAGTTTACCCGAGCTGAGCATCAACCCAGGGACCTTATGCTCGGCAGTCTATCAATCACTGGACCAACAAAGCAGTTTTACAATAACTTTCCTTCCTGGCTTACAATAAATCCTTATAGCTTCTCCAGACTAATATAAATACAGAAGCTTGAAAGCAAACAATCCACTTTACCATCTAAATCACGAAAGCGAATGGATTAAAACGTCAGCTTACCGACAGGCGCGTCGCATCGCACTTTTACTTTTGTATTTCGGTTGCACTGAACGCCTGGATTTTACAAATAAATGTGTTATCACGAGGACACGGTTGGCGAGATAAGCGATATTAATATTGCTATAAATTTCCGATAGCTTTGACAGGATTAACTGTAACGCCTATTGTTTGGTTAACAATAAAATGTTGGATTTTAGGTTTGTTGTTACTAGGTTAAGCCGTGCTTGCCGTGGTTGGTCTGTGGATTGGTGTCCATCATTACATACCGAGACTCCTTCGTGCCTCGGAAATCACGTTAAGCCGTTGGTCCTACTTACTTGGGGTGTATGTGCTACGGGGCACCTGTTTGGGCCGATAGGGCCACCATAGGAGCGGCACGACGTAAATTGCTTCAAAGCCAGCGTTTGGCTTTGATATTCTTATGCAAAGCGTATAGGACGGTTAGTACTGAAGCCTTACCGGTACTTGGAAGTACACCTGGTACTTCCAGTTGATCTTGAAGTGCAGCGACGGGCTGCAATGTACTATAACGCACGTGAGCTCACGGACGCAGACTTTTTAACCCTACGTGACCGTGTTAAGATTGCTAGATTATTCAAACCTCAGACCGACGTCTGGGAGGAACTTTTGTCTGAATGGCAAGGTAGGTGGAATAATTCCATCAAGGGCCGACACCTCCACCAGTTCTTTCCATCCGTTCGTGAACGGCTGGCCAGGACATGGCTGGAGGTTGATCACTGTGTTGCCCAATTTCTCACCGGTCATGGTAACTTTAAGAGTAAATTATTTTCCTTCAAGCTTGTTGACTCGCCTTTTTGTCAATGTTCCACATCTGACTGCGAATATGAACAATCAGCACATCACATTTTATGGGAGTGCAGTCTTTGGCAGAATGAACGCAACATTATGTTGGATAGTGTACAGGTTACATCCGGAGTTATTTACTATACAGACCTTGTGGAAACTAGAACAAATTTCCGTGCGTTCAAGCGTTTTTGCCATACCTATTATTGGAATCAAATATAACAGCTCACAACTTAGGACCCATAAATGTTAATATTTATCCGTGGTGCTAGGCAACTGGGCCTATCCCAGTTGTAAACGTCCCTTTGTGCCTATTGGCCTTGTTTCGTTCTGTCTCCTGCTGAAATGGAGGGAAGTGGAAATTACGGTTTTTTCCTACTCCTCCACTATACTTTTCTGATTAATTTCGTTGCGGGATCCAAGACAGTTAAATTCATTCTCTGGGACTTCGTCGAGCTTCATTGTCTCGGCGCTTTTCTGGTGGTCGCCACTGTTGATTCTGGCTTTCAGGAGTTACAGTGGTTTGGGAACAGTGTGGCGGGCTTGTCCCATAAAAAAAAAAAAAAGCCGTTGGTCCCGGCTGTCATTTGTACATCTTTGGCAGTCGTTAAGTAGTCAGTGGCCCGAAAGTCTGACAACCAGTCTTACTAAGGGGTATCGTATTACCCAGTACTAACTGGGTTGTAGAGGTCAGATAGGCAGTCGCTCTATGTAAAATACTGGTACTCAGCTGGATTCCGTAAGCCTGGAAACTGACCCCAACATTGCTGGGCAAAGACAGGCAGATGACTTACTGATTAAGTTTGTGTTGTCTTATTTAAAATGTAATGATATTAATCTTTCATGTATTATTTGGCGCAAAATCTCACATAACATCACGCATGTAATCCCTGCAATAGAGCAGCGGTGGCCCAGTGGTGGCGGCCCCGACTTACAAACAGTAAGTCGTGGGTTCGAACCCAAGCAGGCGCATTACTTTGTGTAATTTATTTCCTCACCACTGGTCTCAAAACGGTGAAGGAAAACATCGTGAGGAAACCGGCATGGCCTAGAATCAAAAAAATCGAAGACATGTGACATCTACCAATCCACTAGGCCCGCGTGGTGGATTATAGCCCATTCCCTCTCATTGAGAGGAGGCCGTGTCCCAGCAGTGGGAACATTATAGGCTGATGATGATGACGTAATCCTCGAATGGTTAAGCAGAGGTTTACCTATAGTAAGTACACCCACATTTTGCCTGTTTTGTGTAAATCCCATGTAAAATGTGGTGAGTCTATTGACGTCAACCAGCACCAGACAATCATATTTGATTTAAAAAAAATCTTATCGTTTTTAAGATGTTGGACTTTTTAAAGACCTGTATGTTTTCATAAAACAACGTCTCAGGAATTCAAATATAGACTTTAAGACAATATTAAATTATCCCTCACATCAAACCTTTTTCAAAATTATTACGATGGCAGCATTTCAGACTGCCATTACTGAATAAATACAGCTTTTATTTAAAGTGACTGCCTCGTTGATCGAGTGGTCGCTTCGAGGTCATAGGTTCGACTCCCAGGTCTAGCAAAGTGTTATTGGGTTTTCCCACAGAAATTCCTCAGTGGCAACCATGGAGTCTGGATTTGTGCCTGGTTGATGGCAATAGCTCGCCCCCTATTACATGAGACTTTAAATAAAGGATGTGATTACTTTAATATTTGAAAGTAAAAAAAAAACTGTTTGTTTCTTTTCTTTGATCTATATTCATTAGCTGACTATTCATGAATGCAAAGAATATTCAAAAAGACACATGTCTTTTTGTTTAGAACTTTCAAGACACACGTCTTGAAAGTTCTAAACTAGTGTACAGAAGACTTTACAAACATTTGCCTTCGTCTACAAACACTCATTACGTATCTCTTTGAGAAAATCAAGTTAGTTTATCGTCTTATGGACTAGGCATACAAAAATATGGCGCACAAAGTGGCTGCCTTTTTCATTCAAGAAAATAACAAAAAAACGTACACAGCAGCAACCATTTGACAGCAGATCTACCAGAAAAGTCGGCACAAAACATAGCGATGCGGTCAGGCGTTGTTAAGCTTATGACGTCACACGAAAGTGTTGTCAAAATAAGCACTTGGTAGTTGTCTCTCTTTTCTTATGCAGCTATTGCTTTATTAAAAAGAAACAAAACTGTTTTTCTCACGTGTGTGTGTGTCGATATCTACTAACACTAATATTATCTACACTAATATTAAGAAAGAAAGACTCACACACACACAGGAAGACACACACACAGGAAGACTCTTTATTATTAAGAGGAAAGATTTGTATTTTTGTATGTTTGTAACGAATAAACTCAAAAACTCCTGGACTGATTTAAAAAAAAAAACATCATTTGGATGCTACATTATCCCTGAGTAAGACAGGCTATATTTTATCCCAAAATGTTTAAAAAATAAATGTTCACCCGTGCATAGCCGGGACGGGCCGCTAGTACTTATTAGACAATTGTGTATCTATCTATCTATCTATCATGGGGTTTAGGTTTCCGCACTTAGTCCTTGAAGTGGACCATTGTGCGTGAGCCATGGTGGCCGATTACTCCAACCAGCCCACCTCCCTCCAGAAGCAGATCAGACTTCCCGGTCTCCTCAGGGCATCCACAAGGGATCTTGGTGCTCCCAGGGTCTCCTCGCGAATCTTGGTAACGCCTGTGCACTCAAGGAGCACATGCGCCACCGTTTCCTCCGCCTCCATGCATGATCTGCACAGGGGACTGTCAGTGATTCCTAGGGTGTGGAAGTGTTTATTCAGTGAACAGTGTCCGGTGGTGGTCCCCGCCACCGGACGCAGGCTATCTCTGTCCAGGCGCAGAAGGTGCCTGGTCAGCTTTGTGTCCAGGGATGGCATAGCTTCCTTGGATTGCCTGCATCCTGGTGTCGAGGTCCACCATTGTGTAACTATTATTTCTGAAGTAAAATGTGCCGCCTCCATTGGTACATCTACGAAGCGTCTCTTATAAATGAACCAGTTTCAACGCGAAGTATAAAACACCTGCCTTTCTTCACAAAATTCCTCTTTCTAAGTGAAAAGTAAGACTAGCATCCCCGACATTTCTTGTCGAGACAACAATTTTACGCTGACAAAGTACCCTTTATATTGCCATAAGTTAAATAAGCCCGTCTTACGCCTTTTTAGGAAAAGCATCGAAAAAATTGTTTCATATTTCCAGCGTAGCGTCAATATTTAATTTGACGAAAACCCACTTTGTATTTATTTATCGTGTGCTTCACTTACAAAGAGTTTTGTTGACGGCGCAAATAATATTGTCTGACAAACTGACAGTTTGGGATGAACGTCCACTTTGCGAAATATTTGCGTGTTATAAACAGTTAAACCACCAATGCTGTTTACAGCATAATGCTTGGTTTGGCAGCTGAACTCGTAAGGAAATGGAGCGAGTATATTGAAAAAGATCAGAGCGTGAAAATGTCGGTAAGGAAAAGAATCGATTTTGTAAAGCGGTCACGTCTCAACTCATTCAAGCAGACCGAACGAGTCATCGCGCGAACGTATCTTTTCTTATTCAAAACTTGACACCTACGAGTACTTTTATCCCTCTATCACAAATAGCAGTTGAGTGAGCTACTTTGCTATTGATAACCTAATGTTTCTAGGTAGGGTATTTTGAGCTGAAACACGTGTACGTGCGTATTTGAAACGATTGGGTCTGCACGTGGAACGTTTTTTTTTATTTTTATGAAGCCAGTCTGAAATGTAGGTTACCTAATTTTTTATTCAAAATTGGCTGGAAGAATATTTTTTGTGTTATCGAAGTCTTTTTTTATTTTCTGTCTATTATTGTACCTATGTTGGAAGTAGGTCATATTACATAACATCACGCCTGTTATCCCTGTAGGGTTAGGCAGAGGTGTACCTAATAATAGTACAGCCACATTTCGCCAATTATAATTAAGTCCCACGTAATAGGGGCGAGCCTATAGCCATCAACCGGGCACAAATTCAGACTCTATGGCTACAACTGAGAAATCCTTTATGGAAAAACCTAACAACAATTTACTCTACCCGGGAATGGAAGCCACGACCTCGTACTCACTAAGCCAACTAGGCAGTCAACAGTCATGTTGGAGTAACCTTTGAGAAAATTAAACAATTTGTTGATTCGAAAGTAAACAATTTCAAAGGTTACTCCAAGATGACTGTTGACTGAATAAACTAACTAACTAAAACATAATAAACTTCTAGCATTGGCCAGATTACGCCATTTATCTTTAAAGATTTGACCTTTACCTTAACGCTCCCTTTTACGTGACACTTTAACATAAGGTGAAATGTGGGTCACTGCCCCTTAAACACACTCAGCGTGATAAAATAAAAAAAAAACAAAGCATTTATTTCAAGTAGGCCAGTATCCAGGCACTTTTAAATCGTCGAAACAAAGATGAAAAATTAATGTAACTACAGTCCCAATCACAAGACATAAAAACTGTGAAAGTACTGTAGTTGCCCATTCCCTAGCGTAGATCTCTATGGAGAAGAAAAGGCAAGAAACTCCACGGACACTCTTACCGTGCAATTTGCATGATGTTATTAGACTTATATCTTATCTCTAATCCAACACACAATGATAAATAGTAACTAAATCGTTCACACTTTAGCTCAATTACATTTAATAAACAAAACGACTCATACTATATCAGGAGCTTTCAAAATGAAATTTACATAAACTGGAGTCCTCCCCCAAATTGTAAAGCTGCTATAAATATCAATTGAACTGGTTAAAATAAACGTGTTTTAAGAGCTTAAAACAAAGCTTTTTTAATACCCTTGTCTATTATATTTACAAGTGCATGTAGCTACAGTAATTTAGTAGATTTTATGTTCTTGAATAGTGTGTCTGCGATGATGTTAAATAACATTTTAATGAGCGCATTGGTGTAATTAATGAACTTAAATAAATGCTCATTTAAGTCTAAATGGGCTGTAGATTATCTTCGTTGTTCTACAGTTTTAAAAGGATAAATTAAAAGAGAGAACTTAATTTGTTATAATTGAGTTCTGACTGTCTCGTTGGCTAACGGTCGTAAGCGAGCGTATCTGTTAAGCATCAGGTCCTGAGTTTGATTCCCGGGGCGGACAAAGTTTTCTTTGGGTTTTTCCATCAAGGAATTTCTCAGTGGTAGCCACGGTGTCTAGATTCGTGCTCTGTTAGGCTCGTCCTCTATTACATGAGATGAGACTTAAACATAACTGGCGAAATGTGAGTGTACTATTAGGTACACCTCTGCCTAATCCTAAGAGGATTGCAGGCGTGATGTCATATCATGTTCTACATTTGAATTCATATTAAATTATTAGATCAACTTATATTTATAAATAAAGATATTTATGTTGTGCCAAATAGGCGAACGACAAAAAAAACTAATTAGTCCGTCAATTAGATTACCAAAAAATATTTGACCCGTGTTTTTTCTTTTGTTACGTAAACCATAATTGACGAAGATATGACGCTTTTAAAATTCTCAATATGTCACGCCTAGGTATAATTTTTAGCTAGTTCTGACGTCACGAGCCCCCACTCCCGAATTTTGATGCGTTTTATCTTTGTCAATTTTCATTGATTCACAAAAACAAAAAATACGTGTCCATTAATTTCCAATACTCTAACTGACGGACTAAATAGATTTGCAATTTTTTGATAATGTCGTCATGCTTATTGCTTGAGTAGGTAATAAAATAGAAACCAAAACCAAAAAAGTATACCTAGAACTCTTCATGTAAGTAACAAACATAACATTAAGACACTAGCTGAGCGTAATACTAATGTAAATACTGCCAACATTGAGATAAATAAGCCAAACATACGTAGATACAAGACGGTCGTGTTATTACTATATTTGCTATCAGCTTTCCGGCTGAATAGCTTTAACACCCTCATCAACTCACTACGCTCCTGGAATAAGAAACGCTGGATACGGAAGAATCAATTAACAGGACCATTGACTAGTGAACGTGTAAAGAACAATTAATCTGAAGTGATACGAAAAAATTTTGCAAAAGAATGACTTTATTTTATTGCCTACAGTTACAATTCTTAGCTAGTTTAAGTTTTTTAGACATTCTTACATTTGGTTAATTGCGTCGTCAGCTACGACGTAGCTAATTGTTTTTAGTTTAGTTTTTTGTTAATAAGTTGATAGTTATATTATTGAGGAGCTCGTGTCTAAATAATAACAGCCGCTCAGGTTGATCTTTAGGTTAAGCCGTGCTTGCCTAGGTTGGTCTGTGGAAGGGTGTGGTCACCCATCCATAGACCAACCATTACATACAGGGTTTCCTCCGTGTCTCTGAAAGCACGTTAAGCCGTTGGTCCCGGCTGTCATTTGTACACCTTTGACAGTCGTTAAGTAGTCAGTGGCCCAAAAAGTCTTACCAAGGGGTATCGTATTACCCGGTACTAACTGGGTTGTGAAGGTCAGATAGGCAGTCGCTCCATGTAAAAAACCTGGTATTCAGCTGCATCCGGTAAGATTGGAAGCCAACCCATAGTTGGGAAAAGGCTAGGCAGATGAATAATATTATGCCTTCTCTGTTCACGCTGTACGTTTGTGGAACTCACTTCCGCCTAACATTCGAGATTCTAAAACTTTATTTCTCTTTAAAAAACAAGTCAAAGAGCATTACCTCTCTTCTCAGTAATATTCTTCATATATATATGTATGTATATGGGTAAATATTTACAATATATTTTTATTTTATTATATGTGTATGTATTTGTATGTATGTTTATTATTATAAATATAGTTTTGTTTTAAATAATTATAGTTTTGTTTTAAGTTTAAATTTAATTTTTTTTGTCTAACTTTTTTACACACTGTGTCTACATTCTTATCCAACTTTCCTCTCGCAGGTCTGCTGGAAGAAATTTCTTAAGAAATAAGCAGTACCTTTGTGCTCTTCTATGTAAATATATTGTCCTGTAAAGTATTTTGTGTGTACATAAATAAATAAATAAATAAATTATTGACAATACGATGTTTTTATATCAATCTCAATCAATCTGTTCAATCGAGTTCATCTACGATGTCAGAAGCGAAAATAAAATTATTGCACTCCGAAATATAAAACACATTCCTTATCCATCCTTTCTTCAATTCTATTCTTGATGCCAATCCCAGTGTGTCGTTACATAGTGGCCACTTAAACTAGAGCCCTGGCAGCTGATCGTTTTGCGCCATTTGCTCCGATTGACAGCTCATGTCAAAATGGACCACCCTCAGTTTACAAGATGGCGTCGTCAGGATTTTATTTGTGACGTAATAACGCTGTGTGATGTATTTGAAGATCGCGTTCGCGCCAATTATAGCCCTTTGATGGCAGGAAGATATTGCATGTTCTCGATTAGCTGTTAGTGCCGATGTGTTGACGATTTTGTGATCGTGGATGTTCGTGTGAGTTCGGGAGTTGTCGATAATATTTTTCATTTCATTTAATATTGATGCTTTTTTTTTTTTCAAAAAATTCTACTGTGTGATGCACGGCTAATGATAGTGTTTATTTTTTCAGGGTCCTGTACCTCAGTCGGCCAAAACAGAACCCTTTTATGACCACTTCGTTGTCCGTCTGTCAAGATCCTTTTTCTCAGGAACGCGTGAAGATATCAAGCTGGAATTAAAATTAGGTTTACTACCCCTTGGAGCAGTGAAAAATCAAACATGTAAGTCAACGCGATCAAAAGATATAACCGTTTATGGCGCACATTTTGCGATTTCACAAGGGAATCAAAACCAATAGGGTACTTCACGTTGACCTAGAATCATGAATTTTGTCAAGAAGCAGTGTCTTACGTCACATGTAAAGGGCAAAATCTGAAAACCTTAGATAGGTATGTACTTATGTAGTTTAACAAAATACCTACAAATTTAAATCCTCAGAGCGCACCTATTTTTAAACGCAACCATCTGAGCGCAACTAAATTATTCCTCGGAGCGCAACCATTGGTTGCGCTCAAAAATTCAAATTAAAAATATTACATGCTTATTCCTCAGAGCGCAACCATGATTTTAAACCCTTGTTTTTTAAACAATAGAACTAGTAATAGTGCAGTTAATGTTGTATTATTGAGTAAGTAGTGTTTGAATTGAGTTTTCGAGCAATTTAACGAGGACAAGCATCCCAAGTTAAGTCAGCATAAATCTAATTTATGAGGTTATTTTGTCTAGATAGAGAAAACACTACGTAGGAGCTAGACCAATTTATAAGTTTGCTCGATCTTAGAGAGGAAGCAAACATCCGGTGGAGATGAAGAAAAAAAAAACCGCTACAAATCTTTCAAGTCTCGATTGATCAAGGTTTCGGAAACAACCACAGATTTGAATAAATAGCTTGGTGACATTTTATTTAATCTATAATCTGTGTATATTCTTTTCCATAGATATCTACGCTTTGAAATGGGCCACTACAGCACTTTCACGAGTTATTATGCCTTCTGATTGAGGATAGACTTTTAACCGTCACAAACAAAAAGATGAAGCTATAGAGCTTACCTAATACTTTTGTTTTTGACGTTTAAAAGTGCCTACTCGTATAATGGTCGAAATAAATGCTTAAGTGTGAGTACGAAATAAATTGACATCTTGTTGAGAATACTCGTATCTATAATAGCGGCGTAGCTGCGGCGGCGGCGTAGCTGGCGCGATTGAGAAGGCTACGCAGCCCGCGCCAGCTACGCCGTAGCAATATCATTTGCGACGGTCTTCAATTCAGTGAGTATTATAGATACGAGTCCTACGCAGTCTACGCAGTCCGCGCGTCGCGTAGCGGCTCCGCTACGCTTTCCGTAAAATAAAAGCCATTCCAATTGGTTACGCATTCCGTTTGCTCTTGGCTTTGATTGATTGATTAGAGAAATAAGGGTACCTCACATGGTAATAAATTATACAAATAAATAAACTTGAAATGTCTGTTTGTAATTTTATAATAACAGCTTTGTACTGAATGCATACGAATGTATAGTGCGGTACAAACCTTGTTTTTTTAATTTTTGTCTATCTGTATGTTTGTTCCGGGTTATCTCTAAAACGGCTGGACCGATTTTGACGGGGGCATTTTTGGCAAATAGAAAGAAAAGGATTTGAGTGCAAAAAAATAAAACCCATGAAATTGTTAACAAAATCCGATTCAAATAGGGAAGGGAATTTTAACAATCGTTTCACGCGGCGGAAGGTCACGGGCAACCAGTTATAAACATTTTCATAGAATTTGAATATCTTCATAGATCTATTGTTACTAAAACAAAAAGCCAAAAAAAATAACTCTCAAAAGACTACCCTAACAGTCAACACCAAACTAAACCAACCCAAAATTATTACGTGGAAACAGTACCCAAAACTTACTCCCAACAAAGGCGGGTCAAACAGGTCCCAAGTTCGTGACCATTGGGCATACAGGGCGATATCACAGATGGTATAACTAATAGCCCTGAGTACATTCATTAATCGTGGGACGTCCGATCATTAGTACATGTCAGTGTCGACTGAGTGGAGTTAGAGGCATGCGTGGTCGCGCTTCGGTTGAGTAGAAGATTGGAGGCTGAATGTGTGAAAGTGATTAAGATATTGTAGGGTAGACGAAGGTAGGATTTCTTTTAGTAAATTGTTGCCTTTGTTACGGATAAACTAGGTCGTCCTCGTTCGTGGCTAAATAATAACGGGCTCTCGGATCAATCTTCAGGTTAAGCTGCCCTTACCTAGGTTGGTCTGTGGAAAGGACCCATTACTTACCGAGTTTCCTCCGTGTCTCGGAAAGCACGTTAAGCCGTTGGTCCCGGCTGTCAATTAGATCTTTGATAGTCGTAACATATAGTCAGCACAGCTTGGCAAAAGTCTGACAACCAGTCTTACCAAGGGATATCGTATTACCCAGTACTAGCTGGGTTGTGGAGGTCAGATAGGCAGTCGCTCCATGTAAAATACTGGTATTCTACTGCATCCGGTTAGACTGAAAGCCGACTCCAACTTCGTTCGGAAGGCTAAGCAGATGATGAAACTTCTCACCTTTGTAAAGAAATACCGAAACTCACTGACGATGACAGTCAACGCATCTCGATCTAGCAACCTGGTATTTTTCAATAAAAGAACTTCTATGTGAGGCATATTTTCTTAACTAAGACCACCTAAGTACCACCACTCTTTAAATCTCTACCTATATTTTCTCATAATGCCAAAGTCAATTCACATCAACAACACACACCACCAAATTCACACCTTTATTAAACAAAACAAAGAACAACATGCAATAACACCATTTTACGAAGCAATTTCATTTGCAAGGTACCGTTTTAAAAAGAAGCGACTGTATTTCATTACTCACAAACAAGTACTTCAATTTTACTGCTTGACCAATCAAAGCTCTCGACAGTCCCGCGATATGAATTTTTCACAGCGTCAGGTATATTTCGAGAGAGCAATATTTTTATGAGAACACCTGTATATTACTGATTTTCACGGATCAGTCGCCTGACAATGTGTTACATCGAAATAAAACTCAATTTATGTATTTTCTGCTGTTGATCGATGTCGTCTTATTATCTTGTAACATAATGTACACCTGTAATCCAGAGGTAGAGATGTACCGACCTATTAAGGCTGATGCTCCAGGGTAGCCCGCGAAATTCAAATTTTCTTACGTTTTTTGCAATTTGCAGGCCAGTGCTATATTGTATGTTGATTAAAATATTGTTCGCGATTGTAAGACATATGTAGTTACAGAATTATAATCATCAAAATCATCAATACAACCCTCCAAGTTCATAAAGGTCGAGGAACGATTTTTTCAAGGTCAAAGTCATTGCTAGACCTTTATGAACTTGGAGGGTTGTATTGATGATTTTGATGATTATAATTCTTTAACTACATACGTCTTACAATCGCGAACAATATTTTAATCAACATACAACCTAGCACTGGCCTGCGAATTGCAAAAAACGTAAGTAAATTTGAATTTGGCGGGCTGGTCGGAGCATTCACCTTAATACAGTTATGTAATAGGGGTCGAGCCTATTGCCATCAACCGGGCATAAATCTAGACTCCATAGCTGCTTCCTACATATAACAAATGTACCCTATGTTATTATCTACCTTATATCTTACCCTTAGATAAGAGAACAATTACTAAAAAAAATGTTGTCGAGCAAAGTTGTCAATGGAAGGCACGGTTGGCGCAGGGCTAAGTGATTGACTGCTGCGCTGTGTGGCCCGGGTTTGATTCCCGCACGGAACAAATTTGAGAACGAAAAGATGTTTAAAAAAAATGGAATTGTACTTAAATTCAATAAAAGTTTATCAAAAACTAACTTAAACTTAAGAGCAACGGTGGCCTAGTGGTGGCGGCCCCGACTTAAGTACAGTAAGTCGTGGGCTCGAACCCAGACAGGCGCATTACTTTGTGTAATTTATTTCATCACCACTGCTCTCAAAACGGTGAAGGAAAACATCGTGAGTCCTAGAACAAATATTCGAAGACATGTGACATCTACCAATCCGCACTGGGCTCGCGTGGTGGATTATAGCCCATTTCCTCTCATTGAGAGGAGGCCGTGTCCCAGCAGTGGGAACATTATAGGCTGATGATGATGAACTTAAAATTGGCAAGAAAAACTCAAACTGACTCGCATCAACATGGTAAATAGTCGCTTACCAATCAAGCTTTAACTTATTCGGCCGGATCAATTGCATCGGAATCGAGTTTAAAATTGATTTTCATTGCGTTTCCATAATGTATTCATGCAAGGCACACAATATACCCTGATTGATGTACTCGGGCGGCATTATTACGTATTAAGTGAGGATGTAATGCGATTTAAATTATTTTGGTCGGATTTTGTATGCATTTGACATCTATCAATCTACTAATGGAATGTGGAATTATAAATAAAAATATCGCTGGACATTACACACAGCGCCATCTAGTGCCACACTAAGCAACGAGGCTTGTGTCGTGGACACCAGATAGTTGATATACTACATAGATACTTTTTTTTTTGTAAATACATACTTATTATAATATGAACACCCATGACTAGGAAACAAATGTCCATGCTCATCACACAAACATTTGCTCCTACCGGGATTCGAACCCGGGACTAATTATGTAGGTTAATATCACTTAAAGTTAATATGCAATAACATTCAGCGTTAATAGTGATTGGTTTCTTTCTACTTTATACTTACTTTAGATGGGACAACGGTAATCAAGTCCTAACTTAATCTGCAACCCAAACGGCCATTGCCCGGTCATCTACTAAGTAGTGGTCTGTAGTTCCAGGGTAACGTTTCAAACATTAGGTCACAGTTCTTCTGATATGATCTGATTATGTCATACATATCTATAGTAATCATATCTTTGGTAATCACTAAATAGCTCAAGTTCGCTGTGTACTCGTATCTTACGAATGAGTCAGGATTTTGAATCACGTCGCGCTAGTCATCTCTGATACGAAATATTTATATTTACCTTCGAAATAAATACTTAACACACCATCTAAAAAGACCGTACAAGCATATACTTAAATTCATATATCCTTAAATTTATTTACGTGGATTTCTTACCCATTTCTACTAACGAAGTGTCAGTCCTTTGCCTCCAAAAAGCAAAACGAAATGGTGCAATGCGTCCCGATGCGATTTCGTAATATAACGAGCTATCCTGTTATCAAGCTCGGGACTAATGGTCTCAAACTCAACTTGTGCCTAATTGAAGAGCGCTTGCTCAACTCAAATAGCAGCTAAATATAGAGTAAGCTGGTAGCCGGCCATTTTGGAGAAGTGACATTATTTTTTTCTGGAGCAATCTGTTTCAGATCTTTTTTGTTTTTGTGGTCAGTTGTAGCGGACAGTACAAAATACTTTTCGTACTGTGCTACAACAACATAGTACAAAAAGTATGACAGAAATCAAGAACTAACATCAAAATTCAGAATTGATTCAGATCGATTTCAGAACACATTATAGGCGCGATTCCATAAGGCAAGTCTTGCTTGCAAGTATGACGTCACGTTTCGTGTGTCACGAGTTGCTTGCATAGGAAACATGTTTTCAAGAGTGTGCAAATTTTATGTAGGTTTTATTTGCATACAAGTGGAGATATTGAACAATTGAGTAGGACACGTCACTCGTTCGCAATTCGAAACGTGCTACAAACGTTTGCACGTGCCTTGATTAAAAAATGTACAAGTTCAAACTACGTCATATAAGTTGTAGCTTCTTTGCAGGCGTGTTCAAGTTGTATGCAATTTGCAACGTGTATACAAATACCTAACTTGTCTATTGGAATCGCGCCTTATAGAAAAACCTGGCAACAATTGTCGCGCAATAGCCCACCAGACAACACTCGTCTGATCGGAGGATCCTTCCTTTTCTATGGACGATGAAGAACTTTACACCCTGCATTACCCCCATAAGTGTTTCCTTTTAATAGGGCTGATGGTTTTGCAAAATATAAAGGGTGTAAAAAGACCCTTAACGAAGCCGAAAGGCACTTTTTCCTTCTACCTTCTAGTTACGGAGATATTGGGGGTGAAAGTTCCAACTTTTTCACAAGTTTTTTTTTAATACTTTCCTGTTTTTAATGTATGAACTTTACTTTAAACACCTCCACCTTCCTAGTACTATTCGAGTCCTACCGTAAAACGTGATTTTTGACCCAAAAAAAAATCGTTTCCCAGCAATAATTTTTGCTTGCATAGGAAACATGTTTTCAAGAGTGTGCAAATTTTATGTAGGTTTTATTTGCATACAAGTGGAGATATTGAACAATTGAGTAGGACACGTCACTCGTTCGCAATTCGAAACGTGCTACAAACGTTTGCACGTGCCTTGATTAAAAAATGTACAAGTTCAAACTACGTCATATAAGTTGTAGCTTCTTTGCAGGCGTGTTCAAGTTGTATGCAATTTGCAACGTGTATACAAATACCTAACTTGTCTATTGGAATCGCGCCTTATAGAAAAACCTGGCAACAATTGTCGCGCAATAGCCCACCAGACAACACTCGTCTGATCGGAGGATCCTTCCTTTTCTATGGACGATGAAGAACTTTACACCCTGCATTACCCCCATAAGTGTTTCCTTTTAATAGGGCTGATGGTTTTGCAAAATATAAAGGGTGTAAAAAGACCCTTAACGAAGCCGAAAGGCACTTTTTCCTTCTACCTTCTAGTTACGGAGATATTGGGGGTGAAAGTTCCAACTTTTTCACAAGTTTTTTTTTAATACTTTCCTGTTTTTAATGTATGAACTTTACTTTAAACACCTCCACCTTCCTAGCAACAATAATTTTTGCGTAAAGTTACTTAGTTTGATGTACAGAATGCTTGGTTGACGGCTTCGTGAAGAGTCCGTTTACAGCCTGTAAACTAAGCTAACAGGTTAACAGCCATTTTGGAGAAGGGATTGTTTCTTTTTCTAGAGCAAACTTTCTTAGTTATTCTATTGTTTTCGTGGCCAGTGTTTTCTTTTATAGGGCTGGTTTATTTTTACGTTTAGTAGTAAATTTTTGTAGGTATCGCCTTGGAACCTTTGGAATTACGTGTTCGGCAATTGTTTCAATGGGCATTC